>JAQQTP010000047.1:13220000-15620000 GCA_029884605.1 Ormosia emarginata | reverse complement strand
AATACCATGATTGCAAAGATTGTTCATGTCTAGTAAGATATCTGCTGATATGAGATGGCATGATGTTGATCATAATAAAGATGGTTTCTTGAGGCATCTGAACTGAGGCCTAGAAAATATTTGACTCCTTATTTCTTGACTTTTCTTTAGATACACGTAATGTTCGCCTTGCCTTAGCTAGTGATGGGTTCAATCTTTCGGAAACATGAGCATTAATTATAGCATTTGGCCTGTGGTTCTCATTCTACACAACACCCTTCCTTGGAAATACATGAAACAAACTTCCTTCATTCTCTCAAGGATCATTCCAGGTAAACAAATGTCAGGGAATGACATTGATGTTTACTTATAACCTTTGATCGATGAGCTAAAGAAGTTGTGGATGGTGTTAAAACATTTGATGCTTCATCAAATAAAACTTTTAAAAGGCGAGCGGCGTTGATGTGGACAATTAATGATTTTTCATGATATGAGACCTTATCTGGGTGGAGCACGTATAGTAAGCTTGCTTGTCTCACGTACAACACCGATGCGGAACCTTTTCAGCTTCATGATAGTAGAAAGTAGTGCTTTATGGGCCATCATCATTTTCTAAATGTTGATCACAAGTTTAGATTAGACAAAGTCTGATTTGATAGTAAGGTTGGCAAAAGAAATCCATCTGTACAATTATCAGGCTTAAACATTTTAAGAGAAGTTGAGGCTCAAGTGGTAATTTAGATGAAGCTTGTTCTATGCCACCGAATCATAGCAGGGTCCATTCTGTTACGCCAACTCATAGTGGAGCTAGTTTTGCGCTGCCATTAGATGGTAGTGCCTATTTTGTGCCACTGACTCATAGTGGAGTCATTCTGTACCACCAACTTGTAGTGGACCTCGTTCTGGACCACTGACTTATAGTGGTGCCCGTTCTGTACCACTGACTCATGGTGAAGCTCGTTCTGTACCACTGGCTCGTAGTGGTTCTCGTTCTATACCACTGAATCATAGCGAAACTGGTTTTGTACTCACAACAGAACTTATTCTAGGCCACCAACTCATAGTGGAGCTTACTCTAGGCTACACTCTGATGGTAGTGCCCATTATATGCCATTGACTCATTCATCTGAGCTTGAGCTTGAGCCTAAGTATACTGATTCGTTTGAGGATGATCTTATTCCTATATCATGTGAAACAATTACTAGAAGTCCTAAGAGTAATAGTTATTGGATCGTCAATGTTATTGATAAGAATCATAGTTCTTGTACTTTTATTTGCTTGACGACTATATGTATTTTAAATATGATAATTCTTGTTTTAGATAAGGATCGCACCATCAAAGAAGGATGATTGAAGGTGCAAGATATTTGGTCACTCCCTACAGGTAAAAATGTTATAATTACATGCAATGAGCTTGGTCAACCCATAGATGACGCAGGTGACCTTTTGGGTGACTTCTTGGGAGATTTAGGATCTGATTATTCTAAGTTTCCCATGTGTTATGTCTCTTGGCGTAAGGTTCCAGGTACATATAAGGAGAAAGTGTATGATGATATTATAAAGGTACATATAAATTATCTATTTGTATTTTATGATCTGTATGACTTAGTTACTAATATCTTTTCTTATGCATAAAAATATTCATATAGATGACAGTTGGTTGAAGGGATATATCATGAAAAGTATTAGGAAAATGTGGAAAGATACTAAGCATAATATGTTTCATCAATTTTATGATAAAACATTGAATATGGAGGAAAATATTCCAAGACGCCCTAGTCACTACTAGAAATTCAGGTTTTAGATATCGATTTAGAAATTGATTTATTTCAGTCTCTAATTTGCTACCGAAATAAAATCGATCTCTAAATCGGTCTCTAAATTTTTTAGAGACCAAAATTATGTTATAAAAGAAATTTTAAAAAATAAAAATCTTATCTTATTGTTAGAGACCGATATTTCGGTCTCTAAATTTAAAAAATTACAAAAAAAAAATTTATAAATAGATAGAGACTGAAAATTCGGTCTCTAAAAAATAAAAAAGTTTAGAGACTGATATTTTAGTCTCTAAAATAAAAAATTTAAAAAAATAAATAAATATGTAGAGATCGAAAATTCAGTCTCTAAAAACAAAAACAAAAATAAAAAAGGTTAAAACTTTACACTCCACGGATCCTTCTCAACCAATTCATTTTGTCTATTCTCTCTATATTCTCTAATCCTCTCTCTCACTCTTTGCACCCCCATTCCCCCTACCATCGTCCAACCTCCATCGGATCCATGGCAGAACAGCCGGATCAACCGCGACCCAGCCAGAACTGTGAACAAAGATGCGCGACCCAACTGGATCTTTGAACCGTGAATCGTCGATTCGAGCCTCGAACAAGACCGGGGACACCGCGACCCAGCCGGATCCGTGGACAGTGACGCTATGTGCCATCGATCTGCGCCTTGTACTAGTCCGGCGAAGTCGCAACCCAGCCGCATCTGTGAACAGACGCTGCGACCCAGCTGTCTACGAGCCGAAGATCCGCTCCTCGAACTAGACTAGCGACGCCTCGAACTGCCTCCAACTGGCCAACTCCTCCACTCTCTCGTGTTGCCTCCTTGTCTTTAAAGCTTAAGCTCTTAGGTGGAGACCCAAGAATGTGACAATGAGGATGGACTGGTACCTTTCCTATTTGTGTATAATTTTTTATTACCATATAAGATAAACCATATTAAGTGACATTTTTTGTTAAGTTGTTTAGGAACCCTACGAACCTCATTATTTTACTCCAAAAAGAATGCTTATATTTCAATTTATGTTGTGAAGAGTATTCATTTCAAATGATGTTGCAAATAAGTAGCATTTGTTGAAGATAACAATGCATTCCTGTTACCACATTGTTTCCATGTCCTACATCGTAATTTAGAACATCATGCTTTTGGTTTGTCATTTGAATCCCTAAATATTTTTGTTCTAAATCTCGATGTCAAAGTTATCCAAGTAAGATAATGTATGTATTTAGTATTTGTAGTGCATACATGTCAGTAACTAAATACTGAAAACTTGATTTGGTGCAAACATTCTTGATTATGTGAGAATTGGCTGAGGAATGGTACAAGATGAACAATGATTTGTCTAGATTTTATACATTTTTTCCTTTGAAGAAGAGTTGATATTAATTAGATTGAAGGAAGCTTCTTCTGAATTCAAAATGACATGTATTGTTGTTTCAATAATTGAGTGATAAGTGTTTATGCTTGAAATCTATCATGATTGTTATTCTATCATTTGCTCTGTAGGTTTAGCTGGTGCCACAGCTAACATCCACTGTTATGATGTCTTGACTAATAAATGGTCTAGGTAAGCTTAGAACTAGGTTATTCTTTCCCATCTCCATTAAGACTTAAGTAATGCTTTTATGGCCTTACATACTTTGCTTTAGTGCTAATAAGGGAAATATAATGCAGGTTAACTCCCTTTGGAGAACCTCCAACTCCAAGGGCTGCACACGTGGAAACTACTGTGGGAGCCATGGTGGTTATTCAGGTAGCATGGAGAGGGTATCTCTTATGTTATCTTAATGTTGGTGGATTTATTTCCTTTCTTTAAATGATTACTAAATTCTTAGTGGAATATTACATTGTTTCACAGAGTGGCATTGGTCCTGTTGGTTTGTTAGCAAAGGACCTTCATGTTCTTGATCTCACTTAGCAATGGCCCCGCTGGCATAGGTTAGACTTGCAACCTATGTGTTTTTTACCTTGATGTTTCCATGACATTTATCTAATCTAATGGGTTCTAAATTTTATGTAGAGTGGCTGTTCAAGGCCCTGGACCAGGGCCACGTTATGGACATATAATGGCTTTGGTAGGGAAGAGGTATCTTATGGCAATTGGAGGCAATGATGGTAACTGCCCAAATTCTAGCCCTTTTGCATTGTATGCCTTGGTTGTATTTGTGTGACTATAAATTTATTGGATGTTACACTAGTTTGGCCTTTACTTTCCAGGAAAGAGACCTTTGGCTGATGTATAGGCCTTGGACACAGCTGCCAAGCCTTATGAATGGCACAATTAAGTTAGAGCCAGAAGGAGAGGGTCTACCTCCATGCATGTATACTTTTGTCTCCCTTGAATACTGCCTTTCTAGACTGATATTTTGACATCACTATGTGCATATTAGTTTTAAATTCTTATGAACACAAGATAGTGTTTGTTTACTTTGTAGTCTTTGATGTCTTGAGTTAGGTTCTGAAGATTGTCACTCAAGTTATTGCATTAACCAAACTATTGAGTGGTTAGGATAAACACTTCATTTCCAGTTTGACTTCATGTAGAAATGTTAATTGGTTAAATTGATATGTTTTTATAAATTTAATTTACTTGTTAACTTTGTTTTATGTTGTTCCCTGTTTTTAAACTATTTTCATGTCTAAGAAAAATGTATTGGGTTTCTTTTTATTGTTCTTTTTCTCCTCTCTGTTTTTTGTTTAGATAATATTTGACTATATTTCTACAAAATCAGTGAAAATTGAATTGTCTGAATTTTCATTAGTATTTCCATGTTTAGCAATAATATCCATTGGTTTACTATTGCTTTGTGAATTTGAACTAGTGTATTGGTTTATGATTGCTTTATTCTTTCTTTATTTTGTGAGTATTATGATTATAGCATAGGATCACATTCCTTTTCTTGTTGCTTTTATATGTGAAATCCTTGAGAGTTAGACTGTGGAGCTTGAGTAGGGTCATATCAATTGAAGCTTAATTTCAATTAGTTTTGATTAGCATTAATTTTCTGTTTTCTAGAATAAAGTTATCTCATTATTGCTGTGTTTTTTGTTAGCGCATTGGAGTACTTTATGTATTTCACCTTTGAAAATGTAAACAAATAACTGTAGACCTACATTTCCTTGTTTTTATTAAGTTGGCTATCATCTAGTGTAACTTATCAAAATGTGGGGTTAAGTTATCATTTTACCATTTATTTTCGAGTTGGTATGCAACTGCAAGTGCTCGCTCTGATGGGCTTCTTCTGCTTTGTGGAGGGAGGGATGGCAATAGTGTTATGAGTTATCTACTCATTTTGTTGATTTGATTTACCTGGAAAGCTTATAATTCATGCCTGATACAATTACCTGAGTTTGTTATTGATATCCCTTTCTCTGCGTCTCCTTGCATATGGCTTGCCCTTACAGTGGTCCATGTAGAGTTAATTATCTTTGCTGAATCTTTTTTTAATAGGAAAAGAAGCATTATTAAAGAGAAGAGAATTTTTTTAATATATTCATGCTTTTAGAGACCGATTTAGAGACTGAAAAATTGGTCTCTAAAAAATCGGTCTCTAATGTATTTTTTTGAAATATAATTAATCAATATTTGACCGAAAATTAGTGATCAATTTAGAGACCAAAAAAATCGGTCTCTTTAAAATCGATCTCTAACTATTTTAGAGACTAATTTTCTTAATTTAGAGACTGATTTTTTAGGAATGTCAAAACGGGCCGGCCCGGCCCATTCAGGCCAAACCATTTGGGCTCGGACCATTTTCAGGCTAGCCCATTCGGGTCATATAAATTTCGGGTTGGTATTTTGTCAGCCCAGCCTAGCCCATTTAGTCTTATGTAGTGTTAAAAGAGCAGGCTGACCCGGCCCATTCGGGCCATGTAAGTTTTGGGCTAGCATTTTGCTAGCCTAGCCCGTCCATTTTGTCGGGCTATTCGAGCCGACCCATCGGGCTTGGTCTATTTTGACACTCCTACGATTTTTCGGTCTCTAAAACTCAAATTTCTAATAGTGAGTAGAATTGATCCCGACCATTGGACATGATTTATTGAAGATCGCGTGGATAAGAAAACATAGGTAACATATTCAAAACAAACATGGTCATTTAATGTAAAATGATCAAATCAATTCATAATTGTGTTGTTGCTAATGCAAGCACATGAGATATGCAAAAAGAATGTTGAAAATCGAAAGAAGCAATTGTACACACATACTGCTAGTTCAAAAAGCATACCTAGGAGAAAAGCTGAAGATTTGATTAATGTTGAAGCTATTTGATTCTTTATCTTTGATTTTTTATCTTATTTATTTTTTAAGTATATGATTGTGGAAATAATGATATAGGAATGATAACGTGGGAGCCGCATTTGTAGAGGAGTGATGTGGACTATAGTACACAAGCAAAAAGACGATTCTTATGTCAATGATGAGGCCAAAATTGTTGGTGTAAGTAATTTAACAAATTGATGTTACTTAGTTTTTTTAATGAATATTTTAACTAATGTATAAATTTAAACTTTAATGGTTAAAATCTTACATTTTTGTAGGAGAAAATTATGAATATTGAGCATTAAGATGGCTCATCACAGTAAATTTCATAAGATGATTCACTTCTTCGAGTTCTAAGGAAGGAGCACTCTGGCCGAGTTCGTGTTGTGGGTTTTGGGCCATCTCTTACTCAAATATTTGGCCACATAACTCATCAGTTTAGTAGAATATCTGTAACTCCACCAATTCAAACAAAGGTGGATGAGATGAAGTCGGGGTTAGAACTTGAGAAATTGAAGGTGCGGAAGCTTGAATCAGTGATGAAAATTGAGAGATTGGGATGGTAACCATTTAAAGGTGCTATAACAAAAATTTTGCTCCAACAAGGAGGGGATTTGTTGCCTGAGTTAGCTGCTATAGTTAATGAAATGGATATGTATTTTAAATTTTAAAATTACATCAAGTGAATAATGTAGACTTTCATTGGATTATGCTTGAAACTAATGAATTAGTCTTTTAAACTGATTGTTGAGTTAAGTTGAGTTAATGTAAGTCTATTTTGGAAACTTATAAATATCCTCTTATTTTCTATTTTTGAATCAAAATGTATGTTGTGCATATTGTTTGGATTGATATAAGTTTTCTATGTTGTTACCACTTGTTGGTACCATGGCGCTTATCTAGTCCTAATAGAGTGAAGTTAAGGAGTTTTAAGGTTATGAGGGGGAGGCATTCTTCCCCTTATGAGTGCATTTCTATAGGAAAATTAGCTAGAGCTGATGTTTAAACAAACAATCATGAGCTAAGAAATAGGCCTTTGTTCTGCCCTATCTCTTACAACAGCTGCTCTTGGAAATTATTTGAGTACTATGCTTGTGAACATTGTGACAGACGTGAGAACTAGGCAAGTGAGCACTAGGCATGGTAGATCTCGTTGGATACTAGACAACTTGAATTATGGTCATTTTCACTATTTTTTTCTAGCTGTTGGTTGTGCTAAGTGCGTTGAATTTGGGAGTCTTTCTTCTAGTGGCTTGGTGGTATTTGTTAGAATGAATATACCTTGTCAGCTACTCACAACGCATCAAATCAACAGACCTTAGCAATTAAGATTGCATCTTTAGTTTTGGATGCTACACAGTGTTAGTAAAACCATATGACTCATGCATATTGGTTGAAATTTTCGTAGAATAATTTAAGGAATTATGAGTCCAATTGTAAGTTTTTTCTTGTTTTGTTTTTAATGTTGATAAGTTTTTATTGGCAACTTCCTACATCTTGTCATTTGAATGTCATCCGTTAGTAAAATAAGGGAATCACGGTGCTTTTATCAAATACATACAATTCATAGTTTGTTTATATTTTTAGACTTCAGATGAAAGAAGTTGATCAATTACTAGGTGTCAGATTGTCTTCATCAATAAGTTATGATGCTCAAACTTGACATGATTATATATAATCAGAGTGGAAAATAAATGTCTCATGATAAAAAAAAAATTTGCTATTGTTGTATTCTTTAGATATTATTTTGTTTGTAATGAATTTTAGTTTGTTTATTTAGTTTGCAGTGAATTTTAGTTGGTTTGTGTACTTAATCATCACTTCATATATTTATCTAAGATTGTGTTGACAAATTAATATATTTGTTAAAAGTTTAAATATTTTATAATTTTATTTGAATATGCTAACTAGTTGTAATATAAAACAAGTTGAAATCTATTTAAATTGGCATGCCAACAAAGTTGAAAAAATAAAACTAATTTAAAATAAAAAATATTAGCTGCGATTTCAAACCGCCGCAAAAAACATATGTAAGATTTTTTTAAAAATTTTAGCGGCAGTTACAAACCACCAGCAAAAAAATTAGCAGCAGTTTATGAAACCACGGCAAAAGGGTTTGCAAACAAAAATTTTAACCGCCACTATTAACAATTTTTTTTTGTAGTGCTTCATTAATACTTTTTCTCATTTTATTTAGTAGAAATAGCAAGAGAAAATGATAAAGTAGCACTTCATTGAATTTTTAAAACGACAGATAAATTAAAATAAAATAATTTTTTTCCAAAGTGACAGATATTTTGGATGGAAGGAGTATTTGCAGACATTGTTTTTCTTAGTCAAAGATTAACACTTGTGAATGAATAAGCACTACTAAACGTAATTTCTAAAATAAATAAAAACCTCATTTGACAAAAAAACAAAAATAAATCTTGATAAATGAAAGTTGCAATTTATATTTCAGATAAAAAAAAAAAAGTTGCAACTTATATTCAGATTGTAATGATAAAGATTTTAAAACCTTAATAGTATATAAATTGAATAACAGAGGAAAATGTTTAAACAAATAAGAGAGAAGTCAATCTTCTGGATTCACGTTATATTATCAAATAGCCCTAGTATGTTCCACAATTAATGAGTTCCTTCTCATTTCAGTCGTATAATTTAAGAAGTTCTCGGACTTACAGTGGTATAGGATTCTCTTCCACCATATCAGCTTGCTTCCGCTCCAGAAGGCTGAGGGCCTCGTGGCAAGAAGTTTGAGAGGACTGAATCCCTCTCTGTTTTGAACGTCGTGAAGTTTCGGATATTTATGCATTATTATAAGTGCCAAATCTGTTGCAGCACAAATAAAAATTAGCAATTTAGAATTTCATAATAAGCAGCAACGAAAATGTTTGTGCATATTGAACAGAGGCATGAAAAAATTAGAAGGGAAAAAGAACAAGATGAGAAAACTGTTGAGAGAATGTGACAAGATACAATATTCAAAGTTTTATATTTCTGTTTGATTCAGAATTTTTATTGGTTAAATATAAGAAAAATAAAATTAGTTTTGGTTTTCCTCTAAAGTAAAGGGTCACTTTAATTATATGAAAAAGTGAGAAGTTAACCAACGGTTAAGATTATAATAAAATATATGTATATGTATAATAAAATATGATATTATCATAATTCACGTATAATAAATATGATATTGTCATAATTCACGTGCTTAATTTTTTCATCAATAGTTATAACTTTTCACTTATCAAATTTAGAAGAGCCAAATCTCTACTCTAAATGAGTCCAACTATATATGCAGCCAACTGTAAGATACAACAAAAAGTGATATACATACATGGTACTTAGTAAATTTAATATATCTTTTCAATATAAGAAATTTGTGAACTCCAAATATGACACCATATGAGAAATCGTATCAGCATATTTACATGTGAATGTGACTTCTTACTCTCAAATATTATATAAATAACTCTTTATTTTCGCATTTACATATGAGTAGAGTATTGTAAAAGTATATATTTTTTTTAATTTCTCAAAATATCTTCATCTAATTAATGAAATACTAATATCACATAGTACGGTTAAGCAATTAAGCGAATTCAATCTCAACAACTAAGTATGAATGCGATTAAAAGCTTACCAAAGAATTCTCTCCTAATGGCACAGTGAAGGATACTATCCCCGTTCTTTCGTATAAGATCTCGAGCATATTTAACGCGTGCAGCGGGCATCAAGGAACACAGATACATAAAAGTTTGTTTTTGCCATGAGAGTGCTGCATGGAATAGAGGCGTCTCTCCCTCCTTGTTATCAATGTTAATCAATTTCTTCCTCTTCCCATTTTCTCCTATGATGCACTCACATATAACCTTGAATCCCCTTGTTGCTGCAAGGTGCAGAGGAGTATCCCCTCGCTCATTCTTCAATTCTAGGGCCTTCACATACCTGTTGCGCTTCTTAAGACGACGTTTCAGTTCATTTTCATGCTTTATGATTATCTCTACAAGACTTTTAACAACATCTTCTTCGCCATCATTCACAGCCACGTGCAGTGCAGTGCCTCTGCTTTTGTTGATCACTACCTTGCGAAAGTTACTGTCAGTGTTATACATTTGAATAACTTCATCCCATTTGCCTTCTACTGTAGACACGCGAAACTTGTCCTCCGGACTCAATTCTTGCTTTTCTTCATTTTCTTCCTTTTCTTCATTTTCTTCCGTTTCTTCACTCTCTTCTATTTCTTCCATTTCTATACTTGCTTCCGTTTCTTCGATTTCTTTCCCTTGTGATTCTATGAAACAGAGATGGAAACGAAGGAAGACTTGAGATGGGAGAATATTGTAGACAAAAATTGCTGATATGATCCTAATGCAGTTAATAAGTTGCTATTATTTTGATTAAAATCAATAAAAAAATTTGTGCACAATCTAGTTACATAATATTTGTGCAAATTATTTATTTACTTTTTTGTTTTTGTGATTGCACTGCATAAAAGTAATTGTCAAGAAAATTTGAAAATGAACGAAATGAACCTATATATAAGGGGCGTTTGGCAAATTAGAAAACTAAAATTTAACTGTTCCCATAATATACCTTCCATTGTGGACTGGCTTATTCTGTCATACTGGTTATGTTCCACATCACTCATTTTGATGAACGTCTGCAGGGTTGAAACAGAGATTGAACAGAAGGATGAACGATCGATGTGAGATGGGAAAAGAGAATTGCTGATATGATCCCCAATGCAGTGGAAAGCCTTCTTTAATATGCCAAATTAACCTCCTAATCCGATACTTCCAACTTGTTTGTGTCTTTTAGGGAATTGGAACGAAAAGGGAATATTAGATTGATGAAAAGAAATGATTATGAATGTACTTTAGAACTGTAGTGTAGAATCAAACTTAAAAAAGAAAGGTTGAGGTGCGAACAAGAAGGATGTTAGTCTCATTTAGCTTTGTTTACTACAGGGAAAGGAAAGATATATAAAAAAAAATGAAATATTAGGGGTGTATACGGCTTCCACACTTCTTTGAATGTTCAATTAGCAAAGAAAAAATACCGTGAGATATTCTTACTAGCTAGGCAATCTGGGTTATTGAATAGGTAACATATCAATTATAATATTAAACATTTAGTTAAAGAGAAAAACAGTAATAACTCACAAAATTAATATAACACATTGAATGATATAGAAAAAGAAATTTTTTACTCAGAGTATTTAAGAATTTCTCCAACCTGGTAATTTTTTTTCTTGTTACATCCGACTTTGTAATTAAAAAACGTGGTCTATCATGCTACACAAGGTTACGTGTCACCATATAGTGACCCAATGAATTAGAATGAGGTGATTTTTCCATCCTTTTTCTGTTATTTTTTCTCTCTTAAATGCTTCTTAATCAAGATATATAACCTTGACCACGTGATTTCACGTCGCGCCGACGGAGTCTGTGTTGAACATTTTGAATTACTTTCTTCTCCCAATGCCAATTCATGCCAATCTCACTTTAGTTATCTTTACCTTTTTTCTTTCCCTCTTTTGGGAATATATAGTTGTCTTTATCTTTGGAAAAGAGAAAGAACATATATTTAACCATATTATATATATGGTACCACCATTTGCTTTTTTTTTTTTTCCTTCTCCGTCGCCCGTTTTTTCCTCCTCATGAAATGAGTGAAGTAGGATAAAAGTGACAAAGCAAAAAAACTAGATGTTTCTTTCATGCTGTGTAAAACACAAGATTAAGCAAAACCTGCTTTTTTTGTTTTTTGTTTTGACTTTTAACCTAAGATACCTGCACTACAAGAATTTCTCTAATTAGCGATGAAAAAATTTCTCACTAATCTCTCATTAAACTTTATTAATCTATCATTAAATTTTGTTAAAGAGAGATTAACGAGAAATTTTTTATTGCTTATTTTGAGTTGCTAATTAGTGACGGAAAAAATCTCCATCACTAATCCATCGGTATTTGTTGCTAATTTTCCACTAATCTATCTCTAATATATATTAGTGATGGATTAGTAAGAGAAAACTTCCGTTGCTAATTTTTTGTCGCTAATATGCAAAATTCTTGTAGTGGTGTAGAAGCCTTTTGTCGTGATTCTTGTGATCTTCATATATCTGTTGGAATTAATTTTAATTTTTACAGATAAATGCAAATTCACGTGAGAAACATGTGAAGGTCATATAATTAATGTGGTCCATTGGGTGGGTTGGTTCGGGTTTGCGGTATATTTAATCCCAACTCATTCATCAAAATAGTTGGTTTGGTTGGATTAGGTAGGGAGAATTTTTCCTTCAACTCGACCTGCTCATAACTGGGTTTGGTTAAGTTCAACCCGTGAGTTCAATATACCAAAAAGAATCACATGCTAAAGTAAATGTTGAAATATAAAATAAAAAATTCATTAAACATAATAAATCTTAACTAAATTAACATAAGTCTCAAATGGACTTAACATAAGTATAAAATTGTTTATGGTTAGTTTTGGTCAAAGTGATGACTACTTCACTTTTCATTCAAGATCTAATATCTGGGAGCGAATCAATTCCTCTCAAGACTCTCAAGTATTGGTGATTGGTAATATTATAACATTAAAGGGTTAAATAACCATTAATCGGTCAAGCATCAGTCAAAATGAAAATGGACATTAGATGTGTCATGAAAAAATAAAGGTGAGTGGGAGTAAATGAAAACAATGTATCGAAATAAGCATGTCAAAGTAAACTTACTAGAAGTAAACTTAGCATAAATATAAATGACAAGGTAAAGTAAATCTCAGAAAGTAAACTAGCTAAAAGTAATATGAAAGTAATGTAAATGGTGGAAGGTAAATACCATAAATATAAATGCCAAAAATGTCAATTGTTGATGCAAAGTACTAACTAAAACATGTTAAGGGTGCTGTGTGTGCGTTAATGAAGATTCAACATGAAAACAACATGAAAAATGCATGAACATTAAAGAACACGAAGAACAATGTAAATGCAGAAAGTAAATGCAATAAAAGCGTATAAATTTGCATTAAGTTGAAAAAAAAAACATGAAAAGGGCTTGCAAATATGCAAAGTAAAGAGAATTTAAAACAATGCATCTAAATAAGTTGGTCAAATTAAACTTATTAGAAGTAAATTGACAGAAACAAATTGCTAAAAGTAAACTTACTGAAAGTTAACATAAATAAAAATGGCAAGGTAAAGTAAATATCAGAAAGTAAACTAAAAGTAATGTAAATGGCAGAAGGTAAATATAAAAAATGTAAATGCCAAAAATGTCAAATGTCGATGCAAAGTATTTGATAAAAACATGTTAAAGGTGTTGTGTGTGCGATAATGAAGATTAAACATGAAAAAAGCACGAACATGAACAAAAATGTAAATAGAGAAAGTAAACACAAGAAAAGTGTAAATTTGCATTAAGTTGGAAAAAAACATGAAAAGGAATTGCAAATATGCAAAGCAAAAAGAATTTTACCTCAAGTTCAAACCAACAACAACATTGAACAAGAAATTAAAACAAGCAAGTAAGAACTTGGAAGAACAAGTATAAATTTGAAAGAACTGGAATTTCATTAATTGAGATGTAAATGATACATAAAATTTCAAAGATACTGAAATATAGAGAGATATGTGAATTAAAACTGGTGATTATACTTGACTATAACCCATCAATCCATGGACATCACTCTGGAGACTTAGGAACTATAAGAAGTGTAGGGTGTTCTCAAGCAAATGGACTAGCCTTGATAACTTCATTCTAACTCCTATTTATAGGCAACAAACCTCTAGCTATAACACCTAAATTTTGAATTCTATAGCCCTAAGATGTTGCCACTTGCCAGTCATGCAAATTTGCACATGTGTTTATTTATTTACATAGCTTTCCCACTATGTACAAAGTGGAAACCGCTCCAAATCATGGGTGTGGTTTCTCTTTCCTCTTTGTAACTTCCCATTTTTTTTCATCAAACCATGTTCTTTGTGCATTCCGAGCTGATTCTTGGTAATTTCTCACTTTCAGTCATGGGGCCTTCCATGAACTTTATACGAAGTTGTTAACCCCTTTTGTCAAACATAGGCTTCAACATCGACAGACCTTCACTTGCATTACTTCAATAATAACTTGTGTCTAATTCTGAAGCTTCATGATTTGGTTAAGTGTTTTGTTAGCCATGACAACCATCACCTAAGAGGGGGGTGAATTGGATGATTACAAATTTTAATGCAACTTTGAGAAATTAAGCATTTTGAATCACCAAGTAATAAATGCAGCGGAATAAATTTAACAAATGTGTAACTATTAGAGATTTCACAAAAATCACTTAGGCTATAGGATAAATCAAGCAAATAAGCTAGATATCAAATTCAACACAAGCATATATAATTGAAGCACAAATGTAAATGAGATAGAGTTGAGAAGATCAAACACAAGATTTATCCTGGTTCAGCCACCAATTCACTTGTGACCTACGTCCAGTCCTCAAGCAATCACTCGAGATTTTCCACTATATCTTCAAGCTTCAACAGGTGCTTGACAACCTTTACAAAATTGAGCACTCAACTCCTTTGGATGCCTCACCCTTGAGCTTGAGCCTTTTCAAACAAAGGGATGCCTCACCCTTTACAATTTGGAGGGATGCCTCACTCTCTTTACCAACAAGGGATACCTCACCCTTATAACTTTGAGGGATACCTCACCCTCTTTACAAACAAGGGATACCTCACCCTTTTCTCTAGAGGGATACCTCACCCTTTTCTCTAGAGGGATACCTCACCCTCTTACAATGATTTCAAGATGAAGAGAAAGATTAGAAACTCTCACAAGAGTAGATATACAACTTGAAGAACAAAGTATGGATGATAAGAAACTCTCTCAAGAGTAGATAATACAACTTGAAGCTCTATGGGTATCAAGGATTCACACTTTAAAGCTAAAAGTATGATTTTGATGATTTAAGGATCAAGTATAGTGTTCTTGTGTTTCTTAAGATGTAAATGCTTCAAATATCACTTATATATAGAGCCCAAATGATAAAATAGCCGTTGGTAGTGTTTAGAAATGATTTTTTATGAAAACTAGCCGTTTATAGCTGTTAGAAACATTTCTGGGTACTTGGTAATCGATTACACACTTCTGGTAATCGATTACACGGCTTCTGTCAACGTTGTAATCGATTACAGGATTTGTGTAATTGATTACAGCATTTCTGGTTTTGAAAACTGACTTTAAAAGGTCATAACTACTTCATTTCTTATCCGATTAAAGCAAATGACCAGTCATTGGAAAGATCTTTGAGTCTATTTTCAAATGAAATAAGTTTCACAACAAAAATCAAAGTATTTTGAGAGTTATGATCAAAATATTGACCAAAGGTAAGTTTTTCAAAACTCAAACTTGACTATATTTTATAGTTTAAAGCAAATGGTCATAACTTCTTCATTTCTTATCCGTTTAAGGTAAATGACCACTTATTGGAAAGATATTTGAGTCTATTTTCATATGAAATAAGTTTCATAACAAAAATCAAAGTATTTTGAAAGTTATGATCAAAATAGTAACTGAATATCAGTTTTTCAAAACACAAACTTGGCTATTTTTCAAAGGTTTGAACTACCACCAAGACTAACTTTCAAAAACAGTTTGTTGGGCATTAAAATATGTAAGAAACACTTTTTAAAGATGTTAAAACATATTTGAGCTTAGTGTGATTCCTTTTTACCTTTACACAAGATCTAAGTCCTATAAGCTATTCTTGAAGAACCTTGGGACTTCGTCTTTTGCCATCATCAATTCTTGATGTAATCCAAGCTTCCAAAAATTTCTTCTCTTCAAATCTTGTAAATTGCTTGGAACATCTTTATCATTCTCATTCTTCTTGAGTTGAGCATAGTTGTGATCTTTTGCTTTCTAGTTGCAATGCTCACTCTTGGTACTTGGACTATCCTACAAAGTATTACTCACTTAAAACAAGCATAGTTAGTCCAAATTCATAACTTAATATCTTAATATGCATGATTCATAAATGTATAACTCTAATTAGTCTAACATGCATATAAGAATGTTGCATATATCTCATTGCATGATTATTAAGTGAAGTATAACTAAATAAAGTACATAATCATACATGATCCAATATATCTCTTTTAAGCACATATATGTAACATGATCAATATTCTTTTGTGATGCATTTGTCATCTATAAAGCACATCTATCAAGCATAAACATCATTCTTTTTATCTTGTATTTGTCATCATCAAAACTTAACATATTAAATCATTGGGGCAAACTTATTTCCACATGTTTCTCCTTTATTGAATTTGCTTGCTTGATTGAATGTGAATGATTCTCCAAGTTTTTGTCGAACCCTTCTATTTGTCAACATGGTCTTCTTTCACATTGTAACACCATCCCTAGGGTATCACATGTCTGACTCCCGACTCATAATCTGAAAAGAAGTTCGCACAAAGTTTGAGTTATAAAATATGGGTTTTAAAATTTCTTCTTTACTGAAACAGTAAATTTACTGAAAATATTAGGTAATATTGAAAATCATATTTCAACTATTCATTATGCAATATTGACACCAATTAATATTTCATAATTTAAAGAGAAATATAAAACTAACAGAAAACTCTCTCTCTCTCTTTTTAAAACAGTAGCAAACCCCATCACGGGTCCTACTTAATAGCACGGTACAACACTAACGATAAAAATAACTCTACATACGTATTATGTTGTGTATCCATCTTGATGCATCAAACATCTGTTCTACATCTGTTCTTTGTCCTCAGACATCTCTTCTTTGTCCACACTATACACCTTCGAGTCCTGAATGTCCACTCCTTATTGTTGTCATCAATCTTAGAGTATCCATCGCCCGTTATGTCTAAGAAAACTCGATCCTTCTATTATTTGATTTTAACAGTACAAACACAGCAAAATAACATAACAAAGAGGTGAGGTCACCTACGCCAATACCAACATGGCAGCACAGAGATAACACAAACAACATATCATACAGATAAATCATACCAGAATTCCAATAATGTACTCAACATTAATCAACTATCATCATCATACCATTAACACTATTATCATCACATAATAATCACAATAATGCCATCAACATGATTATCATCATCATCATCCAAGTATTCAAAACAAGTGTCATAGCCAATATTCCTCAATTAATATATCATACAAATATAAATGCTCAGTTTCATGCATGTGCATAAAGACTCAATTTTTCAAAAACAACTCCATGGAGGTTTTCACAATTTTGAGGAAAATGCTCTGTCAATTGTCAGCCTTAGCCCAAAGACAATCTTTCAGTTGTTGAAAAGAATTGTGTTCTTGTCGGGTATCGTCAATGCGTTGCAACAGACTGCATCACCAAGTGGCACAGGGTACTCGCCAGCTGTCCACTTGGTCGACCGCCGCTCCTCGACGCCCCCAAGATCCATCATAGACCTCACTATCAATTCTCATTCCCTCTTCAACCACAAGGGCCATATACAATGCACGAATATATCAGTGCAAGTCCAACCCCAAAGGGCCAAATCTTTTCAATTTCATTTGTTCAATGTATCATATGCCTCAACACATATTTTTTCAATGCATGTATAATGCACCAAATCCAATCACAGGCATCTCTTTCCAATGCATATAGATTGCACCAAATTATACTGTATTTTCAACAGCAAAATCATGTTATCACATTTTCATGGTTATAAAACACTTTCGCCGTGTTTTTACAAAATTTGCGCAACATTTCTGTTACGTTTTCACAATTCCAAAACGTTTTTGTTACGTTTTCAAAATATCGTAACACTTCTATTACGTTTTCAAAATTCTGAAACGTTTCTGTTATATTTTCACAATACTGTAATACTTCTGTTACGTTTTCAAAATGTCGTAACTCTTCTGTTGCACTTTAAATCACGTACTAATTTTTCAACGTTTTTCTCCATCGCATAAAAATATATGTTTCTCAAATCGCATATTATTTTTCCACTGTTTCAAAATCACGTATCTTAAAAATCATTCTTTTACGTTACGTAAATTATTATTTTTTATCATCCTCAAAATATTTAAAACACTTTTCAAATCTCATAACAATTTTCCTCCATTTTCACAATCGCGTAAAAATATTCTATCTCTGTTCAATCACGTAGTGATTTATCAATAGTAGTTCAAATCACATAAAATATTTAAACGTTATTCAAATCGCGTAGAAATATTTTAACGTATTCCAAATCACGTAGCTTAAAATCATATTTTTAAGATACATAAATAATTTTTTACCATAATTTTATTACAGAAAATATTTCTAAACCTTCAAAAATTCTTTTTCAACTTTTCTCAAAATAATATGACTTTGTATTTCATTTTTCACATTCAAGAAAAATCTTTTTTCACATTTCTTTACTTAAGAAATCCTTTTCCAAAATATATTCCACAAATTCACAATTCTATTGAATTAAATCAATGTTTCAAAACTTAACATTTTCTAACGTATTTCAAAACTTGAAAATAAGTTATACGTTAGTAAATTTTCAAATCACCATTATATTCTCCATTTTTCTCAAATAAATTCTACAATCAATCTTCTTCAAAATAAATTGAAGTTCGAACATTTTCAACCTTTTTTTATTTTTTCGTTTATGAAAATTTCTATTTTCTCAAGTGGTAAAATACCTTGATTCCCTTTCCAAAATTCTTGTACTAAAACATTTTGTTCAAACATTTTGTTTTCCACTTTAAAATCACTTTGTTTCATAAAATCAAGGCATTACAAGCCTTTAAAAAAAACGTGGACATGACTATTGAAACCATCAAATTTTTTTCCTTTTAAATTGATATGGTTTTACACAAACAAAACCATTAAAAATCCTTTACAAAAGCGTAAGACTCATAGTCTTTGAAAATCAAATCATTTGTTCATTTTCATTTTTCACTTTCTTTGCAAATCCATTTTCACTTTCTTTATAAATCCTTTTTCACTTTCTTTGCAAATCCTTAAAATCATCATTGCTATTTTCATTTAAATCTTATGTTTAGTAAAACACTTAGAAACTTTTTACACAAAATAAATCAATAAAAATCCTTCTAAAACCGTGTTCATGTACTCTTTGAAAAATAAACTCTTTATTTATTTTCCTTGCTTTTTCTAAACATCTATTTTCATTATTCAAGAAAATATTAATTTTGTGAACACCTATCTTGAGGTGTCTTAACCGAAATTCACCATGTTCTAGGGATCAAAAATTAATTTCCTTGTTCTTAAAAAATTTCAATATGAACCCTAATCAAGGACATCAAAACCGTAGCTCTTCCTTGGCCATTGGGACCAAAATTAATTTTCTTTCCATCATCAAATCATGGCATACACATACATACACAATATATATATATATATATATAACTTGTCATATTATCATCATGCATAGTATAAGCCTACCATCAAAATCATAAACTCATGCAAAGCATATTAAGCATAGGTAATTAATCAAAACTCATAAACACATATAAATTATTACATGACCATGGATATGAATCCTCACATGGATTCAACACCCATCAAATATAAGACTATCTCTCACCACCATGCTTGGTTGGTGAGATGGATCTCCCTCTTACCTCTTGAAGATCCTCAAAAGCTCTTTGTTTTGCTTCTTTTTCCAAGTCCTTCACCACCAAGGGCTTCTCAAATACAAAACAAAATATAAAAATTAGTATACTAAGCTTGATTAAGAGGAACCATGGATCAAACATGGTTTAGATCATGAAAAAGAAAGAAGAAATGAAGTTTCCTTACACTTCACCTCAAAAACCCAATAACTTTGATCTTGAAGAAAGTCCATGAAGATGAATGATTTAGAGAAAATCTCCAACATGAAAGTTGCTTAGAATATCATGTAGATTCAAGATCTATGGTTGGATGAAATTAAAAGAGATTGGATGGTGTTTTTGAGTGTCTTGACCGAATGGTTTCTCTTGAAACACAAAGATGGAATTTTTGATTTTTGATAGAAACTTGAAGCTTGGATTTGAAGCACAAGATGAATGATTTTGGAAAAACTCATAACTAGAGATGTTCTTAGAATGATGTAAGGATTCAAAAAGTATGGTTATATGAAATTTTTGAGTGATGGAAGGTTGGTATGGAGTGCTTGGCCGTGAGCTTAGAGTAGGAGAGAGATGGAGAGAAATTTTGATAACTTTGTTTCTTGAAAATGTTCAATGAAGACCAAGGTGATCAATAATGACTAAAGTGTTCAATTATGGTCTTCAAAGCTTCTAATTTCAGACCAAGACCGTGAGCCACTTTAAAACAAAAGAGATAGAATTGAATTGATAGCATGTTTCTCTTTTTCCAAGCAAGCATAGCCATAGGAATTAGAAAGAATAGACACCAAATATTGACTAATTTTGTATAGCTTTTTCAATTATTGTTAGAAGAATGACCAAGTATTATTTGAATGTAAATTTGTCTTTCAAATTTGATGCATGACCGTAGCTTGCATGCAGAAAAAGAAAATATTTTTGCTTTAGGAAAATGATCAATAATTATGTATAATTGATCAAGACATCTAACAATAACATAAAGTTTTTCTTTAGCTCCAAAATGAAGCACAAAACCGTCCCCCCCTTCATCCTTGCTTCTTCAAAGTTGTCATCTTTTTCAAGCCATTATTTGAAGCCTTTCTAGTCATTGATTAATTCAATGGTTAGGATTTAGGTAGACTTTTGATTAGAAGACTTAATCTAGGCCATTGAATCTTTCTCCTTTAAATTCTAGCCATTAGACGTGTCTCCAAAATTAAGGGTCAAGATTACTCCTTTTTACTTTTAATCCAAGGGTCATAATTAGTCTTTGTCACTTTTTAAGACTAAATCTTCACCATTGATTAAATCTAAATCCAATGGTCATAAATGGTCCTTGTTACTTTACAAGACCAAATCTCCACCCTTAATCAATTCTATATCCAATTGTTACAAATGGTCATAGTCACTTTATATGACCAAATCTCTACCATTGATTTAATCTCCATCTAATGGTTATAAATGATCTTATTCACCTTTAAGATCAAATCTCCACCGTTGATTAAATCAAGATCAAGTCTCCATCGTTAATTAAATCAATGGTGGATATTCAAACCACCAATGTTGACTTAAGCAATTTAATATATATTTTTATCTACTAAAACCCCACAAAAGAATATATTTACTGTATTTTTATCATCCGATAAATTAGATACAGTACAAAACACAGTATAAGAAATTTCTTAAAACTATCTCTGGATTCAGGTTTAGTAAGATCCCCTGTCTCCGTCTAAACAGTACAAATTTTTCTATGTGTAGAAAAATTTTTGCTTTGCGAAACCCACCTGGGCCCACCTATGGCCACCTGGGCCCACATACACCCCCTGGGCCCACAAATAGTAAAAATTTCATAATCATCCATAAAAATCACAAATATTAGAAAACACACAAATATCAAATCAGATTACGTAAAATAATTACCTAACGGTAAAAATTAAATTACGTAAAGTTTTCTCCGGCCCAAAATTTTTTATTTTTCTGACATGGAGTAAATCACTCAAAACGATCAAATACGCTGATAGAATAAACAAAATAATTTTACAGTGCATAGAAATTACTAAACAGTAAAATTCTGTTAACTGTCAAAATTACTGTTTAAGAGATAGGAAATTTTGGGATGTTACAAATATCATGATCTTGGTGAAACGTCATCTGTCAGGATACCTTGATGTCAGTTGACTGCTATGTCGATCACCTTCTTCGAAAAGCTATTGGAACTTAGTCTTTTTTTTACGACATGTTTTTGCTTGCTTAATCCTTATGTCGAAATGCTAATTTTGACCCCCAACAAAAATAAAAAGACATATTTATGTCTTAACAAGCATAACAAGTCTCAACAAAACATACAAAATTTGAAATAAACATACATACATATTATAAATACATAAGTCTTAAATGCCATGGCAAGTCACATAAGCTAAATGATATGATATTCGCTATTACTCAAGTTACACACACCAGATGATATTTTTAATACTGTAAAACAAAATAAAGGACCTAGTCTCTCCATTTTCTTATTTTATTAGGTCATTTAGCCATGGTTCCTTAAGAAAATCGCACCAAAATGACTTTTATACAAAAAAAGAGTAAACTACACTCCCCTCCCTTGTAGATACTCAAATTACACTGCCTTTCCCTCTATCTTGAAAAATCACACTTTCCTTCCCTAAGAGATGAAAATATATTGCACTTCATTCTATTTTTATATTTTTTGTTAAAACTCCATTATACTTCGTTATGAGTAAAGGGTAATATGTAAATTTAAAATAATACAGTGCATATTTTAAGGGCAAATTAGCAACATAGTCCCTGGAATTATTCTTCACTTGCAGTTTATTCCTTGAATTTAATTATGTGTATGAGTTAGTCTTTTCTGTATTGATTTGATCCTTTCTATATAGTCCTTACTGAGAAGGACTAACTTGATACAAGTTTTGTAAATTTAAGAACTACTTTGTACAATAATTAAAATTAGGGACTAAAGTGCAATGAAAAATAATTCTAGTGAGTAATTGCCAAATTACCCTTAAATATAATTATATTATTTTAAATTTAGTATATTACCTTTTTTGCAAAAAGAAGAATAACATATTTTTAACTAAAAAAATACAAAAATAGACTAAAGTGTAGTGTATTTTCATCTCTAAGGGGAGGGGAGCATATTTTTAAAAAAGAAGGGAGGGCAATGTAATTTGAGCATCTCTCAAGGGAGAGGAGTATAATTTACCATAAAATAAAAAACTTAGGTGGGTCATGTTTATGCAATTTGAAACTTTCTTCACTCGCTACCCGACCCATACCTTACTGGTTGGAGTATTTTTCAACCAAATCTAACTTGTTGATATGATCTCAATACATTTCCTAGAAACAAGCCAAGAACTTAAAGTATATCATTGCATAGAGACTAATCAAAGTTCTACCACTAGAAATTCACCATTTACTGATGAGCAATTTTATCGGTAAATAAATAAAAACCATAGGTGAAATAATCACCAATGAAATAATAATAGGAAATTAATCGCGGCTAAAACCACCATCGGTAAAATTCACTGACAGGTTATATGTTCTATCAATAATGTATTGATAGATTGTTCATCGCTATTATAACTTTTCCATTGACAACAATGTTAGGGGAAGCAAAAAAGAAAAAAGAAAACAAAAAGATGTCTAATGGGATTTACTAACAAAATATTTGGTTTTAATGATGTACTTTCCATCAGTAAACTACCAAAAGAATTTATGTTGGTGTCCTACTGAAGGAAATTCCGTTAGTAATCCATCGAAATATATAATATATATGAACGAAAAGTGAGAATATGGAGAACCTCCAATACAATTCCAGATATGACTCTGATGATTGTCTTTTTATGTTGGTGACAATGACTAATGATGAAGGTTTGCAATTAGATGATATGATAGAAAACTAGAGTAATGAAAACAATTGTTGACATAAAGGATGATAAGAAATTAGGAATGAAGATTTGACAAGACTAAGAAGAAAGGAAGCGAGCTTCAAACCAACAAATTTATGTGTTTTCATGCAGCAACTTTTCTATTGGAGTCAAAGCCCAAGATAAAAAGAAAAAGGAAATAAAAAAGGTAGAAGGTGAAAGCAGATTATTCATCCTCCACCTTTCTTCCTTGCTCTCATCATCTTGGGCTTTCTCTCCAAAAAATTGTTGCATTGAAGCTTTTAGTGTTTTTTTTTTCTTCTTCTTCTTCTTCTTCTTCATGTCACATCTTCATTCTAAATCCTTTGTCATCCTTAGTATCTACAACCGTTTTTACTATTCTAGCTTTGTATCATATCATCTACTTGTAAGCTTTTATCTTTGTACTCATTATTATCTCTACTGTTGATCACAAAACATAATCATTAGAGTCAAATCCGGGATTGCTTTCAGTCGCTCGAGGTTATTCCTCACTCTTACAAACTCCATCCAAAGTAATAAAAGTGATGATGATTAGTAATGGGACTCTATTGGTATTTATTCTTTGGTTGTGGTTACAAACCTAAAAGACTTATTGTAGTTGATTTAAATAGAGAAAGCAAGTGGAGGAAAAAATTAAGTTGCTAAAAGTAGTTTGGGATTTGAATTTAATTATGATCTTTTGTCTTCCACTAGTTATGATAATGATGAGTCTAGTGATAATATTCACAAGTGGATGATGAGATAGAAAACTCAAGTAAGTAACACGGCTCCACGTCTTATGATGAGGAGGGGAAAGATATGAGATATGGCAAGAGGAAGGAAAAAAAACATTGTGATTCAGAACAAAAAATTTGCACGTTTCTATGAAGTAACTTTCTTGAAAGAAAAAAGGTACATGGTGGACGAGCAAAAGAGAAAGGTAAGGACTAAAAGCACCAAATTCTAAAAGAATTGTAGGAACAATGATAAATACATTGTGGATGACTTTTATGGAGCAAAAAATCCTATGAAAATTGTGATGTCAACATCCATGAGATTAAGGGAGTTAAAAGGATAGCCGTAAGACCACTAGCCTTATAGGTGCCATAGGAGACATATGTCTACTAGCAATCATCTAACAACATTTTGTTTTTCTTATTACTCGTAATTGTTTATCCCTTTATTAGGCCGCAAGTATACGGATCACACAAGTAATATAGTTATAGAGTAAGAGATCGTTCCCACGAGGATGATTAGCTCTCAATACTAAATATTAACTAATAGCTTATCTAGTTCTTTTCAAGAACATAAAAATAGGAAAAAGTGCAGTAAAACTAATCTAAAGACAGAAAAATGATAAATGAAAGTAAAGATAATGGTTTATGTGATTGACCATTAACTCATGAAGAACTTGGTTTTGATGATAACAAACATGAAGATGTGGCAAGATCCAATCCAAGACCTTCAAGACAAGTAATATGACTTAGATCATTATGTAAGGGTATAAATAATTCACCTAATGCTCTATAATTAACTGTTTCAAAGAACCCAAATAGCTCACATGTTTTTTAAAGGCTTCAAATTGGTTTTTGATTTTTTAAAGAAACAAACACAATGTGCCCAAAAGCTTAGTAGATCATTTGACATAAATTGGCAAGGTTTAAAAGATATGAGAAATGATTTTCTAATGGCTTATTCGAATAACAACTTTTGTTATTCGAATAACTAATGTTAGAGAAGCCAAAAATCTCATCTGGATTGAGCCTTATTTGAATAATGCCATGTGTTATTCGAATAACAATTCAAAATCATTAAGGTGCATAAAGTATTATTCGAATAACCAAAGTGTTATTCAAATAACATGTTTTTTAAAAGCATTCCTTTAAATAGCTTATTCGAATAACAAAGCTATTATTCGAATAACAAGTTTTTCGAAAAACCAATTTTTTAAGTGTTATTCGAATAACACGTTCCAGAGGAAAATTGCCCCTGAGCTATTTGAAGTCTTATTTGAATAACAAAGTTGTTATTCGAATAAGAACACGAACCAGAAAAAGAAACAACGACTAGTTAGCTACCATTAATGCTCCCAACCACCTCTCCAACGGCTTTTTTCATTAATAAGCTATAAATAAATGTTATTGGCCATTGATGGAGGTTGGACAACCTATCTGAAAACATTAGTTGAGCATTACTACGAGTTTCCCTACCAGTTTCAATCTATCCTCCGTTTTTAAGCATTAAAGAGTGAATCTTTGATACCCATAAGTTTCAAGTTGTATTATCTACTCTTTTAGAGAGTTTCTACTCATACAAATCTTGTTGAATTTGTAAAGAAGATGGTGAGGTATCGCTCAAACTAAAAGGTTGAGGTATCCCTTGAATATAGAGGCACAAACACAAGGGTGAGGTATCTCAAGGTGTGTTGAGTGCTTCAAATTTGTAAAGGTTGTCAAGCACCTGATTTCAAGCTTGAAGATATAGTGGAAAATCTCGAGTGGTTGCTTGATGATTGGACGTAGGTCACAAGTGGATTGGTGGCCGAATTAGGATAAACTATTGTGTTTGATTCTCTAAACCCTTCTTTTTATATTTGTGCATTGGCTTATTTCCTTACTTGATTATTTCTTTCTTGGTTGGTTCATTAATGCGCAATATTTATCAATCTTATCCATTCACTCACTTCTAATAATTAATAGCTTCAACCAAAATCAATTTTAAGCGTTTTGCGAAAGAATTGCGAACTTGTATAAAGGGCTTAGCCACTTCAAGAGAAAAGATGGCTTCAAATGGTTTTTTTAATGAAAGTTCATCTATATATAGACCTCCCTTTTTCAATGGGGATGGTTATGCTTATTGAAAAGAAATGATAAAAAATTTTATTGAAATTATTGATTTAGATGTGTGGGACGCCGTTGAAAATGATGCTTTTGTTTCCTCACATACTATTGATGGTGTAAGAACTTATCCAGCAAGAAGTGATTGGACCGATTAGGACAAAAAGAAGGTTCAATACAATTTGAGAGCCAAGAATATCATTACCACATCCTTGGGGTATGATGAATTCTTTAGGGTGTCAAATTGTAAGAACGCTAAAGAAATATGGGATACTCTACAAGTAACCCATGAGTGAAGTAAAACGATCAAGAATAAAGTCCCTCACTCATGAATATGAATTGTTTAGAATGAATCATGGAGAAAGTATTCAAGATATATAAAAGAGATTCACATACATTGTAAATCATCTTATTTTATTGGGAAAGATATTTTCTAATGAAGATCTTATTAACAAAGTGTTGAGATATTTGAGTAGGAATTGGCAACCTAAAGTGACGGCGATTGCGAAATCAAGGGATTTATTAACAATGTCTCTAGTCACCCTCTTTGGAAAGCTCCAAGAACATGAGTTGGAGCTCAATAGGCTAAATCAAAGTGAGGAACATGACAAAAAGAAAAAGGGGATTGCTCTCAAAGCCACCTCATCTACAATTGAAGATGATGATGATGATGATGATGATGATGATGAAGTAGGAAATCTTGAGCTAAATGAAGAAAATCTTAGTCTTCTTATGAGAAAGTTTGGAAGATTTCTCAAAAAGAAAGGAACTTAAAGAAGACCACATTTTCCTCCTAAGAAGACTTATCAAAAAAGAGAAGGAGCTTCATCTACTCCAACTTGTTATGAATGTAGAAAATCGAGGCACATGAAGATGGAGTGTCTGGTTTATTAAAAGAAGATGGAGAAATATGAAAAGAGACCTTCCAAGGAAAGAAAAGGAAGGAGAGCATACATTGCTTGGAAAGATAACGATATGAATTCTACCGATGATTCAAAAAATGAAGAAGCTCATCTTTACCTCATGGCAAGTGGAGAAGAGGAAGAAGAAAGTGAAATCAAGGTAACTTCATCTAATCTTGAATCCTCTCTCTCATATAGTCATGGCAAGTGAAAAAGAGGAAGAAGAAAGTGAAATCAAGGTAACTTCATCTAATCTTGAATCCTCTCTCTCATATAGTGAATTGTAAGATGCATTCCAAGAATTACATGATGAATCCATAAGACTCACTAAAATAGTTTTAACCTCCTACAAAACAATCTCTTTATTGTCAAACAAAGTTTCTATTTTAACTAAGGAGATTGAAGAACTTAAAATTGAAAATGAGACTCTTGGACTTATTGATGCTAACTCATCATACATGATTTGTTATTCACATGATAATGCACTCACATCCTCATCTTGTTTATCATGTAAAGAATTTGAAAATGAAATTGAGGATTTGAAAATATACTTGCAAAATTTATAATGGGAAGGGATAATTTGAATATGTTACTAGAGAAACAAAGATATGCTTTTCAAAAGGCTGGTTTGGGGTACAATTTCAATAACCAACAAAAATCTTATAAGAATCTCTTTGTTTCTTCAAATACATTAACTAGTCCGTTTATCAAATGTTTTTATTGTGGTAGAAAAGGGCATAGTGTATCTACAGGTAATGCTAGAAAGAACAAAAAACACCAAAGTTAGAACTAAAATGGTTTGGGTTGCTAAGAGCATTTTGCCTAACTCTAACACATAAGGACCCAAGACAAATTTGGGGACCAAATGTTAAAACTTGAATGTATGTTATAGGTGTGCTTGAAGACTAAAAACTCAAGTTAGTGTCTTGATAGTGTTTGCTCCAAGCACATGACCGATAATGGCTTCAAGTTCTCCTTCCTTGTCCCCAAGAAGAGTGGCCACATGACATATGGTGACAACAACAAAGGAAAGATCCTTGGAGTTGGTAAAGTTAGTAAGATCCCTTCCTCATCCATTGATAATGTTTTGCTTGTTGAAGGACTCAAACATAACTTGCTTAGCATTAGTCAATTGTGTGATAAGGGTAATAAAGTGATATTTGATTCTAATTGTTACATAATTGAAGGAAAGAATGATAAGCAAGTCAAGTTTATTGGTCATAGGGTCAATAATATATACATGATTAGTCTTGACATTTTCTCAAATGATGCTAAATGCTTTATGACTAAAGAAAATGATTCATGGTTATGGCATAGGAGAATCGCTCACATTCATAATGATCACTTAAATAAGTTGGTTTCAAAAGAACTGGTAAATGGACTTTCAAAGCTTAAATTTGAAAAAGATAAACTTTGTGATGCATGTCAAAAGGGAAAACAAGTAAAGGTCTATTTTAAAGCTAAACATGTGGTTTTAACTTCTAGACCTCTACAACTTTTGCACATGGATTTTTTTGGTCCCTCTAGAACTATGAGCTTTGGTGGGAATTACTATGCATTATTGATTGTGGATGATTTTTCTAGGTTTACATGAACATTATTCTTGTCTTACAAAAATGATGTTTTTCAATCATTCAAAAAGCTTGTCAAAGTTATCTAAAACAAAAAAAGTTTTTGTGTTGCATCCACAAGAAGTAGCCATGGTGGTGAGTTTGAAAATCATGAATTTGAAACCTTTTGTGATGAACATGGCATTAAGCATAATTTTTCGGCCCCTAGAACACCACAACAAAATGGTGTTGTAGAAAAGAAAAATCGATCTTTAGAAGAAATGGTAAGAACTATGCTCAATGAGGCCAACCTTACTAAGTATTTTTAGGCGGATGGGGTTAACACCACTTGTTATGTTATGAATAAGGCTTTGATAAGGCCAATTTTAAAGACAACCCCCTATGAATTGTACAGGGGAAGGAAGCCAAATGTTTTACATTTTTATGTCTTTGGATGTAAATGCTTTATTTTAAATAATGGAAAGGATAACTTAGGAATGTTTGATGCAAAATCTGATTAGGGAATATTTCTTGGTTATTCTATACATAGTAAGGCCTTTATAGTTTACAATAAATGAACTATGACCATAGAAGAGTCCGTACATGTTGCATTGGATGAAACTAATCCAAATGAGCCGAGAAAGGAGTTTGTTGATGATGTTGCACAGATTTTGGCAAAGACTCACCTAGAACACAAAGAAAAAGAAGTCAAGAAGCAAGAAGATAGTCCACATGATTCCTCTAGACAAAAGGACTCTCAAATCATGGATCTTCTCAAGGAATGGAGGACATCAAGATATCATACTCTTGACAAAGTAATAAGTGATGTATCAAAATGGGTAATCACTCGTAACACTCTTAGAGATGCATGTAATCATATGACTTTTGTCTCTTAAGTTGAACCTAAAGACATAAATGATGCCATTAATGATGAACATTGGTTCTTGGCCATGCAAGATGAATTAAACTAATTTGAGAGGAATCAAGTTTGTGAGTTAATTCTAAGGCCCAATGATCATCCCATAATTGGCACCAAGTGGGTCTTTAGGAACAAACTTGATGAAACGGGCTTAATAATAAGAAACAAAGCTAGGCTTGTAGCTAAGGGTTATAATCAAGAAGAAGACATAGATTATAAATAAACATATGCTCCTTTAGCTAGATTAGAAGCCATTAAAATGTTACTTGCATATGCATGCATAATGGATTTTGAGCTCTTTCAAATGGATGTCAAAAATGTCTTTTTAAATGGTTTCATACAAGAAGAAGTATATGTGGATCAACCTCCCGATTTTGAAAACTTTGAACTGTCTAACCATGTTTTTAAACTTAAAAAGACCTTGTATGGCTTGAAACAAGCTCATAGAGCTTGGTATAAAATGTTGAGCAAGTTTCTTTTGGAAAATGGTTTTCTAGAGGAAAGGTTGACACTACCCTCTTTATCAAGCATAAAAAGCATGATATTTTTCTTGTTCAAATATATGTTGATGATATTATATTTGGTGCTACTAATGCCTCTCTTTGTAAAGAATTTGCTAATATCATGCAAAGTGAGTTTGAGATGTCCATGATAGGTGAGCTCAAATTCTTCCTTGGTCTTCAAATCAAACAAACAAGGGATGCGACTTTCATAAGTCAATCCAAATATTGTAAGGAGTTACTCAAGAAGTTTGGAATGGAAGGTGCCAAGCAAATGGCTACACCAATGGACACTTCTTGTTACTTGGACAAGGATGAAGTAGGTAAATCTATAAAAATTACTAAGTATAGAGGTATGATTGACTCACTCCTTTATCTTATTGCAAGTAGGTCGGATATCATGTTTGATGTATGCATGTGTGCTAGATTTCAAGCAAATCCTAAAGAATCTCACATTTGTGCTGTAAAACGAATTATGAAATATCTAATAGGCACTTCACAAATAGGATTGTGGTACCTTAAGGGTGCCTCATGTAGCTTGATTGGTTATTCCGATTCTGATTTTGCTGGATGCAAAATGGATAGGAAGAGCACTAGTGGAACATGCCACTTACTTGGAAGCTCACTTGTTTCTTGGCATAGCAAGAAACAAAATAGTGTGGCACTATCTATAGCTGAAGCTGAATATGTTGTAGCTGGAAGTTATTATGATCAAGTCCTTTGGATGAAGCAACAACTTCTAGACTATAGCCTTGAGTTGGATCACATCCCCATAAGGTGTGATAACACTAGTGCAATCAATTTATCAAAAAATCTCATTTTGTACTCAAGAACAAAGCACATAGAAATTAGACATCATTTAAGAGACCATGTTCAAAAAGGTGATTGCATGCTTGAATTTGTGGAAACAACTAAGCAACTAGCTGATATCTTCACTAAACCTCTAGCAAAAGAAGAATTCTATTTCATTAGAAGAGAACTGGGCATAATTGATCAATCATGCATATGAATAAATACTTGCATTGTTTTATCCTTGATTTATTTCTATTAAATCATTACTAACTTGGGCTTCGGAGGTTTCCCCAAATTTGTTTTGCAGGTACTTCACAAGATCAAGTAAGAATTCTCCTCAATCTGATTCTAAAATTGTGCTTAGCTGATGCCTGAATGATTGTTTTATTTGAATAAGAAGAATCCTATTTGAATAACATGCTCCTGTAACTCTCATTTCTATTTCAAATATTTGCCTTATTCGAATAAGGCCTCCCTTATTCGAATAATGTCTTTCAAAAACTTCCCATGAATTTTGTTTCTTAATATGTTATTCGAATAACCAGTTAGTTATTCAAATAAGATTTGACAGGAGCACCAAATGGTTATTCGAATAAGGTTTGACAGGAAGCACCAAATGGATTATTATTTGAATAACATTTTTGTTATTCGAATACCATATGATAGAAAACCATGACCCTTGATCTTCAACACTGTTATTCGAATTACACAACCTGTTATTCAAATAATGTTTGGCAGAAAGGCCAAAACGTTTGACCTACCACCTTGTTATTCGAATAAAACTATGGTTATTCGAATAACACACGGGATATAAATAAAATCCCCGTGAATCTGAACTTTATTTCTGAAGTTCTCCCTCCTCCTCTACTTTTTTCTCCATGACCCACCATTATCCCTCCTCATTCTCTTTCTAAAAACCCTTTCCCTTTCCTTCAAAACACCCAATCCACCCTTCAAACTCTTAAATGGCCTCCTCATTTAAGCGCCCACGTACGTAGATCGCTCCTACCAACAATCCTCTCGATCTCAAAAGACTCTCATCCAATGAAGATGATTTGAAAAGGTTTAGGGAGCAATTCTAGAACAGGAACCTTGTGCAACCGAAGTATATGGACCAGAAATTCTTTTAAGACGAAGGTGGGTTTGAGTTCCTGGACTTTCTCAACCACCAAGGCATTCTCAAGCTATGCAGCTACAATGACACTATCTTCCCGGACCTGGTGAAGATGTTCTACTGCAACCTATGGCTGGATGGTCCAAATATCATCTCCGAAGTCAAGGACCAACAAATTATAATCTCACCAGCTGACTGGATGGAGCACTTCAATCTGAATGCAATAGGAACGACCATTGAAGAGGACAACATGCCATACGTACAAGAGTATGTCAAGGAAGAAGCTATGCCACTCATCGTAAAACCTAGGACTCAATGGCCTAAAGTTGGGTTAAAAAGTGGGATGCTAAATAGTCAGGATAGGTTGCTCTATTACGCCTATGCTCACATTCTTGCACCCCATGGTGGCAACTTCACTTATTTAACAAAGGATGATATTTTTATGGTCTGGGTCTTGAGGAAGAATTGGAGAATCAACTGACCCAACTTCATTGGAAAACACATGCTGAAGGCAAAGCACCAAGAAAACTCAAATTTGCCTTATGCTCTGATCATCTCAGCTTTCCTCAAGAAGTACAACATAATCCGGGAAACTGAGCGACCAGTCAAGCTCACTCATTTCAATATCTTCGGAGAATACACTCTGAAGAAAATGAAGATGGTTTCGGACAACGTTGGAGGCTGGGTGTATCCCGATGAGCTAGAAGAGGCTGAGGCTGATGCCCTTGGTACGCCTGGAGAAGCTCTTGAGGATGCTGCTACTACTGCTACTGCTGGTCCTGTGACAAATGACCAGCTTATGTCAACCATGCTCAACCTCAAGGCCTACATGGAGAACATTAACAACATCATCTTTGACAGGCTTGAGGCGATTGAGCGAGAGCAGGCTGCCTTGAGAGCCTTAATATCTGGACAGGCTCCCAGCACCCCTCCTCCCCTACCTGTTTATGGCACCATTAATGTAATTGGCCAAATCTTGTGGTTAATGAAATGACTAATAGTATTTGATTGCATATTCTTGCTTGGTTTGATTCTTCTTCTAATTGTTTACATAGTTGGATTACATATTTGATTGCATATCTACTTGTATTGTACTTCTCTTGCCCCATCTTTTTTATCATGACAAAAGGGGGAGAAGAAATCTAAAATATGTTTAGCATATTTTGAGAAAAGAACAGAAGAGAAATCCTAGGATTCCAAAAGAAAGGGGGAGCTGCACACCAACTCTGATCTAATACACCTTTGAAAAATAAAGGGGGAGTAAGCTTCGAAAACCTTTTTCAATGCTTGGTTTGTCATCATCAAAAAGGGGGAGAATGTGATTGGCCATTAACTCATGAAGAACTTAGTTTTGATGATAACAAATATGAAGATGAGGCAAGATCCAGTCCAAGACCTTCAAGACAAGTAATAGGACTTAGATCATTATGTAAGTGTATAAATGATTCATCTAATGCTCTATAATTAACCGTTTCAAAGAACTTAAATAGCTCACATGTTTTTTAAAGGCTTTAAATTGGTTTTTGGCTTTTTAAAGAAACAAACACAATGTGCCCAAAAGCTTAGTAGATCATTTGAGATAAATTGGCAAGGTTTAAAAGATATAAGAAATGATTTTCTATTGGCTTATTCGAATAATAACTTTTGTTATTAGAATAACTAATGTTAGAGAAGCCAAAAAATCTCATCTAGATTGAGCCTTATTCGAATAATGCCATGTGTTATTCGAATAACAATTCAAAATCATTAAGGCACATAAAGTATTATTCGAATAACCAAAGTGTTATTCGAATAACATATTTTTTAGAAGCATTCCTTTAAATGGCTTATTCGAATAACAAAGCTATTATTCGAATAACAAGTTTTTCCATAAACCAGTTTTTTAAGTGGTTATTCAAATAACATAGGTGTTATTCGAATAACACGCTCCAGAGGCAAATTGCCCATGAGCTATTTGAAGTCTTATTCGAATAACAAAGTTGTTATTCAAATAAGAACACGAACTAGAAAAGGAAACAACGGCTAGTTAGCTGCCATTAATGCTCCCAACTACCTCTCCAACGGCTCTTTTCATTAATAAGCTATAAATAAATGTTGTTGGGCATTAATGGAGGTTGGACAACCTATCTGAAAACATTAGTTGAGCATCAATATGAGTTTCCTTACCAGTTTCAATCTATCCTCTATTTTTAAGCATTAAAGAGTGAATCTTTGATACCTATAAGTTTCAAGTTGTATTATCTACTTTGGTATCCCTCAAACTGAAAGGGTGAGGTATTCCTTGAATATAGATGCTCAAACACAAGGGTGAAGAATTCTAAGGTGTGTTGAGTGCTTCAAATTTGTAAAGGTTGTCAAGCACCTGATTTCAAGCTTGAAGATATAGTGGAAAATCCCGAGTGGTTGCTTGAGGACTGGATGTAGGTCACAAGTGGATTAGTGGCCGAATCAGGATAAACTATTATGTTTGATTCTCTAAACCCTTCTCTTTGTATTTATGCATTGGCTTATTTCCTTACTTGATTATTTCTTTCTTGGTTGGTTTATTAGTGAGCAGTATCTATCAATCTTCTTCATTCACTCACTTCTAATAATTAATAACTTCAACAAAAAATCAATTTTAAGCATTTTGTGAAAGAATTGCGAACTTATTTTATAAACTCAATTCACCCCCCCTCTTGAGTATTGAAGCCACTTGGTAATAGTTTAGAGATTTATGGAATCCTTCTTCACCTCATATTTCAACTAATGATATGCAGTCCTTATAAGTAACATTAATGAATAGTTAAGTTAGCTTAAGAATCTACTTTAGTCAAAAGGCTATGTCTAGGTCAATCAATTATAGCTTTATTTACCTAATCCACTATGTTTTCATGAGAACTAGTGCAAACTCCACTCATTAAGATCTATTCTCAAACAATCGCTATGCATGGCTAAGAGGTATATTTCTATCCAATTAGTGAATTAACTTATCCAAGCCAATTGAACTCATCGAACATGCATCAACCATACATATGATCTCAAATCCAAATTCCTATGTCTAGGTTCATCAGATTTAAACAAATCACTTAACAACTGATCAAACTATCAAAAGCATTAAGATATATATGATTGAACATAACCAAACATCAATATATACTCAAAGTAATACATAAACATCAATATTCATACAAAGATCTAAAGTAATCCCTAAATACAACTCAACTAATCATTGAACATGAAAATATACACAAAATCAGTGCTCAAAGGATAAGGAAAGAGAAGAAAACTAAGGGAGAAGGAAGGAAGCTCATAGATGTGATTTTCTATGCTTGAATCATCTTTCATAAGGAAGATGACCTTCAACCTTGGCTCCCTAGGCCTCCAATCTGCCCAGAAATGAAGTTCTAACTGCAGCTTCTCGAAATCTTCAAAAACTCCCTCATAAAATCTGCTAAAATTGTATTTACAGGCCCAAGAAAACAGAGTCACACCGCGACATTAACAGGCCTACGCCGTGGCGCATTTCAATTTAGGTCACCACGCTGCGGTATTGATATGCCTACGCCGCGACGTGCAAATTTTGTAGCTCTCTGTCTAGATGTAGGGGATTCTCCACGCTGCGACATTGATATGCCTGCACCGTGACGTCAACTGCCAGAATGCTTCTTTGGCTTTCTCTTCTAATTTTAGCTCAAATGCTCCATATATCAGCTTGTTTGGAGCCTTTCCTATAATAGAGAAATCACTAAATCATTAACAATTACAAATCCACTTAATCAATAACAAAGTAAGCACAGTTTACTTAATATCATATAGGAAATGTATCAGAATTGAATATAACAAATATAAGCACAAAACCTTCCAAATATGCATACAATGAGGACTTAAGCAATCAATGAAAGCACAGATATGGAGCACAAATAACTGTTTTTTATGGAGTTATCGCACCCCCAAACTTAGACTTTTGCTTGTCCTCAAGCAAAACAAAGTATGACTAAGTAAACTTACTTTAACAATTTACACTTCACATACATTCAGTAGCTTTCAATTTCAATTTTCTCTTAAACATAACTAGTGTAGAATGATTGTATCAGTCCCTAATGAATGCAAGAATCTCACAATCAACTCTACACATACACAATCCTAAACATGCTAACAATCTAACATCCTTATATGCAAATCACATTTTCCACAAACATGCAAGATAAACTTCTCATATTCAAATCATCCAAATTCGGATAAGTTTATAAGCATACATGCATATGAATCATATAATCCACAAAATTGATCCTAAACTCTCTCTCCACTAATGTAAATCACATATAACTGAGGATCAAAAGGGTCTTTAACAACTTGTAATGTCAGGCCATGGTAATGGGCATATGAAAAGAAGGGAAATGATATACAACAAACATTGAGAAACATAAACATGTTATTTCAAGACTTGAACCATCAACTGATATTATCAGGGTATTCAACAGTGAAAAAACAAAACTCGCTAGAACCATTCAATGCTTTTTATACTTTTCATTTCTTGTGTTTTGCTTGTTTTTCTCTTTTTTTTCTTTTTTTTTCCATTTTTTTACAAAGCAATGATTTTTCTTCAATTTTGCATTTGGTTCCTTCAAGCTCATTTTGTGTTGGATATAATACCCATACTCACTGGACTTATTTCAAGAAATAATATATCACGTACCCAATAAACATTGATGGTAGTAAGAAAATATCGTGCTTTCACATGCATTAGAATGGTTAACAGGTTAACAAGCTCAATGGGTGAATAAAAAATAGATAAGGTCAAATAATCAACAGGCTTCAAAATGGGACCTAGAGATATCATCGTATCAGGGTAAGCTTGAAAAAGGCTCAATCGGTCCAAACAATGCCCTAATCATTTTCTCAATCATGCACAATCTAGGATTTCGCCTCAAGAGAGTTTAAAAACAACTTCTAAGATAATCGAAACTCTACATGTACATCCATAAACTTTCTTTAGACATGCACTCTTATCATACTCAAAGTTACACTTGCATCTAAGTGGGATGTAAATCATACATAAAAAGCAACTAAATTATTTTGCATGCTTCTGATCACATATGTTTTCGCTGAAAATAATCAAATTGCAAACATTTATGTTATTAGACAACCAATTCCACACTAGTATCAGTTCAATCTTACATTAAAAATTGAAATATTTTCTCCTCAGAAACCCATTAATAGTCAAACTCAACATATGATCATGTAAAAATGATAACTACCATTACTGCATAATGTAAATATCAATACATATTACATAAATTCAACTTTATAATAACAAAACATGTAATGATACTCTCCCAAACCGAATTGAAACAGTGTCCTTACTCTCCATGGTTTCTAGGGTACCTGAGCCTATCAACATGTTGAAATGTAAGAGCTAAATATACTACAATATTTAAAAACACTTAAAATAAACTAAATGTATACAATATATACATTATAGAATAACACACTGCAGCACACAACATCCATACCGCGGTACATTTGGTTAGAATGGGTACTTTCAGTAGCACCCAGATCAAGTCTTTTTTTTAACAAGTTTAAAGGGCATGTCGCGGCATTGAACTTGCCACGGCGCGACGCTGAGCTCTTTGGATTCTGACTTAATGTGCATAAAATAACTGTCACACCGCGGCGTGAAATAGACTTATGCCACGGCGTGAGAGGTCAGCCTGCAGAATTTTGCAGCAAACTCAGTTTTGCTGCAGAATTTGGTCCATAAAGGTCCTCAACACCTCTTAAACTTGTCTAAAATAATAAATTGCAGAATATACAACAAAAATACACTAAAACACAAAATCAAGATATTAAGTATGCAAGTTTTAATATAACGGCAGTTCTAGCGACAGTTCTCATAACTATTGCAGTTATCAAATTTTGTGGCAGTTATGTGGTATTTCCAAGCAGTTATAGTGAACCGCCACAGTATGAAATTATTTTTTTACTCGTTAAAATTTCCCTTTGTTCCCTCTAAGTTTCCCATTCCCTCTAACCCCCCAAATTTCCCATTCTCTCTGACCCCCAAATTTCCTAAACCACACAAACCCTCACTCGTTCCCAAACTCTCAGAACCCTCACTCGACCCCATACTTGTAGGTACGTACGCAAGGATCCCCGACAGCCATATAAAATCCCTAAGTAGAGAGGCGAAGAGGAACAAAGTTAGAGCTGCATTTGGGATCTCAACTCATCGGACACAGTGGGTAATCCATCATTTTCTCTATTTTTCCGCTAAATTTGTAAAGGAATATTGGTCTGTATTATTGATTTAAGCTTTTTTGGGAGATATTGTGTCGTTGTTTTGTGTTATATTGAAATGAAAATTCTAACATTCTCTATTCCTCACTCTTTTGCGTCACTATTCTGCACCACTGTCGCTCTTCCACACCACTATTGACTTGTTGTTCGTTCTTCACTGTCATTGTTATCTATCTCTAGCACCATTACTTCTGCAGTTACTTTTACCACTGCACTATTACCTGGTAACCTACTATGATTAAAAATCCTAAAATTTGTTCAACATTATTAGCTTTTAATGTTTGGTGTGACTGGTGCCTAGGATATAGAGGTTGAGCCATTTTAAAATCTATTAATTTGGTCAGTTATCCTGTTATTGTAATAAGGAGCCTTAAACCTCCTTGCATTAGAATTAAGCAAGCTATTATCTAATTTTTTTATTATTTGTCACTCAACACACACACATAGATTTTTGAAGCACGTAATGTAAAAGTGCTACATCAACTATCTTTGAGCTTCGAAAATTGCCATGTCTAATATGCTTAGCTATCTTCTTGAGCCACTTCAGCATATTTTCTATATTCTCTACTTTTGGGAAAGTGTCTTTTTAGCTTTTTTTTGCAACATATCTCATCCCACCTTATTTCCGTTTCATCTCCACAGTGTCCTCTGAAAGTTATTGAACCCAATTTTGTGGCTACTATGAAGAGAGCTTTAAGTAAAGTTGACATTCCTTAGAGCTTTAAGTAAGTTGTTTAGATAAATCATGAATGTCATATACATGTGTATTCTCCTTCCAGATTTGAATTCATAGGGACACTGCAAATCATAGGATAAAATTTCAATTCATTAGTTGGGAGATGTGAAAAGACTTTGACACAGTACAAATAATTAGCATATTACCTATGTTTCTTATTCTCTTAAGAAATTTTCACTTTAGTGGCTCAATTACTATTCTGCATATGCAATTTTAATCTTTTGGTTCTAAACCTCTTGTCAAATTGCAAACTGATGAATACACATGTCAAATTTTACCTCTATTATATATGTCATTTCCATACTTTCAGCTCATTCCTTCATTAGTTCATTCTCTATTGCGGGCATTACAGTTCATTCCCTATTGGGTCCTTTGGGCCTTCATTAATTCATTTTCGTTGCTTTGTGCCTTACTTTCACTATCACTCTTAGTTTCTTTTGCCGAGAATTTATTTTAGTTGTTACAATAACATCATCTTAAATCAATTTTTTTTGGTGCATCATTGAATTGCTTAGTTATGTAGTTATTAATCAATGACCTGTGCATTTAGTTGCATTTTTTTGTTGGTAATTTTTGTGAGGTATGCTCTGTCTAAATCCTTGAAATAACACAATGATTAGCATCTAAATGAGAGGTAAAGTAATTCTTGATTTAGTTTAATAAGTATAATCATCATTGATTTACTCTCCCCATCTTCACTTGCAAGTGACTATAGCCAACACTCTTAACTTTCTGTTTTTTTTTTTTTTTTGGTTTGGGAGGGAAGAGGTTGGGGAAGGGTGTCTGATGGTTTGGGTTGCTTAATTTTATGGAACTTTAAGAACTGCAAAGTAGTGGATGTGTGCAAGTGGACTAATATATAATATAAAACTACAGGAACTTTAGTTGGATTTTAGATACTTTATATTTGTGAATACTTTATATATAATATAAAAAAGACATAATCCTTGTGTTTTTATACACTATTTGATTTACACATAGATTCTCTGACACATCCTGGACATTTGGCTGATTTTGGCATGTAAAATAACTACTTACTACTGAATTGGCATCTTCTGTATTCTGTTATATATGCTTGCTTAAAACTCCAATGCAATGAAGGGAAGTTAAAAATGAAATTTTAACCATGTATCAGGACTATAAAAGTCCAAACTTTTATACATTTACTTTCTTTTCTATTTTTCACCTTTGGTACCAATCACAAGCTAACATTTACTTTATATCTTCTTAAATCCTGACTGTGTCTAACATTAATAGCAAATGTCAATTAGTAATTTGTGTCTTGTATCTTGGCTATTACAATTTGCTTATTAGTGGTGGAGAGTAGGAAGGAGCCTTCTCTGGGCATTTTAACTTGTGATCTGACTTGAATCTATTGTTCCAGTTTGAACTTGGAAATCAATTGTACTTCTATTTGTTTGTTTTATTTGCATTGTGGTGTGTGTGACACAGGTTCTATACTTCTGGTTGGTCTTGGAACTTCAGTTTCTCAATTTTACAAATTACAGCTACTAAATCAAATCCTCAAAATATCACTTCGAAACGTAGACTAACTTGCTTATTCCGTTTTTTGATTGATAACTAGTTAGCAGCACCTTTAAATATTTGCATCTCTGTATTTATTAATTTTTAGTAACTTAAACCTTAAACTATATTAACTTGCTTACTTCTTTTTATGAGTGGTTATTAGTCACTAGGGGATCCTAAAAGTTTTAGCATCTTGCATATTAACTTATTACTAATACTTTGTGGTCTTAAGTGTTAACTTGTAGAGGAACTTTATCTTTACATGATTTAGGTGCTTATTGTTGTAACCTTTGTTGTTTATTGTTTTCTTACCTTCTCCATTATGCATAGATAAAACTTTTTAACCTTCAGTCATTTAATTCTACAATCTACATACTTGCAAGTACATATGTAAGGAAGTTCAGTGTCCTATTTGCCTAGGTATGCTTACATTATTTTTTTAAAAAAGAAATAGCTTAAAATAATGTAATTTTGGGTTTGTCTCTTTTATCTTTTTTCTCTTTATTTAAATCTAATTCTCTTTTTTTTGTTTTAATTAATTTAGTTGTACATTAGCATTTACAGAGATTGTTTATCTTTTTTCTCCTTTTCTTTTATTGGGTGTTGATTTGTGAATTTGTTGTTTTTGGTTTTGAGTTGTAGTGGTTCCAAAAAAATAAGTGTGAGTTTATAATCTGCTTAATTACTATATTTGTTTTACTATAGTTTAAAGAATCCAGCTGCCTGAATAGAATGCCCTGCCATCCTATATAAATTACTAAATGCCTTTTAGAAAGAAAGACAAAGCGTATATGCATAGACAGCAGCTTGATATTTCAATTGAACCTTCTATATTGAACCTTCAATTTGATATAAATTGCTAAATGCCTTTTGTTATTTTGTTTTCCTGTTTCAAAATAAATTGCTTTTCTTTCTTCTAACGGAATTGAAAAGTCAAAGAGTACATGTGGAATGTAGATAGCAGCAACGTAGAGCTGTAGACAAAATGGAGTAAGCTCACATGAGTTGACAATCTGATTGTAGTGTTTATGTGTGTGTGTATGGAGTAAGCTCACATTAGTGCCACTACCAGACAACATTATTAGTTAATAAGAATCATATAATAGCTGAAACTCATGTTACACGGAATTAAGAACCCATCTTAAGTACACATTGCCTTTATATCAGCTGGTGTCTGAAGTCTTACAAGTAGAAATTATTGTTGAAACCCATGTCATGTGTAATGTAATAGTATCCAAATATATATATGTAGAATCTTTACCTGCAAGGAATTAAGAACCCATCTTAAGTACATATTGCCTTTATATCAGCTCTGGAGAACTCATCCTTAATCATAACAAATTCTTCTAAGTTGACATCATCAACTAATGTCATCCTAGATGTGTGTACCTAAATTTCAAAGTACAAGGTCATTTATTCATATGATTAAGCAAAATATGCATATAAAGAATTTAGTAATGTCATCCTAGATGTGTGTACCTAATGTCATTTTTGCTTTTGTGGATATCCTCTGTTAATACGGGACGTTTCACTTAAATACCTCAGAAACTTGATTCGAGGTATTAGATTTACTGTATGTGACAAAGGTCCTCACCTTTTTGTTTTGTGATATTGCTTTGCTCTATCAACTTTGGATTCATGTTCTCAATATGTGCTTTCTATAACACTGATTACTAAGGGGCTAAAAGGGAGTAAAATTCTAAACAACATGAGAAAAGACTTAGAGTAGACTTGAGGTTGAGGGTATGTGTTCCTAGCTTATATTAAAATTTTCCAAAGAGCCTGCTATAGTTTTCCTTATGGAAAACTAGTGGCTTCATAAAGGAGAATCACATCACTTTATATTTCAGTTACTCGTACTGCCAACTACTAATTATCATTGACTAGTTAACCAATACCTTTGTTACTATAAGCAAGGGAGGTTGCTTCTTTTTTTTTAGGGGTTTGCATTGCTTCTTAATGTTTAGCTTAGGTAAGCTGGTGCTGCATATATAGTATTTAATTTTGATTCCAGTGCCTAAAAGCAATTGTTAACAATTTTTTTTATTATATAAGGTATAATATGATATTTTTGGTGCAGTGTAAGGTATAATAACTACTAAGATATATTATATGTATTAAATACTAAAGTTATACCCATACATTATATTTGCTTTTGTTTTTCTATCTATAATAACTAAATCAATATAATATTCAAGAAATTGCATGGTAGCTCAGATTGCATCTCATCCATATGATATGAGTATTTGGTGAACTTCGAACGGATTTTGCATTGTGCTTGTCAATATTAGGTTCCATTTTTATTTTTATATTTTATTTTGTTGGGGTTGTCATTGATTGTGTGAAGTTCACTATTGCTTGATGTTGAGGGTTTTTTTTCTGGGATTGTCTGATTGTCATTGAGGTTGCAAATGTATTGAGAAGCTAGAAAAAGTGAAAATCAATGCATTTTGTTGATATTACATGAATATTTTTCTATGCTTTGGTAAACACAGTTGAAGTTGATCTCTAATATATGTAAATTGCTTATTTTCTTTGGTGCTTGTTCTACTTGCACCCTAGCTACATGATTAAATGCTTGAATGGTCTATGAGGAATTGATGGTTGTTATTGAGGAATGTTTGGGTTCTTGCTATTTTGGCCCCTTTTTATTTGTTCTACTCAGAAGGTGATAGGTTTTGAAACCTAGCTTTATCTCTGCTTTGTATTTGATAGCCAGGAAGGATGGTGTTTTCTCATTATGCTTCTTTTAAATGTTAGAATCTATTTAAAGAAATTGTATGTGTATAGTTTGTTAAAATGCCAATTTATTTGCTGAAGTAGTGATGAGCATTGATGCTATTTGAAGTTAGTTTTAGCCATGTATGAATAAAAGATGAAATTTTTTTGTTTAATTTCAAGCTACAAACGTAGGCTCACCAGCAGATGTAAGACGCTCTTCCGGCGCTAGTCATCAACCACAAAGTCAAGGACCATCATCTTTCGCTTAGTTCTTTATTACTTAGCACTTTAAAGCAATATATTGGACTTTGTTACTTTGACTAGGGATTTATGTTGGGAATAGTTGTTTTCTAGCACTTTTGAGCAAGATATACTAAACTTGCATTTTTTTTATTGTTACATTGACTATGAATTTATGTTGGGATGAATACTTATGCTACTTAACACTTTTGAGCAAAATACTATGGATGTATTTTTTGCATTATTTTTATGTAATTTTTGTTTAAAGTAATGAATGAATTTGATGTTTTAGATCCATTAATGTTTTAATGGTCTAAAAGAATTTAAAAACTAAATTAAAAATCATTACTGAATGTAAATAGAAAATATGCAAAAAAAAATAATTTTCTTCAATTATCACCGGTGCAAACAAATGAATTTTAAAAAAAAAACAATAAAAAATATTGCAGCGTTTACAAAAACAGCCACAAGTGTAACTGGGAAAAAGTTCAAAATAATAGCGGTGGTCGACAGTTGCTGCCAATTTAGAAAAATAACTGCCTCTAACATTAACAATTTATTACGGCGGTTATAAACTGCCGCTAAAAATATGTGACAAAATATTTTTAAAATTTTTTTACAATGGTTATAAACCGCCACTAAAAATAGGTGTTAAAATATTTTTAAATATTTATTACGGCGGTTATAAACTGCCCCTAAAAATAGGTGACAGAATATAACCAAATTTCTAAAAATGTATTTAACGGCAATTTAAAACCGTCGCCATTTGCTTATTATTTTGCAACTGTTATTCCAGCAGTTAATGTAACCGCTGCAGATTCAAGCTCTCGATGCTAGAAATTGCAATAGTAACGTAACCGTCGCGAGATGTTTTTAACGGCGGTTCAAACCGCCGCAAATGGCTCCCAGAACCGCCGCCGTTAGCCAATTGTGTTGTAGTGCTAAAGCTACAAAATCAAACATACTAACTACAAAATTGCAAAAATCAAACATACTAACTAATATAAGACTCAAAACAAAAGAAAAGCCTAAAAACTAACAAAACTATAAAATTAAACATACTAACATATATAAGACTTAATACTAAAGAAAAGCATATAAGCTAACAAACTCATAAAAACTTGGGTTCCCTCCCAAGAAGGGCCTGAGTTATAGTCCCGACAGGACTTTGTCATGAGGCAAACCGCCACACTACACTCCAGTGTGTATCTCATTGGATTATGGTTGGTTTGATCACAAAATTGATGAATCGAATTTTTAAATGAAAAAGAACTATACAACTTGAATTAGAACTAAATAAACTCGTTATTAATATTAGCAATATAGAAATAAATCGTCATCCCAGGCAAATGCCAAGGAATAAGTCTAAACTATATGGAAATAAATCAAAATTCCTGACAATGGCGCCAAAAACTTATTTGTCCCTTTGTTAGGCCGCAAGTGCACGGGTCGCACAAGTAATACAGTTATAGAGTAAGAGATCGTTCCTACGAGGATGATTGACTTCCAATACTAAGTATCAACTAATAGCTTATCTATTTCAATTCAAGAACATAAAAATACAGGAAAGTGCAGTAAAACTAATCTAAGGACAGAAAAGCGATAAATGAAAGTAAAGATAATGGTTTAGAGATTTAAGGAATCCTTCTTCACCTCATATTTCAACTAATGATATGCAATCCTTATAAGTAACATTAATGAATAGTTAAGTTAGCTTGAGAATCTACTTTAGTCAAAAGCCTATGTCTAGGTCAATCAACCGTAGTTTTATTTACCTAATCCACTATGTTTCCATGAGAACTAGTGCAAACTCCACTCATTAAGATCTATTCTCAAACACCCGTTATGCATGGCTAAGAGGCATATTTCTATCCCATTAGCGAATCAACTTATTCAAGCCAATTGAACTCATCGAACATGCATCAACCATACATATGATCTCAAATCCAAATTCCTATGTCTAGGTTCATCATATTTCAACAAATCACTTAACGACTGATCAAACTATCAAGAGCATTAAGATCTATATGATTGAACATAACCAAACATCAATATATACTCAAAGTAATACATAAACATCAATATTCATACAAAAATCTAAAGTAATCCCTAAATACGGCTCAACTAATCATTGAACACGAAAATATACACAAAATTAGTGCTCAAAGGATAAAGAAAGAGAAGAAAACTAAGGGAGAATGAAGGAAGCTCATGGATCTGATCTTCTATGCTTGAATCATCCTCCATAAGGAAGATGACCTTCAACCTTGGCTCCCTAGGCCTCCAATCTACCCAGAAATGAAGTTCCAGCTCTAAAACCTCAGAAGCTCCCTTGTAAAATCTACTAAAATTGTATTTATAGGCCCAGGAAAATAGAGTCACGCCGCGACATTAACATGCCTACGCCGCGGCGCGTTTCAATTTAGGTCACCACGCCGCAGCATTGATATGCCTACGCCGCGGCGTGCAAATTTCGTAGCTCTTTGTCTGGATACAAGGGATTCACCACGCCGCGGCGTCAACTGCCAAAATGCTTCTTTGGCTTTCTCTTCCAATTTTAGCTCAAATGATCCATATATCAGCTTGTTTGGAGCCTTTCCTATAATATAGAAATCACCAAATCATTAACAATTACAAATCTACTTAATCAATAACAAAGTAACCACAATTTGCTCAATATCTTATAGGAAAGGTATCAGAATTGAATATAACAAATATAAGCACAAAACCTTCCAAATATGCATATAATGAGGACTTAAGCAATCAATGAAAGCACATATATAGGGCACAAATAATTGCATTTTATGGAGTTATCACAATACAATGGCAATTCTTAATGGAATATTATCCTCATTGAATAAATTAGTATAGGAATTGGTACTGCCAGTATCAGTAAAAGTAATTTTTTTAGCTTTTTTATCAATTGCACTTGTGCTCAAAAGTTTTTTTTGTTGGATTCTCTTCTTATGGATTGGAATCACCAATCTTTGAAATAATTCTCAAGGATAAGAATTGTTCTAGAGGATGGTTTTCCTAGTTCATCAGTAGTGCACCCAACACAAAAACTATTAAACAAGAGTGAAAATAATTGAAATGCTAAAAAAAGTTGCTTTTTATCAGTATAAACACTTCGAGCTTTTATACCGATTCATTAAATGTGAAAAACACTTCTTTAAGTTTCTATTATATTACAAGTAATAAAAAATGCAAATCTATGTCCCTCACATCACCACTACCATCAATACCTTAACTTCATCCAAATATCCTTGAAATGAAGTTTTCTCCCACTATTCTCCAAAATTTGTTAGACGAATGCAAGCAGGTACATGGCTCTTGTGCCACTTGCAAGGCCTTTGCGATGACTACCCCCTTATCTAGCCCAATCTCGTAGATAATGATCTCGCAGTTTTAGTAGGTTTTTTTCTCTATATGAAACTCTTACACAATGCCACTATTATTGCTACTACTATTCTTATACATTCTATTATTTTCAGTCACCATCTTTCTCCCTTACTCGTCCACCGTAAGCCTTCTCTCCTTTAGAAAATCTACATCGTAAAAGTGTGAAATTCTAAAATACAATATTCTCCTTCTTCTTGCCATGTATCCATTTCTTCCCTTCCTCATCATAAGAAGTTGAGTCATATTAACTACTTGTACTCTCTATCATATCATCCACTTGGAAACCTCATCACTCTTCTAACTTATGGAAGACAAAAGATAATTATAAAAGTAAACATCCTGAACTAGTTTCAATCATTTAATATTCTTCCACATTCTCACTATCTCTATCTAAATTAATTATACTAGGATATTTTTAAGATTCACAACCACATCCAACAAATAAATATTAATGGAATGCCTTGCTATACTCAACATCACTAAGACATTAACAAAATGAGAATTTTCAATTTTTATTTATATACGTTGATATGTGTTGATTTGTTCATCATTTATTTTTACGTTGCAGCATTGGTGTAACAATTCTCTTTCTTTTTTATAATGTGTTTATATAATTTTTTGCAGATGACACGATTGCTCACCATCCTTATTTCGTTGTTATCAATTTTTTAAAATAAAAGAATCTAAAATTATCCTAATTTTGTATACGCATATTCCTTAAATTTTCATTGATTGCTTCTAAATTATAAATTCGTATCAAACCTAACATGTTCTCTTGGTTAGCCTCCAAGTCTTTAACTCTTAGTAAAGTTGTGTATTACATCATTATTTATGTTTTAACTAGAAATTTGATATTTTATGATAATCTAATGTGTTGGTGCAATTTTGACAATTAAGGGAGTTCATTTCTTGTTTATTTCATATCATTCTTTTTTAAAAATGAAGAATCCAAAAATCTCCTTATTTTTGTACGCTTCTTCCTTTAACTTTCATTGTTTCCATTTAATTATAATTTTTTTATCAAGCCTCATATATTCTCATGGTTAACCTTTAAGGGTCTTTGAGACTTAACAAAATTGTGTATTAAATCATTAGTTATGCTTTAACTAGAGAGTTCATATTTTATGAGAATATAATTAGTTGGATTATTTTTTTACAGTTGAGAAGAATACACACTCCTTGATTATTTGTTATCATTTTTTAAAAATAAAAAATTTAAAATTATCCTAATTTTTTTATGCTTCTTTCTTCAAATTTCATTATTTCTTTCTAATTGTGATTTTTTATCAAACTTTACAACGTTTTCATGGTTAGAATTTAAGAGTCTTTGAATCTTAGAGAAATTGTATATTACATTATTAGTTATATTTTAACTACAGAGGCTTGAGTTATTGGTTATATTACATTACTAAGGCTTGAGTTCTATGACCCTTAGTAGATAAAAGGTCAACAAATTGTCCCTACTATCGCTAACACTTTGCCTAGCAAGGGTCCCCAACTCTCACCTGCCATGGGCTACAATCGAAAATGGTTCAATTTGAGTGAGGGAGTTTTGTGGGCCTATACAGAGATCGAAGGTCTCTCAAGGCAACACTACTTAACCCTCTATCTAAGCTTACAAGGTATCAAGCCCGACTATAGGGCTTTGTTAATGCAAGTGTAGTGCAAATGTGTGAGCAAGGGAACATACAAACCAATCCATACAAGTGACAAACACGTAACGTGCAAACACAAAAGCATATAAAGAAGAAAACAAACAAAATAACAAGGACCAATAATCAAATAAGCATGCAACAAGAGATCAAGATTACGACTTAACCCTCTACTATCCCCAATAGAGTCGCCATCTATCACAATCGTCTTGAAGTGGATGCCACGTCGAGAGAAGCCAACTCAAATTTAACAAAAAATTGGGAGTTGTCATCAATCGCTTTATCCATTAAAATGGAATTGTGCAATTGAAAACCTCAAAAGATATGGTATACGTTTTAAATATTAGGTTCAATGGTTGATTGCGGGTAAGGAAGATATTAGTACCTTACACCGTCTGTTCAAAAGATGGTTATCTATTAAATCTAATTTTATCCACTAACTTAGTCAAATTGATCTTATTCAAAACAACTTTTATTTTTATTTTTAAATGTCTTATTTTGTCGGACATATTATAAAAAATAATAAATGACTATGATAAGGAACGAGTGACTAAATAGCTATTATTTTATAGAACAAATTTAAATCGCACAATATGTTATATGAAAGTGGTGAATTAAAAAAAATCAAGAAAATAATTTATAAAAAAAGGTCAAACAAAATTTTAATTTAAAATATATGAAAAAGGTAATTTTGAAATGATTTCACAAAAGGTTTTGATTTTAAAAATTTACCACAATCACAAGGTTAGGGATATATGAATTTGCTCACATTTATTTTATTCTTATTTTTATCAAAAAAAATTATTGATTTTAATTGTGAAAATTAAACCTGGCGAGCGCTTCTGGCTAAATCTAATAATAATAGCCTCAAAAGTATTAGAAAGAGTTTAATGATCATCACTTTGATCCTCTCCCAATTTTTTCATCATTGGCCAAGTTTAAAAATAATAATAATAATAATAATCTTTTATAGTGTAAAGTGTAGGATGACACACATTAAATTTAATAAATGTTTGGAGTAAGATTTTATTGGAGATCATCTAAGGCCCAACCAGTGCTTCTAGCAAAACCTCAAATACAACCCTCACCTTAGGAAAGCTAAAAATTTCGTCGTCACTTCATCTAATTATGGTTATTTCGTTGTTGGGAATCTTAATGCATAACATTTAAAAAAATAGGATGACAACACAAAAAGAATGGGTAAAGATTCTTATTAGTGATCACTTAAAACCCCACCATCTCATATGGTAAAATCTAATAGATCTCATCACCTTCAAAAAGCCAAGACAATTTTGGATATTCCATCATCAAAATCTAACCTATAATTAATAAAAATTATAGCAAAATATACGATCAAGCAAACAAAGAGAAGAAGAGATAAAATAAAATGGCTGAAAATGGCCTATCATGTTACAATTGAATTTTCTAGACCTTTACATGCCTGCAAAATCAATGCCACATAAATCCTGCCTTAGCGTGATGCTCGAACTCGCTTAGAACACTCACGTTGACAAGGATGATTGAGAGTTAGCAGTGAGTGAAGTAAAATTAGCAAACTCGGGCTCTCTAATCTCTTAATCTCAATGTTTTTCTTTTCTTGGTGCTACCCAAATCCTTTTCAGAATGTGTGTATCGTGAATCTAAATGTGCGTTAAGTGACTCCCTTATGCTTATATTTATAAGTTCAAGGTAGTAGCTTTGCAATCTCATCCAGATAGAGTTTTATACCTTATTTTTTTGTACTTACTTTCTTATCTTCTTATCTCAATCTATCTCTTGGATTTCTGATTTTATCCCACAAGTTCCTCTCTCTATCACTTTTTTTGAATGTGTCCTCTTTGTCACTCCCTCAAATCCTTTATTTATAGGCCAAGAGTAGTTAATGTGAGCCCTATCAAGATGGCTATCTCAACAAATTATGTTTTTATTTTATCTCCATCTATTTTATATCTTTAGGCTTATTTATTCTTTATCTCTAGACTTTCTAATGATATAATCTCTTTTACCATCTATTCAAATCTAAAAAATTCACTTCATATCACCTTTTTTATTTTTTACTATTTTTGAATTGTTAGGCTGCGTATTTTATATTTTAAAAATGGCCTAGACAAAATTAGGTGCTGACACTAGTGGCAACAATCACCATAAAAACGATTCAAAGCATATAAATATAAATTCACTTGTGAATGGAGAATATACCACACACAACAGTTTTAGAAAATTAAACACCTATGGGTAGAAGAATTTTCATTGTCACATTAATCCCAATTTTCCATGCTACTTTGAATCAACTTGTACAATAGACTTCCTGTAGGTAGGCTATTACGCTAATTTATTTAAACAACGCAACCACCCTTTTAATTAAATTGACTAGTAGCTCCACCAACTTCATGAATGAGTCACTGTGGCGACAAACATTCATATCCAATAATTCCTAAAATGGATAAAGATACAGTTCAAAGAACCATTCTCAATTTCATACATAACCTTCCCTAAGTCATGTTTACCAAGAAACACATCATGAAGTGTTCATTTCATATAATTTTGTTACCTAAGTGACAAAGAAAAAATAATTTGCACAAAACCAAAATCTCATAGATATTGCATGCAAATCATAATAAATAGTATTAAACTGCAATTTTAAATAATTCAGAAAGCCAATTAGGTCAATCCGGCTAAGAGGAGAGCAGTTAAACACTTTCATGATATTTTTCATTAGCTTAATAAATGGGTTACTGTGGTAGTCACCATTCACTAGACTAACACAATTTGCTTGCCATGATAAAATTTAATTACAATAATAATCATGCTTTCTAAAATGACATTATGACAAGAAACAACTCTCCAGCCACTATAAAAATATATCTAGAAATATACTTCTCATCATATGGACAACTATCAAAGTGTGAATTAGAGTAGTCATTAACATCCAAGACATCAACTCTCTTGTAGACAAGCATATACTTCTTTGTCTTTTGCAAGTATAACCTTTTTAGCAGTTACTTAGTGAGCATGTCTTGGGTTAGACAGGAATCTACCAAGTACACTAACCGCAAAATACAAATTAGGTTTAGAGCACACTTGAGCATACATCAGGCTACCCACTGCACTGTCATAAGGAATATTCTCCATAGCACCCCTTTCAAGATCATTATTGCGACATTGATCCTTACACAACTTGTCCCCTTTGACAATGGGAACATCACCACGTTTGTAATTTTTTATATCAAATCGCTTTAAAACATGATCAACATAAGGTCTTTGGGATAAACCCAAAAGTCTATGAAACTTATATCTATAAATCTCAATGCCCAGAACAAAAGAGGCATTCCCAAGGTCCTTCATGACAAAAGAAGATCACAACATACTCTTGGTCTCAACAAGAAGATCATAACTACTACTAGTAAGTAAGACATTATCCATATAGATAACAAGAAATAATAAATTTACTCTCACAAACCTTGAGATATATGCATTGATCTCCTTATTTTCCACAAAAAAATCTTGATCTCATCAAATTTAAAATATAACTACCTTGAAGCTTACTTTAAGCCATAAATTTATTTATTCAATTTACACATTAAGTGCTCTTTTCCTCTCTCTATGTAATCCACTGGATGCTACATATAAACCTCCTCATAAAAATCCACATCTAGAAAAGTCATCTTCACATCCATCTGATGCAACTTTAGATCATAATGCGCTACTAAAGCCAAAATTATCCTAAATGAATCTTTAGAGGCAAGAGGAGAGAAAGTTTCTTTGTAGTCAATGCCATTCTTTTGAGTGTATCCTTTAACCACCAACCTTGCCTTGAACCACTCCACATTTTCATTGGAGCCTTTCTTGGTCTTGAAAACCCATTTGCACCCAATGAGCTTAAAACCATCTAGAACTTCCACAAGCTCCCACACGCCATTGTGGTTTATAGAGAGCATTTCATCATTCATGGATTCAATCTATTTACTCAACAGAGCACTGGAAATAGCTTCATTATAATTCTTTGGGTTCGGTATGTATCCAATATTAAAGTTTGAATCTCCAAAAAAATGTAGTAATTATCACAGTTGACTAGTCTTCTCTTCTTCTGTGAACACTTAAGAGGAGGAATCTCAACAAGTTGTTCAAGAGCTGGTAGTGAAATATCCCCCAAAGCTTCCTATTATGATTCATCAGGAACCCTCTTAGTTGGTTAAGCACAATCCTTTCTAGAACAACATAAATCGGCACAATAAATTACTGACTGCTAGAACTTATGCCCTCATCAACGAATATGTCAGAAGCACCCAGATCATTCTCAAGGAACTTGATAGTGATTGCCCTAACTATCTTTGTTCCATGGGTAGGACAGTAGAATATATAGCCTTTAGCATTGATAGGATAACTAATGAAATAACACGTGTTTTAGGACTTAATTATGAAATAGTAGGGTCATAAATTTTCACCTTAGCAACACAATCCCACACACAAAAATGAATAATGCTAGGTTGCAATCCCTTAAATAGTGCAAATGCTATTTTAGGAATAAACTTATAAAGTACTTTGTTTAGGATATGTATGGTTGTTTCAAGAGCTTCTCCCAAAGGGAATTAGGTAACTTAACATGGTTAACAATGTTATTTAGGGAAAAAGTAACAAGAGCTAAACAATAGCAAGAAAATGATTAAAATGACATAGGAAATTAACAACTATTATAATTAATAATTACCAAATATAGGGATTTGATTCAACATATAATATAAACTTCTATGTAGGTGGAGAATATATAATACAAAAATAACAATTACAAAAAATTCAACACCTGTTGGTAGAAGGATTTTTCTTGTCAAGTTATCCCAAAAAATACGTGCCAAGCAAATTAATTGATAAATTAAACCTATGTGGGTGAACCAACTCATAAATCAATTCAAATGACACAAAATCTCCAAAATATTTAACATATAAATCTATTAATTTTGTGTAAATGAACTACTGTGGTGGTAAACACCTACTCAATCAATAGATCCCCCTAACAAGGATAAACAATTGCCCAAAAATCATTTTCTCAAGCATCCATAATTTTCCAATACATCTATAAGAGTACCAATGAAATTTAACAACCATAAATAGGTAATTATAATATTATAATAATTCTTTTTAATAATTGAGGTCATAAAAAATTTCATAAATTTAAATAAATTCCTTTTTTTTAATCAATGGATCCTGAAGCAAAAACAGGTCAAAATGACCTAAATGGAGGATGCAAGTCAATAGGGACTCGCATGTAAGGGTGTCCATTAGGTGGGTTTGGTGAGTTTAGCAGCGTTTTAGACTCGACCCGCTTACCAGAGCAGTGGATTAGGTTGGGTTGGCTCGAGGAGATTTTTTCGCTCAACCCAACCCAACTTGACCCGCTCAAGAGTGGATTGGGTTAGGTCGAACCCGTGGGTCTGACATGTTTTATTTAAAAGAAAATTCCTAAAAAATATTCAAAATACAAAATCTAACAAATTAACACTATAAGTCTCATTCTTAAATATAATAAGTCTCAATTTAACAAATTAACATCATAAGTTTCAATCTCAAACATAATAAATCTCAATCTACCAAATTAATGTCATAAGTCTCAAACGACCTTACTCAAACATAATAGGTCTCAATTTCAAATAAACTAGACACCATAAGTGCATAACAAAATAACAACTAACAAATCTTACTAAGTCTGAAATAAACTAAACAAAGTTATTCATAACTCAAATACTTGTAAGAAAACTTCTTCTACCCAGCTTCTGTTCTCTAACATTTTTTAAATACATTATAAGTTTATTATCATGTAAATTTTTCTAGTTAGTAGAGAACCTCTTCTAATATTATTCATCTAGTTATAAAATGTTAGTAAAACAAGCATATTATTTTGTTTGAGTTATTTATTCCCTTTAATTAGTTTATAAACTTAAATATATGCAATCCACAATTTTGATTCTATGTTTATTACGTTCTTTTAATCCTTCCAAAGAGTTTGTTCTCAAGAACACGAGTCAATATTATAAATAAACTTAATAACTCTTACTAATCTAACATAAATCTAAAATAAACTAAAGTAAGCTAACATGTCATAAAAGTTATAAATAACAAATCACATTAGCTAATTGAAGTCAATGTCATCACATATAGAATATGGATTGACATAATCATTTACTCTATTCTCAATTTTCTCATATTACTCTTTGTCATCCAAACGATTAGTTAGATTTTCATCGCATTGATCTATCAGATACTTTATGAGTTTCTAATCATTATTTTCTTGATCACATTCTCATTGTGACTACAATACCTACACTTAAACTTAATTGACTGTATAGAAAAATCATAGAAAAAATAACATAAATTATCAATATGGCTAAATGGCTTTTATAAATAAAAAACCTACTTGGGTGGGTTGGGTTTGCGTGAGTTGACACTTTCCAAACTTGCCACCCGACCCGTACGTTGTGAGTTGAAGTGTTTTCTAATTCGACCCAACCTGCAGACCTAACCCAACTCATATTTTGTGGGCTGAGTTGAGTCAAAACCTGTAAGTTTATGAGTTGACCTAACCTGTTGGACACCCCTACCCGTGTGTGAGACTCCAACATCTTCCTCCTCACGCTCCAACATTAGCAGCGTAGCCATGGTCTGCTTTTGGGTTTCATCCAAATTGGCCAGGACAGTAATTCTCCTCAAGATTTCTTCCCGAAATCAAACAGAAAATCAAGTTAGTGTCTGCTAACTCCACAATGTGTAGTTATTTGTGCCCCATATCTATACTTATTGCTTAAGTCCTTGTTTTACACATATTTGGAAGGTTTTATACTTATATTTGTTATATTCTATTTTGATGCCTTTCCAATATAATATTGAGCAATTTGTGCTTATTTTGTTATTAATTAAGTGGATTTGCAGCTGTTATTGATTTGGTGATTTCTTTTTTCCATCTTCCATGAACATGACTTTTGTGATACATTTTCGTGTTTCATGATGTAGTTGAGCTGTATTTAGGGATTTTTTTGGATCCTTGTATGAATATTGATGTTTATGTATTACTTTGAGTATATATTGATGTTTGGTTATGTTCAATCATATAGATCTTAATGCTCTTAATAGCTTGATCAACTTTAAAGTGATTTGATGAAGTCTGATGAACCTAGACATATGAATTTAGATTTGAGATCACATGTATGATTGATGTATGTTCGATGAGTTCAATTGACTTAGATAAGATGATTCGTTAATGGGATAGAAATATACCTCTTAGTCATGCATAACATGTATTTGAGAATAGATTATTCATTACTGGATTTTACGCTAGTTCTCATGGAAGCATAGTAAGCTAGGTGAAAGAAGTCAGGGTTAACTGACCTAGACATAGGCTTTTAACTAAATTAGATTTTCAAGCTAACTTAAATATTTATTAATGTTGCTTATAAAGATTACATAGCATTGATTGAAGTAGAGGGTGAAGAAGGATTCCCTAAATCTCTAAATCATTATCTTACTTTCATTTATCGCTTTTAAGTCTTTAGATTAGTTTTACTGCATTTTTCCCTATTTTATATGTTCTTGGATAGAATTTAGATAAGTTATTAGTTGATACTTAGTATTGGAAGCCAATCATCCTCGAGGGAATGAACTCTACTCTTAATTGTATTACTTGAAAGACTCGTGCACTTGCAGTACACAAATGGTCAAACAAGTTTTTGGCAGCGTTGCTGGGGATGTTGGTTTATTTCTATATAGTTTAGACCTATTCATTGGTAATTGCCTAGGATGACAGTTTATTTTTGTATTGCTAATATCAATAACGAGCTTATTTAGTTTTAATTTAAGTTGTATAGTTCAAGTTTTCTTTTGTACAATTTAACTTAAGTCTTCATTCTTTGTAATATTAGGTACAATAAATAGAGGATGATCTTAATCATTTGAGGCCTTTGAGGGAGCTCGAGAAGCCCCAATGGTGAACCTCACTTAGGCAAAAGAATGCCTACCATCTAATCCATCCATTTTGGGATCAAACTGACCATACTCCAAGGAGATGCACACTAGAGTGCAGTGTGGCGGTTTGCCTTGTGAAGGTCCTGTCGGGACTATAACTCAGGCCCTTCTTGGGAGGGAACCCAGGTTTTTATGAGTTTGTTAGTTTATATGTTTTTCTTTAGTATTAAGTCTTATATGTGTTAGTATGTTTAATTTTGTAGTTTTTTTAGTTTTTATGCTTTTCTCTTGTTTTGAGTCTTATATTAGTTAGTATGTTTTATTTTTGTAATTTTGTAGTTAGTATGTTTGATTGTTGTAAGTTTAGTTAGTTTTTATGTTTATGTTTAGTCTTAAGCCATATATAGGTTAATATGTTGATTTTGTAGTTTTGATAGTTTTTAGTTGTATATTTTATGTTTTAGTTATTTGGACAAGTTTTAGAAGTGTTGAGGACCTCTATGGACAAAAATTCTGCAGCGAAACTGAGTTTGCTGCAGAATTCTGTAGGCTGATCTCTCACGTTGCGGCATAAGTCTGTTGCACGCCACGGTGTGATAGTTATTTTATGCGCATCAAGCCAAAATCCAGAGGGCTCAGCGCTGCTACGTGAAAAGTTCAACGTCGCAGCGTGCCCTTTAAACTTGAGTAAAAAAAAAATAGAAAAAGAGAGAAATTTGATCTGGGTGCTGTTGAAAGCACCCATTCTGACCAAATACCGCGGCATGGATGTTGTGTGTTACGGTGTGCCACCTGTAGTGTATATATTGTGCATAGTTTGTTTATTTTAAGTGTTTTTAAATGTTGCAGTATATTCGGCTCTTACATTTTTAGTATTTATTCAGGCTCAGGTACCCTAGAAACCATTGACACTGTTTCACTTCGATTTGGGGGAGTATCATTACATGTTGTTGTTATTATAATGTTGAATTTGTGTAACATGTTTTGATATTTTAAGTATGCAGTGATGATAATCACTATGTTATCATGATCATATGCTGAGGTTGACTATTACTGATGGGTTTCTGAGAAAAAAATTTAAATTTTTTTTTATGCATGATTGGATTGATGCTAGTATGGAATTGGTTGTCCAATGACAAATGGTTGCGATTTGATTACTTTCAGTGAAACCATATGTGATCAGAAGCATGTGAAACAACTTAGTAACTTTTTATGTATGACTTACATTCCCCTTAGATGCAAGTGTAACTTTGAGTATGATAAGAGTGCATGTCTAGATAAAGTTTATGGATGTACATGTAGAGTTTTGATTATCCTAGAAGTTGTTTTTAAACTTTCTTGAGGTGAAATCCTAGATTGTGCATGACTGAGGAAATGATTATGGCATTATTTGGACCGATTGAGCCTTTTCAAACTTACCCTGATATGATGATATCTCTAGGTCCCATTTTGAAGCCTGTTGATTGTTTGGCCTTATATGTTTTTCATTCACCCATTATGTTCGTTAACCTGTTAACCATTCTAATGCATGTGAAAGTATGACATTTTCTTCCTACTATCAATGTCTGTTGAGTACATGATATGTTATTTCTTGAAGTAAGATCAATGAGTAGGGGTATGTATATTCAATAAAATGAGCTTGAAGGAACCAGATGCAAAATTGAAGAAAAAGCATTACTTTGTTAAAAAAACAAAAGAAAAGAAAGAAAAGGAAAGAGAAAAACAAGCAAAGCATAAGAAATGAAAAGTATAAAAAGCATTGAATGGTTCTGACGAGTTTTCTTCTTTCACTGTTAAATACCCTGATAATATCACTTGATGACTCAAGTCTTGAAATAATATGTTTATGTTTCTCAATGTTTGTTGTATATTATTTCCTTTCTTTTCATACGCCCATTACCATGGCGTGACATTACAAGCTGTTAAAGACCCTTTTGATCCTCAGTTATATGTGATTTACATTAGTGAAAAGAGAGTTTAGAATCAATTTTGTGGATTATATGATTCATGTACATGTATGCTTATAAACTTATCCAGATGTATATGATTTGAATAGGAGAAGTTTATCTTGCATGTTTGTGAAAAAAATGTGATCTTCATGAAAGGAAATTGGGTTGTTAGCATGTTTAGGGTTATGTATGTGTGGAGTTGATTGTGAGATTTTAGCATTCATTGAGGACTGATGCAATCATTCTACACTAGTTTTGTTTAAATGAAAATTGAAATTGAAAGTTGCTGAATGCATATGAAATATAAATTGTTAAGTAAGTTTACTTAGTCATACTTTGTTTTGCTCGAGGACAAGCAAAAGGTTAAGTTTGAGGGTGTGATAACTCCACAATATGTAGTTGTTTGTGCCCCATATTTGTACTTTACTAATTGCTTAAGTCCTGATTATTATGCATATTTGGAAGGTTTTATGCTTATATTTATTATATTCTATTTTGATGCCTTTCCAATATAATATTGAGCAATTTGTGCTTATTTTGTTATTGATTAAGTGGATTTGCAACTGTTATTAACTTAGTGATTTCTCTATTATATGAAGGGCTCCAAATAAGTGGATACATGGAGCATTTGAGCTAAAATTAGAAGAGAAAGCCAAAGAAGCATTCTGGTAGCTGACGCTGCGGCGCAGGCATATCAATGCCGCAGCGTGGTGGAGTATCCCTTGATCAGACAGAGAGCTATGAAATCTGAACGCCGTGATATGAGAAATTTGCACCGCGGCATCCTGACCTAAATTCAACATGCGCCGCGACGTAGGCATGTTAATGTCGCGGTATTGTGACCTAATTGTATACGCACCGCAATGTAGGCATGTTAATGCCGCGACATGTTGACCTAATTGTATGCGCGTCACGGCGTAGGAATGTCAATGCCGCAGCATGACTCTATTTTCCTAGGCCTTTAAATACAATTTTAGCAGATTTTACGAGAGTGTTATTTGGGTTTTAGAGAAGCTGCAGCTGGAACTTCGTTTCTGGGCAGAGAGGAGGCCAAGGGAGCCAAGGTTGGAGGCCATCTTCTTCATGGAAGGAGATTGAAGGATCAAAGATCATATCCATGAGCTTCCTTCCTTCTTCATTCCCTTTTCTCTCTTCCGTCTTCCATGAACATGACTTTTGTGATAGATTTTCGTGTTTCATGATGTAGTTGAGCTGTATTTAGGGATTATTTTGGATCCTTATATGAATATTGATGTTTATGTATAAATGAAAGTAATAAACCAATAAATGAAAGTAAAGATAATGGTTTAGAGATATCATCAGGCTTCAAAATGGGACCTAGAGATATCATCATATCAGGGTAAGCTTGAAAAGGCTCAATCGGTCCAAACAATACTCTAATCATTTCCTCAGTCATGCACAATCTAGGATTTCACCTCAAGAGAGTTTAAAAACAACTTCTAGGATAATCGAAACTCTATATGTACATCCATAAACTTTTTCTAGACATGCACTTTTATCATACTCAAAGTTACACTTACATCTAAGTGGAATATAAATCATACATAAAAAGCAACTAAATTGTTTCACATGCTTCTGCTCATATATGATTTCGCTAAAAGTTATCAAATCACAACCTGATGTGTGTGAAACAACATCATGTTTTGTTCTTGTTTTACATGCATTCTTATGCATTTTAGGCATTTTAGTTTCTCTTTTTATTTGTTTTTCCCTTTAGTTCGGATAACTACGGTGTTTTTGGTGTTATTGTGCAGGATTGATGCTTAATTGGCCTTGAAATGGATGGAAAGCTTGCACAATTGAAGTTAGAGCTTAAAGGGTAATAATTTGGGGCAAAAAGCTCACTCCAGAGGGAACCACGGCCTGCCCGTGGACTGAACCACGGCCATAGATCAAGTAGCTGCGTGAAAAAGCAAAAAAGGAGAGTTCAGAGTCAACCACACCCTGGCCATGGTCTGGACCACGCCCTGACCGTGGTCTTAACCACACCCTGGCCGTGGTCAAAAACACGATCATAGTTGTCAAACAGAGACAACCATGGCCTGGCCGTGGTCTGAACCACGGCCGTGGTTCGGGGTACGCGTCAGCTGTTTAAGTCTGTTTTTCTCTTTTTTGATGGGCTTGGATCAGTTTTAACCCATGGGGTATATATAGTTGTTCTGAAGAGAACATTAAGGTTCGAATTTGGTTTTGGAGAAGGCACATTGGAGGCTCTTGATATTCATCTTCCTCTCTTCTCTCTTGGATTACGGGTTTGGATGTTCTTGGAACTTGATTTCTGGTTTCTTCTTCTCCATGTCTGAGTAGTTCTTTTTATTTTTAGGATTGGGCAATGCCCTTTGATACATTGATGATGATTAATTGATATTGTTTACCCCTTTTATTAATCTTGAATGTTGTTGATTCAATCCTTATTGCGATTATTCATGTGAATTTGCTGGCCACTTATTTGTATCTCATAGATATCTAGGGACGTACTGAGAGGTAAGCCTAGGTGTTGGAACCATAAGAATTGAACTTAAGGTCTAAATCACGAGAATAGGTTTAGCCTTTCGAGGATTAATGAATTACCAAAAAGTGTAATGGGTTCGATTTAAATTTAATTACCACGAGAGTAGGAATTGGTTTAATTGGGCACGGTTCTTGTATCTTGAGAGGGAACATTAACTAATTTAGGGTAATTCACTTTCAATTGAATTTCAAGTGTTAATAAGAGGATTGTCAATTAGGAGTCTTGTATCATTGTGGTTAACCCCAATCCTGGAAGCTTTCTTGAATCTGAAAACCTTTCCTTAACAATTACTGTTTTTGATCTCAACTTTACATTTTAATTTTTATTGCTTGGTTACTACATTTTTATAACTCCACAACTATATTCTTTTAGTTTAATTTAATTGAATTAATTAATTAATTTGTATTCATAGACATAGTCCCTGTGGATTCGATCTTTTTATTACTTGACGACGAAACTGTACACTTGCGGATTTCACCCAATCAAGTTTTTGGCGCCGTTGCCGGGGACTGTGTTTTTCTTGAATATCAGTTAAATTTTTAATTTAATTATTTTAAACCTTTTTACTACTTTCTTGGTTTCTCTTTGAGTGTTTACAAGTAATTCTCTTGTTTATGCGAAGAACTAGATGTTTTGGGACTCTTGAAGAAGCAGATCCTGAAATTGAAAGAACCCTTCGCAGAAGGAGAAGACAACAACGCTAAGGAGCAAGAGATAGACTTGAGCCAATGCTTGTCATGGCTGCACCTGCTGATAATAGACCTCTCAAAGAGTATGCAGCCCCTAATGCTTGGGGTTTACATTCTGGAATTGCTCGGCCAGATATTGAAGCTAGACAGTTCACCATACCACCTGCTTTACTCTCTATGATAAGGCAGAACCAGTTTGGAGGATTGCCATCAGAAGACCCAAACGATCATGTGGATATGTTCTTGGAATTCTGTGAGACCCTCAAGATTGAAGGTGCCTCTGTTGATGCTATTCGCCTTCGCCTATTTCCATTATCATTGAGAGATAGAGCTAGGGCTTGGTTGAGGTCAGTTCCCGCTGAGACCATAACTTCTTAGGACCAATTGGAGCAAGCTTTCCTGAACAAATTCTTTCCACCATCCAAGACTGCTCATCTGAGGACCCAAATCACGAGTTTTGTTCAAAAAGATGATGAATCATTATCGTAAGCTTGGGATAGATATAAGGCTTTGCTGGAAGCCTGCCCACACCATGGGTTAGAAAAATGGTTGATCATCCACACCTTCTATAATGGGCTAGAATATTCTTCGAAGGTGTCTCTAGATTCCGTAGCTGGTGGAGCTTTGATGAACAGACGACTGACAGAAGCCTATGAGATCATTGAGAGTGTCGCCACAAATCATCACCAATGGGCAAATGAAAGAGGTAATAACCTGAGAAAACTCTCGGGAGGTAAGTTTGAGGTATACGGAGTTGATTTAATTATGTCAAAATTTAATTCTTTGAATAAACGTTTTGACATGCTTGAAAAAGCTCATGTAAATGCCATAGATGCCTCTAACAATTTTTGTGAGATTTGTGGAGCACAAGGACACATAGGTGCTGAATGCCAAGTTGGAATTGGCTCCTCACAAGGTGCACCAGTGGAGCAAGTGGAATCATGCCACAATTTCCATGACTTCAACCAAAAAGGGAGGAATGAATCCATATTCTCAAACTTACAACCCCGGTTGGAAGTCACATCTCAACTTCTCCTACCGGAATAGTCAATACCAAGCAGGGCAAGGTAGTGCTAAACCCTCTTCTGGATTCCAACAGGTACAAAACTCTAAACTTGAGTCTCTTCTTGAGAATTTTGTTGAAAGTCAATCTAAGCAAAATGAGGAGTTTAGGCAACATGGGCAAGTTGTGACTGAGGCCATTAGAGAGTTGTCATCTAAGGTTAAAAATTTGGCCATTCATAATAAGTTGTTAGAAACTCAGATTGCCCAACTTGCAAGCACTTCACATAGGCAACAAGGTAAGTTTCCTGATCAGCCTGAAATGAATCCAGGTAATGAACACTGCATGGCTGTTAGTTTGAGAAGTGGTAAGAAATTAGAGGATCCCAAGGGTAAGGAGGTGAGTGATAAAGATGAGGGGAATGAGGAAAAAGACATTAAGACACAACCCTTAGAGGAAAAGCAAACTAACGAAAAGGTGTCTAAGTATGTACCCCCTGAACCATACCAACCCCCTATGCCATTCCCTCAAAGATTGGCTAAGGCCAAGCTAGATATGCAATTTGGGAAGTTCCTAGAAGTCCTTAAGAAATTGTACATTAATGTACCCTTCACTGAGGCGTTGAAACAAATGCCTACCTATGCTAAATTTCTTAAGGACATTTTGTCTAATAAGAGAAAACTTGAGGAATATGAGACCGTAGCTCTAACTGAGGAGTGTAGTGTTTTAATTCAAAATAAATTGCCTCCTAAGCTAAAAGATTCAGGTAGCTTCTCTATTCCTTGCTTGATTGGTGACACAAATTTTGATAAAGCTCTGTGTGACTTGGGGGCTAGTGTCAGTCTTATACCCCTTTTTGTGTGCAAGACGTTGGAGGTGGGTGAGCTGAAACCCACAACTATTTCACTTCAGTTGGCGGATCGGTCCGTCAAGTACCCCATAGGCATCTTGGAGGATGTTCCTATTAGAGTGGGTAAGTTTTTTATACCCATTGATTTTGTTGTACTTGACATGGAAGTAGATGCTAAAATGCCGCTCATACTTGGGCGACTATTCCTCGCCACGGGAAGGGCAATTATTGATGTCCACGAAGGGAAATTGACTTTGCGATTGAACAATGAAGAAGTAGTTTTTAATGTCTTTAATTTTGAAAAAAAATCCTAATTCATGTAATCGCGTAGATGCTACTGATGTTGTCAACAGAGTTGTATTTTCAGATATGCAGGAATCTGTGACTCATGCTATGTTAGAGGAGACCTTGCCCAAGGTTGCTTCCAAGTTCGAGAAGGTTAAGCCCTGCAAGAAAGGAGCAAAGAAACGGGATGACAAATGTGTCAAGAAGCGTGAATTTAAACCAGGGGATAAAGTTCTTGTTGATAACTCGCTTCTACATTTCTGTCCAGGTAAGTTGTGGTCGAAATGGTCTGGACCATATGAAATTGTTCGAGTCTTATCCTATGGTGTGCTTGAGGTGAAGATAGAAGGCCAGAAGACATTTATGATAAACGGCCAGAGAGTGCAACACTATGAAGATGGAGTGGGGACTGAGTACCACTCTATTGACATCACCTGAGCATAGAACAAACTCACAGTCAAGCTAATGACTATAACTTAGCGCTTCTTGGGAGGCAACCCAAAATTTTCTCTCTCTTTTCTTTATTTTCTTATTTTTATTGACTAACACTTTTCTGTTTTTTTTGTTTCATAGTTAGCTAATGTTGAGTCGGCTTTGGTGCCTCCCTGAGTTCGGAGCCTTTGTAGGGGGTGTATATAGTCACGTAGCAAAAAAAAAAAAAAAAAAAAAAAAAAAAGAGAGTTTTAGTCCGGAAGTTCGAGTTCATGGCTATACGTCTTCCTTTTCCACCACCGCAGTGAGTTCTTTTCATTTATTCCTTCCATAGTTTTAGATTTTTACATTGGGGACAATGTAAGGTCTAAGCTTGGGGGGTATTTTTCATTTTTATTTTTATCTTCATTATCATGCATTATCATGCATCTTTTTGTTGCATTTTCACACCATCATTTCTCTCAGCTTTTTGATTGAACTTTGTGCCCCTCTCTTTTGGGGATTTTGAGATGATATTGATTTGGAACCCAATTTGTTAATTCTTGTGATAGGCAACAGGCATTGTCTTTAATTGATAGTGGAGGTGATTTCTTGATAGTTGATAATTAGCATATGTTCTCTGAATTTGTGCTTCTCATTGATTTTTGAACCTCTAAAAGTGAGTTTTGAGCTTGTATGGGATTTATGCACTAAATGATTTTTCATCCCATTCTTTGTGTTGAGTGGTCATTCCTCATTAATTTTATGCTCTAGAACTTGATTTGAAACAATTTTGAGGCGAAATCTTAGTTTGCATGCTTGAATGTGATTAAGGCATCTTAGGTATTTTCTGGCCTTCTGAATTTGTTACACTTTCATCCACTAGTTGCCCATTTTAAGCCTATTGTATAATTGTTTTCTTGATGCCTATGATGATACATTGTCGGTGATCATTTAGAATATTGAATGGAGCAAATTGAGTTTGAATGTTGTATTGGGAATCATGTGTTTTGAAAATGAAGTCTCTCCCCTTTGAAAAAAAAATGATGAGAAGAAAAGGGAAAGAAAATGAAAGAAAAACATGAGATGAAAGCTTGAAAAGAAAGGAAGAAAATGTGGAATTATGCCTTGATTGAAAAATGTCTTTGCTCCATGTATGTTCTATTGGGTTTCTTGTGCTTGTTGAAAATGTTGTTAGCCCTTTATGCATTCCTTCCTTTCCTTATCCTTCTTGACATCATTCCCATGGCCCCATTATATCCCTTGAAAGACCTTTTGATTCTTGCATGCATGTTGATTATTAGTGGAAATTTGGTTTCTTATCAAGCTTATGGAAGTGCTTTTTCTAAGAGGAATTTTGTGCGAATTGTCTTCACCCTTAAACACTTTGAGTGTGGTTAGCAGTGTGAACTTGATTATGTGAGGATGCATGGTTTCTGTGAACTTAGCCTATAATTGGACTTGATTTTGATTGCCTCTCTGCTTCTTGGTTTGCCTTTGCCTATTGCTTGGTCAGATGTTTCCTCGGGTTCCTCATTCATTATTGTCTTTTGATCCCACTCCTTGGTTTAGTCTTAGTTATTGCTTGGGGGACAAGCAAAATCTTAAGCTTGGGGGTATTTGATGTGTGTGAAACAACATCATGTTTTGTTCTTGTTTTGCATGCATTCTTATGCATTTTAGGCATTTTAGTTTCCCTTTTTATTTGTTTTCCCTTTAGTTCGAATAACTGCGGTGTTTTTGGTATTATTGTGCAGGATTGATGCTTAATTGGCCTTGAAATGGATGGAAAGCTTGCACAATTTAAGTTGGAGCTTAAAGGGTAGCAATTTAGGGCAAAAAGCTCACTCCAGAGGGAACCACGGCCTGCCCGTGGACTGAACCACGGCCTGCCCGTGGACTGAACCACGGCCATGGATCGAGCAGCTGCATGAAAAAGCAAAAAAGGAGAGTTCAGAGTCAACCACACCCTGGCCATGGTCTGGACCACGGCCTGGCCGTGGTCTGAACCACACCCTGGCTGTGGTCTGAAACACGATCATAGTTGTCAAACAGAGACAACCACGGCCTGGCCGTGGTCTGAACCACAGTCGTGGTTCGGGGTACGCGTCAGCTATTTAAGTCCATTTTTCTCTTTTCTGATGAGCTTGGATCAGTTTTAACCCATGTGGTATATATAGTTGTTCTAAAGAGAACATTAGGGTTCGAATTTGATTTTGGAGAAGGCACATTGGAGGCTCTTGATCTTCATCTTCCTCTCTTCTCTCTTGGATTACGGGTTTGGATGTTCTTGGAACTTGATTTCCGGTTTCTTCTTCTCCATGTCTGAGTAGTTCCTTTTGTTTCTTGGATTGGGCAATGCCTTTTGATACATTGATGATGATTAATTGATATTGTTTACCCCTTTTATTAATCTTGAATGTTGTTGATTCAATCCTTATTGCGATTATTCATGTGAATTTGCTGGCCACTTATTTGCATCTCATAGATACTTAGGGACGTACTGAGAGGTGAACCTAGGTGTTGGAACCATAAGAATTGAACTTAAGGTCTAAATCACCAGAGTAGGTTTAGCCTTTCGAGAATTAATGAATTACCAAAAAGCGTAATGGGTTCGATTTAAATTTAATTACCACGAGAGTAGGAATTGGTTTAATTGGACACTGTTCTTGTATCTTGAGAGGGAACATTAACTAATTTAGGGTAATTCACCTTCAATTGAATTTCAAGTGTTAATAAGAGGATTATCAATTAGGAGTCTTGTATCATTGTGGTTAACCCCAATCCTGGAAGCTTTCTTGAATCTGAAAACCTTTCCTTAACAATTACTGTTTTTGATCTCAACTTTACATTTCAATTTTTATTGCTTAGTTACTACATTTTTATAACTCCACAACTATATTCTTTTAGTTTAATTTAATTGAATTAATTAATTAGTATTCATAGACATAGTCCCTGTGGATTCGATCTTTTTATTACTTGACGACAAAACCGTACACTTGTGGATTTCACGCATCACAACCATTTATGTCATTAGACAACCAATTCCACACTAGCATCTATTCAATCATGCATTCAAAATTGAAATTTTTTTCTCAGAAACCCCTCAGTAATAGTCAAACTCAGCATACGATCATGATAACATGGTGACTATCATTACTGCATACTTAAAATATCAAAACATGTAATACAAATTCAACATTATAGTAACAAAACATGTAAAGATACTCCCCCAAACTGTAGTGAAACAATGTTCTCACTGTCCATGAAGTCTAGGGTACCTGAGCCTATCAACATAATGAAATGTGGCAGCTGAGTATACTACAAATATTTAAAAACACTTAAAACAAACTAACAATGTACAATATATACACTATAGGATAACATGTCGCAACACACAGCATCCATGCCGCGACATTTGGTTAGAATGGGTGCTTTCAGCAGCACCCAGATCAAATCTCTCTTTTTTTTTTACAACAAGTTTTAAAGGGCACGCCGCAACATTGAACTTGTCACGCCGCGGCGTTGAAATCTCTGGATTTTGGCTTGATACGCACAAATAACGGTCACGCCGCGGCGTGTAACAAACTCACGCCGCAGCGTGAGAGGTCAGCCTGCAGAATTCTGCAGCAAATTCAATTTTGCTACAGAAATTAGTCCAAAGAGGTCTTCAACACCTCTAAAACTTGTCAAAATACTAAAAATATATAGTATGGACAACTAAAATATATAGAAACACAAAATCACACCTATGAACCTACATATAACTTAAAACTTAAGAACAACATAAAGACTAACTAAAACATCAACAATCAAAGTACTAACATATATAAGAATTAAACTAACTAAAACTACAAAATCAATCATACAATCTAACAAAACTACAAAATCACACATACTAACTTATAAAAAAATCAAAACAAGATAAAAACATAAAAACTGACTAAAGCTACCACATCAAACATACTAACATATGTAAGACTTAAAACTTAACAAAAACATAAAAACTAACAAAATCATAAAAACTTGGGTTCCCTCCCAAGAAGGGCCTAAGTTATAGTTCCGGCAGGACTTTCACAAGGCAAACCGCCAACTCTTTGGATTATAGCCGGTTTGATACCAAAATGGATGAATCGGATGGTAGGCCTTCTTTTGCCTAAGTGAGGTTCTCCATTTGGGTTTCTCGAGCTCCCACAAAGGCCTTGAATGATTAAGCTCATCTACCATTTATTGTACCTAAAATACAAAGAATGAAAACTTGAATGAAAAAAGAACTATACAGCTTGAATTAGAACTAACTAAACTCATTGTTGATATTAGTAATATGGAATTAAACCGGTGGTCTTGAAACATGGTCATTGCCTTAAGCCTCCAAAACTGTCCCCCCCTCTTCATGCACTCCAAAATGTGACAAATTTCATAGCCATCATTTTAGGCAATCTTAACCTTTAATTAAAAGCATGGTGTGGATTAAAAATAGCTACTAGGTTTAGGTTATAGATGGAAGACTTTATTTGAGCCATTGAATCATTTTTGGCTTGCAATCCTAATCATTGAATGTGTCTCCAAAATGAAGGGTCAAGATTACACCTTCAAACTTTACATCCAAGGGTCCAAAATGGTTGTAGTCATTTTTTATGATCAATTCTCCACCATTGATCTAAATCCAAATCTAATGGTCATTAATGATCCTTCTCCACCATTGATTAAATTTACTTCCAAGGGTTGATAATGGTCATAACCATTTTATAAGACTAAATCTCTACCATTGATTTAATTTCCATCCAACAGTTAAATTGATCCTATTCACTTTTAAGATCAAATCTCCACCGTTAATTAAATCAAGATTAAATCTCCAACGGTGATTAAATCGATGGTGGATATCCAAACCACCAATATTGACTTGACAGTATAGAATTTTATTTTTATGTGTTATAACCCCACTAAAGAATATATTTACTGTATTTTTTTATCATTCGATAATTAAATACAGTATAAAACACTGTAAAAGAAATTTTTTAAAACTGTTTCCTGATTCAGGTTTAGTAAGATCCTCTGTCTCCGTCTAAACAGTACAAATTTTTCTATGCGTAGAAAAATTTTCATTTTGCGGAACCCACTGGGCCCACGTATGGCCACCTGGGTCCACATACACCACCTTGGGGCCTACAAATAGTAAAAATTTCATAATCATCCATAAAATCATAAAAATTAAAAAATTCACAAATATCAAATCAGATTACGTAAAATAATTAAGACTTTTCAGTAATGATTAAATTACGTAAAATTTTTCCTGCTCGAAAATTATTATTTTCTTGACACAGAGTAAATTACTCAAAACGATCAAATATACAGACAGAATATTTAAAATAATTTTACAACACACAAAAATTACTAAATAGTAAAATTCTGTTAACTGTCAAAATTATTATTTCTAAAATAGAAAATTCGGAGTGTTACATGATACTTGTTAAGACACCCCGAAATCCAATCTAGAACAAAAAGAAAAGAACAAGAGTCAACGAGTGAGAGGATTTTGTAATTTAGTTCGGTATTTGTATCTTTGTTAGCTTACTATTTGTCAAATAAAAAGAAAAAGTGGAATGCTAGAAGTAGAAACTAATTCTAACCTACATGGAATTATTGATCAGAGAAAATGAAAAGCTAGAGGAGATTCAGACTACCGGGCACGAGAGAAGAAACAATCATGAGACAATGGAGAGGAATTGGAAAAGGAATTGACGCACACGAACTCTTTGGAGATTGTTTTTTGGTTATTGAAATTTTATTTATTTCTTGTAAATAAGTAATTAATAAAAATAAGTATCTGTTAAAGAAAAAAGTTGGATAATTTTGTCTTTTACTCATAAAAGAACTCGTGCATGGCAAGTGTGTTTAGTTGAGCTAACGTTAAGTGCTTCAAATTAGATGGAAAGATGAAATTACAAGAAGATAGATTAATTTTTATTATTTTAGGAAGTAGGTGTGTTTAGAGTAACTATAAAAATTTGATTATTTTAATAATTGATTATAATATAATTAATTTTATATTAAGATATATTAGTTAAAAAATAGTTTTAAAATAATATTTTATTTGAATAATATAAAAAAATTATTTTTATACATTAAATTATAAAAAATAATATAGAATTATTAAAAAATATTTAATTAAAGATAAAATAATATTTATATCTTAAAATTTATGAAATAATTTATATAATCAAGAATAAAAAATTTTAAACTTCAAACTAATAAAAAAATTATTATAATACATTGAATTCCGTGTAAAAATTTTTTTTTAGAATTCTTAAATATCTTGTGAACAGTCAACAAAGTTGTTTGCCAAAATTTATGTCGGCAAAGAGAAATTTTTTTTCCCAAACACCCTAGTAATGTACTTAATTTAATAAATGAATATTGAAAGGTCAATTGAAGTGATAAATGAGAGGGACAAAGAACACTTCACCCATAAAAAGTGAAGGATACATTTTAGAGAGTAAAATATAGAATTGTAATCTTTGACGAGAAAATCAAAGTTTTAAAATTTTATAAGATACAAACACTTATATAATAGATCATACATGTGTAATAATCTATAATCTTAAATTTTTTATCAAAGATTACGATCCTGCAGTTTCTGAAGTGCACCCCTCTTTTCAGAGGATCTAAATCCAAAAAGTAAATATCAAAGTAAAAAATCAATTTCATCATAATATATATATTGATATAAAAGTATATATTATTTAATTTTTTCCTAGAAAGCAAATTGACATTTTTTAAATCGAAATTCACAATTACTTAGTATTGATTTATACGAAAGTAGTAATATAAAAAAATTTATATTTGGTCTTTCATCAATTGCTCTGATCAATTTCAGATTAAAAGTTGTAGGTAGGTAAAGTTTTCATCAAAGTGTTATTTCATCAATATACACATGATGACAACTAAAAAGAAAGAAAGAAAGAAAGAAACACTATTTAAAACAATGTTTTTAAACTAAATTAAAGATTGAACTGATAATTTTTGTGTTAAAATTTAATTGGCTTAATTGGTTAAATTTCTTTTGATACAATTCAACCAATTAAATTTATGATTGAATTATGGTTTAATTGAATAATGTTTGAATAAGAGAAAAAATCAGTTCACAGTTCAATTGATCTAATGTTGTTGATTTTCTGCAAGTACACAGATAGTACAAGTAGTAAATAAAGATTGTTCTCACGAAGATCAGTTAATTACTAACTCTTACGGCTACTTTAATTATTTAAGCGAATAAAATTAATAGTGAAAGTTAAATTAGAATTAAAACTATAAAGAAAGCAAATATATATATGAACATATCTAGTGAGAGAAATTTTTATTGTGAGAGGGTGAGGAGAGTAAACTTTGACCATACAACCATACATAGATAACTATACATAGATGGTCAAGATTAAAAGTTACTTAATAAAAAAGTCACATGTATTTATATTCTAATCTTGACCATTTATGTAAGATCCAATGATCAAGTTTCACTCCTCTCATCTCTTACAATAAGCACTTTTCTCACCAAGTACGTTTTATATATATATATATATATGTGTGTGTGTGTGTGTGTGTGTGTGTGTGTGTGTAAGATCCAGTGGTCAAGTTTTACTATTCTCACATTTTACAATAAGACTTCTCTCACTGCGAACACCATGAGACATTTTATATATATATATATATATATATTAGTAAACTTTCCTTAAAAGCAAGTAATGATATTAATTATTAAATATTAATTATTATTTATCAAATGTAAAAAGTAATTAATATCATTATATATTATTAAATATTAATTTTATAATTAAAGATAATTTACAAAATTATTAATAAATTTGTAAAATATGATCTACACACGTGTGTGTATAACTATAATTGCCTTGAGAGCATTTAATGATACCAACTATTAATTATTATTTATTATTTATTAAATGTAACATAGCAATTAATTAATGGCAGACTATATTATTAAATATTTACTATATAATTATAACTGAGTTAAAATTTTTAAATAAATATGCAAAATTATAAAATAATAGTAAAAATTATTCAAGTTTTTCATGTTAAGAAAAAATTAATCAACATGTCAAAATAAATTAAAATACTTTTTTTAACTATATTTACAAAAATTACATGTAAGTAATAAATTATGTATATAAATATGAGTGTGTTTGTTTGTGTTTTTTTTAAGAAAAGTGTTTTTTCATTAAAAAAAGCAATTATGAAATATAGACATATGTTTGAAAAGATTTTGAAAAAATAAGAATTTAAAAAAGTAATTTTTTGCTTTTTTTTTAAGTAAGAATCAATTGTTTTTCAAATTAATCAATTATGAAAATATGCAATAGAAGAGAGAAAAATAAAATATATTTTTTATAATTGTATCCAAACCTAAAATAACTTTTATTTTTAGTAAAATTCTAAAAGAAAAATTAACTATTTCTACTACCTTATAATAATTTTTTTAAAGTTTATCCAAACGTACTTTATATGTTAAATGCTTATCAAAATCATAAACAATACCACAAAATTATGTCATATAATAACTAAAAGTTGAATACAAATGTTTGTATTACACTTTATAAGAAGAACAAAATTTGATTCAAATATTTTGTTTCAACCCTTGTCTCTAAACCTATTTAATCTTTCTTTATGTGTTTATTAACTCAATTAAATGAAAGTAACAAATATAGATAGATTAAATGAGGTTGGAAGCAAGAGTTAAGGTTTTTTGACCATTCTGTCCTTAATGACAAAATTATTTACCAAATTGTCATACTTGTTAGTCATGACAACTGTTACCTAAGAGGGGGGTGAATTGGATAATTACAATTTTTTAAAACAACTTTGAAAAATTATGCATTTTAATATTTTTAATCAACACATGCAGTGAAAAAAATACAATTATTAGAGATTTTTCAAATACCACTTGGGTTATAGGATAAATCAAACAAATAAGCTAGATATTAAATTCAACTCAAACATATATAATTAAAGCACAAATATAAAGGAGATAGAGTTGAGAGAAGCAAACACAATATTTATTCTGATTCAGCCACCAACCACTTGTGGCCTACGTCCAGTCCTCAAGTAAATCACCTGAGATTTTTCACTATCACTTCAAGCTTGAATAGGTGCTTAAAACCTTTACAAACTAGAGTACTCAACACACCTTGGGATACCTCACCCTTTGTGCTTGAGCCTCAAAACAGGGATACCTCACCCTTTACAACCTTTGAGGGATACCTCATCCTCTTTACAGAAAATCAAATGGAGATAGAATGATAAACTTTCACAAGAGTATATTACACAAGTTGAAGCTCTATAATGCTCTTCAAGGATATCTCAAATATTTACAAAAACAGAGTACAAAAATGAATTGAAAGATTGATCTTTGGATTAGTGCAGTAGAAATATGTTTCAAGATGTTAGTTAGCCATTAAAGATGACTCAAGACATGTATTTATAGAGTATTTGATCAAAGGAGCTGTTGGGTGTAATAATTGATAGCATTAAATGCCAAGAAACTAGCCGTTGTGAGTTTTCTGGATCGTGTTATTCGAATAACAACATTGTTATTCGAATAAATCTTCAAAAACATGTTCTGGAATGTTTTCTGGGTCGTGTTATTCGAATAACAACATTGTTATTCGAATAAATCTTTAAAAACACGTTCTGGAACGTTTTCTGGGGTGTGTTATTCGAATAATACATCTCTTATTCGAATAAACCACTCTAGTTTCGAAAACTGATTTTAAATGGTCATAACTTCTTCATTTCTCATCCGTTTAAAGCAAATGACTACTCATTGGAAAGATCTATAAGTCTATTTTCAAATAGAATAAGTTTCAGAACAAAACTCAAAGTGTTTTGAAAGATATGACCAAAAGAGTGACTAAAGGTCAGTTTTACAAAATGCAAACTTGACTATTTTGATAGTTTTGAACTACCACCATGACAAGCTTTTCAAAATATGTTTGTTGGGCATTTTAGTATGTGAAAATCATTTGTACAGATTTGAAAATATATTTGAGATATCCAGAAGGCTTCTTACATAAAAGACCTTAAGTCTTATAAGTTATACCATTTAATCTTCCTTTGGACTTGATCTTTGACATGACTTTGTTGTTATAAAAACCTTCATGAAATAGGCATTCACATTCTCCTTAATTTGAGCATAATTGAGATCTTTTGCTTTCTTGTTGCAATGCTTCCTCTTAGTACTTGGACTATCCTACAAAGTATTGCTCACTTAAACAAACATAGTTAGTCTAAATTCATACTTCAATATCTTCATATGCATAATTCATAAATGTATAACTTTAGTTAGTCTAACATATATATAAGACTTTCATAGACACATCCAAATAAGACATTTATCAATTACTAATAAATATGCTCTATATATGATGCAACAAAGAATACTTTGCACATTTTCATTTAAATAGAGCTAAATCCAATATTAATCATTATAACTCATAGCATTATTGGATATATTATATAAAGAATGCTACATATATCTCATTGTATGATTGTTAAGTGAAATATAACTAGATAAAGTACATAATCAAGTATGATACAATATAATCTATTAAGTACATCTATGTAGCATAAGCATCATTCTTTTTTGCTTGTATTTGTCATCATCAAAACTTAACATATTAAATCATTGAGGTAAACTTATTTTCACAATACTTTTAAAACTATATACCAAAATGTTACTTTTTTGTCCAATGTGTCATTTTTATATTTTTTTCTATCTATGTAGAAAGTGTCATCTACGTTTCCACTTTTACGTAGATAACTCCAAAGTGTTTGACGTTATCTAACAGATAACTCCAAACGCTTTGACGTTATCTACGTGGACAAACAAAAAAATAAAAAATGTTATGCTAGACAAAAAAGTGACATTTTATATTAATTGTAATGACATATGTTATATTTATTTCTTAGTCAGACATTACAGAGAGACAATTTGGTTGAACTATGATAAGCCTATATTTTATAACATTTAATTGAACAAATTGTGGTGATTTACTTGTATTTTTAGACGGGTTTTAGTTAGATCCTTATCTTTATCTTCATTTTTGCAGATTTAGAAAGATGTAATACATTTGGAGTAAAAGCAAACAAAGATACCGAGTTTTCAAGATAAAAGAGGTCCATTCTAGCTGTGGTAGGGTTCCGTGTTAGTTCAAGAACGATTAACGACTTAGACGTAGCCATGTCTAACTTGGATGAAGCTTCTGACTTGAGACACGGTCGTGTCTCCCACTCACATGACCGTGCCATCCAAAAAATGTGCAAAAAAGCTATTTTTACAAGAGACACGACTGTGTCTCTCACTCACACAGTCGTGTCTCCCAAAACTTAATGATTAAGGAACCTGCATACGCCATAATGTCATAAGACACAGTCGTGTCTCATGATACACGACCGTGTCTCCACCGTTCAAGCAAATCACACGACAGTGTCTAAAGGATGGGAAGCTTCTGATTTCGTATTTTAATGTAACACGGTTGTGTCTCCAAATGACACGGCCGTATGAGTACTGTTCACTCAGATTTCTATAAATTGGAGACTGCGCTGCTGAAGGAAGATGGTCCGAATTCTGAAATTCTCTTTTAAGTTAGTTTTTAGTTTTTCATTTTCTCTCAGTTTCTCTAAGGTAGGAAGGCTTCAGATGGAGAATTTCTTGTAGGTTTGAAGTTCATAATCTCTGCAAAGGGATTTTGATCTTTCTTTCTCTCTTGTTTTCCTCCTTTCTTTAATTTTCTTTTCATGGAATTGTATCTTATTTTGAGTTTGTTTGTAGTTAATATGTGTAGCTAAACCATAGCTAGAACTATGGGGGATCTTGAGTTCTTAATTATGTGGATCTGATTTCTAATTTAATGATGGTAATTTCTTTGTGGGTTTATTATATTGCTTACATTCTTGTCATAACTTGATCACTTGTGGCATTTGTTAATTCATTGTTTGACCGGTGACCATCCGCACTCAATGAGTGGATCTATATTATAAGCTTAGGATTATATTGGTGAATGACCAAATATCAATTTTTCATACTAATGGAATTAACGGGATGTTAGTTAATCTCCTGAATTGAAACTTAATGCATTCTTGATTAATTCAATTAAATGACCAAATAAGTGAGTTAAATTAAGAATAGAATATTGTTTCATTCATGACCATTGGGATTCAATAGCAAATAAGAGAATATTGACAAAAGAATTACCTGTATCATAATTAAAAGAAGATCTGAATAATGAAACTCAAGTGAACCTTGTGCTCTAGTACCTCTCTATCTTTATTTATCTTTTCTTTATTTAGTTGATCTTTATTTTCTTTATTAGTTTTCTAGATTTTAATTTACCCTGTGTTTGGATGTTTTTTCATTAACGGAACGGAACGGAATAGGTGAGGATGAATCGGAAAGGAAAGGAATGGAATGGAACATAGTTTCCCTCCTCTTTGTTTGGAAGATTCATTAACGGAACGGAACGGAACATTTGTTTCCCCCATTCCACCTCAATTTTGGGGGGAACAAATATTAGACATTTGAGGGGAAGAGGGGGAAAATGATTTCCCATGTGTTCCGTTCCGTTCCTATGCATTTTAAAACTTCTAAACACAAAAACTTATTTCCGTTCCTCCCATTTCTTTTCTGTTCCCCCCATTACCTGGCATCCAAACATAATGTTAGATCTTGGATACCTTTTCAACTGTCTAAATAACAAAAGAGTTTTATAATTTTAGTAATTATCACTCATTCTTTGTGAGATCGATAATTGGACTTAAAGTCTTATATTATTTGGTGATAGAATATACTTACTTTTAATATATCTTTTACACGTGTGAAACTACTTATGCTATATCGAGTTTTAGTATATCTAATTATTCAGTACAAAAAAAAGTATTATATTAATTTGTGTCATGTTACATGTTCCAGTAATTTACAGCAAAGAGGAACCTGACTTTTATAATTGTAGTATTTTTTTAATTTAAATAAAACAAAAACTATAACAAAATAATATTAAAATACACTATAACATGTTCTTATTAATTTAGTCTATGAATGAAAGACTTTTAATACTTAAAGGGTTAACATTTATTATTTATTAAGATAAAATTAACGTTATACAATAATAAAAAAATTATTATTTGATGTTAGTACTAAAAAACTATTATATTAATTTGGCGTTTGAATAGAAGGATTTTAATACTTAAAGAGTTAAAAATTATTATTTATTAAGATAAAATTAACGTTATACAATGATAAAATGTTTACTATTTGATAACTAATTTTTTGACATGGAATATTTGGTGACTAATTTAATATAATAATTTTTTAAGAGATAAATTATTAATGTTTTAAAAATTAGATAAAAATTGTAAAAAAAAATTAAAAAATTGAACCAAAATAACTTTATTATATAAATCTATCTCATTGTAGATCTGCTAAGCAGATTCTTGAAGGAACACCATACTAAAACTCGATGTAGTGTTAGTAGTCAAACTAAATTGTCATTTTGCAATGTCTGACTAAGAAACAAATATAATATATGTCATTACAATCAATACAAAATGACACTCTATTGTTCAATGTGACATTTTTTTTCTGTCTACGTAGATAACGTCATCTACGTTAGTGTTTCCATGTAAATAACGTCAAAGTGTTTGAAGTTATCTACGTAGAAGCGCCAACGTAGATGACGCTTTCTACGTTAATAGAAAAAATATAAAAAATATCACGTTAGACAAAAAAGTAACATTTTAATATATAATTTTAAAAGTATGACAATTTGATAAATAATTTTGCTACTAAGGACATAATAATCAAAAAACCCAATGATTAAAGTCAAAAATTTGAGCCAAATTTTGTTCTTATAAGATTACAAACATTTTTTTTATTTAACTTATTTTACACTTAAAGCTCTTTAGTTAAAAATCATTTTAAAAATATGTTGATTATTATTTTTAATTAAAATAAACTTATTTAAACATGTATTAAATATTTTTATATAAAGTTTAAAACTAATTATAAATTTGAATTTAAAAAACCATAAAAAGTCGTGCTTCACATGGAAAAAATAACTAGTTAAATATCTAATAGATGTTTTTAGGAGAATAAAATGTTTTAATAAAATTTTTTAGAATAAATAATTATTTTAGTTTTTAAATATTTCGTGATAGAATATTTTAGTCGCTAAAAAAAGACACATATTTTAATTCTTCGCAGTTAGAAAAAGAAAGCACTTTAGTCTCTAAATATGATAAATGTTATATGATTTTGAAATTTCTAAAGAATAATATTTGTGTCATTTTTTTTAAAAATTAAAATATTATATCACAAAATATTTAAAGATTAAAATGATTATTTACTTAAATTTTTAAATAAAAATAAAATAAATAATAATTTTTTAAATTTTAATTTATTTTTAAAATATAATTAATTTTATTTTAATCTTAAAATATTAATCTGTATATTTTATTTAATCTTTATTAAAGACTAATATAACAGAATTTAAAAAATTAAACTAAATGTTAGAATTTTTCATATTTTAAATACAAAAATGATCTATGCATACGAATAGGTTTACACTTTAATTTACCTGTGCCTTCTCGAAAACCAGCAACCAATTCCCCTCTCCTTGTTTTCTTTTTCTAACCCCTGCAGGCTGCGGCTACATTGGATGCACAATACCTCAGCTCCGCGACTCTCTCACTGCCCATGTCCTTGTCCATGGCAATTTCAAGGTACCCGCTTTCTTCTTCCGCTTCATCATCTTTGACCTCACTCTCTTTGCTGTTCCACCGCATTTCTTCCTCTTCGGTGCTCTCTCACAACCACCCTCAGCTTAAGTCCCTCTCTCTTGAGTCCTCCATGATCAGCATCGGCGAGTTTGCTTAGAGAATGCTATAAAGTTTCAATCTTTCTGCTGGAAAATTCCTTCTCCTTCTCTGAATTGGGATACCCATTTGGCCTTTTTGGCTGATTGTCACCTCTGGAGCAGCCAAAACCCAATAGTTCTCTGCCTATTGGGTTTTTCAGTCTCTGGATTGGTTTTCCTGAAGGCTTTCTTTCTGATCTGTTTGTAGATAGACATTAAGTAGAAGTTGCTATGGCTATGGTCAATTTTGGAGCATTTTCAATTTCAGCAGAGAATCATGCCTCTTCTGAGCCTTGTGAGATTGAGAAAAGGGGTCAATTTTGTCCTTAGATGATGCTTTTCTCTGATTGCAAAGCCCTTCTTAATTGTTGAGATTTGAGAGGAATTTTTGTTTTTCTTCTTCTTGTTATATTTCATTTGGAAGGTCATATCTCTGTTTAATTAGGGTTTCTGACTTTTTTCCAGATGAAAAGATTCTATGTTTCTGAGGATTCTGGTTAGTTTTATGTAGTAAACATCTTTGAGTTTTCCTGAGTAGCTCTTCTTAGGAGTGAGGAAATTGAGGTTGCTCAGAGGGTTATTGGTTTGTTAGGATGATGTTGTGCTAGAAGGGTCTTACTTTATGACTGTGGATTTGTCTGATTGTCCTTTTGGACAAGTGAATCAAAAGGTTCAGGACCCTTTGCCATTGCTTTGAAGTTTGAAATCTAGTGCATTTCTGGTGTTCTTTTAACTCCTGTTGGTGTTCTCTTCAAGATGGCTGTAACCGATCGCTGTTTTGTGGAATGGAAAGAGCAGTTTGTTTCGCAGGAGCGTGGAAATCGTGTGGTCCACTATTACCTGAAGGATTCTGCAGGGGAATCCATCCTTGCAGTTGTGGGCACTGAGAGGAGCGTTAGACACATGTTCTATGTTGTTGCTGATGAGTTCTTTGAAATTTGTGGTAAGGAGGGTACCATTCCTCCTGGTTTCAAATGGAGATCTAGAAGAGAGGTGGTGGATTGGCTAACATCAATGCTATCAAAACAGTATCTGCAGGGAGATAGAAGTGGTAAGTTGATACTTCTTAATTCTAACTGGTTGCTATCATTTATTATTATTTTGGTTATTGTAGGTTGAAAAAATGTGCAAAATAATATAAGGATGCTATGGCTTTATGAGTTACAATCAAGTGATATAGATTAATGAGCAATGATATATGTTTTTGTGTAAGACAACGATATGGACGTGGTTCAATAAATATTTTGTGCTATTATTTGTAGCAGGAGTGCATAACACTTATGTAGATATGTAAATGGATCTTTCTTTTGTTTAACTTTTATTTTCTTCAATGCTATCATTGTTGTCCAATCATGAATTGTAAAGAGTCTTTGTCATATATACGGTTTGGATTTGAGAGCTCTTTTGGACTGACAATTTTCTTTAATATCGTTTTATCCTTTCTTATTCTTGTTCTATAGGAGAATAATTTATCCACCTCTCTACCAGTACTCTTTCATCTTTCTAATAAAATTCCATCTTTTACCCCTCCAATAAATAACAGCAGATGTTCTCAAATAGTAAAAATAATGGTGGAAGTCCATCTAAGATCATATTAATCTTTTTTTTTTTAAATTTTAAATCACAGTATTGTCCAGCCATAATTCGGTACAAGCTCATGAGACCACAAATGGCAGTGTCAATGAAGTTACTGGTCTGCCAGCACAAATAGCGGATGACAAGGTATATCCCTTTTTGTTTCATTTTCCTTTTTCTTACTTCTCTATTCCCCTTAATACTGTTTCTAGTGAATGTTTTTGACGTACACATACTCCTCTTTCTCAGGGCTTTCTAATGAGTAACTCCAAATTATCCAATTCAGACATTGTTTGGTCAGGAGTTCCGTGGACATGTGGCAAACAACTTAGACATTATCCTGCTTTTTGCCGGAATGGCATCAAAATAGTGGTAAGAAACCCTTGAACTAAAAATTGAGGAATACTACACAGTTAATTCATAGTCCTACCTGTCTTCCCCGCCCCTCACCCCTCTGCCCCCTACCCAAAAAAATGTGAAAGAAAGTAGAGGAAAAAGGGCATGAAGCAAAATGTGTAGTATTGTTGCTGGGCCTCGGATATTTGATTGGGGTAGAGTATGCAGAGAAGGACCTGGTGCTTTTAGTTTAAGCAAAGTGGAAAGGATCTCTTTCCTAATAAATTATTTGAGTAGCATGTATTTTTTTTAGTTAATGTTTGTGACACTGTTCAATTTGTGCATGACCATGATGACATGAGAGAAGTGTAAGCATTTCCAGTATTGACAGGCGAATTCCTTAATATGAAGTCCATATTTAGGAGTGCATCATATTTTTGTTTTTGCTTTGAGCCATGCATTGTGGTTTTTGCTTTTGTGAACATAATATCTAGACCTTTTTTTATCTCACATTTGCCTTCTTTCTGATATCCAGATTCAATCGTTTGTTTTTGTCATGGGCAAGAGAGAGAATCATTACATTGCTTATTTAGAGGATATGTATGAAGACAGGAGGGGGCAGAAAAAGGTTAAAGTGAGGTGGTTTCACCATAATCAGGAAGTCAAGGGTGTAATTCCTGTACGTAATCCTCATCCTCGGGAAGTTTTTATCACACCTCATTCTCAAGTCATTAGTGCAGAGTGTGTTGATGGTCCTGCCACAGTCTTAACTCGTGAACATTATGAAAAATGCATGCCTTCTTTATCCCCCACTTCATCGGACAGAATACATTTGTGCTTTAGGCAATTTAGATGCAACAAAGTCAAGCCCTTTGACTTATGTAAACTGTGTGGCTACTATGATCAACCAATTCTTTCTTGCTTGCACCTTGATTCTACCCAGAACCCGGAGTCTAAGGGCAATAGCTTTGTAGGAGAAGATGAAGAGTTGAGTGCAGGTGATGATGTAAAGCTGGGATCCAAGAGGAGCAGAAGTGATAGGGGGTCTCCTCAGTCCTGGATAGGTGGCCAGGGAGTTAGGAAATTTATAAGAAGTCAGCAAATGATGGTATACAAAACCTTCCAAGGTCTAAATTATGCTAGGCCAGATAGGAGATTGCTTTCTCTGAAGCAGGTTGAATGTCAACCTTGGTATAACCCCACATACAAGGTTGATGACAAAATAGAGTTGCTCTGTCAAGATAGTGGCATCAGAGGCTGCTGGTTCAGGTGTACAGTTGTGCAGGTATCTCGGAAACAGATGAAAGTCCAATATGATGATGTTCAGGATGAAGATGGAAGTGGAAATCTTGAGGTATAATCAAGCTTTTGAGATATTATAAATTCCATTTTCCATGTTAGTTAAATCTTAAAGGACATTGATATTTGCACACCCTTTTTTTACACTAAAAGTATACACCTTTGGGTATGTGCATAAATAAAGGGGTTCATATTTAAGGGTTTATCATGGCCAAAAAAAATAAAAGGTTTTATAGTTGTAGCAACTAGTAAGTAAAAAATGTTCTTTAATCCTTGTAGTTTGAGTTTAAATAAAATTTCACAAGGTGATGGAATAATGGGGTTCTGCATAAAATTAGACAGCATTCTAGTTTAAGCCTAATGTGGAATATTGACATAAGACATGCTAGACTATTCATGGATCCAATATTCAAGTGAAATAAACTATTCGTAATTTCTAATAATCTGCTAAATGATAAGGATCTACTGCTTAAAATCTCTTTTCCATTCAAGCTCAATGGACTCTCATGGAAATAACTGTGCTAGAGATATTTTTGTAACAATTTGCTTGATATCTTTTGCTAAGTAATGCTATGAAAGAATGACAGGATTATTTAGGCATGTTTTAGCAGGGATTTGAGTTTCCTAGTGCAGTAGGATGGAATTCAAAATTAAAAAAAAAAAATTGAGGGTAATGGGATGGCCACTGATGACATGGGTTGGAATGCCAAAGTCAAATATGATACAATTAAAGACTTTTAAGTTTTAACAATTTATGTGGAAAAAAATAGTTATGGCACCAAATGGAAAACAATATTCTAAAGAAAAAATTGTATAGATTCCCCTAATGCATACCATTTGTAACTCGTATCTTGGTCTTCTCCCTTTAGGAATGGATCCCTGCTTTCAAGTTGGCCATGCCTGATAAACTTGGAATGAGACATTCTAGCCGGCCCACCATCAGGCCAGCTCCAACTTATGAGGAACAAGAACTGGCTGTTGAGGTTGGAACTGCTGTTGATGCGAGGTGGAGTGATGGCTGGTGGGAGGGGGTTGTAACTAGAATTGACAACTGTGGTGATGATAGTGTGCAAGTCTACTTTCCTGGTATGATATGTTAATGTTCTTTCTGAGCCCTTTATTTCATCCTTCATTTTGTAATAGAATTATTTTTGGTGGTATCAGGTGAAGGCTTGCTAATGAAAGTGTGCAAGAAGGATTTAAGAATATCTAGAGATTGGTTGGGGGACAGGTGGATTAATATTAAGGCAAAGCCTGATATAATCTCTACATTCACAGTTAATAGCTTTAACACAAAGCTTTCCATGTCCCCATCTATAGCTAAAGACGCGGACTCTGTTGGTTTTGCTAATTCATGTCATGACATTCCTGTTAGTAACAAGTCTAATGAACCAGATATTGTTGAAGAGAAATTTGTGTGTTATGAGCGCTTTGTTGAAGATGGGGATTGGGTCCATGATAATAAACCCCCTTCAGAAAAAAGTACTCAAGTTGATAATATTGAGATACATGGCAGTTGTGATAATAAAGATAATGGTGATGATGATGATAAGGACAGCAATGATGATGGTGATAACAAGAATAGTGATGATGATAATAGGGATATGGAGGTGCTTGGGACTTCTGGGCAGGACTGCAAAGCTGTAGAACTCACGGAAGTGGCTGTATAAACAATTTTTTAGATCTCATGCATAAACCTATGATGGTGCTGATTGTAGAGCTTTGCCATCATCTCATGCTTTGTTGTAATTCGAGTCCAATGTTAGTATGATAGAATGTAAATAGTAGTTATACGGGTATGTGGGGAAGCTTATTGATTTTTAACTTTTTTAGTTGCCTTAATAGATGTACAGTGTTGAGGGTAATGTGCTAGTGTGTGTTTTCTTCCTTTCCATTGATTGTATTAGAAAGTAGATTTCTTTCATACGAGACAAATATTGTTGAGTAATTTCACTTGTTATCTGACTAGTTTCATTTTTTTGCAGCCAGCATGTTTAAAAGAACTTATGAGCGCAAGCTTCTTGTGTTTTTTTGTTACTACAGGCTTCAGGCTAGCCAAATGATACTATGACAATAAATTGAGGTTTGCTCTAAGTGTTGCTTGGCGTAAAGGTACAGGCAAGGAATTGTAATATAAGATAACGAAGGGTATGATAAAATGATTCAGTATGATTCTGATAGGTAACAGACTGAGCATTTGGTAGTTGGGACCCTGAACTAGTCTCTTTTCACTCATGTAAATAAAGGCAGCAAAATATTTCATTTGGTGATGTGTCTATTACTTTGACGGATAAGATAGCCAAAGAGATTAATATAGAAATATATATCATCTAATGGGTACAGTGTAATGCGACTGTTTGATCCACTGGTCTCCATCTAGGAAGCTCTTGCCCCCGGAAAGGTCTTATTTTCACATAGCTGAATGATTTTGACCATGGCACCTTATTTCTTCTATCTTCTCTTCTTTGGGACTTGTATTCCCCAAACACTGCACTTCTGAAATACCAGACAGTGATAATTTACCTTTTTTTTTTAAATTGCGTCAAGTGGTGTTTGGATAGTTTACTAACTCGACTAATTCACCAGTCGTGTTTGATAAAAGGCAGGTTTGATAAATTAGGAAAATCACAAGGATATTATTCGTGCCAGTATTATAATTTTGGTGTGGATACTGTTTTTGACTGAAATGAAGAGGTAAATTAATTGAGGGGCACGCAAGTTTATTACGAAATTTGATTGTTGCCAAGAGGTCATGAGAGCTGAGCTTGCTGCTTTGGAAGCTAATCACTCTGGGTTCATACTGATCTACCCCTGGCAAAAGTCTCATTGAGTGTAATTGGGTGTAACGAATCAAATAAATATTTGCATGCTGCAATTACAGTGTAGCTGTGATGTTGCTAACGTAACACAAGTGGCATGAGCTGGACCTTAATGAATTGTGTGATTGTGATTTGTGAGGGATTCTTTAGGTGGTGATCACTACTATCTATATAAGAATTTTGCTCCCTAAATTTTAATTATGGCTCTACTACTGTTGGCCTGACTCTTCTCACTATTTTTAAATTTAAAAATTATTGAAAAATCGTTTATATATAATTTTATTAAAATCTTAAATAAACAATTCCTTGAAGTTAAATGATGATTGCAGACATGCTATGTGATTAATTTGAAATAACTATTTTTTCGTCGTTATTCAATTATAGAAAAAATAAAATACCAAACTCTTAGAAAGAAAGAAAAAATGACAGCAAGAGAAGGGATTACTCTTTATATTAATATATAAACATTAGTTATAATTACGGTTTGATCCTACCATACTTGTTTTATGCAATAAGCAAAAGATGAAATAAAATGGAAGTTTAATGAAACCAAATAGTAGAACGATAACTATTCTATTTCACCTATTTTTATTCTCATTCTCATTCAAATATTCTTTACAAAAAAAATTGGGTGTTGTTACGGTACCTAATTTTTTTTGTTGGTATTGCTACCCATAGTAAATTATTAGACATTTATTATTTAATTTTTAATAATAAATATTTCACATCTATTAAATATAATCAACAATAAACTAATTTATCTATTTTAGAGAAAAAGATGAGAAATCAGTTAATTAAAATTAATACATTTTCTATCATATAATTGATAATGATAAAATATGAATAAGTAATGCTAGCCAAAATTCTTCACCCAAAAAAAAAAAATTGAGATGAAATTTTAAGGGAGATTGTTGAATAAAATAAAATGGTAGGGACTCATGCTCCTATCTTGTTAGGTCATCTATTAGTATTATAGTAAATATTGTGCTATGCTCTAACCTTATAATAGGGTAACTTTTCCTTCCTTAACTTTTATTCACTAAAAACTAAAATTAAAAATAAAATGGTATGAACCATTCTTCTATTGAAGAGTTAATAAACATGTTAAATTCTGAAAAAAAAAATCTGACTATCTAACATTTTCCTATGATTTAATATATAATATCAGCAATCAAATTTTATACAAAATTGTAAATGAGATTTGACTCAATTAGTAGGATTAAACGGCATCGCCAAAAATTTTTTGTGAATAACTGTAAGTTCTTGCTGAAATTTATGGCATGTTCTAACTTCATAAAATAACAATATCGAATCTCCTAAACACTTTATTTTTTAATTTAATGTAATACAAAATTTAACATCACAAATTGAGTTGGTTTAAAATTTTCCCATATCAATTAAACCTTGCAAAGATGACACTTGACACAAGTCATACACAAAGGATTATTTTTTAAGATCAACAAACAAAAGATTGAATACATAAAAAGAAGGACTTTAACTTTACAGAGTTTGTGTGCCAAATAGTACACGCAAGTCAAGTCTTCTGTGTCACGGATCACGAAGGAAGCACATATGATATTATCCTGAGAGAAATTCTTAAATATTCTTGGAATAAGAAAAAATTGTGTTCCATACCATTTAATATGTTTCATTTCAGTTATAATATTAAAAATATTAAAGTAAACGATAATGATGACTCATATAATTGAGGTAATACACATTAAATAAAACAAAGTAAATTTTTATTCTTACTCTATTAATACTTAAAAATTTCTCTTATCTTACTAGATCCCATAGTTTTGTCCTTTTTGTAACATTTCAAGAAAATATGTTAGGTTTGTATATAGTCACAAATGTATTATTATACTTGTATAACATGTTAGTTAAATTTTATGACAAATTAATTTCGTTTAGGCACTTAGTTGCAACCTAAAAGTTAAAAAATAACTTAAAATGACTCAGATAATAGCATAAATTGCTAAGTTGAGGGAAATAAACCTAGAGAGTTTGTTTCTAAGTCACAAATAGGGTGAATAAGGTGTAGTTAAAATTTGAGAACAATCAGAGTCAGTTTGGTATTTTTAGACATACTGATTGTGCTTTTAATGCCGGATTGAACTCTAACAAATATGGAAAAGTAAGATATCAGTGAAACAATAATTTTGATGAATTCTAGGATTTATTTCAAAGTTATTGGAAGTTGAAAAACTTGAATTACCATAATTCGAGTGTCCTTAACAGATATAAGTTTCAGCACAGAAACTTAAGTTAGATTTTTTTCTAAATGCCCTCCATGTCCTAACCCCTTATTTCCTCTCCCTCCCACGAAGGTCCCTCCAGAAAACAGAAAAAGAAAGAAAGAAATGAGGAGAAGGGAGAAGGGGGAAGAAGAAGAAGGAGAAGGAGAAAAGGAAGATCAAACAAGATGATCAAAGGTCAAGCTTCAAGATCTTCATCCTCTTCATCTTTATAGCAGCTTCAGGAGTAGAGATAGGGGTTTTCTACTCATCTCTTTCTGTTTTTATCACTTTCACCATAATTGCACCTTTGGTGCTTAAAGGGTCAAAATGAGATATAGATATGTTTTACGAGATTTTCTTGCTTGGATGAGTTATAAGTAGTGTTTATGACTTGTTCATGCTAAGAATTTGGATTAGAAACTAAAATCTAGCCATTTGGACCTAAAATGTGCAAAGTGTAGATTTTAGAGTTTTGATGGATGATTTGGTGTTTTGATCCAATTTTGATGAAATCAATTAGTGTTTTATGTTTCCTTCATGTTAGCAAACTTGTTATGAACCTTAAATCACTTAGAAACTGAGTTGGAGTGACCAAAATTCAAGATTTTTGCCAATGGAACAGTGTTTCGCATTCTGTAGAATTTTCTGCAGAATGGTCACGCCTAGACGTGACTAAACCACGCCTAAGCGTGAGTTTATCAATCTTGCGTACTGATCAAACAAAGAGCACCACTCCTAGACGTGGTAAAACCAAGCCTAGGCGTGAGACAGGACACCAACTACGCCTAGGCATGGGGAAGTCACGCCAGAGCTTGAGTTCTAGGAATTTGTAAGATTGTTATTCTTAATGTTTAGGAGTTCCCTACTAGTTGAGGTCATTCTTACATGTATTCTTAAGTGTGTTAAGACACTTTTAAGGATATTTCAAAGAGTAAACAACCCTTTAGTGTAGATGAGAAAGTTTAGACCTAGGTGTATCCAATAGTTAAGGATTTGCCATAGGTAGATATCTAACATCCTAATCACTTAGTGTGACATTAGATATCACACAAGATGTGATGAATTGGTGTAATAGATACGTGTATATTAGAATGAATTAGTAACATCCACTCTAGTTAGTTGATAAAAATATGATCCTTAGGATATCAAAGAGTGGTGGATTACTTTGGAAGGGTACCTAGAATCTCAAGCAACAAAGTGTTGCAAGTGCTAACCACTATTGTATTAGTTTCACTCGAGTGGAGTTAAGGTGTGTGTTTAGTTCCCACGTGGGGATGTTTATGTACTAAGTTCTCTAGTTAAGTAAGATCTCGTGCATTGTTTAATACACAATAGGATGAACTATGACTCGAAAGCTTGTCATATTCATTAAGTGTAGTAGAAAAGTGTTTATCTCTTCTAACATTATAGTTGAGTTAAAGATGTATGTAATAAGAAAGTTATTTCCCTCAATACTAAGTTAAGTATGGAAAATCAGGTAGTTAGGAATTCCAATAGTTAGGAGTTACCTAAAACAGGTATTTATAGAACCTTGAGCACTCAAGGGTGACACAAGTCACTACAGGTAGTGCAACAACAAGAAAAGTCAGATACAAATGAGATAAGTACATACTTATCTAGATGCACAAATTACTTACTTGCAGTAAAGTTGAGTTAAGTGTGCAAGGATCAGAAAAATGTTCATTTAGCTCCATAAGTTATTTCAAAATGATGCACTAGTTAAGATAGACTATTTCACAAGAATGAGTTGGGTCTATGAGTAAGTTTACAACCAGTAAGGATTACGGTATTCCTTTGTCTCAGATAGGACTAGGATGTGATAAGTTCACTCCCTATCTTAGCAAGTGTTTGTGGAACCAGAGTTTCCTAAAACGAACGAGTAAAGGTAGAATTAAATCGTCAGCATTGCAACTATAGTTCAGTTGTATGGGCAATTGTCTTTGACTGTTAATTTAAGCGATTGTATGGGCGGTTGCTTATGTTAACAATATGTATGCTATCAATTTGGCTATACTATGAGGTATTAATAAGTTATCAGTTACAATAGAGGAAACTCCTATGATAGTAATTATAAGTAATGTTATACGATTGTATGGGCGATCCTATAATATTGAGTTTAGTTTAATTATGTATGCAGTTTGCATAGTTATTATGCCATGAATTATATGTTTATTACTGAGAATTTTTATGTTCTCATCATTTTTCTATGTTTTTATGGTAGAAGCAAGTCATGAAATCGTCATAGAGTAAGAAGTTCAAGAAACAGAAGAATTAGCATAGTATAGTTTTAATTGTTTCTTGTTTAGATAAAGCTTGTGTATATTGTTATATTTAGCGTAATTATATTCAGAGACATGTATTATAATAAGTCATTCTGTGACTAAGGTTGTATATATATATGTATAAGTTTTTCCGCATTCTCTCAAAGCTTTATATAATAACTTGTAATGTTGTTATAAATATATTAGTAGTTAGTTATATAGAAGTAACGTGACTAATACTGTTTATCTCTATATATCTTAGATATATCCATATACCTATCTTAGGACGTTACACTTCTTATTCGAACTCCCAAGTTATTGGAGTTAGCTACTTTCTCTACTCATGTGTTTTGATAAATAGTTATAACTAGTTCAACTCACCATTTCTATATGACTATATCATCACATGACAAGAAATTAAATTGACTATTAATATTAGAATACAACATTATTATGGGTGTTTTGAACTTGGGCCAAGAATGACATGCCTGATTCAACTTAGTAGAGTTGAATGAGGTGGCTCCTCCTTATGTGGCAGCGATGGTGAATGGATAGTGAACTTGCAAGACATTTTGACGTTCAAGTTAAAATTTGCACTATGAGAAAAAGTGTATTAGAATATATGCATATCTGAGTGACTAAATCCTGTATTTAGTATGATATTACTTGATAAGTAAGTAATATCAAAGAAATAATTTCCTTGTAATAAGAAATCTACTTAGTTATAAGAGGACTTGATCCTAATTATCCTTATTAAGAGGAGATTTAATTAAGATATGATGACCTTCTAGAAAGTGGGTTAATGAGCCTTCTTTAGGCTGCAATGGGCTGATGTAAGCACTGGGTCGACATTTCGAGATACCGATCCAGAACAGTTGCTTTCAACTTATGTTCTAACATGATAGTTAAGTGTCAAGGTACGAGATGTCGGAGTCACGGGAGCATCAATATCTCTAGTTGTTAGGATCTTTCATAGTGTTTTAGCGCCAGGGGGGTTGTTTGCCAAGATCACACACCCATGAAGAAGAAAATCAATGGATGGGATGCTTGCCTTGCCCGAGACACTTCGTTTGGGCATTAATGGCGTTTTGCTTGTCCAGTCAATGACGTGGTGCCACATGTCAACGAAAAGAATGATTTTTAGCAGCCATCGTTTGGGTTTCGCTCTGCTGCCTTTTCAAATCAGTGCATTTTGACAATTTTTTCCTATTAGTGGGCGGCAGTTCAAGTGCTAGCGTTGCTATAAAATGGGAGAGTGAGAGCGAGAGAGTGTAAATACTTTGACTCTCTTCATAAACTTCCCAAACTTTCCTTCTCTTCTGAATTTTTCAGCTAGCATTTGCGATAGTGTGTGGTTGTTTGTGCAGTGGTTGCTGCCATTTCAAAGCTTTTGAAGTCTCTTACATCGTCCCTACTCTTTTTCTCCGTTCACTTAGCAGGTTCTTCCCATTCCCTTATCCCTTTTCTTTTTTGTAATCTGTAATGGCAAGGGTTAGAGAGATTAGGAGTGATGGAGAAGAAGGTTTTCCTCTGAACCCCATCGTTTGCCGCACCGTGAGTGGCGGATGGGGCCTCTACGAGTGTTTGCGCCCATGAGGTACAGAGGCCGCATTCCTTGATCGAGGTATAGAACGAGATCTCGAGGCAGATTGAGGCATCCCAGAGAGCGGCTGCACTCGGGTAATCATCCTATTTCTGAGATCTTGGCGGAGTTAGAACAATTTGTATGTCCATTTAATAGTGATAGCTCTGACGCTGAAAGCTTGGCTTCTATAGGTATACATCCAAGGTCTCAGATACTGCGATAGGCAAGAGGAAGGTGGTGTCTGCTCTGGTTGGGGAGAATCCTCCCCCTTGGGATACGTCTTTGTATGAATGGGTTGATCGGGAGCCCTTGAGGACTGTTTTGAGGTACAATACTCAGGGTGAAGTCGCAAAGTTGAGATTGTACATGGTGCTCACCCCGGATGGAAGGCCCAAGGATAAGTTCATTTGCCACCCTCCTGGTGATTAGGAGAGAGTCTGTATAGCATGGACATTAAACGGGCCACATTTCATGTATTTGTAGGAGACAATGCTCACCCGCCTCGAAGTGTGGCTACCATTTTTTGAGTTCCAATGCACAATATTAAACAGAATGCGGGTTGTGCCGACACAGGTGGCACCCCAATAGTTGGGCATTTGTTCGTGTAATTTGCCAACATCTCAGACTTCCTATCTCAACATGGGTATTCTTCTAGCTGTTTTCTCTGGTGAAGCCCTCAAAAGCGAGGCTAACGCAAGTGTGGGTGTCACTTCGGGTGCACACTAGAAGGGAGGTTTTTGAGGTGTATTAATAGTCCTACAAGGACTTAAAGACGACTTCTTCCATCTCGAGGTGGTTCCTAGAACTCAGCCATTCTTTTCTTATATTCATAGGCGAATGGTGGAGTGGAGAGCCCGCAGAGAAGCCGCTTTTGCAACCGATGTGGCTACCTTGGCTAAGCCTGTGATCGACATCTAGGAACCCAACAATGAGTCTTCAGGGTTGTCCTCCTACATTCACCCCCTGTAAATGCATGATAATAATAATAACTTTCAAAAGACTTTGGCTATGAAAAGCAATCTGCCCAATGAGCTACGACTCCCAAAGGGCAAAGAAAAGGCCTATAATCAACGCAAAGGGGAGCTCTAAGGATAGGATACAGGCAGGGATAGAAAGATAAGATAAGAAAGAAAGATTCTTTTTTTTTTTTTTCTGGTATCCAATCGAATTGGAATATGTAATATCATAATATATGGTAGAAATGGAATTAATTTTCTGCTTTGATATTCTTTACAAAACCATTGAATATGTTTCATTAAGGTATTAATAGCCCTCTGGGGCGTCTTCAATGGCTCAAAGCGGGGTCTTGTGACCATGCCTTCCCGCTCCTTTTTCTGGTCGTTTTGGCCCCCTTGAAGGCATAGTCTTTCACCTGGGCGCAACCCTTCTAATAGTAAGGAGTTACCAAAAGGACATCTTTTTGCTTGCACTGATAACCATTTCAACCGCAAGTAATTTCGTTCCTGTTTGATTACAGTAAGAAGAAGGAACTGTTATAAAAATTAAAAAAAAAATTAATCTTTGATGGAGGAACTTCAATTTTTACATAACCTAAAGAATATGAAAATTAATGTGTGATATATATATTTTTTATGTAACTTGAAACTCTGATTTTTCCTCACCATGGGATTACGAGTATGTTGCTGCAAAAGTTTAGTTTTATTCTCTTTTCTCATAACTCAGTATTTATCTGGGAAATTCTATAGCTTTGACGAAATGAAATTTAGTAAGAAAAAGCTGAATTTTATGGAGTAAGTATACTTATACTTATCTTATCCCATTAAAATGAAGAATCAATGTGCATGAGAATTGATTATTGTGGCCGTAATTAGAAAATATTAAGGGACTTCACTTTGAGACATTGTTAAGGGAAGTTCCCTATATTTGAATTATATATGCACACTTGGTTGAGAGGTAAAGAGTCCAAGGCCCTAATATAAAAAATAGCAGACTACGACCTTAGTACTGGGATGAGAAGAAAGTTGTTTAATTTACTACACAGGTATTGCTTTGAAAATCACTGTTAATGTATTTTCATAAAAGAAAAAGTAATATTTTTTTTACCCATATAATTATGAACGTTTGGAAAGAGAGACGGAAAAGAATGATAAAATATTTTTCGTATACGTAAAGGCTGAAATACTATTAATAAAAAATATTTTGTTTCTATTTTTTTTCCTATTGAGTTTTATCTCATTAAACTTTTCGTGGTATTTCAAAAAATACCCAAACTGTGACTAATAATTGCTTTCTGTATTGACCGAGTACATATGCCCGAATTCTTTTATGATGTAAACACCTTAATGAAAAATTTCTGATGATAAATAAAGTTTTGTGACAAAAAGATTTTTATATCTTTAGTTAAAAAAAAAAATTACACATGATAGACTTAGGAAAATTCAAGTGTTTAAAAAAAAATAATTAACCCGCTTAAATTAAGATAGTAGTATTTCCTGATATATAAATTTTTCAGCATCAATTGGTTAAAATTAAAATTTTCGAGTTTTGACTTTATTGTAAATGATATGTCATAATTTTTTTTTTTTACAAGATGATATCTCATAAATTTAGAAAGTAAGGATATAGGTTTTTTTTTTAACTATTGGAAACACTAGTTTATGAAGCAAACACTATTCAGACAAAGACAAAGCAATCACATTAATTTTAAATTATAGTTAATTATTAGAATAATTTTAATATTTAAGAAGCAACACTATTCAGACAAAGACAAAGTCTAAATAACATAAAAGAGATTTTTTTTGTAACACTACTAGAAATTTCTGACTTAGAGACGGAATTTAGAAACAAAAAAAAATTCTGTCTCTAATAGAAAAAGAAATAGAGACGAATTTGATAAAATAGAGAGAGAAAATTAAATTTAAAATTTAGAGATGGAATTTAGAGACGAAAATTATCCGTCTATGAAATTTCCGTTTCTAATTTCGTCTTTATTTGGTTAATAAAGTCAAATATACTTAGAGATGGATTTTAGAGATGGAATTTATCCACATCAAATTTTTCTGTCTCTAAATCCGTCTCTATTTAGTTAATGTGATGTTTTAAAGTCAAATATGTGTAGAGACAGAATTTAGAGACAGAATTTATCCGTCTCTAAATTTTTCGTCTCTAATTAGTCAAATAAGTGTTGAAAAAAGTCAAAATATATTAGAAACGGATGTATTCCATCTCTAAAATATATATTATTTAATTAATAAATTTTTTTAAAGATAGAGACAAAATGTTATTTCCGTCTCTAATATTTTAACTAAATTCCTAAATCCCTAATTCTAACTCAAAATCCCCATTTCTCCCGAGCCCTAATTCTAACTCAGACCCCCATTTCTCTTGTTTCTTTATCTCCATCTTCGTCCTCGTTCCTTCTCTGAGCTCGTGCTTCCGTCCTCGTTCCTTCTTTGAGCTCGTGCATTGTTCGGTCTCCATCTCTAAGCTTGTTCTGGTATGTTCTCTCTCTATTCTCACCTCGTTCTCCCTCTATTCTCACCTCGTTGTCGTTCACGTTCTCTGCTCGTTCTCTCTCCATCTCTCAGGTCGTGCTAGCACGTTCTCAGCTCTCCATCTCTCAGGTCGTTCTATCTCATTCTCAGCTCTCAATCACAACTGCTCTTTCTCACTTTTACACTTACAGATCAGGTCAAATCTAAATCTCATAGCTCTGTCTCAAATTTTACATAGTATGCTCTCAATCAAATTTTTGATTTGGCTTCTCCTAGTTACTTTGTAGTTGCAATTTAGGGGGATTCTGGATTTGGATTTAGTGCTATTGAAGTTGAGGTATATGCTATACTCATGTCCATGGTTCTTGCTATACATTCTAATCTAAACTCGAGAGTGTGTAGGTGTTTGTCTTTGTGTGTTTTATGTTCTTTTTATTGTCTGATTCAAACTGATTTTCCCCCCTTTAACTCATTAATTACTATGACTATTGAAGTGAGATGCGTTAAAAAGTTAAATAGTAGTCATAGTCAATTGTCATGCTGAAATTGAGCTAGTTAATGAATATGCTTTGTCCTTGTATGAGTGCAAACTGTTTGATAAAATACCTAAGTCAATTTGATTTGTTTTGATGTTGAGAATTTTCTCAATGTGTAAATCCATTTCGATAAATGTTAATCTATCTTTTTTTTTAGCTTTGGAATTTAGTAGTTTGAACATCAACAATTGAGATTTCTGCTTTTAGTGGCACATGTTGCAACGATGAAATATTAATCGGATAAATATGGTTTAGATCTTTTACATATTGGACTGACCCCATTTGTTCAAAATTTTAATTTAATTTAATATGGAGAAGCAAGTGATGTAAATATTTGTTCTTACATAAACTTTTTTTTTAAATTTGAGATATTGTTCTTATATAAATTTGATAACACAACTGAGCTAGTAGTGTTAGTCACTTAGTCCTTCTCTAATTTTGATAGGTTAAAATTAAAACTACTGGTAGTGGAGCACTGAACTAGGTTGCTTCAAGCAATTGGGGATTTCATTCAATTTGAGTGGTTGACGAACAATTCATATTCCTCATATTTATTCTTTGGTGTTTCAAGTTTGTTTTTTGTTTGGATTATTCTTGATAAAACATTAGGAAGGTGGAAACAGGAACTGGTTGTGTCACTTATATTTGTCATTTTTATGCCCTAAAAGAATTACACAACTATCAATGTAATGAACCTTGATCATCATAGCCTTTTGAAAATTTGCTAGTGGTTGTTTGGAAATAAGTTGACTAGTTTGTTAGGCTGTAGTATTCTAAGTTGTGGATTTTTTAATGCACGAAACAGAGTATGCTTTCAAGGATGTTAAGGCTGTTGGGATCACCTCAATTGGTGTCCGAGGAAAGGATTCAATTTGTGTCGTTACTCAGAAGAAGGTTCCGGTGAGTACAAGAAGTTGGATCTTAGATCTTTCTTTTGCTTGTATGAGTATTTCTGATGGCTGCTTAAATTAGGAAGTTCAATGCAGGACAAGCTATTTGATCAAACAAGTGTTTCACACATGTTTCCCATCATAAAGTACCTTGGGTTATTGGCAACTAGCATGACAGGTTTATCTTTCATCACATCTCTTCAGCATTTTTTTATTGTAGATATTTATGAAATTAATTTACATACTTTTTCAGTAATTCAGTTAAAATATAAGTTTGTTTTCAGTGAAAGTTAATTTGGGTAGTAAGTCTCAGATAAGACAAATTTTCTGTAAATTAAACTTTGATATATGAGACATGTTTAGATTTTAGTTAGAGAAAATAAATATTTTGTTTACAGATATCTTTTGAACAAAAATACGTCTTTACATCCTAAATTCACTTTTACCTTATCCCATTGGAATGCCTCTTTCCAGCTGATGCTAAGACATTGGTTCAACAAGCAAGAAATGATGCCGCTAAGTTTCGCTTTAAATGGGAATGCGAGATGCCTGTGGACATATTGGCTAGATGGTAAGTGGTTCAATTTTAAATAAGATATAAAGCTACTATAACTATTACTAGCTGCTTATTGCTCTGTTTGATATCTGTAAACTACAATTCAAACTGCCATTATTTTCATGTGAAAAATGTTATTTGCACCCCTTTGTCTAATTTACTAGAACAATGCATAAACGTCTTTTCCTCGTCTCTTCAAAATATTGTTTCAATAGCTACAATGTTGTAACATACACTTCAGCAATTGGGGGTGCTACTGGAAGACTCTATTTTTTGTTGCTGCCACCACATGAGCATCTTGTGTACTAAAACAATGCAGAAACTATTATTACTTTGCCCCCTAAATAGGTGTTGTTAACAAATCCCAAATTAGGAACCATTATGCCAATGAATATTTGGAATTTATTGAAGCTCCTATCTTTTTCTTATTATGTGGTTCTGATAGGGATCCTGATAAAGAATAGAAAACTTATTTCAATAGTAGACGTGATAATTTAATTTTGGGATTTTGTAAGGGATTGAGTTTATTGGGTGTGATAAGTGAGGTTATTCATTGCTAACTTTCACTTTTCCAAGCTACTTATACAAAGCCCTTATTGTAAAGCTGATAGTAAAGTTTTTAGTGTTAAGTGGCTTTTAGTTTCCTTCAATCTCCCTCTTTCTCTCTCTGGTTCTACAACAGCTGATCAGTTTCACAGAAGCTTTTGTAATATATTTTATTATTTATGATAAATAGTTAAGTCCAGATTTTAACCCAGTCACTGGAAATGGCACTGATTGTGATTAAATATTTGTGATATATAAGGTATTTGGCAACCAAAGCATAGCATACCATTTATGATAAAAGAATATTAGTAGGTTCTGTTATAGTGCTTTATTTTATGACAAGAGAGCATTGTTGGTTGTAGTACTAGTATAAGTTCTTTATAACTTTTTATCTTTTTGCTTTCATTACTGGATGTGGATCCACCATGTTATCTCGGGGTAATCTGTTTTATTTATTAGGATTCACTTCAACAATATTTGAAAGGATTATCAAGTAGGTTTGTATAGCTTAATATGGCTCATAGCTCAAACATTCTAAATTGTGACATTATCTGACGATGTTATGTTTAATGTTCGTTGTTTTATATTTTTATTTTTATTCTGAAGTAGTTAGTAACTTAATATGGGTTCTGGTATGTTTTGTTTTATGCAAAAGAGAACATAGTTAATTGCAATATTAGTTTTGTCTATGCTTGTTATATATGTATTATGCATAAGATATTGTAACTGTTGGTGTATGCCCTAGAGGCCAATACATTTTATCTGTATTTACATACATTGTATTATGCTATTTTTGATATATGAGGCATTTCATTTATTGTGTTCTTTTTGTTAGACATAATAAATTCTTTAGAATAGTAAGTTTGATACCATAGGACATCAAGTGGATGACTTGATCGTGAGATCCTATTGGATAAAACATTATTCTTAAATGTCCCTAGTCAAGTATTATTGTTAATTAGGACAACAATAATGCATTGAGACTAGTATGTGCGTAGACTGATGACTACATCTCACGGGTCATGGATATGAGATATCAAGTCTACACATGGATACATATTAGAGTAATGATGTATTGGACAGACCCGCCATGAGAACGCTACGTGGATCGTTACGTGAGTGTCATAAGCGATTCTCATAGTGATAATGATGTATGTAGTCCTTTGACCTGAAATCACTACGATTCCTACATGAGGAGTTATGTGTTGTAATGCCATCAAACGTCATCTATAACAAGATGATTATAAAGTTAGTTATTAGACATACCGCGATACATGTGGAGGGATGTGAGTGACCTAGATGAGATTTGTCCCTCCTACATAACAAGAGTGATATCTTCGGGCTCCCTGATTGAGTGAGACTACGAAATGCATGGCCATGCTCAAATGAGTCAATATGAGATATTGATCTCATTTGTTATTACTATGTCTACTATGGAATCAAGAAATTGAAGATTGATTTAAACAAGGGTGACACGTTCTATGCCTTGTGTTCAATCTAGATATCTGGACAAAAGGACTAAACTACACAGAAACATTGGTCATGGATAGGTTATGTCAAATCACTGACATTCTCATTACTTGGGTAACAGTAATGTGTTGCTAGATACCGCTTACTGCTTGTAATATTAAAATGATAGACGTTTCCTGTCTCTAATTTAGAAACAGAACTCATTTTCCATATCTAAATATTTAGAGATGCCAATTTTAGAGACGGAACAATTTCCATCCCTAATTCTATCTCTAAATATTTAGAGACAGAATTTTACACATTTAGAGACGAAATTTGTTCCGTCTCTAAATCTAAAAATTCTAGTAGTGTAACATGCTACTCTAAAATATGGTTTAACAAACTTATCTGAGAATAAATTTATAAAAATTAAAGTAGGACGTTACATTGTGGTATCAGAGCAGTTACCTAGGCAATGTGGTTTGGGAACCATTATTGCACTCTAATAGAATATTAATAAGTAAAATATTGCAGGGAAAAATGTTGGGCAGACAGAATATTCCTAATACCAAGGATAGGGTAAACAGGATGATAAAAGTGTTGAAAGAAATTGCTACTGCAATAAGAGAATAGACAACTGTAACTAACCAATTCTTGCAACATTTACAAGAAAATAGAGGTTCAAAACTAGGCACTGTAGTAGCAATTCTAAATTTTCAGGGACTGTCTGAATTACAAAAAGCTAATCCACTAGCCTTTAACAAGGAATATGTCTCGATTGTCATAGAAGACTGACTCATAGAACTAGAAAAGATTTTTACTGTACTAGGGGTGTACTGATGCCCAGAGCATAACTCTTGCTACTTACATGCTATCTGGAGAAGAAGAACACTGGTAGCGTGTGGTCATAATACTTTTAGAGACCCCAAATGCTCTTATCACGTGAGAAGTTTTTCAGTTTGCCTTTCTGGTTAAGTATTTTCCTGCTAGTGTTAAAAATGAGAAAGAAGTAGAATTTCTGCATCTGCGACAAGGGAATATGATTGTTGGATAGTACATAGCAAAGTTTGAATAGCTAGCAAAATTTTCCTCTTATCTTCAGCTTTACACAATGAAGAATGGAAAACTGCAAAATTTGAATTGGGATTGAGGCTAGAAATTAAAAAGGAAATAAGTAAATTAGAAATTAGATGTTACTCTACACTGGTCAATAAGTGTAGAATTGTATAAAGGGATCTTCTAGGGTATGGAGTAGAAAAGGCAAGACAATTCCAGCTCAAATGAAAACGAGATGATGATAGGAAAAGAGCTGAAAATAACAAGTTTAAGCTAAACACAAACAAAGGAAAACAGATCCAACTTGAAGTAAATTGCCCAAAGTGTGGAAGGTTGCATGGAGATAAACCTTGTATGTTTGGACAACGTGCATGCTACACATATGGAACACCAGGACATGTATCAAAGGATTGCAGATTCGGCAAGAAAAGGAATTCTCTGACAAAGCCATAAGTTCCTGGAAGGGTCTTTGCTCTTAATAGTCAAAAAGTAGATAAAGTTATAAATCTGATACAAGGCCAGTGCCTAAAAAAAATACACTTTTAAATATACTGTATGATTCAGGAATCACACACTTCTTTATATCTAATGATTGTGTGAGAAATCTAGAATTACATGGAACTGAGTTGTCTTATAATTTGTTGGTAACTACTCCTACTGAAATTCAAGTCCTAACCTCTCATGCATGTCTAAATTATCCCATTCTTGTTGAAAATAAACCTTTTGTTGCAAATTTTATTTGTATGCCTTTACAAAAACTTGATATTATTATGAGAATGAATTAATTGTCTTCTAACCATATGATATTAAACTGCCTTAATAAATCTGTTTCTTTTCCCTCAAATTTTGACAAAGAAAAATCCCAGTGTACTCTTTTATCTTCCATTCAAATTAGTACACAAGAGGTTAAATTTGCTCTACTCTTTACATTTTATGAAGTTCTGAGAGTTGAATTGTTAAATTTTAAATTATATGCGAGTTTTCTGAAATTGATTTATAATTGAAGGATGTTCATTGTATTTTAATCCTATTTATATTTTCTAGATGATCATGTTCTCTCATTCGTAGTTTTGGTTCTTTGAATTTCTAAAACATATTCTATAATAACTATATAGGCATGATAGGGCCGTTTGTAGTGATCTTCATGAAACTCCTTGTTTCTCCAAGCCCACATCAACCAGCAAGTGGCTATAAAAATGTCTTGCCAACCAGTGTTAGGGTTGTACTCGTGATCTGTGGCAAAGTTGTCCATTATCCAAACTAGGGGTATAAGTGGGTGGTTTGGTTCAGGTTTTGGGGAAAAATAAATCCGAACCAATCAAAATCAATTGGTTCGGTTTGGTTCAGTTTTCTTGTTTTTTGATAGCTAAATTTGAACCAAACCAAATCGTTTGGTTTGGTTTGGTTCGGGTGACCGGGTTGGCCATTATTTTTTTAACACAAAAATTAGTGAAACTATATATGCAATACAGAAAAGTGCATATAATGTATCCAAAATTCCAAACAATATTAGACCATAGACTAACCTTTGTTATTCCATCAGGCAATAAACATTCAATTTCAAGTTGAATCACATGATCATTGATCTTTGAGATTTCCTGTTTACGTCAAACCCAAAATGACAAAATAATGAGAAAAGAAAACTTCCTAAGTATCAAAATTGTACATAATAATGACAGTAACACTTGCGGCATAAATGAACTAGAAAAATGTTACATGTTGATCCAATGTGCAAATAAAAGGAAAAGGGGAGAGGTTGAAATAATCTGAGTACACCAAATGATCAAAGCTAAGCAAGTCAAATCTGTAAAGAAATGGGTATGCACTTAGATAAGTTATACAACTATCATCTATAACATCAATCCTATCTTTGTTCATTAAAGGAGATCAGTCAGCATTAAATATATCAGCAACATTGTTTACTCGATATAAATCTACTTCTACCTAAACTGGAAGACCAAATCTTGGAATTTCTATTTAAGGCTTCCAATGGGCCATTGCCTTCACAAATGTAAATGAAGTATGAACTATTACTTGGAAATTTGAATTACTCAGTAATCACTGGACACAGTCTTTACAATCGTAAAGTATCTTAAATTCCCCTTTCAATAGTGGAAGACATGTGCAGATACAAGATTACTTTCTCGCTGAATTACTCAGATCAAACAAAGTGCAGGTTTTTAAGAAAGCACCCTATACGTCAAGTATTTGAAAGCAAACCAACATATGGATAAACTAGGAATATTAATATATACAGTGTTATTAAAGCTAATTTTTGTGAAAACATAGATGACAATACTATGCAGATTAAGAGAAAAAAAAAGTTACTCCCTCATTTCCATTGTCCTCTCCCTCCACCCCAAACTCCCAAAAAAATAGATGATAAGTTGATAACACATGTGAATAAGAATTTCTGCAATAATTTACCTGAATAAGGGACCTCTGTAAATGGAAGAGCTCAGACATATAGGTGATCTGAGATAATAAGTATTATTGATGTTAAATTCAGAGCCTTTATCAGTTTCCTTATAAACTTGACAGTCAAATTGCAAGATGGAGCTCAAAGCTGGCTTCTTTACACATACTTTCATAAAAACATACCTTGCAAAGACGAGGTCTTTTTCATACTTAGGAGTGCCCAGGATAGCTGAAACAACAACTTCCTCTCCTGAATCGAATTTTCTTCGCAAAACCACATCTTTGGAATGTGGTGAATCCGAGTCCACCCTAAATCCGAGTCCACCACAAAACCAAATCTCATAAAGTTTCTATATTTAGATCCAAAGTTGAACCAGTTAAGAATTGAAAAGCATGGGTAGGCATAGGCCTTGTTATTTGCAAGAAAGAGCAAATTGATGAGATCTTCAACTTTAGAATCTTGAACTTTAGAAATCTAGCAGGTGAAGAAGTTATAAAAGGAAACACATAAACCTCCTTGATAAAAAGGAAAAATGAGGAATTGATAGCAAAATTGTAAAATTTGAGAAAAGATCTGAGAACCCAGAGAGGGAAATAGAGATAGAGAATGAGGAAAAAGAATACCTTGGGGAATAGAAATGATGGGGTGGGAAGAGTAATCACAAAGGCAAGGGCGAGGGCGAGTGGGAGGGCGAGCGGCGAGGGTGAGCGTCGAGCAGGGCGCAGCGGCTACCGGCGAGGGCGAGCGATGAGAGGGAGCTGCACGAGTTAGGGTTGTATTTGGAAAAAATGAAAAAGGAGTTAGGGTTGGCATTTGGTAGAATTCTGAAACCGTTTATAAAAAAAATTGATTTGGTTCGATTCAGTTCACGGGTTCAAAACTCTAAACCCGTGAACCGAACCAATTGAACTTCAGTTTGGTTCGGATTTTAACCGAACCATTGAGTTTATCCGAACCAAACTGAACCAAACTAATTGGTTCGGTTCGATTTGGTCGGATTACCCAAACCAAATTACCCCCCTAATCCAAACTTTAAGGTCTGTGGAAAAGACTTGGCAGCACGATAGTCCCTCAACACATGGAGAATATTTTCAGGGTTCTAATACTGAGGTTGCAATTAGGGCTGCACTCGCCCAGAATCTACGTCTCAGAGAAGTGAGGAGTCTATTGTGGGATACTTGCGTTGCCTCATGAAAACAAGAGTTCTTACGTGCTCTGGGAGTATTATATCACTCAACTAAAATTTTAACACACCACCATTTAACAATGCATATCATTAGATTGAAAATAAAATATTATTAAATTAAATTTGAATAGTTATAAAACTACCCAAAGTAGTACTTTGGGAGTATTTTAAAATTTCTATATGAAAACTTAGGTTTTTTGTGACACACTATCCTCATCAAAATATGGATTATTTTATTAGTTTCCAAATAAAAACAAATGACCCACATTTCTTGATATTAATTAGAATTTAAAATATGATCTACCAATAAAATTGGAAATCCACCATAATTATCAAATAAGGAATTTGGGTAAAAAAAACAAAATCTACCTTAATCCAAACTCCATCTTAAAATTTTCAAATATTCAAATCACTAGAAATGACACTCGTACAATGCACGGAATCATATAAAAAAAACTAAAATATAAAAAATAATATATAAATTTATTATTAAAAGAAAAGACTTATAATATAAACAATCATATGAGTTTTTAATTTAGTTTAATTTTCATTCCCTTGTTTTTACTCTTTCATTTTTAGCCTTGTACCCAAAAAATATATAAGTTTTATATTTTTATTATTATCGATCATCTCAATGATATTAACTTAAATCTTTCGTGTAATTTATTATAAAAACATAAAATAAAGAATTTTTTATTACAGCTTAATCTTATCACAAATTACTAAATTTTTTATCATTTCATCCGTCAAATTCGTGATTATAAATAAATCAATTGGTCACCTAAAATTAATTAAAATTCAAATTGGTGGATATATTTATTATCACCTGAAATTTGAAACTCTAATAACAACAACAATTTCAAATATATAATTTAAATTTTATACATGCTAGCATTTCAACTTTTCACATGCCAGCATGTTCATGCAATATTTCACTACTGCATAATCTCTTTATATGTTATATAGATTATCTTCTCCACCTTCAAAAATGTCTTTTAACGGACAAAGTTTTAAATCCTACAATTGTAACTTTTGAGTTTTGAGAACAAAGTTTTCAACTCTTTACCGATGTAACTTTTATACACAAAGTTGCAAATCTTCTACCGCTGTTCATAGTTTCTTCTTCCTCATTCACTTAGCCATATCAATTCCTCAATACAACATAAATAATTACATGACAATCAACCACTCCTACACTATCCTTATCAAGATAATAAGGGTTATCTTATTATTAATTTCCTTTTAAAAACAAATACCCCACATGACTTATGATATTAATTACAACTAGTAAATATCACGTGCAATGCACGAGAATTTTTCAATTTAGATAGAATTTAAAAAAATTATATGAAAGTAAGAAAGATATTTAAAATTGAAAAGGATGATATGCATAATATTTAAATTAAAGGAGAATTTTTAGAGAAAAGAGATAAAAGAAAATTTGAATTTGAAAATTAAAAAACAAAAAATAATTTAAGAATGATACATGTCATTCTTTGCGTAATGATACACTAACAAATTTAGTCACTCTCAAAAAGATGTATTTTAATTTAATATATATGGGTGGATGGGTGAATTAATATATGCAAAATGTTACCACATCGTTTAATAACTTTCACATCTCATATAAGTTTAAACTCTTCCAATAACATGGTAACAAATTATTGGAAGACTGATAAACCTTTTTGCATCAAAATTAAATTCTTCAATATATAGCCGTGGATTACAATTTAAAATTTAAATCAACAAATAAAATAGGAAATTAAGGATATTATCAAATCATGAATTTTAGATAAAAGCCAATACTAGTTATTTTCCCGAATGATAAGATTTTACACGTTCTATTGATGGTTTCCATCCTATTACTTTTCCCATAAATATATAGAAGCATTCATAGGGTTCCAAACATAATTCAACACTGCTCTCTATTTTCTTCGATCTCTCTGAATATGGCTTCGGTTCTAAATCTGCTCTTGTTTCTCAGACTCTTCACAGCAATTTTTGTCCCTTCCACTCCACAGCCATGCAGTTCATACACCTTTCCCAATCACGTTAACTATGCAGCATGCAAGGATTTGCCAGTGCTTGAATCCTCTCTGCACTGGAACTACCGCCCTTCTTCAAGCACAGTTGATGTTGCCTTCAAGAAGGCAAACGCAAAGGATTCTAGTTGGATTGCTTGGGCCATCAACCCCACATCAAAGGGTATGCCTGGTTCACAAGCACTGGTGGCTGTTCGAAAATCAGATGGGACCTTCAAAGCCTATACCTCACCAATAACCAGTTATGATACTCTGTTGCAAGAGGGCAATCTCAGCTTTCCTGTTCATAGTGTTTCGGCCACCTACACAAACGATCACATGATCATTTTTGCCAGTTTGCAACTTCCAGCCAACACAACTTTGGTGAATCACGTTTGGCAAGAAGGCTTAGTTTCCGATGACGGGACTCCAAGAGCGCACTCTATATCAGGACCTAATCTTCAGTCTTTTGGAACCTTGGATTTTGTATCTGGGAAGGTTTCAGAAACCGGTGGAAAAGTGAAATCAAGAACCACATTAAGAAATGTAAGAAATCTCACCAACTTATCTCGTGTATTTATGTAGATTTTTATTGCTAGTTTGAAACTTTGAATTTAGTATGCATCACCAACAGTTTGTCTTTTCAGGCGCATGGAATTTTGAATGCGATAAGCTGGGGAATACTAATGCCTATTGGGGTAATATTCGCCCGCCACTTGAAGGTATTTGATGGTCTAGGACCTACCTGGTTTCACTTGCATCGAGCATGTCAATCTCTAGCATATCTTATTGGCGTTGCTGGCTTTGGTACTGGTTTGTATATGGGAAATTATTATGGGGTTCATCACGCTCCACATAGATGTATTGGAATCACTTTAATGTGTCTGGCATCCGCTCAAGTTTGTGTTGCTGTGTGTTTGAGGCCTAAAAAAGATCACAAGTACAGAACGCTTTGGAATATTTTTCATTACATAGTCGGTTATGGAACTATTGCCCTGGCCATGTTGAACGTCTTCAAGGGTTTTGACATCCTCAACGCTCATAAGAACTGGAAAAATATCTATGTTTGCATAATCATATCCTTGGCCGCAATTGCTTTGATGTTGGAGGTGATAACATGGATATGGGCATGCAACAAGAAGGCCAAGAAGGACCAGGTTGACATCAGCCAACAGCGGTGGGCATAGCCATACGTTTTTAGATTTTTTATTTTTTTTAGGGTTGTTCTTTATGAATTGTAAAGTTTATCTTATTGTTATACAGTTTTAGCAAAAGCTTTATCGTACTGTAAAATATTTTTGAATCCAATTGGTGAAATATATTTTTTTCCTATATATATTGTTCTACGTATTTAAAGTTAATCCTTATCTCTGTTTGTGTGTATTTGATATGTATTCCATTCTTTTTTGTTACATTTGATATATTTGATTACGAAAAAATATTTGATTATGAAAATTAAATGATAATCGGTAGCTTTCCTTAAGGTCTTAGGTAATAGATAGTTTAGTTACATGATTTTTTTTGAAATAAATAATTTTTTTGGTTTACTTTTTTCATTACTTTTTGTTTCGAAACAATCATTTAGATACTATTTAAAATTGATAAGATAATCATCAAAATAAATTTGATAAACTACTTTGAAATAATCTACTCAACTACTTATCTATTCCCTTATCAATATATTTTTTATTTAAATATGTTAAAGTACCTCGTGGTCTAAAAAAAATAAAGCAAATTTTGACATGTATTAGCATATATAGATAAAACTTTTTTAATGTTATACCAACAAGCATGATAGTATAAATAAAAAATATATTATACCGATAATACATCAAATTTAAACTCAAATAAATTACTTGTGTAAAACTTTGAAGTTCATGGTCAGTTTATAGAAAATGAAATCTATAAATAAATAAAATGTGTAGAGAAGGTTATGCACAAACTTTGTGAAGACCAAAGCCAAAATTGAAACAAATTTATCACTACAACAACTTTGCCTTTTGGCAAGGGTTGAAAATCATTGCCTTTAGCTGAAAACCGTTGCCTAAAGTTTATGGCAATGTTTTCCAGCCCTTGCCAAGCCTTTGCCATTTCCATCGTGGCCTATTATAATATGCAACACTTTTTTAAACTTTTGACAACACTTTAGAAAAAACGTTGCCTATTATTATCTTCTGGCAATGCTTTTGAGATGTTGTCTATGGATAGTTCTGGCAACGCTTTTGACATGTTGGGTATAGGTATTGCTTTAGGCAACGCTTTCGTGTCATTGCTGTTAAGTATGACATAAGACAACGTTTAAAAACTGTTGCTTATATGTTAAGCTTTTAGCAACGTTTTTTACACATTGGTTATAGGTACTATTTTAGGCAACGTTTTATATGTGTTGCTTTTAAGTTTGACGTAAGGTAACTTGTTAAAAACGTTGGCTATAAGTTAAGGTTTTGGCAACGTTTTCCACACGTTAGTTATAGGTGCTGCTTTAAGCAACATTTTATTGTTGTTGCTTTTAAGTTTGCCATAAGGCAACTTGTAAAAAACGTTGCCTATAGGTTCAGATTTTGGCAACGTTTTCTGCTTTAAGCAACGATTTTGAAACGTTACCTATAAGCCATTTTTTTTTGAAAATTTACCTATGCATACTTACGTTTTACTTGCATATTAAACAATCACGTATTAAAAACTAATAATGCATTAAAAAATTAATTCTTCTCAAATAAAATATACTAAATTATGCAATGTATTTACTGTATATATACACCAAAACTAAAAAAAAAAAGTCATTTACTACTATTATACAAAAGTAGTGCGATTGTTCTTGATCATATAACACAAATGAAATAACCAAGAAAACTAAAGCTAAATATCTTTCGCAAATCTCCATAATTGTGGAATGCAAGATGTCTTTGTTTCGCTTTATCTGGTAGATTCTCATTGCAAAAAAAATAAAAATAAATAAATATATATATAAACAAATATTCTAAAACACATAAATATTTCTCTTAAGGCAGGGTATGAAAAATTGTTCCAGTATTGGATAATGTGATGTGGTTTGAATTCTCACACCAAACAGTGGTATAAGAGCATATAATAAGCTTTTCCATCCCACTATTACTAGTCATTGCATCCCATTATTTTTTACATTCCTTCATGCAACAAATATCTAGTACCAAGAAAATACAATGGAATACAGTAATTTTACGAGTAACGTCTTTTCTTTTTCAAACAAATATTGATAGAGATCTATTGATCGAAGAAGTTCAAGTTCATTATCAATTCTAATGATTGAATGGTTTTGCTTCTATTTTTCTGCTAATATCTTTCTCACACAGCCAACATGCAAACACATTGAGAATTTTGAATCTTCTGATATCTTCTTCTAAAATGGTTAGAAATGCACATTGTAGTATGCATGAAATACAATGGTTCTTCAATAGATGGTCTCATATTTAATTAATAAAATGTGTATTGCTAAAAAATCTCAATTCAAAACAGTAAAGAATTTATAGCATTTATGCATATGTAATTACAATAATAGTATTTGTGCGTCAACACAAATTTGTTCAATTTGTAGGTAACAGAATTAACTTTTATGTTACACTTAAAAAAAGGAGATTTACTAGTATCTTCTTTGGATTATGACATGGAAAATAATTAGGCCACATTTGAAACCATGATTAAAATAACTAAAACACGTACACAGGAAGATGCACAGAAAAGCAGAGCTTTCCATGTAAGTATAAAAGATGGTTGCAGGTTGTCCTGTCTTGAAATTTATTTGAAGAACTTGAACAATCAAACCCTTATACATATAGTGATTATGCAAAAGCAAATCCAATGCGCATACACTGGCACATGAGAAAGAAAGAGATATATATATATATAGGTGGAGCATGATAATGTCAAATTCCTCACTGCATAATTCAACATCAGCCAAAGACAGTTGCCTAAAGTAAGAGTTGTGAATTTAGTAAGCATTACCCATTGGACTAACCATAAGCATACTGATTAGCTGTTCACTTTCTCTAGCTTACAATACCCTATATAAACTGCAAGACAACATAAGCTAGTGCAATCACATTTAAATTTCAGGTGCAGCACTCAATATACAAATCTACAATTGACTTTAATATTATATTAAGAATCAACTCTCTTAAAAATATTCTTTAAGTGAATGCTCTTGAGTAGTTTTTATATCTATCAAAGTCACAAGGGTGAACCAGAAGGTGCGTGAGAGAGAGCTGAAACGGAGGGCATGTAGACTTATATATGAAGTTTCTTTTAAATGTGCAAACAATGATGGATATTGCACAGGTAAGAATCAGTTATACAATTATATCAGTTCAAAAACAGAAAAAACGGGACTGAGATAGAGAGTGCGCATAACATCAATTGCATATAGGCAAACACATTGATCTAGTCTTATTGGACCTGACATATATACGTGCATAACAATAATAACCAAAAAGAAAAAGTAGTCAAAGTTCAGCATGCGATTTTATAGGCTATAAGTCTTTGAGGCAATCTATCTAAAGAAATACATCCAAAATTTCTGGGTACCTAGCATACCCAGAAAATCATACGTAGGATTTCAAACTTAATATTCAAAAATCGAAAATCGTACTTGATTACAAACTCATCAATTTTTTCCAAAACTAAAACATGCATCATTAATCATTCATCAAGGTTTCTATACATGCAAACAACAGCCTCAGATTTAGGCTTCCCAAGGCTATAAACAAGCATTCTATGAAAGCATACCTCTACTTGGTTAAACTTTCAAAACAGCAAGTTAACTAAAAATAAAATGAAAACAAACCCTCAAAAAGACCAAGAACAGTCCCAACAAAATTTATCAACGGTCCATGAGAGATTAGAATCTATTCAAACAAACAAAAATCAATAAAACAGTCCAACAGTCCAAAAAGAAAACAGTCTTAAACATTACACAAAAAACTGAGACAATCCAAGAGATCAGATTAAGAAAGGCTAGACCACCATTATGTAAAACCAAAATGAAACAACCAAGGATTATAACATCAATTAATGCTCCTATTATTCATTAATAGATATTGCATCCTTTTCATCAGTCAAATTAATATGCAAAGATCAATAATAAAACCAGAACAATAACCCATCCATTCATATCAAACTGAACCTGAAACAAAATTCAAATCACTATTCTAAATCAACATATGTTATTACCTTTTCTTGGCTTGGAATATGCATCGATGTAGAAGAGTGTGGAAGACCACTTTTATCCATGTTAGGTGCCAAGTCTTCCAAGTTAACACCAGGACTAGCTCTTTGAAGCAAACCTTCACAAGATTTTCTAATCCCTCTACTTGTTTCTTCATGCTATTCATTTGATTGTCAGTGTCCTGCTTCTGTTTTTCATCATAGTTTTGAGGGTTAACATTTCTTCAGAGTGCTTGCGCTTTACAGCGTCAATCTCAACATCCATTTTTAAACTAGTTTTAGTGACACCTTTTCCATACCCTCGAACTCTCCCTGACCTTTCCTTGCCGAACACAGCTTGAAAGGCTTCTCAGCATTCTCTCCAGAGTTTTCAATTCGATCTTGAACTTCATCCTGCAAAAAGATGGAGCACTCATCAAAACATAATGTTAAACATCAATAAAAGATTTGCATTTGTTATAATTTTACATTGTATAACTTACAACTGCACTCTTGGTTTCTAAATCCAATTCTTTTCCTTTTGTTCCCGTGCGAGTTGTAATGAATAAATCAACTTAGGTGACATCATCATTCTCATTTGCCAAACGCTTCAACAAATTTTAAAAAAGTAAGTAAAATATTTATCAATGAGTAAAATTCACAAATTCTCAAGCACAATATCGAATGATTTCGAACTCTAGCAAAATTCATAGGTCCCATTCGATGGTTCCACCTTTGACGCTTTCTATTTTCAGAATTCATTTTGCTGATTGTCTATATTTCATAAAACAAAAAAAGAAGTATAATGTTATGAAAAATACATCTCATAAGTAACATGAGATTGAAATATGACGTTATAATTTAGATCTTACTTGAATGGCAGGAAGACTCCAAAAGGCAATCAACTTTTTAAAAATTGAAATTGGTACATCTCTTGGACGATTCTTTAACATATCTTCGGTGTTGTCATAAGGCTTAAAATGCTTTTTCTTGATCTTACACTTGTGCCTCTTCCAAGCTTCATTTACTCCTGAAAGTACCCAATCTTCTCATTCTTTTGGAATGATGAATTTTGACTAAGGAAAGTATCACAATGATGTTAGCATCATTAATATACTAATATTGCATTTAAAATGATAGAAATTAATCCTACTCATACCTGAACATATTTCATAATATTATCTATGTAGCTTTTTGAAATGACCTTAAAATTGGTATAGTTCAAGGGGTAGAATTTTGAATTTCTAGCAATTGTGCCCAAGAACAAGCTTAAATTAGAAATACTTTTATCAGTGGGCCCATCTGCTACTCTTTTCTCAAAAATGATTTCTTCTCGTTCTTCCTCCGATCTAGCATGTATTTCTTTGCATTCAGTCTTGCCTCAAGTTTTTTTCTTCTTCACTGTCCCTAATTTTACATAAGTAGAGGTATAAGTTTTATAAGTCAATGCATACAAAGTATTTGAGAAATATTTGTGAAAACTAAGTAGTTGGAAAAATAGTTGTTGAAGACAATGATGTTACCTTCTGGATTATTGTCCATTTCCTCAACTTCCTCTCTGTCAACATCTTGGTCAATGAAGTTATCATCTACCTGATGATTTTAACCTACTTATCCAACTTCTTGAACTACTCTTTCATTTTCTGCTTCTTGTTCTTCATCATGTAACAATTGGTTTTCTTCTTTATACATACCATTTTCTTCAAGGAAGTCATCAACAGACATTGCTGGGCAAACTACATTCATCTTCTTAACTTTAGGACAATGATCATTTTAGTTTGACCCTTGGTTCATACTTGTGGTGATTGATTGTCTCTTTTTTTCATTTGGAACTTGTTTTCCACTTGTTTCTTTCATTAGAGGTAAATTTAGTGTCATGAGACAACCACCTTGGACTTCCATTTGAGTGACTCGTGTTTGAGTCATATTTGTAAATAAGGGTTGTCTCATTACCATTTCACTAGAGCCTCCAACTGTGCAGTCATTTTAGTACTCTTAGGCTACCTCTTTTCCATCTGAGTAACTTGTGTTTGAGTCACATTTGTAGGCAAGGGCTGCCTCATTCCCATTTGACTAGCTCTTCTAATTTCTGAATTCATTTTAGTGCTCTTATGCTACCTGTCTTCCTTTTGAGTGACTTGTGAAGGAGTTGCATTCATAGGAAATAGTTTTCTTTTTAAAGAATTACTATTTTCTTCACTTTGGGCTGTATGTGTAGCATTCAACTGCCTACCATCTACTTTATTCTTTCCAAGCTTCTCAACTTCTTCTTGCTTGATTTTAAATATTTTTGACAATTCAGCACTTGACCTTGCACTGAAATTGAGATCCAAATTGGCTCTCTTATTGGGACCTTCACATCCCTTGTTTAAAGTTGGCACCCTTTTTTTTGTTGCTTTCTCCCTTGTTCATTTTGTTTCAGAGTGAAGGTCTTAATATGAAAAATTGGCAAAATGAAATTCATAGCTTATTACATTACATTTGCCAACTTAAATACTACAAGCAAAAGCTTGGAAAATGAAGAACAAACAAAAAGCATGGAAAATGAACAATAATAAATTATATGAATTTAATAAATTGCGACAAAATGGATTGACAATACACGATATAGTAACAATATATAATGTCATACTCAAAGAAGGAATTACTATCAGCTATAATGTGCAACTACCATCATCATTCAGTAATTTGTAGACATAGCTTTCAGACAATGAGAGGATAATTTGAACCAAATAGCTATCCAAAGGATCAAAGAGCTTTCAAATCCCTCAACAATTCGAAGAAGGAAGCCCTCTCCTATAATAGAAGGAAAGGGAAGTTTCTAGAAGGGAACATATAGAAGGTAAAGAGGCATCTTAGGATTTGTCTTTCCTGAAATACTGTAAAATAAATTGACCAATGAAAAAGGATCCTCCCCACTTTTTGTGCTCTGTTGGCATGTGTCACTTCCTATCTCCTCACATTGAGCTAGGATTCTGTATTAACCATGTATCAATTTCATTCAAACCTTTTCTGTTGTTGCCTTAACTCCCTCCCATGTGATAACATATGAGTTGGATTTAGAGTTTCCCAAGATCAAGGGTCAAAATTCATTCAACAAAATGAAAATATAGTGCAAATATGCTTGTGCCATGAATATATCAATGCCCTTTGGAAGTGCAAGATAGAAAACTTGTTATTATATCTTAAAGTGGATTAGATTTTGTTTCATGAGCCTCTTTGCAATAACAATGGGGAATTTTAATACGAAAATTGCCCTTACTACGTTATTGCAAACAACTAATATTGGTAATTCCTACAGGCTTAGCCCTACTATCTAGGGTGAATGGGACTAGTTTTTTCCACAAAGAACCACTTTTGTGAAAAATCTCCACAAAAAAAAAAAAACATTGACATATGATAGAGAAAAGACAATAACATCTTATGTATGTATAATTGTATATACATTTTTACAGACAACGAGACATGCTTCTTTTAGTATTTTTGTCTTCTCGTTTCACCTTCTTCTTTTCTCCTGCTTTATGTAAAAGCTTGTGTTAAGGTGTTACATGGATTTAGTATTAGAACAAAATATTATTTATAATAACTTGGACAACCTTTTCCATGAGTTAGTTTTTAGAGTGAAATTAGGCCTAATTATTCTAATACCTTGAATAGTGTGCAAATTTCCATTTAGACAAGACAAAATTACTGAATTTCCTTTTAACATGGTGTTGAAAAAGAACTACAAAATTAGCTTGAAAGGTTTACTTTCAATTAAACTCGCTAGATAGACAATTTATAAATACTATTGCAAACATCTTTTGAGACTTATGGGATGAATGGCTTTAGAACTACTACATTGAATTTTTATTGAGCCACGTTATACCCATTCCTTTCCTTGTAGTCCCAAATTTGTATTGCAATTTGTGCCACCTGACAGACAACAACAATGATGCGGGATTTAATGAAGTAAACCCAAGTGCAAGTTGTCTCAAGTAATAAATTTCTTGGGAGTCCAAGGTCGATCCACAGGGAATTGATGAAGAAAAATTAATTGAGGTAAGAAAATGATTTGTCACAACACCAAAAGTAATAAAAGATGTTCACAAATGAATTTAAGAACTTGCTTGGGTTAGGAGATTCACTCTTGGTAATAAATTAAAGGCAAGATTATTTCTCTTTATAACTCAATTGAAATCCACACACAACGGAGGTTCCAATCGAAAAATATAACATTCAAAGTTCAGTTATATATGCAATCATATTATGATTCTTTTAATTATCTACTAACATTTATAAATGAGTTCAAGCATTCACTGTACCAATCCTATTGTCTACAATAAATCAAGATCTCTATTATACAAAGAAGGTTTCTAAATTGATTGGAAATAAAATACAACACATATAATGTCTATTTGATAATATATCATTTAAGCACAAGATATAGAATAATCTTGCCTTTAATTTATTACCAAGAGTGGATCTCCTAACTCAAGCAAGTTCTTAAATTCATTTGTGAACATCTTTTATTACTTTTGGTGTTGTGAAAAAATTATTTTCTTACCTCAATTAATTTTTCTTCATCAATTCCCTGTAGATCGACCTTGGGCTCCCGGGAAATTTATTACTTGAGACAACCTGCACTTGGGTTTACATCCAATAAATCCCGCATCAAGTTTTTGGCACCATTGCCGGGGATCGAACCTGGGTCTCCTGGGTGAAAGCCAGACATCCTAACCACTGGACGACAATGGATAATCACCCACAATCAAGTTTTTTAATGTCCATTTGATAATATATCATTTAAGTACACTTAATAAAATAATCTAACCTTATTTCATTACCAAGAGCTTCACTCTTTCACCCAAGTAAGATGAAGATTTAGTTACTCATAGATAAGAAGAAAGAAAGAGAGAAGAAGAGAAAGATGAACATAGCTTCAATTTAGAGCAAGAGAAAATTACAACAATTGAAAATAATAAACAAGCATAACCATAACTTCTAAAAACTAAGCCTAACACCCAAGTCCCCCAAATGATCAGCCAATGGAGCCTTTTATAGAGGATTAGAGATACAAAATGACAAGGGGGATGATTAAGAGTAGGTGAGGAGTAGGTGGATGAGTGGAAAATGCCAAATGGTGAGTTAGTGAGTGGAAAATTATTGAGATTCTTTATCTCTAAAATCATTCAGTGTTGATCTCGTGGATGCAATCAGAATGAAGCAACGTGGTCTTCATGAAAGTTGTAGCATTTTGTCTCAGCTTTTCAAAGCCACCAAGATCATCCAAAAATTCGTCCTACAACCCAAGATATGACCCAATTACTATAGACTATTTAGGCTCAGTTTCAACACCTCTGTTTGGACTTCCAGACCCAATATCACCTCCAAGCTGTCCGAATAAGCTCTTATGTTCTTCATAAAAGTTGTAGATATGGGTCTTAACTTTCAATTCTCCAAATTTCAGCTCAAGAAAGTTCTTACATCCCAAGTTATGCTCTGATTACTGCACACTATTTAGGTTCCAATCACAAAACTCGTATTCTGACTTTCAAGCCCAATTAGCTCCTCTAGATGTTCATATTTTACCTGTGCTCTTCATGAAAGTTGTACATAGAGAGTGTAAATCAATTAAGTCCAATTTGAGTCTAAACTTACAAAACATAACCAAACTCAATCAATTAAGTATATAGAGAGTGTAAATGACTAAAAATGAGGGTTTATTAATGTATAAAATATGTGATCATCAAGCAAACTTGATGCTCAACCAGAGTTGTCTATCCACATTATCCCTGACAAGACAAACAACACACTGACCATCATTGACAGTGGTATTGGCATAACCAAGGCTGGTAAGATAAATTGGTTTTTTTATTCTAAGTGGAATAAGTTTTTGTTTCTCTATATGATTATTAATCATCTCTAATCAATGCTTTGATTTATATTTTTCAGTTGGTGAACAACCTGGGTACTATTGCAAGGTCTGGTACTAAGGAATCTATGGAAGCTCTGGCTGTTAGGGCTGATGTGAGCATGATTGGACAGTTTGGAGTTGGGTTCTACTCAGCATATCTTGTTGCTGAGAAGGTTATTGTCACCACTAAGCACAATAATGATGAGCAGTATGTCTGGGAGTCGCAAGCTGGCGGGTCATTCACTATTACGAGGGATAAATCTAGCGAGATTCTTGGCAAGGGTACTAAGATTACTCTCTTCCTGAAGGAAGACAAGCTTGAGTACCTTGAGGAGCGCCGCCTAAAGAACTTGATCAAGAAGCATTCTGAGTTCATTAGGTACCCAATTTCTCTTTGGGTCTAGAAGATTACTGAGAAGAAGATTTCTGATGACGAGGATGAGGAAGAGAAGAAGGATGAGGAGGGTGAACTGGAGGAACTGAGAAGGAGATTTCTGATGACAAGGATAAGGAAGAGAAGAAGGATGAGGAGGATGAACTGGAGGATATTGACGAAGAAACGAAGAAGGAGGAGAAGAAAAAAAAGAAGATTAAGGAGGTGTCACATGAATGGTCCTTGGTGAACGAGCAGAAGCCTATTTGGATGAGGAAGCCAGAAGAGATCACGAAAGAGGAATATGTTGCTTTCTATAAAAGTCTTACCAATGATTGGGAAGAGCATTTGAATGTCATGCACTTCTCTATTGAGGGTCAGCTGGAGTTTAAGGTTATTTTCTTTGTACCCAAGAGGGAACCTTTTGATCTCTTTGACACAAGGAAGAAGCCTAACAACATTAAACTCTATGTTCGCCGTGTCTTCATCATGGACAACTGTGAAGAGTTGATTCCTGAATATCTTGGCTTTTTCAAGGGTATTGTGGACTCTGAGGATCTTCCACTCAACATTTCTAGAGAAATGCTGCAGCAGAACAAGATCTTGAAGGCCATTCATAAGAACTTGGTCAATTTAATTATTATTTTCACTCCTATGTTGTCCACATAATAATAATGGCATTCATATGTTATGATCTCATGATTCTCTTACTACTCCATACATGCTCAAGTGGTTAAGTGTGACAACATTAGCTGATTGTTTATATTAATATAGTTTCAAGAACAACCCAAGACTTCAAGGTCCAGAATTAATGGGATTCGTCAGATATGGAGGAAGCTACAAATGAAATATTATATCTATCGAATAACGATTAGGAGGAAGCCAAATTATATTGTAGACATTAAACTGTACAGGGGGCTACTAGGCCAAATTTATGAATGTCTTCCAAAATTGTAGACATTTTCTAATTGGGTTGAATAAGATTTTTTACAAGATATGCACAAAATGAGATAAAAAACTGCAGCACCTCAAAATTGATAACATTTCAATATCATATATACAACCCTATATACTTGCATCAATGTCTTACATCATGTCCTCAAAATCAGAATCTATGTCTTATTCAACTTCATCGGACAACGGTTCAACCATGTCAATAATGGTTTCTGGAACATCTCTTCTCACAAGTTCAATGTCACCATCATCATTAGGCATAACAAGACTTATAGAATGGTTAGATGACTTATTACCATAAATTTCTTGAGCATCAAAAATTGGTTCATCACTTACGCTAAACAAGTCTCTTGGAACTGTTTTCATGACATAATACTTGCTTTCATCAATGGGGTCTTGGATATAGAAGCATTGGCATGCTTGAGATGTAAGAATAAAAGGCTCATCACGGTAACATCTCTTATAAAAGTGAACATAAGTAAGTCCAAACATGTCTTCTTGAGCTTCAAACCAATCACATCTAAACACCACAACTTTAAAATGGCCGTAATAATCTAATTCGATCATGTAATTTATTCTTCCATAATAAGTTACATTTGCTGTGTTGGGTGCTCATCCTTAGAGCTAACAAAGCTTGTAGTTAATGCCATCAATGTTACACCGCTGTTTTGAGTCTTCCGTCTCGCATCACGCCATATTATATGAAATTGATATCCACTAAAAAGATACCTATTAAATCTTTTTGCAACAGAATTAGGCTCTCTAGACAAAGCTTTAATAAAGTCTGGAGTATCCTCTTTCATGACACGAGTTTCAAACCATTCAATGAAGTCTTGGCTTTGAATTTTTGCTTTCTTCCACTTTGTCCTTCTAGCTTGATTTTTAACAACATTCTCATGCTCTCTAAAGTGGAAAAAAATTAAAGGCGTTAATATAATTATAATCTTAATCTATTTATGAAAAAGAAAGATAATGAAGGAAAGCACTGTACCTAAGGTATTCTTGTACTACATCATAATTAATCAATATGTATCCATGTGCTTGGGTTAGTGACTTGTGATCTACAGAAATTAGAACACCTTTCTTTTTCCCTCCTATAGGACGTCCTTTGCTAGGAAAAAGATCTAATGAGTCAGTCTCACTATTGCATTCATCATTGTTTCGGCTCAATTTATTCAACATAGTTTGCATACCTTCATGTAAATATCTTGAGCGGAATGTCAAGCATTCTTCAGCCAAATATGCCTCTTCAATTGAGCCTTCTGGACGACTTCTATTGCGAACATAAGACTTCAACTTACACATATATATTTCCAGAGGGTACATCCACCGAAATTGAACTGGGCCACCTAATCTCACTTCATTTGCAAGATGAATAGGCAAATGATCCATTATATTAAAAAAACATAGAGGAAAAATTCTCTCCAATTGACAAAGTGTTTCTGCAATCTTTGCTTCCAAGTGATCTAATTCTTCTAATGTAACAACTTTTTGACTTAAACATCGAAAGAAAGAACAAAGATAGATCAAAGGGATGGCAACAGGATTAGGCAGTATGCTTTTTATTGATATTTACAACAGGTAATGCAACATGAAATAAGTATAATGGGTCTTATAGCCTGATATTTTTCTTTCACCAACTTGAACACATCGAGAAATATTTGAGACACTACCATCTGGCAATTTTGTTGACGTCAAAACTTCACAAAATAAAGATTTTTCTGCTGATGTCATAGAAAAACAAGCTTTTCCAAACTTAGTGGTTTTTCCATCTTTTGTCTCCTTTGGTTGAAGGTTCTTTCTTATGCCCATTTCTTTTAAGTCAAAACGAGCTTTTGCATGATCCTTTGTCTTCCCAGAGATATGTAATAGAGTTCCAATAATATTATCACATATATTTTTCTTTATGTGCATCACATCAAGGTTATGGCACATGGTGTTATGCTTCCAATATGACAACTCAAAGAAAATTGACCTCTTTTTCCATGGACCATCATTGTTTTTCTTCTGCTTCTTTCCGAACACATTGTCAAAGTCTTCTAATTCAACTAAGATTTTTGTCCCACTTAATGTTGGTGGTGGAGATCTAAATTTTGTATCTCCAGTAAAAGACCTTTTATTAGATCTCCATGGATGACTTATGGGCAAAAAAATTCGATGATCCATATAGCACATCTTTCGACTATGTTTCAAATAAGTAGAACAAGTCCCATATGTTGGTTGTGGCTTCGTACTACTCAAGAAAGGGGGGTTGAATTGAGTAATAAAAACTTTTCCTAATTTTTTCCCTTTTTGCAAAAACTGATTCTTTTCTTTAACTATAAAAAGGATTTTGTCAACCAACAAACCAAAATATGTTTTTGCAAGATGTCTTTCTATCAAGACTTGAAACTTATAAAGAAATATTAACAGTAATGATGATTTCAGATATGAACAAGATCATAAACTAATCAAATCATACAAACATCCCTAATATATTGCTTGATTCATACAATCAACAATAAAGCAAATAAAGAGTTAAGGGATAGAGAAAATTGCAAACCGAGATTTATCCTGGTTCAGCTACCTTCTTTGGTAACCTATATCCAGTCCCTAAACCACTGTGAGTTTTATCCATTATTGAAAAATCAATATACAAGATTCTTTACACAAGCTTCACTTCTAGGTTCCTTCTACCCAAATGATAGCTTTTTCAATCAAAGCAATCTTGTAATTCCCACAAGAATTCCTTTTATTCTTGCACGACACCAAGAGTCCCTTCTACTCTTGATTTCATCAGCGAGAGAACCTTCTCTCTTATCTATCTTTTACAATATGAAAAGATTGAATCAGATTCTAAGAAAATCAGATACAACTTGAAGTTCTACAGAAAAGAATACTCTGTTTCTTTCAATGAAAAGCTCTCATAGTATTTGTGTATTTTTTTTTAATTTCGAGTGAATTGTTATTTTGAAAGTGTTTGCCAATGTCCTTATATAGGTATATTTCAAAATAGATCCATTGGACACACTTTACAAGTCAGTTAAGATCAAAATAGATTCATCTGCAAAAATTCTCTTATCAGTTAATCGATTAGTACACAGATGTATTAAACAAAATTTCACTTTTACAATGTGTGTACATAGATTGCTTAATCGATTATGTTCTTGATGTTCTTGATCTTTATTAATACACACATGGGTACATCGATGTTGTTCTTGAAAAGCACTCGTATTCTCAACACAGAAGATTATACATCGATTACCCAATCGATTGTATGGTTATTTCAAAAATTCTTGCTTCTGTTCTGGCTTATACATAGATGTATCAATCGATGTACAGATGCAAAAATGCATACTGATCAAGTAAGTCCAGAATCAATCGATGTATACATAGATGTATAACACTTATACATGGATGTACACTTAGATTTTCATTAAGTCCATAATCAATTGATGTATACATAGATGTATAACATTTATACATACATGTACACTGAGGTTTTCATTAAAAGTTAGTTAATTAACTAAAAGTACGTCGATGTACATATAGATGTACATACTTATTAATTAACCTTTTTTTATTCTTAATCCATTTTTACTTATTTGAGAGAGGTTAATCAAAGAATTAAACAAAGTCTTTTCTTTACAGAAAGGTTCCTAATGATCTTTCTTGAATTCCTTCTTCATGATGCTACTTCTTTAAGTTTTCCTTCATAATCCTTTGCATTCACTTTTCTTGCTCCATAAAATCCCATTGAAAAAGTCAAGCTTGACAAGTAGTTAGTGAATCAAAGTAATAATCATGTTAAGTTTAGTCATTAATCAAAACATGCTAGAGTCATTTATCCACAAACTCCCCCTTTTTGATTGATGACAAACTTACCATATATAACATGTTTAACATTTAAAAATTCTTTGAAGTAATTAGAAATATCAGAGTAAATATAAGAGTAAATATTAGAGTAATAAAATGCAGCAGTTGTTTACCAATTACTCCCCCTGTCTAATTGACAGTTCTTATCATTTGAACATGTATAGGATCATTGCATCATTATTTTAGATCATTAGTTATTAGTTCTAGTTGTTTTATTTAGTATTATGGTACCCATTCATTCTCCCCCTTTATCATTATCAAAAAGAATATGTATGAGAGAGTCAAAGTATTTAAAGCATGTAAAACAAGTAATATATGAGAAACTTAATCATTTATTGATATTAGCATAATCAAAACAAATTATATAGTCATGTATATTCATCATTGTTCAAAACAGTAGAACAATCACCCCAAAAAAAAATGCTAATATCAATCTAGACACACTTAAGACACCCTAAGATCTAAACATCTTCATTGGTCCTTGGTTCTTCAGTGTGTGTTGAAGCTTGGGCTGCTTGTTCTTCAAGATTGCTTATCTCTTCAGGTGCAGCAGCAGCAACTTCTCTAGCTATGTTCACAACATCTTCAGAAGTTGGATGAACTTCTGGAGGTGCAGTGATGGAAATGCCTAGATGCTAATGCAAAGTGGCCATTTGGCCTTCTAGTGTGTTGAGTCTAATACCCAGATAATCAATAGACTGTTTCATTACTAGATGATGTTTGGTTTCCCTAGCCTCAAAGTTTTTAAACATTTGAATCAGCTTGTCTATCTTGTTATCCATCTCTGAGTTGTTCACAGCAGCTTTTGGTTCTTCACCATCCATCATAACCCACTCTCCATTAACTTTAGCAAGCTTCATTTTGCTAATGGTCCCTCTGCTAAACTTGTGAGTAGCCTCCCTAGACTAAAATTTCTCTTCATTGTCCAAAGAGACTCCAAAATGTTCTAACAATATTACTATTAATCCAGGATAGGGTAGGGTAGCTCCACTGATTTTGCAATCCAGTATGTGCCTAGCAATTATGAAGCTCCAACTCATCTGCTTTCTTTGTATCATAGCCCAGAGTAGCAAAATATCATTATTTTGCAACACAACATGATTTCCAGATCTTGGTAATAGCATCCAGCTCAGCACATATTGCAGGAGCCTATGCTAAATGTGCATAGAGCTGATGTTAATCAGTCTTCCTTCTGGTGCATTTTCAACTAAAAGCACATTCTTTGTTTCCTCTCTGTCAAAATTCTTTATCCATACACTGTCAGGTCCAGTGCCAGCATGATTACTTCCCTTGTAATCTAGTCTAGTAAACTGAGCAAACTCAACAAAACTCATCTCATTTTTTCTGTTCTTCACTTCAGTAGAAAATCCATTATTATCCATCTCAAGTGTACAGTAAAAAGCTTTGATTAATGTAGGGTAAATGTCACTCCTAATTTGCAGAAATTGACTTAGATTATATTCCTCTAATATCTTGTGAAAAATAAACTCATTTTCCTCAAAGTAGTTGAAATCTACGGTCCTAGCCTCATGAATATCCCTATTTTTGAAATCATTCTTGTAAAGTATGATGTACTCCTCATCAGAGAAATACTTCTTGAGAAGTTCATTTTCAGTGACTCCTTCATCATCGTCTTCTTCTTCCTCTATCCTCTTTCTCTTCTTTTGAGAAGTTTTCTTTTTGGGTGTTTCTTTCACCACTTTCTTCTTCTTCTCTTGTTTCTTGGGTGCTGGTTTTGAAGATTCAGCAACCTTTTTACCCTTATCTTGTGTCTTCTGTAAGCTCTTGATTGGGAGCTTATCAATCCTTTGAGAAGACTAGGCTTTCTCAGTTGTTTTTCTTTTAAGGCATGTAGGGGTTGCAATAAGTGAAACAGAGTGAGGAGTGGAGGATTGAGTTGAGGAAGAAGATGTGGAGTTAGAGGGAACAGGTGTAGAGGGTTGAGGTTGCTTCACACGAGCCATTGGAGATTATTTCGAGCTCTGCTAGGGTTTAGGTCTTTGAAGTTTGGATTGGAAAAGTGAAAGATTTGGCGGGAAGGGTTTAACTTTATAAACCCAGACCAGTCAATTGATTGCCTAATCGATGTATTAAAGGGTTTTTCATCCTTTACACATGTGCTAATTAATGTACTTAGCATTAGGATTTTAATTTTAAACCAGATACATCGATGTATTAATTGATGTATATGCTAAGTCAGAGAACCAAGTTCTGAAAACTTGAACTCAATCGATGTGTGAATCGATATATAAGCAATTGCAGCAAACACACAATCGATGTACAAATCGATGTATAAGAAATGTCAGAAAGTCTAACACTTGTAGCATACAACAAATCGATGTACCAATCGATGTATATGATAAGTCAGAGAGTCCTAAATTTTGGAACTATCACACAATCGATGTTACAATCTATGTATATGATATCCTGTACCTATTTGATTAAAATAATCGATTATGCAATCGATGTATAGGGTAAGTCAGAGAGTCCTATTTTCTAATTTTTGAATTCAATCGATGTACCAATCTATGTTCTAAACATTTTAAGTCAATATTACTCGTATCAATCGATTGTATAATCGATGTAAGGACACTTAAAATGAATTTCTAAGTTTGTACATAGATTACCTAATATGTGTACCAACTTTTTGATTAAGGATTTTGTCTAAATAAATCGATTGTGTAATCGACGTATAGATATCAAACATCAAATTATCATGCATTTAATATTTAAAACATCAAGCATAGGTAGGATCAATTATTCCTAATTCTCTTCTTATGTAGAAAAAGCTTTCTTTAGCCAATGGTTTACTGAAAATATCAGCTAATTGCTTAGATGTATCTACATATTCAATGATTATGTCTCCCCTTTGAATGTGATCCCTTATAAAATGATGTCTTATCTCAATATGTTTGGTTCTTGAATGCATTATAGGATTCTTAGTAAGATTTATAGCACTAGTATTATCACATTTGATTGGTACTTTCTCTAAGAGAACACCATAGTCCATAAGTTGTTGTTGCATCTAAAGAATTTGTGCACAACAACTTCCTGCTGTAACATATTCTGCTTCAACAGTTGATAAAGCCACACTAGTTTGTTTCTTACTAAACCAAGAAACTAATGAGTTTCCTAGAAGGTGGCAAGTTCCACTAGTACTCTTCCTATCTAACTTGCATCCAACAAAGTTAGAATCAAAATATCCTACTAAGTTACATGTTGATCCTTTAGCATACCATAGTCCCATTTCTTTAGTTCCTAATAAGTATTTCATGATTCTTTTTAAAGTAGATAAGTGTGATTCCTTAGGATCAGATTGATATCTAGCACACATACAAACACTGAACATTATATCAGGTCTACTTGCAGTTAAATAAAGTAAGGAACTAATCACACCTTTGTACTTGGAAACATCTACTGATTTACCTTTCTCATCTTTGTCCCAGTAGCATGATGAACTCATAGAGTAGTAATTTCCTTTGCATTCTCCATTCCAAACTTCTTCAATAATTCTTTACAGTACTTAGTTTGGCTTATGAAAGTCCCATCATCACATTGTTTGATTTGTAGTCTAAGGAAGAATGTAAGTTCTCCCATCATAGACATTTCAAACTCATTTTGCATTAGTTTGGCAAATTCCTTACACAAAGATTCATTAGTAGCACCAAATATAATATCATCAACATAAATTTGAACAAGTAGTATGTTTTGTGCTTTTCTTTTAGTGAATAGTATTGTGTCAACTTTTCCTCATATAAAATCCTTTTGAAGTAAGAAATTACTTAGCATTTCATACCAAACTCTTGGAGCTTGTTTAAGTCCATACAAGGCTTTAGTGAGTTTATACACATGATTAGGAAGTTCATTTATGTCAAAATCAGGGGGTTGACCAACATATACTTCTTCTTGTATATATCCATTTAGGAATGCACTCTTAACATCCATTTGATACAATTTAAAATCCATGATACATGCATATGCTAACAACATTCTAATAGCTTCTAATCTAGCCACAGGTGCATATGTCTCATCATAGTCAATTCCTTCTTCTTGATTATAGCCTTTTGCTACTAATCTAGTTTTATTCCTTACTATGATACTATTTTCATCAAGCTTATTTCTAAACACCCATTTTGTACCAATTATTTGTTTATCCTTGGGTTTTGGAACAAGTTTCCAAACTTTATTTCTTTTAAACTGATTAAATTCTTCTTGCATTGCCATAGTCCAATTTTCATCAATAATTGCTTCATCTATAGTTCTAGGATCAACTTGTGATACAAAAGCCATATTATTGCATGCATTTCTTAAGGAATGTCTAGTGGTTACCCCTTTAGATATTTCACCAATTATGTTGTCCAGAGGGTGATTCCCTGCAATTTTCCATTCTTTAGGTAGATCTTCATGTTGAGCTTCTACTGGAATTTCCACTACTTCATCCACTTTGACATTGTCCTGCTTTTCCTCAAGTTGAATCTCTTTTAAAGTTTCTGCAACATCATCAATAAATTCCTTTCCCAACCTTTTGGTGTTAGTTTCATCAAATGTAACATGTACAGATTCTTCAATTGTTTGTGTTCTTTTATTAAAGATTCTAAAAGCTTTACTAGATGATGAATAGCCTAGAAAGATTCCTTCATTAGCTTTAGGATCAAACTTTCTTAGATTATCCTTTCCATTATTTAGTACAAAACATTTACACCCAAAGACATATAGATGTGAAATATTTGGTTTTCTACCTTTATAGAGTTCATATGGAGCCTTTTTCAAAATTGGTCTAATCAAGAGTCTATTCATTAAATAGCAAGCTGTGTTTACAACATCTACCCAAAAATATTTTGGCATGTTTGAATCATTCAACATAGTTCTTGCTATTTCTTCTAAAGATTTGTTTTTCCTTTCCACAACACCATTTTGCTGTGAAGTTCTTGGAGCAGAGAAATTATGTTGAATTCCTAACTCTTCACAGAAATTATCAAATTCTTCATTTTGAAATTCTCTACCATGATCACCCCTTATAGAAGTAATTTTCATGTCTTTTTTATTTGTACTAACTTAGCCATTTTCTTAAAGGCTGTAAAAGCTTCATTCTTATATGCTAAGAAGAAGGTCCATGTAAATCTAGAGTAATCATCAACTATAACTAATGCATACAAATTTCCTCTAAAACTTTTGGTCCTAGAAGGTCCAAATAAGTCCATGTGCAATAGTTGTAAAGGTCTTTCAGTTGAAACTATATTCTTAGCCTTAAAAGATACTTTAGTTTGCTTGCCCTTTTGGCATGTATCACATAAACCATCCTTTGAAAACTTAATTTTAGGAAGTCCAATCACCAATTCTTTAGAAATAAGTTTGTTTAGATGATCCATATGAATATGTCCTATTCTTCTATGCCATAGCCAATTCTCCTCTTCCTTAGATATCAAACAACATACATCACTAGCAGAAATATTCTCTAAATCTATCATGTATATGTTATTCAATCAATTACCTATCAGCTTTGCATTATTATCATGCTTGTTTTCTATAATGCAACTACTAGAGTTAAAGAATACCTTATAACCTTTATTGTATAGTTGACTAATGCTTAGTAGATTGTGCTTGAGCCCTTCCACATATAGTACATCTTCTATCTTGGTAGTTGTGCTTCTTCCATTTGTTCCAACTCCTAAGATCCTTCCTTTGTTGTTATCACCATAGGTGGCACTTTCACCTTGTTTGGGAGTGAAGGATGAGAACTTTGTAATATCTCCAGTCATATGTTTAGAGCAACCACTATCAAGATACCAGTTTAAACTTTTGCCTCTCAAACACACCTACAAAATAGATTTTAAGCATTTGACTTAGGTACCCAAGCTTTGTTGGGCCCTTTTGTGTTAGTCATAACATATGTTCCCTTGGGAACCCAAATTTGTTTAACACTAATTCTTGAAGGATTCCTAAAATAGCTTGTAGAAGTTGTATGTCATTTTCTTGCACAATAGAAACATTTAACAAAAGGACTAGTAGAGGATTTAGGTGCAACAAAGAGTTTCTTAAAAGCCTTTTCATGCAATGTTGGTTTATAGCCTATTCCAGCTTTGTCATATACTCCTTTTTGTTGTCCTAATATGACATTTAGATTATCTCTTCCCATTGTAAATTTAGATAGAATGGTTTTCAGTTTTTCCACTTCTTTTTCTAGAATATTGTAATTAGAACATGTAGAACTAGATGCATTTAGCTTATTGTTCATAGCTTCTAATTCTTTAATCTTAATTTGAAGAGATGCATAGTCACTATATGTTTAGCAATGACTTTCCTAGATGACATTAATTGCCTAGCAATTTTCAGATATTCACTATGTAATTCATCAAAAGCATCTTGTAGTTCATCATAGGTAGGGGGATTTCATTTACCTCATCTTCATTGTCACTTTGATGGTTAGTCATGAGACAAAGATTGGCCTCTTCTTCCTCAGAATCTTCAGAGGAATCCATATCATTTTCCTTCCATGCTATGTATGCTCTTCGTGGCTTTCTATTCTTCTTGTCCTTGGACTCATGATTGTCGTGTTTGTCCTTCTTTTGAAGTTTAGGACACTTATTCTTGTAATGTCTAAGTCTGCCAAAGTCATAGCACTTCACATTTGATGTTGAACTTTCAGCTTTGAAGTGTTCTTCTTAGAAAAGAAGTTTGAGGGCCTTTTGTTGAAGGTTTTCTTCTTTTTGAGGAATCTCTTGAACTTTCTAACTAGCAGTCCCATATCCTCTTCAGATTCACCATCTTTTTCAACTTCTTTATCTTCATCACTATCAAGGCTTTCTTTGGAGACATGTGCTTTAAGTGATAAGCCTCTTTTCTTTTTCTCCTTCTCTTCATGATCACTCAATCTGTGCAACTCCATCTCATGCTCTTTAAGTTTTCCAAATAGTGTAGCAATATTCATGGTTGCTAAGTCCTTTGATTCAGCTATAGCAGTAATCTTTGGTTGTCATTCTCTTGTCAAACATCTCATAATTTTGTTAATTTGTTGTTCATCTGAAATGCTCTTTCCAAGTCCATTCAGCTGATTTACTATGTGAGTGAACCTTCTTTTGTATATCATTGACGTCTTTACCATTCTTCATGTGAAAGAGTTCATACTTGTGCATGAGTGAGTTCATTCTTGCTCTTTTTATATCACTAGTTCCTTCATTAGTAATTTGCAACGTATCCCATATTTGCTTGACTGTCTTACAATTTGAAACCTTGAAAAATTCATCATAACTCAAGGCAGAAGTTATAATATTCTTAGCTTTAGCATTATAACCTACTTTCTTTTTGTCATCATCATCCCATTCACTTCTTAGTTTTTCTTTCTTGGTGCCATTTGCATCAAGAGTGTGAGGAATGTATGGGTCATTCTCAATAGCATCTAATACATCAATGCCACTTGTCTCAAGGAATATTAACATCCTTTCTTTCTAATACATATAGGCAGTGCCATTGAAAGCAGGGGGTCTTCCCAAGGAAGCCCCTTCTCCCAAGATGTCATTTGTAGCCATCCTCTTAAGCTGTTAAGCTTTACACAAGAGTGAAAGCTCTGGTACCACTTGTTGGTTGTGGCTTCGTACTACTCAAGAAGGGGGGTTGAATTGAGTAATAAAAATTTTTCCTAGTTTTTCCTCTTTTTGCAAAAACTGATTCTTTTCTTTAACTATAAAAAGGATTTTGTCAACCAACAAACCAAAATATGTTTTTGCAAGATATATTTCTATCAAGATTTGAAACTTATAAAGAAATATTAACAGTAATGATGATTTCAGATATGAACAAGATCATAAACTAATCAAATCATGCAAACATCCCTAATATATTGCTTAATTCATACAATCAACAATAAAGCAAATAAAGAGTTAAGGGATAGAGAAAATTGCAAACCGAGATTTATCCTGGTTCAGCTACCTTCTCTGGTAACCTACATCCAATCCCCACACCACTGTGAGTTTTATCCACTATTGAAAAATCAATATAGAAGATTCTTTACACAAGCTTCACTTCTAGGTTCCTTCTACCCAAATGACAGCTTTTTCAGTCAAAGCAATCTTGCAATTCCTACAAGAATTCCTTCTATTCTTGCATAGCACCAAGAGTCCCTTCTACTCTTGATTTCATCAGCGAGAGAACCTTCTCTCTTATCTCTCTTTTACAATATGAAAAGATTGAATCAGATTCTAAGAAAATTAGATACAACAACTTGAAGTTCTACAGAAAAGAATACTCTGTTTCTTTCAATGAAAAACTCTCACAGTATTTGCGTTTTTTTTTAATTTTGAGTGAATTGTTATTTTGAAAGTGTTTGCTAATGTCCTTATATAGGTATATTTCAAAATAGATCCATTGGACACACTTTACAAGTCAGTTAAGATCAAAATAGATTCATCTGAAAAATTCTCTTATCATTCGATCGATTAGTACACAGATGTATTAAACAAAATTTCACTTTTATAATGTGTGTACATAGATTGCTTAATCGATTGTGTTCTTGATGTTCTTGATCTTTATTAATACACACATGAGTACATCGATGTTGTTCTTGAAAAACACTCGTATTCTCAACCCAGAAGATTATACATTGATTACCCAATTGATTGTATGGTTATTTCAAAAATTCTTGCTTATGTTCTGGCTTATACATAGATGTATCAATCAATGTACAAATACAAAAATGCATATTGATCAAGTAAGTCCAGAATCAATCGATGTATATATAGATGTATAACACTTATACATGGATGTACACTTAGATTTTCATTAAGTCCATAATTAATTGATGTATACATAGATGTATAACATTTATACATAGATGTACACTGAGGTTTTCATTAAAAGTTAGTTAATTAACTAAAAGTACATCAATGTACATATAGATGCATATACTTATTAATTAACCTTTTTTATTCTTAATCCATTTTTACTTTTGAAAACTATTTTTACTTATTTGAGAGAGCTTAATCAAAGAATTAAACAAAGTCTTTTCTTTACAGAAAGGTTCCTAATGATCTTTCTTGAATTCCTTCTTCATGATGCTCCTTCTTTAAGTTTTCCTTCATAATCTTTTGCATCCACTTTTCTTGCTCCATAAAATCTTATTGAAAAAGTCAAGCTTGGCAAGTAGTTAGTGAATCAAAGTAATAATCATGTTAAGTTTAGTCATTAATCAAAACATGCTAGAGTCATTTATCCATACCATAATTACAACATGGACAAGCTAACTTTCCTTTGGTGCTCCAACCAAACAGCATAACATAAGTAGGGAAATCACTAATAGTTTATAAAAGAGCTGCTCGCATTTGAAAAGTCTAGTTGGCTGAAGCATCATACGTTTCTACTCCCAAATCCTATAACAACTTTAATTCCTCAATCAATGGTTCTAGATAAATATCAATGTCATTTCCAGGTGAATGTCTTCCAGGGATTAGTAAGGATAACATGCAATATTTTGGCTTCATGCATAACCACAGAGGTAAATTGTATGCCATCAACACCACAGGCCATGTACTATGAGATATACTCATGGTCCGATATGGATTGAATCCATCGCTAGCCAACCCAAGCCTTACGTTGTGAGAATCCTTTGTAAAATCAGGATGATCCCTTTCAAAGTCCTTCCACGCTTGACCATCAGTAGGATGTCTCAACTTTCCATCCTTTGAACGCTCGTCTTCATGCCACCTAAGCGCATTGGCTGTCCTTGAAGATATAAACATCCTTTGGAGTCTAGGAATCAAAGGAAAGTGTCTCAAGATCTTAACATTTACTTTAGGTTTATTGGAAGATTCAACCTTACAATCGATGCTAGGATATTGAATATATTGTGAAGCTTCACATATATGGCAAAACTTTTTATCAGCATAACAACCCCTATATAGCATGCAATCATTAGCACATGCAGGGATCTTCTTGTAGTCAAGACCCATGTCCTTTATCATGGCCTTGGTTTTGTTGAAAGATGGAGGAATATTCAAATTAGGTATAGCTTCTTTCAACAACTCAAGGAGAGATGTGAAAGATGCATTGCTCCAGCTATGAAGACACTTCAACAAATAAAGCCGGATGGGGAATGACAATGTAGAGAAGTTTTTACAACCTGGGTACAGTTCTTGATTTGCCTCCTCAACCAATTTATAAAACTTCTTTGCATCTTCATTAGCACCTTCATGAAGCCCATCCTCTTGCACTACATCTCTAAACCTATCGTTCAATAAGTTATCAATGTCATCACATAGGTCTTCAACATCCATATCAGCATCAACACCGGTTGCGCTTAGCCCATCTTCGTGGTTAATCCATTTTCGGTAGCCCACAACAAATCCCTTGCATATTAAATCTTCGTACACAACATCTCTTGTTCTCCAATAAGAATTTTCACATTTTACGCAAGGGCATAATATCTCTTCTTCATCATGTTCTCCAATAGTAAATGCAAAATCTAAGAAAAAATAGACACCATCAATGTAATTTTTGCTAAACCTCGGTAAATCCATCCACTCCTTAAACTTATCTTTTAATTCATTGATAAGAAAATTATTTTTGGTGCTAATGGTCAAAAGCAAAACACGAATATTCATAGTACTAAATTAGTCTAAACAATGATATCATATAAACCAGTTCAAGTAAATAATGTGAAATAAAAAGTGAGACTTAAATAGGAGAATTTTATGTCTAACCAGGCAAAAGAGTTGGGATCAGCCATCTTTTTAAGTTCAGACTCTAGTGGCTAATTGAGTACCTTTATTAATCCTAGAAAAAACAAAAAAGAGAAGTGAAAAGTTGATGAACAACTATATTGGAGTTATGTGCTAGCATTACTCATTAAACTTATACAAGGTTACTTGTGTTGTGTACAGTTGTGAATGCATTAGTTGTATAAATTTTATTTTATTTTTTATCTTTGACTTTATTTTAAAAGAGAGTAAATTAATGTTTTGGCCATAGAAAGATTGGATTTATATCTTTTAAATTTTTAATATCAATTGATCATATTAAATTAGAGTTTTATCAATGTGTGCCCTTAAGACACAAGTTAAGGAATTTAAATAGTATTTACTATTTATCTAAATTATTTAACAAAAAATAAAACATTAAATATTTTTTATATTTTCAAAGTACTAAACTTTTGTATTTCATTTTTTTTATTTTTGATTCTTTAAAGAGACACGTTAACCAGACTCATTATTGTAAATATAATTTTTGAAAGATGAAGAAATCAATTTACTCTAAAAAGGAAAACATTTATTTTCTTTGATCATGGAAAAGATCAAAAGAGAAGGCAAAATCAATGTTTGGGCTAGTTCCTGAAAGAGGCCTGAATTGCATTTCCTTAAGCCTATTAGATAAATGTTGTTTTCTTGTTTTGTTTAGCACTAGTCAACCGCCAGACAAAAAAAAAGCACTAGTAAATCTCATTACATCTAGACCAAAGTCCAAAACTAAAAGTCATTTCCTATATTAGCTATCACCTGCACTTTCAATTTGAAATTGTGCTTGTCGTTGCAAGTTAAATAAAATAAATAAAAATAAGAAAAAATAATTTTTTTAAAAAAGAACCATAGAGCACCAAGAAGAAGAAAGGCGTGAGTTTCACCATTGAATCTTGAGTTAGTGATAAACAAATAATAATTAGATTGATTTGTTGTGGCTATGTACTGTGTGTGAGATTAAATTTTGGAAAAAAGTTTCTTTTTATAACTTTACTGTTATATTTTTTAATATATAAATAATCAAGTTAAAGCAGAATGTCCTACCAAACCATAAAATATCCTTTCATAAGAATCCAGTTTTGATCTACTTAATCAACTATCAACTGCTAAAAGATAATCCTGAAATGCTAGGTATGCATTTGGAAAAAGGAAAACTTAAGAAGAGAGGACAAATATTAAACAAAGAAAACCCAATCACTTATACATGTTACAAAAACTCAAAAGCAACACAAGTTCCTTATACATGTTAAAGAAAACCCAACACAAGTTCCTTGCTTAGATAACTGACTTCCTAAACTTCACGCAACCAAAATAACATCAAACAAAATCAAATATCGACTGAACTGAACATTTAGTAAGAGTGGAAGCTTAAACACAAAAGCAGCTCAAGTTAGTGATAAACAAAATAGACATTGGAGTCTAAACATGATTAAAACAATAAACCATTTTGACACAAAGAGTCAAGTCCATAACCTAAACAAATCAAATTTTGGTCTCCTTTGGTAGTACTTAACAAGCAGTAGCCAGGTTATGACTGCAAGAAATACAGCCAAGTTGTTGTAGTCCACACTTGTTCATATTTTCCTAAACATAAATGGTAATCCTACTGATGCAGCATGCCAATATATTTCATGATCGATATAGTATCTGTTATCAAAACAAGACATCTCTAAAACGAACAACTAAACAAATGTGATGGAAAACAATATAGCTTTGTTAGAGAAGTTTTTCAGCCATAGGATCCAATGATTCTTCCTTTACTGGTTCTACTTTTCCCCTCCTCTTTTCAGTATCTTTTTCAGAAGATTCTTTAGGAGCCTTCTCAGTAGGTTTTACAACAGGTGCTGCAGGCGCAGGTGTGACCACAAATACTATCATTTACCACTTTTTAAAAGCAAACCAACCAAGTTGGATGTTTAAGTCAAACAACCTATTAAATATGTAATGCAAGCTGAATGATCAACTAAAAAAAGGCACAAAATACTAATGCAATAATTGTATATAAAATATGATTACAACCTTCACAGTTTCTCATAGGCATCCTTTAAGATCTTCATTATAAGACAAACAAATAGACTTTAGCTCTTAAGAGAGTCAATTCTTTGAACAAAGTCTGATGTTTTCATGCAATGGATACTATTTAGACTTTCAAGGAGATCCCAACTGCTAAAATCTAAAGTGAGAATGTTCATATTAAGATATTAAATGGAGATCCTCAAACCTCAATGTATGAATTTGACAGTAGAGAAGATTACCCCATCCAACTAATAATTCTTGCAGTATATTGCACTCTGTTTTTTGAAAATATACTCAACATGGCTAACATTCCCTACTGTATGCCAAGTTTTAGAGCAACAGAACACAAACCCTAACAATATTTTCATTACTTCCCAAGGCCACATCATTCATATATCTCAACTGCTTTTTAGACCACCTAATCAAATCTTCTCCATCTTTCTTTTTTTGAGAGAAAAACTTCCTCCATCTTTAATTCCAAATACCACCTTTGAAAATGATCACTCACAAGGGAAAAACACTAACCATTTTTTAACCTATGTTGAAAATACTTAGCTTTGAATCCCCAAGCCCCTCCTAAACATTTGGGGTAAATAAAACATGAACTAAATTCATCTAAGATGATAGGAGGAAACAAGAAATGAGTCACAAACTTATATAATAATTAGTAATTTATTTACAAAGCATTTGACTGCAAAGAATGAAGAAAACATGGGACATTTGTTAGGTGCTCATTGGTGCAAGTCATGACTATAAAAAGCATATAAGTGGTAAATAAATAAGTTCAATAACTTACATTGACAAAGCAGTGCACCAAGATTGCATGAAATGCTCCATATATGGTGATACCAACTCTAGACAGACCCATGCAAGTCTCCCCCAGTGTTATTGCACTATTTTCTATAAGTGACTTGTTGAGTCCCTATAATAAACAGCAAGACAATCAGCAACTAAACACGACCAAAATTATAATTGAAGAGTGTGATAAGATAGTGACCTCTGCATGCTGAAGAATTAGGACCAGGCATGAAATTACAGTTAAAACAGTGAGAGAAATTTCTTGACGAACCTGAAATTCGAAATTTGTAATTTAGACCAACAAATTTTATATATAAATGAACATAAAGTGCTATAGTATAGTTAAAGTCTAAAGCTATTCAGTCTAATAATAGAATATTGGAAAAGCAAACAAACCCATAAGGAAAAAAGAAACTACAAAAACATATACACATAAGACTAGGCTTATTGTTGCATATTATTTAGCTAAACTGCAATACCGTGTTAAAAGAATGTACTCCAAAATTTGGAGGTGGAGCAAAATTGAAATATGCAAGGACATCCAAAGCCTAAATTTAGATGTTGCTCCATTTCAACTATGGACTTGGTGAGATTAAGATTGAAGAACACACCTTTCAAAATTTGATGTGCAAAGCATTACACATAAACATTAACGAATGCACAAAACTCTATCAAAGAACCAATATATAAAGTTGTAAAATATTATTAGAACATCTGCAAAATTATCTGTCAACAACCTACTCGAAATAATCTCAACAATCTAAAAGAGGCACATTCAATATTAAATAAAATGACAACTCCCAGAACTAAAAAAAATGCATATGGATATGAATTTCAAAAGAAATGCAAACTAACAGCTAAATAGTATTCACAAAGAGCAATTAGAGGAAATTTATTTAAGAATAACTTAACATTCTCAAATCTCAATAACTAGCTTTAACTTAAGTTGATCCAACTACCACATGTCATTCTACATCATATTAAGCATATGAAGGGCTACCTTTTCACATTCACAATATTCATTATTGTCTAACAAGGCTTTTGAAACTAAAATTGTCAAAAATCTTAACTATGACAATTTAGAACTCCATTATGCGAACCTAAGTCTAGCAATGGCATTTACATTCCACTTACCATAAAGCTTTATCAAGTTTGATTAGATTGCAACATTTAACATTAACATACCTTAACTGCTAATTCTCCAATAGCCCAGCATGCATTATTCGCTACTGAAATAACCTCCTTTACCTTAGAAATTTCCTATACACCAAGCATGGTATATCAATAAAATGATTGAATAAATGCAACCTTATAGTTATACCAAGTACACACATACCAACTGTTTGGCTACAGCCTCAAGAAACTCAGACAAGCGAGGGTGCAAATGAATTAGGCACACCTAGCCAAATTACCATAGTTAGAATACCATCAACCAAGATATCGAATAATCCCTTCTCCCTTCCAAAAAAAAAAAGAAAAATAACATGTTTGGGTAGACTCTCAAACTTACTTCATCCTGTCCCCCCACAAAAAATATATAAATAAATAAATTTTAGCCTGCCAAAAGTAACTTGAGTTACTTTTAAACATACACCAAGAACAAGGATCAGCACACGGCTTGTGTTGAAATCTTGGAGTTAAAACATTATGAAAATTGTATTTATCTTATGATTTAATTACTTTATTGTGTATGTTTTTATATTTCTATATGATATATCTTGTTGTACACATACCCTAGTTTTTAAAAATTTTGTCATATCCCATACCCATACTAGTACTAGTACCAGTATAGGTACTTGAACCTGTATCCATGCATCTTAGATGTCAAACAACATAGGAAAGTTCAAAAGATGTAGAATTGCTGTCTATAGCAAGGATTTATGTATGCATTTAAAAACAACTATAGAGGTGAAGACAATGTAACACCCCTAGATCTAATAACTACGGCACAATCGTCATTACACCATAGTCACTAAACCCAGGCGTGTCACAGTCTCAATAACAATTTTTTCAAAAATTTATTTCCATTATACATAAATAGAAAATATGAGCCCCGAATGAAGTATATTTAGTACCCAACTATTAAAATACAACCACTGAAGGAAAAATATATTTCATATATAATATATTCGTCCTTAATACAAATCACTGGTAACACGAAACATAGTACTTACATATTGATAACCACGCCAAAGGCATGGTTATATGCCTATTAGTTCTATTATAATCCCCTTGGTTTTACCCTTTTTACTGCTCATTACCCTGATTAATTGCAAAGTTTGTTATGAGATTTTGATTGAGTTTAGTTAATCACAAAGATGATGAATCCTCACTCTTTTACTTTGTCTTTGCAGGAAAAACACCAAAGAAGAGAGGACTTAAAGCCTCCCGAGGAAGATCAAGAGCAGCTGGGCTTAGGGCGCCCAGGCGCTACAGAAGGAGCGCCTAAGCGCCCTTGAAGAATTCAGAGAAGACTCCCTGGACATATAGCGCCCAGGCGCTCAAGACGAAGCGCCTAGGCGCCCTGAACCACGAAGTAAAGGACGTTCTGGGTACATAGCGCCTAGGCGCTCCAGACGCAGCGCCTAGGCGCTCTAGATAGTATAAGTTAATTCTTCTGACCTAATTTAGGGCAGTCTGTGGAGAATAGAAAGGAGGAGCATGAACCATTGCTATTCTAGGGAGTTCTGAGGTGTCCTGAAGAGAAGAAATCGTGGAAACGAATCGGATCTTCACATACCTATGGAGTTCCCTCTATTCTCTTCCCTTATTTTAGTTTTTATAATTATTGCTATGCGTAGCTAAATTTCCCTTTGTTGGGATTGAGTGGATTTTGATTTTGCTTATAATTGCTTAGGATTCAGTTATGCTTAATGGATTCTTCTATTTTGAGTTTATAATCTCTGTTCTTAAAGCTTTATAAGGTTTGATAATCCTTAGAATGATTTTTGGGTTTATGCATTGAATGAAAATTTGATGTGTGAATTTTGTTTGAGATTATGAACCTTGTGATTCATCATGCTAGGAATAGTATATGAATGCTTGCTATCTTGTTGAATTCTTAATCTTAATGCTTTATTCCTTTTAGATTCACCTAAGGAATTATGGATTTTGACTAGGATTTAAGGTTCTTGTGCCTAAGGAATTAGGACTTGGATATTTAAGTGAATTCAATAACAAAATAGAAAAAGCAAATGAAACTCGATTCCAACTCCTTCATTAATTGATTATCCTTCATATCGTATACCAAGTATTTGTTGAATTGCCTAATAGAAAAATCCAAAAATATTGTTAATGCATGAGTTCATTGTTAGTCGTATTTTGCTATTAGAGCTCACTTTGATCCAAATCTTGGTTTAGATAGTAGCTAACTTCGTGAATTGGTACTTGGCGATCGATCCTTGAGAACGATATTCAGTTTCTCACCGTTTTTATTACTTGATAATCCGGTACACTTGTCATGGTCCCATCAAGTTTTTGGCGCTGTTGTCGGGGATCGAATTTACTAATATCGATAATATCGAAGGTAGCCACTAGTTTAAACATTTTTTTTCTCTCTTTTTGTTTATTCATTGTAGTTTTGAGTTTCTTTAGTTTACTTATTTCATTGAGCTATTTTTGCTCTGATATTGTGTGTCTAGTGTATGCGAGGTACTATTCAACCAGATCATCTTCTTTTTGACTTTGAGATAGAAAAAACCGTAAGAGCTTTGAGAAAGCAAACCAGAGAAAGAAGAAGGAATTTGGGTGGCATTCAAATAGTTGTTGAAGACATGGTAGATAATGGAGAAAATGTAGATCTTCCACCACCACAACCACCTGTCAGGACTCTCATGGATTATTTTATTCCTAACATGAATGGGTGTGGAGCAAGCATAACGAGACCGCTAGTTTAGGCAAATAATTTTGAATTGAAGCCAACTCTTCTCCATTTGGTTCAGCCCAATCAGTTTGGAGGGCTTGACAATGAAGACCCACATGCACATATACAAGGGTTTCTTCAAATTTGTGATATTGTGAAGCTGAACGGGGTGAGTGAAAATGCCATTCATTTGAGATTGTTTCCTTTCTTTGTGAGAGACAAAGCTAAGAGCTGGTTGGACTCATTGGCTAGGGGAAGCGTTACCACATGGGCTGTCTTGGTCCAGAAATTTCTCACAAGGTACTTTCCTCCTTCCAAAGCTACAAAGTTGAGAAGCGAGACAACTTCATTCAGACAGCTTGATGGGGAATCTCTAAGTGAAGCGTGGGAGAGATACAATGAAATATTGAGAAAGTGCCCACATCACTGTTTTGACTTTTGGATTTAAGTGCGGAGTTTCTATAATGGTATGCTTCCTCAAACCAGAGCCATGGTTGATGCTGCAGCAGGTGGGGCGTTGAATTATAAAACCCCAAAGGAAGCATGGGAGTTGTTTGAAATGATGGCCAATAATGACTACCAGAGGGCTGGAGAAAGAGCTGTAATAAAGAAAGGGAATTTGGAGATTGATTCCATGAATGCACTGTTGGCTCAAAACAAGATTTTGACTCAACAACTTGAGAATCTCACCAAAAAGGTCGACACTCTTAGTGTGAATGCGGTGAGCAATGCTCCTATGGCCTGTGATTTCTATGGAGGTGAACACGGGAGTGTGGATTGTCCAAGAAACATGTTTGGACCTCCAGCTCAAGAGCAAGTGAACTTCATGAACAATCCTCCAAGGCAACAGAATAATCCTTACTCCAACACGTACAACCCAGGGTGGAGGAATCACCCAAATTTTTCATGGAGTAATCAAGGGAATCAAGCTCAACCAAGACAGCATTTGGGATATCAAGGACACCCTCAACAGTCATCATATCAAGGTCCTTCATCACCCCAACCTCAATCTAATGAGAAGAAGGCTTCGTGGGAGTTAGCCTTAGAGAAATTGGCCACACAGACTTCGTCCTTTGTTAAAACCACCACTGATTTTATGGAAGAGACAAGAGTGGGAGTTAGAAATCAGGATTCTTCAATCTGTAATCTAGAGACCCAGGTGGGCCAGCTTATAAAACAACTTGCAGAGAGACCTCTAGGTTCATTGCCAAGTGACACGGTCCCAAACTCTAGAGGAAATGAGCATGTGAAAGCCATAACAACTAGGAGTGGGAAGGTTATTGAACCACAATCAGGAAAGGAGAAGATCAGTGAAGGAAAAGTTAAGAAACTTGGTGAAGAAGTGCCTCATGAAAAAGTTGAAGTACCTCAAGATCCTTTGCCCAATGACTCTAATGAAAAGGAGTCACAAAAAGAGCAAGTAGTGAAGATTCCACCGCCAATTATTAAGTTGCCCTTTCCTCAATGACTCAAGAAGGAGCATGATAAAAAACAATTTGGAAAGTTTCTGGAGGTCTTTAACAAGCTACAAATCAATATACCGTTTGCTAAAGCTCTGGAACAAATGCCCTCCTATGTGAAATTCATGAAGGAGATGTTGTCTAAGAAAAGAAGGATTGAACACGAAGAGACCATTATGCTTACGGAGGAGTGCAGTACAATCCTTCAAAAGAAGCTTCCTCTTAAGCTTAAGGATCCTGGAAGCTTCTCAATTTCGTGCATTATTGGGGATAGAACATTTGGGAAAGCTTTATGTGATCTTGGTACAAGCATTAGTCCTATGCCTTTGTCTATTTTCAAGCAATTGGGGATCGACCAAATAAAGCCCACCATAGTGACTCTTCAATTTACGGATAGGTCTATGAAGCATCCTCATAGAGTGATTGCAGATGTTTTAGTGAAAGTAGACAAATTCATCTTCCCGGTGGACTTCGTTGTTCTTGACATGGAAGAAGATAGAGACATTCCTTTGATTTTGGGGTAGCCGTTCCTTGCAACTGGTAGAGCTCTCATTGATGTGGCAGATGGGACTTTAACATTAAAAGTCCAAGAGGAAGGCATCACTTTTAATGTCTTTGAAGCTATGAAGCACCCGGGAGATAGAGAAGCATGTTTTAGCATTAATGTATGTGACTCCTTTACCTCAAATTCTTATAGGGAAGGCAACCTCTCTTCACTTCTTGAAAAAGTGTTTATTGAATCAAAAGTGAAAGCTGATGATGATGATGATCTGATAGTTAGAGAAATACTTAGCTTGTTGGAAAACTCATCCCTCGATCCTAAAGATGAACAACAAGAATGAGAGGAATTGGTGAGAGGAGAAGATGAAACTCAACCAAAAAGAGATGAAGTGCCAAAGGTTGAGCTCAAACCATTACCCACACATTTAAAATATTCCTTTCTTGGTGAGCACAATTCTTATCCTATCATCATCAATGCTGAATTGAGCCAAATAGAAGAAGAAAAATTGTTGAAGGTGTTACGGGATCATAAGAGAGCCATTGGATGGTCGATCGGTGATTTGAAAGGAATAAGTCCTTCTTTGTGCATGCACAAAATTCTTATGGAAGAAAATCACAAAACAGTAGTGCAGCCACAAAGGAGACTTAATCCGGTCATAAAAGAAGTGGTTCGTAAGGAGGTTTTCAAGCTTCTAGATGCTGGGCTTATCTACCCCATCTCAGACAGCCCTTGGGTTAGTCCCATCCAGATCGTGCCTAAAAAGGGCGGGACAACAGTGGTTATGAATGAAAATAATGAATTGATACCCACTCGGATAGTTACGGGATGGAGGGTATATAATGACTACCGAAGGTTGAATGATGCAACAAGGAAGGATCATTTTCCACTTCCTTGCATTGATCAGATGTTAGAGCGGTTGGCTGGACATGAATATTATTGTTTTTTGGATGGATATTCTGGCTACAATCAGATTGCTGTAGCTCCAGAGGATCAGGAGAAAACAACATTTACATGCCCTTATGGAGTGTTTGCTTACAGAAGGATGCCCTTCGGACTTTGCAACGCACCAGCCACATTCCAAAGGTGTATGATGTCCATCTTCTCTTATATGATTGAAAAACATATCAAAGTGTTGATGGACGATTTCTCTGTTTTTGGTTCTTCATTTGATATATGCTTGCATAACCTGTCTTTAGTTTTAAAAAGATGTGAAGAAACAAACTTGGTTTTAAACTGGGAAAAATGTCATTTCATGGTGAGAGAGGGAATTGTTTTAGGGCACCATATCTCTAACCAAGGGATTGTAGTTGATCGTGCCAAAGTCGAAGTTATTGAAAAACTTCCCCCTCCCACTAATGTAAAAGGCATTCGTAGTTTTTTGGGGCATGCTGGCTTTTATAGAAGATTCATAAAAGATTTTCGAAAATTGCTAAACCTCTCAGTGATCTCTTAGTAAAAGATGCTCCATTCAATTTTAATGAGACATGCATGTTAGCTTTTAACACTTTGAAGCATAAACTGACCACTGTACCAATTGTAATTGCACCTGATTAGGGTTGCCATTTGAAATTATATGTGATGCAAGCGACACTGCTGTAGGTGCTGTTCTAGGTTAAAGGAAAGATAAGTTGTTGCATGTGATTTGTTATGCGAGTCATGTCTTAAATGCTGCACAACTTAATTATGCTACTACAGAAAAAGAGTTATTAGCTGTTGTTTATGCATTTGACAAGTTTCGTTCTTACTTGGTGGGTTCCAAAGTGATTGTGTATACAGATCATGCAGCTGTCCGGTACCTTTTCGCCAAGCAAGATTCAAAACCAAGGCTTATCCGATGGATTCTATTGCTGCAAGAGTTCGATTTGGAGATAAAAGATAAGAAGGGAACCAAGAATTTAGTGGCTGATCACTTATCTCAGTTGAATAGTGCAAATGAAAATGAGGAGAAAAGACCAATCAATGATCAGGTTTCTGATGAGCAGTTATTGACTGTGGTGAGCTTGCCATAGTATGCTGATATAGCCAACTACAAGGTTGGCAAAGTGATTCCTGTGGACTTCAATTCGCAACAGCGGAAAAGGTTCTTCCATGAAGCCAAGTTCTATGTGTAGGACTAACTATTTCTGTACAAGAGAGGTGTTGATGGTCTTTTGAGAAGATGTGTTCCTGAAGAAAAGCAAGAACAAATTCTGTGGCATTGTCACAATTCTGGTTATGGTGGACATTTTAGTGGAGATAGGACAGCAGCTAAGGTCCTACAATCGGGGTTATTTTGGCCATCACTTTTCAAGGATGCGTTTGCATATGTCAAGAGGTGTGATAGGTGCCAAAGAACTGGAAATATCTCAAACAGGAATGAGATGCCCTAAAATCCCATCTTAGAAGTTGAAGTATTTGATGTTTGGGGTATCGACTTCATGGGCCCTTTTCCTTCTTCATATTCTAAGGTATAAATCTTGGTGGCTGTGGATTACGTTTCAAAATGAGTGGAAGCCGCAGCTGTCCAGACCAATGATGCCAATGTTGTGATTGGGTTCATGAAGAAGCAAATTTTCTCAAGGTTTGGGGTGCCTCGGGCCCTAATAAGTGATGAGGGTACCTATTTCTGCAATAGGAAGCTTGAAACTTTGCTAAGGAAATATAATGTTCATCATAGAATCGCTACTCCCTATCACCCTCAGGCAAGCGGTCAAGTTGAAGTGTCCAACCGTCAACTGAAGCTAATCTTGGAGAAAACAGTGAATTCTTCTAGGAAGATTTGGGCAATGAAGCTAGATGATGCTCTCTGGGCATATAGAACTGCTTTCAAGACTCTGATTGGCATGTCTCCATTCCAATTAGTTTATGGCAAGGCATGCCATTTACCTCTTGAATTGGAGCATAAGGCACTGTAGGCAACAAAGTTCTTGAACTTTGATTTAACAAAAGCAGGAGAGTCAAGGATATTGCAGCTTCATGAACTTGAAGAATTCCGGAACTCAGCCTATGAGAATGCCAAGATCTACAAGGAGAATACCAAGAAGTGGCATGACAAAAGGATCATTCACAAAGAATTCCAGGAAGGCCAACTAGTGCTTTTATTCAATTCAAGATTGAAGTTGTTTCCTAGAAAACTCAAGTCGAGGTGGTCTGGCCCGTTTGAGATCAAGCAAGTGTTTTCTAATGGCGCAGTGGAGGTGAAAGACCCAAACTTAGATAGAAGCTTCAAGGTGAATGGGCAAAGGCTCAAACCCTACTTTGGGGGAGATGTTGAGCGAAGAAGGGAGTCCATCAATTTGATATCCGTGTGAAGCAGGCAACGTCGAGCTAATGATGTAAAACAAGCGCTTCTTGGGAAGCAACCCAAGCTCGGTTTTGTTTTCTTTCATTCTTGTTATATTTTACTGTTCTGCTTTTGATTAATTGTTGCAGGTTGGATGTGGTTTTGATTTGTTTCCCTGTTTTTTATTAATTGATGATGGTTGAAATTGTTTAGAGTGGAAAACAGGTGAAGAAGAGCTGGGTTGGGGAAGTTTTAATGAGAATCAGGGGGCAGAAACAGGTTTGCAGAAGTGTTAAGCTTCCAATGATAGCGCCCAGGCGCTCTTATCTGTAGCGCCTAGGCGCTAATATCAAGGAACTGATTTTTTTCACTGCCTGTACAACACCTAGGCGCTGTACACAAGGCGCCTAGGCACCCTTGTCACGTCTTCCCTGGCATGGCAGCGTCTGGACGGTGTAACACAGTGCTTAGGCGCTTTTGTTTTTGTTAAATTCTTCTCTGCCTATATAGCACCTAGGCTCTTAAAAACAGGCGCCTAGGCACCTGTGGCATGTTATCCCTGGAACATCAGCGTCCGTACGCTGAAATTTCAGCGTCTAGACGCTGGATTTTCATAAAAAGAAAAAAAATTTAAAAAATAAAAAAATTAAATAAAAAAAAAAAAAATAACCAGCGCCTAGGCGCCGAGAACATAGCCCCTAGGCGCTCATATTAGATTCTGCGTTTTAAAATGCAGAGCCCTTCCCTTCCCCCTCATTTTTTCCCCTAATCTTCCCCTTCCCTTCTCACACCCCACTCCCGAACCCTATCTCTCTCTCTCTCTCTCTCTCTCTCTCTCTCTCTCATTTTCCCTCTCTTCCTCACTCTCTTTACCGTACCCCATTCCCTTCTCCCTTTCCCTTTCTTTTCTTCACTACCCATCAACCCCTTCCTCATTTCCCCTTTTTCGTGGTGCATTCTGTTGTTTTTCCTCTTGATTCCTTGCCCCCAGGTGTGTTTTCTCCTTTCTTTATTTTTAATTTTTATGCTTCATTTTTATTTTATTTTATTTTTTTTGTTATGCAAATGCTTGAGTTATTTGGGTGTGTTATTCCATGTATGGTCTTCCCCTACATTTCATAATTTTGGATTAAGGGTTCCCAATGCTAGAATATGCCTATTTCTACTGTTGAATTGTTTGACACATCAATTGTGTATGAGTGATTTTGGGTTAGTGGGCATTTTCAAGGTTTTGGGTAATTTGAATATGAGTTTACTTCAATTGGGTAATCTTTGGTCTGGTTGACATATACATGTTGTGAATTGAAGCCCAGAAGTGAAATAATTCATTATGGATGTGGTGTGCATAATCTGATTCGATATACCTGTCTTGAGAGAAAACACATTGCATGTGTATAGATTTTAATAGATTCTGAAATTCTGAATTATACACTCATATTATCTCTGTTTACTTTACAGATTAATGGCACCCAAGATGCATCCCACACGCAAATGCAAGACTCAGGGTGAGAGCTCACACCAACAAGCTGCGTTTAATGCTGATCTTTTCCTGTCGGCGGAGCATGAGAAATGCCTGAATGAATTTTTGTGCAACTGGGGATTTGTCCCAGAACAAGGCATATTCTTGAACAATGGGGAGTGTGATGAAATTTTCAACCAAATCTTAAGGAGGAACTGGTCAAAGCTCTGCAAATTACCGGTCGATGGGTCTGCTTCCATCGTCCGTGAGTTTTATGCAAATGCATTTCGGTCAGAGGATGATGACCGCAACAAATTTGAATCCTATGTCCGGGGTCGTCGTATTCTATTTGATGTCCGAACTCTGGACCGATTCTTGGAGACACCCGAAGAAGTTGGTGGTTGTGGGTACACCAAGCTGAAGAAAGAAGCATTGAACCCTGACTTAGTGCTTCAAACCATTTGCAAACAGGGGGCACAGTGGAAACTAGACTCGGGCGGCTACCTGAAATTTCTGAAGAAGTCTGATTTGCTACCCATTCCAAAAGCCTAGTGCACGTTCTCCGAAGTTGGATTCTTCCCCAACTCTCACCATCAAGAGGTGATAAGGGATCGGGCGCTCTTGATTTTTGTTATTATGACTGGGCGATCAGTGGATGTGGGCCTACTGATCTCCCGTAACATGCAAACTTTGGCACAAAGCAAGACCCGACGGTCCCATTTATGGTACCCCAGCATCATCACACAGTTATGTCAAGCAGCCGGGGTGGAGATCACTGGTGATGTCTCAATCAGACCAGCTCCAGCTGTGGACGTGGCCATGATCAACCGGTACTTACAAGATGACGACCCCAACCAGATTCCTCCAGCAGCTAGAGCCCGGGCAGCCAGGCCACCTCGTCCCCATCCAGAGACTTCATCTAGTGAAGTTGAACGTCGTCTCCGATGCATCGAGACCTATATGGTTCAGTCGAGCCAAGCACTAGAGATGATGCTGAGGAACCTGGCGGTTCAGCTCAATGTCGATCCAGATGCCCTAGGCGGCATCCCACTTCCAATAGAGGAGTCAGAGAGTGAAGATAGAGCTGAAGCTGGTGGAGAAGACAACGATAGCAGTGATGTTTGATCTTCAAGGGGGAGTTTCTATTTTCATTCTCCTTAATTTGTTTTGCATTTCCAGTTTTTATTCTATTTTCTTTTGCTTTTATTGTTGTCCATGCTGTTTGTAGTAATCACTTGAGTGCTTTGGGACAAGCACAAGAGTAAGTTTGGGGGAGTTAGTTACGTTTAGATAGAAGATGTAGTCTTTATTCTGATTGTACTTGCTGGTCCCTGTTATAAAAAAAAAGAAAAAAATTTGAATCATTGTAGTTTGCTTTTGTAGTGGAATCAATCAATTTGCATGCTTACTTGTGAAGCCTGGAAATTGTGTGATCTTGTTGTTTGAAGTTCATTAGAAATGGTTTCATACCCTATTTGCATGAATCTAGTTACTCAGTTGTTAATGGTTTGGCATCACTTTTAGTAAATAATTTGCATTCATTATCCTGGGGATGAGTATTGAGCCTCTAACATGATTTTATTGATGAGTGGACACTTGTGAGGCTTTACTCTCCTGAATTTGCTTGATTCTCTGATGCACTCATGATTTGCACAGTATTTGGTCTGAATTAAGACATTTTGATTGTTGAGCCAGCACCCAAAAACAAACCCCATGACCACATCTTTTGCATTACCTTTGAGCTTATTGATTCTCGTTCTTGGTTGAACCCTCCTATTTGACCTAGCCTTGTGAGTGACATCCTAAGAGACTAAGTGAGTATTGGAAGTTGAAAAGACGAGAATATTTTGAGTTTATATATATATATAAAAAGGGAAAGAAAAGAGGAGAGTTGACTTGCTTAATGGCTATCCCTTTGAGACCGATGGGTTACTGGGTGATACTTGACAATGATCAGGTACCCCTTTGAGACCATGTAGGTTACTGGGAAAATTGTTTTTAAAAAAAAAATTGAAAGGTGCGAGATTTATAAGTGGACGATTTGTAAGAAAAACCAATGCTCATTTGCTCTCCAAGGTTGTTTACATGTTCATTTCATTTACCTGGTACCTTGGTACCAATGAAGTTTTGAATACTATCCTTCTGATTGTTACCCTGTGTGAATCATGAGCTTGCATTTTGAGATGAAAATCAAATTCATGGGGGGTAGGCTCACAGTGTGTTGATTGAGAGGAACACAAGCCTAAACACAGGAGGGATTGAGTGAGCAGTCACCTGAAATCATCTTGCATGCATTGGTTGCCAGATCCATTAACTTCCAAGTGATGATTGAGTAATGTAATGTTGGTATGACTCCAACTTCTAATTTCCAGTTGAACTTCAGTTTGCACAGTTGTGGGTTATACTCGTAGGGATGCTTGGTTGGTTGTCGTACCTATGGTTTTGTTTCTTTGCCTGAGGATGTGGCAAATGTTAAGTTTGGGGGAGTTTGATAACCACGCCAAAGGCATGGTTATATGCATGTTAGTTCTATTATAATCCCCTTAGTTTTACCCTTTTTACTGCTCATTGCCCTGATTAATTGCAAAGTTTGTTGTGAGATTTTGATTGAGTTTAGTTAATCACAAAGATGATGAATTCTCACTCTTTTACTTTGTCTTTGCAGGAAAAACACCAAATAAGAGAGGACTTAAAGCCTCCCGAGGAAGATCAAGAGCAATTCTGCTGGGCTTAGGGCGCCCAGGTGCTACAGAAGGAGCGCCTAAGCACCCTTGAAGAATTCAGAGAAGACTCCCTGGACACATAGCGCCCAGGCGCTCAAGACGAAGCGCCTAGGCACCCTAAACCACGAAGTAAAGGACGTTCTGGGTACATAGCGCCTAGGCGCTCCAGACGCAGCGCCTAGGCGCTCTAAATAGTATAAGTTAATTCTTCTGACCTAATTTGGGGCAGTCTATGGAGAATAGAAAGAAGGAGCACGAACCATTGCTATTCTGGGGAGTTCTGAGGCGTCCTGAAGAGAAGAAATCGTGGAAACGAATCGGATCTTCACATACCTATGGAGTTCCCTCTATTCTCTTCCCTTATTTTAGTTTTTATAATTGTTGCTATGTGTAGCTAAATTTCCCTTTGTTGGGATTGAGTGGATTTTGATGGATTTTGCTTGTAATTGACTTGGGATTCAGTTATGCTTAATGGATTCTTCTATTTTGAGTTTATAATCTCTGTTCTTAAAGCTTTATAAGGTTTGATAATCCTTAGAATGATTTTTGGGTTTATACATTGAATGAAAATTTGATGTGTGAATTTTGTTTGAGATTATGAACCTTATGATTCATCATGCTAGGAATAGTAGATGAATGTTTGTTATCTTGTTGAATTCTTAATCTTAATGCTTTATCCCTTTTAGATTCACCTAAGGAATTATGGATTTTAACTAGGATTTAAGGTTCTTATGCCTAAGGAATTAGGACTTGGATATTTAAGTGAATTCGATAACAAAATAGAAGCAGAAATTTGTTTTAACCCCAATTTAATCTGCAGCAAAAGAAATCAAATGAAACTCGATTCCAACTCCTTCATTAATTGATTATCCTTCATATCGTATACCAAGTGTTTGTTGATTTGCCTAATAGAAAAATCCAAAAATATTGTTAATGCATGAGTTCATTGTTAGTCGTATTTTGCTATTAGAGCTCACTTTGATCCAAATCTTGGTTTAGATAGTAGCTAACTTCATGAATTGGTACTTGGCCATCGATCCCTGAGAATGATATCCAGTTTCTCACCGTTTTTATTACTTGACGATCCGGTACACTTGTCGTGGTCCCATCACATATTCAAATAAAAGATGACGAGTACAAAAGCACTAAAGGGGAAAGTAGTAACCCTAGGATAGGTACTACTAGTAGACAAAGCCGCAACCCCATATATGTGACGCTCAGTGTCCCAATCGACACGTTAGGCATCAATGCCTCCATAAAGTTGTACACATACGTAACCGAAGAAATCTCGTCCATACACCATATCGAAAAATAATGAATCAGCCCAATCCAATCAGTAAGGGTGTGGTCCCTCTTCTTCTTCCTCACGATCTTTTATCAAATATAAACATAAAATAGAAATACAGGGATACTGGAAAGAGGTGAGACACCCAGCATTCAATACCAATATGGCAGTAAGAAAACAGAACGGCATAAGACGCCCACATAACATCACAACACATGTATTTATCAACAGTAATAATAAAATAAGCAATAAGTGAGAAACAACAATAAGTAATAATGAAAATAAGCCATAAAAGATAAACAATAATAATATCCCAGGCAATAAACAGTTCAATAATCAGATAATTATTACAATATTAAAATGAGATAATTTAACAGTTGTAAGTGCTCATGTCAGATGAAATATGAGACTGACAATGCATAATGCATATGATACCAAAATCCTACTTCATGGAGCTAGACATAAACATTCAGAGACAATGATCAGGGAGTTATGCCAGTATCTCGTCAGCCTTAAAATAAAGTGCTTATCATAAAAATAATATTTTGCGCAATAAGGCTTATACATGGCACCTCAACAAGATCACGATATAGGACAGTGTCTCAGCCTAGATTATCAATGTGTTTGCATCGGTCTATCCCACGGCCCCAGTGGAGCTACCATTGTCTATTGTGAGACACCCGCACCCTGACGCCCCCAAGGCCAACAATATGATCTACACTTAGTCTACTCGTACCCGCACTAAGGTGTAATTCAATCTACTAGGCATGCGTCGCCTTTACAATATAGTTCAGCGGACATTCACAAATGCATGATGACTCAATGTACATCATGTATGTTCATCAATAAAATGTTTCTCATAAAACATTACATATCATGTATATTCATCAATAATATACTTTCCATGAAATATAGCACAATGACATATAATCAATCCTCAATAACATCATACCATAATTTTGGTCAAATTGAATATCAACATATTCATGTATATTTCACAGTGATATACTTTCTCATAACCATGCCATAACTGGCCAATGCAATTATCAACAACATAACATATTTAAATCTTCAACAATAACACATGGTTATTAAAATTCAACCCTAGGTTATGTTTTCATTTCAAGACTTTCATCACTAATCCTCTCTAAGAGAATCCTCTTGTAATTCTCATTAAATCTTTAGTACTCCTAATTAGCCAAGTTCTTTACTTTGAATTTAATCACACTCACATAGAATATTGTTCTAAGGCTCTCCAAGTCTCACTCATACTCTTGTTTTTTTCTCAAGTCTAAAATCACTCTAGGTTATCAAGTAAATCTCTTTCCTTCATTTTTCCATCTTATGAGTCCATAATAACTTATTAAATTACCTATTCACCTAAGTCTTATCTTGATTCATAAATCTTAGCCAATAAAGCCCTAGAGGCTATGAACCTTCCAAGGATAAGAACCCAATCAATTTCTCCATCACATTATTAGCATGAACCCTAAGGATCATTGAATCCAAAAATTTACATCCTACTTCATCATTATTTACCCTTAATCAATTCTTTTTTAACCTAAGCTTCTAAGTCTCAAATTATCACAAAACTTGTCTTAGATATCTCATTTTCTTCCTCTTGACTGAGACCTCTCCAAAGGTTTCTAGTCCCAAAATTTATCATCATTTCATCAATTATCCATCACCTAATTTCTTAAGTTCCAAATTAGTACACAAATTCCCTCATGGGCCCATCATTGGGCCACTTGGCCTTGAGCCTCCAAGAATCAATATCTAATCAATTTCTCCTATTTATATGCATCAATTCTTTAACACCTAATTACCTAAGTTTCAATTCCTACAAAATCAATCTCAAACCCCAAAAATGTGGTCCAAAACCGTGACCTCACCAAAGGGTAAGAAACCTTTCATTTTTCCATTCATCTAATTTAAGTAATCCAACATCATTAAAGCATTCAAAACAACCAACACTTTTATATAAATCAAATATACACAAAAGCATGAAAAACAAGCATACAAAGTGAGCAATCCATTATGGATTCCTCCTTCAACAACACACAAAGGTTCTCTCACTGCCAATAAAGGTTGAAGTGAGTAAATCTCCCTCTTACCTAAGGGAAGAACACGAAAAATCACTCCTTGATGATGCTTGTGATTTTCGTCCAAAGCTCCACCAAAACCCTAAAAATTTCAACTCAAGAGATCAACATTCTAAGCTTGAAAAGAATGAACCAATGGTCATAAAGAAGACCATGAACACGAAAATAAAGAGAAGAAATGAAAAGTCAAAACTTCACCTCAAAAGCTTCAAGTTTGGAGCTTGGAGAAAATGGTAAAGATGGAAGCTTTTGGGAATGGTTCCAAATAGAAAGGTGTTTAGAATGTGATGGAGATTAAGGAAATGTGATTGGATGAAATTTTTGAAGTCATGGAGGTGGAGATTAGTAGAGTGGTCGTGAGGTAGAAGAGAAGAAGAAGAGAAGAAAAAAAGAGAGAAAATGGAAAGTGGAGAGAGAAAGTGATAGAAAAGTATTTTTGAAATGAAAGTGAAGTGTGATAGGTGAAATGCAAAAAGTGACATTTGGTCATATTTTTGCCCACATTGCCGTGGAGCTACAAGGAGGGGGGAAGAGAATTGGCTTCTCCTACAAGCCTAGAGGAAGTTGCTAGGAAGCTTCCTCCAAGCTTCTCCAACAAGCTAAGGTTCCACCTTTTTGAAAAGTCAAAGTGATGTCATGGTGATGATGTCACCATTGTAATATCATTAAAGTGTTCTCTAAAATATGACTAACACTGTATCAGATTTATTATCAGTGGATAGAAGTTATAGTTAACAAAAATTGGTATTTATTGTCCAACGGATAATAAAATTGTTCTGTAATTTTTTTATTTATCAGATAAAAATTTTGAAAAACATGAAACCTCGTAAACTGTGTCTGGCCTTGGGTTTAGTAAGATCTCCCGTCGACGTTTCCCCAGTTTGAGGTTCTCGGGGAAAATATCTCATTTTCCTGACTCTGCTCAACGCACACGCAAAATAAGGAATATATTAAAATATTTAACATTTCTGAAAAAAATCTAAAAAAATTCAAAAATATTATAAAATGACTATTTATCACAAAATTATCAATTTTCGAAGTGTTACAGGCAACGTAAATATTAACTGGAGAGTAAGCCTTTTAGGGATAGGATTAGCTGCAATTACTTTGAAAAATAAAGAAATAAAAATAAAAGCCAAATTTAGAATTCTTCTGATGCTGAAAAATTTTAGAACAACTTTAGTCATGATTAATTTTAGAAAGAATTCACTGACCTCTCTTATAAGGTTTGAACAAATAAGTTATCAATGATTTCGTGTAAATAAGCAGGTCTTATATAGATAAGGACAATATCATATTAGAACCTAAGCGAAATAATCTAGGGTTGGCACCTACAGTTTAGCTGGATGAAACCACCAACAAGAATTCACAAATATGGCTACTGCTAAAAGGCGAACATTACAATCATATTGAATGTTTAGATAATCCACCAAACTTACTTCTGGTCCCCAAAAATTAACTCTTTAATCTTAGGAAACTGAAGTAATTTTGGGAGGTTCCAGAATATTTACTATATAAATAGAGCTTTCTGGTGCTGCACAAGTCTGAACATTAAAAACTAAACTAAAATTATGTACCCAAAAAAATAATAATAATAAAATAAAATTATAAAATAACAAACATATGCCTGAGTATAACCCCTGACATATTTACCCAGAACAAGAAGATAAAATGTAGAGTTAAAATAAGTAAAGCGCACTATATCATGTAACAGTCGCCCATATGACTATTTATGTATTAAAATTTATAGAGATGGTTCAGCAAAAAATGTAGTTACATTCTTTTTGGCAGTGATATGAATGAACATTAAAGACAGATTTGTGCCATGATCTAAAAAAAGAGAGTTTTAACTCCATTTTTGCAAATGAAAAAAAATATTTCAAGAAAATAACATCCAAGCCGAAGACATAATTTACTAACAGAAATGCATGATATTGTATCTAGAAAATAAAAGACTTGGATGAGTACCAAACTCTCTATTCCATTGCCAAGACCCTCTACTAGTCTAGAAAGCATATCAAGAGAGCATACAATGAACTCCTTGTCATACTGAACCCCTACTGCAACAAGATTAGCCTAAAATAGAATATACACTCAGCTTGTTGGAAAAAAAATAAAACCCTAAAATCAGCCCCTATTGTTAATATATCTTTTTGTCACACAAATCATAAAGAAAGAAGGTAAAGGAAATTAATCTTTTAGATTCAAATAGGATACGCAAACATAAAACTAATTAGACAAATAATAATAATAAACACAAACATATACACCAGAAAAACACCATGCTATCTAATAACATATGATATTTTTTAGGCTTCATATATTTCATTAATCCATCTACAGTTGTAGTCCCAAGACTAGTAGTGCTTAAGTGGTTAATAAAAGAAAACATGCAGAAGAGATAATAGCACATTCATGCGGTAATAAGGTGTGTAATTCACCCTAACTATATATACGCATAAGTAAACACATAGTAGACTGTCATTTAAATGTGAAATTACTGAACGAAAAAACACGTAGCACCAACAATGTGACAAAAGAAACTACAGGCAACAATGAACCATAAAACAACCAAAAAGTTAAAGTTGAGTTTCCTCGAAGATATAATGTAAACAAAATTTTAAAAGATCAAATCAATGGGACAAGAACCTTTGCAAATTGTTGGGTCTGAATTATATTTAAAATGGACCAAAGGTAGGGAACACCACTAGAACCTAATAAAAGAATCACATATGACTTTTGAGTGAAGTTACTTAACAAGAGTAATGTGCAAACAAACTACTTTTCTTTCTTTCTTTCTTTCTTTTTTTGGAGCAGGGATCGTATAAATTGCATATCCACTTATAGTTTATAATGAAACCCTAACCCAACAACAACCCATGAAAAATAAAAAGAAGTGAACCTTACAACAAACGTAAATGACTACCATTAACAATTATCAGTGAAACTCAAAGTGGATAACAAATTTTTATAATAATAAAAAAAACATAAGTGCTGGATAATATTAGTGGGAATAGGAGTTGATTAATTGTGAAGATACCCAAAATTACACAATCAGATAAAACATTGAAATGAGAAAAACAAACACAGAAATAGTATAATAAAAATAAAATTTTGCAGGGAAATAATAACCCATAACTGTAGAAGCCTCTAACAGAACTTAAAGCCACCAGTATCTTCATATACAAAGAAGTGCAAAACAGAACTAAAAGGAAGCAACGTGGTGAGATGCAAAAGCAGCAAAAGCAAGCAAAGACAACTAACAATAGCAAAGTAAGATTAATATATTATTACACAGAACATGGGAGCTAAGGTAAGAAGCACATGTCACTAAACTTTATCCATCCATCTTAGATCAAATCATATATAGTAGCATTTAAAAAAACATTATTTTTAAATGAAAAAACAAATTGACCATCAATAAAAAATGCAAACAAAACAAAATGCTCGTCTGTTTGGAAACCGAGAAAACGAAGGAAAATGGGAGAAAAATTGAAAATTTAACTTCGAGCTACGAAGTACAGCCAAATGGGTATTCGTTTCCTCGATTGTTAGTTCAATAAAACAAAAAAAAAACCAATGGATTAGAAAAATTTTAAGACTATTACCCTGCTACATATGCGAATCGAAAATTGAAAAACAATTTAAAAATAAAAATTAAAAATGCAAAACAAAAAAAAAGAGAAAGAAGAATAATGGTCATACCAGGAGGCTAAGAAGAAATTGAAAAGGAGTGAAAATGGAGGAAAAAGGAAGTGCATTTGAAGGGAGTTTTAGATTTGGGAGTCATCATACCTAAACCAAATGCCGAACCAAGAGCTAGCCAAACGGCGGCCAGGGAGTCACGAGCCGCGAGACCAGGGCGGAGATTTGAGTTTCCAATAAGAACTTTGTGCTATTAGAGGGGCGAAGGCTTGTTTTGCAACCTCGATCACAGTTGGTGAGTAATGAAAGCTGGTTCTGGGAATGTTGGAAAGCCAAAGGGTCCAAATCCGTTCGGAGAGGCAAGTTCGGGATGAAGGGTTTTAGTTCAATCTTCAAACTAAGACACTTTCAGTACAATCTAGGGCATTAATAGAGAGTAGGTTGGTATTTTTTTTTCAACAAGTCTTCAATGTGTTAGAGAAATGAGAGTGGGTATGAAAGTGGGTTAGAAAAAATTTGTCTCCCCTACGGAATGACTTTTATTTACACCTTTTTTGGTCAAAATATTTGAAAGAAACAATTGGGAACAACTTTAAAATGTTGCCTATTATGTTTCTGGCAACGTTTATTAAAGGTTGGTTAAAAATTGTTTCTTAAATATGGTTAATTTCAGAGAACACCGAAAAAGCGTTGTCTGTGCACTCTATGGCAACGTTTTCGAAACATTGCTTAAAAAACGTTGCCTATACTAAGAACTAACATCAAATTTCAAAAAGCATTGCCAATACAACTTTAGACAACACTTTCAAAGCGTTGCTAAAAATAGCGTTGCCTAAAGTAAAAAATGTTGCAGTGTTTATCTTTTTTAATTATATACCAACAAGCATGATAATATAAATCAAAGAAACAAAAACTTTATACCAACAATGCATCAAATTTAAATTCAAATAAGTTTCTTGTGTAAAACATTGAAGTTCATCACCAGTTTATAGAAAATGAAATTTATAAATAAATAACATGTGTAGAGATTGTTTGAATATTTTAAATGAACTAGGATAAATCATATTATAATTTTATAAAATTCAGATTAATTAGATGTCAAAATTATTAGAATATTTTATTTAGCTCAAATTGTAATCAGTATTATTATTGAGCCTTTTGTTATTAAGCACTGCTCATATGTGAATTTTGTTTGAGTCTAGTATATGGGCTTGCCATAGTAGGTAAGTTTAACCTATTTTAGTTAGTTATATATATATATATATATATATATATATATATATATATATATATATATATATATATATATATATATATATATATATATATATGGAGAGGCCCGTATTCCTAGTTAATTTAGTGCGTACAATTGCCCTATTAATACTGACGTGTAAGTGACTACTGTGAAATAGGAATAATATATCTCTCTCATCGAGATCGCTTTCAAGGACTTAAACATAGCAACTTCATTGGCATCTTTTCAAGTTAACCCTATAATTCAATCTATATCATTTGGGCATGCCATAATTTGGGGTTAATTGATCTTGGAATTCTAGCAGTTGGTATCAGAACTTGGTTTTAATCCTAATTATGACTATCAATTTTTTATTTTACCTAAAAAAAATTGTGTAATATTTTAAATTGAAGAAACATGAAACCCTAACGAATATGATGTGCAATTCAAAAAAATTTATGTAATTAATTTTGAAAATAAAGCTAGGGCTTTTGTAGATAAGTGTTTCATGATTTTAACAACATGCATATCATGTCAAACGGATTAGAATCCGGTGAGAAATTTTTCAAAACTTCATGAAACCCTCTTGATTTTGTTCCAAAAACCGACATTTCCTTTTGGTGTATTGTTTTCTAAAATTGGTTTGGGGGGTTTTTATATATCTTTTCTTCCTGAATCTAAAGACACCAAGATCATGTTTTCTTGTTGAGAAACTTGTTCTAATTTCGTATAAATCCATAAAACCCCTTCTCAGTTTTGATTAGAAAACCTAGTTTTTCATGTATTATTTTTCAAAAATTATTTGGGGATATTGTAGTTCTTTTCGACGATTCTAATGAAATGAATTGCATGAAAAGGCTCATATTGAGGGAGAAATCGCACGCAACTCGTTCTACCATGAACTAGATCGCGCGACTCGTTTAATAGAAAACAAGTAAGGGAGACGAAGTCTTCATCTCACGCCCATTCGTGCCCTAGGCGTGTGGAGGCATGTACTAGCAATAGAAGATTCATTTTTTTAATTCTATTGTTTTGGTTGTTCTCCACGCACCCTAATTTTTTTTTTGGGTATTTTTATTTATTTTTTCATGCTTATTTATTATTTATTTCATAATTTCTAGAGTTTAAAATTGTTAAAAATATATGGTACTCTCCTCTTTTGCTTATGAATTTTTTGTGTATTATTGTGATATCTCGGGGCATGATATATATTGTGCACTGATCTCAGATTTGATATTGTTTGGTCAGTGAAATAATTTTTGATGTTATTTTGTGCATAAATTAATATGTAATATTTTGAAAACTATTTATCTTGTTGTTATTTATGCAATTTGATGTTGAGAGTTGTTGTTTGAAGAAATGTGGTAGTGTTTTGGGGAACTTTACATGATTGCGAGCTTACCTTCACGGGACCAATCGTGTTGAGGTGCCATTTGTTAATAATGTTGCACTGAAGTTTGTGTTGATGATGCATTTACCCTATCGATTTGTCTTCATTAATATGATTCTTGATGATTTGTTAAAGGCATTAAGGTTGTGTCCTTAGAGTTCTTAGTATCCTCTCGGTACTAGCTTTAGGGACATGATTTTGATGTTTGTGGGAGTCTGCTCATATATTATAATTCGAGACCTTTAGGCGGAATTACAATTTCATGAGAGAGTTCCATTGTGGTTATTGCTCATTTTGTATATTGATATGCTCAATGAGAAAATCTCCCTTTAAACACTGATTATTCAGCTTTGCTTATGAAAATAAATATTTTGACAAAGTTGTGTAGGACTAATTATGAAGACTAGGTTAATTCAGTGAATTTATTTCTGGCTATCTTAGTTGTTTGATGTTTCTCTCACTAAGGATGAGCTCCAAAGCCTATATATTTGTCTTCCACTATGGTTAGGATGAATTATGAAAGGCGGGCTCATTCTAGAAAAGTTTGTCTCATGACTATAAAGTATAGCATGGACAAAGTCATTAAGGAGAGTATCAGTGAAGCAGATAATGCTAGCAAATTTCATAAAGCTATTGGTGAATCCAGAAGGGCCTGTGACCTTTATATGTCGACCAAGACTATGCATGATGATATGAATAATGTTCATGAATGCACCATGAAACTTGGAGTTCAAAAATAGGCGAAAGCCAAGTAAAGGAAATTTGATTATTATAGTAGGAAATAAAGTTAGCATTAAAATAAAGTATACAGGTGTTGTTTCCTTGAAACTTTGTATTGGATATTCTTTAGGTTTAAAAGCACCATCTTTGTACCTTCAATAAGAAGGAACTTGTTTTTGGTCTCTGCTTTGGATAGTTGCACTATCCTTTCGGTTTAGTTATAAAGAGAGTCTCCCTACTTTATGATTATGTTCTTGTTTGTTCTGGAGTTTCATCTAATGACCTTTATATATTAAATGTTGACCCATTTCTATTGATCAACGATATTCAAATGTTAGTGATATTATAGGAAATAAGCGTGATAGAGTTTTGTCTATGTTGTGGCATAGACGTTCAGGCCATATCTCCATGGAAAGAATTGAAAAGTTAATCAAGGAGAATATTCTTCATCGTTTGAACTTCACTGCTTTTATACTTGCATTGTTTGCATAAAAGAGGAAGCTAATTGCTAGAGCCAGGAAGATTTGGTTTACCAGGTGTGAAGGAATACTACGGTTGATTTATACAAACTTTTGTGGGCCTATTTCTACTTTTGCCATAGGCAATTTTGAATGCTTTATCACCCTGATTAACAATTTCTCTAGGCATGAATGGATCTACTTGTTGTGTGAGAAATCTAAATCTTTAGATGCTTTTAAAGCATTCAAGGCTATAGTTGAATAAGGTTAATCTTAAAACCATTAGTGGTTTCTTTATTGGCTATTTTATTAGCTCAATGGGTTTTATGTTCTATTATCCCTCTCATACTACTAGAGTTATTGAATCAGATCAAGCTATCATTTTTTAAGGGGACTTAGAGTATGGTGGAACTCAGAAGTTGCATATTGTTAATTTTGGAGATGAGCATGTTGTCTTTCCTATTCTTGTTGTTCCCTTTCCAAGGATAGTATTGTTACCCAAGTGGCTTCAGTACTCAAGAGGGGGGTGAATTGAGTATTTAAAATTTTTTCGCAAAAGCCTTAAACAAATAAACTATGCTGAATTTAAATAATAAAAGGCGTGAATAAGATGAAGATAAGAAGAACAACTAGAAATTAAATTGCAAGATATAATAAATAAAGTGCGAGAAAGACAAAAGATTAAGGAAAGAAGAAAAGCGGCACGATGTTTATCTGGTTCGACCACCAACCACTTGTGGCCTACGTCCAGTCCCCCCGAAACACGGTTCGAGATTTTTCACTATTCAATACAAGCTTAAAAACAGTGCTTGCAACCTTTACACAATAGAGCACTTTTCACACACGGGGAAACTCTACCCTTGTGCTAAAGCCTCACCAACTGGGGATACCTCACCCTTACACAAACCTTAGAGGGATACCTCACCCCTTTGAAGGATACCTCACCTTCTTTACAACAAGGGATACCTCACCCTTTTACTTGAGGGATACCTCACCCTCACAATACAAGATATCGAGAGAAATAGATGAAGAAGAGAAACTCTCACTCGAGCAAATATTACAACTTGAAGCACTATGGAGCTCTCTAAGGATATCTCAAGATTTTGGCGAAAAGAGCACGAGAAAATAAGAGAAAATAGTGAATCACGTTTTTGACACAAGCAAAAATAATTCAAGTGATTGGGCAACCTTTAGAAGAGACCCAAGGTCTCTATTTATAGAGCATTTGAGAAAAAGAGCCGTTTAAACAATTAATATCCATTTAAATTTGAATTATAGCCGTTTCTTTCTATTTCGAAATCTGTGGTATTCGAATACCATCAGGAGGTATTCGAATACCGTATTCGAATACCATCAGAGGTATTCGAATACCTCTGATTAAAAAGCCTTGTAAAAACGTGATACTAGGATGTTATTCGAATACCTTTAAATGGTATTCGAATACCTCTGTTGAAAAAAGGCTTTTAACACTTTTAAATGCTTTCAAAACCATGATTTGGATTTGTGATTTTTAATTTAAAACAATTTTGAAAATATTTCTTTGTGTCCAAAATCAATGAGATATCCAATGAGTCTCCTTACAAGACCTTAAGTCCTAAAGCTAATCTTGAAAACCTTGGACTTGATCTTCTCATCATCTTAATGTTTGTTATCATCAAAATCATTGTCCATGTCACTAGCCAATTACATTCTCCCCTTTTTGATGATGACAAACTAACATTTGAGAAAAGCATTAGTTCATATAAATTGAAATTCACAAAGTTAATTTAGAGATACTTTCTCCCCCTCTTTTTCATAAGAGGTGATTTATATCAGAGATGTGCATAGCAGCTCCCCCTTACTTTTGGAATCCAATTTCTATTTTTGTTTTGACTTTTTTTTTTTCTTGACTTTTCTCAAACAAAGACATTTAAACTTGTTCTCCCCCTTTTGTACATTTGATACCATTCTCCCCCTTTTGTCATGATCAAAAAGATGGGGCAAGTATTTTTCTCTCCCATTTTATCATATTAAACAATATATGCATGTCCTCAAGTTGAATGAATTTTGTCCATTTAAATTTATGCTTGAGGTAGTGTTCTCCCTACAACAAAATTCAGAGTGCTTTCATTGGTATCCATTAATGTTGGATCCATAGGGGTTAGTCAAACTCATAAGCCAATAAGCATTTAAAACAATGAGGCAAAAGCGAAAAATGATTCTCAAGGGCAAAAATATATTTATCGATTAATTTGGCCAAGAAATCACTTGTTTGATATCATTTGTTTTCATTTGTTATTACTTGTTATTATGTTCATACCACTTTGATATCACTTGTTGTCAAAATGTAAAGCATTTACCACTTGTTTGATATCACTTGTCAAGATGTTCTAAGCATTTACCACTTGTTAACAAATTCTTATAAATCGACATATGTCAATAAAAACATAGATATTAAATATTTCATATACCACTTATTGCACTTGTTCGTATATCAAAACAATAGCCAATTACATTGAGCATATTTTAGAAAAAAAAAATAAAAAGGACAAGAACAAGCCAAGAAATATGCATTTAAGAACATCATGTGATTTTCATATAAGGCATAAATGAAGGCTTGATGAAATAAGATTAAAAGCATGTTATTTGCATTGCATATGCAAGAAAAAAGAATAGAAGCAGAAACGAAATAGAGAGGACGATGAAAAACTTGCTTTCAGCAATGTGGTATTCGAATACCTCTTGCTGTATTCGAATACCCATCACATTTTATAAACTCCAGAAGGAGCAAGTATTCGAATGCCTTGTAAGGTATTCGAATACTCCAGATAGCATGTAACAAGTACTGATGAAGATTTTTCAGGTTATTCGAATACACATTTGGGTATTCGAATGCCCCAGCTAATAAAACCACAAGAACTCTGTACTGATGTATGGTATTCGAATACCATGGGAGGGTATTCGAATAGACCTATCAGAAAAACATGGATTTTCACGTACAGATGCAATGGTATTCGAATACCACAGGGAGGTATTCGAATAACTAAAACATAAAAACATATAATTTACGTCCAGAAGGTATATTTGAGATATGAAAACTTACCTTTTGATGGAAATACAAAGAAAATACCGTAAGAGAGCTTGCCTTATTATTTGCCATTATTTTCTTATCTGTTCCAATGATTAAGAGCTTATTTCATAGTTGCAACTTCAAGCTTCATGAAAAGAAGGAAGAGAGCTTGAAGTTATTTCCGGTCTTGTGCTCGCAGTAGCCACTTTCAAAAATGCCGAAGTCAGTTCTAGGCTTTCAAGCACACCTGCAACACAATTTAATTTTTTGTTTTTGGTACCCAAATTTTCTTGGGTCCTTGAGTGTCAGTTTTGGGCAATGTACCCTTTGGAACCCAAACCATTTTTGTCCCAATTTTTGTGTTAACATTCTTTCTTGCATTGCATGTTGAAGCACTTTGTGACCCTTCTTCCCACAATAGAAACATTTAATAAATGGGCTACATGAAATGCTAGAATTAACAAAGAAATTTTTATAGGATTTGTGTTGATTATTCGGGTTATATCCTATTCCAGCTTTTTGAAAAACAACCCTTTGTTTTCCTAATAAAATATTTAAATTATCTCTTCCAAATGTGAATTTGGCAAGGGTGTTCTTTAAATTTTCAATTTCATTTTCAAGCAAATGACATGAAGAACAAGGTAAACAAGTAGAAGCATGTGAGGAATGAGATGAGCATGCATCAATAATTCCCAAAGTTTCATTTTCAATTTTTAATTCTTCAATCTCTTTATTTAAAATTAGAATTTGATTTTCCAAAGAAGAGATAGTTTTCTTAGATGAAGAAATTAATTTAGTGAGCCTTATTGATTCGTCATGCAATTCTTCAAAGGCATCTTGTAATTCATCATAAGAAGGAGATAAGTCAGAATTTACCTCGTTGTCGCTTTCTTCTTCTTTTTCTTCTCCTTTGGCCATGAGACAAAGTTGAGCTTCTTCGCTATCTGAGCTATCAGTGGAGTCCATGTCGTTGTCATCCCATGCTATGTAGGCTCTTCTTTCTTTCTTTTCCCTTGAGTGCCTTTTCTCATACTTCTCCACTTTCCTTTGATAGATTGGGCACTCCATTTTTATGTGTCCCAATTCTCCACATTCGTAGCATTTTGGAGGAGTGGAGGATCCTTCTCCTTTGTGATATGCCTTCTTTTGAGGAAGGGGTGGTCTTCTTTGAAACCCCTTTTTCTTTAGGAATCTTCCGAATTTTTTCGCAAGGAGACTAAGATTCTCCTCACTTAGTTCAAAATTTTCAGCATCCTCATCATCATCTTCAAGTATGGAAGAAGTGGCTTTGAGTGCAATTCCCTTCTTCTTCTTATCATGCTCTTCACTTTGATTGAGCCTATTTAGTTCCAGCTCATGTTCTTGAAGCTTTCCGAATAGGGTGGCTAGAGACATTGTTGATAAGTCTCTTGATTCCGCAATAGCCGTTACTTTGGGTTGCCAAATCCTGCTAAGACATCTCAACACTTTGTTAATCAAATCTTCGTTAGTAAAATTCTTTCCTAACGATGCAAGATGATTAACAATGTGGGTGAACCTCTTTTGCATTTCTTGAATGCTTTCTCCTTGGTTCATAGTAAATAATTCATATTCACGAGTTAGAGAATTGATTCTCGACCTCTTAACTTCACTAGTACCCTCATGGGTAACTTGTAAAGTGTCCCACATTTCTTTAGCAGTTTTGCAATTTGAAATTCTAAAAAATTCATCATGCCCCAAGGCTGAGGTAATGATGTTTTTAGCTACTAAGTTATTTTGAACTTTTCTTTTATCATCTTTAGACCAATCACTTCTAGGTGTCTCGGTTTTTACACCATTGACAACGCGTGTAGGTATAAATGCGCCATTTTCGACAAAGATCCCACACATCTAGATCAATAGCCTCTATAAAGATTTTCATTCTTTCCTTCCAATATGCATAACCATCCCCATTGAAAAAGGGTGGTCGATTTATGGAAGTTGCTTCTGATAAAACATTTGATGAAGCCATGTACTCTTGAAGCGGCTAAGCTCTTTATACAAGAGTCTAGCTCGATACCACTTGTTACCCAAGTGGCTTCGATACTCAAGAGGGGGTGAATTGAGTATTTAAAATTTTTTCGCAAAAGCCTTAAACAAATAAACTATGCTGAATTTAAATAATAAAAGGCGTGAATAAGATGAAGATAAGAAGAACAACTAGAAATTAAATTGCAAGATATAATAAATAAAGTGCGAAAGACAAAAGATTAAGGAAAGAAGAAAAGCGAGCACGATGTTTATCCCGGTTCGACCACCAACCACTTGTGGCCTACGTCCAGTCCCGAAACACAGTTCGAGATTTTTCACTATTCAATACAAGCTTAAAAACAGTGCTTGCAACCTTTACACAATAGAGCACTTTTCACACACAGGAAAACTCTACCCTTATGCTAAAGCCTCAGCTTGCAGGGATACCTCACCCTTACACAAACCTTAGAGGGATACCTCACCCCTTGAAGGATACCTCACCTTCTTTACAACAAGGGATACCTCACCCTTTTACTGAGGGATACCTCACCCTCACAATACAAGATATATCGAGAAATAGATGAAGAAGAGAAACTCTCACTCGAGCAAATATTACAACTTGAAGCACTATGGAGCTCTCTAAGGATATCTCAAGATTTTGGCGAAAAGAGCACGAAAAATAAGAGAAAATAGTGAATCACGTTTTTGACACAAGCAAAAATAATTCAAGTGATTGGGCAACCTTTAGAAGAGACCCAAGGTCTCTATTTATAGAGCATTTGAGAAAAAGAGCCGTTTAAACAATTAATATCCATTTAAATTTGAATTACAGTCGTTTCTTTCTATTTCGAAATCTGTGGTATTCGAATACCATCAGGAGGTATTCGAATACCGTATTCGAATACCATCAGAGGTATTCGAATACCTCTGATTAAAAAGCCTTGTAAAAACGTGATACTAGGATGTTATTCGAATACCTTTAAATGGTATTCGAATACCTCTGTTGAAAAAAGGCTTTTAACACTTTTAAATGCTTTCAAAACCATGATTTGGATTTGTGATTTTTAATTTAAAACAATTTTGAAAATATTTCTTTGTGTCCAAAATCAATGAGATATCCAATGAGTCTCCTTACAGAGACCTTAAGTCCTAAAGCTAATCTTGAAAACCTTGGACTTGATCTTCTCATCATCTTAATGTTTGTTATCATCAAAATCATTGTCCATGTCAGCTAGCCAATTACATTCTCCCCCTTTTTGATGATGACAAACTAACATTTGAGAAAAGCATTAGTTCATATAAATTGAAATTCACAAAGTTAGTTTAGAGATACTTTCTCCCCCTCTTTTTCATAAGAGGTGATTTATATCAGAGATGTGCATAAATGCTCCCCTTACTTTTGGAATCCAATTTCTATTTTTGTTTTGACTTTTTTTTTTTTGACTTTTCTCAAACAAAGACATTTAAACTTGTTCTCCCCTTTTGTACATTTGATACCATTCTCCCCTTTTGTCATGATCAAAAAGATGGGGCAAGTATTTTTCTCTCCCATTTTATCATATTAAACAATATATGCATGTCCTCAAGTTGAATGAATTTTGTCCATTTAAATTTATGCTTGAGGTAGTGTTCTCCCTACAACAAAATTCAGAGTGCTTTCATTGGTATCCATTAATGTTGGATCCATAGGGGTTAGTCAAACTCATAAGCCAATAAGCATTTAAAACAATGAGGCAAAAGCAGCAAATGATTCTCAAGGGCAAAAATATATTTATTGATTAATTTGGCCAAGAAATCACTTGTTTGATATCATTTGTTTTCATTTGTTATTACTTGTTATTATGTTCATACCACTTTGATATCACTTGTTGTCAAAATGTAAAGCATTTACCACTTGTTTGATATCACTTGTCAAGATGTTCTAAGCATTTACCACTTGTTAACAAATTCTTATAAATCTGACATATGTCAATAAAAACATAGATATTAAATATTTCATATACCACTTATTGCACTTGTTCGTATATCAAAACAATAGCCAATTACATTGAGCATATTTTAGAAAAAAAAATAAAAGGACAAGAACAAGCCAAGAAATATGCATTTAAGAACATCATGTGATTTTCATATAAGGCATAAATGAAGGCTTGATGAAATAAGATTAAAAGCATGTTATTTGCATTGCATATGCAAGAAAAAGAATAGAAGCGAAACGAAATAGAGAGGACGATGAAAAACTTGCTTTCAGCAATGTGGTATTCGAATACCTCTTGCTGTATTCGAATACCCATCACATTTTATAAACTCCAGAAGGAGCAAGTATGCGAATGCCTTGTAAGGTATTCGAATACTCCAGATAGCATGTAACAAGTACTGATGAAGATTTTTCAGGTTATTCGAATACACATTTGGGTATTCGAATGCCCTAGCTAATAAAACCACAAGAACTCTGTACTGATGTATGGTATTCGAATACCATGGGAGGGTATTCGAATAGACCTATCAGAAAAATATAGATTTTCACGTACAGATGCAATGGTATTCGAATACCACAGGGAGGTATTCGAATAACTAAAACATAAAAACATATAATTTACGTCCAGAAGGTATATTTGAGATATGAAAACTTACCTTTTGATGGAAATACAAAGAAAATACCGTAAGAGAGCTTGCCTTATTATTTGCCATTATTTTCTTATCTGTTCCAATGATTAAGAGCTTATTTCATAGTTGCAACTTCAAGCTTCATGAAAAGAAGGAAGAGAGCTTGAAGTTATTTCCGGTCTTGTGCTCGCAGTAGCCACTTTCAAAAATGCCGAAGTCAGTTCTAGGCTTTCAAGCACACCTGCAACACAATTTAATTTTTTGTTTTTGGTACCCAAATTCTTTCTTGCATTGCATGTTGAAGCACCTTTCTTGCATTGCATGTTGAAGCACTGTGACCCTTCTTCCCACAATAGAAACATTTAATAAATGGGCTACATGAAATGCTAGAATTAACAAAGAAATTTTTATAGGATTTGTGTTGATTATTCGGGTTATATCCTATTCCAGCTTTTTGAAAAACAACCCTTTGTTTTCCTAATAAAATATTTAAATTATCTCTTCCAAATGTGAATTTGGCAAGGGTGTTCTTTAAATTTTCAATTTCATTTTCAAGCAAATGACATGAAGAACAAGGTAAACAAGTAGAAGCATGTGAGGAATGAGATGAGCATGCATCAATAATTCCCAAAGTTTCATTTTCAATTTTTAATTCTTCAATCTCTTTATTTAAAATTAGAATTTGATTTTCCAAAGAAGAGATAGTTTTCTTAGATGAAGAAATTAATTTAGTGAGCCTTATTGATTCGTCATGCAATTCTTCAAAGGCATCTTGTAATTCATCATAAGAAGGAGATAAGTCGAATTTACCTCGTTGTCGCTTTCTTCTTCTTCTTTCTTCTCCTTTGGCCATGAGACAAAGTTGAGCTTCTTCGCTATCTGAGCTATCGGTGAGTCCATGTCGTTGTCATCCCATGCTATGTAGGCTCTTCTTTCTTTCTTTTCCCTTGAGTGCCTTTTCTCATACTTCTCCACTTTCCTTTGATAGATTGGGCACTCCATTTTTATGTGTCCCAATTCTCCACATTCGTAGCATTTCGGAGGAGTGGAGGATCCTTCTCCTTTGTGATATGCCTTCTTTTGAGGAAGGGGTGGTCTTCTTTGAAACCCCTTTTTCTTTAGGAATCTTCCGAATTTTTTCGCAAGGAGACTAAGATTCTCCTCACTTAGTTCAAAATTTTCAGCATCCTCATCATCATCTTCAAGTATGGAAGAAGTGGCTTTGAGTGCAATTCCCTTCTTCTTCTTATCATGCTCTTCACTTTGATTGAGCCTATTTAGTTCCAGCTCATGTTCTTGAAGCTTTCCGAATAGGGTGGCTAGAGACATTGTTGATAAGTCTCTTGATTCCGCAATAGCCGTTACTTTGGGTTGCCAAATCCTGCTAAGACATCTCAACACTTTGTTAATCAAATCTTCGTTAGTAAAATTCTTTCCTAATGATGCAAGATGATTAACAATGTGGGTGAACCTCTTTTGCATTTCTTGAATGCTTTCTCCTTGGTTCATAGTAAATAATTCATATTCACGAGTTAGAGAATTGATTCTCGACCTCTTAACTTCACTAGTACCCTCATGGGTAACTTGTAAAGTGTCCCACATTTCTTTAGCAGTTTTGCAATTTGAAATTCTAAAAATTCATCATGCCCCAAGGCCGAGGTAATGATGTTTTTGGCTACTAAGTTATTTTGAACTTTTCTTTTATCATCTTTAGACCAATCACTTCTAGGTGTCTCGATTTTTACACCATTGACAACGCGTGTAGGTATAAATGCGCCATTTTCGACAAAGATCATCCACACATCTAGATCAATAGCCTCTATAAAGATTTTCATTCTTTCCTTCCAATATGCATAACCATCCCCATTGAAAAAGGGTAGTCGATTTATGGAAGTTGCTTCTGATAAAACATTTGATGAAGCCATGTACTCTTGAAGCGGCTAAGCTCTTTATACAAGAGTCTAGCTCTGATACCACTTGTTACCCAAGTGGCTTCAGTACTCAAGAGGGGGGGTGAATTGAGTATTTAAAATTTTTTCGCAAAAGCCTTAAACAAATAAACTATGCTGAATTTAAATAATAAAAGGCGTGAATAAGATGAAGATAAGAAGAACAACTAGAAATTAAATTGCAAGATATAATAAATAAAGTGCGAGAAAGACAAAAGATTAAGGAAAGAAGAAAAGCGAGTGCACGATGTTTATCCTGGTTCGACCACCAACCACTTGTGGCCTACGTCCAAATCCCCCGAAACACGGTTCGAGATTTTTCACTATTCAATACAAGCTTAAAAACAGTGTGCTTGCAACCTTTACACAATAGAGCACTTTTCACACACGGGAAACTCTACCCTTGTGCTAAAGCCTCACTGCTTATAGGGATACCTCACCCTTACACAAACCTTGAGGGATACCTCACCCCCTTTGAAGGATACCTCACCTTCTTTACAACAAGGGATACCTCACCCTTTTACTGAGGGATACCTCACCCTCACAATACAATATATCGAGAAATAGATGAAGAAGAGAAACTCTCACTCATAGCAAATATTACAACTTGAAGCACTATGGAGCTCTCTAAGGATATCTCAAGATTTTGGCGAAAAGAGCACAGAAAATAAGAGAAAATAGTGAATCACGTTTTTGACACAAGCAAAAATAATTCAAGTGATTGGGCAACCTTTAGAAGAGACCCAAGGTCTCTATTTATAGAGCATTTGAGAAAAAGAGCCGTTTAAACAATTAATATCCATTTAAATTTGAATTATAGCCGTTTCTTTCTATTTCAGAAATCCTGTGGTATTCGAATACCATCAGAGGTATTCGAATACCTCTGATTAAAAAGCCTTGTAAAAACGTGATACTAGGATGTTATTCGAATACCTTTAAATGGTATTCGAATACCTCTGTTGAAAAAAGGCTTTTAACACTTTTAAATGCTTTCAAAACCATGATTTGGATTTGTGATTTTTAATTTAAAACAATTTTGAAAATATTTCTTTGTGTCGAAAATCAATGAGATATCCAATGAGTCTCCTTACAGAGACCTTAAGTCCTAAAGCTAATCTTGAAAACCTTGGACTTGATCTTCTCATCATCTTAATGTTTGTTATCATCAAAATCATTGTCCATGTCAGCTAGCCAATTATATTCTCCCCCTTTTTGATGATGACAAACTAACATTTGAGAAAAGCATTAGTTCATATAAATTGAAATTCACAAAGTTAGTTTAGAGATACTTACTCCCCCTCTTTTTCATAAGAGGTGATTTATATCAGAGATGTGCATAACAGCTCCCCCTTACTTTTGGAATCCAATTTCTATTTTTGTTTTGACTTTTTTTTTTTCTTGACTTTTCTCAAACAAAGACATTTAAACTTGTTCTCCCCTTTTGTACATTTGATACCATTCTCCCCTTTTGTCATGATCAAAAAGATGGGGCAAGTATTTTTCTCTCCCATTTTATCATATTAAACAATATATGCATGTCCTCAAGTTGAATGAATTTTGTCCATTTAAATTTATGCTTGAGGTAGTGTTCTCCCTACAACAAAATTCAGAGTGCTTTCATTGGTATCCATTAATGTTGGATCCATAGGGGTTAGTCAAACTCATAAGCCAATAAGCATTTAAAACAATGAGGCAAAAGCAAAAATGATTCTCAAGGGCAAAAATATATTTATCGATTAATTTGGCCAAGAAATCACTTGTTTGATATCATTTGTTATCATTTGTTATTACTTGTTATTATGTTCATACCACTTTGATATCACTTGTTGTCAAAATGTAAAGCATTTACCACTTGTTTGATATCACTTGTCAAGATGTTCTAAGCATTTACCACTTGTTAACAAATTCTTATAAATCTGACATATGTCAATAAAAACATAGATATTAAATATTTCATATACCACTTATTGCACTTGTTCGTATATCAAAACAATAGCCAATTACATTGAGCATATTTTAGAAAAAAAAATAAAAGGACAAGAACAAGCCAAGAAATATGCATTTAAGAACATCATGTGATTTTCATATAAGGCATAAATGAAGGCTTGATGAAATAAGATTAAAAGCATGTTATTTGCATTGCATATGCAAGAAAAAAGAATAGAAGCAGAAACGAAATAGAGAGGACGATGAAAAACTTGCTTTCAGCAATGTGGTATTCGAATACCTCTTGCTGTATTTGAATACCCATCACATTTTATAAACTCCAGAAGGAGCAAGTATGCGAATGCCTTGTAAGGTATTCGAATACTCCAGATAGCATGTAACAAGTACCGATGAAGATTTTTCAGGTTATTCGAATACACATTTGGGTATTCGAATGCCCTAGCTAATAAAACCACAAGAACTCTGTACTGATGTATGGTATTCGAATACCATGGGAGGGTATTCGAATAGACCTATCAGAAAAACATGGATTTTCACGTACAGATGCAATGGTATTCGAATACCACAGGGAGGTATTCGAATAACTAAAACATAAAAACATATAATTTACGTCCAGAAGGTATATTTGAGATATGAAAACTTACCTTTTGATGGAAATACAAAGAAAATACCGTAAGAGAGCTTGCCTTATTATTTGCCATTATTTTCTTATCTGTTCCAATGATTAAGAGCTTATTTCATAGTTGCAACTTCAAGCTTCATGAAAAGAAGGAAGAGAGCTTGAAGTTATTTCCGGTCTTGTGCTCGCAGTAGCCACTTTCAAAAATGCCGAAGTCAGTTCTAGGCTTTCAAGCACACCTGCAACACAATTTAATTTTTTGTTTTTGGTACCCAAATTTTCTTGGGTCCTTGAGTGTCAGTTTTGGGCAATGTACCCTTTGGAACCCAAACCATTTTTGTCCCAATTTTTGTGTTAACATTCTTTCTTGCATTGCATGTTGAAGCACTGTGACCCTTCTTCCCACAATAGAAACATTTAATAAATGGGCTACATGAAATGCTAGAATTAACAAAGAAATTTTTATAGGATTTGTGTTGATTATTCGGGTTATATCCTATTCCAGCTTTTTGAAAAACAACCCTTTGTTTTCCTAATAAAATATTTAAATTATCTCTTCCAAATGTGAATTTGGCAAGGGTGTTCTTTAAATTTTCAATTTCATTTTCAAGCAAATGACATGAAGAACAAGGTAAACAAGTAGAAGCATGTGAGGAATGAGATGAGCATGCATCAATAATTCCCAAAGTTTCATTTTCAATTTTTAATTCTTCAATCTCTTTATTTAAAATTAGAATTTGATTTTCCAAAGAAGAGATAGTTTTCTTAGATGAAGAAATTAATTTAGTGAGCCTTATTGATTCGTCATGCAATTCTTCAAAGGCATCTTGTAATTCATCATAAGAAGGAGATAAGTCAGAATTTACCTCGTTGTCGCTTTCTTCTTCTTTTTCTTCTCCTTTGGCCATGAGACAAAGTTGAGCTTCTTCGCTATCTGAGCTATCAGTGGAGTCCATGTCGTTGTCATCCCATGCTATGTAGGCTCTTCTTTCTTTCTTTTCCCTTGAGTGCCTTTTCTCATACTTCTCCACTTTCCTTTGATAGATTGGGCACTCCATTTTTATGTGTCCCAATTCTCCACATTCGTAGCATTTTGGAGGAGTGGAGGATCCTTCTCCTTTGTGATATGCCTTCTTTTGAGGAAGGGGTGGTCTTCTTTGAAACCCCTTTTTCTTTAGGAATCTTCCGAATTTTTTCGCAAGGAGACTAAGATTCTCCTCACTTAGTTCAAAATTTTCAGCATCCTCATCATCATCTTCAAGTATGGAAGAAGTGGCTTTGAGTGCAATTCCCTTCTTCTTCTTATCATGCTCTTCACTTTGATTGAGCCTATTTAGTTCCAGCTCATGTTCTTGAAGCTTTCCGAATAGGGTGGCTAGAGACATTGTTGATAAGTCTCTTGATTCCGCAATAGCCGTTACTTTGGGTTGCCAAATCCTGCTAAGACATCTCAACACTTTGTTAATCAAATCTTCGTTAGTAAAATTCTTTCCTAACGATGCAAGATGATTAACAATGTGGGTGAACCTCTTTGCATTTCTTGAATGCTTTCTCCTTGGTTCATAGTAAATAATTCATATTCACGAGTTAGAGAATTGATTCTCGACCTCTTAACTTCACTAGTACCCTCATGGGTAACTTGTAAAGTGTCCCACATTTCTTTAGCGCTTTGCAATTTGAAATTCTAAAAATTCATCATGCCCCAAGGCCGAGGTAATGATGTTTTTGGCTACTAAGTTATTTTGAACTTTTCTTTTATCATCTTTAGACCAATCCCTTCTAGGTGTCTCGGTTTTTACACCATTGACAACGCGTGTAGGTATAAATGTGCCATTTTCGACAAAGATCCCACACATCTAGATCAATAGCCTCTATAAAGATTTTCTTCTTTCCTTCCAATATGCATAACCATCCCCATTGAAAAAGGGTGGTCGATTTATGGAAGTTGCTTCTGATAAAACATTTGATGAAGCCATGTACTCTTGAAGCGGCTAAGCTCTTTATACAAGAGTCTAGCTCTGATACCACTTGTTACCCAAGTGGCTTCAGTACTCAAGAGGGGGGGTGAATTGAGTTTTAAAATTTTTTCGCAAAAGCCTTAAACAAATAAATTATGCTGAATTTAAATAATAAAAGGCGTGAATAAGATGAAGATAAGAAGAACAACTAGAAATTAAATTGCAAGATATAATAAATAAAGTGCGTAAAGACAAAAGATTAAGGAAAGAAGAAAAGCGTACGATGTTTATCCCGGTTCGACCACCAACCACTTGTGGCCTACGTCCAAATCCCCCGAAACACAGCTTCGAGATTTTTCACTATTCAATACAAGCTTAAAAACAGTGCTTGCAACCTTTACACAATAGAGCACTTTTCACACACAGGGGAAACTCTACCCTTGTGCTAAAGCCTCGGCTTGCGGGATACCTCACCCTTACACAAACCTTAGAGGATACCTCACCCCTTTGAAGGATACCTCACCTTCTTTACAACAAGGGATACCTCACCCTTTTACCGAGGGATACCGACGAGCGCCGAACTCACTCAAAATTATAACCGAAGTTATTACCTAAGCTTGTAGCACAGGACAACACCGGATCGTCTCCTCAAGGATCGTAGATGCAATTTAATCAAATCAAGTGAAAGTTAGCAAAGGGGGGGGTTTGATGGTTCAAGGATCGCACTTAACAAAATTAAAAGGGAGAAATAACAATTAAAGAGCAATTCAATTTAGAAACCTATCCAAGATTGGGTGGATTCAATCATAGACCCTTCATAAAACACTTGAAGTGCAATTGAATTGTTAATTTGGATCTAACCGAGATCTCTCGCATCAAATCCAGAATTCATACTAGACGATCGTCTAGAATTCAATTAACAAGTGATAAACACAAATCCGCAATCGCATCATTCATGAAAATCTATGTTAATTTCAAGTACCGAATTCAATTAACTTAGGCACAAATCAAGAACCTAACCTCTTCAATTCCGTGATTAATTTAGATCAATCAGTTCTAAGTTTCATCACAAATCTCAATCTTCATTTATGTGATTAGTTTAGATCAATCAGTTCTAAGTTTCATCACAAATCTCAATCTTAAACCAAGATCAATCAGATCAACATAAATAGAATCACCATTCATGCATTCAAGATCAAGAAGAAGAAAAAGAAGAAAGAAGAAGAAAGAAAAAAGAGGAATTCAATTACAAATCAAATACAATACATAACCAAGGTCTCAAGAATCCAAACCACAATCTCTTCAAGAGTTCTAAATTGACCGAAAGTAGCTTAGCCCTCCATCACCATGAAGAGAAGCATCAAAATATACAAAAGCTATGAGAAACTATGAAGAAACTATGAAGAAACAAGAAACTAAGAGAGAAATGAAGGAGAGAATTCATGTTGTTGTTCATGATAAATGGTGCCTTTTATAGAAGTCTAAGGTAACAAAATGACAAAGGGAAGTGGGTGGATGAGTGGGTGAGTGAGTGGAGTGTTTGAGTGGATGGATTAGTGGGTTGGTTTAGTGGATTGGTTTAGTGGATGAGTGAGTGGAATGGTTGAGGATGAAAATTTCGTGTCTGACTTGGAAGCCAAAAACGACCCACTATACTTCAGAACCACGAAAAGTGTTCTTCATCAAAGTTGTAGATCCTTGTTTTGGCTATAAAATGGATAGCTGGTTCGTCCAATTTGGCTTCCTTAAGCCCAAGATATGTCCCAAATACCGTAGGTTGCTCAAACCCAACTTCAGCACCTCTGTTCCGACTTGTAAGCTCAAAATGACCTGCTAGACTTCTTTTTCTCAAAATGTGTTCTTCATGAAAGTTGTTTATTTGGATCTTGACTATCCACTGTCCAAATTTCAGCCCATCTCCATTATTACATCTTGAGATATGATTTTTTTGAGTGCACACTATTCGGATTCTACTGGCAGAACCCGTATTCTGACTTCCATGTAAACTTAGGTCCCTTAGACATCTGAATCAGACTTCGAGCTCTTCATCAAAGTTGTAGAGCTTCCTCTTAGCTTTCCTACAATATAAAATTCATGATTTTCAGATATCAAGAACTCAAGTTATGACCAAAATACAGAAACAGTGTAAAATCTCAATAATGCTGAAAATATTCAATTAGGACCAATTTGAGCTCAAACTCACAAAATCATGTCAAACTCAATCAATTAAGAATATGGAGAGTGTAAATGACTAAATATAAGGGTTTCTTAATGAATAAAATATGTGTTTATCAAATTCCCCACACTTAGCTTTTTGCACTCCTGGGCAAAACTCAAGATCAAAATTTTACAATCAAGAAGAACAACCAAAGGTTCAGGGATCAAAACATTCATGAGTTAACAATTCTCCACATCTCAAACCAACAAGCAAGGTATTTCAACATGAATCGAGAATGAAAGATCTTCACAAGATTCCCTCTCAATCTCTCAAGTGTTTAAAAGGTAGGTATTTCACTCAATTCAACCCATGAAAATTGCACTACCATAAGCTTGCTTATCTTCTACTTCTCCACTACTCAAAACACATGCACACACAAATCATGAGGACTTTATTCAAGGTTGTAGTGAGGTCAAGGTAACAGGAGAGGATAAAATGGATATGAGAAGATAAATACCAAAGAGAATAAAAGCAAATGAGAGCGAGTTCAAATAACAAGCATAAAAGTTCATCCCAACTCTAGTGTATATTCCTTTACATATTCATTTCCCAATCCTTTTCTTTTTTTTTTTTTTTTTTTTTTTAAACACTTGGTTTTTTTTTTTTTTTTTTTTATATATATATATATGAACATAACTATATACATACATTTTTTTTTTTGGGCACTCTTTTCTTTTTCAACAACCATTTTGTACACACACCCCCACACTTGTTCAAAACTCATCCATTAACCAAGCTAATGTTCTTTTATTCCCTAAGGTAAAGTAAGAACACGATTTCTCATTTAAGGCACATGATGAGCTAGAAACAAGGAATGGTCAAATAAGCTCAAAGGGGTTAAGCAAAGGAAAATATACAAGGTTGGCGGAATCGAGAGAATTTTCAAGAAGTCAAAAGAGTGCTTGATATCATATTGGAAACAAGGTTAGCTATTTGGTTAAACTAGCTAATTAAGAAAGAGGGCCTCAATCATGTTCATGCGTGCAAGTGAAATGTAGCCTCAAAAAGAATCAAAGCAAGTTCTAGAGTGGTCATTAACATGAGTGAAAATCACACAAGAAAGAAGAGAATGGCATAAATGTTGAATCCATCCATTAGGCTCAAAATCTCACAAGGTATGCATCCATCAAACTCAATTCATCAATTCAATCATCCATCACCAAGCATATCAGTTCAAGAAGGGAGAAAAATTATTCAATCATGCAATGAACCTCTTTTTTTTTTTTTTTTTTTTTTTAGAAATTTTTTTTTTTTTTTTTTACAAACGAAAAGAAACAGAAACATGCTAAAATCTCTCCCCCACACTTAATAGAACATTGTCCTCAATGTGAAAGAAAGAGATAGAAAAGAGCAACACAACCTGATAAGAAGTGAATCATCGCTAAGCAGAAAAGAAACACACTGTCAGTGCCGCATCAGACCTTGAAAAGAAATCAAACAAGAAAACGTTAGTACTTCCACAATGCAATACTAATTAATTACTACCTAAAAAACTCCTTACTCTGCCACCAATTAAGATGCGTCTCAAGAGTAAAATTACTCCTTACTCTGCCATCACTAATTGGTTTAATAAGTCCATGACAATCATATCATACTAAACAAAACATGAAAAACTTGATGAAAGATGAGTGTATACTTACTTAAGATTGGGATGGAGGTAGTCTGCTCTTTCGGCTTTGTGCCAAAGCATTGTTGACCAGTATTCGACCCATTCAAGACCAAATGCAACATAGGGCTCCCAAAAGGGACAAGTGGCCATAATACGACCGGCCGCTCACATGTGGATACAATCTACCTTCTTTGTTTTTCAATTAAGAAGGCTTTGGATCGGGATGCATGCATTTCCCCATTCACGGTTTGTGTTACCAAAGCCAACCCTAAGAAGTATACATTTTTTTTTTTTTTTTTTTATTATTTTTTTTTTTTTTTTTTGAATTTTTTTTTCTCATTTTTTTTTTTTTTTCATTTGTTTTTTTTTTTTTTTTTGTAAAATGCCATGAAGAAGAAGAAGAAGAAGATGATATGTACAGATTGTTTGTGGATATGGCTCACATCTCGCCTCTCGGTTTAACGTCCAAGAACGGCTTAAACGTCTTCTATGAGTCGAGGATAAGCTTCCCATCCAATTTTCTTATAAATTGGCAAACAGGGTCTTTTAGAGTCGATTCCCAAGATCGTAGCGTTGTTGTTCATCCTTGAAGAGATTCCACAATTTAAGAATTTCTCGATGCACCAATCCACAAGAATGCGTCTCAAGAGTCAATAAGATATCATCTAATGACTCCTTACTCACCCATTCTTAATGAAGAAAATTTTATCTTCTCTATTTGCGAAACCATCCCCTTAGTACGACATCGCTTGTTACACTTCCATCGTCCACATTTGTGACAGACTTGTAACCTTTTTGCTCTTCTCCTTTTAGAATATGAACTTCTTCCAAGACCTGGCATATATGAGTCAAATGAAATTGAGGACTCACCGCTAATCGGACCTTTGCTTCAATTATCCAACGTACATCTTCTCGGCATACCCTTGTGCATTAACATTCTCAATCTCTCACATCGAACTTTGTAGATTTTTCTCGAGCATTTTGAGGAAGAGAAGGAAAATGTTTTCTCGGGTTTGAAAGAATGACATCCATTTTGAAGGAGAAGAAGGGTTCGTTATTTTGGGAAATCGAAGAATAAACCGACTCAAGAGTCACGGAGTACCGTATCCGCCACTTAACCTAAGAACACAAAGAACTCAAGAACTTGGTTTTCCAGAATGATTGAGTCTTTGTCCATTAACCTTAAGCGCATTACCATTCCTAGGATCCTCGGTATCCGATGCCGAGAGGATACGCGTGTCCGACAACAAAAGAACCGCGCCACCTAGATCTCAATTTTCCAAGGAGTAGGTGCGAGATGATAATCTCAAAGCGAGAACTTTTTGACCAATTTCCGCAGCTTTTGCAAAAGGTGTAACAGTACCTTTAATAAAGTAGGCCAATAAAATCCATACCGCAAGATTTTCGCAGCTTGTTGTCGTGAAGAAAAATGACCTCCACATGCTTCGAGCGACTCTACCTACCTTATTGTCGGGCACATAGTGTTTTTTTTTTTTTTTTTTTTTTTTTTTCTTTTTCTTTTTCTTTTTCTTTTTTTTTTTTTTTTCTTTTTTTTTTTTTTTTTTTTTTTTTTTTCTTTTTTTTTTTTTTTTTTTTTTTTTTATTCATAATGCGGATGGAGAAGGTTCATCACCTCCACTTCGCATTCTCCGGAAGTTCATGATATCTGTTTGAGGCGGTGTCCATTTACGATGAAAGCTTTGGCGGTGACCTCACTTTTAATCCGAACAAAGACTGAAGGAAAAACATTAGTAACAATAAATGGTCCATCCCATCTAGACCTTAATTTACCGGGCATGAGTCGGAGGCGGGAGTTATAGAGGAGAACTTTTTGACCAATCTCAAATGTTTTCCTCGAATCAACTTATCATGGAAGGCTTTGGTCTTCTCCTTATAAAGTTTGGAACTTTCATATGCCTCCAAGCGGATCTCCTCTAATTGCTTTAACACTGCAGCTTCCTCTCCAAACCTCGCTTGATCTAGGTCCAAGTTGCACCTTTTCACCGCCTGAGAATGCTCGATGCTCAATTTCCACCGGTAGGTGGCAGGCTTTTCCAAAAATAATCCGATACGGAGACATCCCGATTGGTGTCTTATAAGCAGTCCGGTAAGCCCATAAAGCATCCTCAAGCCTCTTGCTCCGGTCTTTTCTCGTTAGGTTGAACTGTCTTCTCGGAGTATCTCGCTTAATTTCTCTGTTGGAGACCTCGGCTTGCCCATTGGTTTGGGGGTGGTAAGGTGTAGAAACCTTGTGTTGGACTCCATACTTCTTCATCAAAGCCTCCATGCTTCGATTGCAAAAATGTGAACCTTGATCACTAATGATGGCTCTCGGGACTCCAAACCTACGAAAAATCGTGATCTAATAAAATCCATAACAACTTTAGAATCATCGGTCCGAGTGGCCTTAGCCTCCACCCATTTAGATACATAATCCACAAAGACGAGCGTAATGTAAACAAAACCAAATGATACAGAAAAGGACCCATAAAGTCAATACCCCAAACATCAAAAATCTCACGAATAATAAGGGTTTCGGGGCATTTCATTCCTACGAGAAGTATTCCCTGTTCTCGGCATTGATCACAAGATTTGCAAAACATATATGCATCATGAAATAGAGTGGGCCAATATAATCCGAGTCTAAAACTTTCCTAGCAGATCCGTTGAGGACCGAAGTGGCCGCCACATGCAAGTTTATGACAAAAGCTAAGAATGGAATGGAATTCATCATCGCACACACCTCCTAATTACTTGGTCACCGCAAAATCTCCATAAGTAAGGATCATCCCACACATAATACTTTGACTCACTTTTCAATTTATCAATCTTAGCCTTAGTGAAATGTGCGGTATTGCGTTAGCAACCAAGAAATTAATCAAATCAAGAAACCAAGGGATGTTGCCTTGCGGCTTGAAAAGCCGCTCATCGTGGAAAACATCATGGATGGGAAAAACATCTGCCTCCCTTTCAATTCGACTCAAGTGATCACCCACCAAATTCTCCGCTCCATTCTTGTCACGGATCTCAATATCAAACTCCTGAAGTAGCAACATCCACCTAATCAACCGGGGCTTGGCATTGGGCTTCTTCAGAGAAACTTCAATGCCGCATGATCCGAAAACACAACCACTCTAGAACCAAGCAAATATGATCGAAATTTATCTAAAGCAAAAACAATTGCTAAAAGTTCCTTTTCAGTTGTGGTGTAGTTGATTTGTGCAGGATCTAAAGTTCTCGAAGCATAGGAAATGACATGAGATACTTTACCGACCCTTTGTGCAAGAACAGCTCCCAATGCATAATTAGAGGCATCACACATCGGTTCTCAATGGAAGTGTCCAATCCGGCGGTTGGATGATAGGTGTACTTGGTCAATGCCTCGCTTCAATTGATTGAAGGCATCCCGCACTTCTTGTCAAAGTGAAATTCCACATCTTTTTGCAAGAAGTTGGATAGCGGAAGTGCAATTTTGCTGAAATCCTTTATGAACCGTCGATAGAAACCTCGCATGACCAAGGAAAGAACGAATCTCCCGCACGCATGTGGGGTAAGATAGGCATGAAATAACATCTATTTTTGCAGGATCTACCTCAATACCCTCACGAGATATCACATGCCCTAAGACTATACCTTGTTCTACCATGAAATGACATTTCTCAAAATTTAGAACGAGGTTAGTCTTAATGCATCTATGCAAGACCCGAGCCGACTATCTAAACATGCATCAAAGGAAGATCCATAGACAAGAAAATCATCCATGAATACGTCCATGCAATTTTCTAAAAAATCGAAAAGATACTTACCATACACCTCGAAAGGTGCACGGAGCATTGCACGGACCAAAGGGCATCCTCCTATATGCAAATGTGCCAAATGGACAAGTGAAAGTAGTCTTCTCTTGGTCTTCGGGGCTATATGAATCGAAAATAGCCCGAATATCCATCCAGAAAACAATAATGTGACTTGCCGCCTAACCGCTCCAACATCCGATCAATGAAAGGCAAATGGGAAATGATCCTTTCTGGTAGCCTGGTTGAGCCGCCTATAATCAATGCAAACTCGCTAACTGTTTTGAACTCGTGTGGGCACAAGCTCATTGTTCGATCGCAACCACCGTGACCCCGCATTTCTTGGGAACCACTTGCACGGGCTCACCCATTGACCGTCGGATATGGGATAAATAATGCCACTTGAAGCAGCTTTGTAACTTCCTTCTTTACCACATCTAGAATCGGGGGATTTAGTCTCCTTTGGGGGTAAATGTCCTAACTGGTTTAATCCCTTCTTCCAATAAAATCTTATGCATGCATGTGGAGGGGCTAATACCAGGAATATCCGCAAGAGTCCATCCGATGGCTTGCCTATTCTCGCCTCAAAATCTGCGGTAATTTTTCTTCTTGATCGGGTTGTAGGTTTTTAGCAATGATCACCTAGGAAGTGTCTCACCATCTCCCAAATATGCATATTTAAGATGGTCTCGTAAAGTCTTCAACTCCAAGGATGGAGGTTGTACGATGGAAGGTAACAAGTGATCGAAACAATTGACTAACTCAAGAACATTAATTTCAAGCATGGTATTGACTCTCATTCTCAATTGTTGCATCATCAAGCTTGTATATCATTACTCATAACAGAGAAAAAATCTCAAAGACATGCGAGACATGGTTCATCATCACAAGTGGCACATGTATCACAAGAAACAAACCAAGATAGTCAACAATATCGTGAATTCAAATATAAATCAAGATAGACATCATCAACCAAATCTCAATCATATCAACATGGAAAACAGAATGCTCCTCTAGGGGTGTCTCATGGCATCAAAAATGTTAAATTGTACCAAATTGTCGCCAAACTCCATAGAAAGGGTGCCGACGCACGCGTCATCTTGGTCTTGGCGGTCTTGAGGAATGGTCTCGCCTAGAATCAATGGAGCATGGTTTGTTGGAGACTCATCTTCCATGTCCGAGAATGTAGAAATCTGCTGGAAAAATCAACTCATTCACCCGAACTAACACATCTTCCAAAGACACCTGCGGGGATGAGCAAGTGGCTCTATTTGCCAACCGAATCACGATACCAGTGGGTTGCAAAGTACCGATGTTTAAACATACACCGACATGGGCATGACATTGATCGAAGCACCCAAATCTAGCATTGCATGCTCAAATCTAGAGTTGCCAATTGTGCAAGAAATTGTGAAGGTTCCAGGATCTTTGCATTTACGTGGCATGCTTGCGTAATCATTGCGAAACATTTCTTCCCATGCTGATCTTCTCATCCCCTTTCAACCTTCTCTTATGAGTGCACAACTCCTTGAGAAATTTAGCATATTTTGGAATTTGCTTGATTGCATCTAGGAGGGGAATATTGATTTCCACTTTCCCGAATGTCTCCATGACTTCTTTTTCCATTTCTCGCTTGCATTGTTCTCTTGGATTGTGTGATCCTATTTGGAAAAGGCAATGGAATGGTAACATCTGAATTCTCTCGCAATTTTCTTCGAGGCACAGATTTCTCGGACTGAATTATCCATTTCCTGGTCAATTTCGATTCTTTGTAAGGTTGGAACATCAACTTCTTTGCCACTTCTCAAGGTAATTGCACTTACGTTGCCTCTTTGGATTGTTGTTTGTGAAGGCAATTGGCTAGAACCTTGACTCTTTAGCTCGCTCACGGTGGTTGCCACCGCCCGATTTGAGTTTGTAAATTCTGAATGTTGGCACCGACGTTCTGCTGGGCCCGAATGTTATTTGTGGCCATTTGTTTCATCGGTCTTCCAATGATGGCTCACCGGTGGAGTGGATTGACATGACCGTAGCCGAATGAGTTCTTTGTTGTGTCGAATGCAGGGGTATTTGTTGGTATTTGTTGCTTGGACCTGTAGCTTGGTATCTAAATTGTTGTTCTTCTTTGGGTGGGGCCGTTGTTGTTCTTTGGCTAGGATTCCCATATCTCAAATTGGGATGGTCTCGCCAACCAGGATTATAAGTACTAGAAAATGGATCATATCTAGATTGTTCTTTGTTGTTCTTGATATTGGGGTCTACCAGAAAAACACCACTGCAAGAAACACATTGATCTGGAAAAGCGGGACCATCTTCCCGAAGTGTAGGGCATGAATCGGTAGGATGAGATGAATTAGAGCAAATTCCACACACCGATGCAGCTCATCTGCATGGGTGGTTGTTGACCCATTGCTATCTCTGTCTTACCAAAGAAGTCAATTCATCTAGTCTCGTGTTCCATTCTTTGTTGGTCCATATGAGATGCTTGAATTTCATTAACTCCTCTGGTTGCGGTGATGATCCGCGAGCCAAATGTTGGGTATTGGCTGCCATGTTTGCTATCGGATCTCTTGCGGCGGTAGGAGTTTTGTCTACTAAGGCTCCTCCAGGGCAAAGATCGATCATGCTTCTATCATTTGGCACAAACCCTCATAAAAGTATTGAATCAAGAGCTGGTCACTAATTTGGTGATGAGGGCAGGCTTGAACACAACTTCTTGAATCTCTCCCGATTCATGCAAAGTCTCACCGGACATCCGTCTCGATGCCACATATATCCTTCCTAATTGCGGCAGCTCTCGAGGCGGGGAAGAATCTCTCCAGGAACAACCTCTTCATGTCATTCCAACTTCCGACCGAACCTGGTGAAAGATAAAACAACCAATCTTTGGTGCATCGACAAGTGAGAAGGGAAATGCCCTTAACTTGATGTGTTCCTCAGAGATGCCTTGTGGCTTCATGGTTGAACACACAACATGGAACTCTTTCAGGTGCTTATGAGGATCTTCACCCGCAAGACCATGAAACTTTGGTAACAAGTGTATCAAACCAGATTTCAACTCAAAATCTGCATCAAGATCGAGATATTGAATGCACAAAGATTGGTAAGATACATCGGGAAAGCAAGTTCCTTAAGGGTTCTATTATGCATGTTATCGGCCATGATTTCGGGATTACTTAAGTTATCGGGTTCACTCCCAAAATTAGGTTCAAATTAACTCTGGAATTTATCACACGAGCTCTAATTAATCTATGCAAGGTCCTATCAATCTCGGGATCAAGATCAAGCAAGATATCGAGATTGGACCTAGTCATGCATCAACTAAAGCACAAAAACACAAAAAGCGCAACTAAGCAAAATACACTAAACAACACTCAAAATATGCAAAAATAAATCTAGTTAATATGTCTAAACATTTTTAAAAATTATGGAATCAACACGAACAAAATCTACATAAAAATGAAACTAGAAAATGCAATAAAAAATATTAAAAAAATTGAAAAAGTGGTCTAAATGATAGAATTTCGAAAAACCAGGGGTGACCTCACAGTTTACTGTGAGTCTTGTTTATCAAGCTGTTTTCCTTCAACCGACCAAGTTACAGCTCATTCTGGGCATGTTTCAGTTCGAAAATTGCAATAGTTACCCGTAATCACCTGTTTCCGTCTTTCCTAATTCAGAAAAATTCAAAAGCTAAGATAAAAATGTTAGTATGGTATGAACAATGTTAGTAAATGAAAAATAACTGTTAGAATAGGTAAGAAAAAAAAAAAAAAAAAAATTAGTAAGGTTACTCAAAATGAAAAGATTACACCTACGAGCTCCCGAAGAACAACGAAAATTGACGGCGCCGAACTCAATCAAAATTATAACCGAAGTTATTACCTAAGCTTGTAGCACGGTGACAACACCGGATCGTCTCCTCAAGGATCGTAGATGCAATTTAATCAAATCAAGTGAAAGTTAGCAAAGGGGGGTTTGATGGTTCAAGGATCGCACTTAACAAAATTAAAAGGGAGAAATAACAATTAAAGAAGCGATCAATTTAGAAACCTATCCAAGATTGGGTGGATTCAATCATAGACCCTTCATAAAACACTTGAAGTGCAATTGAATTGTTAATTTGGATCTAACCGAGATCTCTGCATCAAATCCAGAATTCATACTAGACGATCGTCTAGAATTCAATTAACAAGTGATAAACACAAATCCGCAATCGCATCATTCATGAAAATCTATGTTAATTTCAAGTACCGAATTCAATTAACTTAGGCACAAATCAAGAAACCTAACCTCTTCAATTCTGTGATTAATTTAGATCAATCAGTTCTAAGTTTCATCACAAATCTCAATCTTCATTTATGTGATTAGTTTAGATCAATCAGTTCTAAGTTTCATCACAAATCTCAATCTTAAACCAAGATCAATCAGATCAACATAAATAGAATCACCATTCATGCATTCAAGATCAAGAAGAAGAAAAAGAAGAAAGAAGAAGAAGAAAAGAGGAATTCAATTACAAATCAAATACAATACATAACCAAGGTCTCAAGAATCCAAACCACAATCTCTTCAAGAGTTCTAAATTGACCGAAAGTAGCTTAGCCCTCCATCACCATGAAGAGAAGCATCAAAATATACAAAAGCTATGAGAAACTATGAAGAAACTATGAAGAAACAAGAAACTAAGAGAGAAATGAAGGAGAGAATTCATGTTGTTCATGATAAATGGTGCCTTTTATAGAAGTCTAAGGTAACAAAATGACAAAGGGAAGTGGGTGGATGAGTGGGTGAGTGAGTGGAGTGTTTGAGTGGATGGATTAGTGGGTTGGTTTAGTGGATTGGTTTAGTGGATGAGTGAGTGGAATGGTTGAGGATGAAAATTTCGTGTCTGACTTGGAAGCCAAAAACGACCCACTATACTTCAGAACCACGAAAAGTGTTCTTCATCAAAGTTGTAGATCCTTGTTTTGGCTATAAAATGGATAGCTGGTTCGTCCAATTTGGCTTCCTTAAGCCCAAGATATGTCCCAAATACCGTAGGTTGCTCAAACCCAACTTCAGCACCTCTGTTCCGACTTGTAAGCTCAAAATGACCTGCTAGACTTCTTTTTCTCAAAATGTGTTCTTCATGAAAGTTGTTTATTTGGATCTTGACTATCCACTGTCCAAATTTCAGCCCATCTCCATTATTACATCTTGAGATATGATTTTTTTGAGTGCACACTATTCGGATTCTACTGGCAGAACCCGTATTCTGACTTCCATGTAAACTTAGGTCCCTTAGACATCTGAATCAGACTTCGAGCTCTTCATCAAAGTTGTAGAGCTTCCTCTTAGCTTTCCTACAATATAAAATTCATGATTTTCAGATATCAAGAACTCAAGTTATGACCAAAATACAGAAACAGTGTAAAATCTCAATAATGCTGAAAATATTCAATTAGGACCAATTTGAGCTCAAACTCACAAAATCATGTCAAACTCAATCAATTAAGAATATGGAGAGTGTAAATGACTAAATATAAGGGTTTCTTAATGAATAAAATATGTGTTTATCAGATACCTCACCCTCACAATACAGTATATCAGAGAAATAGATGAAGAAGAGAAACTCTCACTTAGAGCAAATATTACAACTTGAAGCACTATGGAGCTCTCTAAGGATATCTCAAGATTTTGGCGAAAAGAGCACAGAAAATAAGAGAAAATAGTGAATCACGTTTTTGACACAAGCAAAAATAATTCAAGTGATTAGGCAACCTTTAGAAGAGACCCAAGGTCTCTATTTATAGAGCATTTGAGAAAAAGAGCCGTTTAAACAATTAATATCCATTTAAATTTGAATTATAGTCGTTTCTTTCTATTTCAGAAATCCTGTGGTATTCGAATACCATCAGAGGTATTCGAATACCTCTGATTAAAAAGCCTTGTAAAAACGTGATACTAGGATGTTATTCGAATACCTTTAAATGGTATTCGAATACCTCTGTTGAAAAAAGGCTTTTAACACTTTTAAATGCTTTCAAAACCATGATTTGGATTTGTGATTTTTAATTTAAAACAATTTTGAAAATATTTCTTTGTGTCCAAAATCAATGAGATATCCAATGAGTCTCCTTACAGAGACCTTAAGTCCTAAAGCTAATCTTGAAAACCTTGGACTTGATCTTCTCATCATCTTAATGTTTGTTATCATCAAAATCATTGTCCATGTCAGCTAGCCAATTACATTCTCCCCCTTTTTTATGATGACAAACTAACATTTGAGAAAAGCATTAGTTCATATAAATTGAAATTCACAAAGTTAGTTTAGAGATACTTACTCCCCCTCTTTTTCATAAGAGGTGATTTATATCAGAGATGTGCATAGCAGCTCCCCCTTACTTTTGGAATCCAATTTCTATTTTTGTTTTGACCTTTTTTTTTCTTGACTTTTCTCAAACAAAGACATTTAAACTTGTTCTCCCCTTTTGTATATTTGATACCATTCTCCCCTTTTGTCATGATCAAAAAGATGGGGCAAGTATTTTTCTCTCCCATTTTATCATATTAAACAATATATGCATGTCCTCAAGTTGAATGAATTTTGTCCATTTAAATTTATGCTTGAGGTAGTGTTCTCCTACAACAAAATTCAGAGTGCTTTCATTGGTATCCATTAATGTTGGATCCATAGGGGTTAGTCAAACTCATAAGCCAATAAGCATTTAAAACAATGAGGCAAAAGCAAAGCAAATGATTCTCAAGGGCAAAAATATATTTATCGATTAATTTGGCCAAGAAATCACTTGTTTGATATCATTTGTTATCATTTGTTATTACTTGTTATTATGTTCATACCACTTTGATATCACTTGTTGTCAAAATGTAAAGCATTTACCACTTGTTTGATATCACTTGTCAAGATATTCTAAGCATTTACCACTTGTTAACAAATTCTTATAAATCTGACATATGTCAATAAAAACATAGATATTAAATATTTCATATACCACTTATTGCACTTGTTCGTATATCAAAACAATAGCCAATTACATTGAGCATATTTTAGAAAAAAAATAAAAGGACAAGAACAAGCCAAGAAATATGCATTTAAGAACATCATGTGATTTTCATATAAGGCATAAATGAAGGCTTGATGAAATAAGATTAAAAGCATGTTATTTGCATTGCATATGCAAGAAAAAAAGAATAGAAGCGAAACGAAATAGAGAGGACGATGAAAAACTTGCTTTCAGAATGTGGTATTCGAATACCTCTTGCCTGTATTCGAATACCCATCACATTTTATAAACTCCAGAAGGAGCAAGTATGCGAATGCCTTGTAAGGTATTCGAATACTCCAGATAGCATGTAACAAGTACTGATGAAGATTTTTCAGGTTATTCGAATACACATTTGGGTATTCGAATGCCCTAGCTAATAAAACCACAAGAACTCTGTACTGATGTATGGTATTCGAATACCATGGGAGGGTATTCGAATAGACCTATCAGAAAAACATGGATTTTCACGTACAGATGCAATGGTATTCGAATACCACAGGGAGGTATTCGAATAACTAAAACATAAAAACATATAATTTACGTCCAGAAGGTATATTTGAGATATGAAAACTTACCTTTTGATGGAAATACAAAGAAAATACCGTAAGAGAGCTTGCCTTATTATTTGCCATTATTTTCTTATCTGTTCCAATGATTAAGAGCTTATTTCATAGTTGCAACTTCAAGCTTCATGAAAAGAAGGAAGAGAGCTTGAAGTTATTTCCTCTTGTGCTCGCAGGTAGCCACTTTAAAAAATGTCGAAGTCAGTTCTAGGCTTTCAAGCACACCTGCAACACAATTTAATTTTTTGTTTTTGGTACCCAAATTTTCTTGGGTCCTTGAGTGTCAGTTTTGGGCAATGTACCCTTTGGAACCCAAACCATTTTTGTCCCAATTTTTGTGTTAACATTCTTTCTTGCATTGCATGTTGAAGCACTGTGACCCTTCTTCCCACAATAGAAACATTTAATAAATGGGCTACATGAAATGCTAGAATTAACAAAGAAATTTTTATAGGATTTGTGTTGATTATTCGGGTTATATCCTATTCCAGCTTTTTGAAAAACAACCCTTTGTTTTCCTAATAAAATATTTAAATTATCTCTTCCAAATGTGAATTTGGCAAGGGTGTTCTTTAAATTTTCAATTTCATTTTCAAGCAAATGACATGAAGAACAAGGTAAACAAGTAGAAGCATGTGAGGAATGAGATGAGCATGCATCAATAATTCCCAAAGTTTCATTTTCAATTTTTAATTCTTCAATCTCTTTATTTAAAATTAGAATTTGATTTTCCAAAGAAGAGATAGTTTTCTTAGATGAAGAAATTAATTTAGTGAGCCTTATTGATTCGTCATGCAATTCTTCAAAGGCATCTTGTAATTCATCATAAGAAGGAGATAAGTCGAAATTTACCTCGTTGTCGCTTTCTTCTTCTTTTTCTTCTCCTTTGGCCATGAGACAAAGTTGAGCTTCTTCGCTATCTGAGCTATCAGTGGAGTCCATGTCGTTGTCATCCCATGCTATGTAGGCTCTTCTTTCTTTCTTTTCCCTTGAGTGCCTTTTCTCATACTTCTCCACTTTCCTTTGATAGATTGGGCACTCCATTTTTATGTGTCCCAATTCTCCACATTCGTAGCATTTTGGAGGAGTGGAGGATCCTTCTCCTTTGTGATATGCCTTCTTTTGAGGAAGGGGTGGTCTTCTTTGAAACCCCTTTTTCTTTAGGAATCTTCCGAATTTTTTCGCAAGGAGACTAAGATTCTCCTCACTTAGTTCAAAATTTTCAGCATCCTCATCATCATCTTCAAGTATGGAAGAAGTGGCTTTGAGTGCAATTCCTTCTTCTTCTTATCATGCTCTTCACTTTGATTGAGCCTATTTAGTTCCAGCTCATGTTCTTGAAGCTTTCCGAATAGGGTGGCTAGAGACATTGTTGATAAGTCTCTTGATTCCGCAATAGCCGTTACTTTGGGTTGCCAAATCCTGCTAAGACATCTCAACACTTTGTTAATCAAATCTTCGTTAGTAAAATTCTTTCCTAACGATGCAAGATGATTAACAATGTGGGTGAACCTCTTTTGCATTTCTTGAATGCTTTCTCCTTGGTTCATAGTAAATAATTCATATTCACGAGTTAGAGAATTGATTCTCGACCTCTTAACTTCACTAGTACCCTCATGGGTAACTTGTAAAGTGTCCCACATTTCTTTAGCGGTTTGCAATTTGAAATTCTAAAAATTCATCATGCCCCAAGGCTGAGGTAATGATGTTTTTGGCTACTAAGTTATTTGAACTTTTCTTTTATCATCTTTAGACCAATCACTTCTAGGTGTCTCGGTTTTTACACCATTGACAACGCGTGTAGGTATAAATGCGCCATTTTCGACAAAGATCCCACACATCTAGATCAATAGCCTCTATAAAGATTTTCATTCTTTCCTTCCAATATGCATAACCATCCCCATTGAAAAAGGGTGGTCGATTTATGGAAGTTGCTTCGATAAAACATTTGATGAAGCCATGTACTCTTGAAGCGGCTAAGCTCTTTATACAAGAGTCTAGCTACGATACCACTTGTTACCCAAGTGGCTTCAATACTCAAGAGGGGGTGAATTGAGTATTTAAAATTTTTTCGCAAAAGCCTTAAACAAATAAACTATGCTGAATTTAAATAATAAAAGGCGTGAATAAGATGAAGATAAGAAGAACAACTAGAAATTAAATTGCAAGATATAATAAATAAAGTGCGAGAAAGACAAAAGATTAAGGAAAGAAGAAAAGCGGGCACGATGTTTATCCCGGTTCGACCACCAACCACTTGTGGCCTACGTCCAGATCCCAGAAACACGGTTCGAGATTTTTCACTATTCAATACAAGCTTAAAAACAGTGCTTGCAACCTTTACACAATAGAGCACTTTTCACACACGGGAAACTCTACCCTTGTGCTAAAGCCTCACTGCATAGGGATACCTCACCCTTACACAAACCTTAGAGGATACCTCACCCCTTTGAAGGATACCTCACCTTCTTTACAACAAGGGATACCTCACCCTTTTACCGAGGGATACCTCACCCTCACAATACAAGATATATCGAGAAATAGATGAAGAAGAGAAACTCTCACTCAGAGCAAATATTACAACTTGAAGCACTATGGAGCTCTCTAAGGATATCTCAAGATTTTGGCGAAAAGAGCACAGAAAATAAGAGAAAATAGTGAATCACGTTTTTGACACAAGCAAAAATAATTCAAGTGATTGGGCAACCTTTAGAAGAGACCCAAGGTCTCTATTTATAGAGCATTTGAGAAAAAGAGCCGTTTAAACAATTAATATCCATTTAAATTTGAATTATAGCCGTTTCTTTCTATTTCAGAAATCCTGTGGTATTCGAATACCATCAGGAGGTATTTGAATACCGTATTCGAATACCATCAGAGGTATTTGAATACCTCTGATTAAAAAGCCTTGTAAAAACGTGATACTAGGATGTTATTCGAATACCTTTAAATGGTATTTGAATACCTCTATTGAAAAAAGGCTTTTAACACTTTTAAATGCTTTCAAAACCATGATTTGGATTTGTGATTTTTAATTTAAAACAATTTTGAAAATATTTCTTTGTGTCCAAAATCAATGAGATATCCAATGAGTCTCCTTACAGAGACCTTAAGTCCTAAAGCTAATCTTGAAAACCTTGGACTTGATCTTCTCATCATCTTAATGTTTGTTATCATCAAAATCATTGTCCATGTCAGCTAGCCAATTACAAGTATCATCTCCTTTGATCCATAATGATGTTGTTGATCCTATTGATAATGTCAATATCCTTCAACAAGTCAAAGATGAAGCACAAAATCTAGATGTTGTTATGGCACCACCTAGAAGATTTGAGCTGGTTTCTAAATCAACTAAGTCTACAAGATTGAAGGATTATGTTCTGTACTTGCATGAGCAAAAGTTTAACTCAGTTAAGGATTCTAATCCTATTTCCTTTCAAGAGGGCATGGCTAGTCCTCATAGTGCACAATGGTTAGTGGTGTAACAACCTCAAATTCGATAACTATAGTATAATCGTCATCATACCACAGTTACCAAAATTTAGGCTTGCTACCGACAATAATGCATTTTTGAAAAGTTGACAAGATACATGTATAGAAAACACAAGTCTCGATATGAAATATATTTATATTTACTCGTATCCAAAATATAGCATCAGCCCACAATAAGGCTACATTTCCACAAATACATGCATAAAAGTAACATACAACAATATTACACATAAGTTCTACATAAAATAATTACCATATAAAACTTTGACCTCTCCCAAAGTCATACACCTAGATAGAAGGGTCCTGCACTTGATCCTCCTCCGGATCTCCAACAAATGAACTTCCCCCTTGAGACACGTCATGAAGCAAAGGAAGCTGAACATGTGACACAATCGAAACCTCTCTAGGAAAGAGGTGGTGGTTATCCCACAACTCCCCAATGGGTATAGGGAACTTCACATGCATAAAAGTATGAGAGATACTCGTAGCAGTTCCAGGATAATTACCACTCCGAATTATAGTCACATCTCCTATGTACATAAAACGCTTCGCATCACGGTCGAATTCCTATGCTTCCAAGCCTCCATGGAATTGTATCCACATGCAACTGAAGAAAGCTTGTCTAGATGCCATCGTGAAGAGACAAAAGTCGATCCCAAACTAAACTAAGCTAATTCAACCCGCACTCTTCACAGTCTTTATCCAAACATAGCATAAGATAGAGTAATACAACAAAGAGGTGAGACATCCTAGTTACATTACCAATTATGGAAGTAAAGAAATATAACGGCGCAAGACGCCCACATAGTAAAGTAACAATATTAACAACAATATTCACATACGATAAAAGAAACAGCAACAGAGTCTCGGATAATAAATAATAAACAACTCAAATACTTATAACATCATATAAATGAACAATAGTTTTATCATCATGCAATGGATAAATGTATAAATGCCAGATGATATGTTGACTCACAATACACTTGCACATGGTACCAAAATCTTACTCCATGGAGTTTTACCAAATTTCAAAGATCAACGTTCCAGAAGATCTATCTCCCTCAATGACAGTCTACACTGGACCACGAAGAAAATAATGCTTGTCGGTTCCTCGCTAGTGCATTGTAATCGATTTTCCAGTCAAGGGTATAATGTGATAACATCATCGCTAGAGGGATCACCGCACTCTGATGCACCCTGAGATCCATCAGGGATCACATTATCCAATTCTCGTTCATTCACCGTGAAAAGAATAGTGATTTGTCGGGCCCATAATGTGTTGCAATCAGTTTACACCGCGCCTTACGCCCCCCATAGATCCTTCCATTAGATTACACTATTCAATTCTCGTTCATAGGCTCATACAGCCTTTTAACAGTCATCAACTGAGCAATTGTTTAATGCATGTTGACTCAATGCATATTCATGTATATTCCACAATAATGATATAATTTCCATAACACGCCACAATTTGGCCAAGTTGAATCATCAATAGAATTTTAGTCCCAAACACGGACCCACAATAGCATAGTATTAAGTTCTCAAGAATAACACATAATTATTAAAATTCAACCCTAAGTTACGTTTTCATTTTCAAGACTTTTATCACTAATCCTCTCTTGAAAAATCCTCTTGTAATTCTCATTAAATCTTTAGTACTATTAATTAATAAAGTTCTTTACTTTAAATTTAATCATACTCATTTAGAATATTGTTCTAAGGCTCTCCAAGTCTCACTCACATTCTTGTTCTTTACTTAAGTCTAAAATCACTCTTAGTTGTCAAGTAAATCTTTTTCCTTCATTTTTCCATCTTATGAGTCCATAATAACTTATTAAATTACATATTCATCTAAGTCTTATCTTGATTCATAAATCTTAGCCAATAAGCCCTAGAGGCCGTGAGCCTCCCAAGGACAAAAGTCCAATCAATTTCTCCATCACTTTGTTAACGTGAACCCTAAAGGTCATTAGACCCAAAAATTTACATCTTGTTTCTTCATTCTTTGCCCTTAATCAATTCCTTTTTAACCTAAGCTTCTAAGATCCAAATTCTCACAAAACTGGTCTTGGATATCCCATTTTCTTTCCTCTTGGCCAAGACCTCTCCCAAAGGTTTCTAGTCCTAAAATTGTCATTATTTCATCAATTATCCATTACCTAATTTCTTAAGTCCCAAATTAGTACACAAATTCCTTCATAGACCCATCATTGGGCCACTTGGCCGTGAGCCTCCAAGTAAAACGGTAAGAATCCTTTGCCTTCCATACATATTTCCAAACAATCCAATATACAATCCATGGTCATCAAGACATACAAAAATAACCAATAAATCATACAAGTCCAAATACATATAAAATCATGAAAAACAACAAGACCAAGAGAGCAATCCACACATGGATTCCTCATCAACAACATCAAAAACATTTCCTCACTACCAAGATAGGTTGAAGTAGATTATCTCCCTCTTTCCTATGGAAGACAACTCAAGAAAGCAAGCTTCTTGACCTTCTCCTTGAAATTTCGTCCTAAAGCTCTAAGAAACCCTAGAATGATCAAATTTGTAGAATCAACAACCAAAGGTTGAAAAGATGAATCCTTGGTCACAAGGGTGATCAAGGATCACGAAAATGAGAAATAAAGAAAGAAATTTGAGAACTTTACCTCAAAGTTTCAAGCTTTATGGCTTGAAGAAAGATGATGAAGATGTGAGCTTTTGGAAATAATTTCAACAAGAAAAGTGTTTAGAATGTAATGGCAATTAAGGAAATGGGATTGGATGAAAATTTTGCAATGGTGGAGGATGGCAAGGGTGTGATGGCCATGAGGAAGAAGAGAAGAGAAAATGAGAGAAAATGGAAAGTGGCGAGAGAAAGTAATAGGAAAGTATATTGAATGAAAGTGAAGTGTGATAGGTGAAGAACAAAAAGTGATATTTTGTCCCACTTTTTCCCACATTACCGTGGAGCTACAAGGAGGGGGGAAGAGAATTGGCTTCTCCAACAAGTTTTGGGCAATTTGGTCATTTTTAGTCAAAGCTTCCTTAAGAAGCTTTGATTAAAATATCTTTCTTTTGAAATAAAGGTGATTTGATTTGATATAAAGTGGATTTCCTTTAGAAAAAATAGGATTTCTACTACAAGTTATTATCTAATAGATAATTATTACAGTTGACAGAAGTCAGCGTTAATTATCTAACAGATAGAAAAATATACAATGATTTTTATTTATCAGATAAAAATCTTGAAAAACGTGAAATCTCGTAAACAGTATCTGGCCTCGAGTTTAGTAAGATTCCCTGTCGACTTTTCCACAGTTCAAAGTTCTCGGGAAAAATATCTCATTTTCTTGGCTTCCCTTAGTGCTAACACAAAACGAAGAATATATTAAAATATTCCATATTCTCAAAAAAATTCTCAAAATTCTCAAAAATTAGAAAATGACCATTTATAATGAAATTATCAATTTTTGGGGTATTACAACTCTCCCCTTCAAATAGAAATTTCGTCCTCGAAATTTTTGTACCTTGGAATAGATATAGATGTTGTTCCTTCATCTTACCTTCTAACTCCAACGTTGCGCCTCTAGTCATGTCAATTCAAATCACTCTTACCAATGTAATCTCTTTGTCTCTGTGTTGCTTTGCTCTCTTAACCTTGACCTTTACAGGAAGTATTCTATAGATCAAACCTTCTTTTAATTGTACTATGTCTAGTTCGATGACATGGGTTGGATCGGGGATACACTTTCGTAATTATGACGTATAGAAGATAATATGAAGATTAGAAAGAGAAAGGTGATAAAACTAATTGGTAGGCTACCAAACCTATCCGAAGAGGAATTTGATATAGTCCGAAGAATTTATGAGTAAGTTTGTTAGTAACTCAGACGAGATAACACATATTTAGCAACGTCTTTCTTCATTCCTTGCTGCTAATACATCTGTTTTAGGTCTTGATACATCTTGGTTGTTTCAGTGTGTATACTCAACTTACTCGTGTGAGTTTCACCGAACATTAACTCCTTAAGTTCTAAATCATCTGGTATACAGACCTTACTTATGAACATCAGGATTCTGTCGAATTCCTTCCTCACCATTTATCGCCATGCCTTGCTTTAATAACTCCTTCTTGTCTTGTAGAAATTGGTCACTTTTCTACTTCTCTCGAATCTCTCCTAACAGATCATTCGAAATAGTAACCATGCTTAGACATACCTCATTCGGTATCATTTCCAATGACAACCACTTGTCCTTGAATTACGCTATTAATTCCTTCTTCTTGACCATCATAATAGAGGTATTACGTAGTCTCCGGTTCAAAGTGTATGTTATGATGTTTCCTTTTCCAGGATGACACTGAAGTTAGAAGTCATACTCCTTCAAAAATTCTAATCGTCTTCCCTGTCTCATGTTCAACTCCCTTTGGACAAATAGATACTTCAGGCTCTTGTGATTGCTTAAAGGCATTGAATGTTGCTCCATACAAAAAGTGTCTCCCTATCCTCGAGGCAAATACAACTGCAGCTAACTTCAAGTCATGAGTTGGGTAATTCTTTTCATGCACCCTCAACTACCTCAAGGCATAAGCCATAACTTCCCAACTCTGCATGAGCACACATCCTAGACCTTGATGTGAAGCGTCACAAAACACTTCAAACGGTTCCCTGGGATCAAGTAGAACTAAACTGGTGAATAGATGAATATCTCCTCAATCCTTGAAATTTTCCTTACCTGCATCGGTCTATAAAATGACTTGATTCTTTCTCGTAAGCTGAGTGAGAGGTTATGTTATCTTGGAGAATTCATTGATGCTTCTTTGATAAAAACCAACTAATCCTACTAGTTACGAATCTCTTTTACGGTCTCCGGTCTTTCCTATTGAAGAACTGCTTCAACCTTTGATGAATCCACAACAATTCCTTCCTTTGATATCTTTTGACCCAAAAGTTTAACCTCCTCCAACCAAAATTTGAAATTGACAACTTGACGTTCAAAATTCTTCACCTTCCAAATCTGGAGAAATATACTGAGATATTCAACATGTTCCTCCATATTTTCGAGGATAGATCAGATTGTTATCGATAAAGACAACGACAAATCTGTCTAGGTAAGGACGAAAGGTCTAACTCATGTAATCCATGAATGCGACAGGAGCATTTGTCATTCCGAACGCCATCACGAGATACCCATAATGCCTATAGCGCGTTTGAAAAATGATTTTGGGAATATCCTCAACTTCCCACGAATTTAATGATGACCAGATCATACATTTATCATAAAGAAAACAATGACTCCCTTTTCGCTGATACATCGAATCATTTATTTTCTTCCGAGAATACTCATCCTCGATCATAATCTGATTCATTTTGTGACAGTCCTTATCTCACCGAGAAGTTCTATTCTTTTCCTTAATTGATGGCACTGAAGCTCATCATGCGAAACTCATTGACTACAAGAGTGGCGTTCATATTCCCCTTACTTTTGTCCTTCACAAAAGATAACATGCATCCCTTTCCTCACAAAGCTTCAACTTTATTGGTCGTTACGAATTCAAAAATCTTAGTTTCAAGAAACACTAAGGCTTTCGTTAGCATGACCTAACAAGATATAACTAGGGAAATAACCAATCTATTCCTGAAATCATGAATTTTAATAAGTGTGATTTTAGGTAAGCAAGTCAAATCAACAAAAGATTTGATCTTTAGTAGAAATAGGATAGGTTAAACAAATTTAAGTATCAATGACAAGTCTTAGTAACAGAAGTAGAAACAACTAGGTCAAAGATAATGAAGACATAGATGAATCCAAATGATCCATACAGTCATGCGCTATAAAGAAATGGGTTGCCCCTAGAATGATACAACACAGTCACGTGATCATCTCTTGTGGCACAATCTCCGCTGTTTAGATCTTCAGTATGGGAAACTTTCATTCCATCCAGGGTATAATCTTTCTCTTCAGCTTGAGGTCTTGAAGCACATACATCACTAACAAAAGACTTCTTCTTTGGTGGAGCATAGTCTCTAGAAATGTGTCCGAGTTTTTCGCATTTGAAACAAATTACCCCCTTGATTTTACACTCCCTCGTTAAGTGGTTCTTCCCACACTTCTTACATCTTGGTAAAAATGTTAAGGTCTGACTGGATCTACTACCACTAGCATTTTTTTCATAAGTTGGATATTGTTGTTGCTTCCCTGATAATCATGAATACGGTTTTCGCTTAAACCGATTAACCTTTCTATTAATCTTCCTTCAGGATATAGGCAGTCCAAGGTCACCCCAAAACCGGCTTTCCTCCAACAGATTCTGAACCTCAACTTCTAATTCTCGTTGTTGTGTGGCCTTCTTATCTTGGTAGGTCGTTAAGTCAACTATCCTTTGCAGTCGCCACCATACCTCTATGGTCTCATCCTGCGCTCACATGCGTATGTCCACCATGAACCATTGCCCTTGTAAGTCTACCGCGAGCCATTGACTTTCTTCGAAGGCAAACGAAACATGATACAATAAAGCAAATGTAATTATTTCAAACAGCATTGTCTCTTTTCAGAACCCAAACACACAAAATCACACAGTCCAAACAAGATAGGTCCAATCCATGAATCCCAACAGTCTCCAATTCGAGCTTCTTCATTCTGCCTTCTATGGCGTAACCTCTTGCAAGTCATCAACTGATAATCATATATTTTATACATTAATAAACCCTCATTTTTAGTCATTTACACTCTTCATGTACTTAATTGATTAAGCCTGGTTATGTTTTGTAAGATTGGACTCAAATTGGACTTAATTAATTTTTTCAGCATTATTTGGGTCTTACACTGTTTCTATATTTTAGTCATATCTTGAGTTCTAGATGTCTAAAAATCATGAATTTTACCTTGTAGGAAAGCTGAGAGAAAGCTCTACAACTTTGATGAAGAGCTCAAAGTCTCAATCAGACATTTAGGGGAGCTAATTGGGCTTGGAAGACAGAACACGAGTTTTGTGTCTGGAACCTGAATAGTGTACAGTAATTAGAGCATAACTCGGGCTGTAGGAATTATATTGGGCTAAAATCTGAAAGTTAAGATCCAGATCTACAACTTTTATGAAGAACACAAGAGCTTATTCAGATAGCTTAGAGGTGATATTGGGTCTAGAAGTCAAAATAGAGGTGCTGAAATTGAGCCTGAATAGTCTGCAGTAATTGGGTCATATCTCGGGCTGCAGGTGATGAAATGAGCTGAAATTTGGACATATGAAAGTTAAGATCCAGATCTACAACTTTCATGAAGATGACTTTTCTATTTGATGATGGAATCCATGAGTTAAGCATTGAATGATTTCAGAGACAAGGAATCTTAATAATTTTTCACTCACCAACTCACCATTTGGCATTTTCCACTCATTCATCCACTCATCCACCTACTCTTAATCAGCCCCCTTGTCATTTTGTATTCCTAATCCTCTATAAAAGGTACCATTGGCTGATCATTTGGTGCTCTTAGTGTTAGGCTTAGTTTTTACAAGTTATGGTTATGCTTGTTTATTGTTTTCCTTTGTTGTAATTTTTTCTTGTTCTAAATTGAAGCTATGTTCATATTTCTCTTCTTCTCTCTTTCTTTCTTCTTATCTATAAGTAACTAAATTTTCATCTTGCTTGGGTGAAAGAGTGAAGTTCTTGGTAATGAAATAAGGTTAGATTATGTTATTTCTTGTGCTTAAATGATATATTATCAAATGGACATTATATGTGTTGTATTTTGTTTCCAATCAATTTAGAAACCTTCTTTGTATAATGGAGATCTTGATTTATTGTAGACAATAGGATTAGCACAGTAAATGCTTGAACTCATTTACAAATGTTGGTAGATAATTAAAAGAATCATAATATGATTGCATATATAATTAAACTTTGAATGTTATATTTTTCGATTGGAACCTCCGTTGTGTGTGGATTTCAATTGAGTTATAAAGAAAAATAATCTTACCTTTAATTTATTACCAAGAGTGAATCTCCTAACCCAAGCAAGTTCTTAAATTCATTTGAGAACATCTTTTATTACTTTTGGTGTTGTGACAAATCTTTTTCTTACCTCAATTAATTTTTCTTTATCAATTCCCTGTGGATCGACGTCGGACTCCTGAGAAATTTATTACTTGAGATAACCTGCACTTGGGTTTGTATCTTTAAATCCCGCACATCAAGTTTTTGGCGCCGTTGCCGGGGACTTAATTTGAAGTTTTAATTTATTGAGATTTTTTTCTTTAATAAAATCTATTCTCTCTTCTCCCTCACTGGAGCAAAAGATCGGCTTGCCGATCCTTCGATTTTTTTACTAACTCTCTAATTTTCTAACTATCTAACTTGCTAACATACTAACTTTCTAACTTTTAATTTATGTCATTTATTTTCTGCTTACTAATTTTTATTTTCTGCACTCTAACTTTTTAATTTCTATTATTTATTATTACTTTCTAACATAATGAAATAATCTTCCTTCTTCTCTTCTCTTTTTCACGGCTCTGGTGGGGCTTTGCCTCTCTCTAGTTTTCATATTTTAAATTTATTTTTTGCACTTTATTTTTTGCACTTTATTTTATGCTCTTTATTTTCTGCTCTTTCTAACTTACTAATTATTAACTCTCTAATTATCTAATTTTTTACTTTATCAGTTATCTAACTTTTTACTTGTTAATATTTATTGGGTGGTTGGTTTATACCACATCCTTGTTAATATTTAATGACGGGTTATACCTCCAGCTTGTACATTATTTTTGTTTATTTATTTTAAGTTATTTATGTATTTATGCTTAATTGGTATCGTGATTTAAATTCTGGTCGTTTAGTTAAAATTAATCCTGGTACTTTATATATTGATTTGTTTGAATCACAATCACACACAATGACTGACAATGAAAGTGTACATGATGAACATGAAAATCAACCGTTGTGAACCATGCATGAATATTTGCAACCACCTCGAAATTTTAGTCTATCATGTTTTATCTTTCCACTCAATGCCAACAATTTTAGATTTAAACCAAGTATGATTTCTTTACTTCCTAATTTTCATGGTTTAGAATCTGAAAGCCCATATTTACATCTGAAAGAATTTGAAGAAGTATATATTGCTTTCAATGACCAAAATTGTACTGAAGAGATTGTTAAGCTTAAATTGTTTCCTTTTTCTTTAAAAGATAAAGCAAAATCTTGACTTAACACTTTGAAGCCAAGATCAATTGGCACATGGCAAGAAATGCATGGTGAGTTCTTAAAGAAATTTTTTCCAACACATAAAACCAATGCTATGAAAAGACAAATCCAATTTTTTTTTCAAAATTCAAATGAAACATATTTTCAATGTTGGGAATGATTTAAAGATTTGTTAAATTCTTGGCCACATCATGGTTTTGAAAAAATGGCGCACTATAAGCTTCTTTTATGAAAGTTTAATACCTGAAACTAAACAATTTGTGGAAACAATGTGCAATGGTGAGTTTCTTGATAAAGAACCTGATGAAGCTTTAGACTATTTGAACCAGTTGGCTGAAAATTCTCAATCTTGGCATAGTACTAACACTTCTGAAAATTCAATTAGATCTAATCTTGCAAGTGCTAATAAAGGAAAATATCACCTTAGTCAAGAGAAAAATCTAAATGCTAGATTTGCCAGTTTGGCTAGCAAGGTTGAAGCCATGGAATTAAGAAAAGCAAAAGAAATTAAATCTGTGCAAAATGAAGAAATTTGTGGCATTTGTGATGACTTAGGACACTCAACACACGAATATCCTAATATTCCTGTTTTTAAAGAAGTTGTACATGAACAAGTAAATGCAATGAATAATTTTAAAAAGCCATTTACTTCTTCTTTTTCAGATACATATAATCCGAGATGGAGAAATCAACTAAACTTCAGCTGGAGGAATAATAATCAGTCACAATTCGTGCAACCACCACCTCCTCAGGCACAACAGGACTCTCAAAATTCTCAAGGATATGCACCTTATGTCCCACCATATAGGAAAAACCTTGAAGAAACACTGCATGCATTCATAGAAAAGCAAGAGGCCATTAATAAACAAAATAATCAAATCATGAATGACATAAAAGACACTCTTGCTAAACTTTCTTCTGCACTCACCATTCACGAGAAAGGAAAATTTCCTTCTTAACCTCAACCAAATCCCAAGGGTTAGTACAGTCTAAATGAGGGGAGTTCAGAAAACCAACAAATGGACCAAGTCAAGTCAATGATAACTCTTAGGAGTAGAAAGGCTGTTGAAAAATAAATTCCCGAACCTTGTGAGAAAGAAGATGAACCAATTCCCCAAGAAAATGAAGAAGTTGACCAAAAGGAAACTAAACTCTCGCCTTCACTCTCATTTCCTCAAGCATTGAATAATCCAAAGAAATTGGACCATAACACTAGAATTTTTGAAATTTTGAAACAAGTGAAGGTAAATATTCCTCTGTTAAATGTTATCAAACAGATTCCTTCTTATGCCAAATATTTGAAGGACTTGTGCACTGTTAAAAGGAAACTAAATGTGAAAAAGAAAGCATTTTTGGCTGAGCATGTAAGCTCCATTCTTCAAAATAATAATGCTTTGAAATATAAAGACACTGGTTGTCCTACAGTTTCATGCATTATTGGAGAACATAAAATTGAAAACGCTTTACTTGTTCTTGGTGCTAGTGTCAATTTGCTTCCATATTCAGTTTATCAGCAACTCAACTTAGGTGAGTTAAAACCAACTTCTGTAACTCTTCTACTTGCTGATAAATCAATTAAAATTCCAAGAGGAATAGTGGAAGATGTGTTGGTTCAAGTTAATAAATTCATATATCCTGTGGATTTCATTATCTTGGATACTAAACCTATGATTGATAGTTACAAGTCAATTCCTGTTATTTTAGGTCGTCCATTTTTAGCAACATCTAATGCTTTGATAAATTGCAGAAATGGAGTAGTGAAACTAACATTTGGAAACATGACATTGGAGCTCAATGTTTTTAACATATGCAAGCAATCACAGGAAGTCCTTGATGAAAAAGAGGAAGTTGAAGGAATTGAAGTCATTGTAGATGATCATCTTCAAAAAGGGAGTTCTTCTGACCCATTAGAAGTTTGTTTAATTAATTCATTTAATTTGTTTGATTGTACAGAGGAAATAGAATACAAGGAATGGAAGCCAAGATTTGAAGAGCTAAAACCCATAAATGATAAGGCTCATGAAGAAGTACCCACACCAGAACTAAAGTCATTACCTGCTGGGTTGAAGTACACTTTTTTGGGAGAAAAGTAAAACTTTCCAGTAGTAATTTCCTTAACTCTTACTGGAGAACAAGAAGGAAAGATGCCGCCTCAATGGACGCACTAAGATAGAAGAAAATTTTTGACAGAGGTGAAAAATTTTTATTGGGATGATCCGTACTTGTTCAAATATTATGCTGACCAAATCTTTCGGAGATGTGTGCCCGACAGTGAGGTAGGTAGTGTCATTAAATTTTGTCACTCAGAAGCATATGGAGGTCATTTTTCTTCAAAGAAAACAACTGCAAAAATCTTGCAGTATGGATTTTATTGGCCCACTTTATTTAAGGACTGCTATACTTTTTGCAAAAGTTGTGAAAATTGTCAAAAGTTGGACTCAATTTCAAAAAGAAACATGATGCCTCTGAATCCCATCCTTGTCATTGAAATTTTTTATTGTTGGGGAATTGATTTCATAGGTTCATTTTCATCTTCATTTGGATTTGTGTATATTTTGGTTGCAGTTGATTATGTCTCAAAATGAATTGAGACGATTCCATGCTGACACAATGATCATAAAACTGTTCTCAAATTTTTAAAAGAAAATATCTTGTGTCGATTTGGAATCCCTCAAGCTATCATCAGTGATGGGGGAACACATTTTTGCAATAAACCATTTGAATCTTTAATGAAGAAATATGGTATTACATACAAAATTGCCACCCTTTATCACCCACAAACAAGTGGACAAGTTGAATTGGCAAATAGGGAGATTAAACAAATTTTGAAAAAAACGGTTAATCCAAATCGTAAATATTAGTCTTTAAAACTAAACGATTCACTTTGAGCTTACCGTACTACTTTCAAAACATCTTTACGCATGTCACCCTATCAGTTAGTCTATGGAAAACCTTGTCACTTGCCTATAGAATTGGAACATAAAGCATTCTGGGCCACTAAAGCTTTCAATCTAAATCTTGATGATGCTTACATGATATGCAAATTGTAATTAAATGAACTTGAGGAATTGAGAAATGATGCATATGAGAACTCAAAGATTTATAAAGCCAAAACAAAAGCTTTTCATGACAAGACAATTTTGAGAAAATCTTTTAAAATTGGTCAAAAAGTTCTGCTTTATGATTCTCGCCTGCACCTATTCCCTGAAAAATTGAGATCTAGGTAGAGTGGTCCTTTTGTTGTCAAACATATGTATCCTCATGGGGCCGTAGATATTGAGAATCCTAGGAATAGTAATGTGTTTAAAGTCAATGGACAAAGGCTTAAACCATTTCTAGAAAACCAAGTTGATGAGGTAGAATTCATCTCTCTTTCTGATCCTTGTTATGAATAGAATTTATTCTAATTTTGTTGCCTTAGTTTTGCAGTTCTTTGTGTTGCCGGTTAAGTGGTGGATACGGTACTCCGTGACTCTCAAGTCAGTTTATTTTTTAATTTCTCAAAATAACTGAATCCTTCTTCTCCTTTAAAATGGATGTCATTCTTTTAAACTTGAGAAAACATTTTCCTTCTCTCCCTCAAAATGCTCTGAAAAAAATTTACAAAGTTAGATGTGAAAGATTGAGACTGTTAATGCACAAAGGTATGCCAGAAGATGTACGCTGGATAATTGAAGCAAAGGTCCAACTAGCAGGTGAGTCTTCAATTTCATTTGACCCATACATGCCAGGTCTTGGAAGAAGTTCCTATTCTAAAAGGAGAAAAGCAAAAAGGTTACAAGTCTATCACAATGTGGACGATGGAATTGTAACAAGCGATGTCATTCTTTGGGGATGGTTTCCGCAAACAGAGAAGATAAAATTTTCTTCATTAAGAATGGACTGAGTAAGGAGTCATTAGATGATATCTTATTGACTCTTGAGACGCATTCTTGTGGATTGATGCATCGTGAACTTCTTAATTTGTGGAATCTCTTCAAGGATGAAAAAAAACACTTCAGTCTTGGGAATCTGACTCTAAAAGACCATGTTTGCCAATTTATAAGAAAATTGGATGGGAAGCTTATCCTTGACTCATAGAAGGCGTTTAAGTCATTACTGAACGTTAAACCAAAGACAAATGTGAGTCATATCTACAACAATCTGTACATATCATCCTCTTCTTCTTTATGTCATCTTTCAAAAAAAAAGAAAAAATTAAAAAAAAAAAGAAAAAAAAAATGTTTGAACAAGGGCGATCTGGAAGGAGTACCATGGCTTTAATTAGTTGTGGAGCCTCAGCCTTTGGCTGACCCGTCATTGACTCTGGTGGATCTTTGCACGCTGGTCCTTAAAAAAGTTCATGTACCATGCTTTGTAGAGAGCCGCACTCCATAACCCAATGTTTACCATCTAGGCATTGTGGAGTTGATGGACAAGCAGAAGCGTCACACTCTGGTTATTAGTGAGAAGTAACCCGCGGTTGCTAAAGCGTATGACGCATCTGAGTTTGATCCTCTCTTTTATTAGAAGGGGTTCGCAGCGCCCTGGGATGGGATGTTTTGGATCTTGGACATTACGAGTTTCAGATTTTAGCATCTTTGTTGATGTTACGAGCCCAAGTGTGAGCGCTTCAAGTTCCAAACCCAGGATGGAAACCCACGATAGTTTCTTCTTTCTCCTTTCTTCGAATAAACGGACATGAGTGTCTACTACACTGGTGACACGCAATATAAAGATATGCCACTACTGCACTCATGATGCGCAGTATAAAGATACGCCATGAAAGTTGTACATATAGGTATGTCATTATTTACTATGATATTTCTTTTATCTTTGTATGATTTTGTTGTATTTTGGTTTTGGACAGACGATCCTTTGAGCAGAGTCCTTCAAGGGTTTCTAGACTTCTTTACCCTGATGGTTTTCTAGAAGTAAAAAAAAAAACAAAAACAAAAAAACAAAAAAAATTGTTTCCTTTACCTTTGATCTCTGATCTTAACCCAGTAATAGCTCAGATAGATTAGTCAGCAGGAAGCAATGAGGCAAGCAGTATGCATCGCAAGCCCGATCAGACACTCCAGTGATTTAAATAATATTAAGTTTTGGTTTTATTTATTGTACTTTATTTTTGTTTAAATTTCTGTCAGGTTTCTCTTTTCAGTAATTTCTTTAACAGATACTATCTTCTATCCTTTACTCATCTATATTTTAACATTGAGGACAATGTTGTGATCCAGTTGGGGGGAGGATAGTTAACCAAAAAAAATTTCTTTTTTTTTAGGGAAGTATGATATGATTGTCATGGACTTACTAAACCAATGAATGATAGCAGAGTAAGGAGTAATTTTACTTCTGAGGCGCATCTAAATTGGGAAGTATGTTTAGTGATATGACTATTAGAAACCTATTCATAGTAAAACCAATTAGTGATGGCAGAGTAAGGAGTAAATTTTGGAAACAATTTATTACTCTTAAGAAGCATCTTAGTTAGGGTAGTAACTATTTAGTGTTTATTTGTGGAAGTAACAAAGTTTTGTTGTTTGATTTCCTTTGAAAGATTCAAGCGAATGCACTCTCACATCCTTTGAAGCAATTGAAATTCAGGAATCATAGCATGATTGAATAAATTATTTTCTTTCTTAAATTTCACATGTTTGGTTATGGATGTTGAATTAGTGGATTGAGAATGATAGAAATATGTCTTGTGAGATTTTGAGCCTATTGATGAATGGATTGAATATATGTATCATTCTCTTCTTTCTTGTGTGATTTTCACTCATGGAATTGTTACTCTAGAACTTACTTTGATTAATTCTTTTCAACTGCAGTTTCCTTGCTTGTTGGTTTTAGATGTGAAGAAATGTTACCTCATTAATGCTTTGATCCCTTGAATTTCTGATTGCTCTTCTTGCTTCATCGAGTCTTTTAGAGTTTTTAGCTTTTGAGTCTGTGTCATTTTTCTTTGTCTCCTAACTTTGGTCTTATGTGTTTTGCCCAGAAGTACCAAAAGCTAAGTGTGGGGGAATTTGATAATCACATATTTTATACATTAATAAACCCTCATTTTTAGTCATTTACACTCTTCATGTACTTAATTGATTAAGCCTGGTTATGTTTTGTAAGATTGGACTCAAATTGGACTTAATTGATTTTTTCAGCATTATTTGGGTCTTACACTATTTCTGTATTTTGGTCATATCTTGAATTCTAGATGTCTAGAAATTATGAATTTTACCTTTAGGAAAGCTGAGAGAAAGCTCTACAACTTTGATGAAGAGCTCAAAGTCTCAATCAGACATCTAGTAGAGCTAATTGGGCTTGGAAGACAGAACACGAGTTTTGTGTCTGGAACCTGAATAGTGTACAGTAATCAGAGCATAACTTAGGCTGTAGGAATTATATTGGGATGAAATTTGGATATCTGAAAGTTAAGATCCAGATCTACAACTTTTATGAAGAACACAAGAGCTTATTCAGATAGCTTAGAGGTGATATTGGGTCTAGAAGTCAAAATAGAGGTGCTGAAATTGGGCCTGAATAGTCTGCAGTAATTGGGCCATATCTCGGGCTGCAGGTGATGAAATGAGCTGAAATTTGGACATATGAAAGTTAAGATCCAGATCTACAACTTTCATGAAGATGACTTTTCTATTTGATGATGGAATCCATGAGTTAAGCATTGAATGATTTCAGAGACAAGGAATCTTAATAATTTTTCACTCACCAACTCACCATTTGGCATTTTCCACTCATTCATCCACTCATCCACCTACTCTTAATCAGCCCCCTTGTCATTTTGTATCCCTAATCCTCTATAAAAGGTACCATTGGCTGATCATTTGGTGCTCTTAGTGTTAGGCTTAGTTTTTACAAGTTATGGTTATGCTTGTTTATTGTTTTCCTTTGTTGTAATTTTTTCTTGTTCTAAATTGAAGCTATGTTCATATTTCTCTTCTTCTCTCTTTCTTTCTTCTTATCTATAAGTAACTAAATTTTCATCTTGCTTGATGAAAGAGTGAAGTTCTTGGTAATGAAATAAGGTTAGATTATGCTATTTCTTGTGCTTAAATGATATATTATCAAATGGACATTATATGTGTTGTATTTTGTTTCCAATCAATTTAGAAACCTTCTTTGTATAATGGAGATCTTGATTTATTGTAGACAATAGGATTGGCACAGTAAATGCTTGAACTCATTTATAAATGTTGATAGATAATTAAAGGAATCATAATATGATTGCATATATAATTAAACTTTGAATGTTATATTTTTCGATTGGAACCTCCGTTGTGTGTGGATTTCAATTGAGTTATAAAGAAAAATAATCTTACCTTTAATTTATTACCAATAGTGAATCTCCTAACCCAAGCAAGTTCTTAAATTCATTTGAGAACATCTTTTATTACTTTTGGTGTTGTGACAAATCTTTTTCTTACCTCAATTAATTTTTCTTCATCAATTCCCTGTGGATCGACCTTGGACTCCCGAAAAATTTATTATTTGAGACAACTTGCACTTGGGTTTGCATCTTTAAATCCCACACATCATCAACTCCCCCAAACAGCTTCTCAAACCAAACTTACACCGGTTACTCCTTTCCCCAGAAGATCAATTCTCCAAAACCTCTTGGCCTTCTTACTAAAAGAACTCCTACTCTCCTAATATGCCTAGGTGAAGTCATAATTTCCTGTACACACAGAACCTTACATATTGAGTAGGCTAGTCCTCAATATCATGTAACTGTATAACAGTAGTTACTAACATTCAACCTATGGTAAGCCATGCATTCTTTTTTCATCATCTTTATCAAGAGACAAGGAAGTGCACAACATACAAGAACTCTAATATGCCTAAACATAACAAGTCCATGCCTCGACTCAACAGGATGAACTGCATTGATACCAGGAATGTAACAACCCCAAATTCGATAATTATAGTATAATCGTCATCATACCACAGTTACCAAAATTTAGGCCTGCTACCGACAACAATGCATTTTTGAAAAGTTGACAAGGTACATGTATAGAAAATGCGAGCCTCGATATGAAATATATTTATATTTACTCACATCCAAAATACGGCATCAGTCCACAATAAGGTTACATTTCCACAAATTCATGCATAAAAGTAACATACAAAAATATTACACATAAGTTCTACATAAAATAACTACCATATAAAACTTCAACCTCTCCCAAAGTCATATACCTGGATAGAAGGGTCCTGCACTTAATCCTCCTCTGGATCTCCAACAGATGAACTTTCCCTTTGAGACACGTCATGATGCAAAGGAACTTGAACAGGTGACACAACTGAAACCTCTCTAGGAAAGAGGTGACGGTTATCCCACAACTCCCTAATAGGTATAGGGAACTCCACATGTATAAAAGTACGAGAGATACTCATAGCAGCTCCAGGATAATTACCACTCCGAATTATAGTCACATCTCCCATGTACATAAAACGCTTTGCATCAAAGTCGGAATGCTAGGCTTCTAAGCCTCCATGGAACTGTATCCACATGCAACTGAACAAAGCTTGTCCAGATGCCATCGTGAAGAGACAAAAGTCGGTCCTAAACTAAACTAAGCTAATTCAACACACACTCTTCACAGTCTTTATCCAAACATAGCATAAGACAGAGTAATACAATAAAGAAGTGAGATATCCTACTTACATTACTAATTATGGCAGTCAAGAAACATAACGGCGCAGGATGCCCACATAGTAAAGCAACAATATTAACAACAATATTCACATACGATAAAAGAAACAACAACAGAGTCTCAGATAATAAATAATAAAACAACTCAAATAATCATAACATCATATAAATGAACAACAGTTTTATCATCATGCAATGGATAAATGCATAAATGCCAAATGATATACTAACTCACTATGCACGTGTACATGGTACCAAAATCCTACTCCATGGAGTTTTACCAAATTTCAAAGATGAACGTTTCAGAAGATCTGTCCCCCTCAATGATAGTCTACGCTGGATCGCGAAGAGAATAGTGCTTGTCAGTTCCTCGTCATTGAATTGCAATCGGTTTTCTGGCTAGGGGTATAAAGTGATAACATCATCACTAGAGGGATCATCGTGCCCTGACGCACCCTGAGATCCATCAGGGATCACACTATCCAATTCTCATTCATTCACCGCGAAAAGAACAGTGATTTGTCAGGCCCGTAATGCATTGCAATCGGTTTACACCGCGCCTTATGCTCCCCCATAGATTCTTCCATTGGATCACACTATTCAATTCTTGTTCATAGGCTCATACAACCTTTTAACAGTCATCGACTGAGCAATTGTTCAATGTATGTTGACTCAATGCTTATTCAAGTATATTCCACAATAATGATATAATTTCCATAACACGCCACAATTTGGCCATGTTGAATCATCAATAGAATTTTAGTCCCACAATAGCATAGTATTAAGTTCTCAAGAATAACACAATTATTAAAATTCAACCCTAAGTTATGTTTTCATTTTCAAGACTTTTATCACTAATCCTCTTATAATTCTCATTAAATCTTCAATACTCTTAATTAGCCAAGTTCTTTACTTTAAATTTAATCATACTCACTTAGAATATTATTCTAAGGCTCTACAAGTCTCATTCACACTCTTGTTCTTTTCTTAAGTCTAAAATCACTCTAAATTGTCAAGTAAATCTCTTTCCTTCATTTTTCCATCTTATGAGTCCATAATAACTTATTAAATTACCTATTCACCTAAGTCTTATCTTGATTCATAAATCTTAGTCAATAAAGCCATAGAGGCCGTGAGCCTCCCAAGGACAAGAGTCCAATCAATTTCTCCATCACTTTTTTAACGTGAACCCTAACGGTCATTAGACCCAAAAATTTACATCTTGTTTCATCAATGTTTACCCTTAATCAATTCTTTTTTAACCTAAGCTTCTAAGATCCAAATTATCACAAAACTTGTCTTGGATATCTCATTTTCTTTCCTCTTGGCCGAGACCTCTCCCAAAGGTTTCTAGTCCAAAAATTGTCATTATTTCATTAATTATCCATTACCTAATTTCTTAAGTCCTAAATTAGTACACAAATTCCTTCATGGACCCATCATTAGGCCACTTGGTCGTAAGCCTCCAAGTAAAAGGGGAAGAATCCTTTGCCTTCCATACATATTTCCAAAAAATCCAATATACAATCCATGGTCATCAAGACATACAAAAACAACCAATAAATCATACAAGTCCAAATAAATATAAAATCATGAAAAACAACAAGACCAAGAGAGCAATCCACACATGGATTCCTCATCAACAACATCAAAAATTTTTCCTCACTACCAATATAGGTTGAAGTGGATTATCTCCCTCTTACCTATGGAAGACAACTCAAGAAAGCAAGCTTCTTGACCTTCTCCTTGAAATTTTGTCCTAAAACTCCAAGAAACCCTAGAATGATCAAATTTGTACAATCAATAACCAAAGGTTGAAAAGATGAATCCTTGGTCATAAGGGTGATCAAGGATCACGAAAATGAGAAGAAAAAGAAAGAAAGTTGAGAACTTTACCTCAAAGCTTCAAGCTTTATGGCTTGAAGAAAGATGATGAAGATGTGAGCTTTTGGAAATAATTTCAACTAGAAAAGTGTTTAGAATGTAATGGAGATTAAGGAAATGGGATTGGATGACAATTTTGCAATGGTGGAGGGTGGCAAGGGTGTGATGGCCGTGAGGTAGAAGAGAAGAAGATGAGAAGAGAAAATGAGAGAAAATGGAAAGTGGAGAGAGAAAGTAATAGGAAAGTGTTTTGAAATGAAAGTGAAGTGTGATAGGTGAAGTGCAAAAAGTGATATTTTGTCCCACTTTTTCCCACATTGCCTTGGAGCTAGAAGGAAGGGGGAAGAGAATTGACTTCTCCAACAAGTTTTGGGCAATTTGGTCATTTTTAGTCAAAGCTTCCTTAAGAAGCTTTGATTAAAATATCTTTCTTTTGAAATAAAGGTAATTTGATTTGACATAAAGTGAATTTTCTTTGGATAAGATAAGATTTTTACTACAAGTTATTATCCAATAGATAATTGTTACAGTTGACAGAAGTCAATGTTAATTATCCAACGGCTAATAAAATACACAGTAATTTTTATTTATCAGATAAAAATTTTAAAAAAACATGAAATCTCGTAAATCGTGTCTGGCCTCGGATTTAGTAAGATCTCCCGTTGATGTTTCCACAACTCAAGGTTCTTGGAGAAAATATCTTATTTCCCTGGCTCCGCTCAGCGCACACGCAAAACGTAGAATATATTTAAATATTTCACGTACTCAGAAAAATCCTGAAAAATTCACGAATATCACAAATATTATAAAATGACCATTTATAATGAAATTATCAATTTTTAGGCTGTTACAGGTGGTTATGGAGGATGAGTTGACTTCTATGAGAAAGAATAATATTTAGGAATCAGTAGAGTTGCTTGTTGGTTATAAATTTGTTAGTTACAAATGGGTCTTTAAGACCAAACGTGATGCCAAAGGTAAAATTGAGAGGTATAAGGTCAGACTTGTTACCAAGGGATATAACCAGAGGGAAGACATTGATTATAAAGAGACTTTCTCCCTGGTCTCCACTAAAGATGATGGAGACCAAGGAAGCTCAAGTGGAAGCCTAACAAGCCCAATGCCCAAAGATGCACTACGAGAACTTGGAGGCCCAATGACAAGGTCAATAGCTAAGAAGGCTAAGGAGGATTTGGACAAAGAAGTCAAACACTTTCTCTCACTCAAGCCCATTCCAGAAGAAGGAGCACTCAAGATGGTCTAAATGATTCAAGTTGATGAAGGGGCCAATGTGGGGGCATGATTTCTTCTTAGTCAATTTTATTTAGTTATGTATTTAAACATTTTAATTTTCTTAGTTTTGGTTCTTATTTTCTTTTTAGGATAATTTTGTGATAAAGGCCTATTGTTTGGGCTTAACTTGCGTATAGCAGAGCTAGGGATATGTGTTGCCTTCTAATTGGGCCTAGGCCACATTTGCGTTAGGATTAGGATTAAAAATGCACTAACTTACTGTCTCCTTTAGCTAGACCAAGCCGCATACCTAATGCCTATAAATAGGTTTGTGTTTACTATATTTGTTACTTTTGAATTAGAGAATGTTATTGCACTCCTTTGTAAGTTTTGAGAGCTTAGTTCTCTTGGGATTTTTGGAAGAACCATCTTGGTTCTTATCAAATGTTTCCTTACCTTTGTGGCGAATCTTCGCATGACTTATCACTCTCTAGAGTGTGGTGTCTTCTTCCTTCCATTCCTTGTCTTTTTCCATCTTTTCTATTTTTATTGTTCACGCATACTGTTCATGCATTGTTGTTCACCATTCATCGTTTAATTCTTTAAAACACGAAATTAACTTAAGGATGATCCGTAAAAATAATATGCATCCAACTTGGATCATATCATGTGGTATCAAAGCCTGGATCCTAGGGTTGATAGAGTTCTTGTATTTTTTGTACTTGTTCTTATTGTTTTCCATACATCAAGCACCATTGCTTGAATGTCATAATTGTACACAACCTTAATCATCATTGATTTATGTCATTCCTAAGAATTGACAACATTCTTTACTTTCCGTTCTTTACTTTTTGCCATTTAAATTTCAGTCCTTTTATTTTCTGCCTTTAGTTTCTGTTCTTTAATTTCTGTGCAATATTTATAGCTTTGATCATATCAACTCTATATCCATTGCTATTATATGTTTTATAGCACCTTAATTTTAAAGAAAGCTCCTAAATACACAATTGGGCATAACATTTGGAATTAAAATTGCAAGAACTAATTTTTTTAAGTGCAAAAAGAGAACAAGGGCGTGAAAAATAGTATAAAAAAGGAGAAAAAAAAGCCTATTCCAAAAAAAAAGGAGACTGCCCTTACACTTAAGCAAGAGTAAGTTTGAATGCCTTGTAAATTCCATTAAGCGGTGCTATTCTACATACCTTGCACATTTCTTTTTGTTCTTATTTATTTTGAGTTTTACCTTTCTTTTTAATTAGCTTTTCTTGCTTGTCTTTAAATTCCTTTGAGTTTTGTCCAGAGTTTCATCCTTTCTTTAATTTCTGAGTGCTTACTCTTGTGAAGACCGCTACTTTTGTAAGAGCTTTTGGTAATTGAAACGCGAGAGGGTTTATTTAAGAACTTGTAAAGAGAATTTGTGTGGTAAAAGGCAAGAGCGTTTTTATTAAACAAAAGCCTAATTGTATGAAACATAAGTGGAATCAATCTAAGAGTGTATACACGTGAGAAGAGTAGTAAGGACCTTTCAATCTTGAATTATTCTTATTACTTGTGCAAAGATGAGTGGAGGAAGTACACCCCCATCCTTTAGGACTGCAAACCTTATGCAAGCCTTAGCTAAAGAACTTGAGAAGTTTAGGGTGAAAATAAACACAAGGCTTGATAATGAAAGGAGGAGAGACTCTCAACATGAAGTCTCGCATGAGGATGAAGATACCTATGATTTGGGTAGGGAAAGGACGACTAGGAGGAACCATGATAGGAGAAGGAGACATGAGAGGAGTGAAAAGAGTTATGAAAGGAGGAATAGGAGGCATAAGAGTGATGAAAGAGGAGGAGACCTAGGAGGAGTAAAAATCCAAGTACCTTCTTTACAAGGAAAAAATGACCCCGAAGCCTACTTAGAATGGGAAACTAAGGTAGAACAAATCTTTTTTTATTACCATTACAATGAAGAAATGAATGTGAAGGTGGCTGCCCTAGAATTTTTCAACTATGCCCTAATTTAGTGGGACCAAGTATAAAAAGAGAGGGAAAGGAATAAGGAGTACCCCATAGATACTTGAGAAGAGATGAAAAGTTTGATGAGGAGGAGGTATGCCCCTTCACAGTACCATAGAAAATTACATAATAAACTCCAAAGACTTACCCAAGGAAGTAGGAGTGTGGATGAGTACTACAAGGAGATAGAGGTGGCTATGATAAGGACTAATGTCATTGAAGATAGGGAAGCTACCATGTCACGTTTTCTTCATGGTTTAAACTATGAGATAGGAGACATTGTGGAGTTGCACAACTATGAAGAGCTTGATGAGTTAGTCCACTAAGCCATAAAGGTGGAACAATAACTCAAAAGAAAGGGTGCATAGAAGAATCCTTCTTCTAACCTCAAACCTCCCACTTGGAAGGACAAGGAACTAAAGGAAGACTCCTCAACACAACCCAAGGGAGGTATGACTTCTAAAAACTCTAATATTTTTCCTTCCACTAATGCTTCTTTCTCTTCTTTTTCTAAAAATAAGAACATCAAGTGCTTCAAATACTTGGGGAGTGGATACATAACCTTTCAATGTCCAAACAAAAAGGGTAATGGTGATAAGAGAGAGACACCTCTCTAGTGATTCATGTCCAAATTCCCCTCCCTCATGTGAAGGAGAAGAAGAATGTGAGACATTTACTCATGATGGCGACTTGCTAATGATAAGGAGACTCTTGGGTAGCAAAGTTGTGGCAAGAGACTAAGACCAAAGGGAAAACATCTTCCACACAAGATGTGTCATCCAAGGTAAAGTGTACTCATTAATCATTGATGGAGGAAATTGCACTAATGTGGCAAGTGCTCGCTTAGTAAGAAAACTTGACCTTAAAACTACTCCTCACCCCTAACTATACAAGCTTCAATGGCTGAGTGAGAATGGTGAGTTGATAGTGAATCAACAAGTGTTGGTAAGTTTGTCAATTGGTAAGTATAATGATAATGTTTTGTGTGATGTTCCCATGGAGGCTGACCATATTTTGCTTGGAAGGCCTTGGCAATTTGATAAGCATGCTATTCATGATGATTTCACTAACAAGTACTCCTTTGTTCATAATTCCTTAAAGGTAACCCTTGTACCCCTTACTCCCAAACAAGTTTGTGAAGACCAAGTGACCTTGAAGCTAAGAAGGGAGCAAGAGAATAAAGACATAAAAGTAAAATCAAAGGGGGAAGCAAAGAATAAGGACCAAGAACTTGTAAATGAGCAAAAAATGAATGTTTAATTGCTAAAGAGAGTGAGATTAAGAGGGCTTGCTTTGCAAAGCAAGAGATGTACATTTGCATATACAAGGACTTGTACTTAAATTGTAACTATAACACTCTACCTAGTGAAGTTAATTTTCTTTTGCAGGACTTTGAAGATGTCTTTCCAAAGAGTGTCCCTCTCGGACTACCACCCTTGAGGGGGATTGAACATCAAATGGACTTCATCCTGAGAGCCTCTTTGCCCAATAGGCCCGCTTATAGGATAAATCCTGAGGGAACTACGGAAATTCAGAAACAAGTAGAGGATTTGATGAAAAAAGGATGGGTAAAGGAAAGTTTAAGTCATTGTGTCATGCCTGTCATACTTGTCCCCGAAAAGAATGGCACTTGAAGAATGTGTATTGATTGTAGAGCTGTAAATAATATAACCGTAAAATATAGGCATCCCATCCCCAGGCTAGATGATTTGCTTGATGAATTGCATGGTGCATGTTACTTTTCTAAAGTGGATTTAAAAAGTGGGTACCATCAAATTTGGATAAGGGAAAGGGGATGAATGGAAGACAGTCTTGTTGGTTATTAATTTAGTTAGATTATATTTCTAATTAGTCCTAAATCAATTTGGTATCAGAGCTTTGTTGATCCCACATTTTGAGCTGTTTGAAAACAAAAAATTTTCAAAGCCAAAGTTATTTTGCTGCTTGATGCTCACTAGATCTCTGTCAAAAAGTCGTTGAAATTGTACAGACTTTTTCAAAACGTTGTTATCTGAATCTCATTTTGAGACACCACCACCATTAAAATCGGAAGCCTCTCAAGTCTACAAGACTATAAAATTTCGAGGATGAATACTAAATTTCTACCTCTCAAATCTACTTGGATTTATGATGTTGATCTTCATCTCCTAGACCCTCCTATTTTGGTAGATTACCAACTTTCTAACTCTCTAAAGGAGAGTCCTTTCAGAGAAGCAGAATGATATATAATAGAATATGATAATTTATGATTTTGATAATTTAAGATTTTATACATAACTATGTTATTTAGGGATTTTATCTTTTCATATTTTTAGGGATTTTATCTATTGTATAATTATGATTTTAGTTTTAATAGGATTCTATCAAATTCTAAATCTTATCTTTAGTTAGTTATATTAGGATTTTGCATTAAAATAGTATTAGTTTATTATTTATTTTAGTTATGATTGGTTTCTTTTATAAGAGGGTTACAAATGTCCTTTTATCAAATTTTAGAAGACTTAGTTGATTATTATTGATTATTAAATTTAGTTGGAATATATTCTTACTTTAAGACTCAGTCTCTTGACACCGACTGTCGGGCGACAAGTGCCTTTGGAATCTCGATGATTCTTTATTCTTTTGTCCATTGGTCCTGCATCATGTCAGCACGAGAAATTTAATAAATAAAAAATAATTAATCAATAATAATGCTAACAAAATTAAGAATTAAGGAATATAAATTAGAAGTTGTTGAATGAAAGAAAGTGACATATGTCAACACGAGAAATTAAGTAAATAAATAATAACTAATCATGGATATTGTTAAAAAAAAAAAAGAATTTGAGCTTAATAATGTTAAAAATTTAAGCACTTCAATTTAATAAGAAGAAATAAAAAAATTAAATAGGATATTGCTGTTGAAAAAGATACATATAAATTTAAGATTTGAATTTTTTTGAGATATTCATATGATTAAGTTATAAACTGAACAACATAGGAGAGCTCATAACGTTTTTTATTAAAGAGCAGTGCTACAAAAATATCTTAATCGAGCCTTAGAAGAATCTTTTAATTGAGTCATTGATGTATTTAATCTTCACTTTTTACCCTGACAATAAAAAAATAAGTTGCATTTTCATATTATTTAATTTTGCGTAAAATTATGGGAATGTGATTATATTTGTTATATATTATTTTGCTTAAAATGATAAAATGTAATAAGTTTAATTTTAATATACTGTTAGTGTAAAATTTTTTAAATTATCATTCAATCACACATAATCACATGTAATTTTTGAGATAGTTATTATGAGAGTCAAACTTTTATGATGATGTGACAATACATGATTAAATAATAGTGTAAAAAACTTTTACACTGATAATGCATTCAAATTAAATCTAAAAGTAAATAGTAATAATTAATTAAATAATCAACATGTATTGATCCAACTAGAATGAGTTTGAGTTATTTAAACATATGATCTTGGGTTCAATCATAAAATTAATGTGTATGGAATAACATTGTTGGGAGGAATTTCTGTTTTAGCGTCTGACCATATCTTGATAGATTAGTCTCTCACATATCGATATTGGGTGAGAGGAGACTTTGGGAACCAAAAAAAAATTAAATAATAAATAAATAAAAAATAATGTTCAATAATACTATTAAAAGAATCCATGTAGATTTAAGATTCAATTAGGATTAAGATATTAGAAAAAAAATTAAAAAATTAAAAAATGTAGTCTAAAAATCAAGTAAAGAAAAATATAATTAATAATTTAAGGACAATGTTATTAAAATTAAGATTAGCCTTAACAATTAAATTCAAGGAAAAAAATTAAAAATAATGTAGGATAATCCTATAAAAAGAAATCATATAAATTTCGAACTTATTTGGGATTGAGATGCTTGAGAAATAAAAATAAATAAGAAAATAAGAAAAAATTAAGAGTCTAAAAATTAAGTAATTAAAATATAATTAATAAATGACAATGCTAAAAAATTAATATTAGCCTTAAGAACTCAAATTTAATAAGAATAAATAAAAAATAAAGATAATTCAATTGAAATGATTTATATAAATTTAAGATTTGATTAAAAGTGGGTTATTCTTATGCTTGAGCTATAAATTGAACAAATAGGAGAACTTACAACATCTTTTATCACAGAGCAAAGCTAGAGAAATCACTATATCAGGTTTTAGATAAATATCAAAATCGAAATCACTATATCAAGTTTTAGAGAAACATCACAATCAAGCCGGTTATATTTTGTAATATGTAAATCCTTTCATTTAAGTTGTATCTTTGATGAGCCTCTATTGCTGTGTTAAATCTTCACTTTTTAAAATTAGACTGATTATTGAATTGGTGAGATACTAGTTCACGGTTTAATAGTTTGACTATGGTTGAACTGCGATTGAATCAGTGATAATATATATATATATATATATATTTTAATTTTATATAATATTATAAATAATAAATTAACATGTTAATAATTAAAAAAAAGCAAAATATACCAATAGACATTGGTACTTAGGGCATCCTACACTATAGGGAGGTTTCTATGAAATTTCCTAGTATCTTTTCCAAAACTCGTAATTTTAAGAAACAATTTTAAACTACAATTTAAAAAGTAAAGAAACAATGGATTTGAATGTGATTTGTTTTGTTTTCTCGTTCTTTCTCAACCCTTCATGTCATCACACACACACACTCTTTCAATGATAGAACTTGTCCCGTCCCTCCCCTCTTTCTCTGTGACGAGCTCTTACAACCACCAACAAAGCTCTCCTACGGTGAAGCAAAAATGGAGACCTATGACAACGGACAACCAACCCTCCAATGATGAGCTCCTTTGTGATGCCTGTGGCAAGTTCTTCTCTGCCCTCTGCGATGTCAACGATGAGCTTCAATTCACAATTCCACAGCGATGAAGCGCAATTGTTGTTCAAACTTCAAACTGGTGAACCTCTAATTTTTATCGGTTTTATACCGATTCATCTAACTTTTCTCTAATTTTTTCAACATCGATAAGACTTGAATAGACCGAACACATGACCAGTTCATTGAATCTTCAATTGAATCGGCCGTCTGATCTAGTTTTTTCATCACTGCTTCCAAACATGGCAATCATAAAATAAATTGTAATTTTGTATTGTTTAATTTTGATTAACATGATTCATGTAATTGCATTTACTATATTATTATTTTGTTTGTGAATAGTGAATCTAATTTATATTCCAATTAATTAGTAGTATTCTTTTCTTATAGATGTTTTTGGCATTTAAGATTAGCCTTGAGAACTTGAAATTAACAAGAAGATATAAGAAATTAATAAAATATAATGCAATTGAAATAATTCTTATAAATGAATAATTTGATTAGAATTGGGATACTTAAGAAATAAAGATAAAACGATAAAATAAGAAAAATATGTCTATAAAAAAGTAAATAAAATATAATTACTCAAGAACAATGGAAACAAAATTAAGTTTAGTCTTAATAATTTTAATTTAATAAGACGAAATAAGAAATAAAGTAAGAAAATATTATTGAAAAGATTTGTATAAATTTAAGATTGATTTGAGATTGTGATACTCATTATGCTTGAACTATAAATTGAGTAAAATAAGAGAACACACATCTTTTATTAGCTAACAGTATAAGAGAACTCTCTCAATTGTGCCCCAAGTAAGCAATATATAATTGGGGTCTTACTAACAAGTGCCTTAAGGAATCATATTAAATCTCTCAATCGTTGCACTTGTTAAGGGATTAAAAAGGAAAATTATCAAATAAAAAGTAAAGGTTGTTAAGTTTTTAATACATTTAATATTTTACTTTTCATTTAATAGTTATTATTTTTTATTTCTTAACAAGTGTTTTAAGAGCACTTGTTAGACAAACCCATATAATTATGTTCGTATAGGTTGTATTTTTTTTATGTGCCTTCATTATTGTGTTTAATCTTTACTTTTTATATTGACAAAATAAATTATTTTTTTGTATTATTAATTAGAAAATGCTATACATCTAGGCTTTTTTAATGCCTAGACAATACAGATATCTGCTTTTAGTGTTAAGTTTTTAATTTTTATTTTGTTAAAATTAAAAAAACTTATAATATATTTAAAAAAAGTCGGGCTCCTCTGGGATTTGTAGCCCAGGATGCTTAACATTGCCCTATTTCATTTTACTGAACATGGGACATGTGATTGTATTTGTTATATCATTTTGTTTATATATACAGATTCTAATTCATATACACAATTGATTTGTATTGTTCCTTTATTATAACTATTTTATGTATTTAAGGTTAGAGTTCTTGAGTTTAATAATAAAAAAATAAAATAAGATAATGTTATTAAAAGAATTTTTATAAATTTAAGTTTCAATTAGAATCGGGATACTCGGGAAATAAAAAAAATAACAAAATAAAAAAATATAAGAGTTTAAAAATCAAGTAAATAAAATATAATCTAGTATAACGCTAGAAAAATTAAGAACTTTCATTTAATAAAAAAGAAGTAAAAAAGAAGTAGAATAATATTATTGAAAGGATTCATATATATGATTTGATTGATATTAGGATGCTTATATGCTTGAGTTATAAATTGAATAAGTAAGAGAGCTTACATCATTTTTTATTAGAGAACAATGCTAAAAAAAAAAAAATCAATCGAGTCACGAGTAAACAATACATAACTCCATTTATATAAGTTGTATCGTTGATGTGCCTTCATTGCTTTGTTTGGCAATCTTGATTCTTACAAGTCATCTCCACATAATCCTCACTCATAATATGAAATTTTCCTTCTCTCAAAGTGTTTTTAACAAAATTTAAACTCTTAACATTACAAGTAAAATTCGTCTAAATAGAACTTAAACTTGCATATCACTTGAACCACACCTTTGTGCGCTTTTACTTATGCAATCACAAAATAAATTGTATATAATTTTTTTTGTTATATTATTTTATTGATGTATACTGAATCTAATTTGATTTTGAATTTTTGTACTCCTTTCTTTATAAATATTTTAATATATTTATCAAAATAAAAGTTTTCTTAGATGATTCTATGTAATTAAAATAATACTATATAATCAACGCTTAGTTGTTTCAAGTGGTTCAATATTTGTTCACTTTAAGTAAAGTCTCAAGTTCAAGTATTGTGAATGAAAAAATTAACGTTAAAAGAACTTTACATATTTGTGGTCTGATCCGATTCAACTCTCGATTAGTCGGGGTTCAATATGACTTTTAAATATCAAGAAGTTAAAAAAAAATTACATAATGATAAAAAAAAAAAGAATACCACATTATACGAACCTTTAATAATAAATTCTCCATTATTTACCAAGTTTAGATCTCTTATTAATATTTTGCCTTTAGATTAATTCATATAGTCATTTTTATTATAAGTACCACAGTGAATATGGCATGTAAAGATGTTTTTTAAAAGTTGAGATAGATATGCTTCATTGCGTTACATGCATATATCATATAACATTATTGATTGTGATTGTTTTTTAAGATTATTCTCTTATTGTAAGATTTGTGCTTTAAATTATTTTTTTCATGATTTTAAATTACACATCATTTTTAAATTCTAATGAAAGATTTATGTGTTGAATTATTTCTCAAAATTATATTGAATACCCTTCAAAATAGTTATATGACAAACTAAGAAAGAAATTAAATATTATAATTATTAAATTTAATTTTTACTTTTTTGTGCAATACACAAGATACAAATCCAGTTGTCTTCGATTACAATTACTTTTAAAACTCCTCAGTATATAAAATTATAATTCACTTCAAATACCCTAACCCCCCCCCCCCCCCCCCCCCCACCCCACCACCCTCTTTAAGAAGAGCCATGTTAATTAAATATTTAAATGTTCTTTTATTTTTTTAATCAACAAATATTTAAATGTTCAAAAGTAAGAATGCAAAATATAAATTAGCCCATGTTCGTGAAATGTGGCCTTGGAAAGCTCATTTTCTTTTGGGTTTTTACTTTTTCGTAATATCAAAACCCGTGAGTTACTTCTGGGCCTTAGGTGGCAAGCGTAAACAAGATAGATAAAAAATAAAATAAAAATTATGGATAATTCTACCCGCGGTGCCATAGCATAACCCTTGACTTCACAGTTCACAGAGAGAGATAGAATCATTGAAGAAGAGCTTCAATGGCGGTTTCTTCTGTCTCTGCAGCATTTGTTCTTCCTCTTTCTCTCTCCAATTCTTCCCACTCGCTCTGTACCAAGCCAAAGTTTCCATCTTTATGCTTTGTCTCTGGTAACACCTTGAGGCTTACAAGCCCAAAACCTCTGCACTCTTCAACTAGGGTTTATGCTGCTCCAGAAGTGTTGAACTCCCCTGAATCCGCAGACCCACCTCCAGAAACCCTAGATGATGACTCTGACCCCACCACCTTTCAGGTTTGTGCATTTTTCACCTTTCTTCATTTCCCCCCATGTTCATGTACTGTATTGTTTAATGGCTGGCTAGGACTTTTCTCATTGCCTGATTAATTATCTTTCTTAAATGTATTGATTGCAGTATGTATGTTATTATCGGCAAAACAATGGACATTGAATTTACATAATTTGAGCTTTATGGAGAGTTGGAGACAAAGTAAAGTGGAAAATGAAAATTATAGCAATGTTCTTTCAGCTTTATGCAGAGTCATATCTTGTTTGTAAGGAAGCTTAGTAGATGTGAATGAGACTGGCTTCAACATTATTATGGTTTAGCTTGGCCTGCGTTTTCCTTAATGTTTTGAACTCAATAACAAAGTGGGGATTTCCAGTCAAAAAAATAAAAAATAAAAAATAAAAAACCAAAGTTGGGGTTTAGATGTCAGACGGCCTGGTTCAATTAGTATCCTTGTTAATGAAATGTCTTGGTGTTTTAGGTTGGTGACTTGGAGACTCCAAGCACTTCGTCAATTAGCATTGGTGCTGATGCAGATAAGGTATGTTGATCAAATTGATATTTCCAGTTGCTGTTTGATATTTGTTTCCTTTTGGAGTTTCATTTTGTCTTTGATATGTGGGGGTCAAATTCCAAATATGCATTTTACCCAGTAAAAGTCGTTGAAGGAATTATAATAACGAAATGATTGGACAATTCAATATGTAAGTTGTTTTTGATAAGTCAGGTAAAAAGTAAAATATGTTGTATTGATGCTAGTTGGTTAATCAGCAGTGAATTTGAAGGGTTATTGAAATTACATGTTGGGTAAGTAATGATGAGTATATATAATCATATAATATTCTTTGACGCTTTGAGATTGTACTTGCATACTTCTCCTGTATATCCTGATAATAGATGGAAAGACTATTTAGTTTTGGACTTTTTTTTCCCATTCATAAAACAGGGCTAAAGGCCCAGGAAAAAGAAAAATTAGGGCAGAGTAACACTAAAGAGGTATGGAAGCCAGACAACATCAGCTTGTGAAAGGAAATTCAGTTCCAAGGGGGGGCCTGATAACCTCCCTAAAACCACAGTCCTGGGATGTGCTCCAGTTGGCCATCCAATCGGCACAAAATTTCCTTCCCAAAGAGTATGACTAAACATGGTCTCCCATCTCTGGTTTTTCCGATACCTAATGCAGTCCACAAGTTTGCTGTAGTTTCTTTTGCCAGATGGGTAGTTGTTGAGAAGGGTAATGGCCTGGCAGCATTAGAATTACGCCAAACAATTACCCGTTTTGGACTGTTTTAGTGGTCAAGATTAGGTATTATGATTTCATGAGATGGTAATCATTAAAAAACAAACGGAGCTTGCACTACATCTGAATGAGTTTGTGGCAGAAAGATATACCACAATTTAACATTGTAAAATATTTATGTGATTCTTCTTTGTCGTGCTTCACTTTGATAATATTAATAGTTGAGCATTGCGGAATGATAGACACTGGTTCAGAAAACACACCAAATACTGAATATGCACTATAAATCTCCTCTCTTGAGCTGATTTCTGTGTGATATCAGATCAGTGGGGTCTGAAAATGAAATTTACAGAATATACTCTCAACAGAAAAGTAAGAAAACTGATAACCCAAGCAATTCGAGAGTGCCTGGTCTCTCCCACCCAATTCCCTACCACTCACTATTTTCCTGCCTCTCCTCAACCTTCTCTCTCCCTTTTATTCCCCCTTCCTCTAACAGATTCCCCACTGGCACATCCCACACCCCTAGCCACGTAAGCAGATGGTTATTTCCCTCCACTTCATTGTTCACATAGTCAGCATGACTCAATTGGGCTTGTAATCCCCTACATCCATCTCTCCTCTTCCTGTGGTACACTTTAGTAACTGCAGGTTTCCTAACAATACTTCCCCCCAAAAGATTCACCTTGTCCTCAAGGTGAAGGTTGGAGTAAATGTTGTAGCTGCTGAAAGAACTGCCCCCAGGGTCCCATTGTTTGAAGCACAAGAGCAAAGTGATGTAGGAGACATAGGAGCTGCCACCTGAGTCCCAGTTACCTTCTCCAATTCCCACAACAAGGACCAACATGGAGGACAGTGGGAAAGATATGTGATCCTTATTTTGGGTAGCTAGATCAATCGCTTTAGCAGTGGCATGAAAACTAACCCTTCCTCTCTTCTCTAACACCTGCAGAGCCATTGCTGTTGAGAAAATTGCCTAACCAAAGTCTCCTAAAACTTCAGTAATCATGGCAACTTTTGAGGCCCCACTAGGAACCTTCAATATTCCGTGCATAACCAGTTGGTCATGGTTCCTCATGCTAAGTAGCACTGCATCAAGCATATAAGTGATCTCTCAAGCACTTTCAGGTTGTTGGGTTATCTCAACCCATGTCATCAACTATTGGGCCAAACATATTGACGGAAAGAATATTGGCGGCATTGCTCAGCATCCCCATTGTTGCTACAGTTGAATCAAATAGACCACCACTTTGTTTCCCTATTTCATCTACTAGTCTAGACCCTTTGCACAGTGTTGTCAGTTTAACCACAACAGCTACCAATTGAGTAAAAGACCATATTCTAAGAGTTGAAGCATCCTTCTTGATAATAGTGATGCTGCCAACCGTTGCAGCTCCTATTGCAACAAATGTCACCTTTCCAAAATCTTGTAAATGAGAAACAATAGCAACATCATTTACCAACAAGGTATTTGCTGTAACGTTGTGATAATACTTAAGAGGATCCATAGTGTTTTCTCCCACATATGCAACAGCAGCAAAGTGCATCGCAGCATCAAATTTATTCTCCAAAAATATTTTATTAATAGATTTTGCATCTCCCAAGTCAGCATATATAAATTGAAGCCTTCCAGGTTCTGGAAATAAGTCTTGAAGAACCCTTACGGCACCCAAATTTCCTCGTGACAGATTGTCTACTATAGTGACATAGTAATTATCCTTCAAAAGTCGTAGAGCAGCATGTGAGCCAATATAGCCTGCACCCGCAGTTACTAAAACATGAGTGATCCCAGGTTCACGAAGGCCAAACAGACTAGGGGAATTCAAAGATGGAGACCGCTTGATCATTATAATGCATAATGACGTTAATGCAGCAGCAAGGAAAACTTTTCCAACAAAATTGCCCTTCCTTTTTGGATCCGCATAATCCATGCCTTTAATGAACTTCTGAATAGCCTTTCTGTACCTTAAGTTTCCAGCTTGCCCACAAGCAGAAGGTATCGTCCAAAGAATTACAGCATATGGTTCCATACAAGATCTCTCCATTTCTGTGAGTTGTATACTCCTGATGTAGTGTAATTCCACAGCAACGGCTGACCCATCCTTCTCTGCGTGATGGTCTGCACCTTGTAGCTCCAGTGGTGAATAGGGGAAAGCAACTCTAACACCCAGAGTCTGAATTTCGTCTCTGACCACCATGACACCTAAAACCTGAACTTCCCTTCTAGACTGAACTTCTGTTTGCAACTTGTTTTGCAGAATGGGCTCTAGCTCCCTTTTAATCAGAATTTTCTCTTCTATAGCAAATTGGGCTCGACCCATTAAGTCCAAAACAAAACTCATGTGTAATGTCGTTTTTGTCCTTACCTCTTCCCTTTGTCCCATCGTACAAACCCATCGCACTTGCAGAGGTCTTTCTATGGCCACCTTCTTGCCGCCATGACCCACAGCATCGCAAAGCCTCTTCACGCTACAATCTAGACCACCGTATCTTCCCGGTGACACATCCCATCCACTGTCATGACTAAAGCCACTCACCACTACCGGTTTTGAATTCGGTGGCTTCGGTGGTAGTGGGTGATTGACCGAATCACTAGAGACCTAGTGTTCTACGACCTTCACCATCAATTTTCGTCCCTGTACAACCACCGCGCTACCCATTGTGTGCTGATTCTCCTCCGTCCCCTTCTCTTCCTCACCCATGTGTGGCCATGGTTGTGGCTGTTTCTGTATCTCCTTCTGTTCTCCTTCATCAACAATTTCAATTTCCTTCATAACCCCATTGATTAGTTCTATTTCCCCTCCTGCGAACATCTCCGACAGAACAGCGATGGTTAGAGTGTGGTCTAGCGCCTCTTCACCCAATGGGTGAAATTCCTCTATTTCCAAAAATCCTCCAATGGCCGCTGACTCTAGCTTCTCCAACGCCAAGTCTGGTTTCGATTTCGGTTCCGGCTCCGACATTGCGTCAGTGGCTTGGAAACGGTAAACCACCATTGCGTCAACACCTTCATTCTCAGTCTCGATCTCTTTCTCTTCATTCTCGGCCTCAAGCTTCTCCAACACTGGGTCAATTTCTGTTTCAGTCTCTTGTTCTAGTTCCTCATCCCTGATCCAAACTGGCTGATCCAGGTTGTATTCGGGCTTGAATCTTTTGACCAGTTCCTTCAAGAAGGTCCACCAAGTGGAATTCGGATTGTGCCATTCCCACCAGTTGAGAGCGCGACAGCCCTCACCGCTTCCAGCAGCTTCTGCTATTCAGGTGTTTTCGCTGCTCCAAAGTGTTGTTCGACACTAATCAACCACCCATAAGCTTTCTCTTCGTCAAGCACTGGAATCATCTTCAGTTTGGCACCCAGCTCCCAGGTCGAGAGCTCGGATACCAATTTGATAGATACTGGTTCAGAAAACATACCAAATACTGAATATGCACTATAAATCTCCTCTCCTGAGCTGATTTCTGTGTGATATCAGATCAATGGGGTCTGAAAATGAAATTTACAGAATATACTCTCAACAGAAAAGTAAGAAAACTGATAACCCAGGCAATTCGAGAGTGCCTGGTCTCTCCCACCCAATTCCCTTCCACTCACTATTTTCCTGCCTCTCCTCAACCTTCTCTCTCCCTTTTATACCCCCTTCCTCTAACAGATTCCCCACTGGCACATCCCACAACCCTAGCCATGTAAGCAGATGGTTATTTCCCTCCACTTCATTGTTCACATAGTCAGCATGACTCAATTGGGCTTGTAATCCCCTACATCCGTCTCTCCTCTTCCTGTGGTACACTTTAGTAGCTGCAGGTTTCCTAACACGGAATTTATTTGTTCAATACATAAGAAAATATTCTTGTAATCACTGTTTTAAAGGATGTGATTAGCAATCTTCAATAGTTTATAAACCATTATATTCTGGACTACATCTATTATGAAGTGAGTAAATTATTTACTATTTTGAGCTAAAATTTTTCTACTTTCCCTGGTAAGTGGTGTAGTATAGGTTGCTTGTCACGTTGATTGGAGGTATTTCCACTGATACTTTCTTCAAAGATGAGCAGGGGTTGCATACATGGAAATTCTATTACTGTGCATTTAATTAATGTGGATTCAGCATCAGCTATTGGCTTATTTTTCACGTGTTTCTTTGTCAAGTTGTCTTTAAGTACAGTTGGAATGGTCCAAAAGCAACCTACGGGTTTGAGACTTTGAATATTAATTTTAAGCATTGATTTGTTTTTCTTATGTATAACCTGAGATTAGAGTAAGTGAATAACTATGTCATGCCTGTACTTTTCTGTGTATTCTCATAAAAATCAGATCATCTGATAATTTTGCTCGTTTCTATTCTTAAGATGGCACCAAAGCAGAAAATTAGAATCAAGCTTAGATCTTACTGGGTGCCCTTGATAGAGGATTCTTGCAAGCAGATATTGGATGCAGCAAGGACTACCAATGCAAAAACGATGGGTCCTGTACCATTACCAACTAAGAAGCGAATTTACTGTGTTCTTAAATCCCCACATGTACATAAGGATGCTCGGTTCCATTTCGAGATCAGAACTCATCAGCGTCTCATTGATATTCTATATCCTACTGCTCAAACAATAGATTCTTTGATGCAACTTGATATTCCTGCTGGTGTGGATGTGGAGGTCAAGCTCTAAAGATATTTGCTTTTCAGGTTGTTAACCATCTTGAATCTGAGTGAGCTTCAACTTGCTATTAATAGTCAAAATATAATTATTGGCAGATATCTTATATTTAGCTGCTTGAACCTTGACTTCTATGAACAGTGCAAATAATCCTTTTGTTCGTTTTCCCCTTCTGTCCCCAACAAGGTTTTCAAAAAGTTTATTCCTGTTATTGCATAGATATATGTATATCATATACAATGTCATGTAATTCTGATATGATACCGCACATTTGTGTTTTTCTAGTAAATTATGCTTATGGAGTTATTCTGATTGATTTGGAGAGTTACGTAAAATGCTATTCTTGTAGCTTTTAATTAAGGAAAGGACTGAATGATTTATTTGCCAGGCTTTCCTTTACCATCTGGACTTGATATATTGTTGATCCTTCATGGGATGTCCCTGTTACATTCTGCGCATCACTTTAAACTGCGAACTTCTATTTCTAGTATTTATTTGACTTCCCTTTGGTCACCTGTTTTGCTAGGCTACCTTGTTCAAACATATTTGAAATTTATAAGATTATTTTATCATCTCAAATTGAAGTATAATAAGATTATTTTATTTTCTTGAATTGAAGTTGCTGCTCTTACTGTGATATTTTTTAGTGCATATGTATTGTAGTATGCATAACTGTTTTTCTGCAATTCCTGAATAAACATGTGTTGTGGGTGTACATTTCTAATTCTTTTATTAAAAAAAAAAAAGAAAAAGAAAAAAATCTTGAATGACTATTTGGTCATACCCATGATATCCTGTCCGGTTTCTGACATTATTGATGTTCCACACTTCCAAATTATTATGACTTGTGAGAATGTGACTGCTGGGTCAAGATGGTTGAACAGTAACCTGATTTTCTAATGTGAAAACAGGCATATACAATTAACCATCTAAGTTCCTGTTGAATTCTTCCTATTGCCTTGTTGAATTGTGTGGAATTGGCCAACATGCATATGAAATGCAATGCCTAATGAAAAGTGCTTTGGGATATTGATTTTGTTCAAATTACTTTATCCTCTAGTCTCCTTTGAATTTTATTTATATACGTTGCTTGTGGAACCAATGTCAACCTTACCATAACTCCTCGAGAGTCGTTTTTGTTTTCCCTTATGATACGTGCACACTGGAATATGGATCTTGATGAAGAGCATCCTTTTAAAAGGAACTTGATGATTGATAAAATCAAGCATAGAGTACATAATTTAATTTTAAATTGTGAATAAGTGTCTTAAAAATATTTGTTAAGTTAAAATAAAAAATTTTAAATAATTTTTTTTATTTTTAATATATTAAATATTTTATTTTTAAAATATTTTATTTTGACTTCTCTATCAAGTGATCCAAAATCTTATAATTTTTTTTACCAACATTGATTACAATCACATGTTTAACGTTCGTGGTCTTGGCTTTTGAGTAACGTTACTCGTATATATTTTTTTTTTCTTTTTTGTGGTCACAATCTGCTGAATTGATTTTAGGATTATCTTTGTGTTAAAAGTGGCCAAAATTTAAATTCAAACTATTGTACTCTGATGTAGCCGCATTTTATGTTTTTGTCACAACCTCTGCTAAGTAGTTGAAATGTATAGTATTCGTTTTGGACCGTAATCTGGATTCATAACCCGTAGGTCAATTTGGCCTGCATGTTCGTTGGAATTCGATATCAATGCCCTCGGCATGAATATGTTTACCATGGACTCCAGTAATATATCTTGGATCTCGGTATTAGATAATAATAGTTTTACCGTGAGATCTGCACAATAGATAAATTTTTATGATATCTGTTATTGTTAATCACGATCTTATGAAATAATAACACCATAACTACTATACTAGTATTTCGATAATATAGGAATCTTTTGCAACTAAATATGGAACATATATCTTCCTGTTATTATTATGAGAATGTATCTCTCTATTATGGAAACATATTTATCCAACTTCTATATATACCAGGCAAAGTAACCTTAAACAGGGATTAATAAATTATCACTCATAGCATAACCTTACTTGTGCACAACCTGACTTGAACGTTGGAGTCTCTTTGCAGGTACCAACTCCCTAACATGCTCTGTTGCCACTGCTATTTAAGGAGAAAATCACCATAACGTGCCTATCTCAGATACTCATCCGAATCCACTTCAGAACATTGATGCCGTCTGTGCGAAATGATCTATCCTCTGGTCAGCATCTCCCTCCACGACAGCCATCTTACCACAGTCTTCTGTCATGGTGTTGTCCACAACCTTCCTCTTCCTCCCATCGAGGGGTTGTGTAGGGAGTTTTGAATCTAGTTCTCGGATAACGAGAGGCAGAGCAACGACGGTTTGGGAACAGGAAGATCCAACTTGATTCTTCCTCGCCTTCAAACCTTGGAGCACCTCAATAGAAGATACAACACCCTTGTTAGTGGCTATGTTACTTGCAACACAACAAGAAAAAGGAATAGGTCGAAAAAACTTGCAAAATCGAATGCTAAGAATGAAGAGAATCAAGGTGGACACCATATAGCAGTTAAATCCCCTACCAAGAATGGCCCAGAGGTAATCGTCACAAGAAATGCTTCGAATATCCTAGCATTTAATTTGGCCAACCTCTACCCCCCATCTAATTATGAAATCGACACACTCAACGTCCCCCTCGTCAAGATGTTTCTTGTCCCTTTCAATAAACTCGATGGGGATGTCCCATGCCTACTGAGACTAATACAAGCAGAATGTTGAATCCCCATTAGCCTTCAAGTAAAACGGCTAGGTACCTGTCACCTCTGTCAATTTAAAGAATTTGTGCTTAAAATCTTTATAGCTATTCTGGAAAACTTCAAAGACCTTCCGCCCGGACCTCAACTTGACTGACATCCAATACTGCTACAATGCATTCCGCCCTGGAGACTCCATCGCGTAAAAAAATAGAAAAAAGCCCTCTCCGAGTATAGAAGTCTGACCATTTGGAAAAACCTTTCAAAGGCTAGAATGTTACCCCAGCCGTTAGGTTGAATCTGGGTTGGAGCGGTTCAAAGAATCTGGAGAACTTCTATCTAAAAATCAATGAATAGAAGCCGGAGACCGAAGTCAAGAAAGAGGCCTACATATAGAAACATGAAGTCCTGACCTCCTTCTTGTTGCATGTATACCCTATCATCTTGCTTCGGGCACAGAACTTGAAACTCTTGGTCCCCTAAACCCTTTTCTGTCAACACTAAATAGTTCAAGAGTTCTCTGAGCTTTGCCTTTGAAGAATATATGGACGTATATCTCCAGACATCATCAGTAACCCAAGCATATGTGGGTCTCATAGGGGCAAGGACCAGAGGCTCCTCCACGGCCGCTCTCCTTTGCCTATCTGCTTTTCTTCTCGCCATTGGACACTTGGAAAACACCCATTGAGGCCATTAAGCTAATGTCAGAATCTAGGGTTCCTATTGATTCAAACAATGAATAAGTAGAACCTGGAGGATTTGCATTCGTTCTCAAACCCTAGGATTACGGCCTCGAAGCCCACGAAGGTTTAAACCTCAATAGGACTCTTTCGCCACTCGTGACGCGGCAGAGTGGGTGCTCCACAAAAAAGGTGATCCAGAAATAGGGGTAGAAAGAAAACAAAAAACAGAAGTTAGTTAGAGATATACCTTGTAAATGTAGAGGAAAAATGGAACTTGAACTGGATGGATTAAGTGGGAACTACTAACAAATTGCTACAAACCATTCGAAGTCACACCCCTTGGTCATAACAGCTAGTTGAAATTTCTCTCAGATGACCACAAATATTCAGAAACAGTAAAGTGTGATTAAGACGACCTTAGCCCTTATTTATAGGGATGAGACGGTTAAAGGACATTTCTATCAAAACCTCTTTAGTTTAAAAAAAAAAACAACCCCATCATGGCTCGCAAAATGCTAGGCACATCCGTTTGGTCTAAGCGCACCACGTGGCCTTCATAACTATCACGACAGTTGAAAGGACGGGTATACGCAGAACCAAACGTCACACAAGTCAATCGTTTTTTCCACGGACCATGAATTTTCAATCAGGACCACGACTATCCTAGAAAAATTAAATAGCAATCAATGACCAAGTAAAAATTCTTAACCCCACACGATACACAGGCCCTGGAGGCAAGAATTCAAGCTTGCCACTTCGTTGTACCAACCAAGTACCAAGCTAGGGGTAACTTAGCATTATTACAGGGCGAGCGTTGGACTCACCCCTGTAGAAAAATAATATTATGGATAACGGAAGACGAAAAGAAAAAAGAGAAAATATAAGACAGAGTTCAAAAAAGAAGAATTTTTATTGCTTGTTCTTATTCCATACATAATCAACTTTAACAAAAAGAGAAGGAAAAATACATCATAAGTGTTCAAAAACGAGTGACCACTAGAGAACCCAACGAAGGAAACCAACATCACCGTCACGGCGCCCCGGGTCACTGCCACCTCCATGGCCCTCCAAAACCAGCATTGGTCTCTTCCTTGTTGAACAGAAGGCCCATTGGAGAACTTGGTAAGGGTAACCGGAACAGAACACTCGTTGATGATGACGACCTTCGGAGTCACCACCATCTAAATTCTTCTTCACTGTCTCCTTCATAGTGATAATAAAGGCCAGCATCCGCTTTTCCTTGTTGAGCAACCCTAGGAAAACGCATCACTCCAAGTTGCTCCAAGAGGGTTTTCCTTTCCAAAGGATCTGACCCTCTTACACATCTAACCGCCCTTAGAGGACCTGCCAAAAGACTGGCCTGGTGCCTCCAAATCACTTAAGAAAGATGAGGGGCAAGGATGGAGCGTCTCAGAGTGTCTCCATGCACCACGGTAGAAACCTCACTCCTTCTCAGCAAGAACGGGTAGATTTAAAACTCCCACATATGCCAGGAGAGAAAGGCTTCTGCCGCTCAAATGTATGGCGACTTAGATAGCTAGAGCTGTTACTTGGTTCTAACTGAACCATTACACTGAGAAAGAAAGGCCCCCACCTGAGGGACTGGCATAAATAGAGCAAATTCCTTCAAATATTTTAGAAAGAACAAGAAGATGATATTCGTAGAAGGCAAAACGCTCCATGTGTGTTGATAACAATTTATTTAATTCATTTTATAATCCTCTCATTAGGTTTCTTAAGGTTTAGTTAGGATTAATTAAGTTGATTTTGTCACATTTTATAATATTAAGCTTAATTGGATCATTGAAGAAATTATTGCTTGAATTGACCTTAATTTGTCTATTTGGCAGCGTTTAGTAAACTGTCTATAATTTGAGTTGCAAATATCTAATTGATGTGATTCTGACCTTATAGGAAAGCTAAGACAATTCTATACAACTTTAATGAATACCTCAAGAGCCAAATCACACGTTTGGATAATTTAAATTGGAGTTAAAGCAAGATCCAGAGTGCTGAACCTGACAGCTTGACCTATGTGCACTCATCAAGCCATATCTTGAGTTATAAGAGAGGTTTTGGACTGAAACCGGTGCCATTTGAAAGTTAAGACCCAAATCTACCACTTTTATGAGAACATTAGAGCCAATTCGGATGACTTTGAAGTCATATTGGGCTTGGAAGTCAGAACAAAGGAGCTGTAGTTAGGCCTGAGCAGTGTGTAATGATTGGGCTGAAATTTGAGCTGTAGGATTCATTTTGGGCTAAAATTATTGGAAAACTAAGACAAAAGCCTACAACTTTCATGAAGACCACTTTTCCATAAGTTGACGGCAACCATAAGTTCATCACTGAAACATTTCGGAGACAAGAATCTCTATAATTTTCCACTCATTCACAATTATCAAACAACTCCCTTGGCATTTTCCACTCATTATCAAACCACTCAATTGTCATTTTGTACTCCTCAAGTTCTATAAAAGGGAGCATTGACTGATCATTTAGGCATCTTGGCTTAGAGATCAAGATCATGCTATTGTGTTATTTGTTAATCTTGTTGTAGTTTTCTTTGTTCTAAATTGAAGTTATGTTCATCTTTTTTCTTTTTATCTCTTTCTTTCTTCTTGTTCATAAGTAACTAATTTTCATTTTGTTTGGGTAAAATAGTGAAGCTTTTGGTAATAAATTAAGATTTGATTAATTTCTTGATTGTGCTTGAATGATGTATTATTAAGTGGTCATTATATGTGTTATATTTTGTTTTCAATCAATTTAGAAACCTTCCTTGTAAAGTGGAGATCTTGATTCATCGTAGACAAGAGGTTGACACAATGAATTCTTGAACCCATTTATAAGTGTTGGTGTTAGTAGATAATTAAAGGAACCATAATATAATTACATATATAATCTTTAATGAACTTTGAATGTTGTATTTTCTGATTGGAACCTCCATTATGTGTAGATTTCAATTGAGTTATAAAAAGAAATAATTTTGTTTTTAATTTATTGCCAAGAGTGGAGCTCCTAACCCAAACAAATATTTTTTCATTTGTGAACAACTTTTACCACCTTTATTATTGTGACAAATCTTTTTCTTACCTCAAAGAATTTTTCTTCATCAATTCCTTGTGGATCGACCTCGAACTCCCGAGAATTTATTACTTGAAACAACCTGCACTTGGATTTGTAACTTTTAATTCGCATCAAGTTTTTGGCGTTGTTGTTGGGGACTTGATTTGGAATTTTAATTTATTGAGGTTCTCTTTCTTTAAGTAAACTTCACCATCAGGTATATACTTCCTTTTCTCTTTTAACTTGCTAACTTACTAATTTTCTAACTTACTGACTAACTTATTTATTTATATCATTTATTTATGTTTTCTAACTTATTTATTTATGTCATTTATTTATGCTTACTAACTTATTTATTTATGCTTTTTGACTTATTTATTTATGTTTTCTCGACTTACTAACTTACTAACTTATTTATTTATGTCATTTATTTATACTTACTAACTTATTTACTTATGTCATATATTTTTGTTTTCCGATTTACTAACTTGACCATTATTTTTTTATTTTAAGTCATTTATTTATGATTAATATTTAATGGTTAGTTTATATCGCTAATTTGTACATTTTTTATTATTTCAAATCATTTATTTATGTTTAATTGGTATCATGATTCAAAATTCTGGTCGTTTGGTTAAAATTAATCATGATACTTTATATATTGATTTGTTTGAATTACAATCACACACAATTGACACAATGGCTGAAAATGAAAGTATACATGATGAACATGAAAATCAACCATTACGAGCTGAAAATGAAAGTATATATGATGAACATGAAAATCAACAGTTGTGAACTATGCGTGCATATTTGCAACCACCTCGAAATTCTAGTCCATCATGTTTTATCTTTCCACTCACTGCTAATAATTTTATATTTAAGCTGGGTATGGTTTCTTTACTTCTTAATTTCTATGGTTTAGAATTTGAAAGTTCATATTTACACCTAAAAGAATTTGAGGAAGTATGTATTGCTTTTAATGACTAAACTTACTAAAGAGATTGTTAAGCTTAAATTATTTTCTTTTTCTTTGAAAGATAAAGTAAAAACTTGGCTTAACGCTTTAAAACCAATATCAATTGGCACATGGCAAGAAATGCAAGGTGAGTTTTTTTTTAAAATTCCAACATATAAAACCAATGCTTTGAAAAGACAAATCCAATTTTTTTTTCAAAATTTAAATGAAGCATATTTTCAATGTTGGGAACATTTTAAAAATTTGTTAAATTCTTGTCCCATATCATAGTTTTGAAAAATAACGCACTATAAGTTTCTTTTATGAAGGTTTAACACATGAAACTAACAATGTGTGGAAACAATGTACAATGATGAGTTTCTTGATAAAGAACCTGAAGAAGCTTTAGATTATTTAAACAATTTGACTGAAAATTCTTAATCTTGACATGGTACTAATCCTTCTGAAAATTCAATTAGATATTGCAAGTGCTAGTAAAGAAAAATATCATTTTAGTCAAGAAGAAGATCTAAATGCTAGGTATGCTAGTTTGACTAGAAAAGTTGAATCTATGGAATTAGAAAAAGTGAAAGAAGTCAAATCTGTGCAAAATGAAGAAATTTGTGGCATTTGTGACGACTTAGGACATTCAACAAATGAATGTCCAAAGATACCTATTCTAAAGAAGTTGTGCATGAGCAAGTAAATGCAATGAACAATTTTAAAAAGTCATTTTTTTCTTTTTCAAATTCATACAATCCGGGATGGAGAAATCACTCAAACTTCAGTTAGAGGAATAATAATCAAGCACAGTTTATGAAACCACCGCCTCCTCGAGAACAACAAGACTCTCAAAATTCTTAAGGATATGCACCTTATTTTCCATCATATAGGAAAAATCTTGAAGGACCACTGCATGTATTCATGGAAAAGTAAGCGACCATTAATAAACAAAACACTCAAATCATGATTGACATAAAAGAAACTCTTGCTAAATTTGCTTCTGCACTCACCATTCAAGAGAAATAAAAATTTTCTTCTCAACCTCAATTGAATCTCAAGGGTCAGTACAGTCTAAATGAGGGTAGTTCAGAAAATTAACAAATAGATTAAGTCAAGTCAGTGATAACTCTTAGGAGTGGAAAAGTTGTTGAAAAACAAATTCCTGAACCTTGTGAGAGAGATGATGAATCAATCCCCCAAGATAAGGAAGAGGTTGATAAGCCATTTGGCCAAAATGAGACTAAACTCTCACCTCCACCTGCATTTCCTCAAGCATTAAATAATTCAAGGAAATTGAACTACCACACTGAAATTTTTGAAATTTTTAAACAAGTGAAGGTCAATATTCTATTGTTAGATGTTATCAAACAGGTTTCTTCTTATGCTAATTTTTTAAAGGACTTATGCATTGTTAAAAGGAAATTAAATGTGAAAAAGAAAGCATTTTTGGCTGAATAAGTAAGCTCCATTATTCAGAGAAATAATGTTTTGAAATATAAAGACCTTGGTTGTCCTACAGTTTCATACATTATTGGAGAACATAAAATTGAACAAGTTTTACTTGATCTTGGTGCTAGTGTTAATTTGCTTTCATATTCAGTTTATCAGCAACTCAACCTAGGTGAGTTAAAACTAACTTCTGTTGTAATACCCTAATATCGATAACCTAGTATATTAGAATATACCTGGATAAGCAGTATTAGTTATATTACTTCTAACTTAACATAATACTAATTCATATCATTTAAACAAATAATAATAGTCTTGCGGAAAACTAAAAATTATATATATAACATTGCCACTAGAGGGCTTATTGTATATATAAACTTCATACAACTAAAAGCACATAAATAAATGCAAGCTTTAAACTAGAAAACATAAAAACTATCTTTGTCTTCACACTTCTTCTTCTTGCCTTTGGATGAACTTTCGCCTGGATTTACATGGCAACAAACGAGGTGAGAAATCACATTTCTCAGTATAAGTATACCAAAACCAGTAGTTTAATCATTCAAAATGAATAAACCCAACTGAACTAATACTTCCTGCATAAGAAACAATCACAACTCTCTCTTTATGTAACATTCTTTAGCAAACTATACTTCTGTTCTGATAATCGAAACCACGATGATATCAAACAACCACCCATATAATTATTTGAAATCATCGACCAGACAACTGCTCGTACAGCTGTCACCGAAGGCACAGAGTAACACATACACAACAATCACACACAAATATCCAAACAAAACCAAATTTAATAATGTAATGATGAGATGATGTCTGTTTATGTTCAAAGTAAAGTATATGTTAGTGTTGGTACAATGTCATGAATACTTAATTATTCCTTCTAAGCGCAGAGGAATTCTGCTATGATAACGTGTGACCCCTTATAGCCTACTTTTAAGAATGAAATCTGTTACCACAACACATAACCTCCTATACCCATAGATTACTAAGTAATCTACCTTAACTAGGTGGATATCGCCACCATAACTGAGTGGATGCCTCCACTACCTGCTCTCTAGGGATTAGCAAGTATATGTGAAGTGTGATGTGTGTGTAAATGCGAAGTTATGTCCTAACTCTAACATAACCACCACATGATCTCATACTAAGTCCATCTTGCATTACTAACTCCACCTCTTCTCTGTAGGAGCATTTCATGCACTACGATATTGAACCAATGCCAACTAGACTTAGTACACTACTATCTTTGCATTACTAACTCTTTTTCACTATTTGAGAGCTCTTCATGCACTATGGCATTCACCCTTGCCAGCTAAGGTCTATGGCACATAACTTTTGCCAACTCAACACCTTGGCTCTTAACTCTTGCCAATTAGGCACTATGGCACTTTACTAATGCCAACTTGGCACCTTGACCCTTAACTCTTGTCACTTAGGCACTATGGCACTCTACTATTGCTATCATGCTTCTTAAATCTCATATCACATATCTTATGACATCTGTGCAACTTTAAGTTGCTTAAGAAACTAAACTCTTGATCTATGGCAATCCATGTCTAATGGATGCACAACTTTTCTTTTATCTTTCCTTGTATGCCACTAAGTTTTTCCATCTAAGAAATACCCTATCTAGTGCCTCAACACACTATACTAGGCATAACCAAACGGTCCCATCCACTAGGGAACTCAAAACATCCAAAAACATCATTTTGGACCTTCAGGGTCTCACGCCGCGGCATAGCGATGTCACAGTGCGGCGCCCTGCTCTCGGGTGCTAATACTAGGCTGATTTTTGGTCTCACGCTATGGCATGCCACCGACTATGCCGCGGCACGCTAAGCAAAATAACTCTCTCACTGCGGCGTGCAACTCCAATGCCGCGGTGTTCTTAGTAGAAACTAGATTCTGCAGAATTCTGCAGAACTGTGGTACTGTTCCATTGATTTTTCTCTTGGATTTTGGTCATTTCTGTCTAATCTCTCGGTGATTCTATGTCCCTAATCAGTTCTTTAACACATAAGAAACATCAAACACTAACTTAAACATTTTAATTTGGATTATGAATCAAAATCCCTCACACTTTAGCCTAAACCCCTCTTTGGGTATTTAGGATCTAAAAATGAATAGCTTTTGTTTCTGATTCAAATTCCTTGCATGAACATGTTATAAACCTCATTTATAACTCATCCAAACAAGAAAATTATCTACAACATCTCTAGAACTCAAAATGACACATTAAACCTCATATAGGCTTAACATGGAAAATGAGGAAGAAGATGAAGTTATAGCTCAAGAACCACTACCTCTTATCTTGGATGATCAATCTTCAAGCTCTATGCTTTTATCTTGATCTTCCCTTTTGCTTTCCTTCTCTTCCTCTTCCTTTTCTCCTCTTTCCTCCTTCGGTTTCTCTCTTCGCCTTTCTCTCTTTTTTCTTTCTTCTATTTTGGTTTTCGTTTCTGCAGTGAGTAGCATTTTGCTACTTATAGCAAAATTCCCATACTGCTAAGAACACTTAGATTCCTCCAAATCCAGTATTCTAACTTCCAACAGACTCGAAATAAATCCTAAGATTCATTAAAAATCATGTTGTATTTTTTCTTTATTTTTTCATATCTGCTGGGGGTCAATCTGGTATTAAAATGCACAACCAATATGCCTAAAAATACCAAATCAACTCTGATTACTTTGAAACTTTAAATATACCTTATTTAGCTCATTTGTGACCTAGAAACAAATTATCAACACCGATTTTCCTTCAAATCGCAGTTTATGCTATTTTCTGAGTCATTTTAGGCTACTTTCACACTCAGAGTTGCAACAAAGTGCCTAAGCTAACTCAATTTGTCACAAAACTTCACTGACATATCAAACAAGTCATATGCTACCTTTGTACATATATAAATGTCTAATATATTTTTTCGGGATGTTACATTTGTAACTCTTCTACTTGCTATTAACTAAAATTTCAAAAGGAATAATGAAAGATGTGTTAGTACAAGTTGATAAATTCATATATCCTGTGAATTTTATTGTCTTAGAAACTGAACCTATGGTTAATAGTTGTAAGTAAATTCTTGTTATTTTAGGTAGCCCTTTTTTAGCAACATCTCATGCTTTGATAAATTGCAGAAATTGAGTGATGAAGCTAACATTTGGAAATATGACACTGGAGCTTAATGTTTTCAACATGTGTAAGCAACCACAGGAAGTCCATGATGAAAAAGAGGAAGCTGACGGGATTGATGCCATTGTAGATGATCATCTTCAAACAAGGAGTTCTCATGACCCATTAGAAATTTGTTTAATTAATTCATTTGATTCAAGTACGCAAGTAGATGATGATATTTCTGAAATATGCTCGTTGCTTGATTGTACACAAGTAATGGAATACAAGGGATGGAAGATTCGAAGAGTTAAAACCCATGAATGATAATGCCCATGAAGAAATACCCACACTAGTACCAAAGCCATTACCTGCTGGGTTGAAGTACACATTTTTGGGAGAAGAACAAAGCTTTCCAGTGGTAATTTCCTCGATCCTTACTGGAGAACAAGAAGGTATGTTGATAGAAGTACTTAAAAAACATAAAAGTTCAATTGGATGGACATTAAAAGACATAAAATGCATTAATCCATTAATTTGTACACATAGAATACATTTAGAGGATAATGCTAAAACATCACAATAACCTCATAGAGGATTAAATCAACACATGAAAGAGGTAGTTAGAGCAGAAGTTCTTAAATTACTTAATGTTGGAATTATCTACTCTATCTTTGATAGCCAGTGGGTAAGCCCTACTCAAGTTGTGCTTAAGAAATCTGGAATAACAGTGGTTGAAAATGAAAAAGCTAAATTAATACCTATGCGAGTCTCATTTAGTTGGCGTATGTGTATTGATTTTAGAAAACTAAATGCAGCCATTAGAAAATATCATTTCCCCTTACCATTTCTTGATCAAATTCTAGAAAGAGCAGTAGGACATCCCTACTGTTGTTTTCTTGATAGTTATTCGGGTTATAATCAAATACCAATTGCATTGGAGGATCAAGAAAAGACAATTTTTACGTGCCCCTTTGGCACTTTTGCATATAGAAGAATGTTTTTCGGCCTTTGTAATGTTGCGACAACTTTTCAAAGATGCATGCTAAGTATTTTTAGTGACATGATTGAACATAATTTAGAGGTTTTCATGGATGACCTGACCATTTTTGAAAATTCTTTTGAAAATTGTCTTGATAATTTGGATAAAGTTCTTAAAAGATGTAAAGAAAAATGATTTATTTTAATCTGGAAAAAATGTCATTACATGGTTACTTCAAGAATCGTGTTAAGTCATGTGATATCTTCTAAAGGAATTGAAGTGGATAAGATCAAAGTTGAATTAATTGCTCATTTGTCGTCCCTAAAAATAGTCAGAGAAGTTCATTCCTTTTTAGGATATGTAGAATTCTACAGAAGATTCATTAAGGACTTTTGTACCATATCTAGACCATTATATAATCTTCTGAAGAAAGATGCACCATTTGATTGAACTTAAGAATGTCAAAAATCTTTTGAAAATTAATCGGTCTTCTAACATCTGCTCCTATCATGCAATCCCCTGACTGGTCTTTGCCTTTTAAGTTGATGTGTGTTGCTAGTGATTTTGTTGTTGGTGCCGTTTTAAGCCAAAGAAAGGAAGGTAAACCTTATGTGATTTGTAACACATCGAATTTTGTTTTTTCTGAATATATATGATTTTTATAATTTTTATGATTTTTGTAAATTTTTGTGATATTTTAGATATTTTGAATATTTTAATATATTTTAGATATTTTAAGATATTTTGAATATTTTATTATTTTTTAGATATTTCGAGATATTTTGAATATTTTAATATATTTGAGATATTTTGAATATTTTATTATATTTTTTATATTTTAGAATATTAAATATATTTTTTATATTTTGGGTTGTGTGTGGGCACAAGGCGGACTAAAAAATAAGATTTTTTCAGAATAAAAAATTTTTGTACTGTTGATTCGGAGTCGGGAGAGCTTACTAAACCCGAAATCGAAAATAGTTTTTGAAGTTTTGTTTTTCTACGATTTTATCTGACAAAATAAAATCGGGGTATGTTTTATTATCCATTGGATAATAGTTTTTGAAAAAATATCTAGTGGATGATTCCAGACGCAAGTCTAGTCACTCACTCTAGAATGTTCTAGACGATGACTCATCGTTTGGTGACTCACCTAGGTGATTAGCCTAGTGATTCACATGTTCTAGACTATTCTAGAAGATTCTAGAAAATGCCTAGTCACATGCCTAGTCATCAAGTACTTGAGTACTTGCTTTACATTTGGACCAGTGAGGAACTAGTCAATGATTGCGGCTGTGACTCATCGCGGATGACCAATAGAATCTTGACACTTGGTGTGACACCTCAGCACCTGTGACTTAGCATGTTTTGGAAGTATGTAGAAACGATGACTCGTCATGTTCTAGAATGGTGACTTGCCACATTCTAGAAAAATGTAGAATGCTGACTCACCCTGTGACTCGCCACAGTGAGTCACACGTTCCAGAAGGTTCTCTTGGTGACTCAGCTAGTGACTCAGCGCTACGACTCATTATTCTGACTCATCTGTTCTAGAAACTTCTCTTTGATGGCTCGCTCTGTGACTCATCAAGGGTAATCGGTAGAAAAATGATCAACAATAGTTGCTACCCAACTGGAACAAGAGAAAAATTTAGGTATATTTTATTATCAATTAGATAATAGACACTAACTTTATAAGTAGTAATTATTATCCGTTGCTTAAAGGATACCGAAAAATATCTTGGACGCTAATCATGACAACCTTTATGATGAACCAATGGGAGAGCTTACTTACTTAATAAGTTTTGAAGAAAAGTCAACAATAGCGACTTGCACAAAAATGGACTAATAAGAGGCTTTCTTGGTGGCTAAGCAAGGAGGAAGTAGAAGAGAATTTAGATACTCTTTCTTAAAAATATCTTTTGTAAATATCTTCTTGATAAATATCTTCTTGATAAATATCTTGCTTGAAATATCTTGGATAAATATCTTGGTAAGATATTTTGAATAAATATCTTGGTAGATATTTTGATTAAATATCTTAGTTAGATATTTTTTGTTAGATATTTTATTTTGATGAAAATATCTTGATGAAAATATTCTAAACCTTTATTTTTTCATGAAGTCTATAAATAGGAGGGCTTTGATTCATTTTCATCTTTTGTATGAAGCTCTCACCCTTTTCTCTTCTTATGTTCCACGGCCAAACACCACTTGAAGGCCAAAGTTCTACACTTGGTCATATTTTCTTCATCTCCATTCAAGAAGCCAAAAACTATACACCAAACTCTCTTAACTTTTTTGAAAACTTTCTCACCTTTTCTTTCTTGAAAGCCATAGCCAAGCTTGCTTGTAGAGGCCAAGTTTGTGACTTAGTTATCTTTCCATCAATTCCATCAAGAAAACCAAGAGAACTAAACACAAAAACTCTCATCTTTTTCCTTTTCTATACCTCATGGCCAAAGTGGCTAAAACACTCTTCACTCTTCAATAATTCTAACCAACCATAGATATGGAATCTAGACATCAATCCAAGAAACTTTCATGTTGGAACTTTCTTCTAAATCCATAATCTTCAAACACTTTTTCTAAGATCTACATTTGAAGAATAAAGGGTGAAGTTTTTGATATTCTTTTCTAATTTTATATTCAAAGTTCTAAACCATGATTTGAATCCATGATCATCCTAATTATGCCTTAGATGTTAATATTTTGGTATTTGTTTTGTTTTCAAGAATCTCTTAGTGGTGAAGGATTGGTTCAAGAGGACAAGCAAGGAGCTTAGGAAACATCACAATAAGGTAAGAGGGAGATTAACTTCATCAACCATCCATGGTGGTGAGGAACGAATTATATGTGCATGTGTGAATAATCCATGTGAGGATTTATTCACTTATTGTATAATTTCACTTGTTTGTGTTTGATTGCTTTATGTGATTTATAGCCTTGTTAGTATGCATGATATTTATTATGGTTGTTTATTAGCTATATGTGATGTATGATTCTAATAGCATGATTTTGATGCTTTATGTGATGTTCATGGTATGTATAGAATTGTTATGATATAACAAGGATAATTAATATATGTTGTGTATATGAATCACATGGGAATGAAATGATTTTTGGTTCCAAAGACTAAGTGAGGCTTACGGCCTCTAAGCCTAAAATAGGTATTTCAAGTGAAAATATTTTATTGATCATGAATTTAGTTGATTTTATAATAAGTATATGGATTAAGATTTTACAAGTTAAGGAAGGAAGTGAATAGAATTTTAATATTGGAAAAGACTGATTTTCAGTTAAGAGGAAAGGAAATGGATAAGATTTTATTATTGGGAAAAGAATGACTTTTTTATCATAAGAAAAGAACTAAGTTTAAAGGATATTTTTGAAATATTAGTTGATAAGGAATTTGATTAAATTAAGGATTGTTAAATGAAAATGGAAATATATAGTCTTATTAGACAGAATGATTTTTGGGAAATAGAAATAGAAAAGCTGTTTTAAAAGGTGATGTTGAGATTTAAGTATTTTATTTTAAGAAAGATATGGAACAAAGTTTTATTGTGGAACATCAAGCAAATTTTAGTTATATTGTTGGGAATCAATTTTGAAAGTGATTTAGAGCTTAAAGTATTTTATTTAAGAGGATTGTAGTAAATGAAGTAGAAGGAATTTTTAGTAGATTAAGAATAATGCAGTTTTTATGGAAAACGTCAAAAAATATTACGTAAAGGGATTTTAATGGGAGAAATTGGATTTAAGGTCCAAATTATATTTTTAAACTTAGAAAGTTTTGAAATTAAATTTAGAACGTTAAGAAATATTTTTATATGGTGAAAAATAGTAGAAAAACATTACGCGTTTCAAAAACGTGGATTTTTGAGCTACACAATTTAGAAAACATCTAAATATCTTTACGCAATTGAGAAAACGTTGAAAAATTGTTACAAGATTTGAATACGTAACAAATGTGTTACGCGATGGTGAAAACGCAATAAAAGTATAAAGTAATTGAGAATGACAGCAGTGGCTGTAAGACTGATGTATTGGATCTAGATGGATCAGTGATATTATGTAATTGTATGGGCTGTTATCGAATACCATTGATACTAATGACATTAGACAATTGTATGGGCAGTTGTTCTAATATCATTGGGAATAGTGTAATGGTGGTTTGTGTTATGCATTGAGTTATCATGCATTGAATACGACTTTTGTTGCCTAGGAGTGAATGAGAATTGAATAGTGCAGATCGTACTATGAGTCTTGGGGGCATCAGGGTGCGATGATTCATAGTGATAATTGTTAACCTTATTTTCCTCTGGTCATGATAAACGATTGCAACGCACTGACATAACCCGACAAACATTATTCCTTTCGTGATCTAGCATAGACTGTCATTGAGGCTGGCAAGTCTTCTGGAACGTTCATCTCTGAAATTGAGTTTAGCTCCATGGAGTAGGGATTGGTGCATTGTGCATATGCATGGTCAGTACACATATCATTGACATTTATATTCGAAGTAATGTTAACATCCGTGTTGTTACGATGTATTTATGGAAGTTATTTATTAATTGATAGTAGGACTATATCTGTGATTTCTACGATATTTATATTATCTATTGAATTATTTGTATTAAATTATTTATTACTTGGTAACATGAATATACTTGTTACTCTATGTGTGAATGACATTATTGTCATTCATATTGTTTCTATGCTGCTATGATGGTATTGATGTAGGAGATCTCACCTCTTTATTGTCTTGTTCTGTTTATATGTTCATGTCTTGTAAAGTTCGTCATGGTGGTGAAGCGAAGATCTTCCTTGGTTTTGAAAGGACGTAGTGTTGTGAAGTATCGTCGTATGGTATGTCCATCTAGATGCAGACGTTTTGAATTGTGTTAAGTCTATTACCGTGCTATTAAGTAAAACCTGTTATGGGGTTTGCTATTATTTCTATTTGAGTATGTAAGTTTTATGTTTTGAATGTTGTTGAATACTATGTGGTGTATGTAACGTGTATTAATCAGTTCAAGATGTTTTTATATTACCTACATCTTTAGTAAGTTTAAGTTATCAACGAAAGAAATTTTATAACTCATATTTCATAACTTCAAATATTTTATAATTTAATTATAGTTTAGTAAGTCGGAAATGTGACATCCAAAGGAGGGTGTTACATGATTTGTTACGCAAGTAGAACTTTAAATGGTACACAAATGAATGACACTACTACTAAAAAAGAACTACTTGCTATAATTTTTGTATTGGACAAATTTTGAGCTTATTTAATTGGTTCTTCTATTGTTGTTTTCACTGATCATACTGCTGTTAGATATTTAATGTCTAACTAGAATGTCAAACATAGATTGATACGGGGATCTTGTTGCTTCAAGAATTCAACATCACAATAAAATATAAGAAAGGAGCCGAAAATGTTGTTGCAGATCATTTGTCCAGACTTATCATAGGCTCACCTTTTGTTAACACATCGATCAATGATTCTCTTCTTGATGAATTTTTATTTTCTGTCAATTCCATGCCTTGGTTTGCTAACATAGTCAATTTTCTTGTAATAGGAAAGATGCCACCTCAGTGGACACACCAAGACAAAAGGAAATTTTTGACTGAGGTAAAAATTTTTTATAGGGATAACCCATATTTGTTTAAGCATTGTCCTGATCAAATCATTCGGAGATGTGTGTCTGACAGTGAGGTAGGTAGTGTCATTAAATTTTGTAACTCAAAAGCATGTGGAGGTCACTTTTCTTCAAAGAAAACAACTACAAAATATTACAGAGTGGATTTTATTAGCCCACTTTATTTAAGGACAACTATACCTTTTGTAAAAGTTGCAAAAATTGTCTGAAATTAGATTCCATTTTTAAGAGAAATATGATGCCTCTGAACCCTATCCTTGTCATTGAAATTTTTAATTGTTGGGGAATTGATTTCATGGGTCTATTTCTATCCTCATTTGGATTTGTGTATATTTTAGTTGCAGTTAATTATGTCTTAAAATGGATTGAGGCGATTCTATGTCAACACAATATCATAAAATTATTCTTAAATTTTTAAAAGAAAATGTCTGGAGTCGATTTGGAATCCCTTGAGCTATCATCAGTGATGGAGGAACACATTTTTATAATAAACCATTTGAATCTTTAATGAAGAAATATGGTATTACACACAAAATTATCACCTTTTATCATCCGCAGACAAATAGAAAAGTAGAATTAGCAAATAGGGAGATTAAACAAGTTTTGGAAAAAAACGGTTAACTCAAATCATAAAGATTGGTCTTTAAGACTAAACGATGCACTTGGGGCTTACCGTACTACTTTCTAAACATCTTTAGGCATGTCACCCTATCAGTTAGTCTATGGAAAACCTTGTCACTTACCTGTAGAACTTGAGCATAAAACATTTTGGGCCATTAAAGCTTTCAATTTAAATCTTAATGATGCTTGCAGGTTACGCAAATTGCAAATAAATGAAGATGAGGAATTGAGAAATGATGCATATGAAAACTAAAAAATTTATAAAGATAGTACAAAAACTTTTCATGACAAATCAATTTTGAGAAAATCTTTTGAAATTAGTCAAAAAATTATACTTTATAATTTTCGTGTTCACCTATTCCCTAGAAAATTGAGATCTAGGTGGACTGACCCTTTTATTATCAAACATGTGTATCCTTATAGGGCCATAGACATTTAGAATCCTAGGAATGGTAATATGTTTAAGGTCAATGGACAAAGACTCAAACAATTTCTGAAAAATCAAGATGCTAAGGTAGAATTCATTTCCCTTTCTAATCCTTATTATGAGAAGAATTTATTCTAATTTTGTTGCTTTCTTTTTGCAGTTCTTTGTGTTCCCGGTTAAGTGGCGGATAACGATACTTCATGGCTCTCAAGTTGGTATTTTTTTAGTTTTCCATAATAACTAATTTCTTCTCCTTTAAAATGGATGTCATTCTCTCAAACTTGAGAAAATATTTTCCTTCCCTCCCTCAAAATGCTCTAACAAAAATTTACAAAGCTAGACATGAAAGATTGAAACTATTGATGCACAAGGGTATGCCGAAAGATGTACACTGGATAATCGAAGGAAAGGTCTGTTTATCAAGTGAGTCTTCAGTTTCATTTGACTCATACATGCCAGGTCTCGGTAGAAGTTCATATTCTAAAATGTGTAAAGCAAAAAGGTTACAAGTCTGTCACAAATGTGCACGATGGAATTATAACAAGCAATGTCATTCTTTGGGGATGGTTTCCATAAATAGAAAAGATAAAATTTTATTCATTAAGAATGAACTGAGTAAGGAGTCATTAGATAATATCTTATTATTTCTTGATACACATTCTTGTGGATATGTGCATCGTGAACTTCTTAACTTGTGGAATCTCTTCAAGAATGAACAAAAACATTACAGTCTTAGGAATCTGACTTTAAAAGACCCTGTTTGCCAATTTATAAGAAAATTGGATGGGAAGCTTATCCTTGACTCATAGAAGACGTTTAAGTCATTACTCGACATACAACCAGAGGAAGATGAGAGCCACAATTACAACAACATATATATATATATATATATATATATTATTATCTTATCTTATTCTTCTAAAAAAAAGAGATAAAAAAAACAGAAGGAGGGCAAAACTTCAGTTGTACTTAGAACATAGACTTAAGAGGAGACCTTTGCATACCGTTTTGTAAATAAGGTTTGTGTGCCATGCTCTGTAAAGAGCCACGTGCTACATTTTCAGTTCTTGAAACCAAGCCCTTGTAGCGCTGATGGACAGATAGAAGCATCCCGTCTTTACAGTGCACGTAAAATTGTTATTGAGCCATATACTTACTTTAAGTAGTAGGCCTCTATAGTGAGTTCTGACTGACTGCAGTCAGGTACCATCTTCTCTGAATACAAGCCTTTAATTAGCGTTGCAGGAAGATAGAAGACTATTATTCCATAAGTGGGACGGAAAAGGGTCAAAGGTTTTTGCGACCTGTTTTGGCAGGGTGTGATAACTCTATAGAATGTAGTTATTTCTGCCCTATTTCTGTGCATTCTCAGTGCTTTATCCTCGTTGTCATGCTTTGTTGGAAGGCTTTAGCCTTATTTTTATGTAAAATACATGTTCTTGCAAAATCCTTCCTAATCTTTGATTTGATTGAGCTTGATTACATTTGTATTTGATTTAGTGATTTCTCAACTACATGGTAAGCCCAAAAGAACCAACTTGATGCAAGTAAAGGCCCTGTATTGGAAGAGAAATCATAAGACAAGCTCCAGTACATCTCATCACGGTGCGTGCAATCTTACACCACAGTGTCCTGCTCTTTGCCTATGCACACTGTCAACCAAAGACTTTAAAGCTGCGGCGAAAGGAAGTGAATGTCATGACATGAAAAGCGAAATCTGTGGGCCTATAAATACATTTTGAACATATTATAGTCTCCCTCTCTCGGACTTTCTCAGTCACTTTCTGACTCTATGAGTTTTCTCCCTTTTCTTGGAGAACCCAGTAGCTAGATCTTCATTTATGGGCTGAAAGAAAGTTGAAGGAGCCTAGATTGGAGGTTTTCTTCATCTTGGAGGAATATTTAAGCTTCGAGGCTCACCCCATTGGGTTTCATCTTCCATTCTTTCTTCTTTTTTCTTTCTCTCTTCCCTTTATCTTGAATATGAATTTTTGTAATACATTTTCGTATTCAATGAGTAGCTAAGCTGTGTATAGGGTATTCTTTGGATCCCCCTTATGAATATTGATTGATTTGTACTCTTTTGAGCTTATATGAATTATTTGGGTTTTGTTTTATCATAATGTGCTTACTGCTCTTACTTGTTTGATCAACATTTAGGTGATTTGATGAAATCTAATGAGCCTAGACATAGGACTTTGGGTTTTAGATCAGACATATGTAAATGCATGTTTGATTTCACTCTAATGGTGGGGTAGATTAATTCGCTAATAAGATAGACATATACCTCTTAGCCATGTATAGTCATAGTTGAGATTCAATCTTAATGCCTATAGTTTGCTCTGGTTCTCATGGATGCATAGTAAACTAGGTAAATGACATAGGGTTAATTAACCTTGGCATAGGCTTTTAACCAAGTTAGTTTCTTAGGCTAACCTAATCTAATTGTTTGTATTGCTTGAATGGATTGCATGTTATCAATTGAAGTAGGGGGTGAAAAAGGATTCCCTATTCTCTCAACTATATCTTTAATTTTCTTTATGCTTTTGTAATTTATTTATCAACCCCTTTTCCACTTTACGTTTACTTGAATAGAATTAATTAAGTTATAGATTAATATTTAGCTTTGAAAGTTATCATAGTCCCTGTGGAGACGATCTTACTTATCATTTTTATTACTTGAGTGACCCATGCACTTGCGGTTAGCAAAAAAGCAGAAATTGACGCGGTTGGTTTCTGTCTAGCAAGTTTTTGGCGCTATTGCTGGGGACTATGGTTAATTTTTGTATTGCTAATATTGATATCAAGTTTTGTTAGTTCTAATTCAAGTTTTTCTTTTATTACATTTTGATTTAATATTACATTCTTTTGTGAATCAATGGCAAAAAACAATGATCATACGAGGCCTCTGAGGGAGTTTGCTAATCCTCAAATGGAAAATCTCCAATCAAGTATCAGATGACCTCCCATCCACGCAAATAATTTTGAGATGAATCCAACCATTATCCAAATGATTTAGACATCTATACAATTTGGCGGTTTACTGAATGAAGATCCCAACGTATATTTGTCAAACTTTCTAGAGATCTGCGACACCTTTAGGCATAATGGAGTCTCAAAAGATGTCATTCGCCTTAGGCTCTTTCCCTTCTTTCTCAAAGATCAAGCCAAGAATTGGTTGTAGTCTCTACCTACGGGATCTATAACTACATGGGTGGATATGTGCAGAAAATTCCTCAACAAATACTTTCCTTCAGCCAAGACTGCTAGGTTAGTGAATGGCATCACTTCATTCACCCAATCAAAATCTGAATCCTTGTACGAAGCCTGGGAGAGGAATAAGGATCTGCTTAAAAGGTGCCCACATCAGGAAATGACTCCGTGGCACCAGATTTACTCTTTTCACAAAGGACTACTACCTTACCATCGTCCAATTGTGGATGCGGCTGCATGTGGCTCATTATTGAGTAAATCTTTCGATGAAGCATACCAACTGTTGGAAGAACTGGTTGCCAACAGCTACCAATAGCCTTCAACAAGAAGCATTCAAAGGAAGGTAGCTAGAGTTCATGACTTTGATGCAATTACATCTTTGTCAGCTCAGGTGACAACATTAGCAAACAAGTTCAACTGTTTAGGTACAGGCTCTAATCAAAACCCCTTCGTGCTGTGTGATTGGTGTGGGAACAATCATGCAAATGATAGTTGTCCATCCACTTTGGAGAGTGTTCAATATGCAGGAAACTATTGGCCACTTCAAAACAACCCCTACTCACAGCAGTATAATTCTGGGTGGAGAAACCACCCCAATTTTTCATGGAGGGATAGCCAAAGGCTAACATCTTCATCTACTGGCAATGAGAGACCACCGTATCCTCTTGTTTCTCATCGTAAACAAGGCCACCTATGTAAGAAAGGAAGCCAGCATTAGAAGACATGTTCATGCAATTCATGGTGAAAACTGATTCGTACATGACTAAAATCGATGCTCTTCTGACCAAAAATAATTCTCTTCTTCAGAGCCAAACGTCTTCAATCAGGACTCTTGAAACTCAAGTGGGATAGCTAGTCAATGCAATGAACAATAGGCCCCCGGAGACATCCTCAAGTGATGATAGGGAGACCTCCCTCAAGCATGCTCCCCTAAATTGAAGAAACAGAAAAAGTCCTACCTAGACTATAAAAAAAAGGCACCTTTTTGGATGTATCCACCTTTTTGTGTTAATTTCTTAAGTTTTAAAATCTAGTATGTAGTGTATTTGATTTTGATAATTCATGTTATTTTGTTGTTACGTGCATGCATTAAATCTACTAGACAGTTTTTATAAGTGGTTGAGGCCTCATTGAGGCATTTTTGGGTGTTGTGTGATGTTTGCTGCAGAATTTTGCAGTCAAACCTCTCATGACGCGGCGCTTACTTTGTGACGCCGTGGCGTTTTGGTCTCTGCCCTATCAGGGTTTGGAGACAGAGATCAAAACGCCACGGCGTGGGTTTGTGAACATCACGACGTCCAGCTTTCTGTTAATAATAATAATAATAATAATAATAATAATAATAATAATAATAATAATAATAATAATAATAATAAATAAATAAATAAATAAATAAATAAAATAAATTTAAAAATTGAAACATATGTGCGCAAATGCGTGCCACGACGTTGTTTAGTTGGCGTCGCAATGTTTTGAGCTTAATTAGGGTAAATCCAAGTAGGGTTTGCGCTACAATACAAACCCTTCAAGCTTCCCCCTCTGCATTTTCTCTCGTCTTTCCCATCAGCCATTCTCCTATTAATTTTTATTTCATGCATTTTTATGCATCCCGAGCATCTCATTCCCATTTCCATTTGAAGGTATACACATTTCTCCCCTTTTCTCTTGTTACTTGTGTATTTTTTTATGGTTTTATTGAATTTGTGTTTTTAGGTTCTTTTTAGTTAGGTTTAGTCCTGTTATTAAGTATTTTGTTCCCTAGTTAGTTTATGCTTGTTATTAATTACTTAGATTTGGGGTTGGAGTTCTTATGGGCTGCGGGTTGTGTTTTGACCATTCATGAATGTCGTGGTATGTCTTGTTTATGCCGCAGTGTATGCTTGAATTTCTTTGAATGTCACAGTGTGAGTTCATAATGTCGTGGCGTAGGTTAGAACGTCGCAGCATTGTGTGAATGTCCTTGAATGTCACGACACTTGCATCAATGTCGCGGTGTGTTACCCCTATTTTTCCAGAAAATTGAGTGTTTTAATTGTCTTATTCATTTTCTCGCTCAATTCTGACCTGCTTCTTTCTTTTTTAGGCATATGGCACCTAAACAACTTAGAGGTAAGAGCAGCAGGCAGCAGAGGGAACCATCTCCCCATCAGGATTTCAATCAGACCAGATTTATTTCTGCAACTGTGTAGAACCCCTATAGGACCTTGGTCTCTAAAAATGTTATTGTGGAGTGCGGATTTCTCTTCATTGACACCATTCAAGCTGATATTGAGGCCACCATCAGGCAACACGGGTGGGGGAGTTCTCCAAACACCCCAGCAAGACATCTCTACCGTTGGTTTGCAAGTTCTGTGCTAACCTGGCCTTCACTCATGTCGACTCCACCATTGTCACTATGCAGAGTTGCCGTGCCTCTTTTCCGTGGAGTCCATCAGGGCAGCGCTTACCTTGCCCCCTTCTCCCTTAGTCTACGATTACACTAAGTTCAATCGGTGGGAGCCTGAGGGGATTGACCTATAGACGGTCACCACGCGCATTTGTACACCAGAGTCACAACCGGTCCCATGGAATTTTTCACAGCATTGGTGCACATAGTTCTTCCCCTGTTACTGTTTGGCCCCAGAGGCCAAGGTTTGGTACCAATTCATCAGTACCAGGCTCTTGCCTTCTAGCAACCTGTCGGAGGTTACCCGCGACAGGGCCATCATGATATATGCTATTTTGGAGCAGTGATCGATATACGTTGCAGTCATTCTTCATACTCAGCTATGGTGGGCAGTCAGTGAGTAGCATAGCTTGCTCTTCCCATCACTCATCTAGTGGCTATGTCAGAGGCGGGGCATACCCATAGGCCCGCATGAGGAGCGCACTGAGGTTAAACAACCTCTCAATGAGTATTTCATTGGGAGGCTTGGTGCGGCTCGACCAGAAGTGGCAATAGAGCTCAGAGAGTGGCCCGAGAGCCCTAGATTCCCTAGCGGATGGATGATGATTATCGCGGTCTATTGTGCTATGTGGCTTACATGCAGGCGTGCACTGTTGAGTTCGTCAGATTGCTAGTGGAACGGCTCCACATTTTGACCAACGACTTTCCCATCCCACCTTACCCATATTTTGCCCGTGTCGGACCCTCGCATCATCATCAGGACCCAGTTGTCCACCATGATGATAATGGCAATGATACTAAGCTGCTTCCGGGTGATGATGACAACGGTGCAGGCGCTGAGATCCTGCCAGATGTTGATGCTGATGAGTAATATGATGTATTCAGGGCATCTTTGTTTCATGTTGACTCTATTTCTTTTATATATATATATATGGTAGACAGTGCAGACATTGTAACTTTTTATTTTATTAGCTATTTATTTATTTGTTGTTTATTATATTATGCAGGGCACATAATGACTGATTTGCATGTTTGGTATTGTGAAATTATTTGAATGCTTAACATGATGCCATTTGCTACTGTATTGATTGCCTAATAATAATTAGGGATGCAAATTCACCTCAAATTTTTCTGTGAACCTCTATGCGATCTTAGAAGCAAGCTGATTAATCTAGATTCTTTTTATGCATGATGAATTTTCCATTCCTATGCTTGTTTGGATTTAGATTGGATTTGAGTGCTTTTCTAGAGAAAGCTTATAGTTAGTACATCTGGAGATGTCTTGTATCTCTGAAATTATTTTGTAACTCTCTTTAAGCGAAATCCTAAATTGTGCATGATTGATGAAATGATTAGGACATTCTTTGGACCGATTGAGCCTTTCAAGCTTACCCTTTAATGATGATATCCATAGGTCCCCTTTGAAGCTTGTTAACTGTTGGCCTTATTTGTTTTTCATTACTATTGTCTTCGTTACCATGTTAACTATTCTAATGCATGTGAAAGCATTGTATTTTCTTCTTACCATCAATGTCTGTTGAGTGCATGGTATGTTATTTCTTGAAGTGAGTTCAATGATTAGGGATATTAATATTTTCAAATATAAAAATGAATCTGAAGGAACTAAATGCAATAAAAGAAAGAGAAAAAGATTGATTTGTATAAGTATAAAAAAAAGAAGAGAGAAAAGCAAAGCAAATAAAGAAAGAAGAAAAGTTAAAAAATGAAAAACATTGCATGGTTCTGGCAAGTTTTGATCTTTCACTGTTGAATACCCTGTTATTTTCACTTGTTCTCAAGTCTTGAAATTGCATATTTTTGTTTCTCAATATTTATTTGTTATCCTTTCTCCTTTCTTCTTCACCCCATAACCATGGCCTTACATTACAAGCTTATAAAGACCCTTTTGATCCTCATTCATGTGTGATTTACATTAGTGGAGAGAGAGTTGCATTACAATTTTGTGGATTCTTTGATTTATATCCATGTGTTTGCTCAAAAGCTTATCTGGTTAAGTATAATTTGAACTGAAGAGGTTTAACTTGCATGTTTGTGGGAAATAGACCATGCATGATTTGAAGCTTTGATTATTGGTATGATAAGGATTGTGTTTCTGTGAACCAGAATTTTTAGGTATGCTTATTCTTGCAAGCTTTGAGGTTTAATGCAATCATCATACACTAGTGTTGAAGTTGAGCTTCTCTTTGCAACTGTAGTCTGACTTTGTTTTGCTCGAGGACTAGCAAAAACTTAGGTTTGGGGGTGTGATAACTCTATAGAATATAGTTATTTTTGCCCTATTTCTATGCATTCTCAGTGCTTTATCCTCGTTGTCATGCTTTGTTGGAAGGCTTTAACCTCATTCTCATGTAAAATCCATGTCGAGGTCTTCCTCTCTAATCTTGCTAAAATCCTTCTTAATCTTTGATTTGATTGAGCTTGATTACATTTGTATTTAACTAGGTGATTTCTCAACTGCAGGGTAAGCCCAAAAGAACTAACTTGATGCAAGTAAAGGCCCTGCATTGGAAGAGAAATCACAAGACAAACTCCAGTAAATCACGCCGCGACACTGGCAATCTTATGCCGCGGTATCCTGCTCTCTGTTTATGCACCCTGTCAACCAAAGACTTTAATGCCATGGTGTAAGGAAGTGAATGCCACAACACTGGTGCCCCAATGTTTGTACGCCATGGTGCGTGTTATGAAACGTCGCAACTTGAAGAGCAAAATCTGTGGGCATATAAATACCTTTTGTACAGATTTCAGTCTCCCTCTCTTAGACTCTCTCAGTCACTCTTTGACTCTCTGAGTTTTCTCCCTTTTTCTTGGAAAATCCAGCAACTAGATCTTCATTTATGGGCTGAAAGAGAATTGAATGAGTCTAGATTGGAGGTTCTCTTCATCTTGGAGGAAGATTCAAGCTTCAAGGCTCATCCCATTGGGCTTTATCTTCCGTTCTTTCTTCTTTCTCTCTTCCCTTTATTTTGAATATGAATTTTTGTAATACATTTTCATATTCAATGAGTAGCTAAGCTGTGTATAGGGTATTCTTTGGATCCCACCTATGAATATTAATTGATTTGCACTTTTTTGAGTTTATATGAATGATTTGAATTTTGTTTTATCATAATGTGCTTAGTGCTCTTACTTGTTTGATCAGCATTTAGGTGATTTGATAAAATCTAATGAGCCTAGACATAGGACTTTGGGTTTTAGATCATACATATGGTAAATATATGTTCGATTTCACTCCAATGGCGGGGTAGATTGATTCGCTAATAGGATAGACATATACCTCTTGGTCATGTATAGTCATAGTTGAGATTCGATCTTAATGTTTGTTGTTTGCTCTAGTTCTCATGGATGCATAGTAAACTAGGTAAATGACATAGGATTAATTAACCTAGACATAAGCTTTTAACTAAGTTAGTTTCTCAGGCTAACCTAATCTAATTATTTGTATTGCTTGAATGGATTGCATGTTATCAATTGAAGAGGGGGTGAAAAAAGATTCCCTATTCTCCCAACTATATCTTTATTTTTTTATGCTTTGTAATTTATTTATCAACCTCTTTTCCATTCTGCTCTCTTTCTTTCTTTCTTTCTCCTATTTTTTCATTTTATCGCTTGCTAAACATCCAGATCTCACTATTCTTTTCCCATTTCTCCTTCCGATTCTCCCCAGTTCCCTCTCTCACCATCAATTCCGAACCCCGAAACCCAAACCCTCTCGATCCCAGCCCTAACAACTGACCTCAATCTCCAGCTGGTGGATGTCGGGCATGCCACCTCCCTTAGCTGCCACTAACCCACCAGAGCAGATCATGCAGTCAATGAAACAACAACTTCCGTTCTCATCGATGAAGTCGTAGTTTGTTGCTGCCAGAGATTATCATCGCTTTTCCCCCAACCACTGTTGAAATGTTGACCAAGAAATCGAAGCCATCGTCGTCAAGTCTCTAGTGAGTATTTTTGAATTTTATTTTATTTTTTCAATTTTTGGTATTTTTAATCTTCTGTTTTGGTATTTTAATATTTTTAATGTTTTTTTGGTGGTTGGTGATTTTTGTTGAGTTTTTAGAGTGGGTTTTTAGTTTGTTGTTCGGAGATTATGTAGTGAACTAGAGATCTGTTCAATTTAAGAGTTTAATTAGTTACTAAGTTTATTAATTTGTTGAAATTAGTCACTGAATTAGTTCTGGAGCTGAATTATAACTTGGTTTTTATTAAAAGAGACTTACTTTTTTTGGGGCAGGGGGGACAATATATACTTACATGTTCAATGATGTATGCAGTGAGAGCATACGCTTGGGAAATGGGTTCGTGAAATCGTGTATGCAGTGAGAGCATACACTTTTGGTTCCTGGGGAGTTCAATTCCACATTCTGGGAAATGGGCCTGTGAAATCTTGTTAAGTTTTCAAATTTGAGAGAAAATCTCAAATTTTTTTGATTCAATTTTGGATTTTGGCGACTGGGTCTGTGAACAACCTCTTTGATCAGAGGTACCATTATTGATTCTGGAACAACTTTGGCGTGCCTTGCAGAAGAGGCTTACAATCCCTTTGTCGATGCAGTGAGTTTCACTAATGTAGTCTTTTTGTCCAATTAGTTAAATAATAGATATTGCTTTGATTCTTCATGTGTTATTAGCAATAGTGACATGCTTTTTTTTGTTTGAGGTTTATCAATAATAAATGGCAAAAATATTGTTCACGTAGATTACAGCTGCAATTCCACAATTTGTATGCACTGTTCTTTCCAGAGGAAATCAGTGTTACTTCGTAACCACCAAGTTAAGTTGAACTATTCATAGATATTTTTATGGATTATTTTCTGTGATTCTTTTTTCCTGATTGGATGCTAAAAAATAGAGGATCTTGACACTTTCTTTCTTTACCTTGTTCTGGCTACAATGTGTTTAACATCACTAACATTTTTCCTTAAGTAAGTCTGAACTTTGCTGGTGGTGCATCTCTGGTTTTAAGACCAAAAGACTACCTTATACAGCAGAATCCTATTGTAAATATTCAAGCTTCTATTTTTGAGGATTGGTCTGGATTACATGATTTGCAAAGAGATTAATACTAGTTAGAGTGAGTATATTTGACAATGGTTAAAAGATTCACACCGTCTATCAATCTGATTCTTTTCTCTCCTTTCACTTCTTTGCCACTTAAAAGTCGGTTTTGATTTTACTTCTGTTTCTAAAGGTGCCTCATGCCTCTTTATAATACAATTTCCATGATAACTTGTATACATCTAAAAGTTTCTTTAAGTATAGCCAAATTATCCCACACTAGCAACTAGTGTGGAAATTCCTTTTGCACTTTCGATATATTTGGTTAAATCTTATCATTCTTATGCCTTGTTGGCTCTCTTCTGTGTGCTTTATGAAGGGGGTAGGGGGAAGAAAACACAACTCTTCTAATTTTAATTTTTCCAGCTAAACTTTTATCTTAGGGAAAGTTTTAGGACACATTCAGAGCTACTTTATGGTTAATTCTGTACATCGTTGGCTGCTTTGACTAACTACATGCCTTTATTCTTCGTATACATCTTACTATTATACTTTCTCTAATTTTTCTATTTTGCATGTTATCTCACTAGTGGCACTATATAATGTTATCTAATGTTATCATTATACTAGTCTAGTAGTGCAATGATGAACCTGTGTGTGTTACAAGGTGATGGAGTACCGTGGTGTATTGGCTTTCAGAAATTCCAGGGTCAAGATGTAACAATTCTAGGAGGCATATGGAAACTTTAGGTCCTATATCCATGCCGTTTTATTTGGTGATATATCAAAAGGATAAATAAAATACATTTCTCAGTGTGATTTAATTTCAACTAAAAATAATGGAATCTTAAAGTTATATTTAGAAAGAAAATCCTTATATGGATTAGTCTTTTATGCCCACGAATAGTATATTTCAAAATCAACAACTTCTTTGGTCTTATCTATCACCTGTATATTTCATCCTTTTTAATTGTTAACCAGAAATTTTTTATGATGATCATTGATCATATTTATGCTTATAAGGATTGGTCTATGTAAGTGTGTGTAGTTATAGATTGCACAAGGAAAATAATTTTACTTGAATTCATCTTATTAGTTTTATGAAGTCTTATACCTTGAAAATATATTTATACTTATGTCACTTAACGTTGAATAAAGTAGCTAACAAATTGGCGGTTAATATTTTTTCTTCTGGTCTAAAGTTTCCTTGCTATATAGTTTGATTACTTGATGGTACTTGTGTATCTACAGGTGCAAAAGAGGAGGATATATGATATAACAAATGAAGTATTTGATGGCACTTGATTGCTCTTATTCCTTTGAATTTACTAGGTCCCTGATGCCAATAATGGCCATGAACGAGCACGACAAGTACCACAGAGACTATTTCAATTACATAGCTTTGATGAAAATACTACAACCCCTCGTGGTATTACAATTGTTTTAAAATATGTTAATATAGTGCTCATTTTTTAAATTGTGCTTGTTTTTTTGTAGATTGTGCTAATTTTTTGATATTTTCATCATTTGTTAAGTATTTAACACTAGATTCATCTTCTTGTGTGGTATAGGCATATAGACCATTTCAATTACGTAGTAGGAGTTGATTGCTTTATTTCAGGTTAACAACATTAGAATTTAGATTTATCTGGAGCTTAGGTTTTTGAAAATATTAGGGTCTAGGTCCTAATGTTGTTTCTTTCCAATTGAGTGTATCATTTCTATTTTGTTAGCTACTGCTACTCTTAGATAACATTTGACAGTAACAGTATATATTCACAAGCATAGGAAACTTCTTCCTTGAAACAGGCTGCCAAATTTGGTTCTATGCTTAAATGTGACTACATAGAAATTTAATTATCAAACTTTTTGTTGAGTGTTAAGAGTTATCACTCTATAGTCTATAAACTCCCAATTAGTTTGGTCAGCTGTGAATTGTATACTGTACAATAATGGAAACTAGTTTTGTAAGAAGTTTTATTTTTGTGCATGTGATTTCATTTAGGCTGGCCAGGAAATTTCATATTTTCAGTTGTAGGATTTTCTATGCAGTGATGTAATTGGAGGATAGTGCTTAGTAAGCCTTAGAAGTTTATATACTTGCATTTACATTGTTGGTTTCTGTTGTTTATAAGGAGTCATTTCCGTAAGTAAGCATCCTTATTAAATTGGCTAGTGTATATATTGAGCTTATATATTTCTGTTGTTGTTATGGTCTTTACGTTAGAAACTCTGGGATGTGGTATTTGCAGACATGTAGTTCTAATGAAGTCAGTTGATGGTTCTGTATGATTTAATGGATTGAGAAACTAAATTATTTCATGAGATATACTTATGATTATGATGTTGATGTATGTATACAAAGATCTTTTATATTTTCTAACTAAAGTTGATGAACTATATCTGAATGACACATTATTTTTATTTTATCATTGCAGGTCATACACTATAATTTAGAGAAATCTTGCATGTGAAAGACTTCATTATGATCAAGAATTAAAGATTTGTTTATGGATTACCTACTATCTTGTACTTTGACTATTTGATAACACTGATTATTAGACTTAAAATGACACTAGTTATTAGATGGTGTACTTTTTATGTTTTGTTGTTGACACTGTAAGATTATGAATGTTCTTTTTTATTATGGATTTAATGAAATATATTTTGCTTTTTAGAATGAATTGTAGTATGTTGTATTTGAGAATATTTGTATGTTATGATTTAAGTTCTTTAAGGAAAAATATTATTATAACTAAAATTTTTGTTAATGACGTTGAAATCTTACTTTGAATAACAAATAATGATAATATTTTTAGTAGCCATAACAATTGTTATTAAAATACATACTTTTTATCAACAATAAAATGGGTCTTTACCAACAACAATTAAAGGTCGTTAAAAGACATGGAAAAAGGGAAACTTGAGGTTGTTTTAGCGGTCATTACAATTGTCGGTAAAAATTTTTACCGGCAATAAAATGGTCTGTACCGGCAATAACAAAGGTTGCTAAAGATATGTAAAAGCTAAAACGTAGGGCTAATTTAGCGGCCATTGCAATGGCCAGCAAATAATTGCCGCTAAAAGGCATAACTTTTACCAGCCATAAAAGGGGTCTTTACCGGCACTCCATATAATAGTCGGTAAAACCTTTACCAATACTGGATACAACGATAATTAATTAATTACCGGTAAAAGTTTTTGCTGCAATTCTTATGGCCGCTAAAAGGTATATTTATTGCCGCTAAAGCCACTTTTTGTTGTAGTGATGCCATTACTGCACTCATGACACGCAATATAAAGATACACCATAAAAAATGTACATAAATGTATGTCATTATTTGTTATTATATTTCTTTGTATGATTTTGTTGTATTTTGATTTTGGACAAATGGTCCTTTGAGCAGGGTCCTTCAGGGGTTTCTAGACTTTTTTACCCAAATGGTTTTCTTAAAGTTAAAAAAAAAATTAATGTTTCTTAATTTCAAACTTTTCTGACAGCAACCAACCTATCCATATAGGTGCTATCATTACTTTTTCCATTGTTTTTCCTATTTAAACACTCAATTTTCTTCACTTTCCTCTAGCTCATAATCATTCAAAAGGAGGGTGAGTATAGAAATCGAAGGACCTTCTCTTCGTAGATTTACAAATATCTGTGTTTTTTGTGGGTCAAGTTATAGGAAGGGTTTAGAGTTTATAAACGCAACAAGTACTCTTGGTTGAACACTTATTGTAAGAAACTTTCGTGTAGTATATAGGGGAGGCAGCATTGGGTTAATGGGGGCTATATCACTCTCTACACATTTAAGAGGCGGTTAAGTTTTAAGTGTCATTCGTAGACCTTTAACTCAAAAAAGCATCAATGGACATATAATTAGGCAGGAACTTCAAGTATCATCTATGCATGAACGAATGAGGACAATGCTTGAAAACTCTGATGCATTCATTGCCTTACTAAGTGGTTTTGGTACTTTGGAAGAAGTTTTTCAAATTGTCTCTTGGGCCCAACTGAACATCCACCATAAACTCATAGGTTTGTTGAATGTTAATAATTTCTTTAATCTTTTGTTATTTTTTCTTGAGCATGTTGTGGAATAGAAATTTATCACACATTCAGCAATACTACTTCTTATCTTTGCTTCCACTGTTAATGAGTTGATTGATAAAATAGAAGCTTTTGTTTATAAACCTGATCCAATAATAGCTCTGATAGATTGATCAGAAGGAAGCAGTGAGAGAAGCAGGATGTGTTAGCCATGGCAACCATCACCCAAGAGGGGGGGTGAATTGGGTGATTACAAATTTTAATGCAACTTTGAGAAATTAAGCATTTTGAATAACTCAATTAATAAATGCAGCGGAATAAGTTTAACAAAGGTGCAACTATTATAGATTTCACAAATACTACTTGGGCTATAGGATAAATCAAGTAAATAAACTAGATATCAAATTCAACTCAAGCATATATAATTAAGGCACAAATGTAAAGAGATAGAGTTGAGAAGATCAAACACAAGATTTATCCTGGTTCGGCCACCAATCCACTTGTAGCCTACGTCCAATCCCCAAGCTTAACTTGAGATTTTCTTCACTATCTCCTAGACTTCACGGGTGCTAGGAAAACCTTTGTACAAGCAAGAGCACTCCTCACACCTTGGGATACCTCACCCTTGTGCTAGAGCCTCCAACTCTTCAAGCTTCACAGATGCTTAAAAAACCTTTACATTCAAGAGTACTTACAACACCTTTGGGATACCTCACCCTTTGTGTTTAAGCCTCACTACAAGGGATACCCCACCCTTTTCTCTCTTGAGGGATACCTCACCCTCTTACAATGATTTTGAGATGAAGAGAAAGATTATAAACTCTCACAAGAGTAGATATACAACTTGAAGAACAAAGTATGGATAATAAGAAACTCTCTCAAGAGTGGATAATACAAGTTGAAGAACTATGGGTATCAAGGATTCACACTTTAAAGCTCAAAATATGATTTTGATGTTTCAAGGATCAAGTATAGTGTTCTTGTGTTTCTTAGGATGTAAATACTTCAAATATCACTTATATATAGAGCCTAAATGATAAAATAGCCGTTGGTAGTGTTTAGAAATGATTTTTTATGAAAACTAGCCGTTTATAGCCGTTAGAAACGTTTCTGGGACTTGGTAATCGATTACACACTTCTGGTAATCGATTACACGGCTTCTGTCAACGTTGTAATCGATTACAGGATTTGTGTAATCGATTACAGCATTTCTGGTTTCGAAAGCTGACTTTAAAAGGTCATAACTCCTTCATTTCTTATCCGATTAAAGCAAATGACCAGTCATTGGAAAGATCTTTGAGTCTATTTTTAAATGAAATAAGTTCACAACAAAACTCAAAGTATTTTGAGAGTTATGATCAAAAGAGTAACCAAAGGTCAGTTTTTCAAAACTCAAACTTGACTATATTTCATAGTTTAAAGCAAATGGTCATAACTTCTTCATTTCTTATCCGTTTAAAGTAAATGACCACTCATTGGAAAGATATTTGAGTCTATTTTCATATGAAATAAGTTTCATAACAAAACTCAAAGTATTTTGAAAGTTATGATCAAAATAGTAACTGAATGTCAGTTTTGCAAAACACAAACTTGACTATTTTTCAAAGGTTTGAACTACCATCAAGACTAACTTTCCAAAAACAGTTTGTTGGCCATTAAAACATGTAAGAAACACTTTTAAAGATGTTAAAACATATTTGAGCTTAGTATGATTCCTTTTTACCTTTACACAAGATCTAAGTCTTATAAGCTATTCTTGAAGAACCTTGGGACTTGATCTTTTGCCATCATCAATTCTTGATGTAATCCAAGCTTCTAAAAAATTCTTCTCTTCAAATCTTGCAAACGCTTGGAACATCTTATCATTTTCGTTCTTCTTGAGTTGAGCATGATTGTGATCTTTTGCTTTCTTGTTGCAATGCTCATTCTTGATACTTGGACTATCCTACAAAGTATTGCTCACTTAAACAAACATAATTAGTCCAAATTTATACTTCAATATCTTCATATGCATGATTTATAAATGTATAACTTTAGTTAGTCTATCATGCATATAAGACTTTCATAGACACATCCAAATTAGACATTTATCAATTGCTAATAGATATGCTCTATATATGATGCAACAAAGAACGCTTTGCACATTTTTATTTAAATAAAGCTAAATCCGATATTAATCATTATAACTCATATAAAGCATTATTGGATATATTATATAAAGAATGCTACACATATCTCATTGCATGATTGTTAAGTGAAATATAACTATATAAAGTGCAGAATCATGCATGATACAAAATATCTCATTAAGTACATCTATGTAGCATAAGCATCATTTTTTTTGTCTTGTATTTGTCATCATCAAAACATCATATTAAATCATTGGGGCAAACTTGTATCCACAGGATGAAATGCAAGTCAAATCTGACACTTCATCTATAACTTTCCTTTACCTTTGGTTTTATTCATCGTACTTTGTTTCTGTATAAATTTATGTCAAGTCTCTCTTTTCATTAATTGCCACAACAGGTACTATCTTTTATCCTTTGCTCATCCATATTTTAACATTGCGGACAATGTTGTGATCTGGTTGGGGGGAAGGATAGTTGGTAAAAAGAATGAGAAGTATGATATGATTGTGAATAACTTACTAAACCAATTAAGGATGATAGAGTAAGGAGTAATTTTACTCTTAAGACGCATTTTAATTAGAGAAGTATGTTTATTGATATGATTGTCAAAAACCTACTCATAATAAAACCAATTAAGGATGGCAAAGTAAGGAATAAATTTTGCCCTAGAGGTAATTTTACTCTTAAGACGCATCTTAGTTGAGGAAGTAATTATTTTATGTAGAAGTAGCAAATGAATTCTTGGATCATAGTATAAATTGTCTTCTTTCTTAAAAATCACATGCTTGGATATGAATGTTGAAATGATGGATTAAGAATGATAGAAATATGCCTTGTGAGATTTTGAGCCTATTGATGAATGAATTTAACATTTGTACAATTCTATTCTTTTTTGTGTGATTTTCACTCATGGAATTGTTACTCTAAAACTTGCTTTGATTCTTTTTTAGGCTACATTTTCACATGCATACATAAACATGATTGAGGTATTTTTCTTGAAATAGCTACTTTAACCAAATAATCAACCTTGCATATTTTCCTTTGCTTAACCCATTTGAACTTATTTGATCATTCCTTGTTTCTAACTCATTATGTGCCTTAAATGAAAAACCATGTTCTTACCCGACCTTAAGGAATAAGAGAACATTAGCTTTGTCATTGGATGAGTTCTTGAACAAGTGTGGTTGTGTGTGTGCAAAATGGTTGGTGAAAAAGGAAAAAGTGGTTAATTAAAAAAATGTGCATATTTATATTTTAAAAAAAACAAATGTATAAAGAAGGGCCAACAAGGCAAAAAGGGAAGGGAAAATAATATGTAAAGGGAATTTGTATTAGGTGGAGTTGGGATGACCTTTCACGCTTGTTAATTGAACTTAACTCTCACGTTTTTTTATTCACTTTGGTTTTTAACTTGTCATATCCATATTACCCCCTTCCTTTACCTTGACCCCATTACAACCATGAATAAAGTCCTCTTGATTTGTGTGTGCATGTGTTTTGAGTAGTGAAAAAGTTGAAGATAAGCAAGTTTATAGTAGTGCAATTTTTCATAGGTTGAATTGAGTGAAATACTTATCTTTTTAACATTTAAAGGATTGAGAGTGAATCCTGTGAGGATCTATCATTCTTGATTCATTCTTTTCAACTGAAGTTTCCTTGCTTGTTGGTTTGAGATGTGAAGAAATGTTGTCTCATTAATGTTTTGATCCCTTGAATCTTTGGTTGCTCTTATTGATTCATTGAGTCTTTTAGAGTTTTTAACTTTTGAGTCTGTGTTGTTTTTCTTTATTACCTAGTTTTTGTCTTATATGTTTTGCCCGAGAGTGCAAAAAGTTAAGTGTGGGGGAATTTGATAGCAATATATTTTATTCATTTTATTATCCTCTCACTAGGTTTCTTAAGGTTCAATTAGGCTTAATTAAGTAGGTTTTATCACATTTTATGATATTGAGCTTAATTGAATCATTGAAGAAATTATTACTTGAATTGACCTTAATTTGTCTATTTGGCAGTGTTCAATAAACTGGCTATAATTTGAGTTGTAAATATTTGATTGATGTGATTCTAGTCTTGTACGAAAGCTAAGACAATTCTCTATAACTTTCATGGAGACCTCAAGAGTCAAATCACACGTTTAGATAATTTAAATTGGAGTTGAAGCAAGATCTAGAGTGCTGAACCTAACAGCATGACCAATGCGCACTCATCAAACCATGTCTTGAGCTATAGAAGAGGTTTTGGACTAAAACTGCTGCCATTTGAAAGTTAAGACCCAAATCTACAACTTTCATGATAATACAAGGGCCAGTTTGGATGGCTTAGAGGTCATATTGGGCTTGGAAGTCAGAATAGATAAGCTGTAGCTGGTCCTGAGCAATGTGCAGTGATTGGGCTAAAATTTGAGTTGTAGGATTCATTTTGGGTGGAAATCAGTGGCATTGGAAAGCTAAGATAAAAGCTTACAACTTTTATAAAGACCACTTTTCCATAAAATGGTGGAAAACATGAGTTAAGCATTGAAACATTTTAGAGACAAGAATCTCTATAATTTTCCACTCATTCACAATTATCAAACAACTCCCTTAGCATTTTTCACTCATTATCAAACCACTCCATTGTCACTTTGTACTCCTTAAGCTATATAAAAGGGAGCATTGGCTGATCATTTAGGCATCTTGGCTTAGAGATCAAGATCATGCTATTGTGTTATTTGTTTCTCTTGTTGTAGTTTTCTTTGTTCTAAATTAAAGTTATGTTCATCTTTTTCTTTTATCTCTTTCTTTCTTCTCGTTCATAAGTAACTAATTTTCATTTTGCTTGCGTGAAAGGGTGAAGCTTTTAGTAATAAATTAAGGTTTGATTAATTTCTTTATTGTGCCTGAATGATGTATTATCTAGTGGTCATTATATGTGTTATATTTTGTTTCCAATAAATTTAGAAACTCTCATTGTAAAGTGGAGATTTTGATTCATTGTAGACAAGAGATTGGCACAATGAATTCTTGAGCCCATTTATAAGTGTTGATGTTAGTGGATAATTAAAGAAACTATAATATAATTACATATATAATCTTTAGTGAACTTTGAATGTTATATTTTCCGATTGGAACCTCCATTATGCATGGATTTCAATTGAGTTATAAAAAGAAATAATCTTGTCTTTAATTTATTATCAAGAGTGGATCTCCTAGCCCAAGCAAATCTTTTTTTTCATTTGTGAATAACTTTTACCACCTTTATTGTTGTGATAATTCTTTTCCTTACCTCAAAGAATTTTTCTTCATCAATTCCTCATGGATCGACCTCGAACTCCTGAGAATTTATTACTTGACACAACCTGCACTTGGGTTTGCAACTTATAATTACCATCATGTGTACAAAAAGAGAAAAAGGAAACCACTCTCTGAAAAAAAAGGTCATTCTCAAACAAGATCACAAAGCAAACATTCCCTATTTATAGAGTGAATGAAGCACTCTGATTGTCCTCAAGAAACGAGAACTGATTGCATGTTGAAATGCTTTAATGCTCCCTCCCTTCTGATTGGTCACAAGAGTAGCAAGTAGTTGGGAAACAGTACAAAACTGATATCCTCTTAAAGGATTTTTAATTCCTAATAAAGTTAAAGCAACAATTTTCCAAAAAAAGCTCAGACTATTACAAGCCACAAGGAAAGACAAAAACCCTGTAAAACAATGCACAGGGCCATCAAAGGATATACCTTGGATAGTGGGATGGCAAAGAAAATAGTAATCCACCATGGATTATGACCTTACATGTCATCCCCAGAGGTAATCCACAATAAACAGACCTCAGCCCTTTCGGATTCCCTATCCACTGCACGTCGTGTTTTCTTTTCCAAACTTGGTACCTTGACACTTAATTGTTCTACTTAAGCGCGAAATTGGGGGTAACTATTCTAGACTGTAATTTAGGTTCATAACCCGTAGGTCAAGCTGGCACACATGCCAGTTGGAATCCAACATCAACGCTCTCAAATGGAATATGCTTGCCATGGACCCCAGTAATATATCTCAAACCCTGATACTGGATAGTAATAACTTTACCATGATATCTGTGCAATGAATAAATCTTTATGATATTTGTTATTGTCAATCATGATCTTACAGAATAATAGCACCATAACTACCATACCAGTATTCCGATAATATAAGGATCCTCTACAACTAAATATGGAACATATATCTTCCTGCTACTATTACGAAAACGTATCTCTCCATTATGGGAATATATCTATCTAAGCTCTATAAATACCAGGCTAAGTAACCTTAAACAGAGATTAATAAATTATCACTCATAGCATAACCTTAATTGTGCATAGCCTGACTTGAGCGTTGGAGTCCCTTTGCAAGTACTAACCCCTCCATTTCAACACGCTCTGCTGTCGTTGCTGCGTAAGGAGGAAACTACTATAACGTGCCTATCTCAGGTACCCCTCTGAATTCACTTCAGAACAGTATTTGAACTAAATAGAGGTATTGCCAATTAGAGATTCCATAAAACTTCTTAAGGAAGAATAGTGGAGGTGAAACATCTAATTTTGGTCAATCAACGTATCAATCTACATAATTATGTTACTTCTGGTTAGGGGTGAAAATAAGTTAGACCTCTCCCCCCCGGTCAAGGGCTTATGGCCTGACCTGCTTAAGGTTACTAAACAAGTTAGAACAATTTTTTTCTAAAAGTCCGTTTAACTAATAAAGTCAGACCTCAGGCTATCTAATATGCCTTTTAAAATTGGCTTGTTTAATTATATATTATTACATCTTAATAATTATAATTTTTAATTTATTATAATATATTAATAAATTTTTTAATTAAATTTTAATAAAAGTAAGTAACTAAAATCAAAGTTAGTAAGTTAGCATAGAAATAGCACATTAGAATTATGTTATAATTTAATACTTACCTCCTACTTTTATAGATGATCATCACTTTCTTGTTCAAGTTTTTGGTCAATGTGGGACTTTGAGATATACCAAGTTGCAAAATTATTGGAGGCATAAAGTTGTAAAACATGAATATCAAACTTGTGCTCCCCTAATTGCAACAGGAAACATTTGTTCATATCTAGCTTACATTTGTTGTTAGTGGCAAACATTATTAGGTTGTCGTCTATTAGGTTTGCTGGCCTATGTTTCACAATAAACCTCCCACCACAAGATGAAACCCATGCGCTCCTGGTGGCCAAAGATAACACGACTTCGACAACAAAACTTTCCAACAAGAGCCAAAGATCACAAGAGCGAGAGAGGACCAAAAAGCCACGTTCCTACCTAATGAAGCCAAAAAAGGAGGGTCCAACCTTTGTTAGGCAAGAAATAAACGATGTTAATGTTAGTGTTGAGAACTATATCAGCCAAATTCATGGAAAGATTGGGAAAGATGGTAATACTACTACTACTTCTACAACTAGTTCAGCGAAATGCTAATACTCCTCCTCTAGGGTGTAGTTAAGTAGCTTTTCTCTTTTAGCTACTATTAATAACTGATTGTGTAATCCTATGTCAATTAGTTGGCTTGTTGTTTCATTTTGTGCTAATAAGATCATTTAAGAGCTAAATATAACCTGAGTTTAATTTTTAATAAGATTAATGGTACTGTAAAATAAAAAAAGTACATAAAAATTATATTTAATTTCTTTGTAGATAAATGAATTCAATATACACCAAAGGAACCACAATAATTTTGTAACTTAGGCCTGTTTGGCGTATTTAAAGGCCTAGGCCTGTTTGCTTATTTCAAGGTTTAGGCCTGTTAATCTATGTAAAAGTCTGTTGGCCTATTTAAAGGTAGGTCTGTTAGCCTATGTAAAGGCATGTTGGTCTATTGAAAAATAGGTTTGTTAGCCTATTTAAAGGACTGTTGACTTATTTAAAGGTAGACTTATTAGCCTATTTAAAAGTCTTATTACAAAGTAGACCTTTAAATAGACTTTTAGATCAGGCTAAGCTTTTAAAAAGGTCATGTCAGGCTTTGAAAATCGACCTATTTCTGCCTCATTAGTCAGACTCAGGCTTTATAATTGGAATACAGGTCAGACTTGTTTAAGTCAAAACCTAACTTGATCTGACCTATTTCCACCTCTACTTCTGGTTCTAAGGAATTGCTTCATAAATTAGAACTCAAAATAAGATATTTTTCACATTTTGTACATCCAGCCTGGTAAAATATCAAAGAGATATATAGGAATAGCATTAAACATTTAGCAAGATTTTTAAGGTTGGAGATTAATACCAAAATAGGGAGTAAGCCAAATCCTAAGTATTTGATTGTGTGTGGCAATCAAATTGCTATGCTATGTTGAGTCTACAACTTGCTGGATCCTCATCTTCAATAATGCAAAAGGAGGGGAAATTGTTAAGATAAATGGTGATACCGATGTATCTCATTTTCTTTTCCTTTTCTAGTCTTGTCTCATAAAAGCCCTCTCTATCTTTTACCTAACCATTACCCAAATGGTTGAATGGTGCTTAAATAATAGTTAAGAAATTCAATAAAAGAAAGGAAAATAAAGAGAAAATACTTGAATAATATGTAAATTCCAGTTTAATAATTGAGATTAAGCTCCTTGAGCATATAACTAAAGTAAAAAGAAAAGAAATTGAAGTAAGAATTTAAGATAGAAGTCTCGGATTTCATTCCCATATAAATAAATCAAGAACTTTTTTTATTCTTAACATGGAAAATCTTAGATGCCACTGAGTTGTAGAGCGAATTTATGTGAAGAAGGCTAAACTTTCACAGATCTATTAATTCCAAAATTTACAACATATTAAAATATATAAAGAGTTTTAATGTTATTTTAAAAAGATGCCGATGAGAAAGTCATTATGGAAACCCTTAAAATCAAACAATCTTGATGAGAGAGAGATATTATTCCTATCTCACAACAGTTGCTCACGTGTCAGTATCAATGAGGCAACTGTACGCACTAGAGTCACTATGAAAAGGGGACTCTCCTTGTATACATAGAATAATTAAAATGGGTTAAATCTACCCATTATGGCAAACTCATATATATGACCCATAAAACAAAACTAACATATGAGTAGTACTTTAACAATAATAGGCCCATTAACAATATTGATCACAATTTGGGCTAAACAAAATGCTCTAATAATTTTGACATTCAATTAATCTAAGTTTTATAAAATTATAATATGATTTATGCTAGTCCATAAAAAATTCTAACATTCTCACACTTGGACGACATAAGTCTTATTACATTATTTCAATAAGAAAACAATTCTTTTGATTAATCAAATAATATATGGCTACAAGATGATGTTAAAATCTAGTCAGCACTCTCAACAACTAGTCCAAATGAGAGTACAAGTATCTCAATAAGGCAGAAAATCATACTCGAATAAGTACTGATATTATACATGTAAGATACTCATATTTGAGTGACCCAACAAAATGTGATATATGGGTAATGGGAAAGCACATCAAAATTAAATGGCAATATGTGATCAAAGTACATTTCCCAACAAAATGGCCCCAAGCATCCAGCCAAGATGCTTTTTAAGATTTAACAAACATCTCAGTATAATAACAAAATGAGACTGGGTCCAAAATATCTCCACAATATGTCATAACATAAACAAACAAAACTGTGCAGATAATAATAACAATATAATTGTTTAAAATCTCGATACATAATAATAAAAAGAGGTTACAACAAAATTACAAAACAAACACCCACTAACCCAAAACATCAAAAGACCTCACTATACCCATATGGGTCACATGGTTAACAAAACTTTGAGAGATAAACCTTTGGTTATGGGGTCTGTAACCATAAGTTATGTAGGGATATATTCGACATGAGTTTGAAACATTTTAATTTTCTCTCTAACAAACATATCATTTATGTCAAAAGCTTCAAGCGCTTGTAGCTCTTATTGTTTTTTAAGAGAAGCATAGTAAGACAGAGTTATCACAATAGATAGTAAGAGATTTAGAAATACTCTCCATAACATGAAATTCAGTAATCAAATTCTTCAACTATATTGTTTGAGGCATGGCCTCAAAGCAAACTCCATACTCTGCCTTTATAGTGGAAGTAACTATAAGTGTCTATTTGATACTTTTAAAAAAAAAACTATTGCTCCCAATGTAAAGATATATACCCTTATGTGGACTTGTCGTCACCAGGCAACCAACATAGTCAAAATTAGAATAGCCAATTACCTAAAGGTGATTCAACCTCATATAAGTTAACATATGATCTTTGGTGCCATTCAGATACCTCATGATTTGTTTTGTAGCCTACCGAGTAGCCACACCAAGTTTACTTCAGTATCTCTCAAGTACACTAACAACAAAAATAATATCAGGTCATGTATAAACTTGAGCATACTTAAGGCTGCCAACAACGAAAGCTTATAAGACCTTCTCCATTTTAGCAACATCTTTATCATTTTGAGGATATTAGGTATTAAAGAGTCTTTCACCCTTTTAAATAGGTGTAGTGATAACTTCACAAAATGTAGTTATTTGTGCCCTATATCTATAGTTCATGATTGTTGAGTCCTTGTATTTATGCATATTTAGGAGGTTTTAGGCTTAGATTTGTCAAATGCAATTTGGACACCTTCCTATATGATCTTGAGCAAATTGTACATATTTTTAAGTGATTAAGTGGATTTATAATTTATATTTGATTTGTGATTTTTCTAATGTAGGATGGGCTCAAAAGAGATGAATTGATGCAAGTCAAGGCCCAACATTAGAGAATAAAACCAAGGAAGCATTGCAGCATAGCACGCCACGGCGCAAGGAAGTGCACGTCGCGGTATGAGCACCTCACCTGCTGCCTGTACTTACATTTGAGTCATGGGCGCCGTGGCGCTGGGTAATGCATGCCGCGACATGATGCGCCTCACCTGCTGTCAATACTTACACTTGAGGCATGCACATCGCGGCATAAAGAAGTGCACGCTGCGGCATGACACGCAGAATTAAGCCTATAAATAGATTATTATTAGATTTTTAGAATGAGGGCCGTTTAGGGTTAGCGAAGCTGCAATTTTGTCCTTTATTTCTGGGCAGATTAGAGGCCAAAGGAGCCAAGGTTGAAGGCTATCTTCCTCATGGAGGGAGATTCAAGCATCAAGGGCAACATCTATAAGCTTTTCCTCCTTTCTCTCTTTTCTTTCCTCTTTCCCATTATCTTGAATATGATTTTTGTTTTGTATTTTTGTATTCAATGATGTAGCAGCTGTTTTAGGAAATACTTTGAATCCTTTTTATGAATATCAATGATTTTGTTCTCCTTTGAGTTTGTATGGATGTATGATTTTGTTTAATCATATTGTTATTAATACTCTTGATAGTTTGGCCAATTGTTAACTGATTTGTTGAAATTTAATGAGCCTAGACATAAGACTTTGAGTTTTAGATCATAGGTATAGTTGATACATGTTTGATTTCATTCTAATGGTAGGATGGGTTAATTTGCTAATGGGATAGAAATATATCTCTTAGTCATGCATAGCGTGTGTTTGAAAATAGATCTTAAAGAGTGGATTTTGTGTTAGCTCTCATGGAAACATAATGAGTTGGGCAAATGAAGCCATGGTTGATTGACCCATAGACATAGGCTTTCAACTAATGAAGATTCTCAAGCTAACCTAATCATTGCATTTATATTTATGAAGAGGATTGCATGTTGTTTGTTGAAGTAAGGGGTGAAGAAGGATTTCTCTAAGCTCTAACCATTATCTTTACCTTGTTTTTAGTCTTTAGCTTATTTCTTCTTTCCTATTTTATGCTCTTGAATAGAATTATATAAGCTATTGGTTAATACTTTGTATTGGAAGTAAACTTATTCTCATGGGAACGATATCTTACTCATCATTTTTATTACTTGAACGGCCCATGCACTTGCGGTACACAAAAGGTCTAAAGTCCCTTCTAATCCTCAGTTGTGTGTGATTTACATTAGTGGATAGAGAGTTTAGATTCAATTTTGTGGATTATATGATTCATATACATGTAGGCTCATAAACTTATCTGGATGTGTATGACTTGAATAGGAGAAGTTTATCTTACATGTTTGTGGGAAGTGTGAATTGTATGAAAGTGTGCTTAATTGTTGGCATGTTAAGGATTGTGTATGTGTGAAGCTGATTGTGGGCCATTAGCATTCTTTGAGGACTTATGCAATCATTCTACACTGGTTACGGTAATTGAAAAATTGAAATTATCATATCTGTGGAATGCATGTGAGCATGATTAGTTTGCTTAATCAAACTTTGTTTTGCTCAAAGACTAGCAAAAACTTAGGTTTTGGGGTGTGATAACTTCACAAAATGTAGTTATTTGTGCCCTATATCTATAGTTCATAGATTGCTGAGTCCTTGTATTTATTCATATTTGGAAGGTTTTAGGCTTAGATTTGTCAAATGCAATTTGGACACCATCATATATGATCTTAAGCAAATTGTGTATATTCTTTAGTGATTAAGTGGATTTATAACTTATATTTGATTTGGTGATTTCTCTAATGTAGGATGGGCTCAAAAGAGATGAATCGAAGCAAGCTAAGGCTCAACATTAAAGGATAAAACTAAGGAAACATTCCAGTATAGCATGCCGCGACACAAGGAAGTGCATGTCGCGGCATGAGCGCCTCACCTGCTGCATGTACTTACATTCGAGTCATGGGCGTCACGACGCTGGGTAATGCACACCGCAGCATGATGCGCCTCACCTACTATTAGTACTTACACTCGAGGCATGCGCGCCGTGGCGTAAAAAAGTGCACGTTGTGACGTGATGCGCATAACTGAGCTTATAAATATATTTTTATTAGATTTTTAAAAGGAGGGCCGTTTAGGGTTAGCGAAGCTGTGGCTTTGTCCTTCATTTCTGGGCAGATTGGAGGCTAAGGGAGCCAAGGTTGGAGGCTATCTTCCTCATGCAGGGAGATTCAAGCATCAAAGGCAACATCAATAAGCTTTTCCTCATTTCTCTCTTTTCTTTCCGCTCTCCCATTATCTTGAACATGATTTTTGTGTTATATTTTCGTGTTCAATGATGTAGTAGCTGTTTTATAGAATACTTTGAATCTTTTTTATGAATATCAATGATTTTGTTCTCCTCTGAGTTTGTATAGATGTATGGTTTTGTTCAATCATATTGTTATTAATGCTCTTGATAGTTTGACAAATTGTTAAGTGATTTGTTGAAATCTAATAAGCCTAGACATAGGACTTTGGGTTTTAGATCATAGGTATGGTTGATGCATGTTCGATTTCATTCTAATGGTGGGATGGGTTGATTCGCTAATGGGATAGAAATATACCTCTTAGCCATGCATAGCGTGTGTTTGAGAATAGATCTTAAAGAGTGGATTTTGTGTTAGCTCTCATGGAAACATAGTGAGTTAGGAAAATGAAGCCATGGTTGATTGACTCCTAGACATAGGCTTTCAACTAATGAAGATTCTTGAGCTAACCTAATCATTGCATTCATATTTGTGAAGAGGATTGCATGTTGTTGGTTGAAGTAAGGGGTGACGAATGATTTCCTTAAGCTCTAACCATTATCTTTACCCTTTTTTTAGTCTTTAGTTTATTTCCTCTTTCATATTTTTATGCTCTTGAATAGAATTATATAAGTTATTGATTAATACTTTGTATTGGAAGTAAACTTATCCTCGTGGGAATGATATCTTAATCATTATTTTTATTACTTGAACGACCTGTGCACTTGCGGTACACAAAAGGTCTAAACATGCAGCACAAGGATTACAATATTTCATATTAAATCTATTCAGAATCCTTTCAATATAAGCTTTCTGAGACTAGCCAAGAATACTACGAGATCTGTCATGGTAAATCTCAATGCCCAATACAAAAGAGGCTTCACCAAGATCTTTCCTATCAAATGCACTATCAACATCTGCTTTGTCTCTTTCAGAAAATCAACATCATTACTAGCCAACAATATATCATCAATATATAAAACAAGAATGATGAATTTACTTCCACTAAACTTCAGATAAATGCATTGGTGAACAATATTTTCTTTAAAGTCAAGAGAGCCAACAATATAATCAAATTTTAAGTACCTGATAACTCTACAATGTGTAGTTATTTGTGCCCCATACCTGTACTTTACTGATTGCTAAAGTCCTTGTATATATGCATATTTAGAAGGTTTTGTGTTTGTATTTGTTATATCCAATTCTGATACTTTTCATGTATATAATTAAGCAAATTGTGCATATTATTAGATTGATTAAGTGGATTTGTAACTCTTACTGATTTGGTGTTTTCTCTATATTAGGAAGGGCTTTAAACAAGATGATATGTGGAGCATTTGAGCTAGAATGGGAAAAAAAAGCCAAATCTACATCTCAGCAAGCAACGCCGCAGCGCTTAGTAGCGTACGTCGTGGCGTGGTGCATTCCCCTGATAAGTCAGAGAGCTGCGCAAACTGAGGCTCGCGGCGCAAGGAAATCAATGTCGCGGTGTCCCTAACCTAATTTGACACACGTCATGGCATAGGCATGTTAATGTCATGGTATGCCTCTATTTTTCTGAGTCTATATATACGTTTTTAACAGATTTTGTAAAGGGAGTTTTTTAGAGCTTTTTATGTTTAGAGAGACTGCGGCCTGTTCTTCATTTCCGGGCTGATTGGAGGCCTAGGGAGGCTAGGTTGGAGGTCAACTTCTTCATGGAAGGAGATTAAAGCTTCAAGGATAACATCTATGGATTCCTTCCTATTGTCCCTTTGTTTCTCTTCTTTTTCCTATCTTTTGAGCATGGTTTTTGTTTGTAAATTCATGTTCATGGATTAGCCAAGTTGTATTTAGGAAATACTTTGGATCTTTATATGAATATTAATGTTTATGTTATCTTTTGAGTATCTATTGATGTTTGGTTTTGTTATTCCATGCCTATGTTTAATGCTTGCTTTTGTTTGACCAATAATTGCATGATCTTGATTTATGCAAATGAACTAGACATAGGGATTTGTGGATATGGATATGGTATGGTTGATGCATGTTCGACGAGTCTAATTAGTTTGGATAAGTTGATTCGCTAACTGGATAGAAATATACCTTTTAGCCATGTATTAACGGATGTTTAAGAATAGATCGTTCATGAATGGTGTTTATACTAATTCTCATGAAAACATAAGAAACATAGTGGATTAGGTAAATAACACCAGGGTTAATTGACCTAGACATAGGCTTTTGACCAAATTAGATTCTCAAGCTAAACTAACTAATCATTGATGTTGCATGGAAGGATTGCATATCATTAGTATGAAATAAAAGAGGTGAAGAAGGATTCCCTAGATCTCTAAACCATTATCTTTATTGCTTTTGTAGTTTAGATTTAGTTTATTTGCATTTTTTCATTTTATATGTTCTTGAATAGAATTTAGCTAAGCTATTGATTGTTACTTAGTAATGGAAGCCATATATCCTCGTGGGAACAAATTTATACTATGCATCTGTATTACTTGAATGACTCGTGCACTTGCGGTACACAAATGGTCTAACAGTACCAATGCCTGGAAGCCTGTTTCAATCTATAAATGGACATTCTCAATTTATATACCATATGATCTTTACCATCTTCAATAAAATCATCAAATTGATCCATATACATATCCTCATACAAATCACTATTTAGGAAAGCGGTCTTAACATCCATTTGATGAAGCTCTAAATCAAAATGAGCAACTAATGCCATCACAACACAAAAATAGTCTTTAGTGGAGACCGGTTAGAAAGTCTCCTTATAATCAATGCCTTCCCTCTAGTTATATCCCTTAGCAATAAGTCTAGCCTTATACCTCTCAATTTCACCCATTTGCAACCAACAGTTTTACAACCAGTAGGCAACTCCACCAATTTTCAAACATTATTCTTTCTCATAGAAGCTAACTCATCCTCCATAGCCACCAACTATTGTGTACTATCAGGACTAATTATGACTTCTTGAAAGGAAATAGGATCAAAATCCTCAAATGAATTAAACTCATGCTCCTGCAGATACATAACATAATCCTTAAATCTAGTAGACTCAGTGGATATAAGAACCTGCTCATATCTTCTTAATGAAGTCACAATAACATCTGAATTCTATACATTATTTTTGACTTGTTGAGGGACATCTATATTATCAGCAACATCTTTATTATGGATCAAAGGAGATGATGGTATCCTTGGAAAGGGTACAACAGGAATTGGAACAACAACATGCTCTTCTCTAAAATCAATAATATGTGACTCCTGAGTTCCATCATGCTCTAAGTCCCCTTCAAAATAGTCAGCCCAATCAGATTCAATAATACTAGTAGTATGAGAAAGATAATAGAACATAGAATCCCTTGAGCCAATACAATAACTAATAAATAAATCACTAATGATTTTGGGATCAAGCTTCTTTAAATGTGGGTTATAAGGCCTCATCTCTACCCTATAACCCCAAACATGGAAATGCCTCAAAGTAGGCCATTTGCCTATCATAAGCTCATATAGAGTCTTTAATATAGATTTACTTGACATATGTTTCAATATATAAGCAGCGGTCTTCAAGACATCTCCCCACAAGAATTTTGGAAGAGTAGAATGGCTAAGCATACATCTCACCATATCCATAAGAGTATGATTTCGCCTTTTTGTAACTCCATTTTGTTGCGAGGTACTAGATATGGTGTATTGTGTCTTAATACCACAATCCTGTAAGAACCTAGCAAAAGGTCTAGGATTTATACCAGTTTTATCACATCTGCCATAGTACTCACCACCTCTATCAGACCTCACACATTTGATCTGCTTACTAAATTTCAATTCAACAGTGGCTTTGAATGTTTTAAAGGCATCTAAAGAGTTAGATTTCTCATGCAACAAATCAATCAACTTGCATCTAGAAAAGTCATCAAGAAAGGTGATAAAGTACCTAAAACTGCCCATAGCAATAGGAGTAATGGGTCCACAAATATCTGTATGAATTAACTGCAATATTCCTTTGCTCTTGGTAACTCCACTCCTTTTGGCTCTAGCTATAAGTTTTCCTTTTATACAATCAACACATATATCAAAATCAGAGAAGTCTATATCATGAAGAATATTCTCCTTAATCAACCTCTTCATTCTCTCCCTAGAGATGTGTCCTAAACGTTTGTGTCACAACATAGAAAAGTTTTCAGTAACTCTACCATGTTTGTTCCTAATAACATTATTGATATATAAACATCGTTAGATTAATAGAAGGGGTCAATATTTAACATATAAAGGTCATTAGACGAAACTCCAAAAATAACCAGAATGGAATCATAAGGTAGAAAAATTCTCTTATTATTAAATAGACATGATAGTGCAACTATCCAAAATAGAAACCGGAAATAAGTCCTTTCTTATAGAGGACACATAAATGGTGTCTTTTAAACCTAAAGAATATCCAATACACAACTTTAAGGAAATACACTACTTTGACACTAACTATATTTCCTACTGTGATCATCAACTCTTATTCACTTGGCTTTCACCTATTTTTTGAACTCTAGTAATAAGCTTGTGACATGAGTAGTTGCACCAATATCTAACTAACAAATGTTAGATGGAACATTAACAAGATTTGATTCAAAACACATTAGAGTCAGGGGTTCAACTTCCTTCTCCTTAATCTAATTATTCAACTTTATACAATTAGCTCGTTTGAGTCAATTTGCAAATTTCATGTTGCGTTCACGATCACCATTCACACCATCATACTTAGTCTTGGTCAACACAGAGAGGTCACAGGCCCTTCTTGATTTGTCAATAGTCTTACAAAATTGGTTAACATTATCCACTTCACAAAAACTCTCCTTAATGGCTTTGTCCACGCTACACTTTATGGTCATGAGACGAACTTTATTTGAATGATCTCACCTTTCATATTTCACCCTAATTATAGCGGAAAACATATCTATGGGCTTCAGGACTCATCCACAACAATAGCAACATTAATAACAGAGATGGCTAGAAATAAACTCATTGACTCAACTTAGTCCTCATAATTGGTCCTACACAACTTTGACAAAACATTTATTTTCATGAGCAAAACTAAATCAATATTTTAAAGAGAGATTTTCTTGTCGAATATTTCAATAAACAAGATGAGCAATAACCACAATGGAGCTCTTTTATGGAATTGTAATCTTACTTAAGGGTCCTAAATTACAACACATGAGTAGACTTCCACAACATTAAAACTATGTCCCTAAAGATAGTACCAAGAAGATACTGAAAACTCTAAGGACATAACCTCAATGCTCTTAACAAATCATTAGGAATTACATTAATAAAGACAAATTGATAGGGTAAGCGCATTATCAACATAATCCCCAATGCCACAAAATAACAATATTTTATCAACAAAATAGCATCTCCCCACATTTGGTCCCGCGAAGGCGAGCTCATAATCATGCAAAGTGCCCAAAATAGTACCACTTAACAAATCATCAAGAATTACATTAATAAAGACAAACTGATAGGGTAAGCACATTATCAACATAATCTCCAATGCAACATTATTAACAAAATATATAAAAAAATTGACACCTTAACATAATTGGTCCCATGAAGGCGAGTTCACAATCATGCAAAGTGTCTCAAAACAGTACCATAATACTTTAAACAACAACTCTCAGAATCAAATCACATAAATAATAGCAAAATAAATAGTTTTCAAAACATTATCTATTAATTGATGCACAAAATAACACCAAAAGTTATTTGTGTCCAAACAATATTAACTTTGATAGTGCACAATATATAACATGTATAGAGACATCACAATAATTCACAAAAATTTCTAGAGGCAAAAGAGGAGAGTACCATATATTTTTAAAAATTTTAATCTCTAGAAATTTTGAAATAAATAATAAATAGGCATGAAAAATAAATAAAATTCACCATAAAATAGAAAATGGCACGTGGAGCACAACCCAAAAAAATAATTAAAAAACATTTTTATGCTTGTATCACGCACCCCCACGTGCCTAGTGCGCACCTGGGCGTGGCACGTGACTGGTTTTCATCTTCTTCACCTGTTTCTCTTCAAATGGGTTGTGTGACCTGCTTTCCCCATAAACGAATCGCATTCAAATTCTCTCTTGATTCTCAACAAAAATTTGGGATTCCAATGCCATTAGATTCATAAAACAACGCTCTTCAAAATCCCTATGACAATTTTAAAAATTGTTGCAAAAAAGTTCTAGGTTTTCTCAACGATAGTGAAGAACACGTCGCGGGTTGTTTTTTCAGAAATTCCAGGTTGTTTCTCAACCAAAATTCAAGATCTTGATGTTGTTAGATTCATGAAAAAAAGGATCTACAATAGCCCTAAATTAATTTCTTGAATTGACCTCCAAAAGAAAAACGAATCACAAAAAATTAAACGTTTTAGGATTTTATGGGTTTGAGTAAAATTCTTTGTGAATTCACAATATTATAATGTAGTATATATGTTTCTAGACTTAGGATAACCTGATCTATAAAAGCCCTAATTTTATTTTGGAAATCGATCTAAAAAATTAAATTAAACATCACATACTTTAGGATTTACAAAAAAAGAAATTGATAGTCATAAATAGGATTAAAAACTGACTTTGATACCAATTGCTAAAATTTCTCAGATCTATTAATTCTAAAATTTATGACATATCAAAATATATAAAGAGCTTTAGAGTTACCTTGAAAAGATGTTGATGAAGAAGTCATTATTGAAACCCTTAAAATTAAACAATCTCGACGATGGAGATATACTATTCCTATTCCACAGCAGTTGCTCATGCGTCAGTATCAATGGGACAACTGTACGCACTAGAGTAGTTAAGAATAAGAGTCTCTTCTGCATATATAGAATAACTAAAATAGGTTAAACCTACCCACTATGACAAACTCATATATAGGACGTATAAAACAAAACTCACATATGAGTAGTGCTTTAACAACAATTGACCCATTAACAATATTGATCACAATTTGGGTTAAACAAAATGCTTTAATAATTTGGACATCTAATTAATTTAGGTTTTATAAATTTATAATATGATTTATGCTACTCTATAAAAAATTCTAACAAAGAAATCAAAGTGATAATTCTCAAGTTATATCTAAATAACAATAACCTCCTTTCGTGTTTTTAATATTGTCATGGCTGCTCTCTTACTAGTTGTTACTATATTATAGAAACTATATTCTATTAACTTCTGAACTTCTCACCCTGGGGAGTTACTTGCAGCAAGAGAAGGATTTTTGTTTGTTTGGGAGCTTGGTTTTCGAAGTATTATTTTTTAGGGAGATGACAACAACGTCTATGCATGCATTAGGGAAGAATTGGAAGATTTTTCTTATAAGAAACTATTCTAATTAAGGATATTATCTTGTTTGCTTCTCGGTTTGCTAGAATTGAATGTCAATTTATTCCTTGGTTGTGTAATATGGTGACCTATTCCCTTGCTCAACATGTAAAACAATGTCGGCAGTAGTGATGTTCTTGAGATGTGTTGGGATGGGTTTAGTCTAACCCAACCTCAATTTTAATATGTTGACTTGGCCATTACCTAGACTCAATACAGTCATGGCCAGACTAATGACCAAGTCGAGATTAGGTTAACCAGTTATTTAGACAAAATTTATAAATTTAAATGTTATACATAGTTAAATAATAAAATCTTAGAAATATAAAATTAAAACTAAGGGATATTTTATAATATATATTATGAAATAAATTATATTAATAAAAAAATATTATCATGTTCAAAAGATATTCATTTATATCTAAAAATCTTATAATTTATCATTAATTTTAAAAAAGTTATAAATATTTAAGCATGTTGTAGCATTGAGTCAGGTTGAATCAATCTGAAGTGTGATTCAAATCAGATCCAAAAAGACATCAGGCCAAATTTTAAGAACTCAGGCGTGACTCAATTAGTTATGAGTTGGAATAGGTAATAAACACCCTTAGTGGGCAGTGGGTGTTGCAACTTGCTAGAGAAATCACTTAACTTTATTGTTGATCTTTTATGCGCTGAATAAATTCACTTTCCTCTACAAAATAGTATTTAAATATAGAAATAATTTGTATGAGATTAATTCTGTTCAAGTGAGTAATCAAAAATAAATAAATAAATAAATGGAATCTACTTAGTATCAAGTGATTAAAAAATTCAGTTAAAAATATGAGTATATTTTGTAGTGATAAATAGCCTATCTCCACTTCCAAGTTATAGAAATATGTGTACCCGAAAGAAAAAAAAAAGGTTAAATGAATGTTAGAATTCCGCATAATACTCTGTTTCAATGGAGAGTGGCTATAGATTGTTTTCCAACTGCGCTTGCTCTGCATAAGCTTCGTATTCTGGCTCCATCAAAAGGTACTCTCTGTCAACATGATCAACATGTTTATCATCATATCCACATGTAATTTGAACTGTTGGCTCTCTAAATTTAATCTCGTGTTAAGGTGTCTTATGTATCGTCATTTGTGTGTTTAATGTAGCTTTATTGTGTGTACAGTTTTGTAGTTGCTGTTTCCTTGTAGTTAATATGGCTACTAACTCTATAACTTTGATTTTTTCACATATTTTTTTTTCATATTATTTTTTGTATTATTAATTAAATCACTTTTTTTATCACTTATCCTCACTTAATCATAACTATTAAAAATAATATAAATAATAGTATAATAAAAAAATATGATAACATCATTTTTCTTTTAAATAATGTGTTTTTAAGAGTTCGTCAAACGTATTGTCATCCACTGAACTCTATCTTTCATTTTTTGTTGAAATATTCTCCTCCTGGGGGGTATATCTCACAGTCAAAAGAATATACTATGTTTACACAGGCCCACTAGCAACGAAATCAAACGACAGACAATTTTAAAAAAAAGTGATCATTTCTTTTTTACGAGGGAAGTCCCATGCTATGTAGCACCTATATTCAAAATGGTCATTGCACCATTATCTAATATGAATTGTATTAGATACTTTAATATTTTTAATATTTTTTATTTATATAATTTTAATTATTTTTAAATTTTTATCATATTAACATATTTATATTATATCATATTGGTGTCTTATATTTATATATGTACTACTTAACTGTTGAGACTTAATAAGAAGAGAGAAGATAAATCAAACTATTGGCAAAACGGTTTCATTAAAATTTGATATAAATATCACTTGAATAATACCTCTTGATTTTATTTATTTGTTTCTAACATACACTAAGGTTTGAGGGGAGTATTTAACATTGGGGTAGGACTTAGCAAATTCCCATTTTAAAAATTTAAGTGAGTTAGATGTAGGTGAAAAAGTTTTATATTGGAAAGAGATAAACAAAGTAAAGATTACATAAGTGAAAAGGATCTATGAACCTAATGCCTTAAAGTTTTGAGTTAAGATATGTTGTCAACACAACAAGAATTTTTGGAATTTGCTACCAAATTTAGCTAAGGAATTTTTCTATAGCTAATTTCTTGAATGAATGGGAAAAATTTTTATGAAGCAAATAGTTACAGAATAACTACGGATTAGCTACGAAATTTAGTTACAGATATTTTATGTAGGTAATCCGTAGCTAATTAGCTATGGATTAGCTATGAAATAAATTTTTGTAGCTAAATCTTAAATATAAATTTTATTTGACAATTAACTACAAAATAACTACAATTTAGCTACCAAATTTAGGTAAAAAAAAATTCATTCTGTATCTAAACCGTAGCTAATCCGAAGCTAAATTAGCTACGGATTAGCTACTAAATATTTCCCTAGCTAAGTAATAAAAAATATTCACCCCTTCTCTTTAAGCGCATAACAACCCCGCCTTACTTTCCTAAATCACATTTTGCATTCCCTTTCCCTTCCCTTCCCAAATCACATCCGTCTTTCTCTTCCATCCCCTCCCCCACCCACCTCGTCCGCCCTTCCACCTGCGCCCCACTCCCTTCCCCCCCCCAATCCGTCGTACCGGCCACCCACTCCCTTCCCCCAATCCCTCGTACCGGCCACCATCTCTACCCAACCCGCGCCCACTCCCTTTAACCCACGCCCACCCCACCACCCAAACCCCACCCCACCTCCATCGTCTCTCTCTCCCAACTACCACCCAAACCCGCAGCAAAACCCACCACTCCAACCTGCGTCCACACCCAACCCGCGTTCACACCCATGAAAAACCCCAACCGTCACAGTCACAGTTAAGACGGTATCCACAGTCATTCGCAGTTATAGTTACAGTCACAGTCACAGTCACCAACGACATCCAATCTTCTGACTCGACGACCAACAAAGTATTTATTACTATCTAGTTTTGTTCTTACTACAAATTTTAACAAGCTGAGTTTAGTCAAATTTTGGTCCAGTTATTTTAAATGGGTAAAAGGAGTAGTTAAAACTGATTTTACATAGGTTTTTTGTTTTGTAAGTTTACAACTTTATCCTTCAGTTTTTGGTTATGTCAGTCAGTGAAATGCAGTTTACACATTAGTTAAGTTGAACTTTAGAAGAACATAGTGTTGCGATCAAAAAACACATTGCCTCTCTTACCGCATTGCTATTGTTGATGTAGTGGTCACAACCCAGACTCGACATGATAGGTGCATTTGTAAGCACAACAACCACCTTTTGAGGATAGACAATAACCAAAGAGTTATAAACATGTTTTCAAATATCCTTGTCATGCTATATTGTAATTGCCAGGTGATAATAGAATGTTGGTAACTGCATATTACAGGTTTATCTTATTATTTATTTATTACTGGTTTTGTCTTCAAAGAAGGTAAAAGTATGCAGAATTATAAAATGCAGAACATGTCAAAAGATTTAAATTAAACAACTCAAGTTACAATGTGATAGTGGATAAAAGTATTTGGACCACAAACCTCAATAGTCTCACGCCACCCCTCCCTTGTCAACTGGAAAGAACAAATTATAGTATAGAGAAGACAAAAACTGAAGTAATGCTTAGAACACTAATAGTTTGTTAGCCACAAATCAAATGTCAGCAAAACCATAAATCAAAACTCAAAAATTAAAAATTGAAAAGGCAGCCACATATGAAGAATTCCACCCATCAATAATGATAAAGTTGTGAAAGAAATGTCACAAACCTAATTCAAGACAATATCAAAAGGACCTTGTTCTGAATAATGCAGCAGCTTGTTCAAATCAATATTCACTGATTAGCTATGATTTTAATCATTTTGATTAGATCAGATGTCTGAGGGAATTTTGATGATTTTTTATGTCTTTAAAAAATGTGCATTGGATTGTTCAACCATAAGATGATCCTATATTGACATGTCTTTGTATAATCAAAGGGAAATTACATTCAACTCTTTGAGATTAACGCTTATTACACACAACATTCCTCTTATTTGGAAAATTACATGAGCCACCCATACTTTGTTATTTACAAGAGAAATTGTGTAGGAACCATACATGAAGTAACGCAGGTATATAGGAGTACTTTCTCAAGCAAAAAATGGTGTCAAAAGTAAAAAGTTTAAGAATTTTGATTGTCATTAATTTCTCATGAACACCTAAACTCAATTTTTTTCCCATCTAATACTAAAGAAGTGTTCCTGTTTCTTGTTTTCCTTATACATGATGTTTTGAATCAGGATTTTCTCTTCTTATTGGAATATCATGAGAGGGTTCTGTTTGAGAAAGAAATACATAATTTGTTTGAAATAAAATTACTAGACCTATAACCCAATATAGTGAGTCACTGCATAATATAATTTATGTTTATCGCTCTTTAACATGATGATTCTGGAGAGAATAGTCACCCTAATCTTTTTTGTAAATCCTTCTCATAAGAAAATGGACATCAGGGTTTTGTCCATATAGAAATTATTATTCAATGTACTGCTTATTTGGACATTAAACATGATATTGGGAAGGGGCTCAACTCAAAGATGGACACAGTTCATTTTTTTGAACCTTAGTTGACGTGATTCTACAAACGCATATTTTTACCTACATCCTAAAAATCGATCAATAGAGTAATCAATTGACAATGTAGTATAATAAGGAATTTTCACTGAAGTTTTCTTCATAATATATGAATTCACACCTTGTCTTTATGGTTCCTTGCAGCATGCAAAAGTTGTCCTGAGCTGGTAAAAAGATTCCTGGTGCTATCCAACCAATCGACACATCTCTCTTCCATTTCACGCTCATTCTCTCACTTCCCATTCTAAAAGAGAGAAGGATTGCCATAGCCTCAAATAAGGTATTTATGATTGTTATAAGTTATAATGAATTCTTTCTATTTTCTATGTGATGGAATGCTTAAATATGGATAATAGACTCCTCTTGTTGAACCTACCAGGGATGCTTGGTGTTTAGTTTGGATACAGAACCTCTGTTTGTGTTTGATTGTTTCTTTTTAATAGACTCCTCTTAGTTTATTGGCAATCTCTTGCTTGTGACATGAAAATATTTTCCTTCTACCTGGGATTCTGGCTCTGTACAGTCTATTAATATGATATTATGTCAATTATGTATTATGCTTATAATTGTGTCAAGTTGCAAACTATTTTTCCTAAAGATTCCATTTTTGAATGAAAGAATGGATTACAGAATTTGTCATCTTATCTAACATTCAGACGTCTTTCCTAATATGGAGTCTTCTTCAGTCTCATTTTCTTTTTTTGGTTGAGAGGCCTCTATTGCATTCATCAAATTAAGCATAGCTATTGGCCAAAATGTGGTGTATTTGTGCCTGTATAGAGGTGTCAATATGTGCTAAAGCCCATGGGATAACCCCCGAGACCCTACATCTGGCCCCTTTCTACCCAAGCTGAGTGGGGTGCGTTGGCTTATATTGATAGCACTATGCTAGTACACTTCAAGTTATGATTCAGCTTTGGAAATTATAGGTCACGTTCAGAAAACTCTTTTGAGTTTTGAGACTCATCAAACACGACTCTCAGAACTCACCAATTTGTGTATAAAAGTGTATATTGACACCCTCATGCATTTCTAGACAACTCCTTACAAGGAATTATACTATGCATGGTTTGGTGAGTTTATAGAATTATATTAGTGAGTTTCAAGGCACAAAGGTTTTTTAATCATGGCCCGTAGTTAGAGTTAGAGGGATTTCTTGAATTTTAGCCAAGAGTAAACTAACAAAGTGAAATTAAAATTCTAGTAGCTTGGTTTCTAAATAGCTGAACTACCATTATTGTGAAATATATGTCTTAAAAAGTTAATGAAAATAATAGAAACTCACATCGACTGTTTCATTCCATATCCATTTAACACAATGAAGTAATCTTTTGGGATTGGAAAGTATTTTATATCCATTTAAGATTCCAGTTTCATTTGATTTCATATCCAGCCAGCTACCATGAACCTTCAGCACCCACTGTTGGATTCTTAAAAGCAAAGAACTCCCAATATGTTTTTAATGAGAATGGCGGGAACATAGTAGCACCTTCTTCAGTCATTTTAGCTATCTGGAAATTCAACAGAACAGATTCATTAAATTGATAAAGCAACAAATAGCCCACTCAATTCAACTGAAAATTATATTAAGAACCCAAAAATGTATGAAGGAAGAAAAGTCATTTAGTTCAGACCTAGGCGTGATACACAGTTACACACATGATAGAAAGGGTGCGATAAACCCTCCCCCCTGCCTAATTTAGTACCTCCAACATTCCTACAGCACATAAAATAAGAAGCATTGGGCACTTGGCTGTCATAATGACCACCAAGACTCTACAGAATAACAAAGCAAAAGAAATGAAACCTTTGCACCTTGATGAGAAAGTAGAGACAATTTGATATATTAGACAATTCCTGAAAAGAAACTATCTGGGAAGTGGAAACTGACAAGAAACCATCTTGTTCTAGGTGTTCTCATCTTCCATTAGTTTTGGAAATAACTCATAACTTAAAGGATTCTAGTATTTTTATTTTGGGGGGTTACATTAGAGGTGCATGCAACTGTGTAGAGGAGTAGGAAAGGTGGACTGATAAAGAATCGAACCTCCAACATCAACATCACACCCTAATCTTAAAGACTTGGGAGTTGGCAATGGATTCTGTTTTTTACAGTTCCATAATTGGGCAATAATCAAGTGTACTAATATTACTCTTTACTATTAACTTTAAGATCTTGATTCAGTTCCCCAATGCATCCATTGAATGGAAACACAATCACAAACCAATAATGTAACACACCTAAATATACCAACTGCAGCGCAATCGTCATTACACCACAGTTACTAAATCTAGGTGTGTAACGGACATGATAACAGTAGTTTTCCAAATTGACGAGTTTATTTTTTTTCTGAGTTTATGCATAAGTAGAAAATACGAGCCATGAATGAAATATAAATGTATTCAACCCTTAATACAACCATTGGAATGAAATCACGTTCCTTATATATATATATAGTTTATAGCCAATTTACACGAATCACTGATAACATAGAATATAATAATTACAGAGTCAAATAAAATACAGCGGGAATAAAAACAATTAAAGGGGAGGAGTAGTAACCCAGGGATAGGTACTACCAGCAGACAAGGCCGCAACCCCATATGCACGTGACACACGGCGTCGCAGTTGACACGACAAGCATCAATGCCACCCCGCGGCTGCACTCTTACGTAGTCGATGAAATCTTGTCCAGATGCTCAAGTCAATCAACCAAGGTATAGTCCCTATTTATCTTCCTCACGATCTTTTATCAAATATAAATGTAAAACAGAAATGCACAAATATAGGAAAGAGGTGAGATTCCCAGCTTTCAGTACCAACACGACAGCAAGAAAATAAACGGCTTCGAACGCCCACAGAAGACACAGTTAATACATACAAGTGCAGTAATACCCAAAAGCAATTAACGAGAGTAAAGCAGCAAAGAACAATAGTTAACATTATCCATAGCCAGCTAGCAACATTAGCATTCCCAAGAGTCAAATAAATATCGCAGTCATAAGAGTAAACACATTATCCAATTATAAATGCTCAATGGACCATGTAACTGACAACTCACAATGCAACAAGGGTACCAAAGTTCCTACTCCATGGAGCTAGACATAAATATTTTCGGAGTAAATGATCAAGGAGTAATACCAGTGTATCAGTAGCCTTAAAAATACAGTATGCTTTCTTTCATAAAATTGTTTGCGCAATGGCTCACACATGGTACCTCAACAGTTGATCGCGATATAGGACAGCGTCTCAGGCCGGATCGTTGGTGTGTTGCATTGGTCTATCCCACGGCCCCAGTGGAGCTACCACTATCTATTGTGAGACACCCACACCCCAACGCCCCCAGGGTCAACAACATATGACACCTACGCTTAGTCTATTCGCACCTGCACATAGGTATTATTCAAACTCCTAGGCAACATAGCCTTCTCAACAATGTCCAACGGACAACACGCATGCATGATGACACAATGTCCAATCATGTATGTTCATCAATGATGCATTCAACATAAGCATTTCCTCAATGGCACATAAGCATTATTCCATGTCCAACATGACATATCAACAATACATTTATTAAAACATTGCCTCAATGGCATTTCATCATTCTTATCTCATTGAGTACTAAATCAATAGGTGCATAACCCACATAAGGAATCACACTTGCATCAATAATTCTCAGCATCAATATATGTTCCTTATTCCACACATACCACAATTTCCATGTCATGGATCCAAGAATTCCATTTTCAAAATCATTTCTTCTCTATCGGTATGAATACATATTCTTATCACATTTAAGTAAAGTAAAATCCTTGAATCTAGGGTTTTTCGGTTATGTTTGAGTTACAAAGGATAAAGAACCATAATCTCAATCATTTCCAGCTCAAAAATCTCATTTTTGGGTCTTGGTAATCGATTACATCACCTTGGTAATCGATTACCAGCGTAACAGAATCTCTGTAATCGATTACAATCTCATTGTAATCGATTACATGATTCCCAGAAGCACGATTCGTAACTTCAAGGACCTGGTAATCGATTACACAATTGTGGTAATCGATTACCAATTGGACAGAACCTCCATAATCGATTACCCATAAGTTGTAATCGATTACGTGATTCCCAGAAGCACCATTTCGTGACATCAGAGGCTTGGTAATCGATTACACCATTCTTGTAATCGATTACAAGCTAGACAGAATCTCGGTAATCGATTACACACAAGACGTAATCGATTACCAGATTTCCAGAATCACGATTTCATACCCTTAAGAGCTTGGTAATCGATTACAAGCCTCGTGTAATCGATTACCACGCATAATCTTGTAGAAAATAGAGTTCTCCAGGTCCTTTAACTCAAACCAAACCAATCATTATCATATTTAATCAACAAGTTACTTAAATATATCTTCAAATCATGCAAGAGGCATCAATAAATCATATAAACCCAACAAAATGCACTATCATGAAGAACAACATAAAAATGGGAGAACTTTATACATGGATCCAGAAATCAATAACAACACACATACAAGACATTCCCTTACTACCAAGATTAGTTGAAAAGGATCGTCTCCCTCTTACCTATTTGGAAGACAACACAATGTGCCACTCCTTCTTGCCCTAGATTTTCATTTTCCCCTTTCAAGAAAACTCCAATGTGAGTGATCACCACAATGTCCACTCAAACCATGAAAAATAGGTTCTTGGTCACCAAGGTGGCCAAGAGAAACGAAAATAGCAAGAAAAATGGAAGAAAGTTGAAGGCTTCACCTTAAAGCTCCAATTTTTAGCTTCAATGGTGGAAGAAAATGGAAGAAAAAGAAGAAGAACCAAAAGATGGCAACAAAAGAGAACTTGGAATGGTATAAGAAAACAAGAATCCTTGATGATGAAGCAAGCAAAGGATGACTGCCTCCAGGAGTGGTTGCACGGTGGAGAAGAAAAGAAGAAGAGAGGGAATGGAGAAATGGGTATTTGGGGTTTAGAAAAAATGAGAGTGTAATATTAGGAAGAGGAGAGGAATTACTTAGGTTTCCCCTATAGCTTCTGCCGTAGAAGAGTGGAGAAGGGAGAGAGAGAAAAATATGTCAAATAGGAAGCTTCTTGGAAACTTCCTACAAGGGATTTTAATTAACTAAATTTTTATTTTGAAAATAAGGCTAAAGGGGTTTGACACAAGGTAATTTTTTTGGATAATGTGATAAGATTTTTATTACATGTTATTATTTATTGGACAATAGTTACAGTTGGCAGAAGTCAGCATTAACAAATCTGACAGGTAGTTTCTTCGCAATGTTTTATTATTTTATTTGTTAAAAATTTCTCGAAAAATGTAAAACTTTGTAAACTGTGTCCGGCCTTGGGTTTAGTAAGATCCCCCGTCGACGTTTCCATAGTTCAAGGCTTTCGAAGAAAATATCTCATTTCTCCAGTTCCGCTCAGTACATACGTAAAACGAGAAATATATTAAAATATTTCGCGTTCTCAGAAAATTCCAGAAAAATTCCAAAAAATCACAAATATTTTAGAATAAATTCTGATAGTAGAAAAGTAAATTTTGGGGTGTTACAAATAACCTTGTTTATTTAAATTTAAGTTTTTTGATGTCTCATGAAAACATACTAGGGATGCTTAGTGTTTAGTTTGGATACATAACCTCTGTTTGTGTTTGACTGTTTCTTTTTAATAGACTCCTCTTGTTGAACCTTTTACTTTGTATAATAATGCTCACCCCACTTGGTGTGCATAATAACTGACTTAGTTGTACTTTTATAGTAAGAATTTTTGTTATGTATTTTGTTTACCAATGAAGACTGTCAATCTACAGATTTTGATCAACTTCATTCTGAAAGATTATGTATTTGGTTAAAAGATTATTTTTTTGTGTCGTAGGAGTGTTTCTTGATCTTAAATACATTTAGTAAGTTACAAAGAGTTTCTTGATCCTTTTTAAAACTCCTGAGGTAAATCAAACATCAACCTAAATTTAAGAAAACTGTTTTGTATTTTACCTAAAAAATAAAAAAACCATATACAATTTTTTCTAGTTTTAGTGTAATGGTTGTGTGTGGTGTGGGGCCTCTATTTTTGGCTGATTTATGAGATGATTTCAAGTAGATCTTACGAGGTAGGTTCTTTTGATTTGAGGTGTTAGTGCTTAGGATGCTATGGTTCATTTTTCTTGTGTGCTCAGTAGCAGGTAGAGACACTGATAGATGAGTATCAGTTAATGGAGGTGTAGAGGTAGATATTAGGTGAAGGGTTTTCAAAGCCCTTCACGTGTGTCGATCCTTGATGCTCTACATATCAGTTACTTTGCTTCTCACTGGATGATGCAATCATCTCCTACTCTCCTTCCTTTTTAATTTTTTCCTTTTGGTATATGATGATGGGTACTCATGAGTGCTAGTTATTTCTATGGCCATACAAATATATATATATATATATATATATATATATATATAAAATCTTCAATGTCATACATATTTATGAACTTTAATATAAACAACACTAACCCCTCCTTAAATCATGAAGGGGCATTTTTCATTAAATTATTAAATGGGGGTGACTCAATATTGCAGGGGAAAAGCAAAATAGCTATTTAAGAGGGGGTTTGAATGGATTACTAGGGGAAGAGAACCATTATTGTTGGGCCTTTGCCATCATTGTTTGTTTGTGACGAGATTTATAACACCCTTTTATTAGATTCACTCACACATTTACACCAATTTACTGCCTATAACTTTTTCAGTGTACCATTATTATTATTATCTGAATTTGAATGGCATATGAATTTGGGTATCTATTTATGAATCTGGGTATCTAATCAAAATCTTGATCAGTAGCTTTAAAAGTGGTTAAAATGTTTTTGGTTTGATTATTATTATGCTATGACTTTTTGCTAAAGGATTGTGTTAATAAAATGGGAAAATTGGCCCATTAGATATTTAGAAGTCAAAATAATAGCATGTATATAGATCAGTCAAAGTTATGTTTTATAATAGTGATCGAAAGAGTCTAGATCATTCTTTGGATTTGATTGTTATTATTGAAATAATTTTCTAAAATTCTTTCCTATTTTTATCTTGAAACAGGTTGGGATAGGGAGGAAACAAAGCAATACAATACTTGAAGGGGAACACACATCTTTTAGAAGAAATAGAAAAGGTTGGGTGATCTGAACCTGCTATATGCTATTGGTTGTATGTAAAATTAGATCTGATGCTTTGACTGCAAAATTGAATGTTCTCTATTGCTGAATAAATTTTTCTATAGTGGAGAAAACATATCAGAATAAACCAATATTTATGAAATAGTTTCATAGTAAGTCTTGCACTTCATGCATGCTTTGGGTAGTGTTTGGGCAATTTCTTTTTCCAAAATGTAAATACAAGTACATGCCCATACTTGTCTGGTTGTCTTTCCATATATAAGAATGTGAGTTTGAGATTACTAGGAAATACACATCTTACACATCGTTACCTACTCTACAAGGGAAAACTCCATTTGATGAGCTCATTTTTTTAAAACTTGTGATGAGAGAAAAATAACTTATCAGCATTAGAAAATGTTGTTATATATGTACCTACTATATATATATTCATGTATATAATCATCGTGACTCGTGACTAATTTTTGGCCTAGACTAATTTAGATTATTTCTGATTCTCTGAATTCCCTTTACTAAACTAATCATAAGTTTTAACTTTACTAGATACGAATAAATTTGTGTTTGAACATTGTAAGGACAATTAATCATTAGGTTGAGCTTGAGACAAAGACACAAATCTTGAACTAAAAAAGCTACATACATATGAGACAAAACAGTCATTGAGATAATAATACAAATATGATTTACTATAATAAGAGCATGACTGGCACTGAGAATATATTATGCTTCAAGGTTTGTGGTTCTTAAACATATCTTATATAATCCACCTAATATCTGCTATAATAAGAGCACACAGATATAGTATAAGCTCCCATATTACAATCCATAACTAATTTAGTTCTAAACTCAAGGCACGTAAAACACCAAACTCCATTATAGCTTTTCCTCTAGCATTAATGAGTCTTGTTTTTGTAAGAGGCATAGTACACTTGAAAATAATCTAATGCAAATTTTAAATTATGATTTGGTGAAAAGATATATTAGAGAAGTAATAAGATGTTTGTGCTTTGAGAAAGAATATCTAATATATAATATGATCATATGCAGAACTTAGTTTAGGCACTATGGCTAGTTCACGTAAGATTAGAATTATCCCATAGGATGAGCTACTATCATTGCAATTAGCAACTGCCAATGACTAATCTATCTAATCATTTGAGTTTTTGAATGTAACCTGCATGCTGCTTTTTGTATTGATGATATTTGATAAGAATTTTGAGTCTTTGCTTGTTTCTGATAATTGTTACCACTGTTGCTCTGGTTTAATTTTAATTAATACATGTTCCAATCATGTAGTTTTTAATTAATGCGTGAGATAGAACAAAATGTTGATTAAATGGTATGTCGCCTAGCATAATGAACAAAATATGGATTTGAAGTCATCATCTTGTGCAATTTTATATAAAATTATGAGACATGTATACAAGGCATTAAGTACTGAACCTTATTCACATATTACAAGGGTGAAATCCAAATTGGTACAAGCTCACAGTTGCCAAATCTTTAAAATCCTAAGCAGGCTTTCCATGTGTGTAAAACAGCCTATATCCCCATTAAGTTACTAGAACCTTATAGAAGGTGCTTGATCCATCATCCCTGTGTGTAAAATAACCAATTATCCATCACATATAACAATAGACACTGGCAACTGAAAAAGCATGCCCCTAGCTCAAATGTGGCTGAAATAAATATGATCACTTGCTCATGTTAAATTAGATCTAATTAGTGATTCCAAATAAACAGAGCTTTTATTAGGGAAGGTAAGAGAATAGTAGATCTATATACATAAATATATATATAGCGGGACACATAGGGATTGCATTGAGAGAGGGAATGATATGGTTGTTATTGGTTCAATTTTGTTTTTGCATGTTGGTTCACTTTCCCCAACTAAGCTTTCTCCAGCAGCCCCTTTCAAAAGAAGGTATATATTAAAGTTTATCCTAACTTCCAACTAATTATTTATGGTTAAAACTTAAAAGGGTCAATCCCCATTCTCCAAGATATTTGTATACAAAGCCATTTTCTAGCTAGACATATAGACAGAACCATTTGTATACAGAACCATTTATCAATCTTAATGAGTCTATAGCATTTCCTCTGTGAAAGTTCCTTTTCAGCATTAATAATGATATTTGGTAGGAAGAGAATTATATTTGGTACTATAATTGTTAGCTTCAATAAAATAGTCCTTATTCATGGCTAAACTAAATTTCAAGAATGAATTAGAATTAGAATTTGTTCTTTTCTTTAATTATATGTATTTATGCTTTGCTTTTATTGGTGGAACACAATTCATGATATCATCTTCTTGGATATACACATTGAATACCCTTATTCCTTTTGGCCCTTTTGTTATTGGTACGCATGATGGTAATACTATAAAAAAAGCTGTCACCCAGGAAAGTTATACCAGCATCTGCTTCATTAATTTATAGCCTCCCCTCCGACATTTACAAACATCACATAGAATGATTAGTCTATGATATAGTTAATCACCTGAACAAAGTGTTTGGTGCCTTTTATTATATTAGTAGTTTTTTTAATTGTGTGTATACTTAGTTATATGGTACTATAACATTGTTAGTATTACGTGTTAGTTAAATCTTATTGGTGAGCGAAACCTTAGTTTCCCGTTTGAGATTTAATATTAGTGAGCACATGTACTCTTTGAAGGTACTACTCGTTATATTGAATCTTGAATTGTCCAAGTTGGACAGTTTAGGAAGAAACTTTTCCTTCACTTGATTATAGTTACTCCTTAAATCTCATATCATATACTTGATGAAACTTTGTTGTGCAACATTTCCTTTTGTTCTTTGGGTGCACACTTGATCGTAGTAAATGTCACCACTTTCTAGCTGTGCACTTGGAGACCAATGGGAAATGCTGCCAAAATTTTGTCAACTATATGATGTGTGATTTTTGTGAGTACTATCAACCAAGTGTTGGAAAAGTGTCTTCTCGAATGGGATAGGGCCATACCATGTTAAGAGAGATGAGGATTTTGGAAATAATAGTACTAATATGTTAGATCAAAACCTGATCGAAGTTGGATGTTACGAAGAAAGGATCACACTGGCCTTGTAAGTGAAGAATTCAAGAATAGAGTTAATGATTTCATTAAGGTGGCCAAAGGACACCCGATAGTTTCTGATGCATTAAGTCGCATTCCATGTCCATGTGTAAAATGTAAGAACCATGTTTGGATGGAGTCATTTTCAGTAGAGAACCATTTGTACAAGTACGGATTTGTGGAGGGTTATGTAAATTGGACCATTCATGGTGAGGATAGATGGGGGGATAGTAGTTCGACATCCATTGTCCATGATGATGAAATGGAGACTAGGAATCCATATGTGGATATGGTTATGGATGTTGCGGGTGATATATTAAATCTAGAAGTTCAAGATTTGGAAAAGGATTCGAATCCGTTAGCTTTAAAGTTTTATGATTTATTGAGGGACGCTGACGAACCTTTATGGGATGGTTGCCATAAGCACATGAAATTGTCAGCTGTAACTCAACTCTTGAATTTGAAGTCAGAGTTCAATATGAGTGAGAGTTGTTATAACCGAATGATTGTTATAATTAAGAGCATGCTTCCAGAATCAGAAAGGTCACCCGAAAATTATTATAGATCAAAGAGAATGGTTAATGATTTGGGATTAGGATATGAGAAGATAGATGCATGTCCTAATCATTGCATGTTGTATTATGGACAATACATGGACAAGAGTGTTTACTCAATATGCTTAGTATGCGGACACCCGCGATTCAAACCAAAGGTGGGACATTCTAAAAATCAGAAGGATGTGCCGTTCTCAGTGTTACGATATTTTCCCATTATTCCAAGACTCCAACGTCTGTTTATGTCCAAAAAGACTGCATAATATATGCACTGGTATGCCGATGGAGTGCGTCAATGTCGCGACCGAGATCGCGATGGGATGCAGCGAAACAAAATAAATTGATTAGGAGTCGCCACCAATTTTATTACAATTGGAAAAAATTGGAAAACCTTTTTAGAAAATGGTCTTCAGAACCAAATTAGATTCGGGAGTCGATTATGCGTAGGGAAGGGTGAAAACTTAATCCCACAAAGACTTAACACACCCGTCTCCGAGACGGTACCCTATATTAGTTATGCAAAATTCAGTAATCTCAAAATATATTTATTTTACCCTTTTTATATAAAAAAATAATGAATTTATGAAAATTTAAATTTTGGCTTAACGGAATAAGAATTCTGCTCCTACGTATCCTCAGGTGCAATGAGGAACTCAAAGTCACGTAGTTCTTTATAAAATAATTGTAGGTTGGTTATTTTTAATTTAAAAAATCATCAAGTTGTCACAACTCAGATGATTACAAAAAAAATTATAGGATCAACAAGCTGTCACAACTCAGCTTAATCCCTTTTACATTAAAAATATTTCAATTATTTTATATTTTTTACTTTTGTAATTTTATTTTTCTTTTTTTTTTTTAATCATCAAGTTGTCACAACTCGATGATTACAAAATTATAAGATCAACAATTATTTGCAACTCGCTTAATTATATTTTATTCTTTTTTTTAAAAAAAAAATACTTAATTATTTCATGCTTTTTATTATTATTTTTTAATTATAAGTTAATTATTTTTAATTTTTTTGAATTTTAAATATTTTTTTTGAATCATCAAGTTATCGTAACTCGATGATTACAAAAATTATAGGATCGACAAGTTGTCACAACTTAGTTAATCCTATTTTATTCTCCAAAACCAAATTCAATAATTTTATTTATTATGTTTTTATCATTTTATTTTTGTTTTTTTATTATTTGTATTTTATTTTATTTTTCTTCAGATTTTTGTTTTCATCTTAAAAGACCCAATTGCAATTTTCAAAACACAAAAAATATATTTGGAAAGCTAACTTAAATAACCCATAAAAATAAATTTGGCCCCAAAATAGTAGAAGACCAACAATGAAATTTTTTTCAAATTTTAAACCCAAAAGCAAACGATAACAACATGCATTATAATGAAATAAACGTTCTAAAAACCAAAAACAACTAATGAACCTATATTATAATAAAACAAACTTCAAACAAAAAGAAAAAATAGGAGACAAACTCGGGAAGGGGTACTCCTGGATGGCTTTGGAGGATGGCGATGGGGTTGCGCGGGTTCGGCTTCGGTTGGCGGATCGAGGCGGCGCGGTTCGATGATCGACATGGTGGTTCCGAATCTAGCATGGCGCAACGGTTCGCGTTTTGACGACGGATCGCAGCCAACGAGTTGCGGTGGTGCGGGTGCGGCGGTGCGCGAGTCTGTCGGCTTGCGGGTTTCGGTTGAACGAAGACGAGGCTCAACTGGGTCGGTCGAGGTTGTGCGAAGTAGTGCGGATCTGCGGGATCTGCGCTGACGACAACAATACACGGTAGATCGCGGACGAGCGGTGCGGCTTGAATCCAGGAGACGGCCTGCGAGTACGGTGGTGCTAGTTATCTTTGCTATGTGGCGCGCAACGGTCTTGGGGGTGGTTTCCGGTGAGGTTCGGCGGACACAATGGGATGTCTTTGTTCTAGCGTGGATTTGTGGTTTGGTGTGTTAGGCTTAGTGGGAAGTTAGTTATGGAGGAAGATGGGAATGAGAGTGTTTGTTGTTATGAAGAGAGAAATAATGGTGGAGGTTGGATAAGGTGGGTGGCTATGGTGGCTTGATGGTGGAGGGAGTTTATGGAATATGGAGTGATAAAGATGGTGGTGGGTGGGTCTGTGAAGCGTGGTTTGGGTTTGAAGATGGTAGTAATAGGATGGAGGTGGGATGTTGGTGATGAGAGGAAGTTGATAATGGTGGGGGTTGTTGTGCTTTGCATGATGGAGTGGGTCTGGTTGAGAAGTGTGATTGGGTTTAAGTGGTAGTGGCTAATGGGATAGGTTGAGGCTTGGCTCCCTCAAAAAAATGGTTCTCTGCTCTATTCTCTGTTCTTTTTTTTTAGCCCCGAATCTCTCAACTCTCCCAAATTTTTTTAGTATGATGCTTCAACTCTCTGTTCTAAATTTTTTTACGATGCTTCCACACCTTTAGATTGAAAAATTTCCTCCTTTTATCAAGGTGTCACCACTTATGGAAAAAAAACAAATTCCGACCAACCAATCCCCTCATGTGTGCGTTTGATATGGTTTATGAAAAAGTCAAGTGAATATTGTCTGTGTGTGCAACAAGTGAGAATGGAGTGAGTGAGTGTGAGTTGTCCATGTGATTGGTTCATAATTAGAAGTGAGTGATGATGAATGCGGTGCAATAATAAGAATGGATGATAATGTGCGTGGTTTGGTATCTTCCAAAAGCAGAATCAAATCAACTTCACATTGATTGAATTTTTTTATTTTATTATTTTATTTTATTTTTTTTTTTTTTTTTTTTGTCTTTTTTTTTAATTTTTTTTATTTTTTTTTTTTTTTATTATTTTAGCCCGGTCAAAATTGAGTGTTCACAGTTGCCCCTCTTTATTTGTGTTTTATTAGATAAAAGAAAAACTGTGGTTTCTCATTTTATTATTATAAGAAACTAGTAAAGACTTGAACTTTAATTTTGTTTAGCGATGCATAAGATGACAACTGCAAAACAATGCAAAAACAATAAAATGCAAAGAGTCGATACGCTCAAAAGAATTGACAGAAAACTAAAATACACAGAGCTGATGCACTTAAATAATTGATAGAAATTTAAAATGCATGTAGCTGATGCACTCAAAAGTAAAACACATTCTTTTTCTTTGAAACATTGTTTTTTTTTTAGTCTGATCTGTGTTTATTATTTTTTTTCTTTCTTCCTTTTCCTTTTCCTTTTCCTTTTCCTTTTCCTTTTCTTTTTCCTTTTCTTTTTTTATTTCATTATTGCAGCCCGAAAATTAAATGGCAATGGGCAATCGTGTCCCGAAATTTAAAATGTCAATGGGCAATCAAGTCCGAAATTTAAATGGCAATGGACAATCGCGTCCCCGGAATTTAAATGGCAATGGGCAATCAAGTCCCCGAATTTAAAAGCAATGGGCAATGGGTCAAATTTAAAAGCAATGGCAATAACGTCCGTCAAATTTAAATGGCAATGGGCAACTGCGTCCCGAAATTTAAATGGCAATGGGCAACTACATCCCAAAATTTAAAAAGCAATAGGCAACTGCGTCCCAGAATTTAAATGGCAATGGGCAACTGCGTCCCAAAATTTAAAAAGCAATGGGCAACTGCGTCCCAGAATTTAAATGGCAATGGGCAACTGCGTCCCGAAATTTAAATGCAATGGGCAACTACATCCCGAAATTTAAAGCAATGGGCAATTGCGTCCCAGAATTTAAAAGCAATTTAAAAGCAACGGGCAACTATGTCCCGAAATTTAAAAGCAATGGGCAACTACGTCCTGAAATTTAAAAATGACATTTTTCTTTATTTTTTTGTTTTTGTTTGATCTGTGTTTGCTTCTCTTTTCCTTTTTCTTTTCCTTTTTATTTTTATTATTCGAACCAAAGATGACTTTGGAAAGTTTTGACCAATCAAACCCTTATCCACGTGCTTTTTTTCATCCGACCTTTTGGTTGAATTGGAATCCTTTAGACTTCCTTCTTCTCTTCTTTCTTTTTCCTTCTTTCTCCCCATATCTTCTTGGCAACGAAAGCAAATATCGCATTGCAATCTGTATTTTGAGCTACTGAGAACAAGCATTGAAGGATTGTTGTAGCATTATCAGAATCAGGCTATTGACCTTAAATTTATCTTATTTGAGACATAACTTAATGAGTTAAACATGCATTCATGAATAGATAGAAATTCGTTGAATGAACAAACTTCCTTTTATTACTTTGGTAATATGATTGTACATGAATATCTGGTAAGGCACATGCTTGAAAAATAAAAGAAAATTACAAGGAAAATTTTGCCCCAGTATTGGTTCCTTATTTCTCATTCAATTGATCCCCTGCAACTGTTTGATAACTTAACCACTGTCTCTGTTGCTACTTCCTTCAACACATCTTTCCTTTAACCTTTCAGGCATTTTTTTTTCAGTATGGCCAATTGAATGCAAAATAAAAATTGCCCCAGTTTGGAGTTTTAGAGCTTCTTTCTTTGATATTTTGCCTGTTTATTTGCCCCAACTTTTGCTTAGGCCGCCTTTTCTGGTTTTCGACCTAACAAATTTTTTTTTAGGCATAGAATCTCTTAACAGCATCAGTATTTACTAGCCTTGGCAGTTCCTCTCCATCCATATTCTGCAAAATTAAGGTCCTTCCTGAAAATGTTTGCTTGACTATGTAAGGACCCTTATAACTCGGAGCCCATTTTCCTCTAGCGTCCTCTTGATTAGGAAAGATCTTCTTCAAAACCAAATCTCCTGAACAGAGCTCTCTAGGACGAACTTTTTTGTTAAATGTTTTGGCCATTCTGCTTTGATACAATTGCCCATGACAAATAGCTGTAAGTCTTTTCTCTTCTATCATATTCAACTGCTCATATCGAGCCTTCACCCATTCAGATTCCTCTAACTCTGCTTCCATCAAAACCCTTAGAGAGGGAATCTCAATTTCTATAGGAGAGACAGCTTCCATCCCGTACACCAAAGAGAAGGGCGTTACCCCAGTGCTTGATCGTATATTGGTACGATATGCGTGCAAAGCATAGGGTAACATTTCATGCCAGTCCTTGTAATTCACAACCATCTTAGCAACAATCTTTTTGACATTCTTATTTGCTGCCTCTACTGCACCATTCATCTGAGGCCTGTAGGGAGCTGAATTATGATGCTTGATTTTGAAATTTTCACAAAACTTCTTAATCTCAGCACCATTGAGATTAGCAGCATTATCTGTGATTATCCTCTCTGGGATTCCATATCGACAGACAATATCCCTCTTGAGGAATTTCAAAAATACTTTTTGAGTGATATTGGCATATGAGGACGCTTCTACCCACTTGGTGAAATAGTCAATTGCCACCAAAATGAAGCGATGACCGTTGGAAGCCTTGGGATTGATGGGCCCGATGACATCTATTCCCCACATTGAGAAAGGCCATGGAGATATCATATTGTGCAAAGGGAATGGAGGTGCATTGACTCTATCTGTATATATCTGACACTTATGACACTTTGGAACATATTCTATGCAGTCTGTTTCCATGGTGGATCAATAATAACCACTCCTTAGAATTTTTCGCGCCATCATATGACCATTAGCATGAGTCCCACAGATTCTCTCATGGACTTCTGTCATGATTAAACGAGCTTCACGAGCATCCACACATCTAAGCAGGGTGCCGTCATGGCTTCTCTTGTATAAAACCTCCCCGTTCAGGAAAAAGGTCATTGCCAACTGGCAGATAGTTTTCTTATTCACCTCATTTGCCCCAGTTGGATATTCTCTGTGCTGGATATACTGCTTGATATCATGATACCAATGTTTACCATCTGGCTCGCCTTCCACATTAGCACAATACGCGGGCTCACTATGTATCTTTACTTGGATAGGTTGGACATTATTGTGGATATCCAACTTAGTCATTACGGCCAGAGTGGCCAAAGCATCAGCAAACTGATTCTTGTCTCGAGTCAAATGGGCGAAGGTCACCTCCTCGAACTTCTCAATCAACTGGGTCAGATACTTTTGATAAGGCACCAACTTTGGATCTTTGGTTTGCCATTCGCCATTCACCTGATAAATGATGAGTGTCGAATCTCCAAATACTTTTAATTGCTTGATCCCCAAGTCAATTGCCACTTGTAAACCACTGGCACAGGCCTCATACTCCGCAACATTATTAGTGCATTCGAAATTTAGTTTGATAGCGACTGGGTATTGCTTTCCAGTTGGTGAAACAACCACGGCTCCTATGCCACTACCATGCATGTTGACTGCTCCATCAAAATACATTTTCCAAACAGACTCAGGCTCCTCTCTTTCTTCTTCTCCTTCTGCCATCAATATTTCTCCATCAGGGAACTCGAATGTTATTAGTTGTCCACCCTCAAGAGGGTTTTCAGCTAAATGATCCGCGATTGCACTTCCCTTGATGGATTTTCGAGTCATGTACTTGATATCAAACTCTGATAGTATCACTTGCCATTTTGAAACCCTTAATGAGACATGAGGGCTTTCAAATATGTATTTCAAAGGATCCATTCGGGAGATCAGCCAAGTGGTGTGATAGAGCATGTACTGTCTTAGCCTTTTTGAGGTCCATACTAGAGCACAACAAGTTTTCTCAATAGCCATGTAACGGGCTTCACAGTCATTAAACTTCTTACTCAGATAATAAATTGCCTGCTCCTTCTTTCCTGATTCATCATGCTGTCCCAACATTGCTCCCATTGAAGTTGGTAGTACGGTTAGGTACAATATCGAGACGACCCAAAGGTAGGGGTACCAACACAGGAGGATTCATCGATATAAGCCTTTATCTTATCAAAAGCTTCTCGACATTCTTCATTCCATTCACCCGGCTGATGCTTCTTCAACAACTTGAATATAGGCTCACAGGTGCTGGTTAAGTTGGCAATGAATCTAGCGATGTAATTGAGTCTCCCGAGAAAACTTCTCACTTCACGTTCTGTCTTAGGAGGAGGCATCTCTTGTATTGCCTTCGCCTTATCTGGATCCACCTTTATTCCTTCTCTGCTAACGATGAATCCGAGTAACTTTCCTATGGATGCTCCAAAAACACATTTATTAGGATTGAGTCTCAACTTATACTTTCTGAGTCTCTCAAATAACCTCCGTAAAACTGCTACATGACTTTCCCCTTCCTTGGATTTGGCTACCATATCATCTACATAAACCTCAATTTCTTTATGCATCATATCATGAAATAATGCAACCATAGCACGCTGATATGTAGCTCCTGCATTCTTCAATCCAAAGGACATTACTGTGTAACAAAAGGTTCCCCAAGGTGTAATAAAAGTCGTCTTTTCTTTGTCATTGACATCCATGGGGATCTGATTATACCCAGAATACCCGTCCATAAATGAGAACCTATGATTTCCAGTTGTATTGTCGACCAGAACATCAATATGAGGAAGCGAAAAATCGTCTTTTGGACTGGCCTTATTTAAATCCCTATAATCCACGCACATCCTGACCTTCCCATCCTTCTTTGGTACTGGCATAATGTTTGCTACCCATTCCGGGTGTCTTGACACTTCTATAAATCCAGCTTCTAATTGCTTAGTCACTTCTTCCTTGATCTTTAGTGACATATCGGGATGCATTCTTCTCAATTTTTGCCTCTTTGCCTCTGCATTTGGGTATAATAGAATTTTATGCGAATCTATTTTAGGGTTTAATCCAGGCATATCTCTGTAGGACCATGCGAACACATCAAGAAATTCTTTCAGTAGCGTCATCATTTTTGTACGCTCAGGATTATTTACTATTTTCAATTCCTTCTTGTCTTCTTCAGTTCCCATGTTAATCACTTCTATCACTTCATTATCCACATCAAACTTTCTCTCGGAGTATTCCAACATTTTTTCAAAATTTTCAACAATTTCCTCCTCTTCACCAGATCCAGAGTCTTCCTCATCAAATGTCGCAGGAGAATCAATTGACAAGTTTTCAAGGTCCCTTTCATGAGGCGAACTTTCTACATGACTCAAATCCCTGGAAAGTAATTTATGTGGGAGTTGGAAATATAAAAAATAGAAAAAAAATGATAAAACAAGATTTGTTTGTGTGTTTTTTTTTTATCAGAATCATAGGAAAAAGGAAAACTATAAAATGCAAACAAGCAAAGAGGGTGACACAAAGGAATGTTGAATGAACATGCAACTTTATTTAGTTAAATATCTCAAATAACATAAATATAAGATCAAAACATAGCTAGACTCAAACAATTACTTGGAAGTAAAAACATCAATCATTGATTCAGATTGCCAATTCTTCAGCAGCTCTTCTTTAGCAAAAAGGCGAATTGCTATGTATTCTTCTGGGTCTTCTTCATGCAATGCATTGATAGTGATATCACATTGAGGTTGAATGACTTCTCCAAACATGATTATCTTGGCTGGTGCCAGAAATGTTTCCCTCAGGTGGGGAATATACTTCATTTTGCCCTTATCAGTCTTTTTCAAAGTTATATTCCCCATTCTTTCTTCCAGAGATACTTCGTACCCCAACCCAAATCTGTCTAACTTTTCTGGAAATGAAACTGGTATCTGAATACCTTGCAGTTTTGGGCCCAAGCCTTTTCCTTCCTGGTATCCACTATTAGCCATAATTCGGGCCACCACCTGATTCACACTTTGCATTGGAGATTCATCCTTTCCAAATCCAGTCTTAATTACCTCAAAGTCAGCCACAAATTCTCTTCTTCTTTCTCTGTACTCTCCACATACGGTACTGAAACTGGTTTTGACAGCATAATTTCTTCTTCTCCATGTATTGTGACGACCAACCCATTCTCAATGTATTTAACATTCTGATGTAGGGTGGAAGGAATGACACCAGCGGCGTGGATCCATGGTCTCCCTAGCAGCATAGTGTAACCAGGCTCAATATCCATAACTTGGAACAATACTTGAAAATTACTTGGACCAATCTCTAGTGGCAATATCATCTCTCCCATAATGCCTCTCTTATTTCCATCGAAGGCTCGCACCACCATTTCTCGAGGTGACAGTTCATCCTCGCTTATTGATAATGAGGTCAAAGTTGACTTGGGTAGGATATTTAGTGTCGACCCTCCATCAATCAAAACTTTTGCAACTATATACTCTTTGTATTTGAGGGTTATATGCAAGGCCCGTGGATTTTTCTTAAACCGAGAAATGATCTCATCATCAGTGAATGTGATCATGTTGACTCGTTTCACCGGGTCCACCATGTTGACAACACATTCAGGGATAACATCGGGCTTAACATAAGCTTCATTCAAAACTCTTAGTAATGCTTTCTGATGTAACTCAGACGTCAAGACAAGTGACAATAGAGATATCCTTGCCAGAGTCTTGTTTAGTTGTTCTATTACATCATATTTGCTTTGTTTCACGATTTTCAAGAACTTCTCTTCTTCTTTTCCATTCTTCTTTTTTCTTGGGGTTTCTTCTCTACTTCCCTCTTTAACAATTTTTTCTTTTTCCACTTCTTTTGGGCTATAACAGCGCCCACTCCTTGTAATTCCACATACTCTGACTAATTCCTCTTTTTGGTGTATCTCGGCAATTCGAGCCTTCAAAGTCTCTCCCTCGACTCCCTTTGTCTCCACCTTAGACTCATAATTCCATGGCACCGTGTGAGTGTCACTGTAAGCAAATGGCATTGGCTTCTTCACGGTCACTACTACTTTTCCTGGCGTCAAGACTTGGTTGAGGGGTGGCACCTTGAGCGCAAAGCGTTCAACCGCATTGATCTCTTCGAAGGAAGCTAACCCTCGTCTTGCTTGTATTACTCCCAGAGTAAGTAATCCTTGTACTCGAACTTTGAAGTCCCAACAATTTTCAATATCATGTCCTCTTCTCCCATGGTGATATGCACAACTTGACTCTTCATAGAGTAAGTAATCCTTGTACTCGAACTTTGAAGTCCCAACAATTTTCAATATCATGTCCTCTTCTCCCATGGTGATATGCACAACTTGACTCTTCATCATACATTTCCTCCTCTTTTATTGAAGAGGATGGTGCAGTAACATTATAACCAGCCAGTTTTAACCCCTTAAACACTTTAGCCATTGGAGTGCGCATGCCCATAACCTTCCTTACCAATGGTTCTCTAATTTCTAGAGCGTTTACCATATTCCTTCCACCATGATTAGGGATTGGGTTGCTGACGATACTGGGTTCAGCCTCTTCCTGAATGTCAAGCTTCCCATAAGCAATAAGCCTCCTTACTGCAGTTTTGAAAGCTTCACAATCTTCAATTGAATGTCCTGGGATATCCATGTGGTACTTGCATGTTAAATTCGAGTTATACCACGTTGGAAATGGTGGTTCTAAAGGGCGTACAGGAATACCCGACAGGAGGTGAGAATCAAACAACTTTTGAAATAGGTCTGCATTTGAAATGGACAATCTTGGGAAAGGGGGTAGGTTTTGGGGACGGAAACGACCTTGATTTTGGAAATTTGGCCGAGGTTGTGGGTGGTTAGGGTAATTTTGGGGAGATGCAGATGGATATCTGGTATAAGCTGGACAAGTTGGCAAATATGGTTGTGGTGTGGGAACATTGTTAATTTGGAATTGTGGGGTCGGAATGATGTTTGTGGTTGGCACAATTTGGTTGGGTGGATGATAAGGAGATGTGGGTGTTTAGTATAAGAAGTGGGGATTATGGTTTTATGGTTGTTGATGACTTGGATTTTGAGGGGAATATCGAGGTCTAAAGGTCTGTTGGCGTTGGACATGATTCACCTCGTGTTCTTTCTTTTTACCGAACCTCTTCTTAAAAGCAGTATTCTCTGTGTTGCTCATTGGTAACTTCCCAGCTTTGACCAAGGTCTCAATTCTTTCTCCCGCTGTGATCAGGTCAGCAAAATCCTTATAGGTTGATCCGGCCATTGCCCCAACGAAAGGATTTCCCAAAGTTCCCAAGAAGTATGAGCACATCTCAGACAGTGTCAATGGTGGTTGGACTTGAGCTGCTAAGGCTCTCCACCTCTGTGCATATTGTTTGAAAGGTTCCTCAATTCCTTTCTGCATCGAACTCAATTGTTCTCGGGTTGGTGCTGCATCCAGGTTGAATTTATATTGGTCCATGAATAGATCAGCCAACTCTGTCCAACACAAAACCTTAGAGCGGTCTAGTTGAAGATACCATTCTAAAGCAGGACCTGTGAGACTTTCATGGAAAAAGCTAATGAGGAATTTATCATCCTTGGACCAAACAGCCATCTTGGTCCCATAACTAACTAAATGAAACCGGGGGTTGCCACTCCCATCATACTTTGCAAAGTCAGGAATCTTGAAGTCTTTTGAGATTATAACATCCGTGGTAGGACACAGTTCCTTTATCCTGAGATGTCCATAAACACCGGGGCCCTTGATTGCCTTGATCTGTTCCTCCATCTTTTCCATCCACTCTTCTTTCATCTTGTCATTTTGCACGTTTGCATGTCCAGTTCCAGCAGGAAATCATGTGGGCATCGGAATAGACATATGTGGTGGCTCCCATGTGAACTCGGTGTTACCATGAATCTCATTTCGAGCACCTTCCAATGAATGATATCCTTCACCAATAGGAACTACTACTGATGCAGTGTTTGAGATTCCTCCTACAACAGGTATCTCAGTAGTGACCCTGGGGTTTGACCTCACGAAAGTGATATTTGGTATGTGCAAATGTGCCCCAGTTGCACTTCCAGTTGCCCCCATCAAGGTTATGGTCTCCCTCATGGCTAGCAACATTTCCTCTATTCTTCTCTGAGACTCTGTCATCTCATCCATCCTTCCTTTCACTTCATCTACTTCTATACTTAGATTCCTGCCCTCATTTTCAGCTGCCATTGCTGCAAGCAGTTTTGTTCGAGCCCTTGTGTTATGAACACGAGTTTGATTGGTGTCTTCTTTCCTTGGTCGCGCAATGGTTCTAAATTTTCTGTGAACAGTTAAGGTACAAATTTATTATAAACAAACATGATTTTTTTTTTATTTGTTAGAAAACCATTATTAGTTTGTGCCGGATGGACTTGGGTGAGTATCTTTGATCTTCCTTGTCACAACTAATTCTTAGAACGTCACGTTCAAAAGTATCGGTCTCAAGTAATCATGGGATCAGAGGAACAAAAAGGCATACTTTATTCAATCAACATTATTTCACCCTATTACATCATTGCTTAATCATTCTCAGTCGAACGCTTCTTGATCATTTGCTTCATTTGTTCAACAAAATTCTTACAATATTCAATGAAATCATTAATTTCTGCCGGAGTCTTAAATGGATTAACCATCTTATCTGCCACCTTTAAGTAATATGGAATGTCTGCGATCGCCATGTCGGCTAGGTGTGCTAGTTTCACGAAGCGATCCCTCCAAAAGTGGGCTTCTTCTTTCCATTCATCGATGTCCTAGTCTTGTTGCCTTATTTGATCTGTCATTTTTTTGCAAGTCCTCTTGTCTTTGTCGCAAAGCTGCTTCATGCCCTGCAATCATGTCTTCATATCTTGCTGACATCATTTTCATTTGCTGCCTCATATTATCCATTTGATGAAGGCCATCATTCTGTGTTGCGAGCAACTCTTTAAGTTGTTGATTTTCAGTGAAAGCCTTATCTCTTTCTTTTCCCCGGAGTCCCAATTCCTTGTTCGTAGCCTCTAAACACCTCTTGATCCTTGACATACTATCTCGTTCTATCTTTTGCCTCTTGTTAGCTATTTCAAGAGCATGATCCTTTTTAGAATTTTCACGTTTTAAGACTGCATATGTTTGGTGAGTCTTTTCTAACTCTGCTTCTAATTTTCTTTTTTCTTCATTGGCTTTTGCTAACTTTTCCCTTATTTCTTCATCTTCTATTGGGACCAGAGGCAAAGATTTACTGACTGTAGAGGTTGCTGAGATTTTGAAGGGTAACTTGACTTTCTGAGCCCGATTCTTGACCCACTGCCAATAACTTTCTTTGGCCCCACAGCTTCTAACTCCCAACTCTCTACCTTTTCTGATAACTTTCTTCCAGGCGTCTCGCACTCTCCTAAGTGTCTCAGTACACTCCATCTGTATATCATAAATAAAAGGAGTCGTCTCCAATTCCGAGGGTGGTCTCATCATGGGATAACCGAGTTGTCGTAATGCCAAGGCAGGGTTGTAGTTAATACACCCCCGCGTACCCATAAGAGGAACATTAGGAAAGCCTTCACACTGATAGACCACTATTTGTCCTTCTTTCCGCTGTGGGTACCATACAATCTTTCTCTCCTCAAGCTTGGCCAATTCCTCAGCCCATTTTCGACCGTCCATAGTCTTCAACTTGAGCATCTTGAAATCTATAACAGGACAAGTTTTTTCATATCCTCCTTTGAACATGTGAGTCGCGAGCCATACGAATAGCATCGATAGATAACATAAGATCCTCTTGCCCTTCTTTTCATGGCAGAAATTTAAAGTATAGTAAACATCAGCCAGAATAGTTGGTACAGGATTTGCGGCATCGTTTCTTCGAGCCAGGAAGACATCAATTGCTGCAAGATCTACTAAGTCTTCATTACTCGGGAAGAGAATGATGCCATAAATGGTTAGGGCTAACACATCTGAAAAAGTATTCCAGTCTTCAACCTTTGCCAGGTAATGCATGTGTTCTTCTAAATATTTCCTTGGTAACCCCTCTGATCCTTTCCTCTTTTGTTTTGCCTTCTCCAAATCTTTCACATGAACCTTTAAGACATCTGCTATGGCTGACATAGATGCATAGTGACCTATATATAGGTATGGTTTTTCCTTTTCCAAAGGTAAGCCCAAGATCTGCTCAAACTCCTCTAATGTGGGGGCTAACTGAAAATCTTGAAACGTGAAACAACATAATGGTGGATCATAATATTGGGCTAGCGCAGTGATAGCTTCTGTTTGCACATCCACTTCTAATAGATTCAAAACTTTCCCATATCTTGCGGTGAAGGTCAAACACTGTGTCTTTTTTAACATTCGACCCAAACCCACTAGGCTCTCTGTATCCACTTTCTTGGCCTTAAGTTGCAGGGTCTTTTTCAAAATCGCCTCATTGTGATCTGATCCTGTGACACTTTTCATTTTTAATCAAAGATACTCTCTGCTAGTCCTTAGGCACTAAATTTTCAAATGGTTCTCCAACAAACCTGGGGATGAAGAATTATCAATGCATGTTTTTTTTTTTAAAAAAATGATTTTACAATGAGTGAATCGTTAGTCCTTTAGTTGTGATTCACCTCTTTTTTAGGAAGAACCCCCTTTTCACAAAGGAGACAAGTATGGTTCATCATATTAAGGGACTAAACAACTCATAAGGAATACAGATAAATCAAAAGATAATGAAAGGTACACTCCCTTTGTGTCTTAATGGAATTTCCTTAAACTTAATGATTTCTATTCTGAGAGTCTATTGGTCTTTACTGAGTCGTGAAAACTTTCATTGGGTAGCTCTAATTTTCTAAAGGTCTCCAGAGCCAAGTCCAATTTCAAAATGTTAACCACAAAATAGTTGGTAAACCACTAGGTGTGGGACATTCGTGAAAAAGACGCACTCTAGATGAGGTTTTCACAATAACCAAACAGGATGTACATCCAAAATGGCTATCACTACACAACCTCTTCTTAACTTAGGCTTCACTCAGACCCGGGTATAGGGCCCCACTCGAACGTGTGTGATAAATGTGTAAGTGCGGTGGGTGTAGGGAGCATACAAACCTTTATGATCCTAAAGACTACCCGCATCCTGCAGAACAAACTCAGAACAGAACAAAAATTCCAAGAGAAGTTCTTTATCCTAATGTTTAAACAGTAAAATAATTAACAAAATAATTAACAAATGATAAAAAAATGAGAAATAAAGAATAAAAATAAAAAAAATCACCAAAATTTTGCACAACTAACTTATATGGGCTTGACTCTCAAATGTTCCCCAGCGGAGTCGCCATCTGTCGCGACTGAGATCGCGACGGGATGCGGCGAAACAAAATAAATTGATTAGGAGTCGCCACCAATTTTATTACAATTGGAAAAAATTGGAAAACCTTTTTAGAAAATGGTCTTCGGAACCAAATTCGATTCGGGAGTCGATTATGCGTAGGGAAGGGTGAAAACTTAATCCCACAGCACCCCTAACACACCCGTCCTGAGACGGTACCCTATATTAGTTATGCAAAATTCAATAATCTCGAAATATATTTATTTAAACCCTTTTATATAAAAAAATAATGAATTTATGAAAATTTAAATTTTGGCTTGACGGAATAAGAATTCCGCTCTTACGTATCCTCAGGTGCAATGAGGAACTCAAAGTCACGTAGTTCTATATAAAATAATTATAGGTTGGTTATTTTTAATTAAAAAAAATCATCAAGCTGTCGCAACTCAGATGATTACAAAAATTATAGGATCAACAAGTTGTCACACTCAGTTAATCCCTTTTACATTTAAAAAATATTTCAATTATTTTATATTTTTTACTTTTGTAATTTTATCTTTCTTTTTTTTTTTTTTTTAATCATCAAGTTGTCACAACTCAGATGATTACAAGAATTATAAGATTAACAATTAGTCATGCAACTCAGCTTAATTATATTTTATTCTTTTTTTAAAAAAATACTTAATTATTTCATGCTTTTTATTATTATTTTTTAATTATAAGTTAATTATTTTTAATTTTTGAAAAAAACATTTGAATCATCAAGTTGTCGCAACTCAGATGATTACAAAAATTATAGGATCGACAAGTTGTCACAACTTAGTTAATCCTATTTTATTCTCCAAAACCAAATTCAATAATTTTATTTATTATGTTTTTATCATTTTATTTTTGTTTTTTTATTATTTGTATTTTATTTTATTTTTCTTCAGATTTTTGTTTTCATCTTAAAAGACCCAATTGCAATTTTCAAAACACAAAAAATATATTTGGAAAGCTAACTTAAATAACCCATAAAAATAAATTTGGCCCCAAAATAGTAGAAGACCAACAGCAGCCCAATTTCAAATTTTAAACCCAAAAGCAAACGATAACAACATGCATTATAATGAAATAAACGTTCAGCAAACCAAAAACAACTAATGAACCTATATTATAATAAAACAAACTTCAACAGAAACAGGAAACGAAATAGGGAGACAAACTCAGGAAGGGGGTACTCCTCGGATGGCTTTGGAGGACGATGGGGCTGCGCGGGTTCAGCTTCGGTTGGCCGGATCGGGCTGAGCAGTGACTGACATGATGGTTCCGAATCTAGCATGGCGCAACGGTTCGCGTTTTGACTTCTGCAGCCAACGAGTTGCGGTGGTGCGGGTCTGGCGAGTAGCGGCTTGGCTGAACGAAGACGAGGCTCAACGGGGGTTGGTCTGAGTTGTGCGAAGCAGTCTGGATCTGCAGTTTGTGACAGCAACATGGGTAGATCGCAGATCGAGCAGTGCATCGTGAATCCAGTCCGACGGCTCCAGTACGGCTGGTGCTAATTATCTTTGCTGTGTGGCGCGCAACGGTGTTGGGTGGTTTCCAGGAGTTGTTCGCGGACGGCTGGGATGCTGTTCTAGCGTGGATCTGTGGTTTGGTGTGTTAGGCTTAGTGGGAAGTTGGTTATGGAGGAAGATGGGGATGAGAGTGTTTGTTGTTATGAAGAGAGAAATAATGGTGGAGGTTGGATAAGGTGGTGGCTATGGTGGCTTGATGGTGGAGGGAGTATGGAATATGGGTGATAAAGATGGTGGTGGGTGGCTGTGAAGCGTGGTTTGGGTTTGAAGATGGTAGTAATGGGATGGAGTGGGACGTTGGTGATGAGAGGAAGTTGATAATGGTGGGGGTTACTGTGCTGCGTGAAGTGGGTCTTTGAGGCTGCTGCTGTTAGTGTGTGTGGCTACTGGTTGAGGCTTCTCCCTCTCTGTAAAATGGTTCTCTGCTCTATTCTTTTTTTTTTTTAGCCCCCCGGAATCTCCTCAACTCTGTTTTTTTAGTATGATGCTTCAACTCTCTGTTCTAAATTTTCATACGATGCTTCCACACCTTTAGATTGAAAAATTTCCTCCTTTTATCAAGGTGCTGCCAGCTTATGGAAAGAAAACAAATTCCGACCCACCAATCTCCCTCATGTGTGTGGCTTGATATGGTCTTATGAAAAAGTCAAGTGAATATTGTCTGTGTGTGCAACAAGTGAGAATGGAGTGAGTGAGTGTGAGTTGTCCATGTGATTGGTTCATAATTAGAAGTGAGTGATGATGAATGCAATGCAATAATAAGAATGGATAATAGTGCGTGGTCTGGTATCCTTCCAAAAACAGATCAAATCAACTTCACATTGATTGAAATTTATTATTATTATTATTATTATTATTATTATTATTATTATTATTATTATTATTATTTTATTATATTTTTTATTTTTTTGTTTTTTTTTTGTCTTTTTTTAAATTTTTATTATTATTTTTTTTCATTTTTTCATTTTTTTATTATTTTAGCCCGGTCAAAATTGAGTGTTCACAGTCAAGATAAATCAGTGATCATGCATCCAGCTAACGTTGAGACTTGGAAAAGTTTTGATGCCATCCATTCGACATTTGCGCTAGAAACTCAAAATGTCAGGCTTGGCCTTTGCACAGACGATTTTAATCCATTCAATAGTTCAGTTACTCTATACTCATGTTGGCATGTTTTTGTCACACCTTATAATTTTTTCCCAAGTATGTGTTTGAGAAGGGAATACATATTCCTTACTCTTGTGATTCCTGGATCGAAGTCACTAGGTAAAAGTTTAGAAGTCTATCTTAGACCCTTGATTGATGACTTAAAGATTTTGTGGGAAAATGGGGTGAACACTTTTGATGCATGGAATAAGCAAAATTTTAATATAAAAGCAGCTTTGTTATGGACAATAAGTGACTTTCCAGCTTATGGAAAGCTAAGTGGATGGAGAACTCTTAGAAAACTTGGTTGTCCTTATTGTATGGAGAACAGTAAGTCATTTGTATTGAAGCATGGTAGGAAGTGTTGTTGGTTTGATTGTCATTGTCAATATTTGCCTCCTGAACATCTGTTTCATTGTGATCAATACTCTTTTGAGAAGAATTCAATAGTGCAAAGTTTTTGGCCGCCACAACGAATGAGTGGGACAAATGTCTTGAATAGAGTGACTCAACTTGAGGAAGTCATTTTTGGCTTGAATTCACGTAACCAAAAACAACGTGGCTTTGGTCAGTTTCACAACTGGGTGAAGAATAGCATATTTTGGGAATTGCCTTATTGGTCCACTAATCTAATACGACATACTTTGGATGTTATGCATGTTGAGAAGAATGTGTTTGAGAATATCTTCAACATTGTTATGGACATAAAGGGCAAGATAAAAGATGGTGCAAATGCAAGAGAAGATTTAAAGATGATATGCAAACGTCCCACCTTAGAATTGATTGTTGAGAATGGCAAGTATAAAAAATCGAAGTCAACTTATGTGTTAAATGCCAATCAAAGGAGGACAGTATGTGAATGGATAAAACAATTGAAATTTCCTGATGGGTATGCTTCAAACATTGCACGTTGCATCAATTTAGATGATGGGAAGATATATGGAATGAAAAGTCATGATTGTCATGTTTTTATGCAAAGGTTAATTCCTCTAGCGTTTCGTCATATGTTACCAAAACCTATATGGGGAGCATTAACAGAGCTTAGCTTGTTCTTTAAAGAAATTTGTGCAATTGAAATACGTACTTCTGTTATGGAAAATGCAGAGCTTTCCATTATTGAAACAGTTTACAAGTTAGAGAAGATTTTTTCGCCAGCATTCTTTGACATGATAGAACATTTAATTGTGTATCTCTCCTATGAAGCTAAGGTTGGAGGACCCGTGCAATACAGATGGATGTATCCATCTGAGAGGTGTATACTGTACTTGAAAAGGAAGGTTCGAAATAAGGTGAGAGTTGAAGGGTCTATTTGTGAAGCATATAATCTAGAAGAAATTTTCAATTTTGCTTCTATGTATTTTGATCCACAAATACAGACAAAGCATACTTAAGTTCCTCAAAACGATGATGGTGGGGAAGATATGACTAATGAATACTTGTCTATTTTTAAACATCCATGCCGCCCTATCGAGAGATGTCGTAATAGGTTCTTGACAGATGTTGAGCTTCAAATTGCTAAGACTTATGTGCTTGTAAATTGCAAAGAAGTAGAACCCTATCTCCAGTAAGTCTACTCACTAACCTATCTATTTAATAAATTCTAATTACATTATGTTCAATATTAATTATTGTATTGATTAGACAATTTGACAATTCGCTAAGGGAGACAAATTCTAGTATCTCTGAAGATCAAATATTGGAACTTCGAGATAAGGACTTCAGTAGGTGGCTAAAACATCTAGTGAGTCCTTTCATCTATAATCATATATATCATGTAAAAAATAATGTTCGTTATGCCAATACTAAATGTTACAACTATTTATTCTCTTTGTAATGATTCACAGGTAAATATAGGTCAAATTGAGGATCAAATGATTCGGTAGATGAGTTATGGTCCATCTAAGTCTGTTACTTCTTACAATGGCTTAATAGTTAATGGGTATAGGTTCCATACTAAGGAGTACGAACAAAATAAAGCTACCATGAACAGTGGGGTTTGCATTAGAGGAAATATATATGGCGAGAATGACTTAGACTATTATGGCATCGTTGAAGAGATATTGGAATTGTCATATCTAGGTCAGAACAAAGTATTTCTTTTACGGTGCCAGTGGTTTGACCCGATTAATGGAGTTAATGTTGATGAGAGATATGGATTGATTGATGTCAAGCACAAATCGAGGCTTCACTCAAATGAGCCATTTGTATTAGCTGAACAAGCACAACAAGTATACTATACACTATACCCACAATGCGGGGGTCGAGCTAGTAGGGAATGGTGGGTAGCTTGTAAGGTTAGAGCAAGACTCTTTGCGACTGAGACATTCAATGATGAATGTGATGGATCGAGTGACATAGTTGTTATCGATTACTACCAAGATGATGGATCCTTGACAACACCTAATATCATCACAGATGATGGAGTGATTTCCTTGTTCGATGTATATGCCCCACTAGAAGAAGTGGACATAAATGAAATACATAATCCAAATGATATTCCATTTGTTGACCAATTCATTGATGACAACAAAGAAGATGAAAATACTGAGTTCATAGAAGAAGATGAGGAGCTATATGATTCAAACTCAAGCAGTAGCAGTTGAACTTTGTTTATGGTATTTACATTGAAATGTCATTTTTATATTTTATGAGATTTTTTTGACAATATTGATGTATATAGTTTGTTAACATGTTATGTTTCATTATTGCAGACATTTATCATGGCAATCCGAGGTAGGGGCAATGGACGTGGTAGAGGGAGCAGCCGCAACAATCCACCCGATTGTTCTCAATCGCGCACTAGTTCACCACCACTACAGTTGTCTATGCGCTCCCCAGGTATACCTATATAATAATCTTTTTTTTTTGTTAACTCTTGATTTATATGTATTTATGAATTCAGATTGCCTATAATTATGTTACATGTTATTTCAGCTACTAGCCCCTTGACCATTGGTGACCCATCAACTGCTGTTCCACTTTCTACAACTATGTCTGTCCCTGTTCCACCTTCTACTACTGTCCCTATCCCGGTCCCACCCACCACTATTGATGTCTCTGTCCCACCGCCTACTGTACCTCTAACTAGCGACCCAATTTCTATGCCTTCAAGTGGAGCATCCCAAACAGAAACTGATAGAAGGCTAGTTATATCTGTAGAAGATGTCTCTAAACTGTGAGTAATAGTGTGAATGTTATGTTTTATTACATTTATTTTACTTTTAGATTATTAACATATCGTGGACTTGTAGGAGGAGGTTTGTCCTGCAGTCTGTGACCCATGAGATTATGGCCACTGTGATTACACGAATGCCCATTCCAGTTGAAAAATAGAAAAATTATCCTACTAACATAAAGGATGAACTATTTCAGGATTTTATGGTAAGTAATTGTGTTTCTAGCCACATTGTATTATACAATTATCTATATAGAGAAATACTAATATGGATTTATTTTAGAATAAATATCGATTTGCATCAGATTATGATCATTGCATGGCAAGAACTGTTTGGGACAGAACATGCATGGACCGTTATTCAGATGATTTGAAGAATCATAGGAAGGCAATCATGAAAAAGTTAGGGACATCAAACATGGCTGACCTTAAGGGCCATGGGCCGTCAATTTTGAAGTCAGAAGTATGGGATGACCTAATTGACATTTGGTTAACACCAGAGTGGCAAAAGAAGTCTGTTGTTGGTCGAAGCAATAGAGCGGCTGTGCCTGATGCTATGCTGCACACTACAGGCTCAATAAGCTTCGGTCAACATAAGAAGAAGATGGTAGTATAGAAAATTTCTTATGTATTTGTTGCAATATCCTAATAATTCTATTTTATACTATTGTATAATTATAGTACAAGTGAGTTAAGGTTCTAGCAACTTGTATATTGTGTTATCCACTTTGGCTGTATAAATCTAAATTGCATGAGGTTGGTCCCATTTTAAAAATAAGATACAAGGTTTTTTGTATTTTAGAATTTTATATTCTAATAGATGTTGATTACAGGAGGTAGAGTTGAATCGTCCAGTCCCTTTCAGAGACCTGTATGAGAGTGTGCATAAGAGAAAAAATGGAGAATATGTCACTCAGCGCTCGAAGGATTTCATTGTAAATGTCTTTAAAATTAAAACTAATCATATTTAAGTTGATTATTTTGATAAAGTTTTTTACATTTTTTGTTTCAGGACTCTTATGACACCACAATATTAGATAAGTACGAAGAATACTCTTCACTGCATCCTATGGTAGATTAGGAGGTGTGGATGCAAGTGACGGGTCCCAACAAGAAGGGACAAGTCCATGACATGAGTCACAGTTTAGGTATTAACATTCATGAATCTAGCTCTGCTTCTTTCTCACATGTTGGTAGTTCCTGCTGCACTGTTCCGACACAAGCCATAAAGGAAGCTGTTAATGAAGCAATTGCTTCCTTTGTCCAAACGCAATTGGGGCCCATCCTCCGTGACATTGTTGGTTCTCAAGCAAGAAGTGGTGTGCTGCAAACACCATCACAAGGCAATGCAATTGGAGAGGATGATGAAGCTAATGATGATGAGACTAACTTAGATTGATTTTGTACTTATTGATTAGTTATCCTTTCTTTGTACGTAGAACATGTTTTGAACTAATGTAATTATGATATTTTGTTGCTTTGCACAAACTATTTGTTGGGTTTCTTTATTTGGATTTGAATTTTGTTGGATTGAATTCTGTTTATAGGTATAATTTTAAAATTTATTAATATTATTATAAAATTAATTATGGTTTGCTATGGATTTGCTAGGAATTAGCTACTGAATTGCTTCGGATTAGCTACGGAAAATTGCTACGGATTAGCTATGGAATTGCTACAGATTTAATAACATTATAGCTAGGAAATAGCTACTGAATTGCTACGGATTAGCTACGAAAAATTGCTACGGATTAGCTATGGAATTACTACAGATTTAACAACATTATAGCTAGGAAATAGCTACGAAATTGCTAAGGATAATTGCTACGGATTAGCTACAAAATTGCTACAGATTTAGCAATATAATAGCTAGGGAATAGCTACGGAATTACTATGGAAAATTGCTACGGATTAGCTACGGAATTGCTGCAAATTTAGCAATATAATAGCTAGGAAATAACTGCAATATTGCTACGGATTGTTAAAATTAGCTACGAAATTACTACGGAATTGCTACAAAATTTTTCGTAACTAATTACCTACGGAAATGTAGAAAGTCTCTAAACGAAAATTAGCTATGGATTTGCTTCGGATTAGCTACAAAATTTTTTTAATTAGCTACAAATCAACTACAGAATTTTTTGGTAGCTAATTAGTTACCAAAAATTTACTGCGGACCAATCTGTAGCTAATTCGTAGAAATTTAGCTACGGATTAGCTATGGATTTTTTCGTAGCTAATCTATAAACTTCTTGTAGTGCAAGTTCACTTGTGTGATTCTTTACTTAGTTCATTGTTGCAGATTTCCAGACGTTTTGGGCCCCCTCTACCCTAACAAGTGGTTCTTGGAGAATACCTTATCCCTGACTCTCTAACCTAACAAGTGGTTCTTGGGGAATACCTCATTCATTTCATCACGTGCTTACTATGGACACTCACAATCTCATCTATTTCATAACTTCTCACCATTATCCTTACATCTCTATAAGCTCTCAATCTTCATAACATTTCTCATAACTCAAACAATTCCCCAATACAAGTATATAATTAGGTGAAAACATCACAAACAATGGATAAGACCTCTTAAAAGTGAGGTTGTCTCTAAAGTGAAGTTGTCTAAAAGTGTTACTTACTTTAGATGAGCTTTTTTTTTTAAAAAAAACAATTATGTACAATTTAATGTGGTTCAGCCCAACATGCTGCCCAACATGCTTACTCTATCCCATATTTCCTTAACATTATCCCTATATCTCTACAAGCCTCTCAATATTCACACCATTTCTCATAACTTAATCAATTCACTAATATAAGTATTTACAACCTACAAGAATTTACATGACAATCAACCAACCCCAATCTATTCATTTGTCTTTTTTTTTTTTGAGATGCCTAGATCGATCTAGTGTAAGAACCTTCTAGTGAGGCCCCTAGATGAGGAAGGAGTGGGGGATTGAAGAAGAGAAATTAGGAAAAAAAAATATTTGTAAGGATCAAATCCTGTTACTTTCTTACATTATCAAAATAAGAATTTGAGTCAATTTCAATACCCACTAAGGGGTCAAGAGACAGCAAAGGAGGAAGTTAACCTATTTTGTTATAGAAATATAAATACGAAACAACACTGGCCAACAATAATGCAATAATGGATAGTGATTGTGTGGCCTTTCGAGAGTCATAATGTTAGGAAGCTTTAGCAATTTAAAAGAAGGGACTAATAATTAATATTAATATGTTAATTAATGGATGCGTTCAACCAAACGGGATGCGGCTATCATGAGCTTCTATATTCGTTTTTAACTTTTTTATACATAGGTCGCCCAAGGAACAAGACAAGGATGCTCTCTAGCAAGGCTTAATCCATGTAACAAAAAAAAAAAACAACTTAATCCAAATGAAACTTTTATAAACCCTTTATTAATTATCTTTGAGAAGAATTTAGTTTTTTAATAAAATAGAAGACCAGGAGATAGGGGAGCTCATGGTTTGACTCGGCCTAATTTGACTCGAAGTTAATTTGATCGGGTTATGTACTTAAATTTGACCCGATATATTTTTCGGATTGAGTTTGAGTCACACTTTGTGCTAGCTCAACTCGATCCAATGTTACTAATACATTGAAATATATAATTTTATGAAAATTAATAGCAAAATATAAGACTTCTTAACTTACATTAATGCTTTTTGTATCGATATAATCATATATTATATAATATATAAAGAGAATGTACATACATTTATATTTTGATATGTGTCATTCTGACATAGAACAGCATGTTTAAAAATCTGTCATGTTGCAAATACATGATCACAATAACTGACATGTGACATCTCATGTTGTAATTTAAAAAAAATATACATGTGTCATCAAGTCTAAATTTAATTTATTATTCATATATACAAATATAGAAAATTTATAATCACATATTAATTACCTTGACATATATACATTTGTATATTAACTCATATTCAAAAAATTCAAAAAAAATCAACTATTTTTAGTGACCACGTTATTAATTATTTTTATTGGTAATTAATCTTAAAATCTCATAATTTTTGTAAGTGTCTAATTTCATCTCTCATTATGTATATCTTGTCATCCTAAATTAATTAATTACATTTTTAAAATTACTATATTTATTCATATATAATTATTTTATATTATTTACAAAACCTCAATATATACATCATACAAGAGTGAAAATTTTACATAAATTTATAGTAAAATTAATTAAATGTAATTTATTATGAAGAAATTAAGAATTTATTAAATGTTGTTTTAAACTAAGAAAGTATAGTAAATTTTTTTGTATATTCTTAATAATAAGTTGATAAAACACTCAAATAAATAAACACACAAGAATTAATATTAAAAGAAAAAATATAGAATCAAAAATTGAAATTATCTAAAATTATATAAACTAATTATTTATTGGGAGGTCATATAAAACAAAAAATTATTTAGTGGAATTACATAGCCTAGTTATCATAGCACGAGAAGAGCTTGTTTATGAAAACAAAAAAATGATTTTGAGTGGGTTTCACTATAAATTTCACTAATTACAACTTTATCAAATTTATCTAAATCATCTGGAATGTCATATCTCTAGGTTAAGTATGTTTTTTCTTATTTATTGTAACATTTTTTTAATTTATCTCGTGCATTATACGAGTACAAAACACTAGTAATATAATAATAACAATAATAATAATAATAATAATAATAATAATAATAATATAAAGAGAATGTACATGCTCCCAGTAACTGTCGTGTGATATATCATGCAATATTCAATTAGGAAGGGAATTTTTTCAGTAAAAATAAAAATTCCGCTCCTATTATGGCTCGTTAGTAAATCAATCAAAATTTGTAATTAATTTTATATTCGATTTCAAATTACAGGTAGTCAAAAGCAATTGCTTTTCTATATTAATTTCATATTTGATTTGCTTTAATTTGTAATTTTTATTTATTATTATTCGTAGAATATTCTGATTTGGTATGTTTGATTTATTTGCTTTAATTGATTTAATTCTATTTTTAATTTATTATTATGTTAATGCTTGATTTTGTTCATTTGCAATAAATTTTAGGTAGTCAAATTTGATAATTATTAAAATAAATTTTATATTCGATTAGGAAGAGAATTTTTTCAAAAAAAATTGAAATTCCCTTCCTATTCTGACTTATTAGTATATCAATCAAAATATGTAATTAATTTCATATTCAATTTCAAATTGTAAGTAGTCAAAAGTAATTGTTTTTCTATATAAAGACTATCATTCTACCTTTTTACTACTAATTCGGTTTACACTCTTTTAAATAGTTCATCTTTTGATGGAGCATTAGATTCATCTATTTCTGAGTTTGATATTGCAGCATATAATTCACATCTTGCATGATACAATCTTTTACGGAAAACCACCACTCCTCTTTTCCCCTGCACTCAACGGTGCACAACAAGTTATGGTAAATGTTATAAGTTATGTCATTCTTGTATTCCCCACAAACTCTTTTTCTTTCACATATATATCTTGTTAATCTACCAATCAAAATATTGTCTTTCACACAACTTGATTTAGCCATGTTTTGATCCACGAGCACTCAAAGAAGCATTGCAAAGTATGAGCGATTTGAAAAAGAATCTATTGTCAATCACACAACTTGATCCAACCATTATTAGATCCATGAGCACTCGGTAATGCCTTGCAAAGTATGACATATTAGAAATAGGGTGTGATGCCAATGGGATTTCAAATGAAGAGTTGAAGCGGAGTACAACTTTGCTTTATCGACTTTATTGAACATAAAGTTTAACATTTGAGGATATCAATCTATAAGGAAACTCCACTAAGAAGGTCAATAACAATAATCAAAAGGAGAATAATCAATTGCTTTTCAACTTCTTTGATCTTCACTAGAAAATGTTTAATGTAAGGATTTAGAAGATGATGATGATTCACGTGAGAACCTTTAAGTAATTGTCCTTTGTTTTTGGTTTTATTTTCTGTGTAGTTTAATTCTTGATTTGCTTGATTTACTAATTTTAATTCATTGTTGTATGAAATAATTTTTTATTTGCTTCATTTGCTTTATAGTTTAATCATCAATTGGAATCTTCACTAATATAGTAATATTTAACAATTACTGTATAGATATTTGGGATAATTAACACAAATATTTCCTTCTTATTTTAATTGTGTAAATTAACTTGATCCTTACACATAAATATATAATGCATATCAATTATATATCTTTTAGGTTATTTCTTTCGATAGTATTAATGATTATTAAAATAAAAAGTAACTTTTATTTAATTTAATTAAAACAAGTAAAGTGCTTTAGTCATAGCTTATAACATTAAAAAATTATTAATCAAATTCATCATTCCTCAAATTTTGCATAAATAGGTTTGTAATGTCCTAAATATATTAAAAAATATTTTTATTTAAGTTTAAAATATGATAACAAATCTTAATAATAATAATATAATAACAAATCTTAAGAAAACATAGAAGTTCTTAAATTGTTCAACAATTTGTATCAATTATTTTTAATTAAATCAATATATTAATTTAGTTATCCCCTATTTCACTTTCATAGGATTTAGAAGATGATGATGATTCATGTGAGAACTTTTGAGTAATTGTCCCTTTTTTTGTTTATTTTTTGTGTAGTTTAATTCTTGATTTACTAATTTTAATTCATTGTTGTATGAAGTAATTTTTTATTTGCTTCATTTGCTTTATACCTTAATCATCAATTGGATTCTTCACTAATATAGTAACATTATGTAATTATTGTACAAATATTTGAGATAATTGACTTAAATATTTCTTTCCTATTTTAATTGTGTCATTTAACTTGATCATTCTACATATATATATTAGGTGGGGGATAATCTGGGAAACCAAATATATAATATATATGTAACATGATTTTACAAATATGTTGTTAAATTAATTTCTAATATATTTTCAATAACTTGAAAGGTATATGCTTCTTCAATACCTTCACAAAAAGATATATTTTTAATATGTAAATCACTTTTTGTAATAATATTAGGAAACATAATTTCATCTCTAATTATTTTTTAATATGTAAATCACTTTTTCCATATTAGTTTTTTAATTTCTTCAAATAATATTTATTATTTAAGCAGTAATTTAAGTAATAAGTAGTCTAGAACTCAGCTAAAAATACACTTGTGAGGAAGGAAAACTCCTATACCGTAAGCAATTATAGTCTAAAAGTAAAAAATGTGTGATGAAATCTTATAAAACAAAAAAAAAATCATCTCTAATTATTTTTTAAAATATTTTTTCATATTAGTTTTTTAATTTCATCAAATAATATTTATTATTTAGTGACAAAATATTTTCGTCTTTAATTGTATTTCAAATTCAAATAATAATATTTATTATTAAGAGATGGAATATTTCCGTCTCTAACTTTATTTCAAATTAAACAATAATATTTATCTTTTAGAAACTAAGATGAGAGATAGGTTGTAGCAGTGGCGGATGAATTTTGTCTCTAATTTCATCTTTAAATGATATTAACTTTTAAAACTAATTTGTTGACTAAATAGAGATGAAATTAGAGGCGAATTATGTCAGAGACGGATGAATTTCATCTTTAATTCTGTATCTAATAAGAAAAATTAACATTCTGTTGTTAATCTATTTTTTGTCTCAGTTTTCGTCCAAAAAAATGTCTCTATTAAATGATATTGACTTTTAAAACTAATCTGTTGACTAAATAGAGACGAAATTAGAGACGAATTATGTCAGAGACAGATTAATTTCATCTCTAAATCTGTCTCTAATAAGCAAAATTAACATTCCATTGCTAATCTATTTTTTCTGTCTCAGTTTTTGTCTAAAAAAATGTCTCTAAATCGAATTTTTCTAATAGTGATGATTCATAAACCACTAACCCAAAACTCAATTCAAAACAAACTATTTATAAAAAATTAATATCAATTTAGTTATTCGATCATAAAAGTGACATAAATTTAATTTCATAATTAAAAATTTTATTAACAGGACTTTTACAGTACATATACAGAAAATGTTATTTTAATGTTACTTTTCATGATTTAAAGACTAAATTAATATCAATTTTTTTAAAGACTAAATTGATATTACATATATTATTAATTGGCTAAAATGAGTGTTTATCTTTAAAAATAGTTATATTATGCGTTGAACACTAATATTCGATATATGCTTATTTTTAGGGCTGCACAACCCAACCCGTGAACTCGCGAACCTGACTTGACCCGACCATATATATCTGGGTTGGTTCGGGTAGACGGGTCAATTCGAGTCAGATCCAATAAACCCGTCTAGCTATCGATTCAGGTGACGAGTTTGGTGAACCAACCCGATGACCCGATTACCCAAATACGACGTCGTTTTGAGTAATTTCTATTAGAAAATGTTCATGGATCGGTCTAACCTGACCAACCCGACCACTTAACCCGACCAACCCGACTAACCCGATTAACCCAATTATTGGACTCGAACCAACCCGATTACCATCGGGTTGGTTCGGGTCGGGTTACATGAAAAAAAATTAACAAAACCCGACCTGAACTGACCTGACTTCAATTAATTGGTTTAGACATTTTTTTCCTCCAAATCTGACCTATCCTGACCCGTGTGCACCCATACTTATTTTTGTATTTTAAGTCTCGCCAATTTTCACTTGGTAATATGGAAAATAGTTGCTACTTTTAAATTGTTATTATTCTGAACAATAGATTGAAATCGTAGTTAACAAACTGATCAATATTATAATTTTTTCGCTTAATGGTAACTGGCTTAAAGGCTTTGCGTACCATATTGGAGTTTGTTCTACCTTTCGGCTTGAGTTATGGGAGTTTAGACTACCACGTCAAGGCCATAGAAAGCTACTAATAGAAAGTGAATCACAAGCTCTGGTCACAATTCTGAGTATGACAGGTCTATAGGGCCACTATTGGAAGATAAGGAACAACAACCGAAAGTGGTTAAGCTTTGCATGGATTTTGCATGGGATAAGATTAGATTAGATTATGTACTTTCGCTGGTTTGTTATGTAATTTGTTCAAGCTGTAGATAAGATTTGTTTTCATCCAGCTGTGGATAGAATATGTTATCTTGGAATTTGTTATCTTAGAGTCCGATATCAGCATATATAGATGGATCAGTGTAACCTTTTGATAGCAATGAAACACAGAGAGCCATTTTTCTAATATGGCATCAGAGCAGGTTAAAATCAATCCTAAGGAGACTAATCCGGAGAAGAACAATGCCTCCGTTAATGCCTCCGTTGATGGCAAAAGCCAACTTGCCCTGTCCCTATGTTCGCCCTACTACGTGGGTTCTTCTGATAACCCAGGAACGCCTTTGGTTGTGACAGCACTCAATGGGGAAAACTACTGTACGTGGGCTCGCTCAATGAAGACAACATTGAGAGCAAAAACGAAGCTTGGATTCATTAATGGAACAATCAAGAAACCAGGACGACACACAGATGATTACTTCAACTAGGAGAAGGCAGATTCCATGGTCATGGCATGGATCATAAATGTCATGGACCCAAAGTTACATAGCAGCATTTCATATGTGACAACAACGAGAGATGTTTGGCTCAATTTGGAGGAGCGATTTGCTCAAACAAACGCACCAAGGGTGCACCAATTGTGGAGAAATCTTTGCTTACTGTAGAAGGAGGATAATACTGTTGTAACAAAATTTTACACTAAATTCAAAGGCTTGCTTGAGGAACTTAGCGAGTTGTAACCGCTACCAGAATGCACTTGTGGAGCCTCGAAAGAGTTAATGCAGAGGGAGGAAAAGCAAAATATGCATCTCTTCCTCGGTGGACTCAAGAATGAACAATATGGGCATGTCAAGGCAATCATCTTAAACATTGATCCACTACCTTCCCTTAGAAGAACATTCAATCACGTTCTCAAGGAAGAGGGACATCAGATGGTGGAGAAGGAGAGGGGCAACGCAAAGGCTGAGATGGGAGGAGCTTTTCACTCTTCCTGGAAGTAAAAGGGCAAAGACGGGCCCAAACCAAAATGTGACCATTGTGGGAAGATTAGGCACATCAAGGCAAAATGCTTTGAAATTGTTGGCTACCCCCCGAACTGGGACATTCGACGTACACAAAAGGGAGGAAGCAAACAGGGAAACCATGCAGTAGCGCATGTGGTGCATATTGATGACAAGAAGAGAATGGAAGAGAAAGAGGAAGCAACCAAGGCTCAAGCATTACATGGTATGCGGTTGAAGAGCCCTACATCCTCTCAGAATAATATGGCTGGTAAAGGAAGGGTCCAACGGATCCTGGATAGTGGTGCCTCACACCACATGACCCCACTTTTCTCAATATTGAAGGGAGTAAGAAAGCTTGATAACCCCTTCTACATTACAGTGCCTATGGGCAACACTATATTGGTAGAGAAAATGGGGAATGTTCAACTTGATGAACACATTGAGCTGAAAAATGTGTTGTATGTGCCCGAATTTATTGCAATCTAATTTTTATACACAAATTAACTCGCGATTTGGATTGCATGGTGACTTATCATTCTAATTGTTGTAAGATACAGGACCGTACCTTAAAGAGGATGATTGGCTCGGTGATATGCGAGATGGGGTTTACGTGTTTGAAGGGACCTTGTGAGGAGCTTCACATGCAGCGACTCATGAGGACACCACCACCCTTTGGCACTCAAGAATGGGACATCCCTCTTTTCAAGCTTTGCAAAGTCTTTCTAAGTTCCTTAGGTACAGTTTTAATTCCAATAAAGTTGATTGTTGTGACATTTGCCACAGAGCAAAACAATGCAGATCGCTTTTCCTCTAAGCAATAATAAGGCCTAGGAGCCATTTAATTTGATACATTGTGATTTATGGGGAAACTATCATACTCCCTCACATGATGGCTCTCATTTTTTCCATACTATCGTGGATGATTATTCTCATGGAACGTGGGTCTATTTAATGAAACACAAAGATCAAACGACTAAGATTCTGATCAACTTCTACAACATGATAAGAACTCAGTTTGATAGAGGCATTAAGAAGATAAGAAGTGACAACAGGACGGAGTTCACCAATTTATATTTGCAAAGGTTTCTACATGAGAAGGGCATACTTCATGAGTCCTCTTGCGTGGCCACACCTCAGCAAAACGGACATGTAGAACACAAGCACAGGCATTTTTTAAACGTGGCCAGAGCCTTGAAATTTCAAGCCAACCTCCCCATACGATTCTAGGGGGAATGCATACTAGCTGCGGCTCACATCATCAATCGAACTCCCACAAGCGCTAACCAAGGAGTAACCCCGTTTGAGATGCTCTTTGGTAAGTCACCTACATATGATCACATGAAGGTTTTAGGATGTCTATGTTACGTAGGGACTAGTTCCAAGCAAAAGGACAAGTTTGATCCATAAGCAGAGAGGTGCATTTTCATAGGGTACCCACAAGGCCAAAAAGGTTGGAGAGTTTACAATCCAAAAACATGTGAATGTTATACTTCGCGGGACGTAACCTTTTATGAGCATATACTATCCTATGCAGAAAGCCAAGAGAATACGACGTTGCAGTCACCAAAAGAGACCTTTCATGATATTTCTGGGCCTCAAGAGGAGGAGGACCACGTCTCTGAAAAGGAGAACATGGACCATAAAGGGGATCAAGAAACAGAAAACGTGGAAGAGAAGGTTGACAGTGAAGGGGAGACACATGAAGAAGCTCAAATCACAGATCTTGGGCCCCGAACGAGGCAACCACCGAGCTATCTTCATGATTATTATTGTCACACAACTCAAGAAGACCCCATTCGCATGCACTCAGACCACTCAAAATCTTCAGGTAAGTCCTACCATATCACTAACTACATCAATTATGAATGTTTTGCAGAAAATCATCAAGCTTACCTCACGGCAATCACAAGCCATGAGGAGCCTCAAACATACCAGTAAGCCATAAAGAAACGAGAGTGGCAAGATGCCATGGCACTGGAGCTCAAAGCATTGGAGGATAACAAGACCTGAGACCTTGCACTTCCACCCAAAGGAAAGAAGGTAGTGGGGTACAAGTAGGTCTACAAGGTCAAGTATAAAGCATCTGGAGAGGTGGAGAAATATAAAGCACGCCTTGTGGCCAAGGGCTACACACAAGTGGAAGGGGAAGACTTCAACGAAACTTTTGCCCCAGTTGCAAAAATGACGACGGTACATTGCTTGCTTTCAATTGCCATAGCAAGAGGATGGGAGCTCCATCAAATGGATATGAGCAATGCCTTCTTGCACGGAGACTTAGAAGAGGAAGTCTATATGTAAGCACCAGAGGGATATAACGTTCCAAAGGCGGGCATGGTGTGCAAGCTGAGAAAATCACTATATGGGTTGAAGCAAGCCTCTCGTAACTGGTATGCGAAGCTATCTCAAGCTCTCTTGTAGTATGGATTCCAGGAGTCCCATGAGGATCATAGCCTTTTCACATTCTCAAAGCAAGACACCTTCCTTGCTGTATTGGTGTATGTGGATGATCTCGTGATAACAGCAAATAATGGAAACGTTTGCAGTGACTTCAAACAATACCTATGCTAATGCTTTCACATGAAAGACCATGGCACCCTAAAATACTTCCTCGGTTTGGAGCTTACACGAGGGCGTTCTGGGCTTTTCATGTGCCAGCGCAAGTATACATTAGACATCTTAAGTGAATGTAAGATGTTAGACTGCAAGCCCGCTTCATTCCCCATGGAACAAAATCATAAGCTTGCTCTTGATTCTGGGCTAGCCTATCCGGATCCACCACAATATCATTGTCTTGTTGGTCGTCTCATCTACCCCACTATAACTCTTCTAGAGATCACATATTCAGTGCATATTTTGAGCTAATTCATGCAGGCTCCACAACAGGGTCATTGGGATGCAATCATGCGGGTATTGCGCTATTTAAAATCTTCACCGGGTCAGGGTATCGTCCTGCCCAAATAAAATAATCTCACTTTGGAAGCATATTATGATTCGAACTGGGCATCATGCCCACTCACTCGCAGGTCCATATCCGGGTACCTGATGAAATTAGGCTCAACCCCTATTTCTTGGAAGACCAAGAAGCAAACAACGGTCTCAAAATCTTCCAGTGAAACAGAATATAGAGCAATGGGACAAGCAGTAAGCGAGGTCCTTTGGCTAAGAAGTCTCCTCACAAGTTTGCAGGTTGAATGAAAATTGCTCACCATTTTGTACTGTGATAATCAAGCTACTATTCATCTTGCAGCCAATCCAGTCTATCACGAGAGAACGAAACACATCGAAGTAGATTGTCACTTTATTCGAACACATCTATAAGAAGGCACAATTGCTACTAGCTATATTCCAACAAGGAAGCAACAAGCAGATATCTTCACAAAAGCTTGGGGTAGAAAGATTTTTCAAGAACTAACGGTCAAGTTGGGTGTTCAAAATCCCCACACTCCAACTTGAGGGGGAGTATTGGAAGATAAGGAACAACAACCGAAAGTGGTTAAGCTTTGCATGGATTTTGCATGGGATAAGATTAGATTAGATTATGTACTTTCTTTGGGTTGTTATGTAATCTGTTCAAGCTATAGATAAGATTTGTTTTCATCCAGCTGTGGATAGAATATGTTATCTTGGAATTTTTTATCTTAGAGTCCGATACTAGCATAAATAGATGGATCAGTGTAACCTTTTGATAGCAATGAAATACAGAGAGCCATATTTCTAATAGCCACATAACAGTTGAGTGTCCAGGATTCGTAATTAGCAAAAGGATGGGAAGTGAGGTTCACCCATACTATTTGGGAAGGTAATAAATGTGCAAATTCGCTTACTAACTAGAATTTGGATCAAGATTTCGGTATTAATGAGCTTTTGAGACCTCTTTGAGTGTTGTAAAAAGGAGCAAGACGCCTGAATATATAGAGATGAGGAAGTCAAAGCTGAAAATGACTTTGATCTTATGGAGGATGAAGAATCTGTTGATGCTACCCCTCTCACCAATGAACAACTCATGCCTTACATGAAACATACAATAGGTGCCATGTATGATCGGATGGATGCCATGGAGCGACACCAAGCTACCATGCAATGATAATTGGAGGACATGATGCGACACTTTCCACTGCCAGAAGACTAGTTATAAGATTCTTATGATTTTTTTTTGCTGTTGTTAGTGATTGTTTTGCAAATAATGATGTATATGTTGAAAAATGTAATTGACTGACTTATTGATGAATGAATAAGAATCTTTTTTTTAAACTCTCGTGCTGAATAGTTGAATTGTTGCTAAATTGAATCTATTATGTTTTGAAGTGGATTCAGAGGATACCTAAGATAGGTACGTATATGGTAGTTTTCTTCTTATACAGTCGCTACCAAATGTATTGAATCAAGGGGTGGGTACCTACAAAGAGACTCCAACGCTCAAGTCATGTAGTGTACAAGTAGAGTTTATGCAATGAGATAGTAGATACCTGTTAAGGTTGACTTAGCCTGGTATATATAGAGCGTGACTAGAATCGTAATAAGATCAATATTAAATTCATGTATTTAGGATTAGTAACCTGTTAAGGATTGTCTTCCTTTTGTCATTGGAGAGTATCCCTATAATGTAGGAGCGTAGATATGATGATTATCCACAATTAGAGGCAGTTATGGATCCTATGATTTCGCAAGATCATGATTGACAGTTATGAGTATCTATGCAGATCTAGTTATCTGTTATGATCTGATGCCATATTCCACTGTCTTAGGCTTCGACCGGGGTATAGGTGGCGGAGTCTGGTGATATACGTGCCGGGTTAATCCTACTGGATAGGATCCCAGATCACGATTCAGAACAGTTGCCCCCAACTTGGCGCTTAGGCAGAATCTGAGTGTCAAGGTAAGTTTGACTAGGATCACCAAGCACGTGGTGGACTAAACCCTAGCTTTTGGTGTCAGGTTTCACGGTGTCTCACACTGATGCTGAGGTCCGTAGTCAAACATAAAATTCCTCCAACATTGGAAAGTGGTCAGAAACCGTGATGGGTCCTTGTCGACATGTTCATTCCTTAGTCCGAGGTTTAATTCCAGTTGCCCTCGTGGATGATTCACGAGGTCTTCTCTTCTTCGGTAACGTCCTTCCCAACTTGGACTTTTTAGAAACTATTGTTTTGATCTTATTGGGAATTAAGGACTCTTTAATGGAGGGTGTCAGCTTCATGTTGTTTCCCAACCACCCCTCTCGTAACCAATAGGAAAGGGAGAGCATTAAATACGAATTTTATGGCTTTACAAGTTCTCTGTCCTAGGAGCCAATTAGAACCCTTTATTCCTTTTATAAATAAGGAATGTTTGCGTTTGACGTTGGCATTCCCTATTGCGTTTCTATCTGGAAATGACCTTTTCTCGGAGAATGGCTTCTCCTTCCTTTTCTGCACATTCTTAGAGAACTTTTCCTCTTGCAGAGACTTTCTTCTTGTTCTTCCCCGAGTTTCTGAAAGTTTTTTGTTACCTTTGTAAACGATTCTCCTACTAAATATATTTCTTTCTCAGCATATTAATGACAGATATCTCTCTCTCCCAGCATACAAGGGTTTGTTTGATCTACGCTCAGTCGTTGGGGAGGTCTGTGATACCTGTCGTGTTGGATGAAGGCAATTGGAGAAATAAAGTTCTTAATTTTCCTCCTTTCCGACAAATCCTCTAAGAGCATTTGGATATGCAGGGGGGACTATTGAGACTGCTCTGTGATTTTAAACAGCTTGGGGTGATCATGAAATTGGTTAGGGTTCTGATGGAATGATCTTTTTATGAAAAATTGTGCCCCATCCAACGAAGGAGAGTGTACCTCGGTCTTTATTATCATGGTGAAGAAGGCAGGGAAGAAGAATTTGGCAAAAGTTCTAGGATCCGGCAATAGTGTACTATTCTAGTTTGTCAGGGTTCTTCAAAGACAATCTACTTTTTCAAGAGGCCGCTTCACAGGGAAGAGATCAATGTTAGTTGCAGAGGAAATGTGGATGTGACATGATGTTGGTGATGATGTTTGCCCATCTTTCGGGATCTTTAGTGGCTACTCTTTTCTTATATGTTTCATGCCTCAATGTTTTCCTTTCCCTCTGTTCTTTGATGTATTATGTTTGGAATAAGAATATTTAATAAAATTTCTTTACAGTGAACTCTTTTCTTTTCTCTTTTATCTTCCGTGTTGCTTATCATTTTCCGGGGTGAGTCCAACGCTCGCCTTGATTTAATATGCTAAGTTGCCCCTAACTTGGTACTTAGTCGAGACCGACAAAGTGCCAAGTTTAAATACTTGTCTCTAGGGTCTTTGTACCTTGTAGGGGTTCTTCGGGGTGTTCGGTTCTCTAACAGGCTTTTCCTTGTTGAGTGAATACTTCGATTTTGTCTGGGCTCCAAACAATATTTCCAGACTCTTATATATTGAGGTTGCATGTCTCTTGGCCTGTTGGGTAACCGTCATCTCAACTACCATGACAGTTATGAGGGTCATGTGGCATGCTACGGTTGAGCGGACATGCATAGTGCTTCGCGCGCCATAATGAGCATCTTTTTCAAATCTGGATTATTCGGACAGAATTACCCCTTAATCGTAGCCTTTATAAATAGGGTTTTAACCTCTCTTTTTCGCTTCGCTATTTCTTACTGAAAAGTGGTGGCTTGAGGAGATTTTCGATGAGCTTTACGGCGGCTAAAGGTGGTTCTGATACTCTTGGAGTTTCAAAGACTTGATTTCCTCCATTTTTTTCTATTTTCTTCAAGGTATTCCCTTCCCTTTCACTTTATTTTTGTTTATTCTTGTTTCGTGAGTAGTTACGCACTCTCTTGATGGAGTGCATTTTCCTTTTGTCTCTGCGAACAAGGGTGGGAATATTGTTTCTCCTCTTTTCAATGGCGTTGTCCTATGGAGCACCTCCTCCATCGCACTACATGCGGTGAAGGTGTCCTTCTAAGACTTTAGCCTTGGATGGTGCGGAGGCCAATGCGAGGGCGCGATTAGTCCTTTTTGTTTGCCCATTGCCATGTTTGGATCTTCGAACTTAACTAGTTCTGACCCTCGACCTCTGTGTGTCTTCTAGGAATTCGGATGGCCAGAAGGAGAACGGTAAGACTAGAAGCATCCACCTTGGTCCTAGAAGCTCGGGAACTAGAGAATCAAAAGGCCCTGGAGGAGGTGATTCATATTTGCTAAGGTCCGGAGTTGTCTTATCCATTCATTGCAGATGATGCTTTTGACCGAATATCTAGTTATCAGTCCATGGCAGATTTGGACAAACTGAAGGATTATTTAGAGCTCACCGAGAGGCATGAAAGGGATGGCGAGTTCCTAATCTTGCTCTCGGGAAATGAACGGGTGTGATCGACCCGACAAGTGGGGGAACACTTCATGTTTCTATATGAGGACTTTTTTTTACAAGGTTTGGATTTTGGCTCCCCTTCAACGATTTCCACATCGCCGTCCTATAGACTCTTCATGCCACCCCTACCCAGATTCATCCTAATGGTTGAGCAAATATTTTGGCCTTTGAAAGAATATGCCGGTTGGTGGGGTTGCGTTGTTCGGATGGGGCTTTTTTCTATTTTTATATGCAGTATTTTGTTCATGGTGATCGCGCTCCTCAGCAATACTAGCTTTCGGTCCGATCACGGTAAGAAAGGATAGTATTCTTTCCGTACTTGGAAAGTTACAAGGATTTTAAGGAGAAGTTATTTAAGTTGATGGCAGTTGGCGGTACTCATCCTTTTTGGTTGGGTAATAATAGGGAGTCGACATTTAGTATGTACTAGAACCCGACTGCCTGGAGTATTCCCACTCAGTCGTTCGAGAGGGAAATAGGTCAGCTGAATGATGAAGAAACTGAATGTGTTAACTTCTTCGAGATGTGGGTTGACAAAGTCGACAAGATCCAACCTAAAGAAATATTGGACACCTCAGACGACGAGACCCTTTGCGTCATGTTAGGTAGTATAGGCTGCTGTTTATGCTTATTTATATATCTTCTCTTCTTGTTCCGTTTTATCACTATTTCTAACTGCCTTTGTTGATTTTGCAACAAGCTTTGCCAAGATGACTCAAAATGGAAAAGCTTTGGCAATCCTTGAAGCCTTGAGGGCCAAAAATCCACTGGGGCCATCAAACCCCTTGCTAATGTTATACCGGTCTCCCAGCCCCGTCTAGTCGAGGTCCCTATGATGGAAAGGGAACCTATCCATATGGAGGATTCCCCCCTTTCGCTTGAAAGGCACAAGAGAAAAGCGATGGACGCAGGTCAATTAAATGACCGGGGTAAAAGGGTCGTGGTTGAAGACAACTCTGGGCTAATCAATCTGTATTGCGAGGAGTCAAACTCTCATGAGTTCATCGATTTCAATCTTCTAGATGAAGAAGTTGTCACTCATTTGGCTTAACGTATCAAGAAGGCTACCTTCTCCTGGTTTAAGACTTTTGGACTCCGTCTTATCATGGAGACATGGTACTTGGAGCACATAGTTGAAGAGCATGAGCAGGAGTTGGAGGAAAGGGCTACTACCACTAAACAGGGTGAAAACCAAGCTCTTAGGGCAATGAAAGAGGTTGTAAAGGCAAAAAATGATGCTGAAACTCGGACCTGAGAGCTGGAGAGCGAGGTGACCGCCCTAAAGGATGCCGGGAAGAAAAAAGAGGCTAGTTTGGCAGAGGTTAAGGGGAATGTAACCATACTAAAGATTGAGAATGAAGGTTTTGGGGCAAACAACTAGTAGCTTGAAGCCAAGGTTACTTCCTTGTAGGGCGATGTCGGTCAGCTCCTTACTGTTTGCACCGATATCAAAGAGGAGTAGTTCCAAAATGCCATTGACCACTTTTGGCTCTTCAATCCTGGGGTCGCCTTGGTTTTGGATGCCCTGGATTCTGGGAAAATAGTTTGGGATGGTTGTCTCGTGCTTCCTAATGTTGCTCCAAAGAGTTCAAGTGTTGAACGCTCTTCTGCTGTTGCCCGTGGTCCAAATCCCGCCACAAAGTAATTTTGATTTCTGCTTTTGCCCCCTATGCGAGGTTTAGTTTTTTGTATGAACGATGATACTAACCCATTTTTTAGGGTTTTAATTGATGTTGCTTTGTTTACTTGTGTTCGTTGGTCTATTTCGGGGTCCAACGTCTATCGTGTTGTTTAAAACAACTGCTATAGACTTAGAGTTTGATTAGAGAGTATGTCGTGGTCAGGGTCCAACGCCCATTACCATTGAACATTTAGGATTCCCTTTAGGACTCAAGCGTGAATTAAAAATTAGAACCTTGACTTAGGAACCGATGTCCAAAACATTTTTGGCATTTGAGTACCATGCTTAAGGTAAAAAACTTTGTGCGAGATCCATTACTAGTTGTTTAGTATTTAGGATCCTCTGACTTCGGTGTAATAAAACTTATTCGGGGTCTGTACTATTTATCTTGGTATCTAAGATCCACTCGTAATTTGTTTTATTCCTAGCAGTCCTTGACCAGGGTCTTTTAATGCTTACGGTTTGGCACCGAAATTTTCCCGAGATGAGATTTTTCCCATGCACCACATGTTTAACATAAGACGACTCATGATGGGTACTATGATGACTTGGGATGTCATAATAGCCTTTAGACGCCTTTGAAAGCTTCAGTATAATCATATGTATCAAAACCGCAATGCTTGTTTTATTGAGTTGGTAAAAAGACTAAGGTCCATACAATGTGCTCCTATAACAATTAGGGCAGATCAAACATGAAGTACACTAGGAGACTAGGCCTTAGAAGACACTTAACTATAGTACTTTCTAAGTTTGTTTGCATTCCAGTAGTTCTTCACCGGCTTTCCTATTAATGTCTTCAGAGTATAAACTCCTTTGTCGGTGCTGATCACGATATGGTAGGGGGCCTCCTAGTCAGGGGCTAGTTTCCCTTGGGAGACATTCCTTCTGCTAATGTCAGCCGTGCGGAGTACTAGGTCGCCTAGCTAGAATTACCTAGGGATGACCTTCAGGTTATACTGGGTTGTCGTTCTCTGCTTGATTATGGCATTGCGTATATGAGCAACGCGTCTTCTTTCTTCAAACAGATTCAAGTCTTCCCTAATCAAGTCAGGGTTATTATCAGGTGAGAAGTTCTAAAGACGCCAGCTTAGTTCTCTAATCTCCACCAGGATCATTGCCTCGCATCCATAGGTTAGCTTAAAGGGACATGGTCTAACTGTTCGGCCTAATTTCCTTTGGCTTCATCTAGTCTTCTCTTTAACCTTTGACGATAATACAGTTTGTTGCTTTAGCTTGTCCGTTTGTTCGAGGTTTTTTCATGGCACTGCAATGATGTTTTATTTTCAACCTGGCAAGTAGTTCGTCGAACCCTTTGTCTTTGAACTGTGTCCCATTATCCGTAATAATAGACTCTGGGACTCCGAACCTAGTGATGATATTGCGCCATGTGAACTTCTGAATTCGGGAAGAGGTGATGTTTACTAAGGCCTCTGCCTTAATCTATTTAGTGAAGTAGTCCACAACCACTACCAAAAACTTTAGTTACCTGGGCGCTTGAGGGAACAGACCCAAGATGTCCATACCCCATTGATAGAATGACTAGGGTATAGATGTCATAGATAGTTCCTCTGGCAGAGCATAATAATGGTCGGAGTGTCGTTGACATTTGTCACATGCTTGGATATGCGCAAGAGAGTCTGCCTCCATTGTCGGCCAATAGTATCTTGCCTTGAGTGCCTTTAAGGCTAAAGTTTTGCCTCCCAAATGATGTCCACAACTCCCCTTATGGACTTCGGCCAATATATACTCGACTTCTTTCGGTGCGAGGCATTTAAGGAGGGGTGAAGAGAACCCACGTTGGTATAACTATCCATCATAGATGGTATATCAGACTGTGGCTTTCTTTAATTTGAAGGCTTCCTTCAGATCCTCGGGAAGACTACCAAACTTTAGGTACTCCATCAATGATGCGATCCAAGTACACTCATACACTTCAATTTGGAAGACAGACATCTTAGCGATGGAGGGTTGTGAAAGGGTCTCCTGGATCACTGAACAGTTGTTACTCAAACTCTTCGTGCTGGCCAATTTGGATAAGAGGTCGGCCCTATAATTTAGCTCTCGGGGTATATGCTCTACCTTTATCACTCAGAAACTTATGAAGAGTTCTTATACTCTTGTTAGGTACTTCTGCAAGAGGGGTTCTTTGGCTTGATAGTCACCTCGAATTTGGGAGGTCACAAGCTATGAGTCACTATAAAGTCTGATTTTTGTGGCTTCTAAGTCTCTGGCCATTGTTAGTATGATGATACATACTTCATATTCTGCCTGATTATTTGAGGTAGAGAATTCGAACCTAAGGGAGTTTTCAATAGTCTCTCCCTCGAAATTCTCTAGGATTACCTCGGCATCACTTCCCTTCAGGTTTGAGGACCTATCAACGAACACGATCCAGGATATTTCCTTGATATCACTGGGTTCTGAAGTGAGTTTGGCTAGGAAGTCTGAGAGTGCCTATGCCTTGATGGCTACTCTGGGTTCGCAAGCAATCCTAAACTCGGAAAGCTCAATGGACTAGGCAATCATCCTCCCTGCCAAGTCCAGCTTATGCAATATCTGTCGAATAGGCTGATCTGTTCTTACTACCACTGGATGATACTAGAAGTATTGTCTTAGTCTTCTGACCATGATGATGAGTGCAAATGCAACCTTTTTTGATTTTTTGATATCGGAGCTCAGGGCCTTGTAGCACCTTTCTCATGAAATAAACTGATTTTTTACCTTCAAATGTTTCCCTGACAAGTATTGAACTCACAGCCTCCTCATAGATGGAGAGGTACACGTAAAGTGTTTCACCTGACTCCAGCCTCGTAAGAATGGGAGGGGATGACAAAATGTTCTTCAAAGACGTGAAAATGTCCTCACAGTCCTTAGTCTACTCAAATCATGTCCCCTTTTTCAATAACTTGAATAGAGGGAAGGATTTGTGAGTAACTTTGGCTAGGAATCATGTGAGAGCCACGATTCATCTAGTTAGCTATTATACTTATTTCACACTTTGGGGACTATGTATGTCAAGCACCGCTTTATATTTGTCTAGGTTTTCCTCAATACCGCAGTGAGTTAGCATGAATCCTAAAAACTTGCCAGCCTGGACCCCAAATGCGCATTTTTCTGGATTAAGCCTCATGTCATGCTTCCTCAACCGCGTAAACACTTCTTCGAGGTCTGAGGTGTGTGATCCAGACGACGGGGTTTTGATTATCATGTCATCGATGCAAACTTCTAGCATTCTCCTCATTTGTTCTTCGAAAACTTTGTTCATCATCATTTGATAAGTGGCCCCTGCGTTCTTTAAACTAAAAGGCATTACATTGTAACAGTAACTTGTCCTTTCAGTGATAAAGGTAGTTTTATCCTCGTCTCTGGGATATATTGGGATCTGATTGTATCCGAAGTAGGCATCCATGAAAGATAGTAGACAGAAATTGAAAGAGCTGTCAACTAGTTATCAACGTTTGGGAGGGGGTATGGATCTTTAGGATACACTTTATTCAGGTCTGGATAGTCCTCACACATCCTCCACTTTCCGTTTGACTTTTTAACCGGGACCACATTTGAGAGCCATGTGGTGTAAGAAATTTTCCTGATGAAGCTGACACTCAGTAATTCCTTGACTTGCTCCTCAACAATATGTTGCCTCTTAGGGCTAACTTTTCTTTTCTTCTGGGAGACTAGTTTCGCATCTCGTTTAATAGATAAATAATCGCAGATGAAAGCGGGGTTAAGCGCAGACATATCAGAGGACGTCTAAGCGAATAAGTCTTTGTTTCTCTAAAAAAGTTCTACAAGTTGGATCCTCTCGTGTTCTTCAAGGTTTGCACCTATTTTGGTGACATGGTTCGGCTTGTCACCAAACTAAAGTGGGACCAGTTCCCCTTTTGGATGAGGTCTGGTGTCTCAAATTTCCTCTTGTATATCCAACTCGGATATCAGGATGTTGACTTAATCACGAGCCAGGCTGGATATGCGTGCCTTTGTTTTCCTGGAAGCTCTATTGATTTTCAGACTCTCATTATAGCACTTGAGGGCTACAATCTGATCGCCTTGACTGTGACCACTTCATTATTCCTATTGAGGAATTTTATAGCCTGGTGGGCAGTAGAGACTACAACGACAATGTCATTTAATATAGGACGACCTAGAATAATGTTGTAAGCCGAAGGGCAATCCATAACCAGGAATCTCACCTTGATAGCTCTATACAAATTTTCGTTACCCAAGGTTAAGACAGTTTCAAAATACCCTACTAGGGTATCCTTTTCTCCGGTAAAACTAGTGAGTTCACCTTCATATGGTATGAGTGCAGACAAAAGGAACTCTAGCCTTTCGAAGGTGTCCATGAACATGATATCCACTGAATTTCCTTGGTCCACGAAGATGCGACGGACTTCGACATTAGATATTATCCCGGATATGACCAGTGGGTCATCATGATCTTGGATAATCGTAGTCTTTATCAGAGAAGAAAATGGGCAGTGCGTCTTTATCTTTGGTATGGGGTCTTTATGAAGAGCTAGAGACGCTTAAGATTGTTGTCTGGAGTGCCTTATTCCAGGAGTTATTAGACAAGCCCCCACCTGCGAATCCTCTGCTAATGGTACTGATAAGCCTATCCTTCTTGTTACTCTAACCTTGGATGTCTTGGTTCTGATCTTATCTGTTTTCAGCATCACGACGTGGTGGTGACCGAGATCTTCTGGTAGGACTCCGGGTTCTTCTTCTTTGACATTGGTTTGAACTCTGTTGGGGACTGCAGCTTCGTCTTTGATCCCTACGTCTTTCACAGTCCTTTTTTCCTCGAAAACTACTGATATATTTTTGTAGGCGTCCCTCCTTGATCAGAGATTCAATGACATCTCAAAGTTGATAACAGTCTTCTGTCTCATAACCATAGCTTTTACGCCACCTACAATATTTCGAGTGGTCCTTCTGGGACTGCTTCTTCAAGGGTTGTGGCCTCTTAATATCTTAAAACTCAGTTTGAAGGACCTCCTTCAAGATTGTCTCTCGAGAGGTATTCAAATGAGTGTACTCAGAATACTTGGGCCGATACCATTCGCTCTTAGAAGAATCATGGGGCTGGTTAGAGTTTTGGTTCTTTTTCTGATGAATGGGTTCTCCTTTTTCCAGACTCTCTTTAGCCTTAGTAATCTCCTTTAGTTTGACATATTTATCTGCTCGTAGGTAGAATTCATCTAGACTTGTGGGCTTCTTTTTTGCTAATGATCGAAAGAAGCCTGAGTCAATTCAGAGACCGTTCCTAGTATAATGGAGGGATATCCTGTCATCCAAGTTTTCTATATCGACACATGCGCTACTGAATCTCTTTATGTATTCATGCAAGGATTCACTGCTCCCTTGGCGAATTCCAGAAAGAGAATCAATCGACTTTGGGCGCTCCTTGGTGGTGGTGTAGTGCAATAGGAAACGTTGGGTGAGGTCCTCCCAACCCGTAATTTTTGTCCATAGAGTGATGAATCATCAGATAGCATCCTTCTTCAAGAAGAGAGGGAAAGCCCGACATAGCAATTTAGGGGTGTGTCCGTAAAGCTGCATGGACTGAGTATATGCGTCCAAGTGTTCCTGAAGATCTGTCGTCCCGTCATAAGGCTCCAAATTGCTCGAATGTTTGAAATTCCTTGGGACCCTATTGATAATCACATATTTTATACATTAATAAACCTTCATTTTTAGTCATTTACACTCTCTATGTACTTAATTGATTGAGTTTGGTTAAATTTTGTAAGTTTGGACTCAAATTAGACTTAATTGATTTTTCTAACATTATTTGGGTTTTACACTATTTATGTATTTCCATCATATCTTGAGTTCTAGATGTCTTATAATTATGTATCTTACCTTGTAGGAAAGATAAGAGGGAGCTCTACAACTTTCATGAAGAGCTCCAGGTAAAATATGGACATCTAGAGGAACTAATTAGGCTTGGAAGTCAGAACACGAGTTTTGTGATTGGAACCTGAATAGTGTACAGAAATCAGAGCATAACTCGGGCTGTAGGAATTTTATTAGGCTAAAATTTGGAGACTTAAAAGTTAAAACTCATATTTACAACTTTCATGAAGAATACAAAACCCAGATCGAACTCCTTGAAGGTGATATTGGGTCTGGAAGTCAAAACAGAGATACTGAAATTGGGCCTGAACAGTCTGTAATAATTGGGTAATATCTTGGGCTGTAGGACGAATTTTTAAATGATTTTGGTACCATTGGAAAGCTGAGACAAAAGGCTACAACTTTCATGAAGACCACGTTACTTCATTCTGATGGCATCTATAAGATCAATACTAAATGGTTTCGGCGATAAACAATCTCAGTAATTTTTCTCTCACCAACTCACCATTTGGCATTTTCCACTCATCCACCCATTCCTCAACTACTCTTAATAAGCCCCCTTGTCAATTTGTATCTCTAATCCTATATAAAATGCTCCATTAGCTCATCATTTAAGGGACTTTGGTTTTAGGCTTGGTTAGGAGAAATTATGTTCATACTTGTTATTTGTTTTCATTTGTTGTAATTTTCTCTTCTTCTAAATTGAAGCTATGTTCATCTTTCTCTTCTTCTCTCTTTCTTTCTTCTTGTCTATGAGTAACTAAATCTTCATTTTGCTTGAGTGAAAGAGTGAAGCTCTTGGTAATGAAATAATGTTAGATTATTTTATTTCTTGTGCTTAAATGATATATTATAAAATAGACATTATATGTGTTGTATTTTGTTTCTAATCAATTTAGAAACCTTCATTGTATAGTGGAGATCTTGATTTATTGTAGACAAGAAGATTGGCACAGTGAATGCTTGAGCTCACTTACAGTTGTTGGTAGATAATTGAATGAATCATAATATGATTGCATATATAATTGAACTTTGAATATTATATTTTCCTACTAGAACTTCCTTTATGTATAGATTTTAATTGAGTTATAAAGAGAAATAATCTTGCCTCTAATTTATTACTAAGAGTGGATCTCCTAACCCAAGCAAATCATTTTTAATTTGTGAACAACTTTTATTACTTTTGGTGTTGTGACAAATCCTTTTCTTGCCTCAATTAATTTTTCTTCATCAATTCCCTGTGGATCGACTTCGGACTCTCGAGAATTTATTACTTGAGACAACCTGCACTTGGGTTTGCATCCTTTAAATCCGCATTAAGCTTTTGGCATCATTGTCGGGGACTTGATTTGAAGTTTTAATTTATTGAGGTTCTTTTTCTTTAATAAAATCTATTCTTTCTTTTCCCTCATCGGAGCAAAAGATCGATTTGTCAATCCTTCGAATTCTTTACTAACTCTCTAACTTTCTAACTATCTAACTTACTAACTTACTAACTTGCTAACATACTAACTTTCTAACATTTATATTTATGTCATTTACTTATGTTTACTAACTTTTAATTTATGTCATTTATTTTCTACTTACTAACTTTTACTTTTTGCTCTCTAACTTTTAATTTTTGTCATTTATTTTCTACGCTTCTCTAACTTTTTAATTTCTATTATTTATTATTGCTTTCTAATGTAATGAAATAATCTTTCTTCTTTTCTTTTCTTTCGCCGACTCTGGTGGGACTCTTTCTCTCTCCGATTTTCATATTTTAAATTTATTTTCTGCAATTTACTTTCTATACTTTATTTTCTCGTATTTTACTTTCTACACTTCCTAACTTACTAATTATTAACTCTCTAATTATCTAACTATTTTAATTTATCAGTTATCTAACTTTTTACTTGTTAATATTGATTGGGTGGTTGGTTTATACCACATCCTTGTTAATATCTAATGGCAGGTGTAAATCGCTTGTACATTATTTTTTCTTTTTTAAGTCATTTATTTATGTTTAATTGGTATTGTGATTTAAATTTTGGTCGTTTAGTTAAAATTAATCTTGATACTTTATATATTGATTTGTTTGAATCACAATCACACACAATTGACACAATGATTGAAAATGAAAGTGTACATGATGAACATGAAAATCAACCGTTGTGAAATATGCATGAATATTTGCAACCACCTCGAAATTTTAATCCATCATGCTTTATCTTTCCACTCAATGTCAATAATTTTAGATTCAAGCCAAGTATGATTTCTTTGCTTCCTAATTTTTATGGTTTAGAGTCTGAAAGCCTATATTTATAGCTGAAAGAATTTGAGGAAGTATGTATTACTTTCACTGACCAAAATTGCACCGAAGAGATTGTTAAGCTTAAATTGTTTTCTTTTTCTTTGAAAGATAAAACAAAATTTTGGCTTAACACTTTGAAACCAAGATCAATTGGCACATGGCAAGAAATGCAAGGTGAGTTCTTAAAGAAATTTTTTCCAACACATAAAACCAATGCTATGAAAAGACAAATCCAAATTTTTTTTCAAAATTCAAATGAAGCATATTTTCAATATTGGGAACGGTTTAGAGATTTGTTAAATTCTTATCCACATTATGGTTTTGAAAAATAGCGCACTATAAGCTTCTTTTATGAAGGTTTAACACCTGAAACCAAACAATTTGTGGAAACAATGTATAATGATGAGTTTCTTGATAATAATCTGAAGAAGCTTTAGACTATTTAAACCAGCTGGTTGAAATTCTCAATCTTGGCATAGTACTAACCTTGCTGAAAATTCCATTAGATCTAACCTTGCAAGTGCTAATAAAAGAAAATATCACATTAGTCAAGAGGAAGATTTAAATGCTAGGTTTGCCAGTTTAGCTAGAAAGGTTGAAGATATGGAATTAAGAAAAGCAAAAGAAATCAAATCTGTGCAAAATGAAGAAATTTGTGGCATTTGTGATGACTTAGGACACTCAACACATAAATGTCCTAATATTCCTGTTTAAGTTGTACATGAGTAAGTAAATGCAATGAATAATTTTAAAAAACCATTTACTTCTTCTTTTTCAGATTCATACAATCCAGGATGGAGAAATCACTCGAACTTCAGCTGGAGGAATAATAATCAGTCACAATTCATGCAACCACCACCTCCTCAGGCACAACAGGACTCTTAAAATTCTCAAGGATATACACCTTATGCCCCACCATATAGAAAAAACCTTGAAGAAAATTGCATACATTCATAGAAAAGCAAGAGGCCATTAATAAACAAAACAATCAAATCATAAGTGACATAAAAGAAACTCTTGCTAAACTTTCTTTTGCACTCACCATTCACGAGAAAAGAAAATTTCATTCTCAACCTCAACCAAATTCCAAAGGTCAATACAGTCTAAATGATGGGAGTTCAGAAAACCAACAAATAGATCAAGGCAAGTCAGTAATAACTCTTAGAAGTGGAAAGGTTGTTGAAAAACAAATTCCCGAACCTTGTGAGAAAGAAGATGAACTAATTTTCTAAGAAAATGAAGAAGTTGACCAAAAAGAGACCAAACTCTTGCCTTATTTCCTCAAGCATTGAATAATCCAAAGAAATTGGACCACCACACTGAATTTTTTGAAATTTTGAAACAAGTGAAGATCAATATTCCTCTGTTAAATGTTATCAAACAGATTCCTTTTTATGCCAAATATTTGAAGGACTTGTGCATTGTTAAAAAGAAACTAAATGTTAAAAAGAAAACATTTTTAGCTGAACAAGTAAGCTCCGTTCTTCAGAATAATAATGTGTTGAAATATAAAGACCATGGTTGTCCTACAGTTTCATGCATTATTGGAGAACATAAAATTAAAAAAGTTTTACTTGATCTTGGTGCTAGTGTTAATTTGCTTCCATATTCAGTTTATCAACAACTCAACTTGGGTGAGTTAAAACCAATTTATGTAACTCTTCTACTTGCCGATAGATCAATTAAAATTCCAAGAGGAATAGTGGAAGATTTGTTGGTAGAAGTTAATAAATTCATATATCCTATGGATTTCATTGTCTTGGATACTGAACCTATGGTTGATAGTTGCAAGTCAATTCTTATTATTTTAGGCCGTCCATTTTTAGCAACATCCAATGCTTTGATAAATTGCAGAAATAGAGTGGTGAAGCTAACATTTGGAAACATGACACTAAAGCTCAATGTTTTTAACATGTGCAAGCAACCATAGGAAGTCCTTGATGAAAAAGAGGAAGTTGAAGGAATTGAAGCCATTATATATGATCATCTTCAAACAAGGAGTTCTTCTGACCCATTAGAAATTTGTGTAGTCAATTCATTTGAGTCAAGCATGCAATTAGAAGATGATATCTCTGAAATATGCTCTTTGCTTGATTGTACACAGGTAATGGAGTACAAGGGATGGAAGCTAAGATTTGAAGAGCTAAAACCATGAATGATAATGCTCATAAAGAAGTACCCACACCAGAACTAAAGCCATTACCTGCTGGGTTGAAGTACACATTTTTTGGAGAAGAGCAAAACTTTCCAGTGGTAATTTCCTCGTCTCTTACTGAAGAACAAAAAGGTATGTTAACAAAAGTACTTAAAAGGCATAAAAGTGCAATTAGATGGACATTAAAGGACATAAAAGGTATTAATTCATTAATTTGTACGCATAGAATACATTTAGAGGATAATGCTAAAACTTCTCAACAACCTCAAAGAAGATTAAATTCACACATGAAAGAGGTAGTTAAAGCTGAAGTCCTTAAATTGTTTGATGTTGAAATTATCTATCCTATCTCTGATAGCCAATGGGTAAGCCCTACACAAGTTGTGCCTAAGAAATCTGGAATAACAGTGGTTGAAAATGATAAAGGTGAATTAATACCTATGTGAGTCTCATCTAGTTGGCGTATGTGTATTGATTTTAGAAAATTAAATGCTACTACTAGGAAAGATCATTTTCCCTTACCATTTCTTGATCAATTCTGGAAAGGGTAGCATGACATCCATACTACTGTTTTCTTGATGGTTTTTCGGGTTATAATCAAATACCAATTGTATTGGAAGATCAAAAAAAGACCACTTTTACATGTCCATTTGGTACTTTTGCATATAAAAGAATGTCTTTTAGCCTTTGTAATGCTCCGGTAACATTCTAAAGATGCATGTTAAGCATTTTTAGTGACATGATTGAGCATTATTTAGAGATTTTCATGGATGACCTGACAGTTTTTGGAGATTCTTTTGAAAATTATCTTGATAATTTGAAAAAAGTTCTTAAAAGATGTGAAGAAAAATGATTTGTGTTAAATTAGAAAAAATGTCATTACATGGTTACCTCAGGAATAATGTTAGGTCATGTGATATCTTTTAAAGGAATTGAAGTTGATAAGGCCAAAGTTGAATTAATTGCTCATTTGTCTTCCCTAAAAATAGTCAAAGAAGTTCGTTCTTTTTTAGGACATGCAGGATTTTACTGAAGATTCATAAAGGATTTTAGTGCCATATCTAGCCCATTATGTAATCTTTTGTTGAAAGATGCACCATTTGATTGGACTCAAGAATGTCAAAAATCTTCTGAAAAATTAATTGGTCTTCTGACATCTGCTCCTATCATGAATTCTCCTGACTGATCTTTGCCTTTTGAGTTGATATATGAAGCTAGTGATTTTACTGTGGGCGCTGTTTTAGGCCAAAGAAAGGAAGGTAAGCATCATGTGATTTGTTACGCAAGTAAAACTTTAAATAGTGCACAAATGAATTACACCCCTGAAAAAGAACTACTTGCTGTAATTTTTGTACTGGATAAATTTTGATCTTATTTAATTAGTTCTTCTATTGTGATTTTCACCGATCGTGCTATTGTTAGATATTTGATGTCTAAGCAGGATGCCAAACCAAGATTGATACGATGTATCTTATTGCTTCAAGAATTCAATATCACAATAAAAGATAAAAAAGGAGCTGAAAATGTTGTCGTTGATTATTTGTCTAGACTTACAATAAACTCACCTTTTGATAGCACACCCATCAATGATTCTTTTCTCGATGAATTTTTATTTTCTGTCAATTCCATGCCGTAGTTTGCTAACATAGTCAACTTTCTTGTAACAGGAAAGATGCCGCCTCAATGGACGCACCAAGATAGAAGGAAATTTTTGACAAAGATGAAAAATTTTTATTGGGATGATCCATACTTGTTCAAATATTGTCCTAACCAAATCTTTCGAAGATGTGTGCCCAACAGTGAGGTAGGTAGTGTCATTAAATTTTGTCACTCAGAATCATGTGGAGGTCACTTTTCTTCAAAGAAAACAGCTGCGAAAATCTTGCAGTGTGAATTTTATTAGCCCACTTTATTTAAGGACTGTTATACTTTTTGCAAAAGTTGTGAAAATTGTCAAAAGATGGGCTCAATTTCAAAAAGAAACATGATGCCTCTGAATCCTATCCTTGTCATTGAAATTTTTGATTGTTGGGGAATTGATTTCATAGGCCAATTTCTATCTTCATTTGAATTTGTGTATATTTTGGTTCAAGTTAATTATGTCTCAAAATGGATTGAGGTGATTCCATGTCAACATAATGATCATAAAATTGTTCTCAAATTTTTAAAAGAAAATATCTTGTATCAATATGGAATCCCTCGAGCTATCATCAGTGATGGGAGAACACATTTTTGCAATAAATCATTTGAATCTTTAATGAAGAAATATGGTATTACACACAAAATTGTCACCCTTTATCACCCTCAGATAAGTGGACAAGTTGAATTGGCAAATAGGGAGATTAAACAAATTTTAGAAAAAACGGTTAACCCAAATTGTAAAGATTGGTCTTTAAGACTAAACAATGCACTTTGGGCTTACTGTACTGCTTTCAAAACATCTTTGTGCATGTCACCCTATCGGTTAGTCTATGGAAAATCTTGTCACTTGCCTGTAGAATTGGAACACAAAGCATTTTGGGCCATTAAAGCTTTCAATCTAAACCTTGATGATGCTTGCAAGATATGCAAATAGTAATTAAATAAATTTGAGGAATTGAGAAATTATGCATATGAAAATTCAAAGATTTATAAAGTTAGAACAAAAGCTTTACATGACAAGACAATTTTGAGAAAATCTTTTGAAATTGGTCAAAAAGTTCTGCTTTATAATTTTAGTTAACATTATTCCCTGGAAAATTGAAATCTAGGTGGAGTGGTCCTTTTGTTGTCAAACATGTGTATCCTCATGGGGCCATAGATAATGAGAATCCTAGGAATGGTAATGTGTTTAAAGTTAATAGATAAAGACTCAAATCATTTTTGGAAAACCAAGTTGATGAGGTAGAATTCATCTCTCTTTCTGATCTTTGTTATGAATAAAATTTATTCTAATTTTGTTGCCTTGTTTTTGTAGTTCTTTGTGTTGCTGGTTAAGTGATGGATAACAGTACTCTGTAGCTCTCGAGTCGGTTTATTTTTCAGTTTCCCGAAATAACTGAATCCTTCTCCTTTAAAATGGATGTCATTTTTTCAAACTTGAGAAAATATTTTCCTTCCCTCCTTCAAAATGCTCTGACAAAAATCTATAAAGCTAGATGTGAAAGATTGAAACTGTTAATGCATAAGGGTATGATAGAAGATGTACGCTAGATAATTGAAGTAAAGGTTCGACTAGCAGGTGAGTCTTCAATTTCATTTGACCCATACATGCCAGGTCTTGGAAGAAGTTCATATTCTAAAAGGAGAAGAGCAAAAAGGTTACAAGTCTATCACAAATGTGCACGATAGAATTGTAACAAGTGATGTCGTTCTTTGGGGATAGTTTCCGCAAACAGAGAAGATAAAATTTTCTTCATTAAGAATGGACTGAGTAAGGAGTTATTAGATGATATCTTATTGACTCTTAAGACGTATTCTTGTGGATTTGTGTATCGTGAACTTCGTAATTTGTGGAATCTCTTCAAGGATGAAGAAAAACGTTACAGTTTTGGGAATATGACTCTAAAAGACCATGTTTGCCAATTTATAAGAAAATTAGATGGGAAGCTTATCCTCGACTCATAAAAAGCATTTAAGGTATTACTGGACGTGAAACCAGAGGTAGATGTGAGTCATATCCACAACAATTTGTACATATTATATTCTTTTTCTTTTTTTTCATGTTTTCTTAAAAAAAAAGAAGAAAAAAATGTTTGAACAAGGGTAATCCGGAAGGAGTACCATGGCTTTAATTAGTTGTGGAGCCCCAGCTTTTGGCTGACCTGTCATTGACTCGGGTGGATCTTTGCACGCTGGTCCTTAAAAAAGTTCGTGTACCATGGTCTATAAAGTACCGCACTCTATAACCCAATGTTTATCATCTAGGTACTGTGGAGTTGATGGACAAGCAGAAACATTTCAATCTGGTTATTAGTGAGAAGTAACCTACGACTGCAAAAGTGTATGAGGCATCTGAGCTTGATCCTCTCTTTTATTAGAAGGGGCTCTCAGCGCCCTGGGATGGGACATTTTGGATCTTGGACATTATGAGTTTCAGATTTTAGCATCTTTGTTAATATTACGAGCCCAAGTGTGAGCTCTCCAGGTTCTAGACCTAGGATAGAAACCCACGATGGTTTCTTCTTTCTCTTTTCTTTGAACAAAACGGACATGAGTGTCTACTACACTAGTAACACGCAGTATAAAGATATGTCACTACTGCACTCATGACGCGTAGTATAACGATACGCCATGAAAACTGTACATAAAGATATGTTATCATTTGCTATTATATTTCTTTTATCTTTGTATGATTTTGTTGTATTTTGGTTTTGGACAGACGATCCTTTGAGCAGGGTCCTTCAGGGGTTTCTAGACTTCTTTACCCTGATGGTTTACTTGAAGTAAAACAAAAACAAAACAAAAAATAAATAAATAAAAGATAAAAGATTTTGTGTTTCTTAATTTCAAACTTTTCTGACAACAGCTAACCTACCTTTATAGGTACTATTATTACCCTCTCCATTCTTTTTCCTATTTAAACACTCTATTTTCTCCATTTTTCTCTAACTCAGAATCATTCAGAGAGAAAGGTGAATATAGAAATGGAAGGTGTTTCTGTTCGTCAACTTAAAAATATCTGTGTATTTTGTGGGTCTAAGTATGGGAAGGGTTTAGAGTTTGTAAACACAGCTACCACTCTTGGTCGATCACTTACTGCGAGGAATATTCATCTTGTATATGAGGGAGGTTGTCGTGGGTTAATAAGGGTTGTATCACTTGCTGCATATATAAGAGGTAGTCAGGTTTTAGGTGTCATTCCTGGACCTTCAGCTCAACAGAACATCATTTGAAAGACAATTGGGGAGGAACTTAAGGTATCATCAATACATGAACGAATGAAAATAATGCTTGAAAACTCTGATGCATTCATTGCCTTACTAGGTGATTTTGGTACCTTGGAAGAAGTTTTTCAAATTGTCTCGGGCCCAACTGAACATCCACTATAAACCCATAGGTTTGTTGAATGTAAATAATTTCTTTGATATTTTGTTACTTTTTCTTGACCATGCTGTGGAACAGAAATTTATCACACCTTCGGCAAGATAACTTCTTATCTCTGCTTCCACTATTGATGAGTTGATTGATAAATTAGAAGCTTTTATTCATAAACCTGACCCAGCAATAGCTCAGATAGAATGATCAACAGGAAGCAGTGAGGGAAGCAGGATGAAAAGAAATCCAGATTTGACACTTTGTTTATAGCTTTCCTTTACTTTTGATTTTATTTATCGTACTTTGTTTCTATTTAAATTTGTGTCAGATTTCTTCAGCAGGTAATATCTTCTATCCTTTACTCATCTATATTTTAACATTGAGGACAATGTTGTGATCTGGTTGGGGAGGAAGGATAGTTGACCAAAAAAAAATTTCTTTTTTGGGAAGTATGATATGATTGTCATGGACTTACTAAACCAATGAATGGTGACAGAGTAAGGAGTAATTTTACTCCTGAGACGCATCTAAATTGGGAAGTATGTTTAGTAATATGACTGTCAGAAACCTATTCGTAGTAAAACCAATTAAGGATGGCAGAGTAAGGAGTAAATTTTTCCTTGGAGGTAAGTCTACTCTTGAGCCGCATCTTAGTTGAAGAGATAATTATTTTGTGTAGAAGTAGCAAATGGATTCTTGGATCTTAGCATAAATTATCTTCTTTCTTAAAAATCACAAGCTTGGATATGAATGTTGTTATGATGAATTGAGAATGATAGAAATATACCTTGTGAGATTTTGAGCCTATTGATGAATGAATTGAACATTTGTATCATTCTCTTCTTTCTTGTATGATTTTCACTCATAGAATTGTTACTCTAGAACTTGCTTTGATTCTTTTTGAGGCTATATTTTCACATGCATACATAAATATGATTGAGACATTTTGAAATAGCTACTTTGACCAAATAGCCATCCTTGTATATTTTTCTTTGTGTAACCCATTTGAGCTTATTTGACCATTCTTTGTTTTTAGCTCATTACGTGCCTTCAAGAAAAAAAAACATGTTTTACCCAACCATAGGGGATAAGAGAACATTGGCCTTGTTCTTGAATAAGTGTGGGGGGTGTGTGCAAAATGATTAAAAAAAACAAAAACAAAAAGAAAGAACTTACCACCTTGCGATCAAAGGATTATTAGAGTTTAGAATAAAGGTGGATGCTTGGAAACAACAAGAAGAGAAGGAGAAGGTTCAGGCCTAACAATGAATTCAATTCATCAATTTGGGATTGATCTTCAACAAAACATTAGTCAAATATTGGTCATTGTCTTTTATGATGAATTTTCTCAAACATCTTCTCTACTATAACTGTACTATAATGCTATTTTATTCTCTTTGGTATTTATCTTCTCATATCCATATTATCCCATCTCCTTTACCATGGCTCCATTACAACCTTGAATAAAGTCCTCTTGATTTTTGTATGCATGTGTTTTGAGTAGCAGAGAAGTAGAAGATAAGTAAGCTTATGGTAGTGTAATTATTCATGGATTGAATAGAGTGAAATACTTACCTTTTAAACACTTGAGAGATTGAGAGTGAATTCTGTGAGAATCTATCATTCTTGATTCATTCTTTTTAACTAAAGTTTCCTTGCTTATTGGTTTAAGATGTGAAGAAATGTTACCTCATTAATGCTTTGATCCCTTGAATTTCAAGTTACTCTTCTTGCTTCATCGAGTCTTTTAGAGTTTTTAGCTTTTAAGTCTATGTTGTTTTTCTTTGTTTCCTAGCTTTGGTCTTATGTGTTTTACCCAAGAGTGCAAAAAATTAAGTGTGGGAGAATTTGATAATCATATATTTTATACATTAATAAACCTTCATTTTTAGTCATTTACTCTCTCTATATACTTAATTGATTGAGTTTGGTTATATTTTATAAGTTTGGACTCAAATTGGACTTAATTGATTTTTCCAGCATTATTTAAATTGGACTCAAATTACACTGTTTCTGTATTTCCATCATATCTTGAGTTCTAGATGTCTTATAATTATGTATCTTACCTTGTAGTAAATATAAGAGAGAGCTCTACAACTTTCAGGAGAGTTCCAAGTAAAATATGGACATCTAGAGGAGCTAATTGGGCTTGGAAGTCAGAACACGGGTTTTGTGATTGGAACCTAAATAGTGTACAGTAATTAGAGCATAACTCGGGCTGTAGGAACTTTCATAGACCAAAATTTGGAAAGTTGAAAGTTAAGACTCATATCTACAACTTTCATGAAGAACACAAAACCCAGATCGAACTCCTTGAAGGTGATATTGGGTTTCGAAGTCAAAATAGAGATGCTAAAACTAGGCCTGAATAGTTTGCAGTAATTAGGTCATATCTTGGGCTGTAGGACGAATTTTTGGATGATTTTGGTACCATTGGAAAGCTGAGACAAAAGGCTACAACTTTCATGAAGACAAGTTGCTTCATTCTAATGGTATCTATGAGATCAACACTAAATGATTTCAGAGACAAAGAATCTCAGTAATTTTCCACTCACTAACTCACTATTTGGCATTTTGCACTTATCCACCAACTCCTCACATACTCTTAATCAGCTCCCTTGTCAATTTGTATCTCTAATCCTCTATAAAATGCTCGAATGGTTGATCATTTAGGCAGCTTTGGTTTTAGGCTTGTTGAGGAGAAATTATGTTCATGCTTGTTATTTGTTTTCCTTTGTTGTAATTTTCTCTTGTTCTAAATTGAAGTTATATTCATCTTTCTCTTCTTCTCTCTTTCTTTCTTCTTGTCTATGAGTAACTAAATCTTCATTTTGCTTGGGTGAAAGAGTGAAGCTCTTGGTAATGAAATAATATTAGATTATTTTATTTCTTGTGCTTAAATGATATATTATAAAATGGACATTATATGTGTTGTATTTTGTTTCTAATCAATTTAGAAACCTTCATTGTATAGTGGAGATCTTGATTTATTGTAGACAAGAGGATTGGCACAGTGAATGCTTGAGCTCACTTACAATTGTTGGTAGATAATTGAATGAATCATAATATGATTGCATATATAATTGAACTTTGAATGTTATATTTTTCGATTAGAACTTCCTTTACGTGTAGATTTTAATTGAGTTATAAAGAGAAATAATCTTGCCTCTAATTTATTACCAAGAGTAGATCTCCTAACCTAAGCAAATCTTTTTTAATTCGTGAACAACTTTTATTACTTTTGGTGTTGTGACAAATCTTTTTCTTACCTCAATTAATTTTTCTTCATCAATTCCCTATGGATTGACCTCAGACTCTCGAGAATTTATTACTTGAGACAACCTGCACTTGTATTTGTATCCTTTAATCCCGCATCACCTGTACTCCGTATTCCCAGATAACTATTGTTGGGGGTCGGGGGCCGGGGTGTTGTTTCCAACAACCTAGGTGTCGACCCGCTGGGCTCCTTGTTCATTATGGACTACGTCCCGCTCTCTGTCGTTATTATCCACCCTCACAAATCTTTCAAGATCTTCCAGCCGATGACATTGATCTTCTAACTAATGTCGCTGATCTTCGATCAGTGCTGTTTGCTGGTGCAGTAACTCTCGAAGTTCGTTCCTCATCATCTCAAACTAGATATTATCCTCATAGTGGGATGCATGGTCTGCATTGTTGTTTGAGATCCCTAGACGTGCATACACATGGATTCTTGCTCCTTGGGTAACATTAGGAAAAACAAGCTTATCCCGAACGGAGACCCTTTGCGATGGGGTGGGGCTTTCGGTAGAAGCCAAAGTTTCGTGTCCCTCATGAAGAGTTTCGACAACAACATACTTGCTTCTAGCGACGGAGGTTTCTAGTGGTGCGACGGAAGGAGGGTGGAGTTGTGTCGTTGGGCCTTGTACTTAGCTAGGGGCAACATGTGTAACACTTCCTTTCCTTTGGTTCTGTCCTGTACTCACCATGGTTGATGTTGGAATGAAGTTTATGGTTTCCCATAGACGGCGCCAATGTTCTAAAGTGGATTCAGAGGATACTTTAGATAGGTACGTATATGGTGGTTTCTTCCTTGTGCAGCCGCTACCAAACATATTGAACCAGAGGGGAGGGTACCTGCAAAGGGACTCCAACGCTCAAGTCAGGCAGTGCACAAGTAGGATTTATGCAATGAGATAGTAGATACCTGTTAAGGTTGACTTAGCCTGATATATATAGAGCGTGACTGAAATCGTAATAAGATCAATATTAAATACAAGTATTTAGGATTAGTATCTTGTTAAGGATTGTCTTCCTTTTGTCGTTGGAGAGCATCCCTATAATGTAAGAACATAGATATGACGATTATCCACAATTAGAGGCAGTTGTGGATCCCATGATTTCGCAAGATCATGATTGGCAGTTATGAGTATCTGCGCAGATCTAGTTATCTATTATGATCCGATGCCGTATTTCACTATCTTAGGCTTCGACCGAGGAATAGCTGGCGGAGTCTGTGTAATTGGACATATGCCTTTGAAGATTTGTTTTGATGATAACAAACATGAAGACTAAAATGATAGAAAGACCAAGTCCAAGATCATATAAGAATAAATTTAGGACTTAGGGTCTTTTTGTACGGAGCTCACTCTAATATCTCTCTATTTTGAAAGAAAAATAAAAATTGGTTTTAAAATGAAACTCAAGTGTTTTTTTAAATGATTTATTCAAAATTAGTTTTTATTATTTTATTCGAATAAAGCTTATTCTATTCAAATAAACCTTTTCACGAGTCTCTGTTTTTAATAGCCTTATTTGAATAATGATCCTGCTATTCGAATAACGTCTTTCAGCCTTTTCTGTTTCCTAAATTGTTATTCGAATAACAAGTTAAGTTATTCGAATAATAGCTTTTTAATATTGCTGAGAGCTTCTGTTTTCTTAAAAGACTATTCGAATAAACCATTGTTTATTCGAATAAAAGGGCCTCCAGAAAGGTTTCTCTCAAATGAGTTATTCGAATAACTCAGTAGTTATTCGAATAATCCCAATTTTTCAAAACTGTGTGTTAAAGAGTTATTCGAATAAACTTAAGGTTATTAGAATAACCCATATCAGCTGGCTTTTCACAAAGATTTCATAAACAATGTTATTCGAATAAAAGTTTCATCTATTCGAATAAACACATCTTTTATGAACACTGATATGAAAATAAAGTTTTGAAATTATGAGTTTTAATTACCCCCCAATGGCTGTTTCTTTCAATTTTCTCTATAAATAGAAGCATTGGGTCTTTTCTAAAAATTGCCTAACACTCTGAATTATTTTCTACTTGCTCCATCTTGTGAAATTATTTTCTACGCTCTACTTTCAATTAAAACTTTGAGATATTTATGTGAGAGCTCCATTAGCACTTCAATTTGTATAATTTACTCTGAGTGAGAGTCTTTCTTCTTCATTTATTTCTCTAATATACTGTATTAAGGGTGAGGTATTCCTCTAAGGTTTGCATAAGGGTGAGGTATCCCTGCAGGCTGAGGCTTTAGCACAAGGGTAGAGTTTCCCTGTGTGTGAAAAGTACTCTATTGTGTAATGGTTGCAAGCATCTATTAAAGCTTGTATACATAGTAAAAATCTCAGACATTGTTTCGAGGACTGGACGTAGACCACAAGTAGGTTAGTGGTCGAACCAGGATAAATACTATGCCTGCTTCTCTCTTCTTAATCTCTTTACTTTATGTAATTTTATTTTATTGCACATTTATTTTCTGTTGTTCTTTAAGTTTCCTTTCTTCATCTAGTTCCTTCTGTGCATTTATTTAATAAGCTTCAATATTTGTATTTTAATTAAAAGAGGTTTTGCAAAAAGTTTTATACTAAATTCACCCCCTCTTGAGTACTGGAAGCTACTTGTTAACAAGTGGTATCAGAGCTAAACTATTATATAAAGAGCTTAACAGCTTCAAGAGAACTTGATTTCTTCAAATGGTTTTTCATAAGGATCTTCCATAAACCGACCACCCTTTTTTAATGGGGATGGCTATGCATATTAGAAGGAAAGAATGAAAATCTTCATCAAAGCTATTGATCTAGATGTGTAGGATGCTATCGAAAACGGCGCTTTTATACCTACGCATGAGGTCGATGGCGTAAGGACCGAAACACCAAGAAATAAATGGTCTGATGAGGACAAAAGAAAAGTTCAACATAATTTAAAAGCAAAAAATATTATTACTACTGCTTTGGGATATGATGAGTTTTTTAGAATTTCAAATTACAAAACTGCTAAAGAAATGTGGGACACTTTGTAAGTTACCCATGAGGGTACTAGTGAAGTAAATAGGTCGAGAATCAATTCTCTAACTCGTGAATATGAATTATTCAAAATGAACCAAGGAGAAAGCATTCAAGAAATGCAAAAGAGGTTCACCCACATAGTTAATCATCTTGCATCTTTAGGAAAAAGTTTTTCTAACGAAGATTTGATTAACAAAGTGTTGAGATCTCTTAGCAAGATTTGGCAACCCAAAGTAGCAGCCATATCAGAATCAAGGGACTTGTCAATAATGACTCTAGCTACTCTATTTGGAAAGCTTCATGAGCATGAACTGGAACTAAGCAGATTAAGTCAAAGCGAAGAAAACGATAAAAAGAAAAAGGGAATAGCGCTCAAAGCCACTTCCTCAACAATCGACAATGATGATGAAGAAAATGAAGAAGGCTCAGAAAACATCGAGGTAAACGAAGAAAATCTTAGTCTGTTAGTTAAAAAATTTGGTAAATTTCTCAGGAAAAAGGGAACGCAAAGAAGACCTCCCTTCCCTCCAAAAAAGACTCATTACAAAGGCAAAGGAGCTTCATCAACTCCAACTTGCTATGAATGTGGCAAACCTGGTCACATGAAAATGGAATGCTCTATTTACTAAAAGAAGAAAGAGAAATTTGAAAAGAAGCCCTTCAAGGAAAGAAAAGGAAGAAAAGCCTATATAGCATGGGATGAAAACGACATGGATTCAACTGACAGCTCAGATAGCAAAGAAGCTCAACTATGTCTAATGGCCAAAGGAGAAGAAGAAGAAAGCAAAAATGAGGTAAGTTCTAATACTACTTTACTGGCTTCTTACGATGAGTTACAAGATGCCTTTGAAGAATTGCATGACGAATCCTTAAAACTCACAAAACTAATTTCTTCTTCTAAGAAAATAATCTCTTCTTTAGAAAATCAAATTCTTGTTTTAAATAAAGAAATAGAAGAATTAAAAGTTGAAAATGAAACTTTGGGAATCATTGATGCATGCACAAATCATTCTTCACATGCTTCTACATTTTCATCTTGTTCTTCATGTCATATGTTTGAAAAAGAAATTGAATAATTATAGAACACTCTTTCTAAATTCACCTTTGGAATGGACAATTTAAATATTTTATTAGGAAGACAAAGAGTAGTTTTTCAAAAAGCCGGGATAGGTTATAACCCGAGAAATCAACAAAAACTGTATAAAAACTTCTTTGTGCATTATAGTGTTTCAAGTAGTCCTTTTACTAAATGTTTTTACTGTGGAAAGAAAGGACATAGTGCATCAACTTGCAATGTAAGGAAAAACATTAACACAAATTGGAATGAAAATGGTTTGGGTTCCCAAGGGTACTATACCCAAAACTGACACACAAGGACCCAAGAAAGTTTGGGTACAAAAGGTTAAAAACTAAACATGTGTTGTAGGTGTGCTTGAAAGCTAGGAGTTCAAATTGGTATGTCGATAACGGCTGCTCCAAGCACATGACCGGGGACGACTTGAAATTCACCATGCTTATTCCCAAGAATCATGGACACGTTACTTATGGAGATAACAACAAAGGAAAAATTGTTGGAATCGGCAAAGTCGGTAAGAACCCTAACTCTTCTATTGAAAATGTGTTGCTTGTTGAAGGCTTGAAACATAACTTACTTAGTATTAGCCAATTATGTGATAAAGGAAATAGGGTAATTTTTTATTCAAATTGTTATATAATTGAAGATAAAAATGATAAGCATGTTAAATTCATTGGTCATAGAGTAAACAATATTTATATGATTAGTCTTAATGATATATCTTCAAATGATGCGAAATGCCTTTTAAGTAAGAATGATGATTCATGGTTATGGTATAGGAGAATTGCATACATTCACATGGATCACTTAAAGAAATTGGTCTCTAAAGAGCTAGTAATTGGACTACCCAAGCTTAATTTTGTTAAAGATCAATTATATGATGCATGTCAAAAGGGTAAACAAATAAAGGTCTCTTTTAAAGCAAAAAATATAGTTTCAACTACTAGACCTTTACAACTTTTGCACATGGATATATTTGGACCTTCTAGAACTATGAGCTTTGGTGGGAATTACTATGCTTTAGTGATTGTGGATGATTTTTCTAGGTCTATATGGACTTTATTTCTTGCAAATAAAAATGATGCATTTCTAGCTTTTAAAAGACTTGCCAAAGTTATTCAAAACGAAAAAGGTTTTCAAATTTCTTCTATAAGAAGTGATCATAGTGGAGAATTTGAAAACAATATTTTTGAAAATTATTGTGATGAACATGGCATTAATCATAATTTCTCTGCCCTAGAACTCCGCAACAAAATAGAGTTATAGAAAGAAAAAATCGTTCTTTAGAAGAAATGGCGAGAACTATGCTTAATGAGGCTGCTTTTCCTAAGTATTTTTAGGCGGATGCTACAACTTGTTATGTAATGAACAGGGCCCTTATAAGGCCTATTTTAAAGAAAACCCCATATGAGTTATACAAGGGAAGAAAGCCAAATGTCTCACTTTTTTGGATGCAAATGTTTTGTTTTAAATAATGGAAAAGATAACTTAGGCAAGTTTGATGCTAAGTTTGATGAAGGTATATTTCTTGGTTATTCAAATCATAGTAAGGCTTTTCGTATATATAATAAAAGAACTATGACTATTGAAGAATCTATACATGTTGCATTTGATGAAACTGACCCAAATCAAATGTCGATGATGGGAGAGCTAAATTTATTCCTCGGACTTCAAATCAAACAAACGAACGAAGGGACATTCATAAGTCAAACCAAATACTACAAGGAATTGCTTAAGAGGTTCGAAATGGAAAATGCTAAACACATGGCCACTCCAATGGGTACTTCTTGCTATTTGGATAAAGATGAAGGAGGTAAATTAGTAGAAATAACGAAATACAGAGGTATGATTGGATCTCTCCTTTATCTTACTGCTTACGCTTGCATCATGGATTTCCCCAAATTATATCAAATGGATGTTAAAAATGCTTTTCTAAACTAGCTTTATTCAAAGAGGAGGTATTTGCTGAACTAGTAGGCCAAATATTATGTTTAGTGTATGCATATGTGCTAGATATCAGGCAAACCCTAAAGAATCTTATTTAAGTGCTGTTAAACGAATAATGAAATACCTAGTAGGCACTTCACAAATGGGCTTGTGGTACCCTAAGGGTGCCTCATGCAGCCTAATAGGCTATTCCGAATCTGATTTTGCTGGGTGCAAATTGGATAGAAAGTTCTTTAGTTTCTTAGCATAACAAGAAACAAAATAGTGTGGCTTTGTCTACTGCTGAGGCTGAATATGTTGCAGCTGGGAGTTGTTGTGCTCAAATCCTATGGATGAAGCAACAACTTTTAGACTACGGTTTCAGCTTGATCACATCCCGATAAGATGTGATAACACTAGTGCAATAAATATATCTAAGAATCCCCATTCTGCATTCTAGAACAAAGCATATAGAGATAAGACATCACTTTATCAGAGATCATGTACAAAAAGGGGATTGCATTCTTGAGTTTGTTGAAACATCTAAGTAACTTGTTGATATCTTCACTAAACCCTTAGCAAAAGAAGCATTATTTTATATTAGAGGAGAATTGGGCATAATTGATCAATCCAAATATGATTGCATGTTTTTATTGCTTAATATTGCCTCTATCTCTCTTGATTCTTTAAATCACATGAATATATGCTTTATCTTGCTTTCTGAACGCATGCTTTACTATGATTTTTGTTAGTTTTATTCGAATAAACAGATGTTTATTCAAATAAAGTTCTTTAAAGCTTTTCAAATGATGTGTTGAATATCATCTTTATTTGAATAAACTAGTTTCTATGCCAATTTTGTGTTTGTTGTGATCTCTGTCTATTCGAATAAATCTCTTTTTATTCGAATAACCAGAGCCCTTAGTTTATCAGTCTTAATCTTTGCCCTCTGTCTATTCAAATAAAACTCAGGCTATTCGAATAACCAAAGCCTTGGTATATCAGCCTTGACTGATTGCTTTCTATCTATTCGAATAACCCCTAAGTTGTTCAAATAAAACCTGTTAAAATGTCAAAATGCTTGGCTTTCCCAGTTGATCTATTCGAATAGAAACTCTCCCTATGCGAATAAACCCTAGCAGAAATCTTCGTTCAAACACCTATCCTTTCAGCTTCTACGCAAGGTTTATTCGAACACACCTTCGTTTATTCGGATAAACACGGGCCTCCTTGAAATTAACCTGCGCACTCAGACGTTTCATTCTCATATTTTCTATTATCGTATTCTATGCCTCTTTCTCTCCTACTCTCCTCCACCATCTCCTTGCCATCTCTCTCTCATCCACAACTTCAAACACCATGGCCTCTTCTTCCAGCAAGCACCCTCGCACGAAGATTGCTCCATGCAATAACCCGCTTGACCTACAAAGGCTCTCCTCCAACGAAGAGCAACGTGGCCGCTTCATTACGCACTTCTGGGAGCATAACCTCGTTTAACCCAAATATCTTGACCTTCCCTTCATTCAGCAGCACAGAGGCTTCGACTTTTTGTCTCTGTTGCAAAACCAGGGGGGTCTTATAGTTCTGTTCCCACTGGGCTACGCTCTACCCCAATCTGGTGAAGATGTTCTTCTGCAATTTGGCAATTGATGGCTAGAACCTCCTCACCGAAGTCTACAATCAGGACATCGTTATCACTCCGCAGGACTGGCAGACTCAGTTTTGGTTATACTTCAACGGTATAATAGTTGAAGATGACAACAACCCCTTCCTTGAGGAGTTCAAAAGGATTCAGGCAATTGAGGGCCTGTTGAAGCTTGGTCTAGCTTTGCCTGACAGGGGTCTCAAGGGTGGCATGCTGAAGAGCCAAGATAAGCTTCTGCATTATGCCTTTGCTCACATTCTGGCTCCCCGCGGCGGGAACTACGCTTATCTCAGTGAAAATGACATCTTCATGCTCTGGATCTTGAAGAATGGTCACAGGATAAACTGGCCTGTGTTTATCATGAAACACATGATGAGAGCCAAGGGTAAGGAAAAACCAGGCTTACCCTATGGGATCCTCATCACTTCCTTGCTCAACAAGTATCCTCAAGTCTTGGAGACTAAGCGAGCGATTGCCTTATCCCATCATAATGTCTTCGGTTCCTTCACTCTACGCAAAATGAAGATGATCCAAATTGATGAAGGCTGGGTGTACCCGGATGAGGTTGCTGAGGATGAGTTTGACCCTGCTGTTGCAGCAGGTGTTGCACCTGCTGTTGCAGCAGGTGTTGCACCTGCTGCTACTCATGTTCCAGTTACCTTAGAGCAAATCATGGCCACCTTGCATGATAACCGAGCATACATGGAACATACCTTCTCTATTCTTTTCGATAGAATAGAAGGTGTTGAACGTGAGGTTGCTGCCTTACGTGCTGCATCACCTGCTCCTGCACCAGCTTCTTTACCACCGCTTCTAGATCCTCTCTTTTAGGAGTTGTTTAGATCTCAGGATTCTTGTTTTTTGTTTGTGCTTTATTTGTTTCACATGAGTGGTTTCTGGCCTCTATACTTGCATCACTCTTTGATTAATGAATACATGTGTTTTAAGTCTATTATCTTGCATTTATCTGAGTATGTTTTACAGTTATTTCTCTTTCTTATGTTTTACATCTCGATATCTGTTTATGGGACTTACCCCTCCTTTTTGCTCATGACAAAAGGGGGAGAAATATTTGAGTTTAATTGAAAACACAGATATTTGAATTGAGAAAAGACAGGTAAAGTTAAAACGAGATTGGATTCAAATTGAAAGGGGGAGCTGCACACATATCTGATTTACATTACCTCTTATACTTAAAGAGGAGAGTAAGCTTTTATACCTCTTTGTGAATTCCAAATATATGTACTAATTCTTTTCTCATTGATAGTTTGTCATTATCAAAAAGGGGGAGAATGTAATTGGACATATGCCTTTGAAGATTTGTTTTGATGATAACAAACATAAAGACTAAAATGATAGAAAGACCAAGTCCAAGATCGTATAAGAATAACTTTACGACTTAGGGTCTTTTTGTACGGAGCTCACTCTAATATCTCTCTGTTTTGAAATAACAATAAAAATTGGTTTTAAAATGAAACTCAAGTGTTTTTTTAAATGATTTATTCAAAATTAGTTTCTATTGTTTTATTTGAATAAAGCTTGTACTATTCGAATAAACTTTTCCACGAGCCTCTGTTTTTAATAGCCTTATTCGAATAATGATCCTACTATTCGAATAAAGTCTTTCAGCTTTTTCTGTTTCCTAAACTGCTATTCGAATAACAAGTTAAGTTATTCGAATAATAGCTTTTTAATATTGCTAAGAGCTTCTGTTTTCTTAAAAGACTATTCGAATAAATCATTGTCTATTCGAATAAAAGGGCCTCCAGAAAGGTTTCTCTCAAATGAGTTATTGAATAACTCAGTAGTTATTCGAATAATCTCAGTTTTTCAAAACTGTGTGTTAAAGAGTTATTCGAATAAACTTAAGGTTATTCGAATAACCCATATCAGCTGGCTTTTCACGAAGATTTCATAAACAGTGTTATTCGAATAAAGGTTTCATCTATTCGAATAAACACGTCTTTTACGAACATTGATATAGAAATAAAGTTTTGAAATTATGAGTTTTAATTACCCCCCAACGGCTGTTTCTTTCAATTTTCTCTATAAATAGAAGCATTGGGTCTTCTCTAAAAATTGCCTAACACTCTGAATTATTTTCTACTTGCTCTATCTTGTGAAATTATTTTCTACGCTCTACTTTCGATTAAAACTTTGAGATATTTCTATGAGAGCTACATTAGCACTTCAATTTGTATAATTTACTCTGAGTGAGAGTTTCTCTTCTTCATCTATTTCTCTGATATACTGTATTGAGGGTGAGGTATCCCTACAGGCTGAGGCTTTAGCACATGGGTAGACTTTTCCTGTATGTGAAAAGTACTCTATTGTGTAACTGTTGCAAGCACCTATTAAAGCTTGTATACATAGTGAAAATCTCGGACATTGTTTCGAGGTTCGAGGACTGGACGAAGACCACAAGTGGGTTAGTGGTCGAACCATGATAAATAATGTGCCTGCTTCTCTCTTCTTAATCTCTTTACTTTATGCAATTTTATTTTATTGCACATTTATTTTCTGTTGTTCTTAAAGTTTCCTTTCTTCATCTAGTTCCTTTTGTGCATTTATTTAATAAGCTTCAATATTTGTATTTTAATTAAAAGAGGTTTTGCGAAAAGTTTTATACTTAATTCACCCTCCTTCTTGAGTATTAGAAGCCACTTGGTAACAGTCCGATGACATGCGTGTCAGGTTGATCCTACTAGATGGGATCCCGGATCATGGTCTAGAACATATTACTACTCTTATATGCTATTTTGAATGAATATAAGTTGTTAAACTTGACTGAATATAAAATGTTTTTGCTCTATGATTTCTCTTGCCCAATCTTTTTTATCATGACAAAAAGGGGAAGAAAAGCTTGAGTTCTTGTTTTTTGTGAAAAAACAAGTTAAGTTAAAACTAATCTTGGAATTCCAAAAGTAAAGAGGAGGTGCACATCTCTGAATTAAAATCACATCTTACGAAAATCACATCTCTCTAACAACTTTATGGATTCTAATTTGACAAACTAATTCTTTTCTCAATGGTTGTTTATCATCATAAAAAAGGAGGAGAATGTAATTGGCTTTTGGCCATTGAAGATAGTTTTCATAATAACAAACTTGAAGATGATGATAAGATCAAGTCCAAGACCTTTCAAGAATAACATTAGGACTTAGAATATTTTGTAAAAGTAAAAGAGTTCACACTTAAGCTCCAAACATGTTTTCCAAGAATCCAAATAGCACACATGATTTCCAAGTTTTTAAAATAAGTTTTGGTTTCTTAAGCAATAGCTTTTAAGTGTCTAAAAGCCTATTGGATATTTTGGAACATTTGACAAACTTTACAAAGCTGATTAAAGTGTTTTTCAATAGGTCTATTTGAATAGAGAATCTCCCTATTCGAATAGCAAAAGTCAGAATGTCATATTTTCCATTCCAACAAGCTCTATTCAAATAGAAAATGGCATCTATTCGAATAGAGGATTTAAAATGGCTACGCTCCCTCTGTTTTAAAAAGCTCTATTCGAATAGGTTGTTCCAGAAACTAAAGATCATTGTGCTATAACACATCTATTCGAATAGAGACTTGCCCTATTCAAATAAATTGGGTTTCCAGAAACAGAAATTAATGGCTAGTTGCTTGCATTTAATGCTCCCAACTACTCCTAACGGATCTTTAATGCATTGGGCTATAAATACAAGTCATTGAGCATTAAAGAAGAGGAGAAAATCATTCTAAAACATCTTATTAAGCATTTAATACGAGTTTTCTTAGCCTTAATCCTTATACTCTATTTTTGAGCTAAAAAGTGTGAACATCCTTATATCCATTGAACTTCAATTTGTACTATACGTTCTTGTGAGAATTTATCGTTCAAATACACTTTGATTTTCTGTAAAGAGGGTGAGGTATCCCATGTTTTAAGACTCAAGCGTAAAAGGTAAGGCATGTCAAGGTGTGTTGAGTGCTCTTGGTTGTAAAGGTAGCAAACATTTGTTCAAGCTTGAAGTGTTAGTGAAAAATCTTGGGTGATTTACTTGAAGACTGGACATAGGTCACAAGGAATGACTGAACCATGATAAATATTATGTTTGCTCTTCTCTACTCAAACTCCATTACATTTGTACTTTAATTTTATATGCTTACTTAAATTCTCTTCATCTTGGCTTATTTATTTGTGAGTGAAATATTCAATCTCATCTATTTATTCACCTCAATCAATCAATAGCTTAAATAAAAATTGATATTCAAGTGTTTTGTTAAAAGTTTACGAAAATATTTTATAAATTCAAATCACTCTCTCTTTAATTTTGAAGCCACTTGATAACATCTTTTGTAAATTTTAATTATTTAAAGAGAATTACTTTTTATTTTTTTATTTTATAATATAATTTTATCAACTAATTGAACTAATTGAAACAAAAAATAGTTGAACCGATTGAAATGTGAACTGGTTATTTTGTCGGTTCTAATTCATAAAAAAATTGGATCCGCGGTTGAATCATCAAAAATTAATAAAATACTAAGAAAATTAGTAAAAGTTAATGAATCATCCAATTAAACTAGTTGATTTTTAATTTTTAATATATTCTATTAAAAAAATCTTATATGGATATAATATTAGCTATTGAACCATTAATTAAATCAGTTAAACTGATTAAACCATAAACCATTCACTTTACTAATTCAACGATTTCAACTGATTGAACAAAAAGTACTTATAAATATTGTAAAAATATATTTTTCATTATTTATAAGTATTTTTTTTTTGTAAATATTGAGCATTTTAGGTGAATTATTTTTTATTTTCATGTTGTAATATAATTTTATCAACTAATTGAACTGATTGAAACTGAAATGGTTAGACCGGTTAAATCGTGAACCAATTACCCTACCAATTCTATTTCATCAAAAAAATTAGATGAGTAATTGAATAATAAAAAATTAGTAAAATACTAAGAAAATCAGTAAAAAATAATGAACTGTCCAATTGAATTGATTGATTTTTAATTTAATTTTTTTAAATAATTTTTTAAAAATATTTATTTAAATATAATATTAACTATTTAACCAGTAGTTAAACTAACTGAACTGATTAAATTATAAATTATTCTCTTTATCAATTCAAATGATTTTATTGAATACGAATTTTCGATTATAGTTTAGCAACGTTAATTTATGCGGTGATTAACAAAATAACTAGTGTAACAGCAAAGGAGAGAGATTGCATGGTCGGCAAGTGATTTGTGCTGAGTCACGAGCAGCTGGAATATATATATATATATATATATATATATATATGGAATATTTAGGTGACGTAATGGGTTACATTACAAAGTCAAAGAATCGTTCAGCTGCTCGTGACTCAGCACAAATCGCTTGCATATATATATATATATATATATATATATATATATGGAATATTTAGGTGACGTAATGGGTTACATTACAAAGTCAAAGAATCGTTGAATTTGAACGGAAAGCTTACAGGGTTAGGAATACAATAGCAATATCCTTTCTTTTATATAACTTGCTTTCCTTTTCATATTTTATTATTACTTTAAACGGTGCGTCATTGCAAATGTCACGCCTGATAAATTTTAACATGGTATTAGAGAATAATAAATACATGTTTTAAAAACAGTTTTTATCTTTAATTTTTTAAAAATATATAAAATTTAAGTTAATAATTTAAAATTAATAATAAAAAATTATTTTAAAATATATATTTATTATATTTTAGGAGTATGTAATAATTTTTTATTATCCTGCTCACTTTCATTCTTCTTTTCTTTTTCTTCATCTGTTAGTTTTTTTAAAAAAATTATTTATACATTTTGCCATTTAGATTCCCATGTTTTATTTATTTATCCTCTACGTTTCTTTGATATTCGGTGTTATTTAATATTTATAAGAGATATTTAAGTAGATATAACTTGTGTTTAATTAGTTTATATATTAGATGTATGTTTAGATTAGCTTATTCAAAATAATTTATAATTAAAAACTTACAAATAAATTTTGAAAAATAAACGAATATTTTTCTTAAAATTTTATTTTTCAAACATGCATTGGATTGGCAAAAATATACTGCTAGATTGATCAAATTTATTTGATAAGATTTAATTTTAAAAATCTTCAGATTAGTTATTGATTCTTATTAGAAATAGTACACAAAACTGGTAAATCATATTTAATTACTTGAAGGGAATGCAAATCTTCAATATTTCAGGTAAAGGTTAAAACTTTTTAGTTTTTTTTTATAGACAAAAATATCATTTTTATCTTTTCTTGTCAAACACAAATAGTAGAATTATTTTAATAAATATAAATTTTGTCAATTAATGCATATTTTCTCTTTATAACTATCAATTTTATAAATCATTCTCTCTCTTAAAATTTTTGAATCTCATAACCTTCTCATTATTAATTTTTAAAATGATAATATTAACTAATTTTAAAAAATAAAAGCATGTTGCAAATTTGTTCAAAAGTTAATATTATTTAAAAAAAATTAAATACATATTTCTAGACCAATTTAATATTAAATAATTTAAAACTTAAGAGCTAGTTACACTTTTCATTAAAAAAGTAACGTAATATTAGTTTTTAAATTAATAGCTAAATCAAAATTTCACTTGTTTTCCATAAAAAAAAAATACCTTGCTGGTTATGTAATTAATGATAAAATCCTAAATCAAACCATAGAAGGAAGAGATACATATTTTTCTTGAATCAAAGAGGAAAACATTCAATAATATCTCATTCCACTATCTATTAATTGTCAACCTAATATATCATCTAAAAAATAAGGATAACTGGATAAATATTAGATAAATAAAAATAATTTAATTTAGAATCATAAGGTGTGGTTCAATTTGCAAAATAAGTTTTATATGAATAGACTTTACCTACAATGCAAATACCAACATCAAAATGGGAAACAATTGAAGAGTGTGGAAACACATTATCATTTTAAATAATAATAATAATTTTGATTCCAAATAAAAATTTATATAAGCGTCGCTCCAATTCTCCTGCCTATAATAGAAAGTGAAGTGACAAATTAGTAAACAGTAGCTCCACCCAACAATTTTGTTCTTGCTAAAATATAATATTCTAAGTTTCTTTTTTAAAAAATAATAAAGGAAAACAAAAAAAAAAGTTTCATTCTCTCTTTTTGTTTTATAACCACAAAAAACAGCATATCTTTTTCATGGTTGATAAAATAAAAAGAACCTATACCAAAATTTGTTTAGCATATCCTCTTCACCTTCAATTCATGCTTTTAATTTTTCAATTTTGATTTTTTTACATCTTTTTATATATTATTAATTATGTATATTTTTAATATATTTTTTTCTCTCACTTAATCAAGATTTATTAAAAAAAAATATAAATAATCTTTCACCTTTTAAAAAGATATAGAATAATATTTTTCTTAATTTTATTTTATTTAATTCATTCTACAATCAATAATGTCCTTTTATCCGGTGTGAAGCCGCACATCGAACACGTAATTTCTCACACAGAGTGAGACACAAGAACCTTTTACATTGTTTATAATATAAAGTACTAGGATGTTGATGTTCATGTTGTGGTGTAGCCTCCTTAAGACCAGGACCAGCCCTTCCCTTCGGAACACACGAATCACATTCATTCCTTCATCAATCATCCACAAACACCAATAAAATCATTTTCCTTTTTTTTTTTTTCTAAACCCTCTCCTATTTTTAATTTATTTATTTTCCCGGAAAATCACCAATTTTCTGGTTCTGGGGCGCTCCCTCACTTCCCCCTTATATAAGACTTCCCCTTTCACTCCAACACAAAATCAAATCACAACCATCTTTCTTCTCCACCCAAAATTCCTACCTCTGCACGCAATTCACCCTTCCTCCCCCGTTTCTTCTTCACAAATGGCAACTTGTGTTGATGCTTCAACCCCACTTTCCCGCAAGCCAATCGGGTCCCAACCCGATGATCATTCCTTCAGCTACGGCAAATTCTGCCGACCCAGTTTCTCTGATCGTGTTCCCTCTGTGCCCATTTGCAAGAACCGTGACAAGGCCTTGCACACGAGCACGGTTGTGGAGGAACTGGAGCAGGATGAGGATGAGATTGAGGTTGATCTGTGGCTGAAGATGCAGAAGGAAGCAAGGTTAGATGTGGAACAGGAACCGATTTTGTCTAGCTACTATTTCAGCTCTGTTCTGTCTCATAGATCGTTGGAAAGCGCGTTGGCCAACCACCTCTCTATTAAATTGAGTAGTTTGAGCCTTCCTAGCAGTACCCTTTTTGATCTTTTTGTGGGGATTTTGGTGGATGATCAAGATATCATGGATTGTGTGAAGGATGATCTGAGAGCAGTGAAGGAGAGAGACCCTGCTTGCATAAGCTATGTGCATTGTTTGTTGAATTTCAAAGGTTTTCTGGCATGCCAAGCTCATAGGGTGGCTCACAAATTGTGGTTACACGGAAGGGAAGTTTTGGCACTCTTGATTCAGAACAGGGTTTCTGAAGTTTTTGCGGTGGACATCCATCCGGGAGCTAAGATTGGACGTGGGTTTTTGCTGGATCATGCAACTGGGCTTGTGGTGGGGGAGACGGCGGTGATTGGGAATAATGTGTCAATTTTGCATAATGTGACATTGGGAGGGACTGGTAAGGTCTCTGGGGATAGGCACCCAAAGATTGGTGATGGGGTGCTGATAGGTGCAGGAACTTGTATTTTGGGGAATATTAAGATTGGTGATGGGGCTAAGATTGGTGCTGGTTCAGTGGTGCTGAAGGAAGTGCCTCCAAGGACTACCGCAGTTGGGAACCCAGCTAAATTGGTAGGAGGGAAGGACAACCCAATCAAACTGGATAAGATTCCTAGCTTCACCATGGACCATACTTCACACATTTCTGAGTGGTCTGATTATGTTATCTAGAGGTTAATCATGCTTTAGAGTTTTATAATTAGATTTGTTCATTTTGATTGGGGATTCTTGTTTGTTATACAAGAGAGAATCCAAGTTCTCGTGTTAACAACAAGAGTGCCCTTGGGACCATGGTATTAGATATGCAGAACAGCTGCATGTAGCAGTTTATGTAGTGCTTGTGTTGTTGTAAGGTGCTAGGACCACCCTTCACATAGTATATGAATTTCGCTTGTTTTGCTTACATTTCCTGTTCATTGTTTTCTGCTTATCTCTTGTTGAAGATTCATGTGAGTAGTAATCTCAATTAGTTTCAGTGAATGCAGATAAAAGCCATATAGAATTTAGCCTATGGAAAATATATTGGGATGGTAACTTAATTATGCCCAGCATAATTAATAGGACTTTGTTTAGAGTCCTTTAGTTCAGCAAGTGATACGTTAAATTATCTATAATTGTTTAACTAAGTTGTTTGTATTTCTAGATTAACTGTTCTTGTTGGGATAGAAAATGTTCTAAGAGGAAACAAAGGAAACATACGGGAAATTCTTAGTTAGGCGCAATTCTTAGATAGTCAAATTATTATTTAAGATATGTAAAAATATTATCAAATAACAATTTAAATATCTTTGGTAGACCCTGTCCGTACTAATAATTACTCCATACTAAACATCCAAAACGACTACTACTCTCCCGGACTCCACAATAGGAAGGTCCACTTTTTTGCCATTTTCTAACGATATCAGAAACCAAAAGCCAATAAAATCAATAATGTAAAGGAGATTGAGAACGAAATTCTAATAATTAATTAATAACAGAAGTTGTCTTTTAGCTCTTTCACTGGTTAATTTTGGCTTTTCCTTTCCTTAGCAGTTACACGAATTTACCTTTTGTTTGTTTCAAGAGAAAATTAGTGAAAAGAAAATGAGAGGAGAGAAAATAAAAAAAAAATTCTATTTTTTCTAGTTTGGCAGAATATGGAAAAGAGAAAAGATAGAAAATTTTGACGTGGGACCTATGTGAAATATTTTCTCTCCTCTTGTGCGCAAAAAATGAGTGTGTGTGTGACAACCATCTTAAATTACCATTATACCCTCCTCACATTCGTTATCATCTACCCACAGCCACCACCAGATCTTGTCACTTCCGACGTCTAGTTCCTCCAGCACTCAGATCTCATCACCAACGCGTCACCTTTGACGTCCTGCTCCTCCAGCACCACCAGATCTCGTCACAGTTGACAAAGGATTCGGTGATGCCTGAGAATTTGGGCCGTGCGACGCAGTTGACAGAGGCGCAACGATAGGACGGTAGCTGGGCGAGTCTGGGTGTGGCGACTAGTGCGTAGACGTGGGTGTGGTGCAGTTGCTGAGAAACGGGTCGCGCACATCAACAGTTCTGGTTATGGAACGGCAAGGTAGCACGCGGTGCTGGCCGATAGATTCTGGGTGAAAGACGCGATGAGAACGGTGCGGCTAGTGGACGGATCTGGGTAGCAGTGCTTGCCGGAGCCACGCACCTCGGGCCACCACTCAAGCCGTACCCACCAGAACTGGCGTTTTACAGCTGTTGAACAACACCGGAGCGGCGAAGAGAAAACAAAGAGGAAAGATATAAACCACAACATTAGCAAGTGGATGGGGATGGGTATGGAGGTGGGAGGGTATGGGGCGTTCATGAGATTGGGAGATGGGGAGGCGTTGGGTCGTGGGGTGAGAAAAAAGATACGGAAAGTGTCGAAGGGGTAATACAAAAATGAGAGAAAAAATAATAAAAAATTAAAGTTTTAATAATTTTATATATTAAAATATTTTGAATTAAATTAATATATTATAAAGATATATATGTTATTTTATATAATTATATTTTTTTATTTATTTTCATTTTCTTTCTTCTCATTTTCTCTTCATCTAAATAACTAAATTTTTTTTCTATTTTTCTTGTCATCTTTTCTCTTCTCATTTTTTCTTTTCATCCCAACAAAGCATAATAGAAGATGATCTAGGTGCATAGTTTTTTTAAAAGTTACTAACCGTGATGAACAGCAGGATGATCTAGTTGACAAAAAAGCACCAATATTGATTTGACAACCATTTAAAAAAAACATGGGTTGGTGTACAACTGACGTTTGGAAGTCAAAAGATGAGGCACTTGCCCTCAGGTGAACGTGCTGAAATATATATATATATATATATAAATTTTGATATTTTTATTATAAATAATATATATATATATATTTATACTTTATTTAATATTATTTATTATATTTATTTTTTATTATTATTTTTTCTTTTAATTACATACGTTTAAAAAAAATATATACAACACTCACATTTTTAAAAAAATATGAGATGATTTCTTATATATAATATAATAATAATAATAATAATAATAAAATATAATTATATATAAAATTAATTATAATTTTAATCAATCAATCTTAAAATCAATTATAATTTCAATCACGTTAACACAATCAATTCCGTATAGGAAGGTAGAAACTAAAAAACAAGCAAGGAAGAGCTTGGCTTTCAGTTTTATTTGAAGTCAAAAGATTGCTTGGGGGTATACAAAATGGTTAGGATTATTAGTCAGTCAATGACATCTATCCTCACGTTGGATGAGATTAACTGATGAATCAGAATCAGGTGCTCAAGGGCTTCTTAGAAATGGTCAGAGCCAGAGTCTCAGCCTATGGAACTGGTGTGAACAATTAGAACCCTATGCTACTAGATCTTTTTCTGTGATCAGTGGAGGCTTCTTTTTTACTTAAGTAATTAGCAGTATAATTTCTGTTTTGTGGCTCTCTAAACCTTTGCGTCCCATATCGTGGAACAGTAATAGTTTGTTTACAACATGGCATTCTGTCACTGTTTCCTTCTGGATGTTATGTTTTCTTGCTACGTAACAATGCAGTATAAAAAATATACTTTAATTCATGGCTGGAGGCTAATGCATCCTAGGGATTAAGCTGTCAAAGATATGTTTGGAAGATGAAAAAGGCATAAAAAAAAACAGAGGAGAATCAAATATCTTAGGGAAATATTTTTCTTATTTGAAAATTTTATGAAAAGAAGAAAATAAAATGAGAGGTTTTCGTATGATCACTTAAAAGAATTTTATTCTGTTTTATAAACATTGTAAAGTTCCGTTAAATCTAGAGAATTTTAAAATCTAAATAAAAAATAGTATGTAACTCATAATTTTCTTACTATTCCTCCTCTCATTCTTTATTTTTTATTTTTAAATCATATTCATTTTCCCTTTCAATTTCCAAGTTGTAAACATACCTATATGAGAAATTTAAGTTTGGCACGCACACCATATGTGGAAGAGAAATGTGCTTTGTGCAATAGTTTGTCCTTTACATGGTTTCATTCTTTTTCAAAACAAGGTATGATTTAACCTTATAGGATTGGTATAGCGTTGGATGAGTATACGATGTGTTGGTAGTTATGGCCATAGGTTTGAATTCTAACTATGCGAATTACTTAGGGTCAACCTGTAATAAATATCTTTGTGAATTTTTTAATTTTGGTATAACGAATTGTCTTAGATTATGCGCAAGCTAATTCAAACACCATTTTTTGACAATATGTAAGAGATGATGTTTAACATCATATTGTTTTGAACAAGTTTCAGAGGATCACTTGAGAACGCTTGTGAGTGGCTGAGAATGGTGGTTTCCTTCGTATCATAGTGGTAGCAATGATGGTGCAAGGGGTGGTGTATCTGCAAAAAACACTCCGATGCTCAAGTTAGACTGCGCACAAGTTAGGTAGTGTTTAGAGGTTTAGATTCATACTTTGGTGACTTAGTCTAGTATTTATAGAAGTGTCATACTTAAGAGGTAACAAAATAGTATGGGGAATCATGTTTGAAATGAGTATTAATGAATAAAAACTACCATTGATGATGATCCTATAAATGAGAGATTTGTTAGAGAGATTATCTCCCAGTTTGTTAGGAGTTGTTATGACTTCAGGTTGTGCGTACCATGGGCCGAGACCCGTCTTGGACAAGCCATATTGCTCCTTGTAGGGCAATCCTAGAATTCAATCTAGAAGAGTTGCCCCTAATTTGGTGCTCAGATGTGACAGCTGAGTGTCAAGATATCTAAGGCCAACAAGAGCAACGACATATCTTGGGCAAAGGGATCTATTTTATGACATAGATGTCGGACCTCGCGATGTCGTAACTGGGTAGCCTGAGTTCGTAATATGAGACGTCAAGTTTGTTGTGCAATTATTGGCCTACATTAAGGTGTTTAGCCGAGATCCGTCGTGAGGCATGGAATAAGTTTGCAACCTTAATGTCTGTCATATATGATTCGAACCATGATGCCTCCATGTCGTGTTTGGGTCAGGGTTCGATGAGATTTCGTCTTGTACTACACGTGACTTTTCATACATGTTCGACGTCTTTTCATTTGTTATATCAGTTTCTCAAGAACACATGGCAGTCATTGGATGGTAGCTGCTGTTAGGTTTTCGCACTACCATCATTGCCATTATTTTGAATTAACATGAATGGACAAAAATGCTCCTCTTAGTGGTGACAATTAGGATGATACCACATCCCTATGAATAGGAGTGGGGGTGGTTCCCTCCCACTTTTGCTTCTGCTTCCTTTTCTCTTTGATTTTTCGGTGACCTGATGCGATTTCCATTGAGCTTTTGCAGCAGTTCTTGGTAGTTTTTCACCACTTTCAAAACCTCCAACCCCTTTTTCTTCCTTTAACTACTAGGTATTACTCTTAGCCACCCTTTTTTCTTCTTTTTTTTTTTCATTTTCAACACATGCCATGGTAAGGAGTGACAGGGAAAGTAGTAGTTCCCTAGAGATCTTATTTGCACCACCGTCCTTACCGTGCAACGCACAACAGAGTCGTCCCCTTCAGTATGAAGTCACTGTTGGGGGGCAAAGGCCTTTGTCCAGGGACACCAATCAGGATATGATTCGGAAGGTGGAGGACGCTAGAGAAACAATGCAACTGAGGATGGCTCGCCCGCTCTCCGCACTTATCAGAGTTGGAAAAACATAGAGAATCTTCTTTTTATTATGACTTTAGTATGACCTCTATAGGCGAATCCAGGACACTAGATATGTAGAGGCAAAGAATGGTAACTTTGGATCTGAAGGAGTACATTCTGCCCTGGGACATAAGCTTGTACTAGTGGGTGGACCAAGAGGTGCTGGGGACACCTTCTAATGTCAAGACCACGGAGCAGGCAACTTAAAATTAGGAATACATTCAGCTAACAAAGGATGGGCTCCAGGATCATGAGTACGTGATTCAGGCCCCAAGTGACCAAGAGAGGGTATGCTCAACCCGGACAGAAGGTGAGCATTTTATGTATGTATATGAGGTGATGTTCACCCGCCTCGGGGTTCGAATTCCATTTACCGCTTTCTAGATAGGAGTGCTCAATCACCTGAAGTGGCCCCTACACAACTCCATCCCCACGCCTGTGGGTTCATTCAGGCTTTTGAATTAATTTGTCAAGCCTTCGTTTGTTCGTGTTTCGTGGTGGCATTCTCTTTCCTTTTCACCTGGTTCACGCCTTCTAGTAGCAACTATTAAAGATGCTAGATCACCTTACAAGCCAAAGGAGGTTGTCAGGTTTTCTTGCCTTACCAAGAATCATTCAAGAACTTTAAGAAGGATTTATTCAAGCTGGAAAGTGCACCCAAAATCACACCCTTCTTCTTGACTCTGGATGGGACTCTAAAGCTTTACCTTTACTGGACCCAAGCCTATTGGAAGAAGCCCTTGGAGCTTATTGAGACTCCAACCTCCGCCTTATCTGCAGATGATATAGATATTTTTGGATTTCTTAGTTGAATAAGCGGACAAAATGGGACATATCTATTGCTAAGATATGATCGATAAGCCCAAGAGTTCATTGAGGGTCGTGTTGGGTACGCTTTAATTAATATTCTACTGATATGCATATATCTCTTTGTTATTGATAACTTGCATAGAGTTTTTCTAAATGTTGTAGCACTTGTCTTGTTTTGTAGAAAACATGGCACCAGCAGGGGTATTGAAGCATTGGAACACTAATTGGCAGCGATGAGGGATGAGGAATCTAGCTTGGCACCTCAGAACCCGACATTTAGTTAACCAGCTTAGCCGGTAGCTCGAGATTCAACACTGGACTCTCCTACTCAACAAGGCCAACGATCAGAAAGGATGGGGAAAGGCAAGAGTTCAATGTCTGTCGAGGAGCTTGTCGACTTGACTGGCGACTGGGATCTAGACCTGTCTGACAGTGCCCTGGTCCAATTCGTAGATTCCTCTGTCTGGGCTCTGGGGTTGGATTGCAAGAGGGTCATTGACAACCTTATGATGACAGCATCGGACTACGACGTCCTGATGGAGAAGGATATGTTAAATGTGATCTAGAATATAGAGGTCCGCTCTCTCTGAAATGCCTCGGTAGCTTGGTTCCTAGATAACGCCTTCGATTTTCTACGGCAGGTCAAAGAATCAGAGAAGGCATTGAAAACCCTTCATGATGACAAGGCCTATCTCGAGAGGGGGCTAGAACAAAAAAACGAGCTATTGAAGTAGGCTGGGGAGGAGGCCGACCTCTGAAAAGCTGAAATCATCGGGCTCTATGAGAAGCTGAAGACCTTTGACTCCTAGTAACAACCTTGAAGGAGCAGGTTGTTAACTCCGGGTTCGACATGACTACCTTGAAGGTTCGGGTTGAACTCTTGGAACAATCCAAAACTAAGCTTAAGGTTGAAGTTGACGAGATCGAGAATGACTGGGCAGCCTTGATGGACGACTCTTTTAAAAATGCTTTAGCTTAGCTCCAGGATCTTAACCCGATCTCGTCACTTAAGGTAAAGAGTCTCAGCAGGTAGTAAGAGATGGTTACATTGTGGATGTTACCATCAATATTGCCCTCGTGACCCAGGTTATGACGGTGGACGCTGGGGAAGATGATGAGGACGAAGGTGAGGAGGAAGAATCTGACTAGGAGGAGAATGCAGAGGTTAAGCAGCCCAACCCGGAGCTCTAAGTTTTTTTCTTATGCTATTTTTGTCTTTTTTGCCCCCTATGCTAGGCTTTTAATATTTGTATGGACAAGTCCTATTTTTGGTTGTTATTTTGTGAACAAGTCCCAAATATCGGGCACACGTTTATTTTCATAACTTAGTGTCTTTTCCAACTTATTATGTTGTTTTAATATTATTTTTCCTCTGCCTTTGTCCACTTTGGGTCAAACGCCTAAAGTTGCATGTGAATCTTGAAAGGGACTCAAGAAATTTTTTATGCGTGTTACTTCGCTTTGTAGTGATCTCGAACCCCAAAGGATGGATCACTAAATGCGATGTAGTTATCATGTTTAGGTTTTCTCAAAACACTTAGAGAATGTTCTAAGTATTCGTAGAAATGTCTCTAATGCAAATTATATAGTGGGAGGACCTCAAAAGGGGACTCCTTATAGTGGATCCCATCAAGTGTAGTTGTTAGACTTCGGGTTCTCATTTTATATGCTTAACCTCATCAACTTCATTTTTGAATTCGTGGGTTAAGGTTAGGCTTGTTGGGGCGTAGGTGAGAACCTGTATGCTCATAATAAGACCATGGATAGCGGTCAAGAAGGCTGCCCATTTTGATCTTGGATGTAATTGGAATAACTGATCCTCGTTAGATCGTATATTCCTCAGACTAGGCCAAGGCAACTTTGGCCTTAAGAGTTGCATTGAAACATAAGTAAATGGATGAAGTAATCATATGAGTAATTTGAGATCATCTTATTAATGTCGGGATCCATCATTTATACATAGTTGTTGCAATAATGAAACTTGAAGAAACTTGAAATAATTGTTAACATTAACTATAATATTTTTCGAGTTTATTTGTGTTCCAGTAGTTCTTGATGTGTTTACTTGTGAGAGTCTTTAAGGTGTAGGCATCGGTGTCGTCTTGTTTGTGATCCAGTATAAGCTTTCCCAATTTGATGTTAACTTTCCTTGACACGTATTCTTGCCTCTGATATCCACTCTGCGTAAAACAAGATCACCAGGCATAAACCTCCATGGAATCACTTTGGCATTCTACTAGGCTGTCGTTCTCTGTTTGACGGTGGCTTCACAGATATATGCAATATGGCATTATTCTTATAGCAAATCCAGGTTCTAGCGAATGAACTCCGGGTTAGTATCTTCAAAGAAGTGTTGTCTCTGTCAACTAGGTTCTCCAATTTTAATCGAAATCATCGCCTTGCAACCATAAGTCAACTTAAAAGGAGTTTCCAAGGTGATGGAGTTAGGCGTGGCATAGTATTCCCAGAGAACGTGGTTGAGTTGCTCTGCCCACTTTCCCTTTGCTTCATCCAATATTTTCTTCATACCTTGAAGAATAACCCAGTTAGCAGCCTCAGCTTGTCTGTTTATTTTTGGATGCTCTATCGAGGTAAAACGTTAGTTTGATGCGGAGTCTAGAGAGCAAGTCTTAAAAACCTTGATCAATAAACTGAATGCCATTGTCTGTTATGATGGACTCCAATACCCCGAATCTGCTGATGATGTTTTTGTAGGTAAACTTCTACATATGAGCCAAGGTGATGATGACAATAGCTCTACTTCTATCCACTTAGTGAAGTAGTCTATAACTACCACTAAGTATTTCACTTGCCCAAGTGCTTGTGAAAAGGGGCTTAGGATGTCTATGCCCCATTAATAGAAAGGCTAAGGTACGAACATCATTGAGATTTCTTTTGGAGGGGAGGAGTAGACATTCAAGAACTGTTGACACTTGTCATATTTATGGACATGTTCCATTGAATCGGCCTCTATAATAGGCCAATAGTATATTGCTTATAATGCCTTCTAGGTCAAAACCTTCCCTCCAAGATGATGTCTGCTGCTCCTTTCATGGATTTTTGCCAAAATATATTCAGCTTCTTTTGGTCCAAGGCACTTAAGTAGGGGGCACAAGAAGCCATAATGGTATAATTAATTATCATAGAGCGTATGCCACGCCGCAATCTATACCAACTTCTGGGCTTCCTTCTAGTCTTAGAGCAAGGTCTCATCTTGGAGGTAAGCGATAACAAGAGTGATCCAAGTTTCCTGTTCTTCAAGCAAGAGGACTTCGAAGTCTGTAATGCTTGGTACCAGCAGAGTTTCCTGCATCACAGATCTATTGTTGAAAAATTTTCTAAAAGTTTCTTCACTTTGGCTAAGTATTTTTATAGGAAGAGCTCCTTGGCCTAGTACTTACCTCGGATCTGGGAGGTCGCTAATTGTGAATCACTGCACATATTTATGTTAGATGCTCCTATTTCTCATGCCATAGTGATACCAGCAATACAGGCTTCGTACTCCGCCTGGTTGTTTGAAGTTGGAAACTTAAACCTCAAAGAATGCTCAAGGGTGAGCCTGGTTTCATTCTTTAATATGACTCCGGTGCTGCTCCCTTTAGGACTCGAGGATCCATCAATATAAATGGTCCAAGATTTCCCTTTGGAATGGCCAGTGTCCAGTGTGAGTTTTGCTAGAAAGTTGGACAAGCTTGAGCCTTTATCGCCTGCCGTGGTTTATAGGTAATTCTAAATTTGGAGAGTTCCACAGACTAAGCGATTATTCTCCCAACTAGATCTAGCTTATGCAATACCTGGTGAATTGGCTGGTCCATCCTCATGACGACAAGGTAACATTGAAAGTATTGCTGGAGTCGACTAGCCACCGTCAGGAATGTCTGTGCCAACTTTTCAATATTCTGGTATTAAAGCTCAGGGCCCTGCAAAACCTTGTTCACAAAGTATATACTGATCCTTGGCCATCGAGAGTTTCTCTTATTAAAATTGAGCTAATAGCTTCATCATTGATAGAGAGGTAAGCATATAATGTCTTATTATGCTCTAATCTTGTCAAGATGAGGGGTTAAACCAATGTGCTCTTCAAATCTACGAAGTCAGCCTCGTACTTTGGAGTCTATTCACATTCTTTTCCCTTCTTAAAAAGTTAAATAAGGGAAGAGATTTATAAGCAGTCTTGGTCAAGAAATGACTGAGGGTCGCTATTCTCCCAATAAGTTGTTGTACCTCCTTCACAGATTGTGGGCTTCGCATATTGAGCATTGCTTGACATTTGTACAGATTGGTTTCAATACCATGATTCGTTAACAAGAATCCCAAGAATTTGCTAGCTTGCACCCCAAAAGCATATTTATCCGAGTTCAACCTTATGTTATGCTTTCAGAGTTGGACGAACACCTCCTTGAGGTCTTGGTCATGACTGTGGAAATAAGCTTGCCCCAAATGGTTTAACATGTTAAGTTTTGATGATGACAAATACAAGACAAAAAGAATGATGCATATGCTTGATAGATGTACTTTATAGATGACAATTGCATCACAAAAGAATATTGATCATATTACATAAATGTGCTTAAAGAGATATATGTAACATTCATCATATAATATATCCAATAATATTTTATATGAGTTATAAATGAATTAATATTGGATATGTCTATGAAAGTCTTGTATGCATGTTAGACTAACTAGAGTTATACATTTATGAATCATGCATATGAAGATATTGAGTTATGAATTTGGACTAACTATGTTTGGTTAAGTGAGCAATACTTTGTAGGATAGTCTAAGTACCAAGAGTGAGCATTACAACAAGAAAGTAAAAAGATCACAACTATGCTCAACTCAAGAAGGATGAAAATAATAAATATGTTCCAAGATTGTGCAAGACATGAAGAGAAGAAAATTTCGGAAACTTGGATTATATCAAGAAGCCAAAGGATTGAAAGTGCAAAGATTAAGTCCCAAGGTTCTTCAAGAATAGCTTATAGGACTTAGATCTCGTGTAAAGGTAAAAAGGAATCACACTAAGCTCAAAACATGTTTTAACATCTTTAAAAAGTGTTTTCTAAAAAGTTTAAATGCCCAACAAAGTGTTTTTGGAAAGTTAGTCTTGGTGGTAGGCCAAACCATTGAAAAATAGCCAAGTTTGTGTTTTGTAAAACTGACCTTTAGTTACTCTTTTGATCATATCTTTCAAAATACTTTGAGTTTTGCTTTGAAACTTATTTCATATGAAAATAGACTCAAAGATCTTTCTAATGAGTGGTCATTTGCTTAAAACGGATAAGAAACAAAGAAGTTATGATCGTTTAAAGTTAGTTTTCAAAACCAGAGTGTCCTAACCGATTAGGGACTTTCCCTAACCGATTATTCACTCTACCAGAAGCCATTTTCACGTTTCTGAAATGTCCTAACCGATTAGGAACTTGTCCTAACCGATTAGGATGATAAAAAGGAGCCTTTTTCATGTTTTAAATGGCCTCCTAACCGATTAGGAAGATTTCCTAACCGGTTAGAACATGTTTTAAAATGAAATGCAATTTGGCTATCAAAATGGCCTAACCGATTAGGGTAACTCCCTAACCGGTTAGTATGTGTTTAAAATGATCGTGAAAAGCACTTTAAAGTGGCCTAATCGATTAGGCCAAATGCCTAACCGGTTATTTGATAAGTCAGAAGGCTTTTCCTAAAAGGCCTAACCGATTAGGACAATGTCCTAACCGATTAGTTGCAAACCAGAAACGCTCCTAACGGTCATAAAACGGCTAGTTTTCTTAATTAATCATTTCCAAACTTTACCCAATGGCACTAAATATTAGTGGCCTATAAATACAAGTGTTTGGGCATCAAAGAAATGTTGGAGAACATTCTGAAAATTACCCTTGAGTATTGAAAACGAATTTCATCATCTTTTTCTCCAAATCTTTGTTTTGAGCTAAGTGTGTAAATCCTTTATACCCATAAGCTTCAAGTTGTATTATCTACTCTTCAAGAGAGTTTCTATCTTCTACACTTTGTGTAATATATAAAGAGAGGGTGAGGTATCCCTCTAGAGTAAAGGGTGAGGTATCCCTATTTGAGGCTCAAGCACAAGGGTGAGGTATCCCAAGGTGTGTTGAGTGCTCTCAATTGTAAAGGTTATCAAGCACCTGTTGAAGCTTGAAGATAGTGGAAAATCTCTAGCAATTGCTTGAGGACTGGACGTAGATCACAAGTGGATTGGTGATCGAACCAGGATAAACTATTGTGTTTGATCTTCTAAACTCTATCTCTTTACATTTGCACCTTAATTATATATGCTTGAGTTGAACTTGATATTTAGCTTATTTGCTTGATTTATCCTATATCTCAAGTTGCAGTTGAGTAATCTATAATAGTTGTACATTTATTGTGCATATTCCGCTGCATTTATTTATTGAGTGATTTAAAATGCATAATTTGTCAAAGTTGCATTAAAACTAGTCATCACCCAATTCACCCCCCCTCTTGGGTAATGGTTGGCATGACTAACAATGACCATTGGTTTCCAGCATCTTAACGATCATATCGTAAATGTAGACTTCAAGCATCCTACCAATCTATTTATCGAAGACTTTGTTCATCATCCGTTGATAGGTTGCTCCAGCATTTTTAGGCCAAAATGCATGAATCGATAGTAGTAGCTAGCTTTTTTTTAATTATGAATGCCTTCTTGTCTTCGCCATCCGAGTGCATTGGGGTCTGGTTGTATTCGTAGTAGGCAACCATGAAGGAAAGACGTTGGAAACCGGATGAGTTGTCAACTAACTTACCAATGTTGGGAAGCAAGTAAGGGTATTTAGGACAAACTTTATTTAAATTTGTATAATCAATGTACATACGTCACTTCCCATTAGCTTTTCTCACTAACACCACATTGGACAACCAGGTAGTATAAGAGACTTCTCTTGTGAATCTAGTATCTAGAAGTTCTTTCACTTGCTTATGGATTATCTCTTGTCTCTTTATTCTGACTTTCCTCTTGTGTTGTGCAACTGGTCTAGCATCTGACTTGATGGAAAGCTGGTGGGAGATGAAGTCGGGACCCAATCCTGGCATGTTAGCTGACGTCTAAGCAAAAAGGTCTTTGTTTTTCTCTAGGAGCACGATTAGCTGGGACTTCTCTTCTTGAGTCAGTTGCCCTCCAATCTTGGTGACTTGGTTCGGCTTAACTTCAAGTTAGAGGGGTTCGAGCTCCCTTTCCGGTTGACGACAGGCATCTCAGATATCTTTGCGCACATCTAGCTCAATCAATAGGACATTGAACGAGTCTGTAATGGCTAAGCTGGATTTTCCACGTTGTTCAGTTTTCTTGAGGACCTTTGCTATTTTGTGCCTCTTATTGTAGCATCTTCGAGTCGTGGTCTGATCTCCCTTAACCGTGACTATTCTGTTATCCTTATCAAGGTATTTCATGGCTTGATAGAGAATTTTCAAGTAATAAAATTATCTTTTACTTGTAAGTGTACAAGATCTTTGTAATATTTGATAAATATAAAGATATCGTACTTACAGGGAGTAATCAAATTAACTAAAATCTAATCTCTACCTAAATTAATTTAAAGAAAAAAATATTTTTATTTTATTTAGTTAATATAATAATTTAAATTATGAGATAAACTAAAATTAAAATTAAATAATAAATCTAAAGAAAATAACTCAAATTAAAAATACAAGTTCAATCAAAGAACAATTTTAGGACCTCGAATTCACCACTAACCATGTAAAGAGAAATTTAACTTGAATGAGAATTAATCTTATTCTATGGAGTATCTACTGCTACAAGTTTTGATCACTACTAAAGATTATTGAAATCTAATTAATGACATAATTCATTTAAAATATCATGACCTATTCAAATTATGACATAAATCATTTAACATAGCATAAAATATTCAATCCTTAGATCTCAAAAGCAATGAGTACTATTACACAACCCACACCTAAAACTACAAGAATTAAGCTTGTGATAAAATATATAAATTTAAATTTACTAATTGACTACAAGACAATCAATAAAAATTAAATTGAATAACAATTTAAGATCAATAATCTTTAACATTGTGTAATTATTAAACAAAGAAAAATATCCCAAACAAAGTTAAATCATCTAAAACAAATATTAGAGTTTCTTCTTAATCCTAGAAAATAAAATTAGCTACTCATGACAAGAGTATCAAACACAAAGAGAGAAGAAAAATTCATAAAAGATAAAACAATTGCTGCGTGTCGTTCTCCTTCTTTCTTTGTTCGTTCGACACTATACCTCTCTCTCTAGTCTACCGCCTCCCTCTTCTCCTTGTCTAGTAATAAGAGATTTTACCTAATAGAAATATATCTTGCACAAAATCTCCTTAATTGGTTCTCAAATAATAAAAAGATATTGATTGGATTTAGAAAAATAAATTTAGAAAACTCAATCTCCTTAATTGGTCTCCAAATAATAAAAAGATATTAATTGGATTTAGGAAACCAATTTTAGGAAACTTAATCTCTTTTTATTGAAGGCTATTAGATTTTCATCATTTTCTCTCTTTATTTTTCTCGTCATTCAGATGACAAAATTAGACTTGAAGGTCAACAGAAGATTTGTTGAATTTTCTATTAGCTTTCCAATGCCGTAAGAATCGCGTTGATCTGATATCTGTAACGTTAGATATGATCCAAATACAACAGCAAGGTCATAAAATACAAGTTGAATCCGAATTTGCAACAAGTTTCCTACAATTATCACAATAATTAATTAATTAGATTATCTCAAATAAAAAATGATAATTCCATAAAATAAATAAAATTAAACATATTGAGATATAATAATGCCTATTTTTATAAGAAAAATATATAAAAATTAAGCTAATATCACAACCCCCAATCAGCTTATTGCTACTCCTTAGCAATGAAAGCAACTTAAAACAAAGGTCAAAGTAAATTATATCTCCAATCAATTCAATCAAATTTTATCTTAACTCAAGAATATTAGTCAAGCATTAGAACAGCACAATTGCCACAAAAACTTTACCATCATCGGGCTCAAAGTGTATGAATAATATAACTATTACGACATATACCTAGTGTCTCCAAATATCATAACTAGAATCTTCATTAGAAAATACATTTCAACCACATGCTGTAACGCCCCTTTTTCAGGAGAAGAGGGAACATCACACCATAATGAAGTGAAATAAAATGCGGAACATATAAATAAAATCGTCAATTAAGACTCGGTTCATTTTTATATTATAATAAACAAACTCCACCAAATAGTGAACGTATAAAAATTGGGTAGTGTATATACATATAAAAATTTTCTTTTTTTTTTGTTAAGAACAAATAATAAATATAGTTACAGTAGAAATCAACATGAAAGAAAACCATTCATCCACATAATATATATATATATATATATATATATATATATATATATATATATATATATATATATATATATATTTACATCAAGCCTGTTTAATTACTTCATTATGTATACAAAAGTAAAAGCTTTACCCACCCCTAAGATGTTTACAAAATATGCAGTCCATCAAAATAGCAAATCATCAGACTTTCTAAAAAGATATACGGATAGCCATCAGTAGTCACCAACAGTACCAGCCCCCTAAGACTGACGAGAAGGAACCATAGCAGGATCCTCCTCTGGGTTTTCCTCGTAAGATGAAATCATCATCGGAGCGACCAAATTTTGAGCAGTAGATAGGAAAGAATCCTTCTGTGGAGTGTAGTAGAGATCATCCCACAGATTGCGGACAGGTAGGTAAAACTCTAAGTGAACAAAAGCAGTAAAATACAAAACAGGCGGGTCATAGCGACCCCAAGCTAGTGACACCGTCAACTCCCTGTGGTAAATGCAACGGTCCGTGCGCAAGTTTATATGCCAACAGTCAGGACCTCCGTGAAAGGTCATCCACGCATATCCCAAAAATCGGCATGGACGTGACAACATCTTCAAGCAAGCTCTAATCGTAATCAGGCCAGAAACCAGAAAACTCAAGCGCTTCCTTCTCTTCACGAACATCTTCTCAGAAGTAAATGAATGAAACAGAAATATAGATATACAAGAAAGAGGTGAGACACCTAGCATTCATTACCAATACGGCAGTAAGAAAACAGAATGGCACTGGGCGCCTACATAGCATCACGCACATATAATTATCAATAGTAATTATAAAATAAGCAGTAAGAGAAGAATAACAATAAGTAATAGTAAAAATGTGCAATAAAAGACAAACAACACTAATATCTCAAGCAGTCAATATTTCAACAATCAGATAATTATTACAACAGTAAGGAAGATAATTTGACAATTGTAAGTACTGATGCTAGATGAAATATAAGACAGACAATGCATAATGCATGTGGTACCAAAATCTTATTTCATGGAGCTAGACATAAACATTCGGAAGATCGAGGAGTCATGCCAGTATCTCGTTAGTCTTAAAATAAAGTGCTTTATCAAAAAAATAATATTTTGCGTAATATGACTTATACATGGCATCTCAACAAGATCGCGATATAGGACAGTGTCTTAGTCTGGATCGTCAGTGTGTCTGCATCGGTCTATCCCACGGCCCCAATGGAGCTACCACTGTCTATTATGAGACATCCGTACCCCGATGCAACACCTACCATAGGGTATCACATTTAAGACTAATCCTACTATAACTTACCCAAGTTGTAAAAGAATTAATCTTGTAAAAACACTGATTTTAAATCTCTTTTGCGGAATCACAAATAATAAATAAAAACTTTAAACGTAAAATATAAATTAAAACTAACACACCTTATATTACATATTACAAACCTTGTTTACAAATAATTTACATAACTACACCCCCAAAAGTTACATATACAATACATACTAAAATAAAAATACTAAACTAGAACTCCATCAGACTAAAGGTTCAGGCTCTCATTGGGATCCTCCTCCTCCTCATCCTTAGTGTTGTCATCAAAGAAACCTGGCAGATACAGCACACGCCTGGTTGGTGTCCTAGCAGTTGACATTATGGATTCCTTGTGTGGAGTATAAGTATTATTATTCCTACTCCAAAGTTCACGTATAGGCATATAAAATTCTAAATGCACAGACACGTGTTGTGTCATGACAGGAGTACCATCCCTAGTACCTCTTAAAGTCAAAGTCAGATCCCCGGTATACACAAACCTTTCCCTATCTAAGTTAACTCACCAAGCATCAATTCCACCGTGGAATTGTACTATAACATACCCTAAAATTTGACGCCTCACTGCCATACTAAAAAACTACAGAAAACCAACTACTGATAGTAAAAAGACTTATCAGCCTCCTCGTTTCCTCGGTCTTTATCAAATACATACAATACACAAATACAATATAATAAAGAGGTGAGATCCCCTTTCATCAATACCAATGAGGCAGTATAGAAAATGATAGTAAAACATATAGATACAAATATCTCATACAATCATATCATATCCTATCATAGAAAATAGATAAAATAGGCATATAAAATAGGCATAATTGTCACACCAATATGCTGACCCGTTATGCATGTGTACAATGACCCAATTCCTACTCCATGGAGCTAGACACAATTTCAGAGAGAAATATAGAGAGCACATGTCTGTATACCGTTAGCCTCAAATCTTGTGCTATTTATCATATCATGGCGCCCAATATGGCTATTACAAGACATTCTCAACCATATCACAAAAAGAGTAGTAACTCCGTCGAGACCGTCAGTGTGTTTGCAAAGGATACCACGACGCAGTGGTGCTACCAACTAGCCACATATGACATTCCACACTCCGACGTCCCCAAGATCACTGAAGATTGTAACTACGCAATTCTCACCCGCACGAAGGTGTAATTTCCATCTCCTAGGCCAATCGCCTTACTTGACATACTTTTCCATGCATGATGTATGATTCAAAAATACATACAACCATTATTTTACAATATTTCACAAATACGCCTCCTTTCTTGATAGTATCACTTTTCAATAAAACGGGGTCCGACAGCCAACTGCTGTAATTTCCAATCGCGTAAATATTTTATCGCATTTTTGAAATAGCATAACATTTTTCTTACGTTTTCAAATCACGTAACATTTTTCAATGTTTTCATAAACGCGTAATTAATTTCTAACATTTTTAAATTACATAAATATTTTTAAACGTTTTCTAAATCACACAAATAATTTCAAATGTTTCCTAGATCGCGTAAATATTTTCAAATGTTTTTAAATCGCGTAAAGGTTTTTAAACGTTTTCTCAATCGCGTAATAATTTAAAATCATTTTCTCAATCGCGTAACGTAAAAATCAATTGCGTAGCTTAAAAAATAGCAATTTCTAAATTACTTAATGGTTTTCTAGCGTTTATCACTTATGTAAAATATTTTCTCAACTTTGTAAATTTATTTTATAAAATCTTTATATAATATATACATTTTGGTCTTCTTGAAAATATTTTCATTCTAAAAATCCTTTACGTATTATTTTCTTGGGTTCTTTCCAAAATTTTGATTTCTATAATTTAATTAAATAACATAGCTTAATTAAATAATTTAGCTTACATACTAATTTAATTCCTACCATTAAATCCATTTTCCTTTTTCTACTAAAAATTCCTTAGCTCTAATTCTTGTTAACTAATTATCAAAGTCCACACTAGATAAAATAATTTATGGTTTTAAAATACCACACTTTGGTGTGTTGGCCAAAAATTAGACTTAAGTTTCATATTCATATTTAATCATTTTTCATTACTAAATTCCTTTACAAAACCATTTTTCATCATCAAAATCATTTACCAAAACCTTTAATCCAATTTTTATCCTTAAAATCATTAATCCATAACTTAGGAATTAATTTGAAACATCTTATGCCCTTTGTTGTAGTGAAAACCGTGAGCCTACCCTAGGTTCTTTGGAACCTTCATACAATTTTCTTCATCATACAACTCATATTCTACTTTACACAATATTCATCATGCCACCATAAGCATATAAACAAGCATATAAGCATATAATCTACTAAAAACAAGCATATAATCAAAGCTTAAAAATAAAGCAACCATAAATAAAGCAAGCTAAAACCATACAAGTGAATAAATCCTTATGGATTTTTCACCACAAACAAGGTCATCTCCTCACCACCAACACATGGTTGATGATGGTAATCTCCCTCTTACCTCAAGGAAGACAAAACTCCTTCTTGCTTGATCTTCTATGAATTTCGTGAACCACCACACAAAATCCTAACAAACTTAAAGCAAACCAAAGTTACAAACAAAGCTTGAAGAAGAGAAACCATGGAACAATTATGGTTTAGAAACTCAAAAACCAAATTAGAAACAAAGAAGAAGAACTTGTACCTTGAAATCTCAAGAACACTAACTTGTAGAAAAGGTAGTAGATGAAGGATTTTGCTTAAGTCTTTAACATAGAAGTGTCTTAGAATGATGTTTAGATGTAGAAAATAAGGTTAGATGAAATTTTGAAAGCTTGGAGGGGTGGTCTCTAGGTGTTGGCCGAATGGTGTCTTTGGAGGAGAAATGGGGATAAATGAAATTTTGGCTAAGTGTAGAAAATAAAGACATGAAGATAATAGCTTAGGAAGACAAAGGTGATATAATTGTGATAGTCTATCCTAGGGCTCCTTTGCCGTGGAATGCTAATGATAGCATGGAAAAATTAATTACATGTCCACCAAGGTGCAAAATCAAACACATGGCACCAAGTCTTGCTTTTGGTCAACACTTGATGAATCATTAGCTTTTTGAATGTCCTAGAAAGCCCTTTATGGCTGTGAAAGTCCATGCAAAAATACTACCAATTATTGTTTCAATTTGTAACCATTTAAGCTTAGATTAGTTTACTAATTCATCTAGCTTAGTAATTAATTTAAACAAGTCATTTTTGTTGACTTATTACCATTGGTTAATTTTATGACTAGCCACCAAAATTGACTTCTACTACTAAGTGACACATGGCCATCACATGACTAGTACCTAGCTAAAGCTATAAAAAATTATTACTCACAGAATAAAATTACGGCTCACAAATCGGTAATTATTATACAGTTAATAATAAATTCACAGTATAAGAAAAAAATTAGTAACTGTATCCGGTTTTGGGTTTAGTAAGATCCCCCGGCCTTGTATTAATAATACAAAATTTTCTGGCCAATAAAATTTTTTAGTGTTTTTTGGCCTATCGTGGGCCCCACAGACGGCCCAAAAATTACGAAAATATTTTTATTCTCAGAAAAATTCAGAAAAAATCTCAAAAATCACAAAAATTTAAAAATTAAGATTGGTGCAGAAAAAATGAAAATCGGGATGTTACACCCGATGCCCCCAACAACATGACCTACGCTTAGTCTACTCGCACCCGCACTAAGGTGTAATTCAATCTCCTAGGCATGCACCGGGTCTATCCTAGAGCTCCTTTGCCGTGGAATGCTAGTGATAGCATGGGAAAATTAATTGCATGTCCACCAAGGTGCAAAATCAAACACATGGCACCAGGTCTTGCTTTTGGTCAACACTTGATGAATCATTAGCTTTTTGAATGTCCTAGAAAGCCCTTTATGGCCGTGAAAGTCCATGCAAAAATACTACCAATTATTGTTTCAATTTGTAACTATTTAAGCTTAGATTAGTTTACTAATTCATCTAGCTTAGTAATTAATTTAAACAAGTCATTTTTGTTGACTTATTACCATTGGTTAATTTTTATGACTAGCCACCAAAATTGACTTCTACTATTAAGTGACACATGGTCATCACATGACTAGTACCTAGCTAAAGCTATAAAAATTTATTACTCACAGAATAAAATTACGGCTCACAAATCGGTAATTATTATACAATAAATAATAAATTCACAGTATAAGAAAAAAATTAGTAACTGTATCCTATTTCGGGTTTAGTAAGATCCCCCGGCCCCATATTAATAATACAAAATTTTTTGGCCAATAAAATTTTTTAGTGCTTTCAGGCCCATCGTGGGCCCCACATACGGCTAAAAAATTACTAAAATATTTTTATTCTTAGAAAAATCCAGAAAAATTCTCAAAAATTACAAAAATTAGAAAATTAATATTGGTGCAGAAAAAATGAAAATTGGGATGGTACACCCGATGCCCCCAAGGTCAACAACATGACTTACGCTTAGTCTACTCGCACCCGCACTAAGGTGTAATTCAATCTCCTAGGCATGCACCGCCTTTACAACAAAGTCCAACGGACATTCAAAAATGCATGATGACTCAATGTACATCATGTATAATCATCAATAATTTATTTCTCATAAACATTGCGTATCATGCATATTCATCAACAATATACTCCTCGTGAAACATATCACAATGGCATATAATCAATCCTCAATAACATCATACCACAATTTGGTCAAGTAAACATCAACTCAAACCACAATTACACTTCATGAATCCATAATTCCTAATTATCTAATTCTTGATCAATTTTACAAATTTTGGGTCAAGAAAACCCTTGAAACCGTGGCCCCTCAAGAATCAATACCCAATCAATTTCTCCTACCACATTATTAATTTCATAACAATGAAATATTCAAATCACAAAAGTGTACAAAGATCACAACATGGGCCAATAAAACCCTTAGAGGCCGTGAGTCTCTTGAAGTGAGAATTCCAAAATTTTCTATTTCATTTACCAATACTTTAACACTTGATTACCTAAGTTCCATTGCATATAAAAATCAAACTCAAACCCCCTAAAATTATGGTAAAAATCGTGACCTCCCCAAGAAATAGGAAATCCTATATTTTTCCATTCATCCAATCCAAATATTCCAACATCATCAAGGCATTCAAAACAACCAACATTACTATATAAATCAAATAGGCACACAACATGAGAAATAAGCATACAAAGAGAGCAATCCTTTATGGATTCCTCCATTAACAACCACACAAAAGTTCTTTCACCACCAATAATGGTTGAAGTGAGTAAATCTCCCTCTTACCTAATGGAAGAACACGAAAATCACCTCCTTGTTTGCTCCTTGGTGGTTCGGTTTTGGGCTCCCAAAAACCCTAGAAATCAAACTCAAAGAATCAACACCAATGACTTGAAAAAAAAAAAGGATCCATGGCCAAGAATATGACCATAGAAACGAAAAATAAGAAGAGAAAGTGAAGAATCAAAGATTTACCTCCAAAGTTTCAAACTTTGTTCTCGAGAAAAGGTGAAGAAGATGATGGATTTTGAAGAAGATCTCTAAAGAAAAAATGTTTAGAATAAGAAGAGAAGTATGGAAATGGTGGCAGTGAAGCAAGAACATGAAAATGGTCTCCAATGGAGGGGTTGCAAACCGTGGAGAGAAAAGGAAGAGAGGAAGAAGAAGAGAGAAAATAGTGAAGAGGAAATGAAGATAAAAATTGATAGCTTTTTGGTGTATTAGAATTTTGGAGTAAAATGGTAAGGTAAAAATCAAACCTTTGGCTCCCAAAAATGGGCACCTAGCCGCAGCAATGAGAGAGGGAAAGGGAGTGAATGCTTTCTCCTACAAGCTTTGGGCATTTTAGTCATTTTTGGTCAAAGCTTCCATGAGAAGCTTGATTAAAATACATTATTTTTAAGTTAAAAGTGATTTGATTAGACATAAAGTGGATTACATTAGGATAAGATAGGATTTCTACTACAAGCTATTATCCAATGAACAATTATTACAGTTGACAGAAGTCAGTGTTAATTATCCAACAGATAATAAAATACACAACGATTTTTATTTATCAAATAAAAATCTTAAAAAACGTGAAACCTCATAAATCGTGCTCCAGCATCTGGTTTAGTAAGATCCCTCGTCGATGTTTTCACAGATCAAGGTTCTTGGGAAAAATATCTCATTTTTTAGGTTCCGCTCAGTGTGCACGCAAAATGAAGAATAATATTAAAATATTTCACTTTGTCAGAAAAATCCAGAAAAATTCAAAAAAATCACAAATATTATAAAATGACTTTTTATCATAAAATTATAATTTTTTGGGGTGTTACAACTCTCCCCTTCAAATAGAAATTTCGTCCTCGAAATTTTTATACCTTAAAATAGTTGTGGATATTGCTCCTTCATCTTGTCTTCCAACTCCCATGTCGCATCTCCAGTTGTTTCATTCCAGATCACCTTTACCAATGGAATGTCTTTCCCTCTGAGTTGCTTCACCTTCCAATCCTCAATCCTTACAGGGGTTGTCTCATAAGTTAAGTTTTCCTTTAATTGTACCGTGTCGGGTGCTATAACATGACCAGGGCTAGGAATATACTTTTGAAGTTGTGACACATGAAAGACATTGTGGAAGTTTGAAAGAAAATGTGGTAAAGCTATTTAGTAAGCAGTTGGACCTATCCGATGAAGAATTTGGTAAGGTCCAAGAAATTTTAGAGTAAGCTTTCTAGACTTAAGAACTTGACCGACCCCAGTTGTAGGCGTGACTTTCAAAAACACATGCTCTCATTCTTCAAATTCAAGAGGTTTTCTCCTTTTGTCCACATAGCTCTTTTGTTGACTTTGAGCCATCATCATTTTCTCCTGAATCATCTTGACTTTCTCAGTTATCTGCTGTATAAGATCAAGTCTAACGGTAAGTTGCTCACCATCCTAGTACCAATACAAAGGTGTTCTGCACCTTCGTCCATACAGAGCCTCATAGGGCGCCATTCCTATGCTTGAATAATAACTGTTATTGTAGGTGAACTCTACCAGTGGTAAAACTTCATCCCAACTTCCAGTTTATTCCACAGCACAAGCTCTGAGTAAATCCTCCAATGATTGAATTGTCCTTTCTGACTGACCATCGATTTGGGGATGATATGCAGAACTTAAATGTAGCTTTATCCCCATCGCTTCTTGAAGACTTTGCCAAAACTTTGACATGAATCTTGGATACCTATCAAAAATGATACTGGTAGGCACACCATGCAGTCTAACGATCTTTGCCAATGTACAACTAAGTCAACTTTTCCAATGAATACCTTATGTTGATGGTAAGATATGTGTTGACTTCGTGAGTCGATCCATAATTACCCATATCGAATAATAACTCTTTCTGGTCTTTGGTAATCCAACCACAAAGTCCATTGTAATACTATCTCACTTCCATTCAGGAATAGCCAAGGGCTGTAACATTCTAGACGATCTCTGATGTTCAACCTTCGCTTTTTGACAAACTAGACAAGAAGACACACATCTGGCAATATCTCTTTTCATTCCGTGCCACCAAAATAACTTCTTCAAATCTTGTGTTGGTGTATGCCCTAGTGGCCAATACATTTTGTTTGTATTTACATACATTATATTATGTTATTTTATATGAGACATTTCATTTATTGTGTTCTTTTTGGTAGACATAATAAAGTCCTTAGAATAGTAAGTTTGATACCATAGGACATCAAGTGGATGACTTGATCGTGAGATCCTATTGGATAAAACACTATTCTTAAATGTCCCTAGTCAAGTATTATTGTTAATTAGGACAACAATAATACATTGAGGCTAGTATGTGCGTAGACTAATGATCACATCTCACGGGTCATGGATATGAGATATCAAGTCTACACATGGATACATATTAGAGTAATGATGTATTGGACAGACCCGCCATAAGAACGCTACGTGGATCGTTACGTGAGTGTCATAAGCGATTCTCATAGTGATAATGGTGTATGTGGTCCTTTGACCTGAAATCACTACGATTCCTACATGAGGAGTTGTGTGTTTTAATGCCATCAAACGTCATCTGTAACAAGATGATTATAACGTTGGTTATTAGACATGCCGCAATACATGTGGAGGGATGTGAGTGACCTAGATGGGATTTGTCCCTCCTACATAACAGGAGCGATATCTTCGGGCCCCCTGATTGAGTGAGACTACGAAATGCATGGCCATGCTCAAATGAGTCAATATGAGATATTGATCTTATTTGTTATTACTATGTCTACTCGGGAATCAGGAAACTGAAGATTGAACTAAACAAGGGTGACACATTCCATGCCTTGTGTTCAATCTGGATATCTAGACAAAGGGACTAAACTACATGGAAACATTGGTCATAGATAGGTTATGTCAAATCACTGACATTCTCATTACTTGGGTAGCAGTGATGTGTTGCTAGATACCGCTCACTGTTTGTAATATTAAAATGAGATTTTAATATTACTACCAACGTCATGAGAACCTGCAGGGTCACACACTTAGAACAGACTAAATTGGAGTAATCAGAATCCAAGTTGGACTCGGATTCAACTGTGGGCCTAACTCATGACAGATGGGTTTAGGGTTGCGCCACTTACCTTGCTACTGCTCACACTCACTTAAGGCAGCCACTGTTATAAATAGTACTGCTAAGGGGGCTGCTACTAGGTTACATCACAACCCTAGCCGCACCTACAGAAAGTGAGTGAGAGATAGTGAGGTCTTCTTCTCCTCTCTTCGCAGCTAGCACTACGAAAACAGAGGCGTGACTCCTTTTGCAAGTCTGTTCGTGTGGATACCGCAGAAACATCGTCGCTATTACGGTGTTGGTGATTCACCTCGCTTGTGTCTATCACGCTTCAAGAGGTAAAAATTTAAAAACTCGGATTATGGATTTTTCGCATGGATCCTGTGAGGGAATTCTGTTATTCCGCTGCGAGACTTTTGATCCGCAAATTCCCAACATCTTGGTACATCTTGGTTATTCCTGGGTGTATACTCAACTGACTCGTGTAAGCATGTTCAAGTATATACTTCCTAAGTTCTTAATCCTTGGATACACAGACTTTACCGCTTAATCTTAAAATTCCATCGTTTCCTTCCTCTAGTGTTGTTGTACCACCTTGTTTTATCAGTTTCTTTTCTTCTTATAAGAACTTGTCAACTTTTTGCTTCTCTCGAATATCTTCTATTAAGTCATCTATCCTTGGAAGTGGATACTTATTCTTGATCGTGACTTTGTTCAACTGGCGATAGTCCATACACAATTGCGAAGTACCATCCTTCTTCTTAATTAGCAATACCGGCGCTCCCCATGGGGATACCCTGGGTCTAACAAATTACTTCTCTAAGAGTTCTTCCAATTGCTTCTTGAGTTCAACTAGCTTTGCTGATGACATTTTGTAGGGTGCTATAGAAATAGGACCAGCTCTAGGTACAAGGTCAATGGTAAACTCGATCTCCCATTCCGGCAGTAAACTAGGTACATCTTCAGGAAAGACTTCGGGAAACTCTCTAACCACTGAAAGTGCATTCACATCGGCCTCATTCTTGACTTTTAAAGAAGACAATAACATGTATCCTTGAGCTCTTTCTTTCAAGAAAGCTTTTGCTTGATTGGCCGTAAAAAATCTAGAACTCTCATCCAAAGGAAAAACTCTGGTTTTACTAGAACAATCTAACAAAACATGGTTAGAAGATAATCAATCCATTCCTAAGATTATGTCTAATTGAGAAAGAGGTAAATAGATCAAATCAAGAAAAAAATATTCGACCTTCAACAATCAAAGAACACTCTAAACAGACTTTAGTGGTAACAACAGGTTTAGCAGTAGGGGTTGAAACAGTCAAGTCAAAAGGCAAAGAAGACACAGGTAAATCAAGTCTTTTCACACAGTCATAGGAAATAAAAGAATGGGTTCCCCCAAAGTCATACAGTACAATTAAAAGATTACCCTCTATGACACCTTCTCCTTGTATAAGATCTTCGGATTTAGAGGCCTCAGCTCTATTCAGGGTATAAACTCTACCTCCTGCCTGGGGTTTGGTAGTTCTTGCAGCATTGACTGAAGGTTCAGCCTTGGCTTGGTTACAATCGCGAGAAACATGTCCAATCTTCCTGCATCTGAAGCAAATGATTCTTTTAATTGTGCAATCCCTTGTGCAGTGCTCCTTCTCGCACTTGAAACATTTTGGCGTAAACGACGTAGTCTGACCAGTTCTACCAGGACTTCCACTAAGACTTCCACCTTGGGGTCGTTGTTGTTGATTTCCAAGTGATCTTGAGTAAGGCTTTTTTTGACAGCGACTAGCACACCTCTCTGGGACCAAAAAGGTCCAAAGTTATGATTCTTCGTGTCCCGTGCTTGGTCTAGGTCTTCTACCCGGCGACACGTATCAAACAGCTCCAAAAACTGGTTAATCTTCAATGTTATAACAACTCTCTTCACATCATGCCTTAAACGTTCTTTGAACTTCTGATATTTCCACACCTCATTCGACTGGGGTTGGAAATAAGTTGAGAATCTCGACAAGCTTTCAAACTTCGCAGCATATTCATCGACCGTTATGTTCCCTTGTCTCAGGCTAAGAAACTCCATTTCTTTAGAATGTTTGAAAATTGTAGGGAAATATTTCTCCAAGAACTTCTCCTTGAATACCTCCCAAGTAATTGCTCAGCCTTCAATTTCTAGCAATCTCTGTTCTCTAGTCCACGAGTCTTCTGTGTCTCCAACCAACATAAACGTAGCATAAGTCACCCTTTTATCATCGGCATAGTTCATGCCTCTGAGGACTTTCTCTAGCTCCTTGATCCAAAGAGTAGCCTTCTCAGGATCAAATTCTTCCTTGAATTGTGGAGGGTTAGTGCGATGAAATTCAGCCAAGTTTTGAGCATCAGTAGTAACTTCCAACGGTTGTGCAGTTCTCTCTTGTTGTTGAGTAGTCTGCTAGTTCTGTTGTAGCATGGCCTCAGCCAGTTTTTGAATTGCCTTGATCGCTGCAGTCATATCCCCTCTACGAGCTATACCTTTTTTCAAGTCAAACTATACAAAACACAAGGAAAAATCAGATGTATCTTTTCGGAATACCAAACACAAAGAATCACACAATACAAACAAGATAGTCCAAAACCATAAGACCCAAAAGAAAACTCAAACTAGAGCTCTAATATAAAGACAGTGTAACGCCCCTTTTTCCGAGAGAAGAAAGAACGTCACACCATAATGAAGTGACATAAAATGCGGAACATATAAATAAAATGGTCAATTAAGACCCGGTTCATTTTTATATTATAATAAACAAACTCTTTCATATAGTGAATGTATAAAAATTAGGTAGCGTATATACATATAATTTTTTTTTTGTTAAGAACAAATAATAAATATAGTTACAGCAGAAATCAACATGAAAGAAACCATTCATCCACATATTTTATATATATATATATATATATATATATATATATATATATATATATATATATATATATTTTACATCAAGCTTGTTTAATTACATCATTATGGATACAAAAGCAAAAGCTTTACCCACCCCCAAGATGTTTACAAAATATACAGTCCATCAAAATAGCAAAACATCATACTTTCCAAAAAGATATACGGATAGCCATCAGTAGTCACTGACAGTACTAGCCCCCTAAGACTGACGAGAAGGAACCATAGCAGGATCCTCCTCCGGGTCTTCCTCATCAGATGAAATCATCATCGGAGCGACCGAATTTCGAGCAGAGGCTCGAGCAGTGGATAGGAAAGAATCCTCCTGTGGGGTGTAGTAGAGATCATCCCACAGATCGCGGATAGGTAGGTAAAACTCTAAGTGAACAAAAGCAATAAAATAAAAAATAGGTGGATCATAGCGACCCCAAGCTAGTGACACCGTCAACTCCCTGTGGTAAATGCAACGGTCTGTGCTCAAGTTTATATGCCAACAGTCAGGACCTCCGTGAAAGGTCATCCTCACATATCCCAAAAATTGACGTGGACATGACGACATCTTCAAGCAAGCTCTAATCATAATCAGGCCAGAAACCAGGAAACTTAGGCGCTTCCTTCTCTTCACGAATGTCTTCTCAGAAGCAAATAAATGAAACAGAAATATAAATATATAAGAAAGAGGTGAGACACCCAGTATTCATTATCAATACGGCAGTAAGAAAATAAAATGGCATTGGGCACCCACATAGCATCACACACACATAATTATCAACAGTAATTACAAAATAAGCAGTAAGAGAAGAATAACAATAAGTAATAGTAAAAATGAGCAATAAAAGATAAACAACACTAATATCTCAAGCAGTCAACAATTTAACAATCAGATAATTATTACAATAGTAAGGAAGATAATTTGACAGTTGTAAGTACTCATGCCAGATGAAATATAAGACTGACAATGTATAATGCATGTAGTACCAAAATCTTATTCCATGGATCTAGACATAAACATTCGGAGAGAATGATCGAGGAGTCATGCCAGTATCTCATTAGCCTTAAAATAAAGTGTTTTATCAGAAAAATAATATTCTGCGCAACATGACTTATACATGGCACCTCAACAAGATCACGATATAGGACAACGTCTCGGTCCAGATCGTCAGTGTGTCTGCATCGGTCTATCCCACGGCCCCAGTGGAGCTACCACTATCTATTGTGAGACACCTGCACCCCGACGCCCCCAAGGTCAACAACATGGCCTACGCTTAGTCTACTCGCACCCATACTAAGGTGTAATTCAATCTCCTAGGCATGCACCGCCTTTATAACAAAGTCCAACTGACATTCACAAATGCATGATGACTCAATGTACATCATGTATAATCATCAATAATTTATTTCTCATAAACATTGTATATCATGCATATTCATCAAGAATATACTCCTCATGAATTATATCACAATGGCATATAATCAATCCTCAATAATATCATACCACAATTTAGTAAAGTAAACATCAACTCAAACCACAATTACACTTCATGAATCCATAATTCCTAATTATCTAAGTCTTGATCAATTTTACAAATTTTGGGTCAAGAAAACCGTTGAAACCGTGGCCCCTCAAGAATCAATACCCAATCAATTTCTCCTACCACATTATTAATATTCATAACAATGAAATATTCAAATCACAAAAGTGTACAAAGATCACAACATGGGCCAATAAAACCCTTAGAGGCTGTGAGCCTCTTGAAGTGAGAAATCCAAAATTTTCTATTTCATTTAACAATACTTTAACACTTGATTACCTAAGTTCCATTGCATACAAAAATCAAACTCAAACCTCCTAAAATTATGGTAAAAATCGTGACCACCCCAAGAAATAGGAAACCTTATATTTTTCCATTCATCCAATCCAAATATTCCAACATTATCAAGGCATTCAAAATAACCAACATTACTATATAAATCAAATAGGCACACAACATGGAAAATAAGCATACAAAGAGAACAATCCTTTATGGATTCCTCCATCAACAACCACACAAAAGCTCTCTCACCACTAATAATGGTTGAAGTGAGTAAATCTCCCTCTTACCTAAAGGAAGAACATGAAAATCACCTCCTTGTTTGCTCCTTGGTGTTTTGGTTTTGGGCTCCCAAAAACCCTAGAAATCAAACTCAAAGAATCAATACCAATGGCTTGAAAAAGAAAGGATCCATGGCCAAGAATATGACCATAGAAACAAAAAATAAGAAGAGAAAGTGAAGAATGAAAGATTTACCTCCAAAGTTTCAAACTTTGTTCTTGAGAAAAGGTGAAGAAGACGATGGATTTTGAAGAAGATCTCTAAAGAGAAAATGTTTAGAATAAGAAGAGAAGTATGGAAATGGTGGCAGTGAAGCAAGAAAATGAAAATGGTCTCCAATGGAGGGGTTGCAAACTGTGAAGAGAAAAGGAAGAGAGGAAGAAGAGGAGAGAAAATAGTGAAGAGGAAATGAAGATAAAAGTTGATAGCTTTTTAGTGTATTAGAATTTTGGAGTAAAATGGTAAGGTAAAAATCAAACCTTTGGCTCCCCAAAATGGGCACCTAGCTACGGCAATGAGAGAGGGAGAGGGAGTGAATGGCTTCTCCTATAAGCTTTGGGCATTTTAGTCATTTTTTGTCAAAGCTTCCATGAGAAGCTTGATTAAAATACATTATTTTTGAGTTAAAGGTGATTTGATTAGACATAAAATAAATTACATTAGGATAAGATAGGATTTCTACTTCAAGTTATTATCCAATGGACAATTATTACAGTTGACAAAAGTCAGTGTTAATTGTCCAACAGATAATAAAATGCACAGCGATTTTTATTTATCAGATAAAAATCTCAAAAAATATAAAACCTCGTAAATTGTGTTCCAGCCTCGAATTTAGTAAGATCCCCCCGTCGACGTTTCCACAGATCAAGGTTCTCGAGAAAAATATCTCATTTTCTGGGCTTCACTTAGTGTGCATGCAAAACGAGGAATAATATTAAAATATTTCACATTCTCAGAAAAATTTAAAAAAATTCACAAAATTCACAAATATTATTAAATGACTTTTTATCGTAAAATTATAATTTTTCGGAGTGTTACACATGCAATCCTCACAAGTGTTACTCTCAACAATGAAAATCACTTAGAAATATGGTATTACTCATAATAAGTATACGTGAGAAGAGTAATTAGCACAAATTAAAACTAATATCTCATATATAAAATATATGAAAGAACACTGAGAAAACAAAACAAATATCATTTCATGGAAGGGATGTCAAGAAAAGATTTTACATCACACTTTTAGATTAACCATGTACAATGAAAAAACCATGCAATCCCTTAAGATCAAATAGGACTTTATTAAGCTCATTATGCAGGTAAAGGGAGGATATGAAGGTTAAAGGGTAACAATGAAAATAAAAAATGTTTCAATAATATTTTAAAGGTCACATCTACCCTTTCAATATCATTTTTTTCCCTTTAAATCACTTTATTCTCCTACTCCCAATACCAACATGTTTTCCACTCTTTCTTAAGTTTTTTAAACTTCACAATTTTCTATTTTTTCTAACTTTTCAAAAAACAATTTCATTTTATTTTTTTTCACAACACTCCTCATATCACCCCATATTGCAATAATAATGATTCTTTCCTAAAACACTTTGGAAAATGATTTAAGAAAGAAAGACTTAATAAATAGGCTTAAAGGGGTAACTAGCGGTAAAATGTGAAAGAAAAAATATATTATTTCAAGGCTCAAAATAAGAAACATGGCCTAATATTATCTCTTAAGGAAATACATAACTCAATCAATTTTCATGGCATCAAATTAAATGTAAGGGTAATAGAAAACTTCTCTTTAGCTAAAAATAACAATAATAAAAGATCTAGTGAGAAAATAAAATAAAAAATTGCGAGAAATAACGCTAAATATTGGAAGGTCAAGAAAATACTCTTATAATAAAAATGAATGGCTCAAAACTCACTAGGTAAAAATAATATCCACATGTTCATCTTCAAGTTCTCTAATTATTTCAATTCTTCAACAATGAGATATGCATAAGTGATAATCACATATTTTATAAATTGATAAACTCTCATTTTTAGTCATTTAAACTCTCCATGTACTTAATAGATTAAGCCTAGTTATGTTTCGTAAGTTTGGAGTCAAATTAGACTTAATTGATTTTTCCAGCATTATTTGGGTCTTACACTATTTCTGTATTTCCGTCATATCTTGAGTTCTAAATGTGTAAAAATTATGTATCTTACCTTGTAGGAAAGATAAGAGAGATCTTTACAACTTTAATGTAGAGCTCCAGGTAAAATATAGACATCTAGAGGAGCTAAATGGGCTTGGAAGTCAGAACACAGGTTTTGAGACTAGAACCTGAACAGTGTGTAGTAATCAGGGCATAACTCGGGCTGTAGGAACTTTCTTGGGTTGAAATTTAGAGAATTGAAAGTTAAGACCCATATCTACAACTTTCATGAAGAACATAAGAGCTTATTCAGATAACTTGGAGGTGATATTGGGTCTGGAAGTCAAAATAAAGGTGCTGAAACTGGGCCTAAGTAGTCTGCAGTAATTGGGTCATATCTTGGGCTGTAGGATGAATTTGTTGATGATCTTGGTGGCATTGGAAAGCTGTGACAAAATTCTATAGCTTTAATGAAGATCACGTTGCTTCATTCTGATGGAATCTATGAGATCAGCACTAAATGATTTCGGAGACAAAGAATCTCAATAATTTTCCACTCACCAACTCGCCATTTGGCATTTTCCACTCATCCACCTACTCCTCATCTACTCTTAATCAACCCCTTGTCATTTTGTGTCCCTAATCCTCTATAAAAGACACCATTGGCAAATCATTTGGTGCTCTTGGTGTTAGGCTTAGTTTTTAGAAGTTATGGTTATGCTTTTTTATTATTTTCCTTTGTTGTAATTTTCTCTTGCTCTATATTAAAGCTATGTTCATCGTTCTCTTCTTCTCTTTTTCTTTCTTCTTGTCTATGAGTAATTAAATCTTCATCTTGCTTAGGTGAAAGAGTGAAGCTCTTGGTAATGAAATAATGTTAGATTATTCTATTTCTTGTGCTTAAATGATATATTATTAAATGGACGTTATATGTGTTATAATTTGTTTCCAATCAATTTAGAAACCTTCTTTGTATAATAGAGATCTTGATTTATTGTAGACAATAGGATTGACATAGTGAATGCTTGAACTCATTTATAAATGTTGGTAGATAATTAAAGGAATCATAATATGATTGCATATATAATAGACCTTTGAATGTTATATTTTTCGATTGGAACCTCCGTTGTGTGTAGATTTCAATTGAGTTATAAAGAGAAATAATTTTGCCTCTAATTTATTACTAAGAGTGGATCTCCTAACCCAAGCAAATCTTTTTTCATTTGTGAATAACTTTTATTACTTTTGGTGTTGTGACAAATCATTTTCTTACCTCAATTAATTTTTCTTCATCAATTCCCTGTGGATCGACCTCGGACTCCCGAGAATTTATTACTTGAGATAACATGCACTTGGATTTGCATCTTTTAAATCCCGTAATCAAGTTTTTGGTGCCGTTGCTGGGGACTTGATTTGAAGCTTTAATTTATTGAGGTTCTTTTTTTTAAGTAAATTTCATCATCTTGTATATTCATCATCTGGTAAATTCTATCTTTACACTTTTAATTTACCAACTTATAACCTACTAACTTGCTAATATACTAACTTTCTAACATTTATATTTATGTCATTTACTTATATTTACTAACTTTTAATTTATGTCATTTATTTTCTACTTACTAACTTTTATTTTTTGCTCTCTAATTTTTAATTTACGTCATTTATTTTCTCGCTTTCTCTAACTTTTAAATTTCTGTTATTTATTATTGCTTTCTAACGTAATGAAATAATCTTTCTTCTTCTCTTCTCTTTTGCCGGCTCTCATAGGGCTTTGTCTCTCTCTGATTTTCATATTTTAAATTTATTTTCTGCAATTTACTTTATGTACTTTAATTTCTGTATTTTACTTTCTACACCTTCTAACTTACTAATTATTAACTCTCTAATTATCTAACTTTTTAATTTATCAGTTATCTAACTTTTTACTTATTAATATTTATTGGGTGGTTGGTTTATACCACATCCTTGTTAATATTTAACGGCAAGTGTAAACTGTCGACTTGTACATTATTTTTTCTATTTTAAGTCATTTATTTATGCTTAATTAGTATCGTGATTTAAATTCTGGTCGTTTAGTTAAAATTAATCCTGGTACTTTATATATTGATTGTTTGAATCACAATCACACATAATTGATACAATGACTGAAAATGAAAGTGTACATGATGAACATGAAAATCAACCGTTGCGAATCATGCATGAATATTTGCAACCACCTCGAAATTCTAGTCCATCATGTTTTATCTTTCCACTCAATACCAATAATTTTAGATTCAAGCCAGGTATGATTTCTTTACTTCATAATTTTCATGGTTTAGAGTCTGAAAGCCCATATTTACATCTGAAAGAATTTGAGGAAGTGTGTATTGCTTTCAATGACCAAAATTGCACTAAAGAGATTGTTAAGCTTAAATTGTTTCCTTTTTCTTTAAAAGATAAAGCAAAATCTTGGCTTAACACTTTGAAACCAAGATCAATTGGCACATGGCAAGAAATGCAAGGTGAGTTCTTAAAGAAATTTTTTCCAACACATAAAACCAATGCTATGAAAAGACAAATCCAAAATTTTTCCCAACATTCAAATGAAACATATTTTCAATATTGGGAACGGTTTAAAGATTTGTTAAATTCTTACCCACATCATGGTTTTGAAAAATGGCGCACTATAAGCTTCTTTTATGAAGGTTTAACACTTGAAACTAAACAATTTGTAGAAACAATGTGCAATGGTGAGTTTCTTGATAAAGAACCTGATGAAGCTTTAGACTATTTAAACTAGTTGGCTGAAAATTCTCAATCTTGGCATAGTACTAACTCTTTTGAAAATTCAATTAGATCTAACCTTGCAAGTGCTAATAAAGGAAAATATCACCTTAGTCAAAAAGAAGATCGAAATGCAAGGTTTGCCAGTTTGGCTAGAAAGGTTGAAGCCATGGAATTAAGAAAGCAAAAGAAATCAAATCTGTGCAAAATGAAGAAATTTGTGGCATTTGTGATGACTTAGGACACTCAACACATGAATGTCTTAATATTCCTGTTTTTAAAGAAGTTACACATGAGCAAGTAAATACAATGAATAATTTTAAAAAACCATTTACTTCTTCTTTTTCAGATACATACAATCCGGGATGGAGAAATCACCTAAATTTTAGCTTGAGGAATAATAATCAGTCACAATTCGTGCAACCACCACCTCCTCAAGTACAACAAGACTCTCAAAATTCTCAAGGATATGCATCTTATGTCCCACCATATAGGAAAAACCTTGATGAAACTTTGAATACATTTATAGAAAAATAAGAGACCATTAATAAACAAAACAATCAAACCATGATTGACATAAAAGAAACTCTTGTTTAACTTCTTCTGCACTCACCATTCATGAGAAAGGAAAATTTCCTTCTCAACCTCATCCAAATCCCAAGGGTCAGTACAATCTAAATGAGAGAAGTTCAGAAAACCAATAAATGGACTAAGTAAAGTCAGTGATAACTCTTAGGTGTGGAAAAGTTGTTGAAAAACAAATTCCAGAACCTTGTGAGAAAGAAGATGAACCAATTCCCCAAGAAATTGAAGAAATTGACCAAAAGGAGACTAAACTCTCGCCTTCACTCCCATTTCCTCAAACATTGAATAATCCAAAGAAATTGGATCATCACACTGAAATTTTTGAAATTTTTAAACAAGTGAAGATTAATATTCCTCTGTTAGATGCTATCAAATAGATTCCTTATTTTGCCAAATATTTGAAGGACTTGTGCACTGTTAAAAGGAAACTAAATGTGAAAAAAAAAGCATTTTTGGCTGAATAGGTAAGCTCTATTCTTTAGAATAATAATGCGTTGAAATATAAAGACTCTGGTTGTCCTACAATTTCATGCATTATTGGAGAACATAAAATTGAAAAAGCTTTACTTGATCTTGGTGCTAATGTCAATTTGCTTTCATATTCAGTTTATCAGGAACTCAACTTGGGTGAGTTAAAACTAACTTCTGTAACTCTTCTACTTGCCGATAGATCAATTAAAATTTCAAGAGGAATAATGGAAGATGTGTTAGTTCAAGTTGATAAATTCATATATCCTGTGAATTTTATTATCTTGGATACTGAACCTATGGTTGATAGTTGCAAGTCAATTCCTATTATTTTAGGCCGTCCATTTTTAGCAACATCTAATGCTTTGATAAATTGTAAAAATGAAGTGGTGAAGCTAACATTTGGAAATATGACACTGGAGCTCAATATTTTTAACATGTGTAAGTAACCACAGGAAGTCCTTGATGAAAAGGAGGAAGTTGAAGGAATTGAAGCCATTATAGATTATCATCTTCAAACAAGGAGTTCTTCTGACCCATTAGAAATTTGTTTAGTCAATTCATTTAATTCAGACATACAATTAGAAGATGATATATCTGAAATATGCTCTTTACTTGATTGTACACAGGTAATAGAGTACAAGGGATGGAAGCCAATATTTGAAGAGCTAAAACCCATAAATGATAATGCACATGAAGAAGTACCCACACCGGAACTAAAGCCATTACCTGCTAGGTTGAAGTACACATTTTTGAGAGAAGAGCAAAGCTTTCTAGTGGTAATCTCCTTGTCTCTTATTGAAAAACAAGAAAGTTATAATCAAATACCAATTGCATTGGAAGATCAAGAAAAGACCACTTTTACATGTCCATTTGGTACTTTTGCATATAGAAGAATGCCTTTTGGCCTTTGTAATGCTCCGACAACATTCCAAAGATGCATGTTAAGCATTTTCAGTGACATGATTGAGCATTATTTAGAGATTTTCATGGATGATCTGACAGTTTTTGGAAATTCTTTTGAAAATTGTCTTGATAATTTAGAAAAAATTCTTCAAAGATGTGAAGAAAAAGGATTTGTGTTAAACTGGGAAAAATGTCATTACATGGTTACCTTAAGAATTGTGTTAGGTCATGTGATATCTTCTAAAAAAATTAAAGTTAATAAGGCCAAAGTTGAATTAATTGTCCATTTGCCTTCCCTAAAAATAGTCAGAGAAGTTCGTTCCTTTTTAGGACATGTAGGATTTTACAGAAGATTCATTAAGGACTTTAGTGTCATATCTAGACCATTATGTAATCTTCTATTGAAAGATGCATAATTTGATTGGACTCAAGAATTTCAAAAATCTTTTAAAAAATTAATTGGTCTTCTGATATGTACTCCTATCATGTAATCTCCTGACTGGTCTTTGTCTTTTGAGTTAATGTGTGATGCTAATGATTTTGTTGTGGGCGCTGTTTTAGGCCAAAGAAAGGAAGGTAAGTATCATTTGATTTGTTATGCAAGTAGAACTTTAAATAGTGCACAAATGAATTATACCACTACTAAAAAAGAATTACTTGCTGTAATTTTTACACTGGACAAATTTTGATCTTACTTAATTGGTTCTTCTATTGTGATTTTCATCGATCATGCTGTTGTTAGATGTTTGATGTCTAAGCAAGATGCCAAACCAAGATTGATACGATGGATCTTGTTGCTTTAAGAATTCAACATTACAATAAAAGATAAGAAAGGAGCCGAAAATGTTGTCGCTGATCATTTGTCCAGACTTACAATAGGCTCATCTTTTGTTAGCACACCCATCAATGATTCTTTTCCCGATGAATTTTTATTTTCTGCCAATTCGATGCCTAGTTTGCTAACATAGTCAACTTTCTTGTAATAGGAAAGATGCCGCCTCACTAGACGCACCAAGATAGGTAGAAATTTTTGACAGAGTTGAAAAACTTTTATTGGGATGACCCATACTTGTTCAAATATTGTCCTGACCAAATCTTTCGGGGATGTGTGCTCGACAGTGAGGTAGGTAGTGTCATTAAATTTTGTCACTCAAAAGCAAGTGGAGGTCACTTTTCTTCAAAGAAAACAGCTGTGAAAATCTTGCAGTGCGAATTTTATTGGCCCACTTTATTTACAGACTACAATACTTTTTGCAAAAGTTATAAAAATTATCAAAAATTGGGCTCAATTTCAAAAAGAAACATGATGCCTCTGAACCTCATCCTTGTCATTGAAATTTTTGATTGTTGGGGAATTGATTTCATGGGCCTATTTCCATCTTCATTTGGATTTATGTATATATTGGTTATAGTTGATTATGTCTCAAAATGGATTGAGGCAATTCTATATCGACACAATGATCATAAAACTGTTCTCAAATTTTTAAAAGAAAATATCTTGTGTCGATTTGGAATCCCTCGAGTTATCATCAGTGATGGAGGAACACATTTTTGCAATAAACCATTTGAATCTTTAATGAAAAAATATGGTATTACACATAAAATTGCCACCCCTTATCACCCTTAGACAAGTGGACAAGTTGAATTTGCAAATAGGGAGATTAAACAAATTTTGAAAAAAACGGTTAACCCAAATCATAAAGATTGGTCTTTAAGACTAAACAATGCACTTTGGGCTTACTATACTGCTTTCAAAACATCTTTAGGTTTGTCACCCTATCGCTTAGTCTATGAAAAACCTTGTCACTTGCTTGTAGAATTGGAACATAAAGCATTTTGGGCCATTAAAGCTTTCAATCTAAATCTTGATGATGCTTGCAAGATACGCAAATTACAATTAAATGAACTTGAGGAATTGAGAAATGATGCATATGAAAATTCAAAGATTTATAAAGCTAGAACAAAAGCTTTTCATGACAAGATAATTTTGAGAAAATCTTTTGAAATTGGTCAAAAAGTTCTGTTTTATAATTCTCGTCTGCACCTATTCCCTAAAAAATTAAGATCTAGGTGGAGTGATCCTTTTGTTGTCAAACATGTGTATCATCATGGGGCTATAGATATTGAGAATCCTAGGAATGGTAATGTGTTTAAAGTCAATGGACAAAGGCTCAAATCACTTCTAGAAAACTAAGTTGATGAGGTAGAATTCATCTCTCTTTCTAATCCTTGTTATGAATAGAATTTATTCTAATTTTATTGCCTTGTTTTTACAATTCTTTGTGTTACCGATTAAGTGGCAGATAACGGTACTCCGTGACTTTCAAGTTGGTTTGTTTTTTAGTTTTCCAAAATAATTGAATCATTCTTCTCCTTTAAAATGGATGTCATTCTTTCAAACTTGAGAAAATATTTTCCTTCTCTCCCTCAAAATGCTCTGACAAAATCTACAAAGTTAGATGTGAAAGATTGAGGCTGTTAATGCACAAGGGTATGCTAGAAAATGTATGCTAGATAATTGAAGCAAAGGTCTGACTAGCAGGTGAGTCTTCTATTTCATTTAACTCATACATGTCAAGTCTTGGAAGAAGTTCATATTCTAAAAGGAAAAGAGCAAAAAAGTTACAAGTCTGTCACAAATGTGCACGATGGAATTGTAACAAGTGATGTCGTTCTTTGGGGATGGTTTCTGCAAACAGAGAAGATAAAATTTTCTTCATTAAGAATGGACGAAGTAAGGAGACATTAGATGATATCATATTGACTCTTGAGACGCATTCTTGTGGATTTGTGTATCGTGAACTTCTTAATTTGTGGAATCTCTTCAAGGATGAAGAAAAACGTTACAGTCTTGGGAATCTGACTCTAAAAGACCTTGTTTGCCAATTTATAAGAAAATTAGATAGGAAGTTTATCCTCGACTCATAGAAGGCATTTAAGCCATTACTGGACGTGAAACCAGAGGCAGATGTGAGCTATATCCACAACAATCTGTACATATTATCTTCTTCTTCTTCTTCTTCTTCTTCTTCTTCTTCTTCTTCTTCTTCTTCTTCTAAAAAAAAAGAAAAAAAAAGGAAAAAAATATCTGAACAAGGGTGATTCGGAAGGAGTATCATAACTTTAATTAGTTGCGGAGCCCTAGCCTTTGGTTGGCCCGTCATTGACTTGGGTGGACCTTTGCACACTGGTCCTTAAAAAAGTTCGTGTACCATGCTCTGAAGAGAGTCGCACTCCATAACCCAATGTTTACCATCTAGGCACTATGGAGTTGATGGACAGGCAGAAGCGTCCTACTTTAGTTATTAGTGAGAAGTAACTTGCGGCTGCCAAAGCGTATGAGGCATCTGAGCTTGATCTTCTCTTTTATTAGAAGGGGCTCTCAGCGCCCTGGGATGGGACGTTCTGGATCTTAAACATTACGGGTTTCAGATTTTAGCATCTTTGTTGATGTTATGAGCCCAAGTGTGAGCTCTCCAGGTTCCAGACCCAGGATGGAAACCCACGATGGTTCCTTCTTTTTCTTTTCTCTGAATAAATGGACATGAGTGTCTACTGCACTGGTGACACGCAGCATAAAGATATGCCACTACTGCACTCATGACAGGCAGTATAAAGATACGCCATGAAAACTGTACATAAAGACGATCCTTTGAGCAGGGTCCTTCAGGGGTTTCTAGACTTGTTTACCCTGATGGTTTTCTTGAAGTCAACAAAAAAAAATCCTTTACTTTTGATCTCTGATCCTGATCCAGCAATAACTCAGATAGATTGGTCAACAGGAAGCAGTGAAGGAAGTAAGATGAAAAGAAAGCCAGATTTGACACTTCGTTTATAGCTTTCCTTTACATTTGATTTTATTTATCATACTTTGTTTCTGTTTAAATTTTTGTCAGATTTCTCCAACAGGTAATATCTTCTATCCTTTATTCATCTATATTTTAACATTGAGGACAATGTTGTGATCTAGTTGGGGGGGAAGGATAGTTAACCTAAAAAAATTTTTTTTTTTGAAAAGTATGATATGATTGTCATGGACTTACTAAACTAATGAATGATGATAGAGTAATGAGTAATTTTACTTCTGAGACGTATCTAAATTGGGAAGTATGCTTAGTAATATGACTGTCAGAAACTTATTTGTAGTAAAACCAATTAAGAATGGTAGAGTAAAGAGTAAATTTTGGAAACAATTTATTACTTTTGAGATGCATCTTAGTTGGGGTAGTAACTATTTAGTGTTTATTTGTAGAAGTAACAAAGTTTTGTTGTTTGATTTCCTTTGAAAGATTCAAGTGAATGCACTCTCACATCCTTTGAAGCAATTGAAATTCAAGGATCATAGCATGATTGAATAAATTATCTTCTTTCTTAAATTTCACATGCTTGGTTATGGATGTTGAATTGGTGGATTGAGAATGTTATAAATATGCCTTGTGAGATTTTGAGTCTATTGATAAATGGATTGAGCATTTGTATCATTCTCTTCTTTCTTGTGTGATTTTAACTCATGGAATTGTTACTCTAGAACTTGTTTTGATTCTTTTTGAGGCTATATTTTCACATGCATACATAAATATGATTGAGACATTTTGAAATAACTACTTTGACCAAATAGTCATCCTTGTATATTTTCTCTTGTGTAACCCCTTTGAGCTTATTTGACCATTCCTTGTTTTTAGCTCATTACGTGCCTTCAAAAAAAAGAAAAAAATAAGAAAAAGAGAAAAATAAGAAGAAAAAAAAAACATGGTTTACCCAACCTTAGGGAATAAGAGAGCATTAGCCTTATTCTTGAATAAGTGTGGGGGTATGTGTGCAAAATGATAAAAAAAAATAACAAAAACAAAAACAAAGACAGAAACCAAAAAAAAAAAACTAACCACCATTGCAATCAAAGGATTATCAGATTCTAGAATAAAGATGGATACTTGAAAACAATAGGAAGAAAAGGAGAAGGTTCAGGTCTAACAATAAATTCAATTCACTAATTTGGGATTGATCTTCAACAAAACATTAGTCAAATATTGGTGATTGTCCTTTATTATGAATGTTGTCAAACATTTTCTCCACTCTAACTGTATCATAATGCTCTTTGTTTCTCTTTGGTATTTATCTTCTCATATCTATATTATACCCTCTCCTTTACCATGACCCCATTACAACCTTGAATAAAGTCCTCTTGATTTTTGTATGCATGTGGTTTGAGTAACGGAGAAGTAGAAGATAAGCAAGCTTATGGTAAAGCAATTGTTCATGGGTTGAATAGAGTGAAATACTTACCTTTTAAACACTTGAGAGATTGAAAGTGAATTCTGTGAGGATCTATCATTCTTGATTCATTCTTTTCAACTGAAGTTTCTTTACTTGTTGGTTTGAGATGTGAAGAAATGTTACCTCCTTAATGCTTTGATCCCTTGAATTTCTTGTTGTTCTTCTTGCTTCATCGAGTCTTTTAGAGTTTTTAGCTTTTGAGTCTATGTCATTTTTCTTTGTTTCCTAACTTTGGTTTTATGTGTTTTGCCCAAGAGTGCAAAAAGCTAAGTGTGGGGGAATTTGATAATCACATATTTTATATATTAATAAACCCTCATTTTTAGTCATTTACACTCTCCATGTACTTAATAGATTAAGTCTGGTTATGTTTTGTAAGTTTGGACTCAAATTGGACTTAATTGATTTTTCCAGTATTATTTGAGTCTTACATTATTTCTATATTTCTGCCATATCTTGAGTTCTAGATGTGTAAAAATTATGTATTTTACTTTGTAGGAAAGATAAGAGAGAGCTCTACAACTTTCATGAATATCTCCAAGTAAAATATGGACATCTAAATGAGCTAAATGGGCTTGGAAGTTAGAACACGAGTTTTGTGACTGGAATCTGAATATTGTGTAGTAATCAGAGCATAACTCGGGCTGTAGGAACTTTCTTGAGCTGAAATTTATAGAATTGAAAGTTAAGACCCACATCTACAACTTTCATGAATAACATAAGAGCTCATTCGGACAGCTTAGAGGTGATATTGGGTTTGGAAGTCAAAACAGAGGTGTTGAAACTGGGCCTGAATAGTCTGCAGTAATTGGGTCATATCTGAGGATGTAAGATGAATTTTTGGATAATTTTGGTGGCATTGGAAAGCTGAGACAAAATGCTACAACTTTCATGAAGGCCATGTTGCTTCATTCTGATGGAATCCATGAGATCAACACTGAATGATTTCAGAGACAAAGAATCTCAATAATTTTTCACTCATCAACTCACCATTTGGCATTTTCCACTCTTCCACCTACTCCTCACCTACTCTTAATCAGTCCCCTTGTCATTTTGTATCCCTAATCCTCTATAAAAGTCACCATTGGCTGATCATTTGGTGCTCTTGGTGTTAGGCTTTGCTTTTAGAAGTTATGGTCATGCTTCTTTATTATTTTCCTTTGTTGTAATTTTCTCTTGCTCTATATTAAAGTTATGTTCATCTTTCTCTTCTCTCTTTCTTTCTTCTTGTCTATGAGTAACTAAATCTTCATCTTGCTTGGGTGAAAAAGTAAAGCTATTGGTAATGAAATTAGGTTAGATTATTTTATTTCTTGTGCTTAAATGATATATTATTAAATGAACATTATATGTGTTGTATTTTATTTCCAATCAATTTAGAAACCTTCTTTGTATAATGGAGATCTTGATTTATTGTAGACAATAGGATTGACACAGTGAATACTTGAACTCATTTACAGATGTTAGTAGATAATTAAAGGAATCATAATATGATTGCATATATAATTGAACTTTGAATGTTATATTTTTCGATTGGAACCTCCGTTGTATGTGGATTTCAATTGAATTATAAAGAGAAATAATATTGCCTCTAATATATTACCAAGAGTGGATATCTTAACCTAAGAAAATCTCTTTTTCATTTGTGAACAACTTTATTACTTTTGGTGTTGTGACAAATCTTTTTCATACCTCAATTAATTTTTCTTCATCAATTCCCTGTGGATCAACCTCGGACTCCCGAGAATTTATTACTTGAGACAACCTGCACTTGGGTTTGCATCCTTTAAATCCCGCAATTAATAAGTAGCTATATGAATATTTGAGACAATTTGAGTAAGATGACAAAAAAAAATTCACATAAAAGTGGCATAATGATAACATGACCGAATATTCAAGTAACGCCTACCCCCAATCAAAATCAAACATTGTCCTCAATGTTTCAAAATGAAATTTAGACTTTAGAAATAATCACCAATATGTATCAAAATAATTATTGGGACAAAAAGAATAATGGGAAAAAGTCACATACCTGAAATGCATAGCAATTACAAGGGAAGAAAATAGGATAGCTACACCTTGACAATTGTTAGCAATGAAGAGAAAACAAAATAAAATAAACAAACAAGAAAGTATATACATTATTTTTTTGTATTCTTACTTTTTTAATTTTTTTGATGGCCTATACTATTTACATTCGCATACAAAGGCTCTGAATTCTAGAAGGCACTTAAGCCGACTCAAACAATAAAATAAAATTATCCAAATAGTAAAAGAAGATTTTACCTACACTTGGAACTATTAAATCCAAATTAACTCAAGGAGGTAAATACTCATACCTCACTACCCATGGGATAGCTTCAAGAGATGAAGAACAACCAAAGATTTCACTAACCCCAACTACATCACTTCTTGAGTCAAAAGCCTCCGATTCACTATGTGAAGGTATGCCTTCTAAAGGATTCTTAGACAAAATAGGAGGCGTAATCTCTTTAACTCTCTCATCAATCACATCAATAAAGGCACATTCAAATTCATCTTCCACAGCAGGTTGGCCAGTAGACTTGAAAATATTAAGTTTAATTCTCATGTTCATAATTGAAACATTGATTACCCCAGACCTACAACTAATGTTAGCATCAACAATGGCTAAGAAATGCCTCCTAAAATGATAGGAATTTCCTTTTTGGTGAGTGAGAGGGTTCCATATCAAGCGCTATGAAATCAACAGGAAAGAATCTCTTATCAATTTTTACTAAGACATCATCAACTCTTCCTCTTGGGATCATAACTGACCTATCAGCTAATTACAGAGAACAATCTAATAACTGTAACTCACCCAAGCCTATCTTTTCATAAACAGAATATGACATCAAATTAACATTAGAACCTAGATCCAAGAGTGGTTTATCAATCTTATGATCACCAATATAGCAAGAAATAGTAGGAACACCGGGATCTTTCAGCTTAGGTGATATGTTAAAATGCAAAATTGAGCTTACATGTTCACTTAGGTGAACTTTCTTAGACATATGTACTTTAGATTTTATTTTAAATGTATACATGTCCTTAAGGAACTTGACATAAGCAGGAATCTGATGAATATCATCCAAAAGGGAAAAATTGATCTTTACTTGCTTAAAGGTCTCAAGAATATCCTCCCTCTGCTTATCTTTCTTAAAATGTGAAGGTGCTTCTGAGGCTTTAGGGAAGGGAACCTTTGACTCATGAAATTGAAGGTATGGAATTAGAAGTTTTAGGAGAATGAGAAGGATTTGAATCTATATCTTCTTCATGGTTCTCCACTTCCCCAGTATCATGCACTCTCCCCTTATTCACCTCATTGTCAATCTATTTCCCATTCCTAAGAATCATTACAGCCTGAACTTGCTCATGGGTTTGACCTCTCGAGTTCTCTATGGAATGGCTTGGAAGCGTACCATCCTCTCTATTTCCTATAGTAATGTCTAGTTGTCTAATTTTAGTATCAAATTTTGCTATGGATTGAGTGTGAGAGTCTAAGAGTGACATCTTAGATTCCATGAATTGTATCATAGAGTCCAAGTTTGTAACACAAGATAATACCTTATCTATTTTGCCCTCCAAGTTAGAACTACTACTTGATGCTTAAGATGGATTGGATGCATACCTTTGTGGTTGAAAGCTAAAGGGTGGTGTCATACCAATTTGACCCGCTTGATTAGATTGTTGCCTTTGTTGTGCTTCAACACCTTATTGCTTCCAAGAGAAGTTAAGATTATTCCTCCAACTAGGATTATAAGTATTAGACTCTAGGTTTTTTTGTGGAGGAAATCCTTATGCTGCATTAGCTTGCTCTAATGAAAATTCATAAAATTGTGAGGCAGCAGGACAATCATATGAAGTATGAAAAGAGTTATAACAAATAGTACACACATTATGCACATGAAAAGAATTAACATGTTTTTGACTCAAAGATAACAATTGATCTATCTTCTTAGATAATGCATCTACTTGGTCTATTTTCTTAGATAAAGATTCTACCTTAATTGTCAGATCAGATGTGATTGAAATCTTATAAATTCTCCCTTTATTCTCTAATTCCCTTTATATATCTGACTGTGATGACGAGACATGTAATTGTGAATTCTCACTTAAGTGCTCAAATAACTATTATGTCTTATTTAGGGTTTTGTGTAAGAAAATGCCTCCACATGATGCATCAACCATCTGTTGGTTGTGTCCATTCAATCCAAAATAAAAGCTTTGCACTTGTTGCCATTTAGGAACTTCATGGTGTGGACAACAACGCAAAAGATCCTTAAATCTTTTCCAACTCTCATGAAATTATTCATTATTAACTTCAGAAAAAGTGGTGATGGAACGTCTCATTGTAGTAAGTTTACCAATTAAGAAATATTTCTTTAAAAATTTTCCTGATAATTTATCCCAAGTGGTAATGTTATCACATGTTGAAAACTAATCTTTAGCCTTATCCTTTAAAGAAAAAGGGAAAAGACGGAGATGAGTTGCATCATCAGTAACATTAGGGATTTTGAAAGTGGAACATACCTCTAAGAAAGCATCAAGGTGCTTATAAAGATTTTCAGACCCAAGCCCATAAAATGTTGCTAATATTTGAATTACACTAGGCTTAATTTCAAAGTAGTTAGCCCTAAGCTCAGGTAAATAGGCACAAGCAGGAGAATCATATGCATTTGGAGTAAAATACTCCCTAAGTGCTCGATTATTATTTGTCATATTAGAATCAATGAGCGTAGTTTGATTTTGTTCTCTAAGTGGTTTAAGTGTATGTTATATCTCTATGTCGTACTCTTTTGAATCTAATGACAATGAATACTTACCAAACATAACCCAGACAAAATATCAAACTAATAAGAGTAAGAGTTGAAACAAAAGCACATGGAGTCACAAGTTCAAGTAGAATCGGCCTTTTCCAACCTTGTCAATAAAAAAAGAAAGTGAAAACACTAATAATAAAGATAAAAAAACTAAGTCCAAACAAATTAAATTAAATTAAATTAAAAAAATAAAACAAATAAACTGAAAATAAATAAATAAATAAATCTAGACTAAAAATTAAATTAGGCAAAATTAAATTAAAGCAATTACAAAATCAATTCCCCGACAACGACGCCAAAAAACTTGATTGAGAATTTTCAAGTAATAAAATTACTCTTTACTTGCAAGTGTACAAAATCTATGTAATATTTGATAAATATAAGGGTATCGTACCTACATGGAGTGATAGAATTAACTAAATCTAATCTCTACCTAAATTAATTTTAAGAAAAAAATAGATTTTTATTTTATTTAATTAATTTAAGAATTTAAATTACGTAATAAACTAGAACTACAATTAAATAATAAATTTAAATAAAATAACTCAAATTAAAAATGCAAGTTCAATCAAAGAACATTTCTAGAACCTCAAATCTACCAGTAACTATATAAAGATGAATTTAATTTAAATGATAATTAATCTTGTTCTATGGAGTATCTGCTGCTACAAGTTTTGATCACTACTAAAGATTATTGAAATCTAATTAATGACATAATTCATCTAAAATAACATGATATATTCAAATTATGATATACATAATTTAACATAGCATGAAAAATTCAATCTTTAGATCTCAAAAGCAATGAATACTATTACACAACCCACACCTAAAACTACAAGAATTAAGCATGTGATTAAAATATATCAATTTAAGTTTACTAATTCACTACAAGACAATCAATAAAAATTAAATTGAATAATAATTAAAGATCAATAATCATCAACATTGTGTAATTATATAACAAAGAAAAATATCTCAAACAAAGTTAAATCATCTAAAACAAATATTAGGGCTTCATCTTAATCCTGGAAAATAAAATTTACTACTCATGACAAGAGTATCAAACACAAAGAGAGAAGAAAAATCCATAAAAAGATGAAACAATTGCTAAGCGTCATTCTCTTTCTTCCTTTGCTTCTTTCGGCGCTATATGTCTTTCTCTGATATACCGTTTCACTATTCTCCTTGTCTATTAATAAGAGATTTTACCTAATAGAAGTGTATCTTGCACAAAATCTCCTTAATTGGTTCTCAAATAATAAAAACATATTGATTGGATCTAGGAAACCAATTTTAGGAAACTCAATCTCCTTTTATTGAAGGTTGCCAAATTTTCATCTTTTTCTCTCTTTATTTTTCTCGTCATCTAGATGAAAAAATTAGCCTTCGAGGTCAACAAAAGATTTGTTGCATTTTCTGTTAGCTTTCCAACGCTGTAAGAATCGTGTCGATCTAATATTTGTAGCCCAAGATATGATCCAAATACAACAACAATGTCAGAAAATACAAGTTGAATCCGAATTTGTAACAAATTCTCTACAATTAACACAATAATTAATTAATTAGATTTTCTCAAATAAACAAATGATAATTGCACAATATAAATAAAATTAAATATATTGAGATATAATAATATCTATTTTTATAAGAAAAATATATAAAAATTAGGCTATTATCATGGCCAAGTGAGGAGTAGATATCACGGCCCAAAAAACATTTAGTAATGGGTGGCCTAAGATCACAATATAAGTGGAGGGACGATCCACCACCAAGAACTTGACTTTGAGCATCTTGAAAAGAAGGTCTTTTCCTAAAGTCAAGTATGTCTCCACATATTCCACTAGGGTGATTTTATCCCTTGTAAAGCCAAACAATTCCCCGATGTACGGAATAAGGTCCCTACTAGAGAGTCCTAATTTCTAGAACAAATCCAAGAACATTATGTCTGTTGAATTCCCCTGGTCCACAAAGATGTGTCGGACTTCAGCATTGGTGATCATCACATATATCACCATAGGATTGTCGTGGTCCAAAATCACATTTCCATAATCCTCTTCGGAGAAGGAAATGGATGGGGCCTTCAGCATTCCATTCCTCGGTTTGGAGGTTTGATGGGAAGCCACGCTCAGCACTGCTCGGAGAACCTTTTTTTTCTAGCGTTGCTAAACTCACCGACACCCACAAAAGGCCCCTTGATATTGTGTTGATGGTACAAGTTACTTCCGCATGGTGACGATCGTCATTATGACGGGGAACATGGTTTTTCCTATTACCCTGGGGTGAGCCTTCCCTTTGATTTTCATTCCTGGTTGGGGACTGCCTTCGTTGGTACGAGGAAGGACTTCTACGCGAGCTATAACTCCTTTTTGTATAGTTTATGGAATCTTATTGGTTTTCATTCTGAGATTGACCTACGTAACATCCTAGACAACCATCTTGGATCAAGGATTCAATTGTATCTTGGAGGCAGATGCAATCTTCTGTTGTATGCCCGTATTCTTCATGAAAGGCACAATGCTTAGACTTGGCTTTTTTGGGCATGTTTTCTCAGTGGTGGAGGTTTAGGCATGTTCTAAAATTATATGTTTATTACCTCCTAGTAGATTTGGGTCCGGGGTGTGTTAACGGGGGTATAGTCAGGATACCTCTCTTTTGGTGATGGCTTAGTGTTGCGTGGTTTTGAGGGGGTTTGAGCCGGTTAATGGTGGTTTCCTCCATAGCATAATGGTATCGACAGTGGTACAAGGGGTGGTGTATATGTAAAATACACTCTAACACTTAAGTTAGACTGTACACATATTGAGTAGTGTTTAGAGGTTTAGATTCATACCTTGATAACTTAGTCTTGTATTTATAGGAGTATCATTCTTAAGATGTAGTAAAATAATAAAGAGAATCATGTTTGAAATAAGTATTAATAGATAATAACTATCGTTGATGATGATGTATACAAATGAGAGATTTATTAGAGAAATTATCTCCCAGTTTGTTGCAAGTCGTTGTAACTCCAAGTTACACATGCTATGGGCCGAGATCCATCATGGACAAGCTGAATTGCTTCTTGTTGGACCATCACGGAATCGCCCCAAAACACATTATTAACAAGAACTTTAACATATTTATAGCTCAATTAATATCGGTTAAAATCTTCTGCATTTGGGTATGATATTGATATGGAAATAGGGAGGTTCAATTCAACAAAAACCAATTTTTTATACACTACTTTCACCTCAAACGTATAAAAAAAGTTTGGAAAATATTTAATCATTGTATGTCTCCAAGTCTGTTTGTTTTACATAAAATATATTTCTGAAAAATGTTTCTCTATTCTTGTGGTGTTCGGTGTAGAAAATATTTTCTGCTGTTTACTTGTTTAGAGTGGAGATGGAAATTTTCCCAAAAAAGGAACAAAAAACTTGTCAAATCTTGTGAATATCAGAAATATCTTTGGATCGAATGATAGGTGATTGGGCCCAAGACACCATTTTGTTTTGGTTGACCAAAGGCTCCGTTAATCCCGAGAATCTTATGTGCGCTTCCAAAAATGATACTATTATCTTGCAACAAGATATTTTCTAATTAATAAATATTCTATTTTTTATTTAACTAGCTAATTTAACATTGTTTGATCCTGCCGCTACTTATATATGGACAAACGAATTAAGTAAAGATGGTTAGAAAGGTGACCGTAAAAAATAAATAAATAAATGGTTTGAAAGGAATGGATGCATTGATCTCTGTGCTCTATGTCTTATAGGCCCAAAACTTACCAATCCAGGCCTATTATCAACAAAAAATACATACATTAAACTCACAAAAAGGTTTAGACAAAAAAAAACAAAAGATTGGACAAACAAAAGCCCATTAAAAGGACCCACCCAAATAGCTAATTAAGGCATGCCAACACAAGATCTATATACAAAGACACGTAGGATCAGAACAAAAAAGACAAAAAAAAAAAAGGCACGCACGAGACATAAAGCAGGACTCACGGACCTAGCCCTCTATATAGAGAGTCTTGTGTATTCAAATAATATTATGGTCAATCCAATATCACCTGGAATGTAGAATTAATCATATAAATTGTTAGATTAAATTTAAAATATTATTTAATAAATTTTAAGTTGAATTTCAGTGGTTGTGAATATTACTCTAAAGAGTACATTAAAATTTCTCATATATTCACTTCACGGATTTTTGATGAATCTGTTCTCAGTGGTAAAGATATTTATTAAATTATCATTTTTTTAAAACTATTTATTTGAATGTCACCTTTTTTACCATGCTAAATTTTTTTAAGATTGTCTGTATCACATAAGATATACCAATATGTGTGGTGTATTCAACATAGATACGCAAGAACGCGTGACGTATCCTATGTTGATACGCCATAACGCTTAGCGTTTTCCATTTAGGATACGCTACGCGTTCTGGCGTATCCACGTATTGACGTATCCTACATTAACCCCTATAACTCCTCCTCCCCCCTCCCTCCCACGGCAACTTCCTTCATTTCTTAAATTTTCATCTTCTCTCTAGATTTCACATTCTTTAAACTCTCTCTTGAACTCTCTCATGGCTGTAACTTGTGAGAGAATCATATTTGTAAGTATTTATATCGTTAGATTATTATTATTGTTAGATTTATTGCTGAATATTTTAATTGTTAGAATTATTGTTTATGTTTTTGAGTTATTATATTAATTATGTTTTGTATATTTGTTTTATTTTTAGAATTATTATTTATGTTTTTGAGTTTTTATATTAATTGTGTATTGTATATTTATTTTATTGTTAGAATTATTATTTATGTTTTTGAGTTTCTATATTAATTATGTATTGTATATTTGTTTTATTATTATTTATTATTATTATTGATTACTATTATTATTATTATTATTATTTATTATTATTTGTTTTATTATTATTATTAATTATGTATTTATTATATGTTTTATTGTTATTTAGTAGGTTTTTGGAATTTGTTTGTACAAAATTGAATTGTTTGTGTTGTTATTATTTAGAAGTGTAAGATGACCAAACACCTTGTTGTTCTCATTTACTACAATGGGAGAACGTATGAAGGTGAAGAAGGTCTAATATACAAAGGTCCTTGTCCCAAGTCTATCATGATTCAACGTGATACGACTGAGCTTCTAAAAAGGAGAATTCATTTAAAATTAAGGCTTCAAGAAAATCAAGTTGTGTTCAGTGTTGTGTACATATTTTCACAATGGAGTAATGTTCTAAGATAGATAGCTCTTCCATTAGAAGATGATGAAGACGTTGCTTGCATGATTGATTGCTTTGATCAGCATCCTAACTTAATGATGTGTGTGAAACAACATCATATTTTGTTATTGTTTTGCATGTATTTTTTATGCATTTTAGACATTTTAGTTTATCTTTTTATTTGTTTTTCCTTTAGTTCAGATAACTGCGGTATTTGTGGTGTTGTTGTGCAAGATTGGTACTAAATTGACCTTGAAATGGATGGAAAGCTTGCACGTTTGAAGTTGGAGTGTTACAAATAGCAAATTGGAGTTAAAGGTTTATTCCAGAGAGATCCACGACCTGCCTGTGGAATTTTCCATGGCCATGGATCGAGCATCTATGCAAAGAAGCAAAATGTTTTTCCAGATAGTTCCACGGCTTGGCCGTGGAATTTCCCACGGCCGTGGAATTCAAGAGCAGTCCAGAATACACATATCCAGAGAGATCCACGACTTGGCCGTGGAATTTCTCACAGTCGTGGATCGCAGTCCTAGATAGTTTTTAATTTTGTTTTTATTTCTTTTTATGGGCTTAGACCAGGTTAGACCCTAGGGGTATTTATAGATGTTCTGAATACAATTTTAGGGTTCTAATTTCTATTTGAAGGAGACACGTTTGGAGGCTCTAGATCTTCATCTTCATCTTCTCTTCTCCCATCGCTACTAGTTTGGATGTTCTATATTATGTTTTCTTGTTTCTTCTTCTCTATGTCTGAGTACTTTCTTTTGTTTCTAGGATTGAGCAATACCCTTTGATACATTAATAATGATTAATTGACTTGGTTTACCCTTTTTATTAATCTTAAATGTTCTTTGATTTAATCATTATTGCGTTTATTCTTGTGAATTTGCTGGCCACATATTTGCATCACACAGATATCTAGGGACGTACTGAGATGTGAACCTAGGTGTTGGAACCATAAGAATTGAACTTAAGGTCTAAATCACGAGAGTAGGTTTAGCCTTTCGAGGATTTAATGAATTACCATAAAGTGTAATGAGTTCAATTTAAATTCAATTACCACGAGAGTAGGAGTTGGTTTAATTAGACACAGTTCTTGTCTCTTGAGAAAGAACATTAACTAATTTAGAGGAATTCACCTTCAATTGAATTTCAATTTTAATAAAAGGATTGTCAATTAGGATTTGTCTTGTATCATTGTGGTTACCCCTAATCTTGGAAGCTTTCTTGAATTTGAAAACATTTCTTAACAACTTGCTATTTTTGTTCTCAACTCTGTACTTTAATATTTATTTATTTAATTGCTTAGTTACTACATTCTTATCACTCAACAATTATATTCCTTTTGTTCAATTGAATTGAATTAATTAATTAATTGGTATTCATAGACATAGTCCATGTGGATTCGATCTTTTTATTATTTGACAACAAAAATGTGCACTTACGAATTTCACACACCAAGTTTTTGACGCCGTTGCCGGGGACTGTAAATTTTTAAGCTTGATGAGGTATTTTCATTTTCATTTTTATATTTATTTTTATTTTTTATTTTATTTTATTTTAAATGCATTCTCATGTCTCTCATGTCTCATATTGCATTGCATCTTCATATTGCATTTTCACACTATCATATCTCTCGACTTTTTGGTTGAACCTTGTGCCCTTCTCTTTTCGAGATTTTGAGACAGTATTGATTTGGAACCCAACTTATTAATTATTGTGGTAGGCAATAGGCATTATTTTAATTGATAATGGATGTGATTTCTTGATAGTTGATAATTAACATATGTTCTCTGAATTTGTACTTCTCATTGATTTTTGAACCTCTAAATATGAGTTTTGAGCCTGTATGAGATTTATGCACTATATGATTTTTGCTCTCATTCTTTGTGTTGAGTAATAATTCTTTATTGATTTTGTACTCTATAACTTGATTTAAAACCATTTTGAGGCGAAATTTTTGTTTGCATGCTTGAATGTGATTAAGGCATCTTAGGTATTTTTTTGGCCTTCTGAAGTAATTGTTATACTTTCATCTACTAGTTGCCCATTTTGAGCCTATTGCATAATTATTTTTCTTGATGCCTATGATGATACATTATCGGTGTCATTTAGAATATTGAATGGAACAAATTGGGTTTGAATGTTGTTTTGGGAATCATATGTTTTTGAAAATGAAGTCTCTCCCCTATGTTAAATAAAAAAAATTAAGGGGAAAAGAAAATAAAAGAAAAGCATGAGATGAAAGCTTGAAAAGAAGGAAAAAAAGGAAAAAAAAAGGAAGAAAATGCGGAGTTATGCTCTTAATTGAAAAATGTCTTTGCTTCATTTATGTTCTATTACATGTCTTGTTCTTATTGAAAATTTTGTTAGCTCTTTATGCATAAATTATTTTCTTTACCCTACCTAACATCATTCCCATGGCCCATTACAACCCTTGAAAGACCTTTTGATTATTGCATGCATGCTGATTATTAGTGAAAATTTGGTTTCTTATCAAGCTTATGAAAGTGCTATTTCTTTGAGGAATCTTGAAAGCATTGTCTTCACCTTTAAACACTTTGAGTGTGGTTAGTAGAGTGAACCTAATTTAGTGAGAAGCAGGATTTCTGAGAACTTTAGCCTCTAATTGGACTTGATTTTGATTACCTCTCTAATTCTTGGTTTGTCTTTGCCTATTGCTTGGTTAGATGTTTTCTCGGGTTCCTCATTCATTATTGTCTCTTGATCCCATTTCTTGGTTTGGTCTTAGTTATTACTTGGGGACAACCAAAATCTTAAGCTTGGGGGGATTTGATGTGTGTGAAACAACATCATATTTTGTTCTTGTTTTGCTTGCATTTTAGGCATTTTAGTTTCTCTTTTTATTTGTTTTTCCTTTAGTTCGGATAACTGCGGTATTTGTGGTGTTGTTGTACAGGATTAGTGCTAAATTGACCTTGAAATGGATGGAAAGTTTGCACGTTTGAAGTTAGAGCTTTACGGATAGCAAATTGGAGTTAAAGGTTCATTCCAGAGAGATCCACGGCCTGCCTGTGGAATTTTCCATGACTATGGATCGAGCATCTGTGCAAAGAAGCAAAGTGTTTTTCCAGATAGTTGCACAGCTTGGCCGTGGAATTTCCCACGACCGTCGAATTCAAGAGCAGTCTATAATACACATATCTAGAGAGATCCACGGCCTGGCCGTGGAATTTTCCACGATTGTGGATCGCAGTCCCAGACAGTTTTTAATTTCGTTTTTATTTCTTTTTATGGACTTAGACCAGGTTAGACCCTAGGGGTATTTATAGATGTTTTGAATACAATTTTAGGGTTCCAATTTCTGTTTGAAGGAGGCACGTTTGGAGGCTCTAGATCTTCATCTTCCTCTTCTTTTCTCCCATTGCTATTGGTTTGGATGTTCTATATTATGTTTTCTTGTTTCTTCTTCTCTATGTTTGAGTAGTTTCATTTGTTTCTAGGATTGAACAATGCCCTTTGATACGTTGATTTTAATTAATTGACTTGGTTTGCCTTTTTTATTAATCTTAAATGTTCTTTGATTCAATCCTTATTGCGCTTATTCTTGTGAATTTGTTGGCCACATATTTGCATCTCACAAATATCTAGGGATGTACTGATAGGTGAACCTAGGTGTTAGAACCATAAGAATTGAACTTAAGGTCTAAATCATGAGAGTAGCTTTAGCCTTTCAAGGATTTAATGAATTACCATAAAGTGTAATGAGTTCAATTTAAATTCAATTACCACGAGAGTAGGAGTTGATTTAATTGGGCACAGTTCTTGTCTCTTGAGAAAGAACATTAACTAATTTTGGAGAATTCACCTTCAATTGAATTTCAATTTTAATAACAGGATTATCAATTAGGATTTGTCTTGTATCATTGTGGTTACCCCCAATCTTGAAAGCTTTCTTGAATTTGAAAACCTTTCTTAATAACTTGCTATTTTTGTTCTTAACTTTGCACTTTAATAATTATTTATTTAATTACTTGATTACTACATTCTTATCTCTCAATAATTTTATCCCTTTTGTTTAATTTAATTGAATTAATTAATTAATTGGTATTCATAGACATAGTCCCTGTGGATTCGATCTTTTTATTACTTGACAACGAAACCGTACACTTGCGGATTTCACACACCACTTAACTTCTATGGAGTTGTATGTCGAGACAGAAACGAGTGAGCACAATGAGCATGTTAAAGCTCCTTCCAAAACAGCGTTACAAGCTGGTCCTTCTAATCTTTCTGAATCATCGTACCCTATCACCACTCAATTCTCCATGACACATACTCTTGTCCTAGTACAATCTCAAGAAGTTGCTAAGTTTGCAATGCCTAAAGGGAGCTCATTTAGGTTGGACCTTAAAATCGATAACCCGCTTATGATAGATGCATTATCTGACACAAGCGATGATGAAGAGGAGATGCCTGAGGGTAAAGATACAGACACTGACTTAGAAGAAGATCAATCTTGCCCTGAAGTAAATATACAACAACTAGTCCCTCCATTGGCAGTTGCTCATGAATCTACGTATGTGCCTCTATACCCTCAGTTTTCTGAAATCAATTGGGATGTGCTGAGTACACCTGATAATCTGCCTAAATTAGATCCTCGTGGTATTTAGAGTCCAGATGAAGAATTATATGTTGGGCTATAATTTACCTCTAAAGATGCTGTGAATTCGGCCCTAAAATATTATTCTATTATTAGACATCAAAATTACAAGGTTGATGATTTTGATACACATCGGCTAACTATTAAGTGTCCTAGAGCTGCTGATAGTTGTAATTGGAGGGTCGAGGCCATTCTAAGAAAGAAATCAAACATGTGGGAAATTAGAAAATATAATAGACCTGACAACTATGTTAACCCAGTTATGTCACAAGATTATCAGAAGTTAGACTCTCGTATGATCTGTTCTTGTATTCTGGAGATGGTTAAGCAAAAACCCGATGTACCTATATGCTTAATTATTAAAAGGGTTCGATATCAATTTGGATATGACATGTCTTACCGGAAAGCTTGGAAGGCAAAACAAATTGTATTGTGAAGGTATTTAGAGACTGGGATAAATCTTATGGGGTATTGCTTAGATGATTACTTATCATGCAAAGAGACATGCCAAACATAGTGGTGGAGTTGCAAACCGTTGATTAGGTCGAGGCCAATATAGTTGACCATTCAAAACTTGTATTCCTGATATGATCCAAGTTGGATGCATATTGTTTTTACGGATCGTCCTTGAGTTGATTTTGTGTTTTAAAGAATTAAACGATGAAGGATGAATAGTAACATGAATAATGCTATGAACAGTATTATGAACAGTACCATGAATAGTAAAAAAAAGAAAAGATGGAAAAAGACAAGGAGAAGAAGGAAGAAGATGCCACACTCTTGGAGAGTGATAAGTCAAGCGAAGATTCACCACAAAGGTAAGGAAATCTTTGATAAGAACCAAGATGAGTCTTCCAAGAACCCTAAGAGAACTAAGCTCTCAAAACTCACAAAGGAGTGTAATAATATTCTCAAATTCAAAAGTGTCAAATGCAGTAAACACAAGCCTATTTATAGGCATTAGGTATGCAGCTAGGTTTAGCTAAAGGAGGCAGCAAGCTAGCACATTTTTTAATCCTAACCCTAGCGCAAATGTGAGCTAGGCCCAATTAGAAGGCAACACCTATCCCTAGCTCTGCTATGTGCAAATTAAGCCCAAACAATAAGCCCTTATTACAAAATTATCCCAAAAAAAAAAATAAGAACCAAAACTGAGAAAATTAAATGGTTCAAATACATAATTAAATAAAATTTACTAAGAAGAAATCATGCCCTCACATTGGGCCTTTCATCAACTTGGATCATTTGGACAATCTTGAGTGCTCCTTCTTCTGGAATGGGCTTGAGTGAGAGAAAGTGGTTAACTTCTTTGTCCAAATCCTTCTTAGCCTTCTTAGCTCTTGACCTTGTCATTGGGCTTCCAAGTCCTTGCAGTGCATCTTAGGGCATTGTGTAACGCCCCAATTTTTAGAAAATGTACCGAATGTACTGGTTGCTGTTTTTCAAGCTTTCGTGTGAATGACCGTTGTGTCCCTATTTTACTGTTTCTCGGTTTCTGTATGAAATACAAATACGTTTATACAGGCTCAAATTTTATTTGGTCTTTTTACGTAATTTGTTCCGAGACGGTAAAATAAAAGTTTTTCTGAGCTACTGTTTTAATTTTTCTGGAAGATATACAGACAATTAATACTGTCTGTAATTTTATTTGAACTTTTTGGATGATTAGCTACGTTGTGGGAAAAAATGAAAAAATGACCATTACGTCCCGAACGTGCTGTTTGTACTGTTTTTGCTGTTTTTAATTGTTTACTACTTGATTTAGTGTCCAATATTACTGTCTGTGATTTTATATGAACTTTTTGTGTGATTTGCTACGGGGCAGGAAAATAATATTTTTCTGGACCGGTAAAATCTGTTTTTAATTATTCAGAGGCAGGGGATCTTACTAAACCCAATTCTGAATGAGCCTAAAATTAATCTTTTAATTTTTAGGATTTAACTGTCCAATAAAATAATTTTGTATTATTATAATATTATTTTATTAGTCAGTATAACTTAGTGACAGTAGACCCGGAAATGTTTTGCGGGACCCACGTTTAGCTAAAACAATTAACTTAGTAGCTTAATTAAACATGATTAGTGAAGGAACATTCTTGAACATGATGATTAGGCTTGATGACTAGGTTATTAGTGACTAAGCATGGTGACTAAGGCTTGATGACTAGGTTAGGAGTAGCCAATAGGAAACAAGCTTGCTAACCAAGTTTTCATCTTGACCTTTGAAGCATCCAAGGGCTTGGATGAAGCCAAATCCATGCACACCTTGCATGCATTGAATGTCTACGGCCAAGAAGGGTTGGAAGACCATTCTTCACTTCATCTTTCATGCTTTTCTCTCTTCTCTCTCATCCAAGAACCCTAAACACTATTGTTGCTTCCTTTCTTCACCATTCGGCCAAGACAATATCTACACCATCCAATCACCCAAAATTTCTTCTAACCAAGTTTTCTAAACCTAAACACAATCCTAAGAACATCTCTAGTTGAGAGTTCTTTCAAAATCTTACATTTGAAGCTTGAAAACCTACTTGGAAGTTTGTACCAAGGAGGTGAAATCTCTTGTTTTTCTTTTCTAAATTCTTTTTCAAAATTCTAAGCCATGATTTATCCATGGTTTAGGTTCTCTTTTAATGGTTAGTAACTTGTAGTTTTGTTTAAGTTTGCTAGGTATTTTGAAGGAGAAAACCGTGACCTAGGAGGAGTGAAAGAAATCCTTTTTGTCTTCATTTAAGGTAAAAGGAAGACAAATCTTATCACCTATGGATGGTGGTAAGAAGATGGAGTTGATTTTGTGATTGTAGAATCCATAAGGATTCATGTTTGTGCTTGTTAGTAGCTTATTTGATGTGGTTGTGTATTTGTTAGTAGCTTTCCTATTTGTTGTTTGTAATAGTTTGCATGTCTACAAGCTTTAATTTGCATATCTACAAGCTTTAATTTACATGTCTACAAGCTTTGATAATATTGCATGTGTTAGAATTGCATGATAAAGTATAGAATTGCATGATAAGGTATAGGATGTGAATAACATGTCAAGGAAATGCATGTGTGTTCCAAAGAACACTACACCAAGGCTCACGGCCTTTAACCAAATGGGGAACCAAAATGTTCTCTTAATTTTCTTATAAGGTAATTTAATTAACCTAGGAGAATTAGCAAGATATTAAGTTGTTTAGATCATGAAAAATGAATTTAGAAATCAAATGGTAAAACTTAGTATTTTGGGCCAACATGCCTAAAATGAATGTGTTGATTTCAAAAACCATTTTCTAAAAATGATGACTAAATGAATTTAGACAATACAATAAATTTGATAGGTATTTAGAAGATGGAAAATAATTTAGAAATCAAATGCAAAGGGTTTATGAAATTGACCAACATGCCAAACTAGGTATTCTTGATTTCTAAAATCAATTCCAAACCATTTTTACTTATAAAGATGCAATATATGTTAAAAAGAAATTTTCTAAAATGAGTTTTAAAGAAATCAATTGATTAGAATTAATCTAAGGAATTAAAATCAAAAATTTTATTGTTATAAAGAAAATACAGTAATCTTTAAAGAATTTCTAACATATGGCTCATGCTATATTTTGAAGCATGTTAGGAATTTTAAAAGATTAAATTATCCGGTTTAATTAAATAAACAGAGTTTTTACGAAAAAAATTAGGAAACCACTATTATTAAAATTATAAACAAAATACTGTCAATTTTTAGTAAAAACGGACAAATAAGGTAGAAAAGATGTCCAAAAGACAGTATACGGTATGGAAAATATTTTACGTAGTTTAAACGTACTATTTATTATTTCTGTTTATTTAAACAGTAATTTTTAAGGTATTCGAACAAGAAAACGATTTAAAAATCTTACGCGATTGAGAAATTGTGTTTAAAACTCTACGTGATTTTGAAAACAGAAAAATATGTTTTCGCGATTTCAAAACGTTTATAAAAACGACGAAATTGTGAAAACGCGATAAAATTTTTACGCGATTAATCGAAACGATATTTTTATGAAGTTTCTGTATATTTTTCTGCTGTAGGGCTAAGAGGTGAACCCGTACAGGCTTTGGAACAGTATTTGTCCGGTGGGACTTACTGTATATGTTTATCTTTGAGGATATGTTTTCTCAAGGGCATTTTGGTAATATGCCAATTTTTGGTGTTTTGGTTGACGAGACGAATCACATCGTGTTGTCGATGCGATAAACGTAGTGTGGTTCATTGTTCTAATAAACTTGGAGACTTTAGTGTACGGGATCCCATATATAGACAGTTGGTAGCTCCGCTGGGCCGTGGTAAACCGATAGCACACTAATGGACTCGACACGCACTATATTTACTCGAGGTTTGTAAAGTCTAGTAGTACATTGCCTATAGTGCCACAACGGGAGACCGTGAACTATACTACGCCTGGATGGTGGATTCCCAGTGTCGTGGGCTATTGACGCAACGTGTGACAGCGCGATAGTTGGTTGGGCAGCCGTGGTACTAATAGATTTTGCAAGTCATTCTCTCTGATATCTGTTTGTGTTTAGCTCCATGGAGTAGGATCGTGTCTTAGTGTATATGATTATATCTTGGATATTATTCTATTTTCTCTATTTATCTTTATCTGGTAATTATTATGATGGTTGTCTATTTCTTATTTTATTCTATCTGTGATATTGTCTTATCTGTGTTTTTATCTGTGTTATATCTGTGATGTTATGTAATGTTATGATATCTAAACTTTACTCTATTCCGTTATTATTACTGTTATAGCTTTTCGTATTGCATGAACTGTATACATGTTGTTTGTCGTCTTCTTATTGGCCATGTTTATGGTGATTTTAGATTGTCTTACCTCTTCGTTGTATGTATTTCTGTATATTTATTTTACGCGGTAAAGACTTTGAGGAAGAGGACCAGCCTCTTGAGATCCTATACCCCGAGGAGGAGGAGGAGGAGGAAGATCAGCAAATCGACGACCAGTTTTACGATCAAGAACCATCTGATCATCCATATCCATTGGATTGATTTGATTGGGTATGGCGGTACCTGGATTTTTAGGATTTGTACAGCTGGAATTTCATGGAGGATCGCTAGCTTGGCATCTGCGAGGAGACCGAGACTCTGTGACGTATGTAGGACGACTGACTGTGACCTTACGTCAACAGTTTGATGGAGAGCCAGTTATGACTACTACTGTATTTTTACATTTAGAGTTACCCTTATCTCTTAGGCGATATTTTGGTGGCATGACCACGGAGCCTAGTGAGATAAGTATCGTATCGACTGCGCGATCACGTTATCGCCGAGTGTCGAGACATCCGGGATATTTGTCTCCTGATGATCATTTTCATGTTGAGAGTGATCCTTCAGAGGATTAAATATGCATGATGTTTTTTTGGGCGCGTCTGCGTATGTATGTATATATTGACTCTTTTACTGTCTTTCTTTAATGTTTCCGTTTAAATATTTGTACTTTTAGTTGTAAATTATTTGTATAAATTATAACCTGGATCATATGTATATTATAAGTAATGTTGTTTTGTTTGTTTATTTTTATTTGCTATTTTTGCATATTTTATTTAAGAATATTCTGTTTAACAGGAATTATTTTACAACCCGTAATAGTATGTAACAAATGTTTTACAACTTGGGTAGATTTTATTTCTCTTTCTTTTATTTTCTTTTATGAGTGACATCCTCCAAAGGGGTGTTACACATTGGGCCCGTTAGGCTGCCACTTGAGCTTCCTTGGTCTCCATCATGCGTTCCCCCTTCGAAAGAATTTATCCTCGAATTTGATCCTTCATCACCTACATCAAAAAGACTTAAGTCAGCCACATTAAATGTTGCACTAACCCCATACTCACCTGGTAGGTCAACTTTGTAGGCATTGTCATTCATTCTTTCTATGATTTCGAAGGGTCCATCTCCTCTAGGTAAGAGCTTAGATTTCCTTTGCAAAGGAAACCTTTCTTTTCACATGTGCACCCACACCCAATCTCCTGGTTCAAAAATAACTTACCTCCTTCCTTTGTTTGCTTGCCTAGCATATTGCTCCATCTTTCTTTCAATTTAAGTCTTGACTTGTTCATAGAGCTTCCTCACATATTCAGCTTTTGCTTGTCCATCCCTATGAATTAAAGAAGAGACATTAGGTAGAGGCAGTAAATCAAGGGGGTGAGAGGATTAAAACCATATACAATCTCAAAAGGAGAAAAGCTAGTAATAGCATGCACAACCCTATTATAAGCAAATTCAACAAGAGGTAAGCATTCTTCCCAGGTTTTGATATTCCTCTTGATGTTTAATCGCAGCAAGGTCGATAGGGTCCTATTCACTACCTCAGTTTGCCCATCGGTTTGTGGGTGCCAAGTAGTAGAGAAGAGTAGCTTAGTCCCAAGTTTGTTTCAAAGGGTCCTCCAAAAATGGCTTAGGAACTTTGAGTCTTTATTTGAGACCATGCTTTTGGGCATTCCATGAAACCTCACCACTTCTTTGAAGAACAAGTCCACCACATGAATGGCGTCATCCACCTTATGGCAAGGAATGAAGTAGGCCATCTGGGAGAATTTGTCCACCACCACAAAAATGGAGTCTCTTCCTTTTTTTGAGCGGGGCAAACCTAGCATAAAGTCCATAGACAAGTCAGTCCAAGGGGAATCAGGAATAAGTATGGGGTATAAAGTCCATGAGGCATTACATTTGATTTGGCTATTTTACAAACAATGCACCTATCACATAGTTTATGCACATCATGCTTCATGTCAGGCTAATAAAAATACTCATGCAACACATCTAAAGTCTTTTAGATCCCAAAGTGACCCATTAATCCCCCCTCATGAGCTTCCCTAAGCAATAATTCACGCAAAGAGCTCTTAGGCACACACAAACATTTTTCTTTGAATAAATACCCATCTTGCCTAAAGAACCCCCTATGCGTCCCTTTTTCACATGCAACATACATCTTAGAGAAATCATCATCATGCACATACAACTCCTTTATGTGTTCAAAACCAAGCATTTTTGTTTCAAGAGTAGCTAATAAGGTATACCTCCTGGAAAGCGCATCAGCCACTATGTTTACCTTTCCTTGCTTATGTTTGATCACATAGAGAAATTGTTCAAGGTATTCCACCCACTTGGTATGCCTTTTATTAAGCTTATCTTGCCCTTTTAAATATTTTAGTGACTCATGATCACTGTGAATTACAAACTCTTTTGGTAAAAGGTAATGCCGCCAAGTGTGCAAAGCCCTTATGAGTGCATACAATTCTTTATCATAGGTGGAGTAATTTAAAACAGCTCCATGCAATTTCTCACTAAAGTATGCAATGGGGTGACCCTCTTGTAATAAAACAGTCTCAATCCCAACATTTGATGCATCATACTCAAGTTCAAAAGATTTAGAAAAATTAGGCAATGCAAGTATGGGTGCATGAGTGAGCCTATCTTTAAGTGTGTCGAAACTTGTCTCTTGATCCTCCCCCCACCTAAAACTCACATTTTTCTTAACAACTTTATTTAAAGGGGCGGCTATGGTGCTGAAATCTTTTACAAACCTTCTATAAAAGCTAGCTAACCCATGAAAGCTTCTTACCTCACTCATAGACTTAGGGGTAGGCCACTCCCTAATGGCTTTTATCTTTTCTTCATCTACTTGCACTCCCTTAGCACTCACAACAAAGCCTAGGAACACTACATGGTCGGTGCAAAAGACATACTTCTCTAAATTAGCATACAACTTTTCTTTTCTAAGCACACTTGTAATACCCTTAAGTACATGTTAGACTGGTAAATGGTTACCGAAGGTAGCATTTGACTTGTTTAGCATGTCAGTAAAGTTTTGTGACAATCTGAGTTCATTTAGGCACTTAGTTGCAACATAGAAGTTGTAAAGTGGCTTAAAATGACTCAGATAATAGCATAAGTTGCTAAGTTAAGAGAAATAAACATAGAGAGTTTATTTCTAGGTCACAAATAAGCCAAGTAAGATGTGGTAAAAGTTTCAAGAGAATCGGAGTCAGTTTGGTATTTTTAGGCATACAGGTTGTGCTTTTAATGCCGATTGATCCCTAGCGAGATATAGAAAATGATGAGAATTGTGAAACAACAATTTAGATGAATCTTATGATTTATTCTAAGTTGTTAGAAGCAGGGAAACTCGAATTAGCATAATTCGGGTGTCCATAGCAGATATAAGTTTCAGTGTAGAAACTTAAGTTAATCTTTTCCCGTAATTCCCTTTACGTCCCAGCCCCCCTATTTCTATCTTCTCTCGACAGAGAAGGAGAAACCGAAAACAAAAAGAGAGAAAGGGGAGAAGGGAGAAAGGGGAAGAAGGAAGAAGGGAGAAGGAAGAGGAAGATCAAGCTTCAAGGTTCAAGGCTTCAAGTCTTCAAGAGGTAGGGGTTTAGAGTTTTTATTCATCTCTTTTCTCTATGTATGCATATAGATACATAATATGCTAATTTGAGTTTTAGAGATGTTAGATGAGTTTGGCTTGCATAGAAGTGTTTCTTGGGTCATTTATGATTTGTCTATAGCATCAGTTTAAGTAAGAAGACCCTTGAATCACAAAGTGAGCCTTAAGTTAAAGAATGAAGAATTTTAGCCATAATCCAAATTAAGAGATTTAAGAGAGTAATTGATGTTCCTAAATGTTAAAGAACTGATTAGGGACTTAGAATTACTTAGAATTTGGATTGAAATGGCTTGGAATCAGCAGAAATGACCAATAGAACAGTAAACCCGTAGTGCGAGAATTCTGCAGAACCGGGGTTCTGCTGATGGCGCCGCGGCGTGGAGATAGTCACGCCGCAGCGTGAGAGTTTTTCGCTGGGAATGCCGCGGCGTAGAAGATGCATGCCGCGGCGTGAGACGAAAAAATTAGCCCAGCAGTAGCCCTCGAGAGAAGGGCGCCGCGGCGTGCAAAGGCTGTGCCGCGGCGTGAGACCCTGAAGCTCCAAAATGATGTTTTTGGATGTTCTAAGGTGCTATAGTTAATGGAATCATTGAGACATGTTTCCTAAGTGTGTTAAGGCACAAATTGGGATATTTTCAAGTGGAAAATATCTATCCATCAAGTATGAGAAAGCATAGGCTTTTAAGCATCCTAAAGGAAAGGTTTGCTTTAAGTAATGACATTGCACTTTAGGCAACTTAATGTTGCAATTGATATCACTTAAGATGTGATGAGATAGTGCAATAGAGATGAATAATAGTATTCACTCTAGTAGAGAATAATGAGAAAGGTATGAATCTTAGGAAATCCAAGAATAGTGGATTACCTTAGGAAGGTACCTAGAAGCTTAGGCAACAAAGAGTTGCAAGTAAGAACCACTCTTGAGTTAGATTACATGAGTGGAGACAAGATTGTGTATTAGTTCCACAGAGGGAACGTTTAGGTACTTAGTCTCAAGTTAAGTGAGACTTAGTACATTGCTAAATACACAATAAGAGGAATTGTGACTAAGAAGATGTCATAAGCAGAAAGTAAAACAGAAATGTACAATAACTCAAGTATAAGCTAAGATGAGTTAGAAGTACAAGATAAAGAGAAGTTACTTCCTTGGATACGAGCAAAGCATGGAAGTTGAGTTTAGAATAAGCATGTTAGCACACAAGTGTAGTATACGCTACTACCAGAAGTGTGATAGAAAAGGAAAGTTAGATGCATGAATTACTCTTTGTACATAAAGTTGAGTTAATTATGCAAAGTTTTAGAGAAATGCCTTCAGTTCCTTAAGCAAGGTTAGATGAGGCATTAGTTAAGATAGACTCTTTCACTAGGATGAGTTGAGTCTATAGAAAAGAGTAAGATGGTGTTTATGTAAGAGATAAACATAACACTAAGCTTTTCACACACTAGAGAGTTAAGCTAGTGTGAAGATGAAGAGAAAGGACCTTAGGGCAACCAAGGTTAGTGGTTTGCCAAAGGTAAGTACCTAACACCTCAGCAACCTAAGGTTGCATTAGAAATCACTTAAGAGAAAGAAGTGATGAGGTGGAGTTTAGGTACAAGTAAGAGACATAGTTTAGTGATGTTTACCTGAGAATGTAACGTATATGATGTGAGGTCATTTAGCCGAAGGTAAGGAATCGAGAGAAGTTCCTAAGGAACAAGTATTCCTAACCAAGTGCTAAGGTTACATGTAGTATGAGGTTCTGATTCTCCTCATTACAAAGGGTAAACATAAGAAGAGTAGAATATGCTTAGCTCTTAGAGGAACTAAGTATATAAGTATGTACGAAAGTCTATGAATTAGTCAAGTAGGATCGATCTGGTAAGTATCCGTTGATGTTAATCATGAAGGCAAAAGGGGATAGATGGGTGTCCGAAGGACTTTTGAGAAGGACATAACCCTGATGTCTCGATGTGCCAAGGCCAAAAGAGATAAGTGGGAAATCCAAAGACGCTCTTTGAGCAAGGATGAAGCCCGAACTTCTCAATATGCCAGGATACGTGTAAGGTGAGGATGAGGTTTTCCTCTATTTACCACTGGATGATATACTGACTAGTTCCTAGCAAACTCCTTCGCTTCAAAACAAAACTCTGCATTTGCATTTCATTCACATGCTCTTAGGATTCCTTAGGCATATTCATTACATATCATTATCATTGCATTTACGGACAGTTGTATGGGCACTGTCCGTCACTGTTGGTATGTACAGATGTATGGGCGCTGTATATATTAACAGTGTGTTGACTCTTAATTGTTATCACACTATTAGAAAGTGTATAAGTTATGAGAATAGAGGAGGAAACTCCTAAGTTATGAGAATAGAGGAGGAAACTCCTAAGTTATGAGAATAGAGGAGGAAACTCCTAAGTTATGAGAAAAGAGGAGGAAACTCCTAAGTTAGGAGAATAGAAGAGGAAACTCCTAAGTTATGAGAAAAGGGGACAAAGCTCCTAAGTTAGAATTATAGCATTTGTTATATATTTTGTTATATACAATGTTATAGAGAACTGGTATTGGAATTGCTTTTACTGAGAATGTTAATTCTCACCCCAATTGCTATTCCATGTAAATCCGTATGATGCGAGGTTCGGTTGTACAGCACGATCTTTGGCGCAGGCAAAGGCTCAGGTACAGAAATGCAAACCCTGCCAAGGATGAGAAGATAAAGCATGAAGACTAGAATAGTTTTTATTGCTTTAAGTAGACAGAACTTATGTAATAAGTTTATATTTGTTCTGTAAGTTTTATTTTATATGTATTACAATAAGCCCTCAGGTGGCTAAGTTTGTATATATATATATGTATGAGTTTAAGTTTTTCCGCAATCTCTCAAGGCTTTCTATAATTACTCAGTTGTGATTATAGATATATGTTAGTATGTAGTATAGAAGTGACATCTCTAGTACTGATTATCTTTATATATCTCTGTCTATCTAGGATATATCTGGATATCTGTATTAGGGTGTTACAACACTCATCACAGCCCTAAGGTGTTCTAGGTGCTCTTCTAAGGTTATGCTATAGATTAAGATGTCATCAAAGTACACTACTACAAACTTTCCTAGAAACTCTTTTAACACATGGTTCATCAACCTCATAAAGGTGCTAGGCGCATTTGTAAGCCCAAAAGGTTGACTAATTAAATAAAATTGATCTCCTTTAGACCTTAGCCTTCTTAGCTCTTGATCTTGTCACCAAGTCCTCACGGTGCATCTTTGGGTGTTAGGTCATTTGAAGGCCGCCACTCTGAGCTTCCTTGCATCACCAACCACTCATACAATCCATGCTTAGTCTTAAAGGCAGTCTTCCACTCATCCTTATCCCTTATCCTAATTTGATGGTACCCACTTTTTAAATTCACTTTAGAAAAGTAACATGTACTATGCAATTCATCAAGCAAATCATCTAGCCTAGGGATGGGATGCCTATATTTTATAGTTATATTATTTACAGCTCTACAATCAGTACACATTCTCCAAGTGTCGTCCTTTTTGGAGACAAGTATGACAGGCACGACACAAGGACTTAAACTTTCCCTCACCCATCCTTTTTGCATCAAATCCTCCACTTGTTTCTGAATTTCCTTAGTTTCCTCAGGATTTGTCCTATAGGCGGGCTTATTGGGCAAAGAGGCTCCTAGGATGAAGTCCATTTGATGTTCAATCCCCCTCAAGGGTGGTAGTCCGGGAGGGACACTCTTTGGAAAGACATCTTCAAAGTCCTGCAAAAGAGAATCAACTTTACTAGGTAGAGGGTTAAAGTTACAATTTAAGTACAAGTCCTTATATACGTAAATGCACATCACTTGTTTTGCAAAGCAAGCCCTCTTGATCTCACTCTCCCTAGCAATTAAACATTTTTTTTCTCATTTACAAGTTCTTGGTCCTTATTCTTTGCTTTTCCCTTTGATTTTACTTTTACATCTTTCTTCTCTTGCTCCCTTCTTAGCTTCAAGGTCACTTGGTCTTCACAAACCTGTTTGGGAGTAAGGGGTACAAGGGTTACCTTTAAGGAATTATGAACAAAAGAGTACTTGTTAGTGAAACCATCATGAATAGTATGCTTATCAAATTGCCAAGGCCTTCTAAGCAAAATATGGCCGGCCTCCATAGGAACATCAACACACAAAACATCATCATTATACTTACCAACACTTGTTGATTCACTATCAACTCATCATTCTCACTTACCCATTGAAGCTTGTATGGTCGGGGTGAGGAGTAGTTTTAAGGTCAAGTTTTCTTACTAAGTGAGTGCTTGCCACATTGGTGCAACTTCCCCCATCAATGATTAATGAGCACACTTTGCCTTGGATGACACATCTTGTGTGGAAGATGTTTTTCCTTTGGTCTTGGTCCCTTGCCACAACTTGGCTACCCAAGAGTCTCCTTATCATTAGCAAGTCACCATCATGAGCATAGGTCTCACATTCTTCTTCTCCTTCACTTGAGGGAGGGGAATTTGGACATAAATCACTAGAGAAGTGTCCCTCTCTTATCACCATTTCCCTTTTGTTCGGGCATTGAGAGGCTATATGTCCACTTCCCAAGCATTTGAAGCACTTGATGTTCCTATTTTTAGAAGAAGAAGAGGAAGAAGCATCAGTGGAAGGAAAAACATTAGAGTTTTTAGAAGTCATACCTCCCTTGGGTTGTGTAGAGGAGTATTCCTTTAGTTCCTTGTCCTTCCAAGTAGGAGGTTTGACGTTAGAAGAAGGTTTCTTCCATGCACCCTTTCTTTTGAGTTGTTGTTCCACCTTCATAGCTTGGTGGACTAACTCATCAAGCTCTTTATAGTTGTGCAACTCCATAATGTCTCCTATCTCACAGTTTAAACCATGAAGGAAATGTGACATGGTAGCCTCTCTATCTTCCATGACATTGGCCCTTATCATGGCCACCTCCATCTCCTTGTAGTACTCATCCATACTCCTACTTCCTTGGGTAAGTCTTTGGAGTTTATTGTGTAATTCCCTATAGTACCATGAAGGGACAAACCTCCTCCTCATCAAACTTTTAATCTCTTCCCAAGTATCTACTGGGTATTCCCTATTCCTTTCCCTCTCTTTTTGTACTTGGTTCCACCAAATTAGGGCATAGCCTAAAAATTCTAGGGCAGCCACCTTCACCTTCTTTTCTTCATTGTAATAGTGATAGGAAAAGATTTGTTCTACCTTGGTTTCCCATTCTAAGTAGGCTTTGGGGACATTCTTTCCTTAGAAAGAAGGTACTTGGGTATTTACTCCTCCTAGGTCTCCTCTTTCATCACTCCTATGCCTCTTATTCCTCCTTTCATAACTCATTTCACTCCTTTCCTGCCTCCTTCTCCTATCATGGTTCCTCTTAGTCCTCCTTTCCCTACCCGAATCATAGGTATCTTCATCTTCATACGAGACTTCATGTTGAGAGTCTCTCCTCCTTTCATTATCGAGCCTTGTGTTTATCTCCACCCTAAACTTCTCTAGTTCTTTAGCTAAGGCTTGCATAAGGTTTACAGTCCTAGGAGATGAGGGTGTACTTCCTTCACTCATCTTTGCACAAGTAATAAGAATAATTCAAGATTGAAAGACCTTTACTACTCTTCTCACATGTATACACTCTTAGATTGATTTCACTCGTGTTTCACACAATTAGGCTTTTGTTTAATGAAAACACTCTTGCCTTTTACGACTCAAGTTCTCTTTGCAAGTTTTTAAATGAACCCTCTCGCGTTTCAAATATCAAAAGCTCTTACAAAAGTAGCGGTCCTCGCAAGAGTAAGCACTCAGAAGTTAAAGAAAGAATGAAACTCTAGACAAAACTCAAAGGAATTTAAAAGACAAGCAAGAAAAGGTAATTAAAAAAAGGTAAAACTCAAAAGAAATAAGAAGAAAAAGAAATGCGCAAAGTATGTAGAATAACACCGCTTAATGAAATTCATAAGGCATTCAAACTTAATCTTGCTTAAGTGCAAGGGCAATTTTTTTTTATTTTTTTTTTGAATAGACTTTTTTTTTCCTTTTTTTATATTTTTTTTCACGTCCTTGTTCTCTTTTTGCACTTAAAAAAATGATTCTTGCAATTATAGTTCCAAATGTTATTATGCCTAATTGTGTATTTAGGAGTTTCCTTTCAAATTATGGTGCTATAAAACATGTAACAACAATGAATATATAGTTAATAAGATCAAAGCTGTAAATATTGCTCATAAATTAAAGAATAGAAACTAAAGGCAGAAAATAAAAGGACTAGAATTTAAATGGCAAAAAGTAAAGAACAGAAAGTAAAGAATGTTGTCAATTCTTAAGAATGGCAGAGATCAATGATGATCAAGGTTCTGTACAATTATGACATTCAAGCAATGGTGCTTGATGTATGGAAAGCAATAAGAACAACTACAAAAAATACAAGAACTCTATCAACTCTAGGATCCGGGCTCTGATACCACATGGTATGATTCAAGTTGGATGCATATTATTTTTACGGATCGTCCTTGAGTTGATTTCGTGTTTTAAAGAATTAAACGATGAAGGATGAATAGTAATATAAATAGTGCCATGAACAGTATCGTGAACAATACCGTGAACAGTGTCGTGAACAGTACCATGAATAGTAAAAAATGGAAAAGATGGAAAAAGACAAGGAGAAGAAGGAAGAAGATGCCATACTCTTGGAGAGAGATAAGTCAAGCGAAGATTCACTACAAAGGTAAGGAAACCTTTGATAAGAACCAAGATGGGTCTTCCAAGAACCACAAGAGAACTAAGCTCTCAAAATTCACAAATGAGTGCAATAATATTCTTAAATTCAAAAGTGTCAAATGCAGTAAACACAAACCTATTTATAGGTATTAGGTATGCGGCTAGGTTTAGCTAAAGGAGGCAGCAAGCTACCACATTTTTTAATCCTAACCCTAGCGCAAATGTGGCCCAAGCCCAATTAGAAGGCAACACCTATTCCTAGCTCTGCTATGTGCAAATTAAGCCTAAACAATAAGCCCTTATTACAAAATTATCCCAAAAAAAAGAAAATAAGAACCAAAACTGAGAAAATTAAATGGTTCAAATACATAATTAAATAAAATTTACTAAGAAGAAATCATGCCCCCACATTGGGCCCTTCATCAACTTGGATCATTTGGACAATCATGAGTATTCCTTCTTCTGGAATAGGTTTGAGTGAGAGAAAGTGATTGACTTCTTTGTCCAAATCCTCCTTAGCCTTCTTAGCTCTTGACCTTGTCATTGGGCTTCCAAGTCCTCGCAGTGCATCTTTAGGCATTGGGCCCGTTGGGCTGCCACTTGAGCTTCCTTGGTCTCCATCAATTCCATCACTTATTTTGGACATTCAAATCATGTGTTGTTGGATTCCAATACTGCAAGCCCATTATTCAAATTAACGGCACTCATTTGTATGGTAAATATCATCATAAACTATTGATTGCAACAACACAGGATGATGATAGAAAACCTCTGCCAATTGCATTTTCCATTATTGAAGGGGAAACAAAGGATGCTTGGAGTTGGTTCTTAGCCTTGATTCGAACACATGTCACACAACAACAGTGTAACACCCTTTTTTCTAATAGAAGAAGGAACGTCACACCATAATAAAGCGAAATAAAAATGAAAATATGAAAAATACAATTTCATTGATTGATTTAGACCTGGTTTATATTTGTTATCTGAATAAACAATTTCCATCTTAATAGTGTAATAATTGAGTATCGAATTATGAGTACATTTTTTTCTCTTTTTTTTAAGAGATTATGATAAATATAGATATAATAAAAATCGACATGAAATGAAACCATACATTCACATTATATATATATATATATATATGCATCAAGCTTGTTTAGTTACATCATTAAATTTACAAAAAGTAAAAGGCTTAACCCACCCCCAAGATGTATACAAATTTATATCCCATCAAAATATCAAAACGTCAGGCTTCCCAAAAAGATATACGGATAGCTATCAGTAGCCACCAACAGTATCAGCCCTTAAGACAGACGAGAAGGAATCGTAGCAAGATCCTCCTCAGGGTTCTCCTCATCCGATGAAATCACCATCGAAGCGACCGAATTTCGAGCAGAAGCTCCAGCAGTGGAGAGAAATGAATCATCTCGTGGGGCGTAATAAAGGTCATCCCACAAATCTCTAACATGCAGGTAAAACTCTAAATGGACAAAAGCAATAAAGTCAAAAACAGGCGGGTCATAGCGACCCAAAGCCAATGACACAGTCAACTCCCCGTGGTAGATGCATCGGTCCGTGCTCAAGTTAATGTGCCAACAGTCAGAACCTCCATGGAAGGTCATCCTCGTGTAACTCAAAAGTCGGCGCGGACGTGAAGACATCTTCAATCAACCTCTAGTCGTAATCGGACCAGAAACCAGGAAAATCATGTGCTTCCTTTTCTTCCCCGCGGACGTCTTCTTAGAAGTACATAATTTAAATAAGAGTACAGATATACAGAAAAGAGGTGAGACACCCAGCATTCAATACCAATATGGCAGTAAGAAAACAGAACGACGTTGGACGCTCACATAGCATTACAACACATACAATTATCCACAGTAATAATTAAGTGAGCAATAAAAGAGAAATAATAACAGAGTCTCAGGCAGTAAACAGTTTATCAGTTAGATAATTATTGCAGTATCAAAAGTAGATAGTTTAATAGTTATAGGTACTCATGCTCAATGAAATATGAGACTGACAATGCACATTGCACATGGTACTAAAAATCATACTCCATGGAGCTAGACATCAACGTTTCAAAGAGAAAGATCAAGGAGTCATGACAGTATCTCGTTAGCCTTAAAATAAGTTATTTCATCTCAAAAATAACATTTGCGCAATATGACTTATACATGGCACCTCAATAATTGATCGCAATATAGGACAGCATCTCGGTCCGGATCGTCGGTGTGTTTGCATCGGTCTATCCCACAGCCCTAGTGGAGCTACCACTGTCTATTGTGAGACACCCGCACCCCGACGCCTCCAAGGTCAACCACTATGACCCATGCTTAGTCTACTTGCACCCGCACTAAGGTGTAATTCAATCTCCTAGACACATATCACTTTTCCAACAAAGTCCAACAGACATTCATATATGCATGATGACTCAATTTACATCATGTACGTTCATCAAATTGTATGCTCCTCATAACACAATGCATATCATGCAAACTCATTAACAATATATTTCCCATGGAACATACCATAATGTTATATAGTCAATCCTCAATAACATCACTACCACAATTTAATCAAGTACACAACAACAAGTACTTAGTCCTACATGGACTCATAATTCCATACAATCCATTCTTAATATCAACAATTTCATATACATGGTTCAACACATATCGCAATTCTATATTATGAATCCAACATCCTTAGTTTCCTAAGTTTTGATCAATTATGAAAATTTTGGGCTAAAGAACCCTTGAAAAACCGTGGCCCTCTCAAGAACCCTTATTCAATCAAATTCTTCTATTACATTATAAATTAAATATGTATAAATTCATTAATTCCCAAGGATGCACAAAACACCACTTGGATTCCAAAAATCCCTTAGAGGCCGTGAGCCTCCCTAAGGCATCAAGGTTCCAATTTTTCCATTCCTTCCATCCATTCTTTAATAACCAATTACATAGATTTCATTCTACACAAAAAAAAAATCAATTCAAACCCTTAAAATTCATGGCCAAAACCGTGACCTCTCAATAGGATAGTAAACTCTCAAAGTTTCCCATTCATCAAATCCAACATTATCAAAGCATTTTAACATCCTTAATGCATACAAAACAACCAATCATTATTAATCTCAATCAACAACACACAAACATGAAAAACAATCAGATAAAGTAAGCAATCTAATATGGATTTCTCTATCAACAACCACACAAAAGTCTTCTCACCACTAATAATGGTTGAAGTGAGTAAATCTCCCTCTTACCTAAAGGAAGAACACAAAAATCACCTCCTTGCTTGCTCTTGGTGGTTTAGTTAAAGTGGCCAAGGAACAGGAAAATGAAGAAAAGAAGAAAGAAAAATAGAAGCTTTACCTTAAAGCTTCAAGCTTGTTGTTGGAAGAAAATGGTGAAGATGATGGATTTGAGGGGAAAATCTTCAAAGAGGAAATGTTGAGAATGAGAAGGAGTGTGTAAAAATGGTGATGGTGAAATAAGAAAACAAAAATGGTGATGGTCACCTATGGGACTGCAAACCGTGGAGAGAAATAGAAAAGGAAGAAGAAGAGAGAAAATATGAGAAGAGAAAATGATGAGAGAGAAAGTGATAGTGGAAAAATGAGTAAAATTTTGGTGAAGGGTAATAAGTGTGGGAAGCAATGTTTTCAGCTTTAAGTGTGTGATTCTTTGATACTCATTGAGTTTCAATTTGTATTATTCACTCTTGTGAGAGTTTCCAATCATCTATACTTTGTTTATTCTATAAAGAGAGTGAGGTATCCCTCAAAGGATTGTAAGGGTGAGGTATCCCTTGTTGTTGAGGCTCAAGCACAAAGAGTAAGGTATCCCAAGATGTGTTGAGTGCTCTAGTTTGTAAAAGTTTTTAAGCACCTGTTCAAGCTTGAAGGTTTAGTGAAAAATCTCGAGTGGTTCACTTGAGGACTGGACATAGGTCACAAGGGGTGACTGAAATAGGATAAATTCTTGTGTTTGCTTTTCTTAACTCTATCTCTTTACATTTGTGCTTTAATTATATATGCTTGAGTTGAACTTGATATCTAGCTTATTTGCTTAATTTATCCTTTAACCCAGGTTATTTTTGAGTAATCTATAATAGTTGTACCTTTATTATGCATGTTCTGCTGCATTTATTAATTGAGTGCTTCAAAATGTTTAATTTCTTAATGTTGTTATAAAAATTTGTAATCATCTAATTCACCCCCCTCTTGGGTGTTGGTTGCTATGACTAACAATTTAAGCAGTGGATAATGAACATGGCAAAGGCGAGCTCACAACAAGTTCGCTGGTACGATATGCAGAATACCAAGTTCATGGTTGAAGAGGCTTTTAACCATGTAACACAACAGGGTGGACTTTCTTATACTTTAAACCTGCAAGAAGGCCAGTGTGACTATGGGGTGTTTCAAGCATTGCATTTTCTATGCTCTCATCTGATTACTGCGTGTGCTTCTGTGTAAATTGACTCATTTTGATACATGCATAGGGTTTACAAGATGAAGAGCATTTACAGAGCTTACGAGTTTGAATTTGAACCAGTTCAGGCTAAACCATGGTGGCCTGCAGGTCCTGACATAATTCTGGTGCCTGATCGTGCATTGCTTAGATCTAAAGGTCGACCCAAATCAACCCGACTTAAGAATGAGATGGATTGTTGCGAAGTAGGACCGAGACAAACGTGTACAAGATGCCATCAACCTAGACATAATTCTCGCACATGTCATGACGGTCAATCGAGTTCCTTTAGGGATGATAGAGAATGACCATCTAGTTGATCTCAGACATATTTTCATTGTCAGACTCTAATATTAGCTAACCATCAATGTATATTTTGGAGCCATATAATTTATGTATTACTCCATTATGATATTGTATTTGAGTACTATTAATATATTTTAGTTGATTATCAGTGTGACTTTATTACTCTCATATAATTTCATTTTTATGTTGCTTTTAATTGTGCCTTATTTTCTATAGTCGGTAACAAATATTATATATTATTTTTCATATTGTCATACTAATTGTTATTGTTTTTTGGCATACAATGTGATAGATGGTATGCCGTGTATACTTAGGCCCATAAGCCTGATCAGTTTTGGAGTTGCAGGAGTAACATGTGTCTCAACATGTTTGGTAGGGACATGAGGACCGACACTTGTGTGTTAGACGTGCTTAGAAAACAAAACATATGGACCCTCATGCACACATTCTTCCATATCTAGAGCTAGTTGGCTTCTCGGGGGTTGCCCATATGGGCTACTATAACATCGATCACTCCTTGTTCAGTGTATTGGTTGAGAGATGGCGCCCAGAGACACATACATTTCACATGCCTACCGGAGAGTGCACCATAACTTTGGAAGACATTGGTATCATATCGAGTCTTCCTATCGACAGCGTTGTTGTTACTGGCCTTATCCACTAGACTGATTGACTCGATCTGTGTGACCGGTTGTTAGGGATTGATAAGACTCTGTCGCTCAAATCTGGCGCACGCATTGATATAACATATATGTGGTAGCCAACTGTTACAAACTTTAGAAACAATGATGATGACGAGTACGTGCAATAGTGTCCACGACACTACATACTTAGGTTGATTGGGGTTTCTTATGCGCTGATTATACTAGTAAGTTTGTGCACTTGATGTTCCTTCCACTGTTGGAGGATTTTGCTATTGCCGGGACATACAGTTGGGGGTCTGCAGTCTTGGCGTACTTGTATAGAAAGCTTTGCAAAGCTATAAACTACATGGCATGTGAGATCGAAGGGGCTTGCATCTTATTGCAATATTGGGCATGATACAGATTCCCCCGGCTTACCCTTACACTGGCAGACCATGTTGAACCCGATGTGTTCTATGTTGCTGCTCGTGGTCAGTTACGTCCATTAAGCTAGCAGTAAGTTATTTTCATATCATTTCTTTACATTACTTTGCTCTATTGCTTACTTTGCTTTTTTTCTCACTTACATTCATAATATTTTGACTCATAAATAGGTGACACAAGCACAAATTTTTGAGTGATATTATGACCAACGTACTTGAATATTGTCATTGGTTCTTTGATCAACTAAAAAATGATGAGGTATATATTATTTTACATTCATTTGAATTAATTACTTATGTATATGGCTTCTTAAGTTTGTGTACATATCATTTTACAGATTATATGGCAACCCTACACAGATGAGAGGGTGGCATCACTTCCACTGGCTTGTGTGGCCAGTAAGGACATAGCACTAACAGTGGTCCCTCTCATATGTTTTCACATTGTTGAGTGGCACCAACCAAACCGGGTGATGCGCCAGTTTGGTCTTAACTAGCCCATACTACAGAGATCGCACCAGCTTGACAGTTTGCACTCAATTACATTAGCAGGTAGGCATGATGAGAATTGGTCAGCTACATATGTTGTTTACATAGCCGCATAAGATAGTCGAAGGGAGAAGCTTGTTAGGGGAGCCCCATTGCAAGCACCGCTCACCTTGCGTATAGAGTACATGCATTGGTATAAAAGAATTACCAGACACTGAATGTCTCCAACTGGTGCATCTATTGGGAATGCGGTAAGCTATTTACCAATATGCCAATTACTATAAATATTTTGTATTGATTATAATGACATATTTTATATTTGTTTCTTAGGCGAATATTGCAAAATGTTTGTTCAATTCGACTACTGACGCTGCCGCTCAAGAAGCTGTTGCGCAGATCCTACGTTCATTGCAGGAGCATGATCGCATTACCATGGAACAACTTCATCCAACTCTAGCAGCAGATGACATTCAAAGGCCACCTGAGGAGTCCAGTGCACATGGGGCTTGATGTAGAAGAAGGACAGCGTTAACGAGCACTCGGACGCGACTTCAACATCCTGAGGACTCCGTTTCTACAAGCCAGCACATGACTCAACCTCCTACCACTGTTACCATTACTACCACTTCGAATGTAACAGCTACATACTCGGCCACTCAGCTACCACCTACATATTACCCACCATACCCTTACCCATCGTATCCTTACCAATCATCTAGTTACCCACCATATCCTTTCCCATTACACCATTACCCACCACATCCTTATCTGTCACCGGGTTATCCACCATACCCATCACATTTAAGTCCTTCTTCTGATCCTTTTCACAGACCACTGCATTCTGATGCTGACTTATCTCATTGACGTGTAATTATATGTCATTAGTATATCTGATAATGTTATATTTAGTGGTTTTGATTAAATTGCTATTGATGATTTTTTATTATGATTTTGGTACCTTTGTTAGATTGAACATGTTTGTCATTTCGTTTTTATTATTGATCTTGGTACTATGGTTGAATTAAATAAGTTTGTGTGCTTTTGTGGAGTTCCAATATTTAGGAAAAATTTTGTCAAAATTTTCATAAAATCCAAATGGTTGGACTTTACAAGACTCTTGTTATAGTGAACATGTAAGCTTACCTCGAAATGATCACTCAGAGAAGGTGATGGTGGAGAGACTAGGGGTGGAGAGAATTGTTTCAATTGACATAAATTTAAAATAGAAATCAAGCCTTGATTTAGCAATGAATCAGTTAGGACTGGGTCTAATAAATGAAAAACAGATTTGCTTTTAGGAACTAAATTGAGCCTAATTATAAATATGATGTTTTGGGCCTGACTTTGTAACACCCGAGAAATCTTGATCAAGGTTATTCCCGAACTCATTACAAGTCAATGAATCATACATGACTTTTTTAAGTGGATGGTTGAAAGTCTCATGCTTTAGCCGAAAGAGTGTCCATAAAGTCATGACTTTTTCCGGGCATTTTGCACACTTCAAGGGGAAATTTTACAGGGTACCTTGCACCATGAATATAATTGCAGGGGTTTTTTTTTGTACTTTTAATCATGAAAAAGATTAGTTTGAGTGTTAGAATACATTCAACTTGAACTAGTTTCACTAAGTCTTAAGAATTGAACCAAACACAGGGGGACATGGGTTGCGCCAGGCTTGTTGGCGTATTTAACCTGGTTGAGCCAATCGTGTTGGCGCATTCTTTGTAAAAGTCACGTAGGATGTGTCAAATAGGGTGGCGCTTCCACGTAGATTGTACTTGTTTGGCGCATCCTACGTGACTTAAAAATTATTAAAAAATATTACGTTAAACAAAAAAAATACAATTTGATATATAGTTTTTAAAAGAACAATGTTTTAATAAATAATTTTAAAAAATAATATTTTAATAATTAATTTTATTACAAATGACAATTTGATAAAAAAAATCCTAATAAATTGGCACTAATTTATTATTAGCAGTCATTGTATACTCCAAATTTTTTTATGAATATTGAAGAAGCCGCCCCACCAATCGCCCCTCAAATTTAATGTTTGCCTTCCTTAACCTCTCTCTCTCTCTCTCTCTCTCTCTCTCTCTCTCTCTCTCTCTCTCTCTTTTTTTTAAGCAAAAAATATGAATTTCATTCAGAAAAGGGCATAGCCAATACATCTAATCATATATTTTTTAAATATTTTTAAATATTTATTTTATTATTAATCTACTCTATATATTTAAAAAAATTAGTAAAAAAAATATTAATAACATTTTTTTAAAATTAATAATAAAATAAATATTTAAAAAATATGTTATTAACATTTATCTACAACTAACATATCCAAGTTTAAGACGCCTAGGAGAATCTTTTATCCAAACTGAATCCTGTGGAGCAAAAGATCACTGTGCAAAAGAGCCCACTTCTTTTTACATGACAGCAGCTAAAGGATCGAAATGACTGGGCAAGGATTTAACAATCTGGATGATGTCCCCCTTACAGGTAAGATCATCCCTTATTAAGAATTCTTTTATAGTATTTTATTCAAACTTTGATCCTATAAAAGGCTACCTTCTGTGTCGCACCATCAAGTGAATGAAATATCATCATTTACTGGAGCCGTTTATTATCTACCTAAAGCGTGCGTTTTGATAATTTTTTTTTTAAAATAATTATAAGATATTATAAATAATTAATTATTGTTTAGAAATTTTTATAAAAAGTAGAAGTTATTTAATGTTTGAATACAATTATAAAAAAAAAAAATTACTCTCATTCTCTTCTGTTGCATCTTTTTTTAATTGATTATTTTTTTAAAAAAATCATTTCTATTTTTTAAAAAATGAAAAAAATTATTCTTTTTTCAAATCTAATCTAAATATATGTCCATGCTTTAGAATTGCTTATTTTTAATGAAAAAGACATTTTTTTGGGGTAAAAAAATATAAACAAACGCACTTAAAATTTTTTTGAACATAAATACTTTGGAGGATGTTATAATTCACATAATTTAATTTTGATGCATTGGTACACCAACTTTTAATCTATGATAATTGGTAGGTGGGTTTTATGCTTTTATTTTTTATTGGTTTTATGTTATTTATTTTTTTCTTTGTTAATTAAAAAGGTAGATTTGTACTTTGGAACCCCATATAGACATTCATTTAAATCGCATAGGATGAGTGGCCAAGAGTGGAGCGGCAAAGTTGGTGCCGGGTCTGAGCCTTGCAGGCTCAGTGAGGGGCGGCTGTGAAGACGGCGGTGTGCGGTTGGGTCGGCGGCGACTCACAGCAGGGAGGTGACGCTATAGTAGTGGTTGCGACAGAGAAGCTTTGCCTTGCGGTGGTGGTTCCTGACGCTCAAGGAGTAGCGATTGTGTACATTGGAGAAAGGTGGTGATGGTGGTGGTTACAAGTCCATAGTTGTGGTGGATCAAGGTTGATCGACAACTAGAGTGGTGGTTTGGTTTCTATGATGCAAGGGCTGGTTTTCTGGTTTGGTTGATAGTGGGTTGGCATTTTTTTTTTTTTTTTCTTTTTTTCTTTTTCTGGTTATCTTTGTGTTTAAGGAGTTTTACAGGTGTGTTGGAAATGGGATTGTGTTTGTGAATGTTTGAGTTTGGGAATGTTTGAGCGGATGAAGGGCTACTATATTTGGTTAATGGTGGAGTGCATTTCTATTTCCAAGTTTCATAATGGGTTTTAAGTGTTGTTTGAGGGAATGTTTCATTGGTAGGTGGAGTTGTTGCTGTGAACGACTGGGTGATTTTCTTTGATGCAAAGGCTTCTTAGGATGTATAAATGTTAAGGTTTGTGGAAAAAAATGATGGGATGTGCTGCTGAGGAAGAAACGAAGGACGTGAATGGGAGCCCCCATCAATGGTGGAGGTTGGGATTTTGGGAGCTTGGCAGATGAAGAGCAGAAGACGAAAACCCTGGCAGAGAGAGGTGTTGAAGCTAGAAACCATGGTCGAGAGAGAAAATTGTTGGAAAAGAAAGGAGTGTGTACACAGCGGAAGTAACAACACACAAATGGGCAATAAAATCTTTCCCACTTGAAAGAACCTGTGAGGAGCAAAATATATAGCTAACCAAAAATATCCACCAAAAATATATCCAAGAATGCACAAAAATAAATAGGCAAAGAGAACACACACAATTTTAACGTAGAAAACTCCCTCAATATGAGAAGTAAAAACCACGGGACCTAGTCCAGAAAAAATCTCCACTATAAAATCAATGAGTACAGCAAAGTGTCTCCCAATAAACAAGGATATCACAACGGCCCCTACTCACTACCAACAAAGTAGAAATTAACAAAGCAACAAAGCTCAAAACCCACAAAGGGGTACAAACAGCCCAACAAGTAGAGATGGAGAAATAAGAATCTGACCGTACAAGTAGAAGCTCACAATGCAAGGAACAACATACTAAAAAATCATCCAGATCGGACCACAAATGACTATCCAATCTGAACACGCAAGATCAGCACTGAAAATTTTCTCCTCTCTCTCACGCGGCGCCGTCGAAGAAGCAGAAAGCTTCTAATTAAATTTACTGCCTCTTTACCCTTTTTAAAAGACCTAATCTCTTCTTTTTTTTTAAATATTTGCATGGGCCCCACTAGTTGGACCCATCCAACAAACTCCCCCTCCAACTCAAGTGGAGGCAAATGCCAAACCGGCAACCAAACGACAATCTTCAAACTTCCCTCTCAGTAGAGTCTTTGTCAACATGTCTGAACCATTATCATCAGTATGGATCTTCTCAAGTTCCAACAACTTAGAGTCCAGAACATCACGTATCCAATGATACCTTACATCAGTATGCTTAGATCTACTATGGAACGTAGGATTCTTGCAGAGATGAATAGCACTCTGACTATCACAAAACAAAACATACCTCTCTTGAATAAAACCAAGTTCATGGACAAAATTCTTCATCCAAAGCAACTCCTTACAAGCCTCGGTAATAGCAATGAACTCAGCCTCAGTAGTAGACAATGCAACACACTTTTGCAACCTAGATTGCCAAGCCACAGCTCCCCCTGCAAAGGTAATCAAATAGCCAGAAGTAGACTTTCTTGAGTCAACATCCCCTGCCAAGTCTGAATCTGTATAACCACAAAGAACAGGTTTCCCAATTCCAAAACAGAGCTTCAAACTAGAAGTGCCCCGGAGATATCTTAATATCCACTTCACAGCTTTCCAATGCTCTTTACCAGGATTGGAAAGAAAACGACTAACCACACCAACTGCATGAGATATATCAGGCCTTGTGCAAACCATTGCATACATCAAACTTCCTACTGCAGATGCATAAGGAACACGTTGCATGTCTTGTTTCTCTTCATCACTAGAAGGAGCCTGTCTAGTGCTAAGCTTAAAATGTAAAGTAAGAGGTGTACTTACAACTTTAGCTTTATCCAAGTGAAAACGTTGAAGTACTTTCTCAATGTATTTCTCTTGAGATAACCACAACTTCTTGGCCACTCTATCACGAATAATCTGCATGCCAAGAATCTGTCTTGCTGGTCCTAAGTCTTTCATTGCAAAAGACTTACTAAGCTCCTTTTTCAACCTGTCAATTCTAGAAGAATTATGACCAACAATCAACATATCATCAACATAGAGCAATAAAATGATGAATTCATTATCAGAAAATTTCTGCACAAACACACAATGATCAGAAGTAGTCTTCTTGAATCCCTGCTGAATCATAACAGACTCAAACTTCTTGTACCATTGCCTCGGGGCTTGTTTCAAGCCATACAAACTTTTCTTCAACCTGCAGACATAATTTTCTTTACCCTTCATCACAAAACCCTCAGGTTGCTCCATGTAAATCTCCTCCTCCAAATCACCATGAAGGAAAGCAGTTTTCACATCCATCTGCTCAACCTCTAAATCAAGACTGGCTGCCAAACCAAGAACAACTCGGATAGAAGACATTTTAACAACCGGTGAGAAGATCTCCTCAAAATCAATCCCCTTTTTCTGACGGTAGCCTTTGACAACTAATCTAGCTTTGTATCTCGGAGTGGAAGTATTCTCATCATTCTTCAACCTGTAAACCCACCGATTTTGCAAAGCTTTCTTGTCCTTAGGCAACTTGACCAGCTCAAAAGTATGGTTGTCAAGCAAAGATCTCATCTCATCATTCATTGCTGCAACCCATTCTGCCTTCTGCTCACTCTCCATAGCCTCTTCGTAGCACTCAGGTTCTCCCCCATCAGTAAGAAGTACATATTCATCAGATGAGTAACGGGTAGAGGGAATAAGATGTCTGGAAGACCTCCTAAGTGAAACAACAGGTTCATCAACAACCTCACGAGCAGGAGCATCTACCTCATCAACAACATTATCAATAACATCCTCAACCTGATCACCCTGAATATGATTATGCACATCATCATGATCGCCAAAGTCAGCTACATCTGGCATATGAGGCTTAGGAACTGGATCAATATCAATCAAACCATTAGTACTCGGAGACTCTGACTTCTTTGCCTTATCAATATCTTCAATGGTCTGATCCTCTATGAAAATAACATCACGACTTCTAACAAGCTTCTTCTCAACTGGATCATACAACCTATAGCCAAACTCATCATGACCATAGCCAATGAAGATGTACTGTCTAGTCTTGATATCTAACTTGGATCTCTCATCTTTAGGCACATGTACAAATATTCTACACCCAAAGACACGTAAGTGGTCATAGGAAACATCCTTTATATTCCACACTTTGTTAGGAACATCAGCCTGTAAAGCAACAGTAGGAGATAAATTAATAACATGTGCAACAGTATATAAAGCTTCACCCCAAAAAGATCCAGGTAACTTTGCTTCAGAAAGCAAACATCTAACTCTCTCCATCAAAGTCCTGTTCATTCTTTCTGCCAGGCCATTAAGCTGAGGAGTCTTAGGGGGCGTCTTCTGGTGTCTAATACCCTGCTGTTTACAGTACTCATCAAATGGTCCGCAATATTCACCACCATTATCAGTGCGAACACATTTTAGTTTCTTCCCTGTTTCTCTCTCAACAGAAGCCTGAAACTGCTTAAAGACACCAAGCACCTGGTCCTTAGTCTTCAAGGCATAAACCCAAAGTTTCCTTGAATGATCATCAATGAAAGTCACAAAGTAAAGTGCACCACCAAATGTTCTAGTCCTCATTGGACCACAAAGATCTGAATGCACCAACTCAAGCACCTCTGATTTTCTAGAAGGAGGATGACTCTTGAAAGAGACTCTATTCTGCTGCCAAACAATGAGCACACTTTTCCAAACTTGCACCCTTCAAACCTGAAAGTAGATTCCTTTTGGCCAAAGTATCAAGTCCCTTCTCACTAATGTGGCTAAGTCTCTTGTGCCATAACTTTGACTGGTTATCACACTCAACTATATTAGCAGCATCAACAGAAACTGAAGCCTTGGTCCAATACAAACCTGAACACTTCTTTCCATGTACCACAACTAAAGAACCCTTAGAGAGTTTCCACTGTACACCACCAAAGGTACTAAAATAGTCATCATCATCAAGAACACTAACAGAAATCAGATGCAAACGAATGTCTGGTGCGTGTCTGACATTCTTCAAAAATAACTTTGTCCCATTACTGGTTTCCAAACAAACATTGCCAATGCCAATCACCTTTGACATACCATCATTACCCATCTTCAAAACCCCATAATCACCAGGAGTATAAGATGTGAAGAAATCCTTCCTAGATGTCACATGAAAACTAGCACCACTGTCAATAACCCAACTGGTCTCATCACAGGCAACATTAATCAAATTTTCATCACAGATAATCACAAGATCTCCTCCAGTAGTGGTGGCAACACGATCATTATTGTCATTATCTTTCTTTTGTTGCTTGTCCTTGTTACCCTTGTTCTCCATTTTCCATCGGTAGCAGAATCTTTGGACATGCCCTTTTTTACCACAATAATCACACTCAAGGTTTTTGTATTTAGACCTTGATTTGCTTCTACTCTTGCTTTTTCCTCTATTGCCTTGTCTCTGATCCCTCTCAATGTTTCTCCCCCTGTTTTCAGTAACCAAAACCTCTGATTGTGAAGAGGACATCTGCTGAGTTCGTTGTCTGACTTCTTCATTCAAAACAGCAGTCTTTACATAATTCATAGTCACAACACCTCCAGGAGTAGAACTAGTCAAAGTGACTCTGAGATTTTCCCAAGAATCAAGTAGAGTATTAAGCAACCAAAGTCCCAAAATTTCATCTTCAAATTTCACACCCATACCAGACAACTGGTCAAAGCATCCCTGAAAATCACTCAAGTGATCAAAAATAGAACTACCATCCTTGTAACTCAAGTTCATGGCCAGCTTCAACAAAAACAATTTATTGTTCCCTGATTTAGAGGCATACAACGTCTCAAGCTTATCCCATAAAGTTCTGGCATGTGAATCATTAGCAATATGATTCAAAACATTATCATCTACCCATTGCCGAATAAAACCACAAACCATCTCATGCTCAAAAGCACAATCTTCATCAGATTTAGCCTCAGGTTTTGTAGTACCAAACACTGGTAAATGTAATTTTTTCACAAATAATAAATCTTTCATCTTTCCTTTCCACTTGTGGTAATTTGTGCCATTCAAACTAATCATTCTACTGTAATTTGACTCCATCATTCAATCAAGCAAACAAACAAATAAATTTCTTTGATGCCAGCTGTTGGGAAAGAAAGGAGTGTGTACACAGCGGAAGTAACAACACACAAATGGACAATAAAATCTTTCCCACTTGAAAGAACTTGTGAGGAGCAAAATATACAGCCAACCAAAAATATCCACCGAAAATATATCCAAGAATGCACAAAAATAAATAGGCAAAGAGAACACACACAATTTTAACGTGGAAAACCCCCTCAATGTGAGAAGTAAAAACCACGGGACCTAGTCCAGAAAAAATCTCCACTATAAAATCAATGAGTACAACAAAGTGTCTCCCAATAAACAAGGATATCACAACGGCCCCTGCTCACTACCAACAAAGTAGAAATTAACAAAGCAACAAAGCTCAAAATCCACAAAGGGGTACAAACAGCCCAACAAGTAGAGATGGAGAAATAAGAATCTGACCATACAAGTAGAAGCTCACAATGCAAGGAACAACATACTAAAAAATCATCCAGATCGGACCACAAATGACTATCCAATCTGAACACGCAAGATCAGCACTGAAAATTTTCTCCTCTCTCTCACGCGGTGCCGTCGAAGAAGCAGAAAACTTCTAATTAAATTTACTGCCTCTTTACCCTTTTTAAAAGACCTATTCTCTTTTTTTTTTAAATATTGGCATGGGCCCCACTAGTTGGACCCATCCAACAAAAATCACTTAATTATTACCAGTTGTCAAGGTTTTAGGTCTTTAATTTGTCTCCTTCATTTTATATCAATATTATCAATGGTTAAAATGTTATGGTGCATCCATGCTCCACAATTTTTTTGGGTGCTTGTTAGACGAATATGGATGCTTTATGGAATTTACCTATTGTTACAGTGAAGTGGTGTTGACTTAATATTTTAAATTTAATAATTTATAAGTTAAATGGTTTATTTACTTTTAAACCTATTAGTTTTAGTTATTTGTTGTATAGTCCATGACTCCTTATTACTATGGTAAAATGATTTATTTTTAAAATCTTGAGACCTAGTATTTTGCTTAACAATCCCCATTACCAAGTGTGGTGTCACCAGCAACCCTGTGCCACCATGTGCCAGAATTGCTTCACTGCCACCACCTCTTCCTCCTCCACCAGAATTTCACCTCCTTTTTCTGGACCTGGCACCACCTCTTGCTCCTTGAAGAGATCTGTCCCAGAGGAGGATTTGATGTCGCAAATGGATCCTCCAAGAACCCGACAAAAAGTCGCCATCGAGGAGTACCACGTGGTGAATCGGTGCTCCGGTTGCTGGGGAAAGTTGGCACCACTTTTCGCTGCCAGAAGAGATCTACCTGGAGGAGGACCCGACGACCAAACAGATCCCCCAGACTCGACGAAAGCATTGCCATTTGGGGCCAAGTGCATCATGAATCGATGCTCCGGCTTCATGAGAAAGTTGCGTCTGACCAGGTTTCGGTGCCGGTGCAGCGAGCTCTTCTGCGCCGAGCATTGGTACTCCGATCGCTACGATTAGAAAGCCATCAGAAGAGAAGCCATTGTGACGTACTACCCATGCAATTGTTCATTTTACATGATTTAATGTGTGTTTGAATTGTAGTTGGTAAACTTAAGTTTAGTTGAAATTGTATTTATAAATTTAAGTTTAGTTAAAAGTAGATTTGTATTAATATAATTTATATTTGACAAACTTTTATTTTAAAAGTAAATTTAACAAAATAAATGATAATAATAAAATTGTAACCCAAAACACAAAAACAAAATTTTTTTGCCTTCACTCTAACTGACGTTGCAAGCTAAATTTACATTCAAACAATGTAAATTAACTTTTCTCAAATATTAATCAAACAAACTTAACTCTCCATTCAATGCATTTCAACTTACATTTGGAATACCTAACTGGTTCCAAACACACACACTTATTCTTTAGGTTCTAGGTACTCAGAACCAACCGTTGACTAACTTGTTAACAATATGGACGGCCCACACCCACTAAAGCATCCATTTAATATTTATTTAATATTTTAAATAATTTTTAAATTTATTTAGAACTGGAACATTATTTATTAATGTGAATAATGTTGGTAAAGATATTGTAATAATAAAGTGTTAAATTAATAAATAAATAAATAAAGAATTAGTATAATTTTTCAAAATATTATCAATTAAAAATATAAATTATATTAGTATATTTTATATTAGAAAATATATTCAAATGTTTTAAGTTATATAAATATTAAATGTTCATATTAGAATCATATTGTAATATAAATATTAAATGTTTATATTAGTATATTTTATATTAGCGGTGTAGCATTTTTATGCTATCAAAGGGACTTTAGTTCAAACCTCGTGTCTGCATCTTTCAATGTTTCAACATTTTTAATGTTGAACCGATTTAGCAAAAGAGCTGGCACAGGTTCGAACGGTTGATGGATTTTAGATCGATTTAGCGGTTCATAGGCTGGTTCTTAAAACACCGGATTGAGCAGTTTAACCAGATTGGCTAGGGGTCTGGTGCCCAATTGAATTGATCAGATCGACCGATCTAATCCGGTTTTCCGAACATTGGTTTGTAATATTCCTCTTCCTTCTTTTGTGTGCAGTGTGAGTTAATGAGTATAAGGGAGAAAATTTTATTAGCCAGATATTGTGTTTTTGCCATCACTTATCTTGCGTCATAATTAGCAAGTACTTTAAGGATTTTTTTTATTATAAAAAAATACTACTGAGTCCAATTATTATTTATTTTATATAAAGAACATCAAGTAAATTTGTAAAAGTATTAGACTATCGCAACTTAAGTCCTTCTGATCTTCACAAAAATATAAAATTATGGGTGTTTCTAAAAATCTCAAACGTGTAAATCTCATATGCACCTTGTTTTTTTTTTTTTGCTTTCTCGTAGTATCTCTTCATTCGAAAGGTGAAAGATTGATCTGTCATAGTACTGTTAATTCTATAGAGAGCGACTATTTCTAACTGTATTTTTATCCATATACATGAGTCAAGAATCAAACCACTGACCACATACTTAAGGTATTCAAGTTCATTGCCACTTGGACCAACGCAAGTTAATTCATATATACCTTGTTTAATATGAACTATTTTTATTTTAAAAATATAAATTAAAATTTGTAAGACCCATGTTATATTTCATACTAATCTTGACCGCTAAACCTTGTAAGGTCAAAATTAAAAAGTAACTAAATGTCATATAATCATTTAAAAAATTATATGACTTTATATTCTAATTTTGATTATTAATATAAGATCTAATAATTTAATAGTTAATATTTGTTTTTCTGACTCTCACACTAAACCACTCATCTCATTTTAAAAAAGATAAATGTAGAGTTACATATGAATAAAAAAAAATACTTATTTAGGAATAATTAATTATTATTTTTAAAAAATTTATATTAATCGGATATTTATTCAAGTGCAAAAGATGTTAAAGGAATTAATTAACTACAAAAAAGATAAAAGAAGACGTAATCCTTTAACATTGAATGAGTTTGCAATCACACTTCTAAAACTAATTAAAGTAGCAGTTGAGTACTTAAACTATATAATTAGTAGTAATCAAAGTATTAACCAATCATTAATCAATCAATATTAATATAATATATAAAAAAGTTTTGATTTGTAAAATTTTACCATGTGACAGTTCTAATTGTGTCACTAATATTATTAAAATTTTAATTTTAGTATTATTCAATTAAAAAATTAAATTAAAATGTAAAAAATCTCAAGATTCATTCTTAAAAGTGTCATTTACAAATTTAAATTTGAATTCTATTGTTATTTTCTTATTAATTAATATAATATTAATGTGTGTGCATATATATATATATATATATGTGTGTGTGTATGACGACTTTATTGAGATATTTTTTATAGAAAAATATTTTTGAACACTCTTTTAATAATTTCTGAAATTTTTAGAATATTCTCAAAATTTATATATAAAGTTGATATTTGATGCTTTTAAAAAAATACAATAAATATTTAAACTTTAACATGAAATTTCTGATGACTTATGAAAATTATAAATTTTTTTTTAAAAAGTAATATAATTATCATATATTATTTTAAATATTTTTTTTATAATCGCGTGCATTACACATGTGTTATTCTTGTAATATATAAAAAGAAAATTCTATATGTAGAGTTCTGTCAAGTGACAACTCTGGTTTGTAATATCTATACTTCAATAAAATTATAACAAATGACATGTGTCATACTCTATTATTTAAATAAACAAATTCAAATTTTAAATCTTTAATAACTTCATATTTATGGTATGAAACTTATCAATATTCATCACTTCAATATTCGTTATTTTAGTTTTATTAATTCAAAATTTATTGTATTTGGTCAATTTCTTTCATAATTAATTTTAGTATTTTCAAACTCTTTCACAATATTATACTTAAACATATAGCAACAATCTATCAATAAATCATCAATCATTAATCAATCATTAATATAATATAATATATAAAAAGAAAAATCTTGATTTATAAAATTTTACTAAGTGACAACTCTATTTTGTAGCATCTATGGTTCAATGAAATTATGACAAATGACATACTAATTAAGTGAGATTGCTCGTTATTTAAATAAATAAATTCAAATTTTAAATATTTAATAACTTCATATTTATAGTATGAAATTTATCAATATTCATTATTTTTATATTCGTTATTTTAATTTTATTAATTCAACATTTATCATATTTGGTTAATTTCTTTTGTAATTATTGTTAATTTTTTTTAAATTCTTCACAATATTATACTTAAAAATATAGTAGCAATAACACCACAAGCAGATCAATTAAAAATTTAAAATTAACCAATTTAGTAATATTTGATTATATATATGTGCTAAAATGATACTTATGGAAATCACTTGAGATCTTACATTCCTTAATTTGTTAATAATGAGCACTAGGTTAGAGCATGATTGCTAGAAATGGTAATTATTATGCTAAAAAAGTGGAAATATTAATTATGTCCATTTATTTATTTGTTTCTTTGATTTGTTGTTTCATGTGTGGATGCATTAAATTTAATATGTATACTCACCTTATGTCATTCACTTGTGATCTTATATTATGTAGTTTGTTTATAATGAGCTAGTTAGAGTGTGCTTAATTAAAACTTATATCTTCTATGAATTTTTAATAAGTTATTAAGAAATTATCTTGTAATATGACTTTTATTTGATACTTATATGTATTAATACTTTTTTATTGCAATGGGTCTAATACTTAGGAAAAATTTCATGGTTCATCCAAATATAAGTATAAAACTCATTTTATTATTAACATAGTCAAATTTATTAAATGATGTGTCAATATTTGATATAAGTGTAAAACTATTTTACAAAGACAATATATCAAAACTAAACTCTTATGTATATGTCCTCCAGATAAAACAAACAAAAAATAAAAAAAAATCTTATATATATGTCCTAACTCTTTTTCTTCTGTTTGATTGATTTGTGAATAATTAAAATAATGATGATATACATATACCCAATAGTAGTTCGTCATATTGAAAGTGGACTGCGACTCTTGACTGAACCTTATTTTCAATGTCAAGAGTTCGAATCTTAGAGTCACTTTGGAGAGGGCTTCATCTAACCCTCAAGAAAAATAATAATGAAAATAAACTTAATTGTGTTAACATAAAAATTAAAAAAAAATCAATTTTTTTAATTCTTTCTGTCATTTTAATTTAATAAAAAAAATCATCTTTAATTAAAACATGTCATATGAGATTTAAATTATTTCTCTTTAAATAATGGTATAATTCATAAATATATTATTTTTTATTTAATACTTATATATTAACTTGTGTAGCGTATGGATGTAAAGCTAGTTATGTTTAAAACTTTAGTTTTATTTAATGGATTCTCAAGCATACGTGTGCGACTTTCAATTTTTCTTCCTAATAAAATCCATTAAAATATTTTAAAAATAAAAATAGTCTAACAATTTTAGAAAATAAATATGGACGTGTAAAAAAAAAAATGTATAGCGTTACTATGAACAAACAGTAGGTATTTCTTAACCAAAAGACGACATCAGTGATTTTTCATTGTTTTCTCCTAAACTTGTGTTTGAGAATTTGTTAAATAAAATTAAATTTTGGACAGAGTGTTGAGAATGTATAATTCAGAGTTAGTTAGCTAGTTAACTACCTAAAGTTAGTTAGTTAGTTGTGCTAGAAATAAATGTAACGTGTAATCAGCTGTGTGAGTGAATAAGTGATCAAGAAACAGTTTTTCTTCTATTCCTTCTATTCCTATTTTCTCTCTTTTCTCTAACAGATTGGTATCAAGAGCTTTAACGATCTTGGTGAGTATTGAGTGTTGTTTGAGTGTTGCTTGTGTTCTTGAACTTCATGGCTGGTTCGAATGGCAATTTTCCAGGAAACTTACCCATTCTTGATGGCATGAATTGGGATAAGTGGTGTGTGCAAATAAGGGTGATCTTTGGCTTTCAAGATGTGCTTGACGTGGTGAAGATTGGGTATCAGGAGTTGAGTGAAAACCCCACAGATGCCCAAAGAGCTGCATACAAGGAAGCCAAGAAAAAAGATTGCAAGGCTATGTTCTTGATCCATCAGTGTGTTGATGCTGCCCATTTTGAGAAGATTGCTTCAGCTGAAAAAGCAAAGGAGGCTTGGGAGATCTTGAAGAAGAGCCATGCCGGTGGAGACAAGCTCAAGAAGGTGAGACTTCAGACATTAAGGAGGCAATTCGAATTGCTGCAAATGGAAAATCTTGATAAAGTTTCAGATTATTTTACTAAGGTGTTGAGTCTAACAAATTTGATGAAAGGGTGTGGGGAAAAGATCTCAGAACAGATGATCATTGAAAAGGTGATGCGCACCTTGTCCCCAAGATTTGACTATATTGTGGTGGCTATTGAAGAATCAAAGAATCTGGAGACTATGAAGGTTGAAGAACTCCAAGGCTCATTGGAGGCACATGAACAAAGGCTGAATGAGAGGAATCTTGAGAAACCTGCAGATCAAGCACTGCAAGCACAAATGACAAAGCAAAGGGGTGGTGATAGAAGAAAAGGATGGAAGGGAAAAGGAAAAGTGAAGTACTACAAAGGTGGTGGAAATCAGGTATCTTCCAATAATCATGAACAATTCCAGTCTAATCATGATCAGCCTGAGTCCTCGAATAACAGTGTTGTAGGAAATCCCAGAAATAAAGGAGGAAAGAAAAGATTTGACAAGAGAAAGATTCAATGCTTCAATTGTCAAAAGTGGGGGCATTTTGCAGATGAGTGCAGAAGTGGCAGAAGTGTGCAGAAAAAAGGCAGTGATGATGAAGCATATTTGGCCCAAGATGACTCGGATTCAGATCCAGTGCTGTTGATGGCAACAACCAACAATGACCCTACTGATTTGGAGTCCTGGTATTTGGATACAAGATGTTCTAATCATATGACTTGTCATAGAAAATGGTTGACAGAATTTGATGGAAACAAGAGAAGCACAATCAGGTTTGCTGACAACAGGGTAGTGGTGGCTAAAGGAGTGGGGAATGTTGCTATAAAAAGAACTGATGGGAGAACAGCACTGATTGGAAATGTGCTGTATGTGCCAGAAATGAAGTGCAATCTGCTGAGTCTTGGACAATTAGTCGAAAAGGGCTTCACAGTGATCTTGCATCAAGATTGCTTGGAGATGTTTGATTCTAAACAGAGAAAGATTTTGAGAGCTCCCCTTTCGAAGAATCGAACATTTCAGGCTAACATCAGGACTGTTGAGGTTCAGTGTTTAGCTGCCACTGAAACTAATGATGAGTGCTGGATTTGGCACTCGAGATTTGGCCATCTCAACTTCAAAGATTTGAAGCAACTTGCAAACAAAAATATGGTGGAAGGCCTCCCGAAGATTAATGTACCAGAAGAGGTGTGTGAAAGGTGCATTGTCAGCAAGCAACCTAGAAATTCATTCAAGTCACAACTGCCAATGAGAGCTACTGATCTGCTTGGTGTGGTGCATTCAGATGTGTGTGGCCCTTTTGAAACATCTTTAGCTAGAGGTAATAGATACTTTGTTTCTTTTATTGATGAATTCAGTAGAATGATGTGGCTGTATCTCATAAAAACAAAGGGAGAAGTGCTTGAGGTATTTCAAAAATTTAAAGCGATGGCTGAGAAGCAAAGTGGGAAGTTTATCAAGATACTTAGAACAGATGGGGGAGGTGAATATACATCTAATGATCTTGAGGCACTCTGTGTTAAACATGGAATTCAGCATGAAATTACTGCACCTTACACACCTCAGCATAATGGCTTAGCTGAGAGGAGGAATAGAACAATGCTAAATATGGCTAGAAGCATGTTAAAAGAGAAGGGACTGCCACATTCATTGTGGGGTGAGGCTGTCTCTACCGCAACCTACATACTAAATAAATGTCCAACCAAGAAATTGAAGTCACAAGTGCCTGAAGAACTCTGGACCGGCAAGAAGCCATCAGTGAGACATCTCAGAATTTTCGGGTCATTGTGCTTCAAACATGTTCCTGATGAGAAGAGGAAGAAGTTGCAAGATAAGAGTGAGACTGTGATATTAGTAGGATATCATCCTACTGGAGCATACAGGTTGTATAATCCACTGACTCAGAAAGTTGTATATAGTAGAGATGTAATAGTTGATGAGACAAGAGATTGGGACTGGAGAAATAAGTGCAGCAAGGCTGGATCAGCAATTTCAGCAATGCTTGAGGAAGGACAAACTAGTGAAAAGGAAAGTGAATCAGCTGGAGACTCACAAACTCAGTATCAGAGACCCCAAAGAGCAAGACAAATGCCAGCAAGATATGTTGACTTTGAGCTATTTTCTCATAATGCAGTAGCAGCAGAGGGGAACTTAGAACACTTTGCTCTATTGGCTGATGCAGAACCAATTGATTTTGCAGATGCTATAAAAGAAGAAGTCTGGAAAGAAGCCATGAAGGAAGAACTGAGAGCTATTGAGAAGAACCAAACTTGGGAGCTTGTTAACTTGCCCTTTAACAAGCATCCAATTGCTGTAAAATGGGTTTACAAAATCAAGTTGAAGCCAGATGGATCAATTGCCAAATACAAGGCAAGATTGGTGGCAAAAGGCTTCCTTCAAAGAGCTGGCCAAGACTATTCAAAAGTGTTTGCACCAGTGGCTAGAATTGAGACAATAAGACTGGTGATTGCTTTGGCAAGTAGAAGGAGTTGGCCACTGTTTCAGCTTGATGTAAAATCGGCCTTTCTAAATGGGCCATTAAAGGAGGAAGTGTATGTTATACAGCCACCTGGTTTTGAAATTGATGGAAGTGAGGATATGGTGTATAGATTAAAGAAAGCCTTGTATGGTCTAAAACAGGCACCACGAGCCTGGAATCAGAGAATAAATTCCTTCCTATTGCAGCAAGGCTTCTCCAAATGTGCAGTTGAGCATGGTGTATATGTAAGAAAGAAAAGTAGCATTAAGGTGCTACTTATCTACCTGTATGTTGATGATCTACTGATTACTAGAGATGATTTACATGGAATTGACGAATTCAAGGCAACAATGAAAACTGAATTTGAGATGACAGATTTAGGTGTGCTGACATACTTTCTTGGCATGGAATTTGTGCTACCAAGAAGGGTATAATACTGCATCAGAAGAAGTATACTGAAGATCTGTTGAAGAGGTTTAATATGTTTGGTTGCAACTCAACAATCACTCCAGTAGAATCTAATGTGAAGCTGCAAAAGGATTGTGATGAGATTGCAGTGGATGGGACTCTGTTTAAACAGATTGTAGGCTCACTGAGATATCTATGCAATAGCAGACCAGATATTGCATTTGGAGTTAGGTTGATCAGTAGATTTATGGATGATCTTAGGTTGTCACACATGGTAGCTGCCAAGAGAATTTTGAGGTATCTAAAGGGAACAATTGATTATGGTGTGCTATTTCCGAATGAGGCAGATCAGAAGGGTGCTGAATTAGTTGGATATTCAGACTCATATTGGTGTGGAGACAAAGTTGAAAGAAAAAGCACTACTGGCTATGTGTTTAAGTTTCTAAATGCACCAATCTCTTGGTGCTCAAAGAAACAACCAGTAGTGGCTTTATCATCATGTGAAGCTGAGTATATAGCAACTTCCTATCTTGCTTGTCAAGCCTTATGGCTTGATTCTCTGCTGAAGGAAATTCAGGTTGAAGTGCTAAGACCTATACAGCTGCTGATAGACAACAAATCAACCATCAACTTGGCCAAGAATCCAGTATCTCACGGCAGGAGCAAACACATTGAAACTCGGTTTCACTTCCTACGTGAACAAGTGAATAAAGGGAAGCTAGAAGTGGTATTTTGCAGATCTGAAAATCAGGTTGCTAATGTTTTGACAAAATCATTAAAGGCTGAAAAATTTAATCAATTAAGAAGGATGTTGGGTGTAGTGTCTTTTAGTGATTCTGAATTAAAGGGAGTGTGTTGAGAATGTATAATTCAGAGTTAGTTAGCTGGTTAACTACTTAAAGTTAGTTAGTTAGTTGTGCTATAAATAAATGTAATGTGTAATCAGCTGTGTGAGTGAATAAGTGATCAAGAAACAATTTTTCTTCTATTCCTTCTATTCCTATTTTCTCTCTTTTCTCTAACACAGAGTACTTAATTGTTACTAGTTATATCATTTAGACATTTCATAGCTACTTTTATTAATTCGGGGGATGTGACTGCAACACACCTAGAGTTAAAGAGGTGTTTGAGCATTTTATGTAAAGAAAAAAAATTGAAGCAAATCCAAGAAGTCATATACGTATAGATCAATATATAGAGAACTGAGAAAGTAGCGAAGCACAGAATATTTAGAAATAATCATCTTAGCATAAAATAAGGCTACATAACAGGACTCAGGAGCATGGGCTGGTTTGCTAATTGTGCCTTGTTTGTTTATTTTGCATTTTACATAATTTTCATTTCTGTTGCATCCAAACATATCTAAATACTTTATTTCAGTTATGAGTAGGTTTCTTGCCAGCAGTAAATATTATAGGCGCAACGCAACATAAAATTCAGTTTCTTCTTTTGAAGCACATGTCACATGCATGCAAAGGATGATAAGCAATATGAAACAATAATATATCATCTTTTCTTCTAACTGTTACTCGAAAGAATGATGGTGAATACGTCTCCAAGTAATAATAGATCATGGGTCTTTATTTCCTCCTTAGCATACTCTGGCAAGGATCAAACGATGGTGAATACCCCTCCAAGGTACAAATGCATCAACGGATCTTATATTTTGGCCAATTCTCATAGTTTTCGATGTAATGTAGATGAAACAAGATGGGGGTATATTTCCCCTAGTAGGTAACCTCCATGGCCCTGGGGGAGTATATATTTTGGAGTCGAGTCAGTTTTCTTGAGATTCTTCTCTATTTTGAGTGCCACAATCATGAAGAGGAAAAGGGAGATAACGGCTGATAAGTCAAAGTTTTAGGATCCATGGAGATAAAACAAACCAGTAAGGTGGACTAAAGTCCTGTTTGTTTCATAAGTTATGGTTAAATTGCTTTATAACTTCTTATAGTTTTATTAAATTTTTAAATAGGTTTGTATAACGTAAAAGTTTTTAATGAGATCTTTACAATTCTAAATTTTTTTTACATAGGTCTTTATTGGCTGATAACCATTAGACTTTATTGATAAATGTTTAATATCATTTGGAAGTCATTCTTTGTTGTTATTACATGTTTTAGGAACTTAATTATAAAATTTGTTAATTAGTAGGGACCTAATTGAAACTTAATTAAACTATAGGAATTTATTTATGTTTTTAGAAATATAGACATCTTGTTAAAACTTTTTAAGCTATAAAGATATATTTAAAAATTGTATGAAGACTTTGGATTTTGAATGTTGTTTATTGCTTGTTATTTCTTTTAGTTTCCTGCTGCTGCTACTTGTAGTACATATATTCACACAAAAAAAAATCTTGTAGTACATGTGTACGCCTATAACTTTATGAGTTTTTAACTTTTCATTTCATTTGTTTTTTTTTTTAATGCTTTCACATACTTGAATTTTAATGAGTGAATTACGGGCATTATTCCCTTACCCATTATTTTCTTTTAGGTTCGGTTTCAAGCATTTCATTAGCTGCAGTATATTTAATACTTTTAAATATTTATTATGAAAATAGTAATCAATAAATACTTGATAACTTATCACAACAACTCCCATAAATTACACAAACCCTTCACGAAGTGAGAAATTTCCTAAATACTTTAAGAGAAAAAAAAAAGTTGTTACATTAGGAGGCTTTTATGGTGAACCCTATTGTGAAAGGTACACCGATACACTTTAAAAACAACATGGTATAGTAAGTTTTGTGATTTTGTAATTCTGCCCATTGTTTTATATACTTCTAGTCCTTTATGTTTTTAAATTTTTGTTTTAGTCCTTATTGAAATTTCTATCAACCTATTCGTTAACAAAAGGCCAACAAAGCACTTGAAAATCAACACCACAGCCATGATCTGTTGACTGAACCAATGCTCAACCCATCACCAAGAATATCAAACAGCCTCTGCTCTTAGCCACAGAACCAACAAATAGCCACCATACGGAACAGCAACCAAATAGCCACAGCTTCCATAACCATGCAGTCACAGCACCATTGTCCAGATTGCACCCTTTCATCTAGAACCACACAAGCCACAAAATTCTTAGCAACCACTCCTAGCAAGACACCATAGCCAAAACTACAAGCCGTCAACCCACCATCCTCAGAGCCCCAAATCGAACCAGAAGGCTTCCTCTGTAGATGAATTAGCTTCAATAAAAAATTGCACCACCAGCCATGAATACCACCGTCATCGGCAGCAAGCCCACCGAACCACGATCTAGATCTAGAAGTAGAACTCATCGTCCTCATCCTCTACTGTCGAAGATAATATGCCAACATCTAACGCTTAAGACTTCTCATACATAACTCATTAACCATTGATTGTAGGAGATTAGTCTTGACCCTTGTTTGTAGCCTTTTATCTTAATTCTAGGAAATTAGTTTTCATTCTTTTATTCCTCTAATTGAGATGTAATTAATTTGTAATTAAATTTTACTATTATAATAAGAAAGCACTCACTTACATTCAAAGTGTGGTGACTTCACAATCTTCTCTTGGTATCACGAGTCCAATTGGATTAAACATCCTTTCTACAATCTTTTCTCCTTCTCTAATTGCTATCGAAACCTCCTCCAACCTTCTCCCTTCAACACTTCAATCCACATGATCACCATCAAACTTTCCTCTACCAATTATCTCTTATGGCAAAGTCAACTTCTTCCTCTTCTTGAAAGTCAAGATTTACTCGGCTATGTTGATGGAACCATTAAGCTGCCCCTAAAACTGACCCTACAACCTCTTAGACACCCACTGATAAACACTTGGCGTAGAAGGCTACTGATCAAAAAATCCTTTATCTCCTTTGTTCCTCTCTCACCGCAGAAGCATTGGTTGAAGTTGTTCGACTTACCATTGCACATGAGGTCTGGTCTACCTTGGAGAATACCTTCAATCATCATTCAAAGGCTCGAGAAATTCAACTCAAAGATGAACTTCAATTGATGAAACACGACACCCGATCTATTGCGGACTATGCTCGCTCCTTCAAGGCTCCCTGTGACCAACTCTATGCAATTGGTCTACCTATTGATGGCACCGATAAGGTGCACTAGTTTCTCCGTGGTCTCGGTGCTAATTTCTCCAGCTTCTCCACCACCCAGATGGCGCTCACGCCTCTCCTAGATTTTGTTGACTTAGTCTCAAAAGCTGAGAGTTTTGAGATTTTCTAAAACTCTCTTGAACAAAATGAATATGCTTTTCTTGATGAGGAAATGCCTTTGAAATGTGAAACCTCAACTTTTTGTGAAAAGTGCATTGATTTAGAAAATCAAGTTAAGGACTTATATTCCAATTTTGCCAAAGCAAATGATTCTAATTGTTTACAATCCATGATTATTAATAAGAATAAAATTGATGTTATTTCACATGGAAATTCAAGTAAGGCTTGTGGCAAAAATGACATAGAATATAAAAATAACAAAAGGTTTATGTTTTCCAAAAATGATCTTTAAAAGACCAAGTCATCATTAAATTCAATTGTTTGCAATTTTTGTGGTCATCTAGGACATATTTCTCATTTATGCAATTATAGAAGAAATCCTTATATGAAAAATAACTTAGTTTGGGTTCTGAAAAGTCTTAAAGGTTCTAATACTAACATTCAAGGACCCAAGATGAAGTGGGTACCAAAATGTCCTCCTAGTGTCTCAATTATGCAGAAAGTTTCTCAAAAGTATGGACTAATTAGTCAAAAGAAAGAGGAATCATCAAGAAGAATGCTTCCAAAGCCCATTGGTAGAAGTTTTGGTCAAAGAAGGAAGATGGCTTCAACCAAAGCTTCTCAAGTACAAAATGTGGAACTTGCAAAGTTCAAAACACTAAAAGAGAAGCAATGGGTAAGGAAAAGAGTTTCCTTGACTACCAAGGTCAAGGTATCAAAAGTTTCTACCTCTTATGCACATTCACTTGTAAAGTCAATGAATTTGACATATATCCCTTATAGGCCTTAAGTGATTAATTGAATCATGTGTACTTAGTAAAATTTGAATATTATATATAGCACATAATTATACTTTTGTTACACCCTTTACTCACTACCTTGCATATTTCTTGATAATAGGATATTCTATGACTATGGATGCTTTCTAAACTTTAAATTTTCTATATATCTCTACATATGATAATATGCTAGATAAGTTCACTTATTTGAAATAACACATTTGATGAAAAGTCTTAGAACTTGACATATTGGATAAATCATAAATCTAACTCTTGCTAAAAATCATAACTTTTGCTGCATAAAGTTACAATCTTCTGCATAATTTGCAATTTTTGCATAAACATGTGTTTTGGATCAAGAACTGGTCAATTTTTATGCTTACATGATGTTTGGAATTGTTTTGGGAAGTTTTGGAACTAATTTGAAAGCTTTGAGTTCGGTCCTTTACTGTTTGAAGTGCAAAAATTGAATTTAGCAAGCTTGTAATCGATTACAAGACCTTTGTAATCGATTACAGAGGCTCTTCCAAGTGTTCCAAGCAATGTCAGAGAGCCTATAATCGATTACACATACTATGTAATTGATTATAACATTTCCAGAACTCATGTAATCAATTACACCAACCCTGTAATCGATTACAAGGTTCCCAAAAAGTTGGTAATCGATTACACCAAACATGTAATTGATTACATGGATTCTAGAGGACTAGTAATCGATTATACACACATTGTACATAGGCTTTAAAAATGAGTTTCAGTGCACAAAAAGTCATATTTCTTTTGTTACTCACCTTTTCTTTTGGTATGTGCTTAATGATTAATGAAATGAAATATCTTTTGCCCTTGTGAACTCATTTATTGTTTTTTTTAATGCTTATTTGCTCATGAGTTTGGTATAATGACTAACCTCTATGGATCCAAAATTGGTGGATACGAAAGAAAGTTATTTGAATTGCGTTGTAGGGTGGCTATTTACTCAAAAATGCATTGAAGTGAAATACAACTACGCCACTTGAGGTTGGAAAAATTTGAAATGCTCTAAGTTCTCCAAGAGTAATGAAAACATAAAAGGATAGCATGGAGAACCACAACATTCTCAAGGAGCCTTGATGCATATAAGTTGGAATCACCTACAAAAACTCAAAGAGTACACTTTTGGTGACATCAATCTCTTATCCTCATCTATGCTTTAAATTGAAAATCATGTGATATTTGGAGAAGTAGAGAGTTGTTTTTACATGCCTTACATGATCATTGTTTGCCCCAAAATGCTTATATATGTTTTGATGATGATCATGTCTTTCTTGATAAACTTGAATCTTGCTTTGAAAATGCTTAAACTATGCTTTTGGATTCAAGTGCATATGTTCTTCCTTTATTCTTGTAAGAGCTAACATTGCATGGTTGATAATGTGGTACATGTTTTACATCGTATATCAACCTAAATTATGCTTGTAAATAAGTTTAAATGATATATGATACTAACGCATGTTTTAGAGAACTTTTGAAATATAGTCATCAAATATTGAAATGTCAAGCATATGTGGATAAATGAGAAATGTTGAAGGAAGAGGAATATGAGGAGACTTTCTTCAAGTGAAATGGAATGGAATACGCAATGGAAGAAAACTCAAACTCAAAGGTCCAATAGATGAAGAACATTCTAAAGAAGCATCACTCTCTCAATAAGTATCTCTATCCCTAAGCTATTATGGTATTCTATATACTATGGATTATATGATACTTATTAATAATTTGATCTTAAATGATTAGATGTTTTTCTTACATGAGAAGTATGCTTATCATTGACAAAGTGCCTAATTGAATATTAACTTGCTAATTGTTGTCATTGCATATAGGTTGGATGATATTAGTTCTATACATACTTTGATCCCTATAGCATATTTCATCAAGTGAATGTTTGATATCTATGATTCTCTTGATCTATGATCTCTTAGTGGTGTAACACCTATGAGAATCATGCACTTGTTTCGAAAAGAATTTATGGTTTGACTAAAAAGTTTCCTTTTAAAGCAAAATCTCTTATCATATTTGAAAGAAGCTTTAAAGTTTCATATCCTTGAGAATCATTTGAACTTGTATTCAGACCTTGAAAGTATTTTCACCTCCTAATTGTCTTGAAAATTTGGAAATCATTCAATTTGTGCTATAAATGTAATATTCTCTTCATTTGCTTTGAAAAGTCTTATTAAATCTTGAGAGAATGCTTAAGAAAGTTTCCAAATAGATCTTTTGAAATGTTCTATAGAGCTTATCTTGATACTTCAAAAAATAAGACTTGTTCTTCAAAGTGTTTTATTCTCTCAAGGCTTTTGTTCAATGAAAAAGAGAGGAGATGTACTTTCAAATGTTTCTTTGACTTGAGTTTGATTACTTTCAAGGAATATGTGGTTTTAATATAAAACCTCTTTACCTTTCTAAAATGTTTTTGAAAATATAATATGGTCTTACAAAATTCTTTTTGAAAGGGGGAGAAGTTTTAAAATGGTTTTTGATTGATAGATTAAGAATATAACTTTTTATGGTAATGTGCTTACATGGTCTTGGCATGCATATTTCCCTTTATTAATTTTGTGCTTCAATAAGGGGGAGCTTGTAACACCCCAAATTTCTTATCTATTTGACAGTAATTTTGACAGTTAACAGAATTTTACTGTTTAGTGATTTCTGTGTACTGTAAAATTATTTTGAGTATTCGGTGAATACATTTGATCGTTTTGTGTGATTTACTCCGTGTCAGAAAAATGATAATTTTCGGGCCAAGGAAAATCTTACGTATTTTAATTATTACTGTTAAGTCTTAATTATTTTACGTCATCTGATTTGATTTTCGTAAGTTTTAAAATTTTTATGATTTTGTGGATAATTATGAAATTTTTATATTTTTTTGATTATTTTAATATTATCTGTGGGCTATCTATAGGCCCATGGGGGCTGTACGTGGGCCCAAGTGGGTCCAGAAAAGTAAAAAATTTTCTATAGCCAGGAAAACTCATACTACTGAGACGAAGACGGGGGATCTTACTAAATCTGAATCTGAAAACAGTTTTTGATATTTTCTTTTACTGTGTTTTGTACTGTATTTAATTATTGGGTGATAAAAATACAGTAAAAATATTATTCGTAGGATTATAGCAGATAAAAATAAATATTGTACTGTGTAGTCAACATTAGTGGCTTGGACATCCACCATTGATTCAATCAACGGTGGAGATTAGTCTTATAAAATGGCTAGGACCATTTATGACCCTTGGATGTAAAGTTTGAAGGAGTAATCTTGACCCTTCATTTTGGAGATACATCTAATGGCTAGGATTTCAAGGAGGAAAGATCCAATGGCCTAGATTAAGTCTTCTATCTAAGGCTAAACCTAGAATCAACATTAATCCTAACCATTGAACTAATCAATGGTTAGGAATGCTTAAAATGGTGGCTAGTAAAGATGGTCACTTATTGAGTGCATAAGGAGGGGGGACGGTTTTGTGAGGCTTAAGGGCATAGCAAGGTTTCAAGACCACATTATTGCTATACTTGATCATCTTTGTCTCCTCCAAAAACAAAAACTCATCAAACTTTTCTCTCCACTTCTTCTTCAAGCTAGGTTCGGCCAAGACACCAAAATCCACCTTCCATTACTCTTTAATTTCAAACAACCATACTTCTTGAATCTATACCTCATTCTAAGACACTTTGTAGTTTGGAGCAAGTTCTAAATCTTTCATCTTCAAGGACTTTTTCCAAGAGCAAGTTCTAAGGTTTTTAAGGTGAAGTATAAGGAAACTTCATTTCTTATCTCTTTTTCATGTTCTAAGCCATGTTTGATCCATGGTTTACCTTATTCAAGCTTAATATACTAATAAACTTGTGTTTGTTTTATGTTCAAGAAACTTTTGTTGGTGGATAACTTGTGCAAAGTGCAAAGCAAGGAGCTTTTTGAGATTCTTTAAGAGCTAAGAGGGAGATCCATCTCACCAACCAAGTATGGTGGTGAGAGATGGTTTTGTATTTGAAGGATGGTGAATCCATGTGAAGAGTCATATCCATGGTTATGTAATTATTTGTGGGTGTTTATGTGTTTATGTGGTTTATGTGCTTAGCATGGTTTATTTGTGCTTGCATGTTTAGTATGATTTTTATTTGCTTTTATAGTATGCTTGAAATATAATATGTTGATTATATGTGATGTATGCCATAAAAATTGTTGGAAAGGAAAACAATTTTTGGTTCCAATGACCATGAGGATTTCAGCCTCAACACCTCAAAATAGGTGTTCACAAATTAATATTTTCATGAATGGTGAAATTGGATGTTTAGAAAAGCAAGGAAAATAAACAAAAGGTTTGTTTTCAAGGAATAAGTGTTCACGGTTTTGTTGAAGAATTTTAATGGTTTTGTTTGTGTAAAACCATGAATGGAACTTAGTTGATTTAGAAGAAAAATATATATGATGGTTTCAATGGCCATGTCCACGGTTTTGAAGGCTTGTAATACCTTGGTTTTATGAAACAAAATGATTTTCAAAGTGGAAATATAATTTAATTTAGTACAAGGATTTTGGAAATGGAATCAGAGTGTTTTATCACTTGAGAAATAGAAATTTCGGTTATGAAAGGAAAATAGAGGTTGTAAGGGTTTGAACCTCAAATTATTTTGGAAGATGATTGAATTTGAGAATTTATTTTGAATTATAAAGGAAACGTTGATGATTTAAAATTTACTAATGTAAAACTCATCCTTTGGGTTTTGGAGCGCGTTAGGAAATTTTATGTGAGAAACATTGATTTAATTTAATAAAATAGTGAATTTATGGAATAAATTACGAAAAGGATTTTCTTGACTAAGAAAATGTGAAAAATAATGTGAAAAGTTATATTATTTTGAGAAAAGTTAAAATTGAGATTTTAAAGGTTGAGAAATATTTTACGTGATTGTAAAATGGAGAAAAATAATTTACGTAACTTAAAAACGTGATTTTTAAGTTACGCGATTTGAAAAATGTTAAAATATTTCTATGCGATTTAGAAAGCGTTTAAATATTTTTACGCGATTGAAATATTGTTGAAAAATCACTACGTGATTGAAAAATGATGGAATATATTTACGTGATTGAGAAAATGATGAATTTAACAGTAGGATTACTGTTAGACTAGTGTATGGACACTGTATGAGAAATTAATGAATTTTGCCTGTGATTGGCATTGGTGCATTGAATATGCATTGAAAAAGTCCGATGGACTGGATAAGGCTAATTGCCTAGGAGAGACGTACACCTCTTGAGTGGGTACGATATGCATAGTATAAGTCACTTGTTGACTTTGGGGGCATTGGGGTGCAGGTTGCCTATAATGGGCAGTTAGTAGCTCTTCTATACCGTGGGTTAGACCGATGTAACGCACCGATGATCCTGACTGAGACATTATTCTTAATCAAGATCTAATAAAGACTGTCGTGTATATGCTAGATGTGCAAACACATGTGAGAATTGTGGCACGTGGTCTGAGGCATGTTGGTACAGACAGATCTTTCGGATCAACTTCTCCGACTTGAGTATTAGTTCCATGGAGTAAGAAATTGAGTCTATGTGCACATGCATAATTATTGAGTATGGGTTATGATAATTGAACTGTTGAATACTTGGATAATATTGAGGGCATTATCGTAAATATTGAGTATTTATATTTGTATGATATAATAATTGAGGAATATTAGATGATGATGATGATAATAATGTGATGGCATTATTATAATTATCGTGTGATTTGAATAGTATTAATGGCATGATGGTAATTATTATTTATTATATTTGTTGTGATAAATAATAATTGAGGGCATGATTGTAATTATTATATCTGTTCTGATAAATAAATGTTGAGGGCATTATTATAATTATGGTATGATATATCTGTATGATATGTTGTTTGTGTTATCTCTGTGCTACCATATTGGTAATGGCGTAGGTGATCTCACCTCTTTGTATGTCTATTTTGTACTATAAATATATTTGTAAAGACGCTAAGCGAGAAATTGAACAAGAGGGTGAAGAAGAGCAGATTCTAAAGGAAGTGGAGTTTTGATAAGATTACATCAAGACCTAGTTTCTTTGGTTACGTGAGATTACAGTTCCATGGTGGAGCTGGAGCATGGAGGACTAGTCCTAATGAGAGAGGACTAATTTATCAGGGAAATCTGACAGTCAACATGAGTTAGGAATTTCATGGAGATCCGTTCATTTTCGTAACTATTTATGTACATGTTGAATTTTCGCTGTCAATCAGGCATTATTGGGATACTAGGTATTATGTTCTAACAAAGATTAGTATTGTGTCGTCTGCTAGGACAACTGTCCATAGGACTTCGCGTCGAGCTGGATTCCTTCCTGCTGAGGAATCTGAGGAGGACCCGTCTGAGGGTTCTGCTGTCTAGTTTATACTTGGGCAGTATGTGATTTTTAAATTATGTTTAAATACTTTTGAGACTTGGTATGTATATAAATAATGTCGACAATACTTCTATAATGTACATGATGTAAATTATGTGTGACGATGTATAATATTGTTATTTTCTGCTAAGTTTATTTTATCGACATCAAAGAGGAAAAAAACTTTACAACTCATATTTTTATAACATCACAATTTATGAACTTGGGGTAATTCAGTATAATAACGTTTAAATGTGGCATCCTACGGTGGGTGTTACATTAGTTGGTATCAAAGCCCAAGTTAGAGTCTTTTGAGTTTGTGGTTAGGTCTGTCTTGTTTGTGTTGTGTGATTCTCTGTGACTAGTTTGTTTGTTTGAAGATTGACTTTACTTTCTTTGTGTTGTCCAATTTGAGTAGAGAAAAATAATGGCTGGACGAGGAAGAGGACGTGTCAATACTAGAGCAGGAATGGAAAATGTTGATAATGACAACCAGAACATGGTTGCAGCGGTAGCAGCAATGCAACGGATGGCTGATGTTGTGGTACAACAAAACCAAAGGGCAACTGAGGATGCTCACAGTTTGTCGGAGTTTTGTAAAAACAATCCACCAAAGTTTCGGGTAGAATTTGACCCAGAGAAAGCTGATCTGTGGATCAAGGAATTAGAGAAAATATTTGAAGGTATGGGTTGTACTGATGAACGAAAAATGACTTTTGCAACATTTATGCTAGTGGGAGATGGAGAAGACTGATGGGCAGGAGCCCGAAGATTATTATAAGTTGAGGGAAGAGTTGTGACATAGTAGCTCTTTAGGCAGAAGTTTCTTGCAAAGTATTTTCTAGAAAGTGTTTGTCATACTAAGGAGATGGAATTCCTTAGTCTGAAACAAGGGGTGATGTCTATAAGTGAGTATGCTGCAAAATTCGAGAGCTTGTCTAAGTTTTCGAGGTATTTTCAGATGCACCGAAATGAGGATTGGAAGTGTAGAAAATTTGAGGAAGGATTGAAGCTTGACATTAAGCGAGCTGTAGCAACCCTGGGAATTGAACAATTTCCAGAATTGTTGGACAAGTGTCGTAAAGTTGAGGAGATTGATCAACAGCGTGCGGCAAGAAATAAGAACTTTGGACCTACAAGATTCCAAAGAGGAAAGAGTAGTGGAGGAAATCATTTTCAGCAGAAACCGTATACCAAACCGGCAGGAAGTCAAAATCGGCAGCAATTTATTGGAGGAAGTTCTGGTGGCAGTAAGAAAAGTCAAGCTAGAACTCCTACGACCAAATGTTTTAAGTGTGAGAAGGACCACCTGACCAAGGATTGTCAACATAAAGGACTTGTTTGTTATAGATGTGCGAAACCTAGCCAGGGAGTGTGATCAGATTAAGAGGGAACCTTCTGTGGGGAATGTTTGTACTGCAACGCCACAGACGGGTGGTCGAGTGTATACTATGAGTGGGGAAGAAGCCGTGAAATCTGAGGACTTAATCATGAGGGATGTGCTATTGAAGGTAATCCTTTAACCATACTCTATGATTCGGGAGCAACACATTCTTTTATTGCATGTGATTGTGTGGAGCATTTGGGATTGACTGTGACTACATTGCCTTATGATTTGAGTGTTGCTACTCTTACTGATAAGCCTGTGATTACTTCAAAAGTATGTTTGAATTGTCCTATATGTGTTAGGGATAGAATCTTTCATATGGACTTGATTTGTTTGCCTCTATCCAAGATTAATGTAATCTTAGGAATAGATTGGTTATCTTCTAACCATATCCTAATTGATTGTTCGAATAAGACACTAGTATTTCCTGAGGCTAAAGATCCTAGATTCCTAACGGCTACTCAAGTAGAAGCTTGTCTGAAGGAAGGAGATCATGGGTATCTATTGTTGTCTTCTTTGGAGGTTCAATGTGAAGATGTCTTGAAAGATATTTTCGTGGTCAATGAATTTCCTGAAGTATTTCCTGAATATATACCTGGACTACCACCAGAAAGAGAAATTGAGTTTGCTATTGATTTAGTACCTAGAGTTGGACCTATATCTATAGCGCCCTATCGGATGTCGCCAGTAGAATTGGCAGAGCTTAAGAAACAGCTGGAGGACTTGTTGGAGAAGCAATTCGTGAGACCAAGTGTGTCACCATGGGGAGCTCCAGTATTGTTGGTAAAGAAGAAGGATGGAACTTCACGTCTATGTGTAGACTACCGACAATTGAATAAGATTACGATTAAGAATAAATATCCACTTCCAAGAATTGATGATCTGATGGATTAATTGCAAGGAGCTGCAATATTTTTCGAGATTGATTTACGATCTAGGTATCACCAGATTCGTGTGAAGGCGGATGATATTCCCAAAACTGCATTTCAGACACGTTATGGGCATTATGAATATCTAGTGATGTCGTTTGGTGTGACGAATGCACCGGCCATATTCATGGACTTTATGAACAGAATTTTCCATTCGTACTTGGATAAGTTTGTTATTGTCTTTATAGATGACATTTTGATTTATTCTCGAAGTCAAGAGGAACATGTTGAACATCTCAGAGTGGTTCTCCAGATTTTGAAGGAGAATAAGTTATATGCTAAGTTGTCCAAATGTGAATTTTGGTTAAGCGAAGTTCAATTTTTGGGACACGTGATATCAAAGGAAGGAATTGAAGTTGATGCTTCAAAGGTGGAGACGGTTTTGGAATGGGAAAGACCCAAGACTGTATCAAAAATCTGTAGTTTTGTCGGATTAGCTGGTTACTATCGACGATTTATTGAGGGATTTTCTAAGATAGCAGGACCTCTTACCCAACTTACACGGAAGAATCAACCATTCGTATGGAGTGATACATGCGAAGAAAGTTTTCAGGGGTTGAAAAGACGATTGACTACTTCACCAGTATTGATTCTACCCGATCTGAATGAACCTTTTGAAGTATATTGTGATGCTTCATACCAAGGATTGGGTTATGTACTTAGGCAGAAACGTAAAGTGGTGGCTTATGCTTCAAGGCAGTTGAAAGTGTATGAGAGGAATTATCCAACACATGATTTGGAATTGGCAACTGTGGTGTTTGCATTAAAAGTATGGAGACATTTTCTCTATAGAGCAACGTTCATTATTTTTAGTGATCATAAAAGTTTGAAGTATTTGTTTGATCAGAAAGAGTTGAACATGAGACAAAGGCGATTGCTAGAATTTTTGAAGGACTATGACTTTTAGTTACAATATCATCCCGGGAAGGCGAATGTCGTAGCGGATGCGTTGAGTAAGAAAATGCTTAGTGCTTCTATTATGATGATTAAGGAGAAGGAATTAATAGAAGAATTTCAGGATATGCGCTTGTCTGTGAAATTGATGCCAGGGAGAATGCGTTTAAATATGATCATCATTTCAAATGATTTGATGGATAGAATACGAGAAGGACAAAACAATGACCAGTACTTGCAAGAAGCTAAGGAAGCAAGGAGCCAAGGAGCGGTGTTGGAATTTAGCGAAGGTGCTAATAGAATTCTGAAGTTTAAAAGAAGAGTTTATGTGCCTAATGATCCAGAACTTAGGAAATTGATTTTGGATGAAGCTCACAGGAGTATGATGAGTATGCATCCAGGAGCCACAAAAATGTACCAAGATTTGAAATAGTTATATTGGTGGCAAGGAATGAAGAAAGATGTTGCTGAATATGTATCATCCTGTTTAGTTTATCAGAAGGCTAAGGTGGAACATCAAAGACCTTCGGGAATGTTGCAACCTTTGCCTATTCCTGAATGGAAATGGGATGACATAGCAATGGATTTTGTGACAGGACTACCAAAGACTCGGAAAGGTCACGATTCTATTTGGGTAATTGTTGATTAGCTTACTAAGTCGATGCACTTTTTATTGATTAATATTAAGTACTCAATGGAAAAGTTAGCCTAAGTGTACATCAATGAAATTGTTAGACTTCATGGTGTACCATCCAGTATTATTTCAGATCGAGATCCGAGATTTACGTCGAGGTTTTGGAATAGTTTACAAGAAGCGATGAGAACAAAGTTATGTTTGAGTTCTGCTTACCATCCACAAACTGATGGTCAGTCAGAAAGGACGATTCAGTCTTTAGAGGATTTACTGAGAGCTTGTGTTCTAGAACAAACTGGTTGTTGGGATGAATTTTTGCCATTGATAGAGTTCACATACAACAACAGTTTTCATTCGAGCATAGGGATGGCACCTTATGGGGCATTGTATAGGAGATGATTCAGAACACCATTGTGTTGGTATCATGATGGTGAAAGTGCTATGGTAGGACCAGAATTTGTACAACAAACAACTGAGAAAGTGAAGATGATTCAAGACAAGATGAGAATGACTCAGACTCAGTAAAAGAGCTATGTTGATAAAAGGAGAAAACCGTTTGAGTTTGAAGAAGGTGACCATGTATTTCTACGAGTGACACCTATGACTAAAGTTGGACGAGTGCTTAAGTCAAGAAAGCTCACTCCAAAGTTTATCGGGCCGTATTAGATACTTCGTCGGGTAGGTCCGGTAGCTTATCAGATTGCATTACCACCTTTTCTATTGAATCTTCACAATGTATTTCACGTATCACAACTACGAAAGTACATTTCTGATCTCACTCATGTTATTGAGTCAGACACAGTACAACTGAAGGAGAACTTAACCTGTGAAATGTTTCCAGTTAAGATTGAGGATCGAAGAACGAAGCAACTTCGAGGTAAAGAAATTTCATTGGTTAAAATAGTTTGGAACGATGTAAGCAGTGAAGCTACATGGGAACTGGAAGAAAAGATAAAAGAGTAATATCCATATTTATTCTGAGGGTGTGAAGTCAAGTTATCAAGTTTCGAGGACAAAACTTCTTTTTAGAGGGGGAGAGTTGTAATACCCCAAATTTCTTAACTATTTGACAATAATTTTGACAGTTAACAGAATTCTACTGTTTAGTGATTTATGTGTACTGTAAAATTATTTTGACTATTCTGTGAATACATTTAATCGTTTTGTGTGATTTACTCCGTGTCAGAAAAATGATAATTTTCGGGCCAGGGAAAATCTTACGTATTTTAATTATTACTGTTAAGTCTTAATTATTTTACATAATCTGATTTGATTTTCGTAAGTTTTATAATTTTTATGATTTTGTGGATGATTATGAAATTTTTATGTTTCTTTGATTATTTTAATGTTATCCATGGGCCATCTGTGGGCCCAGGTAGGTCCAAAAAAGTGAAAATTTTTCTTTAGACAGGAAAACTCGTACTGTTAAGACGGAGACGGGGGATCTTACTAAACTTGAATGCGAAAACAGTTTTTGAAATTTTCTTTTACAGTGTTTTATACTGTATTTAATTATCGGGTGATAAAAATACAGTAAAAATATTATTCGTAGGGTTATAGCAGATAAAAATAAATATTGTACTGCATAGTCAACATTAGTGGCTTGGACATCCACCATTGATTCAATCAACGGTAGAGATTGGTCTTATAAAATGGCTAGGACCATTTGTGACCCTTGGATGTAAAGTTTGAAGGAGTAATCTTGACCCTTCATTTTGGAGATACATCTAATGGCTAGGATTTCAAGGAGGAAAGATCCAATGGCCTAGATTAAGTCTTCTATCTAAGGCTAAACCTAGAATCAACATTAATCCTAACCATTGAACTAATCAATGGTTAGGAATGCTTAAAATGGTGGCTAGTAAAGATGGTCACTTATTGAGTGCATAAGGAGGGGGGACGGTTTTGTGAGGCTTAAGGGCATAGCAAGGTTTCAAGACCACATTATTGCTATACTTGATCATCTTTGTCTCCTCCAAAAACAAAAACTCATCAAACTTTTCTCTCCACTTCTTCTTCAAGCTAGGTTCGACCAAGACACCAAAATCCACCTTCCATTACTCTTTAATTTCAAACAACCATACTTCTTGAATCTATACCTCATTCTAAGACACTTTGTAGTTTGGAGCAAGTTCTAAATCTTTCATCTTCAAGGACTTTTTCCAAGAGCAAGTTCTAAGGTTTTTAAGGTGAAGTATAAGGAAACTTCATTTCTTATCTCTTTTTCATGTTCTAAGCCATGTTTGATCCATGGTTTACCTTATTCAAGCTTAATATACTAATAAACTTGTGTTTGTTTTATGTTCAAGAAACTTTTGTTGGTGGAGAACTTGTGCAAAGTGCAAAGCAAGGAGCTTTTTGAGGTTCTTTAAGAGCAAAGAGGGAGATCCATCTCACCAACCAAGTATGGTGGTGAGAGATGGTTTTGTATTTGAAGGATGGTGAATCCATGTGAGGAGTCATATCCATGGTTATGTAATTATTTGTGGGTGTTTATGTGTTTATGTGGTTTATGTGCTTAGCATGGTTTATTTGTGCTTGCATGCTTAGTATGATTTTTATTTGCTTTTATGGTATGCTTGAAATATAATATGTTGATTATATGTGATGTATGCCATAAAAATTGTTGGAAAGGAAAACAATTTTTGGTTCCAATGACCATGAGGATTTCATCCTCAACACCTCAAAATAGGTGTTCATAAATTAATATTTTCATGAATGATGAAATTGGATGTTTAGAAAAGCAAGGAAAATAAACAAAAGATTTGTTTTCAAGGAATAAGTGTTCACTGTTTTGTTGAGGAATTTTAATGGTTTTGTTTGTGTAAAACCATGAATGAAACTTAGTTGATTTAGAAGAAAAATATATATGATGATTTCAATGGCCATGTCCACAGTTTTGAAGGCTTGTAATACCTTGGTTTTATGAAACAAAGTGATTTTCAAAGTGGAAATATAATTTAATTTAGTACAAGGATTTTGGAAATAGAATCAGAGTGTTTTATCACTTGAGAAATAGAAATTTCGGTTATGAAAGGAAAATAGAGGTTGTAAGGGTTTGAACCTCAAATTATTTTGGAAGAGGATTGAATTTGAGAATTTATTTTGAATTATAAAGGAAATGTTGATGATTTAAAATGTACTAACGTAAAACTCATCCTTTGGGTTTTGGAGCGCGTTAGGGAATTTTAAGTGAGAAACATTGATTTAATTCAATAAAATGGTGAATTTATGGAATAAATTGCGAAAAGGATTTTCTTGAGTAAGAAATGTGAAAAATAATGTGAGAAGTCATATTATTTTGAGAAAAGTTGAAATTGAGATTTTGAAGGTTGAGAAATATTTTACGTGATTGTAAAATGGAGAAAAATGATTTACGTAACTTAAAAGCGTGATTTTTAAGCTACGCGATTTGAAAAATGTTAAAATATTTCTACGCGATTTGGAAAGTGTTTAAATATTTTTACACGATTGAAATATTGTTGAAAAATCACTACGTGATTGAAAAATGATGGAATATTTTTACGTGATTGAGAAAATGATGAATTTAACAGTAGGATTACTGTTAGACTAGTGTATGGACACTGTATGAGAAATTGATGAATTTTGCCTGTGATTGGCATTAGTGCATTGAATATGCATTGGAAAAGTCCGATGGACTGGATAAGGCTAATTGCCTAGGAGAGACGTACACCTTTTAAGTGGGTGCGATATGCGTAGTGTAAGTCACATGTTGGCTTTGGGGGCATCGGGGTGTGGGTTGCCTACAATGGGCAGTTGGTAGCTCTTCTGTACCGTGGGTTAGACCAATGCAACGCACCGATGATCCTGACCGAGACACTATTCTTAATCAAAATCTAGTAAAGACTGCCATGTATATGCTAGATGTGCAAACACATGTGAGAATTATGGCACGTGGTCTGAGGCATGTTGGTACAGACAAATCTTTCGGATCAACTTCTCCGACTTGAGTTTTAGCTTCATGGAGTAGGAAATTGAGTCTATGTGCACATGCATAATTATTGAGTATTGGTTATGATAATTGAATTGCTGAATACCAGGATAATGTTGAGGGCATTATCGTAAATATTAAGTATTTATATCTGTATGATATAATAATTGAGGAATATTGGTTATGACAATTGAACTATTGAGGAATATTGGATGATGATGATGATAACAATGTGATGGCATTATTATAATTATCATGTGATTTGAATAGTGTTAATGGCATGATGGTAATTATTATTTATTATATTTGTTGTGATAAATAATAATTGAGGGCATGATTGTAATTATTGTATCTGTTGTGATAAATAATTGTTGAGGGCATTATTGTAATTATGGTATGATATATCTGTATGGTATGTTGTTTGTGTTATCTCTGTGCTGCCATATTGATAATGGCATAGGTGATCTCACCTCTTTGTATGTCTATTTTGTACTGTAAATATATTTGTAAAGACGCTGAGCAAGAAATTGAACAAGAGGGTGAAGAAAAGCAGATTCCAGAGGAAGCAGAGTTTTGATAAGATGACATCAAGACCTAGTTTCTTTAGTTACGTGAGATTACAGTTCCATGGTGGAGCTTGAGCATGGTGGACTAGTCCCAATGAAAGGGGACTAATTTATCAGGGAAATCTGATGGTCAACATGAGCTGGGAATTTCATGGAGATCCATTCATTTCCGTAACTATTTATGTGCATGTTGAATTTCCGCTGTCAATCAGGAAGTATTGGGATACTAGGTATTATGTCCCAACGGAGATTAGTATTGTGTCATCTGCTCGGACACATGTCCGTAGGACTTCATGTCAGGCTGGATTCCTTCCTGCTGAGGAATCTGAGGAGGACTCGTCTAAGGGTTCTGCTGTCTAGTTTATACTTGGGCAGTATATGAGTTTTAAATTATGTTTAAATACTTTTGAGACTTGGTCTGTATATAAATAATGTCGACAGTACTTATGTAATGTACATGATGTAAATTATGTGTGACGATATATAATATTGTTATTTTCTGCTAAGTTTATTTTATCGACATCAAAGAGGAAAAAAAATTTTACAACTCGTATTTTTATAACATCACAATTTATGAACTTGGGTTAATTCGGTATAATAACGTTTAAATGTGGCACCCTACGGTGGGTGTTACAGAGCTTATCTTATGTATCCTTCTTCCATATCCTTGTTGACTAAGAACATATGCATAACTATGTTAAACTATTATGTTTGATATTTTGATAATATGCATATTTTGAGAGGGAGTTTAGTTCTTAAATTGTTGCTTATATCTCTTGGCTTACATCCTTATTTGGTATGAAGTGTTTTATTATTAATACTATCAACATGTCAACAAAGATCATCTCTTATTGTCTTTCCTTCTATCAATGAAAGAAGGTAAACATTCTTCAACTTTATATCATTTGATTCTTTCATTGAGAAATACTTGATATGTGACAAGTTGTATGATCTTTCATTTGAAAACCTCAAATCTATGATCTTACACGAATATTTTGTAACTCCTAACAAGTGATATTAAGTGGTACTTATTTATCATGTGGTATGCAAGATATTATATGTTAGACATAATTTCTTAAGCTCATTACTATCATGTGCTAAATGTTGATGTACCAAAATATGACAAGCTTTGCATGAATAATCTTTTATATCTTGAAAGCATGCTTGTTTCATCTCTCTATTCTTGAATCATGTGTAGAATCAAATAAAGGGAGACGACTATGTTTTGAATAACTTGAAGCAGTTTTTAGTTTTAATGATCTTACTCTTTTTGACAACATGAGTTTTATCTAAAGGGTGATAGAAAATATTATCTTTGCTTCCTAAGCCTTTTTGTTGATGTCAAATAGGGGGAGTGAAAATTAGAAAGAAAAATATGTTCTTGTACTTATTGTTTGATATGCTTACATGAATATCTATTCATGTATATTCCTCAACATATTTTTCTTTTTGACAACATGAGTTTAATCTATAGGATGATAGAAACTATTATCTTTGCTTCCTAAGCCTTTTTTGTTGACGTCAAATAGGGGGAGTGAAAATTGAAAAAAAAAATATGTTTTTGTACTTATTATTTGATATGTTTACATGAATATCTATTCATGTATATTCCTCAACATATTTTTTTTTGGTGATTTGTCATCATCAAAAAGGGGGAGATTGTGGAAATAGGTTTGCCCCAATGGTTTAATATATTAAGTTTTGATGATGACAAATACAAGATAAAAAGAATGATGCTTATGCTTGATAGATGTGTGACGAGTGCCGAACTCAGTCAAAATTATAACCGAAGTTATTACCTAAACTTGCAGTATAGTGAACAACACCGGATCGTCTCCTCAAGGATCGTAAATGCAATTTTATCAAATTAAGTTAAGTGATAACTACACAAAGTGTAATTATTTGTGCCTCATATCTGTGTTTTATTGATTGCTTAAGTCCTTGTATTCATGCATATTTGGAAGGTTTTATGCTTATATTTGTTATATCTAATTCCGATACCTTTCCAGTATGTATTTGAGCAATTTGTGCATATTTGATATGTAATTAAGTGGATTTATATGTGTTACTGATTTGGTGTTTTCTCTATCATAGGAAGGGCTCCAAACAAGATGATATGTGGAGCAATTGAGCTGAAATTGGAAGAGAAAGCAAAATCAGCATTTCAGCAGACAATGCCGCGGCGTGTACTGTTCAATGCCGCGGCGTGGAGATCCCCTGCATCCAAAGTCAGAGGCTACGAAATATTGAACGCCGCGACGTGCACTGTTCAATGCCGCGGCGTCCCTGACCTAATTTAACACGCGCCGCGGCGTGGGCAAATCAATGCCGCGGCGTGCCTCTGTTTTGCTGAGTCTATAAATAGATTTTATTAGATTTTGTAAAGAGAGTTTGGAGAGCTCCGTAGATAGTTTTAGGTTTTAGAGGAGTTACAGCTTTGTGCTTCATTTCTGGGCTGATTGGAGGCCTAGGGAGGCTAGGTTGGAGGTTCTCTTACTTAAGGAAGAGGATTCAAGCTTCAAGGATCTCATCAATGGCATCTTTCCTCTTCTCCCTGAGTTTTCTTCTTCTCCCTTATCTTTTGAGCACTGTTTTGCTCTGTAAATTCGTGTTCAATGGATTAAAAGCTGTATTTAGGAAATACTTTGGATCTTTATATGATTATTGATGTTTATGTATGAATTTGAGTTTCTATTGATGTTTAGCTTTGTTCTTCCATGCCTATGCTTAATGCTTGCTTCTGTTTGATCAACAATTGCATGATCTTAATTGATGCAAATGAACTAGACATAGGGATTTGTGGAGATAGACATGGTATGGTTGATGCATGTTCGACGAGTTCAATTGGCTTGGATGAGTTGATTCGCTAACTGGATAGAAATATACCTTTTAGCCATGTATTAGCGTGTGTTTGAGAATAGATCGTTCATTAGTGGAGTTGAGTTTACACTAGTCCTCATACAACCATAAGAACCATAGTGGATTAGGTAAATGACACCAGGGTTGATCGACCTAGACATAGGCTTTTGACTAAATTAGATTCTCAAGCTAAACTAACTAAGCATTGATGTTACTTGTAAGGATTGCATATCATTAGTATGAAGTAGGAAGTGAAGAAGGATTCCCTAGATTTCCAAACCCCTATGTTATTGCTTTGGTAGTTTAGATTTAGATTAATTGCTTTTCTTTATTTTATATGTCCTTGACTAGAATCTAGCTGAGCTATTGGTTGCTACTTAGTAATGGAAACTTTGTCCTCGTGGGAACGAACTTTTACTTCGTATCTGTATTACTTGAACGACCCGTGCACTTGCGGTACACAAATGGTCTAACATTAAGTTAGAAAGGGGGGTTTTGATTGTTCAAGGATTACAATGACAAGATCTGAAGAAAAATAACAATTAAAAGAACAGTCAATTCAGAAATCTATCCGAGATTGAGTGGATTCAATCATAGACCTTTCAACAAACATTTGAAGCACATTTGAATGGTTAACTTGGATCTAACCGAGATCTCAAAGATCGATCCATAATTCATGCTAGACAATCGTCCAATTCAATTGACAAGTAATAAACATAAATCTGCAATCGCACCATTCATGTAGATATATGTCAATGTAAGCACCGAATTCAATTAACCTAGGCACCAATCAGTAACCTAACCTCTTCAATTACGTGATTAATTTAGATCAATCAGTTCTAAGTTTCATCACAAATCTCGATCTTCAGTTATGTGATTAATTCAGATCAATCAACTCTAAGTTTAATCACAATACTTAATCTTAAAATAAACATAAACAGAATCACCATTCATGCATTCAAGATCAAGAAAACAGAAGAAGAAGAAGAGAAGAAGAATCCAAATATAAATCAAATACATTACATAAACCAAGGTCTCAAGAATCCAAACCACAATCTCTTCAAGAGTCCCAAATTGACTAGAAGTGACTTAGCTCTCCATTACAATGAGGGAAAAATATACAAGAACTATGAAAAGCTATCTCTAACACCAAGTGTCTGTGTTGTTCCTAAAGCTCTCCACATGCTTCCTTTTATAGAGGATTCGGAGTAGTAGTAGATGGGTAGATGGGATTAGTAGGTGGATGAGTAGGTGGATCAGTAGCTGAGTGAGTAGGTGAGCTACCTTGTCTCTGAAATTCTTTATTGCTGAACTCATTGATTTCGTCATTTCTAAGCCAAGTGGTCTTCATGAAAGTTCTACGAAATTGTCTAAGCTTTCCAATGACTCTAGAAACACCCAAAAATTCGTCCTACAACCCAAGATATGACTCAATTACTACAGACTGTTCATGACCAGTTTCAGCACTTCTGTTTTGACTTTCAGACCCAATATCTCCATCAAGGAGCCCGAATCAAGTTTTGTGCTTGACATAAAAGTTGTACATATGGGTCTTAACTTTTAGATTACAAATTTTCAGCCCATTTTATATGCCCAAACTCGAATTATGTTCTGGTTACTACACACTGTTCGGGTTCCAGTCACAAATCCCGTATTCTGATTTCCATGCCCAATTAGCTCCACTAGATGTCTGAAATTGACTTTGAGCTCTTCATCAAAGTTGTAGAGCTCTCTCTTATCTTTCCTACAAGGTAAAATTTATAATTATCAGACATTTAGAACTCAATATATGGCTAAAATACAGAAACAGTGTAAGACCCGAATAATGCTAAAAAAATCAATTAAGTCCGATTCGAGTTCAAACTTACAAAACATAATCAAATTCACTCAATTAAGTACATGAAGAGTGTAAATAACTAAACATAAGGGTTTCTTAATGAATAAAATATGCGATTATCAATGTGCTTTATAGATGATAAATGCATCACAAAAGAATATTGATCATGTTACATATATGTGCTTAAAAGAAATATATTGGATCATGTATGTGTTGGGAATTTGCGGATCAAAAGTCTCGCAGCGGAATAACACAATTCCCTCACAGGATCCATGCGAAAAATCCATAATCCGAGTTTTTAAATTTTTACCTCTTGAAGCGTGATAGACACAAGCGAGGTGAATCACCAACACCGTAATAGCGACGATGTTTCTGCGGTATCCACACGAACAGACTTGCAAAAGGAGTCACGCCTCTGTTTTTGTAGTGCTAGCTACGATGAGATGTAGTGCTAGCTACGATGAGAGGAGAAGAAGACCTCACTATCTCTCACTCACTTTCTGTAGGTGCGGCTAGGGTTGTGATGTAACCTAGTAGCAGCCCCCTTAGCAGTACTATTTATAACAAAGTGGTTTGCCTTAAGTGAGTGTGAGCAGTAGCAAGGTAAGTGGTGCAACCCTAAACCCATCTGTCATGAGTTAGGCCCACAGTTGAATCCGAGTCCAACTTGGATTCTGATTACTCCAATTTAGTCTGTTCTAAGTGTGTGACCCTACAGGTTCTCATGACGTTGGTAGTAATATTAAAATCTCATTTTAATATTACAAACAGTGAGCGGTATCTAGCAACACATCACTGCTACCCAAGTAATGAGAATGTCAGTGATTTGACATAACCTATCTGTGACCAATGTTTCCGTGTAGTTTAGTCCCTTTGTCCAGATATCCAGATTGAACACAAGGCATAGAACGTGTCACCCTTGTTTAGTTCAATCTTCAGTTTCCTGATTCCCGAGTAGACATAGTAATAACAAATAAGATCAATATCTCATATTGACTCATTTGAGCATGGTCATGCATTTTGTAGTCTCACTCAATTAGGGGGCCCGAAGATATCGCTCCTGTTATGTAGGAGGGACAAATCCCATCTAGGTCACTCACATCCCTCCACATGTATTGCGGCATATCTAATAACCAACGTTATAATCATCTTATTACAGATGACGTTTGATGGCATTAAAACACACAACTCCTCATGTAGGAATCGTAGTGATTTCAGGTCAAAGGACCACATACACCATTATCACTATGAGAATCGCTTATGACACTCACGTAACGATCCACGTAGCGTTCTCATGGCGGGTTTGTCCAATACATCATTACTCTAATATGTATCCATGTGTAGACTTGATATCTCATATCCATGACCCGTGAGATGTGGTCATCAGTCTACGCACATACTAGCCTCAATGTATTATTGTTGTCCTAATTAACAATAATACTTGACTAGGGACATTTAAGAATAGTATTTTATCCAATAGGATCTCACGATCAAGTCATCCACTTGATGTCCTATGGTATCAAACTTACTATTCTAAGGACTTTATTATGTCTACCAAAAAGAACACAATAAATGAAATGCCTCATATAAAATAACATAATATAATGTATGTAAATACAAACAAAATGTATTGGCCACTAGGGCATACACCAACAGTATGATATGTACTTTATTTAGTTACACTTCACATAATAATCATGCAATGAGATATATGCAATAGTCTTATATGCATGTTAGACTAACTAGAGTTATACATTTATGAATCATGCATATTAAGATATTAAGTTATGAATTTGGACTAACTATGCTTGTTTTAAGTGAGCAATACTTTACAAGATAGTCCTAGTACTAAGAATGAGCATTGCAACTAGAAAGCAAAAGATCACAACTATGCTCAACTCAAGAAGAATGAGAATGATAAAGATGTTCCAAGTAATTTACAAGATTTGAAGAGAAGAAATTTGTGGAAGCTTGGATTACATCAAGAAGCCTAAGGACTAGAATTGGTATATTTTCCTTTTAGGTTTTTTCTTATGTAAAGATAGAGGTTTTATAAAAAAAAGAGCTCAAATATGTTTTTAAGTCTTTAAAAATAGTTCTTACATGCCCAACAAACTGTTTTTGGAAAGTTAATCTTGGTGGTAGTTCACACCTTTCAAAAATAGCCAAGTTTGTATTTTACAAAACTGACATTTAGTTATTATTTTGATCATAACTTTCAAACTACTTTGAGTTTTATTATGAAACTTATTGCATATGAAAATAGACTCAAATATCTTTCCAGTGAGTGGTCATTTGCTTTAAACGGATAAGAAATAAAGAAGTTATGACCATTTAAAGTCAGTTTTCAAAAATAGTCAAGTTTGAATTTTGAAAAGCTGACCTTTGATTACTCTTTTGATCATATCTTTTAAAATACGTTGAATTTTGTTCTGAAACTTTTCATTTGAAAATAGACTCAAAGATCTTTTCAATGAGTGGTCATTCACTTTAATCGGATAAGAAATGAAGAAGTTATGACCTTTTAAAGTCAGCTTTCAAAACCAGAAATATTGTAATCGATTACACAAGTCTTGTAATCGATTACAACGTTGACAGAAGCCATGTAATCAATTACCAGAAGTGTGTAATTGATTACCAAGTGTCCAGAAACGTTCCCAATGGCTATAAACAGCTAGTTTTCATAAAAAATCATTATAAACACTACTAACAGCTATTTTATCACTTGGGCTCTATATATAAGTGTTGTATGAAGCTTATACACCTTATGAACACTTGATTTGATCCTTTGTTCTTCAATTTGTATTATCCACTCTTGAAAGAGTTTTCTATCATCCATATTTTGTTCTTCAAGTTGTATATCTACTCTTATGATAGTTTCTATTCTTTCTATTCACCTTGAAATCATTGTAAGAGGGTGAGGTATCCCTCAAGAGAGAAAATGGTGAGGTATCTCTTATAGTGAGACTCAAACACAAAGGGTGAGGTATTCCAAAGGTGTTGTGAGTGCTCTTGATTATAAAGGTCATCAAGCACCTATGAAGCTTGAAGAATTGGAGGCTCTAGCACAAGGGTGAGGTATCCCAAGGTGTGAGGAGTGTTCTTGTTTGTACAAAGGTTTTCCTAGCATCCGTGAAGTTTAGGAGATAGTGAAGAAAATCTCAAGTTAAGCTTGGGGAGTGGATGTACGCCACAAGTGGTTGGTGGCTGAACAAGATAAATTCTTGAGTTTGATTCTCTCTTCCCTATACTCTTTAATTTCAGTATTTAGCGTAGTATATTTATCTATTGCATATCTTGTCATCTTGGTGATTTGATTCTATGAACTTAATATTTAGCTTATTTGCTTAATTCATCATATATCCCAAGTTGTATTTGAGTAATCTATAACAGTTGTACCTTTGTTGTGCATGTTTCGCTGCATTTATTACTTGAGTGATTCAAAATGCTTAATTTCTCAAAGTTGCATTAAAATTTGTAATCACCCGATTCACCCCCCTCTTGGGTGATGGTTGCCATGGCTAACATCCTTCTTTTTTCTCTGCCACTTTGGTTGCTCCTCTTTAGCTTTTTCCTTCTCGATCTTATCTCCCTCATTATTAGTTTGCATTGAGACATCTTGAAGTGAGGTATCTTCAATGAGGATATCATTTTTTCCTTTTTCAATTCCTGAAGAACTAGGTGCTACTTTCACGTTTTCTTCCAAGTGCTTACCACTTCTCAAAGTGATTGCATGACATTGCTCATTTGGATTTACCATAGTATCACTTGGAAGACTACCTTGAGATTTCTCTGTGAGATGTCTAGCTATCTGTCCCACCAAATTTTCTAGACTTTTGATGGCTACCTCGTGATTTTTAAAATTAATCATCTTTTCTTCTATAAAAGTGTTGGTACTAAGAACAAATTTCTGCACAACACTTTCAAGATTAGATAACTTATCTTGTAGAGGTTGAGAAGATGAAGACGACTGAGGTTGATGTAGTAGAGGTGATGATGGTCTCAGCACATTCTGATTGGTCCATGAATAGTTTGGATGATTCCTCCACCCTAGTTTGTATGTATTGGAATATGGGTTACCTTGTGGTCTCGAAGGATTGCCCATTTAATTTACCTGCTCTTGAGGACTAACACTTGAAATGCTTGCTTCGTATCCACCATTGGCATGGTTACCTCCACAGAAATCACAAATTAACGCCTGATGGTTTACTGAATTCACCTGCATATTCCCAACTTGCTTGGTAAGGTCAACTAACTGTTGCACAATACTTTTATTCTGAGCAAGTAAGGCATCAAGAGTACTAAGCTCCATAACTCCCTGTTTAACGATTGGTCTCCCACTAGGCAACTGATACTCATTTGAAGCCATAGTCTCAAACAATTCCTGCGCTTCTTCAAGAGTCTTAGTATTCAAAGATCTACCTGCAGATGCATTAACCATAAGTCCTATGGAATGATTCAAACCATTATAAAAAATTTGCACCTGCTGCTAAACTTCGAAAGTATGATGAGGAAATTTCCTAAGCAGCTCCTTAAATCTTTCCTATACTTCATAAAGAGATTTTCCTTGATTTTGAGTGAAGTAAGCAATCTCACTCCTTATTTTCACAAACATTGACGAAGGAAAATACCGAGTGAGGAACTTACTAACTAGATCATCCCAAGTGGTGATGCTTCCTTGAGGCTGGGCTTATAGCCAACTATTGGCTTTATCTCTCAAAAAAATGAAAAAAGTCTTAATCGTTTAACATCATTGCTAGGTCCATTATATTTGATAGTATCACAGAGTTGCAAGAAGTTAGCAATGTGCAAGTTTGGATCTTCTGCTTAACCTCTTCCAAACTGATTCTGTTGCACCAGTTGTAGAAGAGCTGGTTTAATTTCAAAAGTATTTGCTTGGATAGAAGGTCACACAATATTGGTTGAGATATTCTCAGCAGATGAAGTTGCATAGTCACCCAAAGTGAGTCTTCTTTGCTCAGTAGTATCTTCAACCATCTTTTCTTCTTCTAGGCTCCTTCTTTCTCTGGCTGCTTTCCTGTTTGCTCTTTCTGTTCTTATTATTTCTGGATCAAAAAACAATTCTTCTAAATCCAACTTATCTTGCATAAACAAACAAACAAGCAAACTAGAGTGAAGTAAAGAAAAGAAATAAAAAATAAAAAATAAATGACTAATAAAAATAAATAAAGAAAAAAAAAAAAAAGGAAACAAATTAAAAATAAAAATAAAAATAAATAAAGAAAAATAAAAATAAAATAAGAAAATTAATTATCTATAAATAAAAGAAAATTAAAAATTAAAATAAAAATAAACAAACAAAAACAAAAATAAACAAAACAAAATAAAAATAAATACTTAAATTAGTGTCTTTTCAACTACTATTTAATATTAATAATAATAATCCCCGGCAACGGCGTCAAAAACTTGATGTGAAATCAACAAGTGCATCGAATCGCAAAAGTAATAAAAAGTGAATAGAATATCGTTCTCACGAGGATTATGTTATCAATTACTAAATTCGCCAAATTGACACTATCTAAGCTACCAAAAAGAGAGTTTTTGCAAATTCAATTAAAATGAAATATAAAACAATAAATCAAAGAGGTGAAAAACAATGGTATTAAAGCATTAGGATTCAGACTTCACTTGAACTCTTTAAATGCACATTCAAATATTAGTTTAACTATGTTCTATTTCAATGATTTATGGTCAATTCCCAAAATTAATTAATACCCAATCCCTTGGTATATTAATCATCTTACACAGTTTATAATTAACTAATCCTTTAGTATGGCCCTAAATAGAAAGGCATTATCAAGAACGAGGGAATTAAAAGAAAGACCACATAACCCACAATGTCTATTCCTAGTGATTGCAGAAATTATGGTGTTTATCACATGTTCGAAGTTCATAAAAATTTGTTCAAAACATACATTAACCCAAAATATCATTCCTAAATTGATCAGGTTTAGGAAAGTATTAAGAATAAAGATAAACATGTAAATCATGAAATAGAAACATAAATTAAACTCATAAAAGAAATTACATCATCAAAGTTCAAGATCCATCATCCCTATAACAAAAGAGGTTTAGTTACACATGGAAAAAGAAGAATATAAAGGGAATAATACGACAAATTCCATTGTAGAAATATGGAAAGGTTAAAGAAAATTCCTAATCTTCAAGCCTAATTGCGCCCACATCACTTTAGGGTTTATGCCTTCCCTTTGCTCCTTGACAGCTACGAAATTCTATGCAAAAAGATAGCTCCTTTGCTAAACTCATTTTTCCCTTCTTACAGAAAAGCTGACAGCTTTTCATATCTGACTTGCACAATTTTTCTCACCTTCTAGATGGCTGAATTTGCCCTCGATCTCAACAGAGAATTTGTAGGATTTTCTATTAGCTTTTCAATGTCACAAACAGTGCATTGATCTAATCTCTGTAACCCAAGATATGACTCAATTAATAAGGAATGGTCAGGATAGTGCGAGAATTCAAATTTTGCTCCAAATCAAATCTCTTTGAGAATCTTTATCCAATCTTCAATCTAATCCTTATCTAAGATTTTACATCTAATTAGAACTCTAATTAACATCTAAAAATAGGATAAGAATCCTTCAAATATTTATCATTAAGAATTTCTTATTTTTGCACAAAATCTGATGATTTATCTTGAAAACTTGTTTTTCTGATTTCTTACTTCTTTAGAAGTCTAGTCTCTTTCCATGTGTATTTACCTATCAAAAATAAATAAAACACGTAATAAGAACACAATTAAAAATAGAGGGAGGATCAACTTACACCAGTATAAGTCTTTTTTGACTTACACTCATTTTTAACCGTTAGATTCACTTTCATCTAATGATTACTTTTAATGAAATAATCTCAACCATTAGATGAAAGTGAATTTAACGGTTAAAAATGAGTATAAGTCAAAAAAGACTTACACTGGTGTAAGTCGATCCCCCTCTTAAAAATAATAAAAATATAATAAAATTTGAGAACACAAATAAATAAAAAAGATTAAAAGCGGATGAAAACCCAAAATTTTGAACCGTAAAAATATAAATTTTTGTAAGTTCATCAAGAGCCAACAAAATTGGATGTTAACTTAGTGAGATTTAGATCACCAGAACTTTATACAACTCTCACATATAGCTCACAAAATAAGCATTAGAAGGAAATAACAAAATCTTATTGAAATAAGATTTATTTCTCAATTTTATGAGATATATAAAACTTAACCACAATAACAACTTAATATAAATTTGTCATTATCTTAAATATTTCTCAATAATCAAAATTATTTAAATAATATTCTCACAATGACCATATTAAAAGAAATTTATATAAATTTGTAATGATATAATATACAATAAAATTAATCACATACACTTGTACTTTAATTCTTGATAATATATATCAAAGGACTTTAATATTGCCAATACACAAGCGTGGTTGATACTTCCTACTTACATATTCTACTGATCATTGAGTACCATTTCAATAAGGAAGCATAGAACATACGAAGAAGAAAAGCATCAGCTATTTGGAGCAAAAACTGAATATCAATTACTTGAACCTTTACAAATGAAACTTACATTGTGTTATTTCAACTTCCTACAGCAAGGTTTCTTTTTGGTGAGAGCGGAGAGGGGAAGGGAGTTTAAAAGCCTGTGTCAATCTTGAATGTTGAAATAAACCGTATAACGCTTATCTTTGAAGGTGAAAAACAGCTCCAAAAGAAATTTCTCTTTTGCCTCTTTGTCCAGTAGCCACAAAGCTGATAGGCAGGGTGGAAGGTTTAAAGTGCAGAGGGGGCAGCTCCCCCACCCCCCCAATTTTTTTTGTTAGACTCTACATATACATATATAATTAGTTGTCCTTCAAGAGGAAAATTAGTGATAGAACTAAACATGAGGAGCAACCTTCTAAATGTAACTTAAAAGTGAACTCTTCACCTCTTGAAAAGTTGGAAAGTGACACTTCTAAAGCTGAACATGACGGACAACCTTCTAAGATACTACATGTGATGAATTTGATGATAGATTTTTAGAGTTTGATTCAGGAAAATGCCTTCCAATATGGGAATATCTAGTAAATCAAAGAGACGTCGTAATAAGGGCTTATTTGAAAAAGGGTCCTACTCAAGCAAAATATAATTCCCCTTTAAATATCTACGAAGATTTCAAGTTAATTGGTTTAAATTGTTTCCTTCTTGGTTAGAATATTCCATTGAGAAATATGTTGCATTTTTCTTACCTTGTTATCTCTTTAGCAAGAAACCAACTTGGCATCGGGATCAATTGTTTTTGCTGCCAAAGGTTTTAGAAATTGGAGAAAAGTCAATAATGAAAGAATTGTGCTTTTCTAAACCATATAGGAGGTCCATGCTCACTATGCAATAATGCAGTGAGCAATATGGTATTGATGTCCACGAATTTAGTGCTTCTTTTAAAGCGCATCAAGGGTGCTCTCGTAATGAAAAAAAATAACATTACATAGGAGCATCATTTTAGAGCGGATATATTTTTGGTCAAAATTGATAAACAGTTATTAGAATTAAATAATAGGTTCAGCGATCAAATATTGGATCTTTTGACTCTAAACTCAATATTTGTTCCTAAGAATGTTTATAGAGCTTTTGACATTGATAAAATTTGCACTCTTGTGGATAACTATTATCCTGTGGATGTTAGTGAGTAGGAAAAAATTAGCATGTTTTTCTCTCAATATTTCAAGTCAAGTTCCGCCACTGACAGGATTATATTTGCTTAATACTCTCCTCGCAATAAAGCTTGCTATTTGGTTCAAGTAGCATATTAAACAGTCTAGCAATTAAGCTTCATTTCCGTACAAGAGGGAGGCATTTGACACACCACAACCAAGAGATACAACAAGCATTTTTACCTTCAAAAACTGGTTTTTTGGTTTTTTTGTCCTTTTTTTTTTATTTGATTGAGTGTATGGGTAGATATGAGTGTATAAATATCATTAACTAAATTTTAGAGTTTTTTTATATATAATTATTTATAAAAAATAAGAGTGGGGTCTATATGCAAACTTTAATGTATATAAATATTATTAGTTAAAATTTATAAAAAAATTTATATATATAATTATTTATAAAAAATAATCTAAATTTCTGTATATACACCTAATTATATGTAATTATTACTAATTAAAATCTTCTTATATATACATTTACCTATAGAATTTTTTTTTTTAATAAATTACAGGTTATTAATGTGAGCCATAGATCTAGGATTCTATAGATTTTAATAAACCAGTTTTTAATAAATTTCGTGGTATTGAAAACGCACCCCTACAGTAGTTCACACCACTAGCCACAAAGCAATCATTTACTTTTCAGATTCTATAGATATTTTTTTTTTTGGTAGATTCAGATTCTATAGATATAGTTTCCTTTGTCCATTTAAATCCTACTACCACAAGAAAAATAGATGGAAGTTTATGGAAGAATCTATTATGAATTTAATAAGCTTAAGTTTATGGATGATTTATTTTTTTTTAATTTGATAATATTTATATGTAAATTTAGGTATATAAAAAATTATTAATTAAAATTTATAAATTATTTATATATAATTATTTATAAAAAAATAAAAAAATAATTTAATTAAATTTTTATATAAATCTAAATATTATTAATTAAAATTTATAAAAATTTAATTTTTAATTTAAATTAATAATTTATTTTAATAATAAATTAATGATTAAAACATCAATAATCCAACCATGTATTAGAATTTTCCGGAAGTCCACTATAGATAGTTGATATGACTTATAACTTCAGACGTGAGTGTGGGGCCGTTTTATATTAGAGTCCATTGATAGATCTTGTCATTATAACTGTTGAATATTGCAAAAAATAAATCAACGGACCAAAAGTAATACAGTTTATTTGGTCAACTGATTTTCTTACCATTAAAACACAAAGCCTTACAAAAATAGTATTTACAACATTGTCACAAAATTGAATTTTGAAACCCATTTCAAAAAATGATATCAGCCCCCTCTTTTAGGCGGTGATTCTTCATAAGTTTTAATATTTATTTTTCAATTGTCATTATATTAAAAAAAAATTATAGAATTGATATAATAACATAAAAATTGCTTTATGAGAGGAAAAAAAGTCATAGTTTTTATTTCTTTTTAATATGTATAAAAGAAGAAGTAATACAGAAAACATTTTTTTGGAATCTTGAAGAAGAGAACAGGTGGAAGAGTAGCTTGTGTTTGGCTAAAATGAATATTTGTTTAACTTATTTTGATTAAAATTATTTTAAGTTGGGAAGTCACCAACCATCTTGCTGTGGGTACAATTAGGGTGGTTATCTTGCTGCTTACATTTGAGGGCGTCTTATTTAAGAACGAATTGCTGCAGAGACAGATAGGGAAGAAGATCAAACTTGATGTCTTTTATGGATTTGTCATGGCAATAGATGAAACGGGAACTTGGGTTTGTAGTCCAACCATCTAGAAGAGATTTTAAATCTGAATCTGCTATAAATTATTTCACTTCAAAATAGGAGAAGGATTGATCTGAAAATACAAATAGTTGAAAAAAATTTCAGTAATAAAATATTTGCCCTTTCTCAAAAATTAAAAACCTATAGTCTAAGTTTGAATAGAGGATTTACAGTAAAACAACCCCTGCTATGGTCCTGTTGTCACTGTTAATTCAGCTCTAAAATTAACTCTAGGTTGAATCAGTACTACAAACAAACTCTCTTTGAAATTACTTAAAATTCATCCACAATATGAGTTGTAGAAAGGAATTTCTCATAAGCAATCTACAAGAAAAAAGAAGAAAATTGTAACTAGGAAATAGTGAGAAAAAAAGTTGAAGCAGATCGGAATATCAGATATGTAGCAAATTAAGTGTTGGAAGAGCAGGAGGAGAATCAGTGAAAGAGGTGGTGGTTGAGGTGAATTGAAGATGATGAAGATGCAGAGGCCTCTATGTGCAAATATATATAATGTAATGATTTTTTTTGTAAAATTTAATAAATTTATTAATGCAGGTAAAGTTAACGGTTCATTCTCGGACTTTTGACCCAAGGGTCTAGTATAAACACACCCGTGAGTGGGTACAACTAGGATTGCTTCATTTAGAGTATGTTTGGCATAGATTTTATCAGTGTCAACAATTTTATTTTTAAAATTTTTTATTATTATTCATCTTATATTTGATAATTCTTTTTTAATTTTTATATGAAATCTAATATATTATAATAATTTTTTTTATAAGTTTAAAATTTAATATTTATAATTTTATATTATACATTATTTTAAAAATTTTGAAATATATATTATTTTATTTTTAATTAAATAATTTTTTAATTATTATATATCTCTTTTAATAAATTAATATAAAAAAATAAATTTTTTATATTATTTAAATAAAATATATTATTTTAAAATTATTTTTTTATATTCGTGGTATTGAAAACGCACCCCTACAGTGGTTCACATCACTATCCACAAAGCAATCATTATACTTTTAGATTCTAAAGATATGGTTTGCTTTGTCCATTTAATCCTAGTGCCACAGGAAAAATAGATGGGACTCCACTATAGGTAGTTGATATGACTTGTAACTTGGGTCGTGAGTGGGTACAACTATGATTGCTTCGTTTAGAGCATGTTTCTCGCACAGATTTTATTACTCTATCAACAATTTTTTTTAATTTTTTATTATTATTTATCATATATTTAGTAATTCTTTTTTAGTTTTTATATGAAATCTAATATATTATAATAACTTTTTTTATAAGTTAAAAGTTTAAAATTTATAATTTTAGATTATATATTATTTTAAAGATTTTGAGATATATATTATTTTAATTTTAATTAAATAAATTTTTAATTATTATATATCTTTTTTAATAAATTAATATAATTTTTTTTATATTATTTAAACGAAATATATCATTTTAAAATTATTTTTTTATATTCGTGATATTGAAAACGCACTCCTAGAGTAGTTCACATCACTATCCACAAAGCAATCATTATACTTTTTAGATTTTATAGATATGGTTTCCTTTGTCCATTTAATCCAACTACTACAACAAAAGTAGAAGCGAGTCCACTAGGCAGTTAATATGATTTGTAACTTGGGATGTGAATGGGTACAACTACGATTGCTTCATTTAGAGCGTGTTTATCATAGATTTTATTACTGTATCAATAATTTTATTTTTTAAATTTTTTATTATTATTCATCATATATTTAGTAATTCTATTTTAATTTTTATATGAAATTTAATATATTATAATAATTTTTTTATAAGTTTAAAGTTTAAAATTTATACTTTCAAATTATATATTATTTTAAAGATTTTAAGATATATATTATTTTATCTTTAATTAAATAAATTTTAATTAATAAATACATCTTTTAATAAATTAATATAAAAAATAATTTTTTATATTATTTAAACAAAATATATTATTTTAAAATTATTTTTTTATATTCGTGATGTTGAAAACGCACCCCTACTGTAGTTCACATCATTATCCACAATGCAATCATTATACTTTTTAGATTCTAAAGATATGATTTTCTTTGTCCATTTAATCCTACTACCACAAGAAAAATAGATAGGAGTCTACTATAGTTGATATGATTTGTAACTTGGGACGTGATTGGGTACAATTATGATTGCTTCATTTAGAACATGTTTCGCACAGATTTTATTACTATATCAATAATTTTATTTTATAAATTTATTATTATTATTCATCATATATTTGGTAATTTTTTTTTAGTTTTTATATAAAATCTAATATATTATAATAATTTTTTTTATAAATTTAAAGTTTAAAATTTATAATTTTAAATTTTATATTATTTTAAAGTTTTTGAGATATATATTATTTTATTTTCAAGTAAATAAATTTTTAATTATTATATATCTCTTTTAATAAATTAATATAAAAAATTATTATTTTTATATTATTCAAACTAAATATATTATTTTAAAATTACTTTTTAATATATATATACATAAATAATTTATAGTTGATATGATTTGAAACTTGGGACGTGAGCGGTACAACTACGATTCTTTCATCTGAATTATTAGAAGTTTGCAACCGAGGACGTGAGTGGGAAGTTACAACCCTAATTCCTTCATTTAAATAATTAAAAAATTATTATGCTAACAAGTGTCTTAAAAAATTAAAATAAAATATTAAAATTAAAACAAAATATTTAATATATTAAAAATTAAAAAAAGTTTCCTTTTTTTATTTAAACTTTTCATTTTAATTTTCATAACAAATATACTTGGTAATAATAAAATCTTTAAAAATACATATAATCACATGATATTTCTTTTTATTCAACTAGTAAGTATATATATATATATATATATATATTATTGTAAGAGATTAAAATGAATAAACATTGACCATATATATATACACTTAAATAATTAATAGTTGATATGATTTGAAACTTGGGATGTGAGCGTACAACTATGATTCTTTCATCCGAATTATTAGAAGTTTGCAACCGAGGACGTGAGTGGGAAGTTACAACCCTGATTCCTTCATTTAAATAATTAAAAAATTATTATGCTAACAAGTGTCTAAAAATTAAAATAAAATATTTAATATATTAAAAATTAAAAAATGTTTCTATTTTTATTTAAACTTTTCATTTTAATTTTCATAACAAATATACTTGGTAGTAATAAAATCTTTAAAAATATATATAATCACGTGGTATTTCTTTTTATTCAACTAGTAAGTATATATATATAGTTAAAAAAAATTTATTGTGAGAAGATAAGATAAATAAATATTAAATATATATACATACACTTAAATAATTAATAATTGATATGATTTGAAACTTGGGACGTGAGCGGTGCAACTATGATTCTTTCATCTGAATTATTAGAAGTTTGCAACCGAGGACGTGAGTGGAAAGTTACAACCCTGATTCCTTCATTTAAATAATTAAAAAATTATTATGCTAACAAGTGTCTAAAAAATTAAAAATAAAATATTTAATATATTAAAAATTAAAAAAATTCCTTTTTTATTTAAACTTTTCATTTTAATTTTTATAAAAAATATACTTGATAATAATAAAATCTTTAAAAATACATATAATCACGTGGTTTTTCTTTTTATTCAACTAGTAAGTGTATATATATAAATATATATATATATATATAAATTAAAAAATTTCCTTTCTTTATTTAAACTTTTCATTTTAATTTTTATAAAAAATATACTTGATAATAATAAAATCTTTAAAAATACATATAATCACGTGGTTTTTCTTTTTATTCAACTTGTAAGTGTATATATATATATATATATATATATATATATATATATATATATATATATAAAATAGTTGATATGATTTGAAACTTGGGACGTGAGCGGTACAACTATGATTCTTTCATCTGAATTATTAGAAGTTTGCAACCGAGGACGTGAGCGGGAAGTTACAACCCTGATTCCTTCATTTAAATAATTAAAAAATTATTATGCTACCAAGTGTCTAAAAACTTAAAATAAAATATTAAAATTAAAATAAAATATTTAATATATTAAAAATTAAAAAAAGTTTCCTTTTTTATTTAAACTTTTCATGTTAATTTTCATAACAAATATACTTGAGAGTAATAAAATCTTTAAAAATACATATAATCACGTGGTATTTCTTTTTATTCAACTAGTAAGTATATATATATTGATCATATAATCATATATGAATGTTTAAAATTAAAAGTTATTTAAATATCATGTGATCACTTTAAAAAATTATATATATATATGTTTTAATTTGTCATTCATGTAAGATTCAATAACAAGATTTACCCATCTCATCTCTTTCAATTAGCATTTCTCTTTCTCTCTCTATATATATATATTTCAATTAAAGCATATTTGGTTTTAATTGTAAAAGATGATATAATTCTTTTACATTAAAAGTACCAGTCATGGACCGAGATTTTGAGTCAGCATCAGGAGCAATTCCGCCCACCGGAATAATACCCAAATATTATTACGCCCTATCTTGATGAGTATATCTGTCTATTTATTAGGCACGAATCCCTCACAAAATCCTTGATGGATATGCACACTAATTATCCTACATAAATAAGAAAATTAGTTAAAAAGGATCATAATTCCTAATGGATACTAATCTTAAATAACCGCATTGCACACATCCTAATGCGCTCTTATGAATATCATGTCAGGTCTCAAAGGTATGTATCTCCTCTGATATACAGACTGTCTTTCTTGAGCACGGTCTAACTTGAGCGTCGGAGTATATTTTGCAGGTACCTACCCCCACGCACCACCGTAGGAGCATTTGTGCTGCGGATGAGACCACCATATACGTACCTATCTCAGGTATTATCTGAATTCACTTCAGAACATTGGCACCATCTGTGGGGAACGATAAACTTCTATTTCCATCACCATAATCATAATTAGTAACGCAGACAGTTTCCAAGCATGACTTAGTTCGCTTCACGAATCTCATCGAGATGGCCCTCAAAAAGTCATATTCCATGCTCTTGTAGATGGCTACCCCACAAAGTTGTAAAAGTTCAAAACTTTCCACAATAACTCATCTCCTTCCTCACTTAGGGAGTAACTTAGCAGCCATAAAAAACCCTTTTGGGTTTCGTCCAAGATGGCACAGAACAGTCGTCCCACAGTTGGCTGTCGCACGCCACTCCTATTCCTAGAAGATCCATAGTGTTCGGAACCACGTTAACAGCCAACGAACCTCCATGCTTCTCCCCTTACCATCCGAGGAAGCAAAAGAGGGCGAACGTGATGGTAGTCATTGTGGAGCGATGGAGGACGTGGTGGTGGATGTGCAGGGTGAGCCAGTGTGCCCGTGAGTTCAAATGGTGGTGAGAGTGAACCACATCGTTCCACCACCTACACCCATCCTCGTCGTGCCTTCAAAGAGCAACAGCCATGCTGAGATGGCTCCACCACGTCTCTGTCAAGTGAACCCGTGCTCATGCCCACCCGTGCTACCATGTCCATGTAGCCGTTGTGCATTGCCAAGTTTAGAACTCGATTGACTCGGTTGAGGGGCAACGACCAACGCCCAGACTCCTTGCTAAGTTCGTATTACCCGTTCTGAACTGATATGCCCTCACCTGGTTATCTCGTCATTAACAGTTGTGCATTGGATGACTCATGCCCATACTCCATGCCCAGTTGACATGCGTAGAAGGTGGAGTCCTGAGTGGTGATGGATTTTCGGCGTCTCTTTTACCGGTGTCTGGTTCACAGCATAGCGTCAAGGGGAGAAGACTAGACCATTATGGTCTCTAGTTCTCTTTGCCACTCGTGTGGACGTCCGCCATAACTGAGGCCACATGAGTACGACCAATGCAGCCCGAGACCATCTCCAGGTCTCCAACCGCTTGAGCAAATCCTCAATCGCGACCAGACCCACGAACCTCAGTCCCTACTCATGATCATTCACGACATTAAGGTTGCTGGTGCCAGAGGCTCCACATAAGTCACGATGATGATGACCCTGAGAACCTCCCAGTCTCAGATCTGAACACTCGCTAGCGCCCCTAGTTTGACGCGCATAGTGGGTTTCTAATAGTGGGTGCATCATATCCTTCTTGCTGACAAAGTCTGTGCAGCGCGTCGATGTAGGAAGACAACACGTGTGCAGAAAGCTCGCTGGTTTGGAGACCCTTACCGTTTTTGTTGTAGCTACTGCCATTGAACAGTAACCGCAAGCAAGAGCACGTGCAACTCAGAGAAACCCCATTCCTTCTATTATGCAAACAATAAAAGTGAATATGCCGCTCCAAACATCCTTCGTTAACACGTTGTTCGAGGAAGTGGCTGTTGAGTTGAAAACATGATTGAGGGGTCGTTTTACAACATTATAGTAATGGTACTAACATACCTGACATCACTGTACCAAAGTTCATCTCATCTGAGAGTTCTTGCAGGGATGGCCTCTTTAGCCAATCAGTTATAAGTTTTATGTTTAGGAAGACTCTTGGGTAGTGCTTCAACTGCTATTTGACCATACACGGTGCTTTGAACTCTTGTTACATTGGTATGCTGTTCAAGAGTTTGAATATGTGATTTCATTGTCACTATTGGGGTCGCAATGTCATAATGGATATCTTATGCCTTAAAAATTAGAGGAGAAAGACTTTTAATAATTGGCTCTAATTCCTCTAGTGTGACAGGATCCCTTGTCGTGAAGACCAGTTATTATTTACTGGTTGTTTGGTATTACTCGAATTAAAGAAGATCATTTATTCTGCCAGGTATGTTTCAGTCGCGACCTCGAGTTCACGAGTACTTCAACTTGACGTAACCCGTAAGGTTACCACACCTTGGTGAAGTTGAAGGAATACAAGGTTCGAAGAGAATCAGTTATTCCGACAACAATACATGATTGCCAAACAGGGGAATCCACTTGACTACCCTCTAGAGGCAAGTTGCGCATTCAAGGGTCTTAACTCGTGCCCATATAAGTCTAACCTTAACCCAAAAACTAACAAGTTTATAAAGGTTGAGTGTATTCTTAAAAAGTCTCAAAAGACCCTCAAGCCGGACTCTGCCTTGAGACTGTCCACTAAACTTGTTCCCAATGGGATCACGGAGTGCCTTACATTCTAGGATAAGAGGGCAACCCACCACTGAGGTCGTTCCCAATGGGATCAGGGAATGCCTTACACTCCGCCCTATCTTATGTTAAACAAGTTGTGCAGTAGAAAAATCCTAAGTCTTGAAAAATTCACGCACTAAACTGTAAACATTAAAAGACTCAAGCAAGGACCACTTAAACCAAAGTCACAAGGGATCCTAGACACCAAAGCGGTTAGTAATGGACCCCAGACAAGGTTTCTATACTGAAGTCACGAGGGATCCTAGACATCAAAGCAGTTGGTAATGGACCCCAGACAAGATTCTTATTATACCAAAGTCACGATGGATCCTAGACACCAAAGCGATTGATAATGGACCCCAGACAAGGTTTCTATACCAAAGTCATGAGGGATCCTAGACACCAAAGTAATTGGTAATGGACCCCAGACAAGATTTTTATACCAAAGTCACGAGGGATCCTAGACACCAAAGCGATTGGTAATGGACCCCGGACAAGGTTTCTATACCAAATTCACGAGCGATCCTAGACACCAAAGCATTTGGTAATGGACCCCGGACAAGGTTTCTATACCAAAGTCACATGAGATCCTAAATGTCACTGCATACAGTCGTGACCCCGTCAGGAATTCACTCATGACGTACAGTCAAGACCTCCCAAATACATGGGGGCAATGTATGACACATCTCGGACAGAGGAATGACAACATAAGCAGAGTTATCCGACTCGGATCTTGACATTACACGCCAACCCCGGAGGCATACTATGATATATCGCGGACCTTGGCCCTTTAGAAAACATCGTGAGATCCAGTGTTAACTCTGACTTAGATCCATTTGTTCACTGCGTGTTGTGCATTCCTGCTAAACATGGGTACCATGACACTTAGCTGTCCCATTTAAGCGTCAAGCTAGGGGCAAATATTCTGGACCAAGATTTTGGGTCAGCATTAAGAGCAACCCGACCCACTAGAATAATAACCAGATATTACTACGCGCTATCTTGATGAGCATATTTGCTTATTTATTATGCACGAATCCCTCACAAAATCCTTAATGGATATGTACACTAATTATCCTACATAAACAGAGAAATTAGTTAAAAGAGATAATAATTCCTAACGGATACTAATCCTAAATAACTGCATTGCACACATCCTAATGCGCTCTTATAAATATCATGTTAGGTCTCAAAGGTATGCATCTCCTCTGATATACAGATTTCCTCTCTTGAGCACGGTCTAACTTAAGCGTCGGAGTGCCTTTTACAAGTACCCACCCCCTCGCACCACCACAGGAGCAGCTGTGCTACAGAGGAGATCACTACATACGTGCCTATCTCATGCAATCCCCTGACTAGATTTTACCTTTTGAGTTGATGTGTGATGCTAGTGATTTTACTGTGGGCACTGTTTTAGGCCAAAGAAAGGAAGGTAAGCCTCATGTGATTTGTTAAGCAAGTAGAACTTTAAATAGTACACAAATGAATTATACCACTACTGAAAAGAACTACTTACTGTAATATTTGCACTAGACAAATTTTGATCTTATTTAATTAGTTATTTTGTTGTGATTTTCATCGATCATGCTGCTGTTAGATATTTGATGTCTAAACAGGATGCCAAACCAAGATTAATACGGTGGATCTTGTTGCTTCAAGAATTGAACATCACAATAAAAGATAAGAAAGGAGCCGAAAATGTTGTCGCAGATCATTTGTCCAGACTTACAACAGGCTCACCTTTTGATAGCACACTCATCAATGATTCTTTTCTCGATGTATTTTTATTTTTTGTCTATTCCATGCCTTGGTTTACTAGCATAGTCAACTTTCTTGTAACAAGAAAGATGCCGCCTCAATGGACACACTAAGATAAAAGGAAATTTTTGACAGAGGTGAAAATTTTTTATTGGGATGACCTATACTTGTTCAAATATTGTCTTGACCAAATCTTTTGGAGATGTGAGCCCGACAGTGAGGTAGGTAGTGTCATTAAATTTTGTCACTCAGAAGCATGTGGAAGTCACTTTCCTTCAAAGAAAATAGTAGCAAAAATCTTGCAGTGCAGATTTTATTAGCCTACTTTATTTAAGGACTGTTATACTTTTTGCAAAAGTTGTGAAAACTGTTAGAAATTAGGCTCCATTTCAAAAAGAAACATGATGCATTTGAACCCTATCATTGTCATTGAAATTTTTAATTGTTGGGGAATTAATTTCATAGGTCCATTTCTATCCTCATTTGAATTTGTGTATATTTTAGTTGCAGTTTATTATGTCTCAAAACGGATTGAGGCGATTCTATGCCGACACAATGATCATAAAACTGTTCTCAAATTTTTTTAAAAAATGTCTTGTGTCGATTTGGAATCCCTCGAGCTATCATCAGTGATGGGGAAACACATTTTTGCAATAAACTATTTGAATCTTTAATGAAAAAATATGGTATTTCACACAAAATTGCCACCCCTTATAACCCTCAGACAAATGGACAAGTTGAATTAGCAAATAGGGAGATTAAACAAATTTTGGAAAAAACAGTTAACCCAAATCGTAAAGATTGGTCTTTAAGACTAAACAATGCACTTTGGGCTTACCGCACTACTTTCAAAACATCTTTAGGCATGTCACCCTATCGGTTAGACTATGGAAAACCTTGTCACTTGCCTATAGAACTGGAGCATAAAGCATTTTTGGCTATTAAAGCTTTTAACCTAAATCTTGATGATGCTTGCAAGATACGCAAATTGCAATTAAATGAACTTGAGGAATTGAAAAGTGATGCATATAAAAACACAAAGATCTATAAAGCTAGAGCAAAAGCTTTTCATGACAAGTCAATTTTGAGAAAATCTTTTGAAATTGGTTAAAAAGTTCTGCTTTATAACTCTCATCTGCACCTATTCCATGGAAAATTGAGATCTAGGTGGAGTAGTCCTTTTGTTGTCAAACATGTGTATCCTCATAGGGCCATAGACATTGAGAATCCTAGGAATGGTAATGTGTTTAAAGTCAATGGACAAAGACTCAAACCATTTCTGGAAAACTAAGTTGATGGGGTAAAATTTATCTCTATTTCTAATCCTTGTTATGAATAGAATTTATTCTAATTTTGTTGCCTTCTTTTTGCAGTTCTTTGTGTTCTCTGTTAAATGGTGGATAACGATATTTCGTGGCTCTCGAGTCTGTTTGTTTTCAGTTTCCCATAATAATTGAATCATTCTTCTTTAAAATGAATGTCATTCTCTCAAATTTAAGAAAATATTTTCCTTCCCTCCCTCAAAATGCTCTTACAAAAATCTACAAAGCTAGATGTGAAAGATTGAGACTGTTAATGCACAAGGGTATGCCGGAAGATGTACGCTGGATAATTGAAGCAAAGATCTGTCTAGCAGGTGAGTGTTCAATTTCATTTGACTCATACATGTCAAGTCTTGAAAGAAGTTCGTATTCTAAAAGGAGAAGATCAAAAAGGTTACAAGTCTGTTACAAATGTGCACAATGAAATTGTAACAAGCGATGTCGTTCTTTGGGAATGGTTTCACAAATCGAGAAGATAAAATATTTTTCATTAAGAATGGACTAAATAAGGAGTCATTAGATGATATCTTATTGACTCTTGAGACGCATTCTTATGGATCTGCGCATCGTAAACTTCTTAATTTGTGGAATCTCTTCAAGGATGAACAAAAATGTTACAGTCTTGGGAATCTGACTCTAAAAGACCTTGTTTGCCAATTTATAAGAAATTTGGATGGGAAGCTTATCATTTACTCATAGAAGGTATTTAAGTCATTACTGGACGTGAAACCAGAGGTAGATGTGAGCCATATCCACAACAACTTGTACATATTATATTCTTCTTCTTCATGTTTTCTTAAAAAAAAAAGAAAAAAAAGAAAGAAAAAGAGAAAAAGCAAAACTTCAGCTATACTTGGTCTTTAATTCAATTAGAAGCCCCAGACAGAAGCCCGTCTTGTCATTGACTAGGGTGGACCTTTGCACACTGGTCCTTAAATAAGGTTTGTGTACCATGCTCTGTAGAAAGCCGCATTCCATAACACAATGTTTACCATTTAGGCATTGTGGAGTTGATGGAGAGGCAGAAGCATCCTACTCTGGTTATTAGTGAGAAGTAACCTGCGACTGCCAAAGCACATGAGACATTTGAGCTTGATCCTCTCTTTTATTAGAAGGGGCTCTCAGCGCCCTGGGATGGGATGTTCTGGATCTTGGACATTACGAGTTTTAGATTTTAGCATCTTTGTTAATGTTACGAACCCAAGTGTGAGCTCTCCAAGTTCCAGACCCAGGATGAAAACCCATAATGGTTTCTTTCTTTTTCCTTTCTTTGAATAAACGGGCGTGAGTGTCTACTGCACTGGTGACACGCAACTCAAAGATATGCCATTACTACACTCGTGACGCGCAGTATTAAGATACGCCATGAAAACTATATATAAAGGTATGTCATCATTTGTTATATTTCTTTTATCTTTGTATGATTTTGTTATATTTTGGTTTTGGACAGATGATTCTTTGAGCAGGGTCCTTCAGGGATTTCTAGACTTCTTTACCCTGATAGTTTTCTAGAAGTTAAAAAAAACAAAAAAAAAGATTAGTCAAAAGGAAGCAGTGAGGGAAGCAGCATGAAAAGAAAGTCAGATCTGACACTTCATCTATAACTTTTCTTTACTTTTGATTTTATTTATCATACTTTGTTTCTATATAAATTTGTGTCATATTTCTCTTTTTAGTAATTGCCGCAACAGGTAATATCTTCTATCCTTCACTCATCTATATTTTAACATTGAGGACAATGTTGTGATTTGGTTGGGGGGAAAGATAGTTGACCTGAAAAAAAAACAAAACAAAAAACAAAAAAACAAATTTTTTTTAGAAAGTATGATATAATTGTCATGAACTTACTAAACTAATGAATGATGACAGAGTAAGAAGTAATTTTACTCCTAAGACACATCTAGATTGGAGAAGTAACTATTCTGTGATGATTTGTGGAAGTAACAAAGTTTTATTGTTTGATTTTCTTTGAATGATTCAAGTGAATGAATTCTCACATCCTTTAAGGCAATTGAAATTCAGGGATTATAGCATGGTTGAATAAATTGTCTTCTGTCTTAAATTTCACATGCTTGGTTATGGATGTTAAATTTATAGATTGAGAATGATAGATATATGCCTTGTGAGATTTTGAGCTTATTGATGAATGAATTGAATATTCTTAACATTCTCTTCTTTCTTGTGTGATTTTTTTCACTCATGGAATTGTTTCTCTAGAACTTGCTTTGATTCTTTTTGAGGCTATATTTTCACATGCATACATAAAAATAATTGAGACATTTTTCTTGAAATAATTACTTTAACCAAATAGGCAGCCTTGCTCAGCAGCATATTGTCTCAATATGATATCAAGCACTCTTATGACTTCTTGGAAATTCTCTAATTCTTGCTAACGTAAGGCATTGGAAATGACCTATTTCCCTTTGCTTAATCCCTTTGAGATTATTTGAATATTCCTTGTTTCTAGCTCATTATGTGCCTTAAATGAAAAATCATATTCTTACATGATTTTAGGGAATAAGAGAGCATTGACTTTGTTAATGGATGAGTTTCTAAATAAGTGTGGGGGTATGTATGCAAAATGGATTGGTGAAAGAGGAAAGAGTAGTTAATTGAAAAAAAATGTGTGTATATTTATGATCTAAAAAAACAAAAGAAAAACAAATGTGTAAAGAAGGGTCAACAAGGCAAAAAGGGAAGAAGAAAAGAATATGTAAAGGGAATTTGTATTAGGTGGAGTTGGGATAAACTTTCATGCTTGTTAATTGAACTCAGCTTTCATGCTGTTTTATTCTCTTTGGTATTTATCTTGTCATATACATATTATCCCCTCTCCTTTACCATGGCCCTATTACAACCTTGAATAAAGTCCTTATGATTTGTGTGTGCATGTGTTCTGAGTAGTGGAGAAGTAGAAGATAAGCAAGCTTATGGTAGTGTAATTTTTCATGGATTGAATAGAGTGAAATACTTACCTTTTAAATACTTGAGGGATTGAGAGTGAATTCTGTGAGGATTTATCATTCTTGATTCATTCTTTTCAACTGAAGTTTTCTTACTTGTTGGTTTGAGATGTGAAGAAATGTTACCTCATTAATGCTTTGATCCCTTGAATTTCTAGTTGCTCTTCTTGATTCATCGAGTCTTTTAGAGTTTTTAGCTTTTGAGTCTGTGTCGTTTTTCTTTGTTTCCTAGCTTTAGTCTTATGTGTTTTGCTCAGGAGTACAAAAGCTAAGTGTGAGAGAATTTGATAACAATATATTTTATATATTTTATAACCTTTTCACTGGGCTTCTTAAGGTTCAATTAGGTTTAATTAAGTTGATTTTGTCACATTCTATGATATTGGACCTAATTGGATCATTAAAAGAATTATTGCATGAATTAACTTTAATTTATCTCTTCGACAATATTCAGTAAATTGACTATAATTTGAGTTACATATGTCTGATTTATGTGATTTTGGTCTTGTAGGAAAGCTAAGACAATTCCCTACAACTTTCATGAAGACCTCAAGAGCCATATCACAAGCTTGGATAACTCAAATTGGAATTGAAGTAAAAACTAGAGTGCAAATCCTAACAGCTTGACCTCTGTGTACTCATCAGGCTATATCTCCGGCTGTAGGAATGATAACGGGCTGAAATTTTGGTAGTTGATAGTTAAGATCCAAATCTATAACTTTCATGAAGAACTTTTCGCGATTCTGAGGTCTAGTAAGTCATATTGGGCTTGCAAGTTAGAATAGAGGAGCTAAAATTGGGTCTAAGCAGTTTCAATGATTGGGTCATATCTTGGGCTGTAGGAGGCTAAATTGGATGGTTCAAGTGGGCATTTGATAACCAAGACAAAGTCCTACAACTTTCATGAAGGTCACTTTTTGAGATTCTATCAGCAAGCATGAGTTTGGCACCAAATTATTTTGTACAAGTGAAGACAAGCATTTTTTGCAATCATCCACCTACTCCTCAATCATCCACTTAATCATCCACCCACTCCTTAATTATCCACCAACTCCTTAATTATCCACTCACTCCTTAATTATCCATCTACTCATTGTCCCACTCATTGTGATCTTTTGATTGTGATGCTCTATAAAAGGTAGCCTTGGCTGCCTATGAGAAAAATCTTGGTTTTAGATCAAAGTCATGCTATTATGTTATTTACTTATTGTAATTTTCTTTTGTTGTAAATAGAAGTTATGATCTTCTTCTTCTTCTTCTCTCTTTCTTTCTTCTTGTTCATAGGTAACTAATTTTCATCTTGCTTGGGTGAAGGAGTGAAACTAATTTGGTAATAAAATAAGGTTAGATTAATTTATTTCTTGTGCTTAAATGATATATTATCAAGTAATCATTGTATGTATTGTATTTTGTTTCTAATCAATTTAGAAACCCTCCTTGTAAAGTGGAGTTCTTGATTCATTGTAGATAAGTGGTTTGACACAATGAATGCTTGAACCAATTTACAAGTGTTGGTAAATAATTAAAGGAACCATAATATAAATACGTATATAATTCTAAATGGACTTTGAATGTTTTATTTTTCGATTAGAACTTCTGTTATGCGTGGATTTCAATTGAGTTATAAAAATAATTAATCTTGTCCTTAATTTATTACCAAAAGTGGATCTCTAAGCCCAAACAAGTTCTTTAATTTAATTGTGAAGAAGTTTTATTATCTTTATTATTGTGACAAAGTCTTTCCTTACCTCAAAGAATTTTTCTTTATCAATTCCTTGTTGATCGACCTCGGACTCACAAGAAATTTATTACTTGAGACAATATGCACTTAGGCTTGCATCATTTAATCCGCATCAAAATGCATGTGTTATTCTTGAATGTTGAAATGGAGACATTTAATATGTTCTTGAAATATTTTGGAGTATCGATGTTTGATGAGTTTTTATTCATTATAACTGGTTAACTAGTTTTTGTTTTTTTTTTTTCAAAATTTTATTACTTTGTGTATAAATATTACTAGTTGAAATTTACAGAGTTTTTTTTGTATATACAATTATATATAGTAAAAAGATATATAGGATTGGTCTAATTTCCCTATGTATAAGTTTGCATGTGTGTAAATATTAACGAGTTAAAATCTATAAGATTTCTTGTATGTAAAATATAGACCATACTTATTACCTATTAATCAAGTAACAAGTAATTAATCTCATTCAATTATTTATTTTAATATTATATCTATGTTACAGGTCATCAAGTATCGATGCTCCATAAATTTTTAAGACTATTTGAAACATTTCCTATTGAAATAAATCATATAAAGCTTATCTTTGAAGGTAAAAAATAGCTCTTGAACAAATTTTCCTTTTACCTCTTTGTCCAATAGCCATAAAGTTGATAGGAATATATTTGCTTAATCCTCTCCTTGCAGTAAAGCTTGCAACTTGGTTAAAAGTAACATATTAATCAGTCTTGCAACTGAGCTTCATTCCCCTACAAGAGTTCATACCACTATCCACAAAGCAATCATTATGCATTTGGATTCTATAGATATGCTTTCCTTTGTCCATTTAATCCTACTACCACAAGAAAAACTAAAGAGAGTACACTACGGTAGTTGATATGATTTGCAACTTGGGACTTGAGTGGGTACTATAATGATTGCTTTATTTGAATAATTAAAGGTTGATTTGTTTGTAATTGTATAACACTTATCTTGGAAGGTGAATAACGGCTCCAAAAGAAATTTCCCATTTGCCTCTTTATCCAGTTGTCACAAAGCTAATTGGATTGTATTTGCTTAATCCTCTCTTTGTGATAAAGCTTGCTGCTTAGTTAAAAGTTGCATATTAATCAGTCTTGCAACTGAGCTTCTTTCCCTATACTAGAGTTCATACCGATATCCACAAAGCAATTGTTCTGAAATAGATCCAGAGGGTACCTAAAGTAGGCACGTATACGGTGGTTTCCTCCTTGCGCAACTGCTGCCAAGCATATTGAACCAGGGGGGTGAGTACCTGCAAAGGTACTCCAACACTCAAATCAGGTAGTGTACAAGTAGGATTTATTGTTAGACCATTTGTGTACCACTAGTGCATGGGTCATTCAAGTAATACAAATACAGAGTATAAGTTCGTTCCCACGAGAATATATGGCTTCCATTACTAAGTAACAACCAATAGCTTAGCTAAATTCTATTCAAGAACATATAAAATAGAGAAAGTACAAATAAACTAAATCTAAACTACAAAAGCAATAAAGATAATGGTCTAGAGATCTAGGAAATCCTTCTTCACATTCTACTTCATACTAATGATATGCAATCCTTATAAGCAACTCAATGAATTATTAAGTTAGCTTGAGAATCTGATTTAGTCAAAAGCCTATGTCTAGTGCAATTAACCCTGGTGTTATTTACCCAATCCACTATGTTTCCATGAGAACTAGTGTAAACTTCATTAATGAACGATCTATTGTCAAACACTTGCTAATACATGGCTAAAAGGTATATTTCTATCTTGTTAGCAAATCAACTCATCCAAACTAATTGAACTTGTAGAACATGCATCAACCATACCATATCCATATCCATAAATCCCTATGTCTAGTTCATTTGCATCAACTAAGATCATGCAATTATTGGCCAAATAGGAGCAAGCATTAAGCATAGGCATGGAAGAACAAAACCAAACATCGATATAAACTCAAAAGATAACATAAACATCAATATTCATATAAAGATTTAAAGTATTTCCTAAATACAGCTTGGCTAATCCATGAACACGGAATTACACATCAAAACAGTGCTCAAAAGATAGGGAAGAGAAAAAAAACAAAGGGAGAAGAGGAACGAATCCATGAATATCATCCTTGAAGCTTGAATCTCCTTCCATGAAGAAGATGACCTCCAACCTGGCCTCCCTAGGTCTACAATCAGCCCAGAAATGAAGAACAGACCGCTGTCTCTCTAAAACTTAAAAACTAAAGCGGAGCTCCCTTGTAAATATGTTAAAATTCTATTTATAGACTCAGAAAAAATAGAGGCACACCGCGACATTAACATGCCTACGCCGCGACGCGTGTACATTTAGGTTAGGGACGTCGTGGCGTTAAAATTCCTGCGCCGCGACGTTCAATTCTTCAAGCTCTCTGACTTTTGATGCAGGGGAGGCAACACGCCGCAGCGTACGCTCCTCAGCGCCGTGGCGTGACAAGTTTGTCTGCAGAATTCTGCAGCAAACACAACTTTGCTGCTGTTTTTGCTCTTTTGGGTTCCTCTTGGGCTTTCTCATCAGTGTTGGTCCAAATCTTCCACCAATCTGCTTGTTTGCAACTCTTCCTGCAATAGAGAAATTACCAAATCAATGACAAATACAAAATCTACTTAATTAATAATATAATATGCACAGTTTGCTCAATATCATATAGGAAAGGTATCAGAATTGGATATAACAAATAGAAGCATAAAACTTTCTAAATATATATAAATACAAGGACTTTAGCAATCAGAGAAATACAGATATGGGGCACAAATAACTACACAATGTGGAGTTATCACACCCTCAAACTTAACCTTTTGCTTGTCCTCGAGCAAAACAAAGTATGACCAAGTAAACTTTCTTGAACAATTTATACTCAACATGCATTCAGCAACCTTCAATTTCAATTTTCTCTTTAAACAAAACCAGTGCAGAATGATTGCATCGGTCCTCAATGAATACAAAAATCTCACAATCAACTCCACACATACACAATCCTAAACATGCTAACAATCTAGCATCCTTTCATGCAAATCACATTTTTCACAAATATGCAAGATAAACTTCTCATATTCAAGTCATACACATCCGAATAAGTTTATAAGCATACATGTATATGAATCATAAAATCCGTAAAATTGAATCTAAACTCTCTCTCCACTAATGTAACACACGACTGAGGATCAAGAGGGTCTTTGCAGCTTGTAATGTAAGGCCAATGGTAACGGGTGTAAGAAAAGAAGGGAACTGATACATACAAACATTGAGAAACATAAACATATTATTTCACGACTTGAGACCATTCAAGTGATACTATCAGGGTATTCAATAGTGAAGGATCACAACTCGCTAGAACCATGCAATACTTTTCATTTTTAACTTTTCTTCTTTCATTGTTTGCTTTGTTTTTCTCTCATCTCATTTTTTTTTCTTTTTACTTTTACAAAGCAATTTCTTTTTTCTTTTGATTGCATTTGGTTCCTTCAAGCTCATTTTTCTTAAACACACATACCCCTACTCACTGGACTCACTTCAAGAAATAACACATCATATACTCAATAGACATTGAAGGTAGGAAGAAAATGCAATGTTTCACATGCATTAGAACGGTTAACAGGGTAAGGAATACAATGGTGAATGAAAAGCATATAAGGCCAAACAATTATCAGGCTTCAAAATGGGACCTAGAGATATCATCATATCAGGGTAGGGTAGGCTTAAAAAGCTCAATCGGTCCAAGAATACCCTAATCATTTCCTCAGTCATGCACAATCTAGGATTTCGCCTCAAGAGAGTTTAAAAACAACTTCTAGGATAATCGAAACTCTACATGCACATCCATAAACTTCCTCTAAACATGAACTCTTATCATTTTCAAAGTTACATTTACATCTAAGTGGAATGTAAATCATACATAAAAAGCAACTGAACTGTTTCACATGCTTCTGATCACACATGGTTTCCCTGAAAGTAATCAAATTGCAACCATTTATGTCATTGAACAACCAAGTCCACACTAGCATCTATTCAATCATTCAATCAAAATTGAAAAATTTTGCCCCAAAATCCCATCAACAATAGTCAAACTTAGCATATGATCATGATAACATACTGACTATCATTACTGCATACTCAAAATATCAAAAAATGTTATACAAATTCAACATTAGAATAACCAAAACATGTAATGATACTCCCCCAAACTTAATTGAAACAATATCTTCACTTTCCATTGCGGGGGACCTAAGCCTATCAATATCTGGAATGTGAGAGCTGAGAATACTACAAATACTTAAAAACACTTAAACTAAACTAACAATGTACAATATATACACTACAACATAACATACCGTAGCACACAGTATTCATGCCACGGTATTTGATCATAATGGGTGCCTTAAGTAGCACCCAAAACAAGTATCTTTTTTTTTTAACAAGTTTTTTAGGTAAGCGCCGCGACGTTAACATTACCACGCTGTGGCGCTGAGCTCATTGGAATTTGGCTCAAATGCGCACAAATACCTGTCATGCCGCGGCGTGCAACAAATTCATGCCGTGGCGTGAGTCATCAGCTTGAACAATTCTGCAGCAAATTTAGTTTTTCTGCAAAATTTTGCTCAAAGAGGTCCTCAACACCTCTCAAACTTGTCCAAAAGGCTAAAACACAAAATAGACAGCTAAAATATACAGAAACTCAAAATCACACATACTAACCTATATATAACTTCAAACTAAACATAAACATAAAACTAACTAAAACTTACTACAATCAAAATACTAACATATATAAGACTTAAAACTAAGTAAAGATACCAAAATCAAACTTACTAACTACTTAACTACAAAAATTAAACATACTAACATACTTATAACTTAAAATACAAGAAAAGCCTAAAAAGTAATTAAAACTACAAAAACTGACATACTAGCATATTTATGATTTAAAACTTACTAAAAACATAAAAACTAACAAGAACATAAAAACCTGGGTTCCCTCCCAAGAATGGTCTAAGTTATAGTCCCGGCAAGACTTTGTCAAGGTAAACCACCACATTGATTGCCGGTTTGATCACAAAAGAGATGGATTGGATGGTAGGCCTTCTTTCTCCTGAATGAGGTTCTCTATTGCGGTGTCTCGAGCTCCCACAAAGGCCTCGAATGATGAAGCTCATCCTCTATTTATTGTACCTAATCTACAAAGAATGGAAACTTAAATGAGAAAAGAACTATACAACTTAAATTAGAACTAGCTAAACTCATTGTTGATATTAACAAAATGGAATTAAACCATTATCCCCAGCATTTGCCAAGGACTTAGGCTAAACCATACGAAAATACACCATAATCCCCGGCAATAGCGCCAAAAACTTGTTAGACCATTTGTGTATCGCAAGTGCACGAATCATTAAAGTAATACAGATACAAAGTATAGGTTCGTTCCCACGAGGATATATGGCTTCCATTACTAAGTAACAACCAATAGTTTTGCTAAATTCTATTCAAGAACATATAAAATAGAGAAATCACAAATAAACTAGATCTAAACTACAAAAGCAATAAAGATAATGGTCTAGAGATCTAGGAAATCCTTCTTCACCTTCTACTTCATACTAATGATATGCAATCCTTATAAGCGACATCAATGAATTATTAAGTTAGCTTGAGAATCTAATTTAGTCAAAAGCCTATGTCTAGTACAATTAACCCTGGTGTTATTTTCCTAATCCACTATGTTTCCATGAGAACTAGTGTAAACTCCACTAATAAACGATCTATTCTCAAATGCCCGCTAATACATGGCTAAAAAGTATATTTCTATCCAGTTAGCGAATTAACTCATCCAAGCCAGTTGAACTCGTCGAATATGCATCAACTATACCATATTTATATCCATAAAGCCCTATGTCTAGTTCATTTGCATCAACCAAGATCATGCAATTATTGGCCAAACGAGAGCAAACATTAAGCATAGACATGGAAGAACAAAACCAAACAGCAATATAAACTCAAAAGATAACACAAATATCAATATTCATATAAAAATCCAAAGTATTTCCTAAATACAGCTTGGCTAATCCATGAACACATAATTACACATCAAAACAGTGCTCAAAAGATAGGGAATAGAAGAAAAAAACAAAAGGAGAAGAGGAACGAATCCATGAATATCATCCTTGAAGCTTGAATCTCCTTCCATGAAGAAGATGACCTCCAACCTGGCCTCCCTAGGCCTACAATCAGCCCAGAAATGAAGAACAGGCCGCTATCTCTCTAAAACTTAAAAACTAAAGCGGGGCTCCCTTGTAAATATGTTAAAATTCTATTTATAGACTCAGAAAAAATAGAGGCACACCGCGACATTAACATACCTACGCCGTAGCGCGTGTACATTTAGGTTAGGGACGCCGCGACGTTAAAATGCCTGCGCCGCGATGTTCAATTCTTCAAGCTCTTTGACTTTTGATGCAGGGGAGGCAACACACCGCAGCGTACGCTCCTCAGTGCCGTGGCGTGATAAGTTTGTCTGCAGAATTCTGCAGCAAACACAATTTTTCTGCTGTTTTTGCTCCTTTGGGTTCCTCTTAGGCTTTCTCATCAGTGTTGGTCCAAATCTCCCACCAATCTGCTTGTTTGCAGCTCTTCCTGCAATAGAGAAATCACCAACTTTAAACAAATGCAAAATCCACTTAATCAATAATATAATACGCACAGTTTGCTCAATATCATATAGGCAAGGTATCAGAATTGGATATAGCAAATAGAAGCATAAAACCTTCTAAATATATATAAATACAAGAACTTTAGCAATAAGAGAAATACAGATATGGGGCACAAATAACTACACAATGTGGAGTTATCACACCCCCAAACTTAACCTTTTGCTTGTCCTCGAGCAAAACAAAGTATGACTAAGTAAACTTTCTTGAACAATTTATACTCAACATGTATTCAGTAGCCTTCAATTTCAATTTTCTTTTTAAACCGAACTAGTACAGAATGATTGCATCGGTCTTCAATGAATACAAAAATCTTACAATCAACTCCACACATACACAATCCTAAACATGCTAACAATCTAGCATCCTTTCATGCAAATCACATTTTCCACAAGCATGCAAGATAAACTTCTCTTATTCAAGTCATACACATCCAGATAAGTTTATAAGCATACCTGTATATGAATCATAAAATCTACAAAATTGAATCTAAACTCTCTCTCCTCTAATGTAAACCACACATGACTGAGGATCAAGAGGGTCTTTGCAGCTTGTAATGTAAGCCAATGGTAACAGGTGTAAGAAAAGAAGGGAAATGATACATATAAACATTGAGAAATATAAACATATTATTTCAAGACTTGAGACCATTCAAGTGATATGATCAGGGTATTCAACAGTGAAGGATCACAACAGGCCAAAACCATGCAATGCTTTTCATTTTTAACTTTTCTTCTTTTATTGTTTGCTTTGCTTTTCTCTCTTCTTATTTTTTTTTACTTTTACAAAGTAATTTCTTTTTTATTTGGATTGCATTTGGTTCCTTCAGGCTCATTTTTCTTAAACACATATACCCCTACTCATTGGACTCACTTCAAGAAATAACACATCATGTACTCAACAGACATTGAAGGTAGGAAGAAAATGCAATGCTTTCACATGCATTTAAACTGTTAACAGGGTAAAGAATACAATGGTGAATGAAAAACATATAAGACCAAACAATTATCAGGCTTCAAAATGGGACCTAGTGATATCATCATATCAGGGTAGGCTTAAAAAGCTCAATCGGTCCAAAGAATGCCTTAATCATTTCCTCAGTCATGCACAATCTAGGATTTCGCCTTAAGAGAGTTTAAAAATAATTTCTAAGATAATCGAAACTCTATATGCACATCCATAAACTTTCTCTAAACATGAACTCTTATCATTTTCAAAGTTACACTTGCATCTAAGTGGAATGTAAATCATACATAAAAAGTAACTAAACTATTTCACATGCTTCTGATCACACATGGTTTCGCTGAAAGTAATCAAATTGCAACCATTTATGTCATTGAACAACCAAGTCCACACTAGCATCTATTTAATCATTCAATCCAAATTGAAAAATTTTGCCTCAAAATCCCATCAATAATAGTCAAACTCAGCATATGATCATGATAACATACTGACTATCATTACTGCATACTCAAATATCAAAACATGTTATACAAATTTAACATTAGAATAACCAAAACATGTAATGATACTCCCCCAAACTTAAGTGAAACAATGTCTTCACTTTCCATGGCAGGGGACCTGAGCCTATCAATATCTGGAATGTGAGAGTTGAGTATACTACAAATATTTAAAAATACTTAAACTAAACTAACAATGTACAATATATACACTACAACATAACATACCGCAGCACACATCATTCATGCCACGGTATTTGATCATAATGGGTGCCTTAAGTAGCACCCAAAATAAGTATCTTTTTTTTAACAAGTTTTTCAGGTGAGTGCCGCGGCGTTAACATTACCACGTTGCGGCACTGAGCTCTATGGAATTTAGCTCAAATGCACACAAATACCTGTCACGCCGCGGCGTACAACAAACTGACGCCACGACGTGAGTGATCAGCCTGCACAATTCTATAGCAAATTCAGTTTTTCGGCAGAATTTTGCCCAAAGAGGTCCTCAACACCAGTCAAACTTGTCCAAAAGGCTAAAACACAAAATGGACAACTAAAATATATAGAAACTCAAAATCACACATACTAACCTATATATAACTTAAAACTAAGCATAAACATAAATCTAACTAAAACTTACTACAATCAAAATACTAACATATATAAGACTTAAAACTAACTAAAGATACTAAAATCAAACTAACTAACTACTTAACTATAGAAATTAAACATACTAATATACTTTTAACTTAAAATACAAGAAATGCCTAAAAACTAACAAAAACTACAAAAACTAACATACTAGCATATTTATGACTTAAAATTTACTAAAAACATAAAAACTAACAAGAACATAAAAACCTGGGTTCCCTCCCAAGAATGGTCTAAGTTATAGTCCCGGCAAGACTTTGTCAAGGTAAACCACCACATTGATTGCCGGTTTGATCACAAAAGAGATGGATTGGATGGTAGGCCTTCTTTCTCCTGAATGAGGTTCTCTATTGCGGTGTCTCGAGCTCCCACAAAGGCCTCGAATGATGAAGCTCATCCTCCATTTATTGTACCTAATCTACAAAGAATGGAAACTTAAATGAGAAAAGAACTATACAACTTAAATTAGAACTAGCTAAACTCATTGTTGATATTAACAAAATGGAATTAAACCATTATCCCCAGCATTTGCCAAGGACTTAGGCTAAACCATACGGAAATACACCATAATCCCCGGCAATAGCGCCAAAAACTTATTAGACCATTTGTGTACCGCAAGTGCACGAATCATTAAAGTAATACAGATACAAAGTATAGGTTCGTTCCCACGAGGATATATGGCTTCCATTACTAAGTAACAACCAATAGTTTTGCTAAATTCTATTCAAGAACATATAAAATAGAGAAATCACAAATAAACTAGATCTAAACTACAAAAGCAATAAAGATAATGGTCTAGAGATCTAGGAAATCCTTCTTCACCTTCTACTTCATACTAATGATATGCAATCCTTATAAGCGACATCAATGAATTATTAAGTTAGCTTGAGAATCTAATTTAGTCAAAAGCCTATGTCTAGTACAATTAACCCTGGTGTTATTTTCCTAATCCACTATGTTTCCATGAGAACTAGTGTAAACTCCACTAATAAATGATCTATTCTCAAATGCCCGCTAATACATGGCTAAAAGGTATATTTCTATCCAGTTAGCGAATTAACTCATCCAAGCCAGTTAAACTCGTCGAATATGCATCAACTATACCATATTTATATCCATAAACCCCTATGTCTAGTTCATTTGCATCAACCAAGATCATGCAATTATTGGCCAAATGAGAGCAAACATTAAGCATAGACATGGAAGAACAAAACCAAACAGCAATATAAACTCAAAAGATAACACAAATATCAATATTCATATAAAAATCCAAAGTATTTCCTAAATATAGCTTGGCTAATCCATGAACACGAAATTACACATCAAAACAGTGCTCAAAAGATAGGAAATAGAAGAGAAACAAAGAGAGAAGAGGAAGGAATCCATGAATATCATCCTTGAAGCTTGAATCTCCTTCCATGAAGAAGATGGCCTCTAACCTGGCCTCCCTAGGCCTACAATCAGCGCAGAAATGAAGAATAGGCTGCAGCCTCTCTAAAACCTAAAAACTAAAGTGAAGCTCCCTTGTAAAATCTGTTAAAATTCTATTTATAAACTCAGAAAAATAGAGGTACGCCACGACATTAACATGTCTACGCCGCGGCACGTGTACATTTAGGTCAGGGACACCACGACTTTAAAATGCCTGCGCCGCGACGTTCAATTCTTCGAGCTCTCTGACTTTTGATGCAGGGGAGGCAACATGCCGCGGCGTACGCTCCTCAACGCCGCGACATGACAAGTTTATCTGCAGAATTCTATAGCAAACATAATTTTGTTGTTGTTTTTGCTTCTTTGGGTTCCTCTTGGGCTTTCTCACCAGTGTTGGTCCAAATCTTCCACCAATCTACTTGTTTGCAGCTCTTTCTGCAATAGAAAAATCACCAAATCAATGACAAATGCAAAATCCACTTAATCAATAATATAATACGCACAGTTTACTCAATATCATATACGAAAGGAATCAGAATTAGATATAACAAATAGAAGCATAAAACCTTCCAAATATGCATAAATACAAGGACTTTAGTAATCCGAGAAATAAAGATATGGGGCACAAATAACTACATACTGTGGAGTTATCATTTATGCAATTAGATAGCAGATACCTAATTAGGTTGTCTGGTATTTATAGAGCATCACTAGAATCGTAATAAGAGCAGTATTAAATGCTTGTACTTAGAAATGGTATCCTGCTTGAGGATTGCCTTCCTTTTATTATTAGAGAACATCCCTATAATATAGGAATATTGATATGACAATTATCAACTATTAGAGGTAGTTATGGATTCTATACTCTCATGAGATCATGATTGGAAGTTAAGGGTATCTGCATAGATCTAGCGATTGTTATAATCCAATGCATAGTCCGAGGTCAGAAAGCTTTGATCGAGGTGTTCATGGCAGGGTTCGATGGTATGCGTGCCTGCTTGATCCTATAGGATAGGATCCCAGATCATGGTCCAGAATAGTTGCCCCCAACTTGGCGCTTAGACAGTCTGAGTGTCAAGATAAGTTTCATTGGGATTGTTAGGCACATGGTGGACTAAGCCCTAGCTTTTGGTGCCAGGTTTCACGATGTCTCACACTGATGCTAAGGTCCATAATCAAACGTAAAATACCTCTGAGGTTGGAATGCGGTCAGAAATCGCGACAAGTCCTTGCTAACATTTCCACTCCTTAATCCGAGGTTTAGTTTCAGTTGCCCCCGTGGGTGATTCATGAGGTCTTCTTTTTTTCAGTAGCATCCTTTGCGACTTGGGCTCCTTAGAAACTATTGCTTTGACCTTTTCTTAGAGAATGGTTTCTCCTTCATTCTCTGCGCAATCTTGGAGAGCTTTGCCTCTTGTTGAGACTTTCTTCTTGTTCTTTCCCAAGTTTCGAAAAGTTTATCATGATCTTCGTAAACAGTTCTTCTATTAGATATCTCTCTTTCTCAGCGTATAAATGACAAATATCTCTCTCTCCTAGCGTACGAGGATGTATTTGATCTACGCTCTGTCATTGGGAAAATTTGTGAAACTTGTCATGTTGGATGAAGGCAATTGGAGACATAGAGCCCCAAGTCGTTCTCCTTCTCGACAAATCCTCTAAGAGCATTTGGGTATGCAGGGGGAACTATTGGGATTGCTCTGTGATTTGAAGTAGCTTGGGGTGATCATGAAACTAGCTAGGGTTCCGTGGAATGATCTCATGAAAAATTATGCCCCATCCAACAAAGGAGAGTGTACCCCAGTCTTTATTATCATGGTGAATGAGGCAGTGAAGAAGAATGTGATAGAAATTTTGGATCTGGCAGTAGTGTACCGCTTCGATTTACCGAGGTTACTCAAAGTCAATCCACTTTTTCAAGAAGGCGCTTTATAGGGAAGAGACCGGTGTTGGTTCTGGAGGAAATATAGATGTGACATGATCTAGGATGCTGGTGATGACGCTTGCTCCTTCCTCCGGGCTCTTTGGTGGCTGCTCTTTTTTTTTTTTTTTTATAGATTTCATGTTTTAATGTTTTCTTTTCCCTCTTATATTGACGATGATGTATGGAATGAGAATAATGAATAAAAATTTCTTTAACTTTGAATTCATATTACTTCTCTTTTCTTTCTTCCGTAATCTGTGGTATTTATCTTGTGCCGGGGTGAGTCCAATGCTCACCTTGATGCAATATGCAAAGTTACCCCCAACTTAGTACTTAGTCGAGACTGGCGAAGTGCCAAGTTTAAATACTCAACTCCGGGGTCTTTGTACCTTGCAGACGGTTTTATGGGGTGTTTGGTTCTTTAACGGACCATTCCTCATTGAGTGAGTACCTCGATTTTTCTGGATTCTAATGTTCTGAGGTTGTGTGTCTCTTGGTCTACAGGGTAACCATCCTCTCAACTTCCATGATAGCTATAAGGGCCACGTGGCATGCTCGAGTTGAGTGTACGTGCTTAGTGTTTCCCGCGCCATGATGAGTATCTTTTCAAATCCGGACAGCTCAAACGGAATTACCCCCTAATTGTAACCCCTATAAATAGGGTTTTAACCTTTTCCTGTTTCATTTCACTATTTTTCACTAAAAATTAGTGGCTTAAGGAGATTTTTGACGAGCTTTACGGCGAGGTTCTGATATTTTTGGAGTTTCAAAAGCTTGATTTCCTCTATTTTCTTTAATTTTCTTCAAGGTATTCCCTTCCCCTTGACTCTATTTTTGTTTGTTCATGTTTCGTGAGTGGTTGTGCACTCTCTCGATGGAGTGCACTTATCTTACCTATCTGTGAACGAGGGTGGGAATACTGCTTCCCTTCCTTTCAACGGCGTTGCCCTATGGAGCACCTCCTCCATCGCATTGCGTTTGGCGGAGGTGTCCTTCTGAGGCTTTAGCCTTGGTGGGTACGGATGCTAGTGCGTGGGCACAATTAGTCCTTTCTGTTCTCCCATTGCCATGTTTGGATCTTTGAACTTAACAGGTTTTGACCTTAGGCCTCTGTGTGTCTTCCAGGAATTCGAATGGCCAGAAGGAGAGTGGCAATGGTAGAAGCGCCCACCCCAATCCCAGAAGCTCAGGAACCGAAGAACCAAGAAGCCTTAATGGAGGCGATTCATATTCGTCGAGGACCAGGTTTGTCATATCCATATGTTGCAGATGATGTTTTTGACCAGATATCCCGTTATGAGTCTAGGGCAGAGTTGGACAAGCTAAAAGATTATTTGGAGCTCACCGAGAGACGTGAAAGGGACGACAAGTTCTTGATCTTGTCCCCGGGAAACGAACGAGTGTGTTCGACCCGACAAGTGGGGGAACACTTCATGTACCTATGCGAGGACTTCTTTACGAGGTTCGAACTTCGGCTTCTTTTCAATGAATTCCATATTGCCATTCTTCGGACTCTTCATACTGCCCTTACCCAGATTCATCCTAATGGTTAGGCAAATATTATGGCCTTTGAAAGGATATGCCAGATGGTGGGGTTGCAATGCTTGGATAGAGCATTTTTCTATTTTCACACCCGATATTCTGTTCATAGAACCCGCATTTATCAACAGTCTTAGCTTTTAGTCCGATCACGACAAGGGAGAATAGTCTTCTTTCCGTACTTGGAAAGTTACAAGGACTTTAAGGAAAAATTATTTAAATTGATGGCAGTTTGCGACACTCATCCTTTCTGGTTGGGGAGCGACGGGGAGCCAACATTTAGTTTGTACTGGAACTCGGCTGCCTGGAGTATTCCCACTCAGTTGTTTGAGAGGGAAATTAGTCAACTGAATGATAAAGAAAATGAATGTGTTGATTTCTTCAAGATGTGGATTGACGAGGTCGGCAAGATCTGGCCTAAAGAAATACTGGATGCCCCGGACGACGAGAACCTTTGGGCCGTGTTAGGTAGTACCGGTCGTTGTCCATGCTTACTTATATATCTTCTTTTCCTATGCTGCTTAACTATTGTTTCTAACTATCTTTTTGATTTTGCAACGAGCTTGGCCGAGATGTCTCAAAATGGAAACGTTCTGGAAATCCTTGAAGCCTTAAGAGACATAAGTGCACCAGGGCCATCAAACCCCCCTGCTGATGTTGTACCAATCTCTCCGCCTCGTCCAACCGAGGTCCCTATGGTGGAGAGGGAACCGATCTATGTGGAGGATCCCATTCCCCCACTTGAAAGGCGCAAGAAAAAGCAGTGGGTGAGGGTCAATCAGATGACTAGGGTAAGAAGGCCGCGATTGAAGACAACACCAAGCCGATCAATTTGTATCATGAGGGCTCGGACCCTCGTGAGTTCATCAACTTCAACTTTCTGGATGAAGAAGTTGCCACTCATCTAGCCCTACGTGGCAAGAAGGATACCTTCTCCTAGTTTGAGACTTTCGGGCTCTGTCTTGCTGTGGAGACTCGGTACCTGGAGCATATGGTTGAAGAGCATGAGCGGGAGATAGTGGAAAGGGATGCTTCCACCGAGCGAGATGAAAACCAAGCTCTTAGGGCAAAGGAAGAGGCCGTAAAGGCCAAAAATGATGCTGAAACCTAGGCCCGAGAGCTAGAAAGTGAGATGGCTGCCTTGAAGGATGCCAGGAAGCAAAATGAGGTTAGCTTGACGGAGGTCAAGAGGTGAGTGGCTGAACTGAAGGCTGAGAATAAAGGCCTTCGTGCTTAGAACCAGAAGCGATATCAAGGAGGAGCAGTTCCAAAATGCAATTAACCAAGGCCAACTCTTCCATCCCGGGGTTGCTCTAGTTCTAGATTCCCTAGATTCTGGGAAAGTAGTCTAGGATGGTAATCTTGTGCTTCCTAGTCTTGCTCATGAGGGTCTAAGTATTGAAGGCTCTTTTTCTGTGGCCCGTGGTCTAGATCCCGCCGCAAAGTAATTTTTATTTTTGTTCTTGTCCCCTTGCACGGGGTTTTATTTTTTATATGAACAATGGTACTACCCCAATTTTTGGGGTTTTAATCAATTCTGCTTTGTTTACTTGCGCTCCTTTGTCTATTTCGGGGTCCAACGCCCCTCGTGTTATTTAAAACAACAGCTATAGACTTAAGAATTTGATTGAAAAGAGTATGCCGTGGTCCAGGTCCAATGCCCATTACCAACGAATGTTTAGGATTCCCTTTGGAACTTGGGCGTAATATAAGAATTAGAACCTTGGTTTAGGAACCGATGTCCAAAACTTTTTTGGCATTCGAGAACTGTGCCCAAGGTGAAACACCTTGTGCGGGGTCCTGATAAACACATATTTTATTCATTAAGAAACCCTTATGTTTAGTCATTTACACTCTCCATATTCTTAATTGATTGAGTTTGGTATGATTTTGTGAGTTTGAGCTCAAATTGGTCCTAATTGAATATTTTCAGCATTATTGAGATTTGACACTGTTTCTGTATTTTGGCCATAACTTGAGTTCCTAATATCTGATGAACATGAATTTTACCTTGTAGGAAAGCTAAGAGGAAGCTCTACAACTTTGATGAAGAGCTCGAAGTCTGATTCAGATGTCTAAGGGACCTAAGTTTACATGGAAGTCAGAATACGGGTTCTGCCAGTAGAATCCGAATAGTGTGCACTCAAAAAAATCATATCTCAAGATGTAATAATGGAGATGGGCTGAAATTTGGACAGTGGATAGTCAAGATCCAAATAAACAACTTTCATGAAGAACACATTTTGAGAAAAAGAAGTCTAGCAGGTCATTTTGAGCTTACAAGTCGGAACAGAGGTGCTGAAGTTGGGTTTGAGCAACCTACGGTATTTGGGACATATCTTGGGCTTAAGGAAGCCAAATTGGACGAACCAGCTATCCATTTTATAGCCAAGACAAGGATATACAACTTTCATGAAGAACACTTTTCGTGGTTCTGAAGTATAGTGGGTCGTTTTTGGCTTCCAAGTCAGACACGAAATTTTCGTCCTCAACCATCCACTCATCCATCCACTAATCCACTCATCCACTCATCCACTCATCCACTAACTCACCCACTCATCCACTCATACACTAATCCAACCACTTAACCACTCCACCCACTCATCCACTAATCCATCCACTCATCCATCCACTCACCCATTCATGTCCATAATTTCTCACTCACCAAAAGTCCTTTGGCATTTTTCACTAATTCAACCACTCAACCATTCCACTCACTCATCCACTAAACCAATCCACTAAACCAACCCACTAATCCATCCACTCAAACACTCCACTCACTCACCCACTCATCCACCCACTTCCCTTTGTCATTTTGTTACCTTAGACTTCTATAAAAGGCACCATTTATCATGAACAACATGTAAGAAATTCTCCTTCATTTCTCTCTAAGTTTCTTCTTGTTTCTTCATAGTTTCTCATAGTTTTGTATATTTTGATGCTCCCCTTCATGGTAATGGAGGGCTAAGATACTTTGGGTTAATTTAGAACTCTTGAAGAGATTGTGGTTTTGATTCTTGAGACCTTGGTTATGTATTGTATTTGATTTGTAATTGAATTCCTCTTTCTTCTTCTTTTTCTTCTTCTTGATCTTGAATGCATGAATGGTGATTCTATTTATGTTGATCTGATTGATCTTGGTTTAAGATTGAGATTTGTGATGAAACTTAGAACTGATTGATCTAAACTAATCACATAAATGAAGATTGAGATTTGTGATGAAACTTAGAACTGATTGATCTAAATTAATCACGAATTGAAGAGGTTAGGTTACTTGATTTGTGCCTAAGTTAATTGAATTCGGTACTTGAAATTAACATAGATTTTCATGAATGGTGCGATTGCGGATTTGTGTTTATCACTTGTTAATTGAATTCTAGGCGATCGTCTAGTATGAATTCTGGATTTGATGCAGAGAATCTCGGTTAGATCCAAATTAACAATTCAATTGCGCTTCAAGTGTTTTATGAAGGGTCTATGATTGAATCCACCCAATCTTGGATAGGTTTCTAAATTGACTACTCTTTAATTGTCATTTCTTCCGTTAATTTTGTTAAGTACGATATTAAACTGTCAAACCCCTCTTTGCTAACTTTCACTTGATTTGATTAAATTACATCTACGATCCTTGAGGAGACGATCCGGTGTTGTCACTGTGCTACAAGCTTAGGTAATAACTTCGGTTATAATTTTGACTGAGTTCGGCTCGTCAATTTTGGCGCCAATTCTTGGGAGCTCGTAGGTGTAATCTTTTCATTTTGAGTAACCTTACTAATTTTTGTTTTTTTTTTTTTTTTTTTCTTACCTATTCTAACAGTTATTTTTCATTTACTAACATTGTCCATACCATACTAACATTTTTATCTTAGCTTTTGAATTTTTCTCAATTAGGAAAGACGGAAAAGCAAAGTGATTACGGGTAACTATTGCAATTTTCGAACTGAAACATGCCCAGAATGAGCTGTAACTTGGTCGGTTGAAGGAAAACAGCTTGATAAACAAGACTCACAGTAAACTGTGAGGTCACCCCTGGTTTTTCGAAATTCTATCATTTAGACCACTTTTTCAATTTTTTAATATTTTTTATTGCATTTTCTAGTTTCATTTTTATGTAGATTTTGTTCTGTGTTGATTCCATAATTTTTAAAAATGTTTAGACATATTAACTAGATTTATTTTTGCATATTTTGAGTGTTGTTTAGTGTATTTTGCTTAGTTGCGCTTTTGTGTTTTTGTGCTTTAGTTGATGCATGACTAGGTCCAATCTCGATATCTTGCTTGATCTTGATCCCGAGATTGATAGGACCTTGCATAGATTAATTAGAGCTCGTGTGATAAATTCCAGAGTTAATTCTCGAACCTAATTTTAGGAGTGAACCCGATAACTTAAGTAATCCCGAAATCATGGTGATAACATGCATAATAGAACCCTTAAGGAACTTCTTGCTCCCGATGTATCTTACCAATCTTTGTGCATTCAATATCCCGATCTTGATGCAGATTTTGAGTTGAAATCTGGTTTGATACACTTGTTACCAAAGTTTCATGGTCTTGCGGGTGAAGATCCTCATAAGCACCTCGAAAGAGTTCCATGTTGTGTGTTCAACCATGAAGCCACAAGGCATTTCGAGGAACACATCAAGTTAAGGGCATTTCCCTTCTCACTTGTCGATGCACCAAAGATTGGTTGTTTTATCTTTCACCAGGTTCACCGGTTGGAATGACATGAAGAGGTTGTTCTGGAGAGATTCTTCCCCGCCTCGAGAGCCGCCGCAATTAGGAAGGATATATGTGGCATCGTACGTATGTCCGGTGAGACTTTGCATGAATACTTGGGGAGAGATTCAAGAAGTTGTGTTCAAGCCGCCCTCATCACCAAATTAGTGACCAGCTCTTGATTCAATACTTTTATGAGGGCTTGCTTTGCCAAATGATAGAAGCATGATCGATGCTTTGCCTCGGAGGAGCCTTAGTAGACAAAACTCCTACCGCCGCAAGAGATCCGATAGCAAACATGGCAGCCAATACCCAATGGTTTGGCTCGCGGATCATCACCGCAACCAGAGGAGGAGTTAATGAAATTCAAGCATCTCATATGGACCAACAAAGAATGGAACACAGACTAGATGAATTGACTTCTTTGGTAAGACAGATAGCAAGTGGGTCAACAACCACCCATGCGTATGACCGCATCGGTGTGTGGAATTTGCTCTAATTCATCTCATCCTACCGATTCATGCCCTACACTTCAGGAAGATGGTCCCGCTTTTCCAGATCAATGTGTTGTCTCGGTGGTGTTTTTCCCGGTAGACCCCAATATCAAGAACAACAAAGAACAATCTAGATATGATCCATTTTCTAGTACTTATAATCCTGGTTGGCGAGACCATCCCAATTTGAGATATGGGAATCCTAGCCAAGAACAACAACGGCCCCACCAAAGAAGAAACAACAAATTTCCACCAAGAAGAACAACAATTTAGATACCAAGCTACGGTCCAAGCAACAAATACCAACAAATACCCCCGCATTCGGACAACAAAGAACTGCATTCGGCGGTGATAGTCTGTCCAATCCACTCCAAATGAGCCATCATTGGAAGACCTGATGAAACAAATGGCCACAAATAACATTCGGTTCAAAGCAGAACGTCGGTGCCAACATTCAATTTACAAACTCAAATCGGGCACCGGCAACCACCGTGAGCGAGCTAAAGAGTCAAGGTTCTAGCCAATTGCCTTCACAAACAAATCACAATCCAAGAGGCAACGTAAGTGCAATTACCTTGAGAAGTGGCAAAGAAGTTGATGTTCCAACCTTACAAAGAATCAGAAATTGACCAGGAAATGGATAATTCAGTCCAGAAATCTGTGCCTCCGAAGAAAATTGCAGAGAATTCAGATGTTACCATTCCATTGCCTTTTCCAAATAGGATCACACAATCCAAGAGAACAATGCAAGCAGAAATGGAAAAAGAAGTCATGGAGACATTCAGGAAAGTGGAAATCAATATTCCCCTCCTAGATGCAATCAAGCAAATTCCAAAATATGCTAAATTTCTCAAGGAGTTGTGCACTCATAAGAGAAGGTTGAAAGGGGATGAGAAGATCGCATGGGAAGAAATGTTTCGCAATGATTCTCGCAAGCATGCCACGTAAATGCAAAGATCCTGGAACCTTCACAATTTCTTGCACAATTGGCAACTCTAGATTTGAGCATGCAATGCTAGATTTGGGTGCTTCGATCAATGTCATGCCCATGTCAGTGTATAAGTGTTTAAACATCGGTACTTTGCAACCCACTGGTATCGTGATTCAGTTGGCAAATAGAGCCACTGCTCATCCTGCAGGTGTGCTGGAAGATGTGTTAGTTCGGGTGAATGAGTTGATTTTTCCAGCAGATTTCTACATTCTGGACATGGAAGATGAGTCTCCAACAAACCATGCTCCATTGATTCTAGGCAGACCATTCCTCAAGACCGCCAAGACCAAGATAGACGTGCATGCTGGCACCCTTTCTATGGAGTTTGGCGACAATTTGGTACAATTTAACATTTTTGATGCCATGAGACACCCCTAGAGGAGCATTCTGCTTTTCCATGTTGATATGATTGAGATGCTGGTTGATGATGTCTATACTGATTTATATGCTGAATTCCCTGATATTGTTGACTATCTTGGTTCTGTTTCTTGTGATACATGTGCCACTTGTGATGATGAACCATGTGCTGCATGTGCTGAGATTTATTCTGTTATGAGTAATGATACAACTGCTGATGATGCAACAATTGAGAATGAGAGTCAAGTACCATGCTTGAAATTAATGTTGCTTGAATTAGTCAAGTTTTGGATCACTTGTTACCTTCCATTGTGCAACCTCCATCTTTGGAGTTGAAGACTTTACCGCACCATCTTAAATATGCATATTTGGGAGATGGTGAGACACTTCCTAGGTGATCATTGCTAAAAACCTACAACCCGATCAAGAAGAAAAATTACTGCAGATTTTGAGGCAGAATAGGCAAGCCATCGGATGGACTCTTGCAGATATTCCTGGTATTAGCCCCTCCACATGCATGCATAAGATTTTATTGGAAGAAGGGATTAAACCGGTTAGACACCCCAAAGGAGACTAAATCCCCGATTCTAGATGTGGTAAAGAAGGAAGTTACAAAGTCGCTTTCAAGTCGGCATTATTTATCCCATATCTGACAGTCAATGGGTGAGCCCCGTGCAAGTGGTTCCCAAGAAATCTGGGGTCACAGTGGTTGCAAATCAGAACAATGAGCTTGTGCCTACACGAGTTCAAAATAGTTGGCGAGTTTGCATTGATTATAGGCGCTCAACCAGGCTACCGTAGAAGGATCATTTCCCGCCGCCTTTCATTGATCGATGTTGGAGCGGTTAGGCGGCAAGTCACATTATTGTTTCCTGGATGGATATTCGGGCTATTTTCGATTCATATAGCCCCGTAAGACCAAGAGAAGACTACTTTCACTTGTCCATTTGGCACATTTGCATATAGGAGGATGCCCTTTGGTCCGTGCAATGCTCCGTGCACCTTTCGTAGGTGTATGGTAAGTATCTTTTCGATTTTTTAGAAAATTGCATGGACGTATTCATGGATGATTTTACTTGTCTATGGATCTTCCTTTGATGCATGTTTAGATAGTCGCTCGGTCTTGCATAGATGCATTAAGACTAACCTCGTTCTAAATTTTGAGAAATGTCATTTCATGGTAGAACAAGGTATAGTCTTAGGGCATGTGATATCTCGTGAGGGTATTGAGGTAGATCCCGCAAAAATAGATGTTATTTCATGCCTATCTTACCCCACACGCGTGCGGGAGATTCGTTCTTTCCTTGGTCATGCAGTTTCTATCGGCGGTTCATAAAGGATTTCAAAGAAATTGCACTTCCGCTATCCAACTTACCGCAAAAAGATGTGGAGTTTCACTTTGACAAGAAGTGCCGGGATGCCTTCAATCAATTGAAGCGTGCATTGACCAAGACACCTATCATCCAACCGCCGGATTGGACACTTCCATTTGAGCCGATGTGTGATGCCTCTAATTATGCATTGGGAGCCGTTCTTGCACAAAGGGTCGGTAAAAAGTATCTCATGTCATTTCCTATGCTTCGAGAACTTTAGATCCTGCACAAATCAACTACACCACAACCGAAAAGGAACTTTTAGCAATTGTTTTTGCTTTAGATAAATTTCGATCATATTTGCTTGGTTCCGAGTGGTTGTGTTTTCGATCATGCAAAGATTGAAGTTTCTCCCGAAAAGCCCAATGCCAAGCCCCGTTGATTAGGTGGATGTTGCTCCTCCAGAGTTTGATATTGAGATCCGTGACAAGAGTGGAGCGGAGAATTTGGTGGCCGATCACTTGAGTCGAATTGAAAGGGAGGCGTATGTTTTTCCCATCCATGATGTTTTCCACGATGAGCAGCTTTTCAAGTCAGCAAGGCAACATCCCTTGGTTTCTTGATTTGATTAATTTCTTGGTTGCTAAAGCAATACCGCACATTTCACTAAGGCTAAGATTGATAAATTGAAAAGTGAGTCAAAGTATTATGTGTGGGATGATCCTTACTTATGGAGATTTTGCAAAGTGACCAAGTAATTAGGAGATGTGTGCTCGATGATGAATTCCATTCCATTCTTAGCTTTTGTCATAAACTTGCATGTGGCGGCCACTTCGGTCCTCAACGACTTTGCTAGAAAAGTTTTAGACTCGGATTATATTGGCCCACTCTATTTCATGATGCATATATGTTTTGCAAATCTTGTGATCAATGCCGAGAGAACAGGGAATACTTCTCGTAGGAATGAAATGCCCCGAAACCCTTATTATTCTCGTGAGATTTTTGATGTTTGGGGTATTGACTTTATGGGTCCTTTTCCCGTATCATTTGGTTTTGTTTACATTCTCGCTTCTTGTGGATTATGTATCTAAATGGGTGGAGGCTAAGGCCACTCGGACCGATGATTCTAAAGTTGTTGTGGATTTTATTAGATCACGATTTTCTCGTAGGTTTGGAGTCCCGAGATCCATCATTAGTGATCAAGGTTCACATTTTTGCAATCGAAGCATGGAGGCTTTGATGAAGAAGTATGGAGTCCAACACAAGGTTTCTACACCCTACCACCCCCAAACCAATGGGCAAGCCGAAGTCTCCAACAGAGAAATTAAGCATATACTCCGGAAGACAGCTTCAACCTAACAGAAAGGACCGGAGCAAGAGGCTTGAGGATGCTTTATGGGCTTACCGGACTGCTTATAAGACACCAATCGGGATGTCTCCATATCGAATTGTTTTTGAAAAGCATGCCACCCGCCGGTGGAAATTGAGCATCGAGCATTCTCGGGCGGTGAAAAGGTGCAACTTGGACCTAAATCAAGCGGTATGGAGAGGAAGCTGCACATTTCAAAGAATTGGAGGAGATCCGCTTGGAGGCTTATGAAAGTTCCAAACTTTATAAGGAGAAGACCAAAGCCTTCCATGATAAGTTGATTCTGAGGAAAACATTTGAGATTGGTCAAAAAGTTCTTCTCTATAACTCCCGCCTCCGACTCATGCCTGGCAAATTAAGGTCTAGATGGGATGGACCATTTATTGTTACTAATGTTTTTCCTTCTGGTGCTGTTCAGATTAAAAGTGAGGTCACTGCCAAAGCTTTCATCGTAAATGGACACCGCCTCAAACAAGATATCATGAACTTCCGAGAATGCGAAGTGGAGGTGATGAACCTTCTCCATCCGCATTATGAATAAAAGAAAAAAAAAAAGGAAAAAAAAAAAGAAAAAAAAAAAAAAAAAAAAGAAAGAAAAAAACAGCTGTGTGCCCGACAATGAAGTAGGTAGAGTCGCTCAGAAGCATGTGGAGGTCATTTTTTCTTCAGCGACAACAACTGTGAAAATCTTGCAGTATGGATTTTATTGGCCTACTTTATTAAAGGTCTGTTACACCTTTTGCAAAAGTGCGGAAATTGGTCAAAAAGTTCTGCTTTGAGATTATCATCTACACCTACTCCTTGGAAAATTGAGATCTAGGTGGCGTGGTTCTTTTGTTGTCGACACACGCGTATCCTCTCAAAGATCGATACCGAGGATCCTAGGAATGGTAATGCGCTTAAGGTTAATGGACAAAGACTCAACCATTCCCGGAAAACCAAGTTCTTGAGTTCTTTGTGTTGCTTAGGTTAAGTGGCGGATACGGTACTCCGTGACTCTTGAGTCGGTTTATTCTTCGCTTTCCCAAAATAACCGAACCCTTCTTCTCCTTCAAAATGGATGTCATTCTTTCAAACTCGAGAAAACATTTTCCTTCTCTTCCTCAAAATGCTCGAGAAAAATCTACAAAGTTCGATGTGAGAGATTGAGAATGTTAATGCACAAGGGTATGCCGAGAAGATGTACTGCCGGATAATTGAAGCAAAGGTCCGATTAGCGGTGAGTCCTCAATTTCATTTGACTCATATATGCCCTGGTCTTGGAAGAAGTTCATATTCTAAAAGGAGAAGAGCAAAAAGGTTACAAGTCCGTCACAAATGTGGACGATGGAACCGTAACAAGCGATGTCGTACTAAGGGGATGGTTTCCGCAAATAGAGAAGATAAAATTTTCTTCATTAAGAATGGATCGAGTAAGGAGTCATTAGATGATATCTTATTGACTCTTGAGACGCATTCTTGTGGATTGGTGCATCGAGAAATTCTTAAGTTGTGGAATCTCTTCAAGGATGAACAACAACGCTACAGTCTTGGGAATCTGACTCTAAAAGACCTGTTTGCCAATTTATAAGAAAATTGGATGGGAAGCTTATCCTCGACTCATAGAAGACGTTTAAGCCGTTCTTGGACGTTAAACCGAGGCGGATGTGAGCCATATCCACAAACAATCTGTACATATCATCTTCTTCTTCTTCTTCTTCATGGCATTTTACAAAAAAAAAAAAAAAAAAATGAGAAAAAAAAAATGAGAAAAAAAAAAAAAAAAAAAAAAAAAAAAAAAAAAAAAAAAAAAAAAAAAAAAAAAAAAAAGTCTACTTCTTAGGGTTGGCTTTGGTAACACAAACCGTGAATGGGGAAATGCATGCATCCCGATCCAGCCTTCTTAATTGAAAAACAAAGAAGGTAGATTGTATCCCACATGTGAGGCAAAACGTATTATGGCCACTTGTCCCTTTTGGGAGCCCTATGTTGCGCCGGTCTTGAATGGGTCGAATCTTGGTCAACAATGCTTTGGCACAAAGCCGAAAGAGCGTAGACTACCTCCATCCCAATCTTAAGTAAGTATACACTCATCTTTCATCAAGTTTTTCTAACAATTTCAAAAAAAAAAAAAAAAAAAAAAAAAAAAAAAAAGCGTGATGTCTCATCGCACTCATGACGCGTGCAAAGATAAAGATACGCCATGGAAACTGTACATACAGGTATGTCATCATTTTCTATTATCTTTGTATCATTTTGTTGTATTTTGATTTTTGTACAGACGATCCTTTGAGCAGGGTCCTTCAGGGGTTTCTAGACTTCTTTACCTTGATGGTTTTCTTGAAGTCAATAAAAAAATAAAAAAATAAAAAAATAAAAAAATAAAAAAAAAAAAAAAATAATAATAAAAAAATAAAAAAAAAAATAAAAAAGGAGAAAAGATTCTGTGTCTCTTAATTTCAACCTTTTCTGACAACAGTCAACCTACCCTTATAGGTGCAATTATTTCCCTTTCCATTCTTTTTCTTATTTAAACACTCCATTTTCTCCATCTTCCTTCACACTCAGAATCACTCAAAGGGAGGAAGAGTATAGAATGGGGCCTTCTATTCGTAACCTCAAAAATGTCTGTGTTTTTGTGGGTCGAGTTATGGGAAGGGATTAGAGTTTGTAAACGCAGCTAGCACTCTTGGTCGATCACTTGCTGCGAGGAATATTCATCTTGTATATGGGGAGGTTGTCGTGGGTTAATGGGGGCTGTATCACTTGTCGCCTTTGTAAGAGACAACGTTCTAGGTATCATTCCCGAAACTTTAGCTCAACGTAACATCACCGGAAAGACAATCGGGAGGAACTTAAGGTATCATCAATGCATGAACGCATGAAGATAATGCTTGAACACTCGATGCATTCATTGCCTTACCAGGTGGTTTTGGTACTTTGGAAGAAATTTTTCAAATTGTCTCTTGGGCGAACCGAACATCCACCATAAACCCATTGGTTTGTTGAATGTTAATAATTTCTTTGATCTTCCGTTATTTTTTCTTGACAAAGTCATGGAACGTAAATTTATCACTCCTTCTAAGAAGACAACTTCTTATCTCTCCTCCACTATTGATGAGTGATTGATAAATTAGAAGCTTTTGAGTATGTACTGATCGTATTAGCTCGGATAGATTGGTCAACAGAAGCGGCGAAGGAAGTACCAAGAAACAAGAGCCCGATCTGAAACTTTCTCTTTAATGAGTTTGATAAAAAAAAGAAGAAAAAAATTATTGTTGTTTTGTTTAGTATGATATGATCGTCATGGACTTATTAAACCAATTAGTGATGGCAGAGTAAGGAGTAATTTTACTCTTGAGACGCATCTTAATTGGTGGCAGAGTAAGGAGTTTTTTAGGTAGTAATTAATTAGTATTGCATTGTGGAAGTACTAACGTTTTCTTGTTTGATTTCTTTTCAAGGTCTGATGCGACTGACAGTGTGTTTCTTTTCTGCTTAGCGATGATTCACTTCTTATCAGGTTGTGTTGCTCTTTTTCTATCTCTTTCTTTCACATTGAGGACAATGTTCTATTAAGTGTGGGGAGAGATTTTAGCATGTTTCTGTTTCTTTTCATTTGTAAAAAAAAAAAAAATTCAAGAAAAAAAAAAAAAAAAAAGAGTTCATTGCATGATTGAATAATTTTTCTCCTTCTTGAACTGATATGCTTGGTGATGGATGATTGAATTTATGAATTGAGTTTGATGGATGCATACCTTGTGAGATTTTGAGCCTAATGGATGGATTCAACATTTATGCCATTCTCTTCTTTCTTGTGTGATTTTCACTCATGTTAATGACCACTCTAGAACTTGCTTTGATTCTTTTTGAGGCTACATTTCACTTGCACGCATGAACATGATTGAGGCCCTCTTTCTTAATTAGCTAGTTTAACCAAATAGCTAACCTTGTTTCCAATATGATATCAAGCACTCTTTTGACTTCTTGAAAATTCTCTCGATTCCCGCTAACCTTGTATATTTTCCTTTGCTTAACCCTTTGAGCTTATTTGACCATTCCTTGTTTCTAGCTCATCATGTGCCTTAAATGAGAAATCGTGTTCTTACTTTACCTTAGGGAATAAAAGAACATTAGCTTGGTTAATGGATGAGTTTTTGAACAAGTGTGGGGGTGTGTGTACAAAATGGTTGTTGAAAAAGAAAAGAGTGCCCAAAAAAAAAAAAAAAAAAAAAAAAAAAAAAAAAAATGTATGTATATAGTTATGTTCATATATATATATATAAAAAAAAAAAAAAAAAAAAAAAAAAACCAAGTGTTTAAAAAAAAAAAAAAAAAAAAAAAAAAAAAAAAAAAGAAAAGGATTGGGAAATGAATATGTAAAGGAATATACACTAGAGTTGGGATGAACTTTTATGCTTGTTATTTGAACTCACTCTCATTTGCTTTTATTCTCTTTGGTATTTATCTTCTCATATCCATTTTATCCTCTCCTCGTTACCTTGACCTCACTACAACCTTGAATAAAGTCCTCATGATTTGTGTGTGCATGTGTTTTGAGTAGTGGAGAAGTAGAAGATAAGCAAGCTTATGGTAGTGCAATTTTCATGGGTTGAATTGAGTGAAATACCTACCTTTTAAACACTTGAGAGATTGAGAGGGAATCTTGTGAAGATCTTTCATTCTCGATTCATGTTGAAGATACCTTGCTTGTTGGTTTGAGATGTGGAGAATTGTTAACTCATGAATGTTTTGATCCCTTGAACCTTTGGTTGTTCTTCTTGATTGTAAAATTTTGATCTTGAGTTTTGCCCAGGAGTGCAAAAAGCTAAGTGTGGGGGAATTTGATAAACACATATTTTATTCATTAAGAAACCCTTATGTTTAGTCATTTACACTCTCCATATTCTTAATTGATTGAGTTTGGTATGATTTTGTGAGTTTGAGCTCAAATTGGTCCTAATTGAATATTTTCAGCATTATTGAGATTTGACACTGTTTCTGTATTTTGGCCATAACTTGAGTTCCTAATATCTGATGAACATGAATTTTACCTTGTAGGAAAGCTAAGAGGAAGCTCTACAACTTTGATGAAGAGCTCGAAGTCTGATTCAGATGTCTAAGGGACCTAAGTTTACATGGAAGTCAGAATACGGGTTCTGCCAGTAGAATCCGAATAGTGTGCACTCAAAAAAATCATATCTCAAGATGTAATAATGGAGATGGGCTGAAATTTGGACAGTGGATAGTCAAGATCCAAATAAACAACTTTCATGAAGAACACATTTTGAGAAAAAGAAGTCTAGCAGGTCATTTTGAGCTTACAAGTCGGAACAGAGGTGCTGAAGTTGGGTTTGAGCAACCTACGGTATTTGGGACATATCTTGGGCTTAAGGAAGCCAAATTGGACGAACCAGCTATCCATTTTATAGCCAAGACAAGGATATACAACTTTCATGAAGAACACTTTTCGTGGTTCTGAAGTATAGTGGGTCGTTTTTGGCTTCCAAGTCAGACACGAAATTTTCGTCCTCAACCATCCACTCATCCATCCACTAATCCACTCATCCACTCATCCACTCATCCACTAACTCACCCACTCATCCACTCATACACTAATCCAACCACTTAACCACTCCACCCACTCATCCACTAATCCATCCACTCATCCATCCACTCACCCATTCATGTCCATAATTTCTCACTCACCAAAAGTCCTTTGGCATTTTTCACTAATTCAACCACTCAACCATTCCACTCACTCATCCACTAAACCAATCCACTAAACCAACCCACTAATCCATCCACTCAAACACTCCACTCACTCACCCACTCATCCACCCACTTCCCTTTGTCATTTTGTTACCTTAGACTTCTATAAAAGGCACCATTTATCATGAACAACATGTAAGAAATTCTCCTTCATTTCTCTCTAAGTTTCTTCTTGTTTCTTCATAGTTTCTCATAGTTTTGTATATTTTGATGCTCCCCTTCATGGTAATGGAGGGCTAAGATACTTTGGGTTAATTTAGAACTCTTGAAGAGATTGTGGTTTTGATTCTCTTGAGACCTTGGTTATGTATTGTATTTGATTTGTAATTGAATTCCTCTTTCTTCTTCTTTTTCTTCTTCTTGATCTTGAATGCATGAATGGTGATTCTATTTATGTTGATCTGATTGATCTTGGTTTAAGATTGAGATTTGTGATGAAACTTAGAACTGATTGATCTAAACTAATCACATAAATGAAGATTGAGATTTGTGATGAAACTTAGAACTGATTGATCTAAATTAATCACGAATTGAAGAGGTTAGGTTACTTGATTTGTGCCTAAGTTAATTGAATTCGGTACTTGAAATTAACATAGATTTTCATGAATGGTGCGATTGCGGATTTGTGTTTATCACTTGTTAATTGAATTCTAGGCGATCGTCTAGTATGAATTCTGGATTTGATGCAGAGATCTCGGTTAGATCCAAATTAACAATTCAATTGCGCTTCAAGTGTTTTATGAAGGGTCTATGATTGAATCCACCCAATCTTGGATAGGTTTCTAAATTGACTACTCTTTAATTGTCATTTCTTCCGTTAATTTTGTTAAGTACGATATTAAACTGTCAAACCCCTCTTTGCTAACTTTCACTTGATTTGATTAAATTACATCTACGATCCTTGAGGAGACGATCCGGTGTTGTCACTGTGCTACAAGCTTAGGTAATAACTTCGGTTATAATTTTGACTGAGTTCGGCGCTCGTCAGGTCCATTACTAATTGTTAGTATTTAGGATCCTTTGACTTCAGTGTAATAAAACTTATCCAGGGTCTATACCATTTGTCTTGGTATCTAAGATTCACTCGTGATTTGTTTTATTTCTAGCAATCCTTGGCCGGGGTCTTTTAATGCTTACAGTTTAGTACCGAAATTTTCCTCAAGATAGGATTTTTCCTTTACACGACCTGTTTAACATAAGACAACTCGCGGCGGGTACCATGATGACTTGGGATGTCATAATAGCCTTTGAAGGCCTTTGAAAGCTTTAGTGTAATCATTTGTATCAAAACTGCAATACTTGTTTTATTGAGTAGATAAAAGGACTAAGGTTCATACAATGTGCTCCCGTAACAATTGGGGTAGATCAAGCATGAAGTAAACTAGGAGACTAGGCAATGGAAGGTGTTTACCTGTAACACTTTCTAAATTTGTTTGCGTTCCAGTAGTTCTTCAACGGCTTTTCTATCAATGTCTCTAGAGTGTAAGCTCATTTGCCGATGTTGATCACGATACAATAGGGGCCTTCTCAATTAGGGTCTAGTTTTCCTTGGGAGGCATTCCTTCTGCCGATGTCAGCCCAGCGGAGTACTAGGTCACCTGGATGGAACCTCCTAAGGATGACCTTCAGGTTATATCGGGTTGCCGTTCTTTGCTTGATTACGGCATCGCGTATATGAGCGGCGCGTCTTCTTTCTTCAAGTAGATCTAAGTCTTCCCTGATTAGGCCAGGGTTATTATTAGGTGAGAAGTTCTGAAGACGCCAGCTTGGTTCTCCTATCTCTACTAGGATCATTGCTTTGCATTCATAGGTTAGCTTGAAAGGAGTTTCACCTGTTATGGAATGAGGTGTGGTTCAGTAGGCCCATAGGACGTGGTCCAACTGTTTGGCCCAGTTTCCTTTGGCTTTGTCTAGTCTTTTCTTTAACCCCTTGACAATAATATGGTTTGCTGCTTCAGCTTGTCTGTTTGTATGGGGGTTTTCCACAACATTGCAATGATGTTTTATTTTCATCCCGGCAAGTAATTCTTCGAATCCCTTATCTTTGAACTATGTCCTGTTATCCGTAACAATGGATTCTGGGACTCTAAACCTAGTGATGATCTGACGCTAAGTGAATTTCTGAATTCGGGCCAAAGTGATAGTGACTAAGGGCTTCGCCTTAATCCACTTAGTGAAGTAGTCCGCGGCCACTACAAAAAATTTTAGCTGCCTGGGCACTTGAGGGAACGGACCTAGGATGTCCATACCCCATTGATAGAATGGCCAGGGTATAGATGTCGTAGATAGTTTCTTTGGCAGAGCATTATAATGGTCGGAGTGTCGTTGGCATTTGTCGCATGTCTAGACGTGCGCTTGAGAGTCTATTTCCATCGTAGGCCAATAGTAGCCCACCCTGAGTGCCTTCAATGCTAGGGCTTTGCCTCCTAGATAGTGTCCACAACTTCTTTCGTGAATCTCGGCTAGGACATACTCGGCTTCTTTTGGCGCAAGGCATTTAAGGAGGGGGTAGAAAAAACCCCCGCCAGTATAACTGTCCATCATAAATGGTATACCTGACCGCGACTTTCTTTAACTTGGAAGCTTCCTTTAGATCCTCAAGGAGGCTACTGAACTGTAAGTACTCCATCAATGGTGTGATCCAAGTAAACTCTTGTCCTTCAACTTGGAAGATAGGCATGTCAATGATAGAGGGTTGTGGGAGGGGTCTCCTAGATGACCGAACGGTTGTTACCCAGACTCTTGGTGTTGGCCAACTTGGATAGGAGGTTAGCCCCAAAATTTTGCTCCCGAGGTATATGCTCCACCTTTACCATTCCGAAACCCGTGAGGAGTTCTTGTACCCTTGCCAGATATTTCTACAAGAAGGACTCTTTGGCCTGATAGTCACCTTGGATCTGGGAGGTCACGAGCTAGGAGTCACTACAAAGTCTGATCTTTGTGGCCCCCAAGTCTCTAGCCATTACCACTCCAGCGATGCATGCTTCATATTCCTATGCTTCATACAAGGTTTCAGAATCAAACCGAGTGAACGAAGTAATGTCATTCATCATCTCCTCAGTCTTGGTAGGTGGGAAATATTTGATCAGGAATTTGCCACATGCATCACCCAAGTGCTTATGGATCCAGGTGGTAGAGATTGTAATTAACTCTTGGCCCTTTCTCTGAGAGAAAAAGGAAAAAAAGCCTTAGTCGAATGACGTCTTCCGAGACTGCATTATGCTTGCATGTGTCACAAATTTCTAGAAAATTTATCAACTGGGCATTTGGATCTTCACTTGGTAACCCACCAAATTGCACTAACATCTAGATCATTTAAATGATGGATGGTTTAATTTTAAAGTTGATGGCTTGGATAGGAGGCCGTCTTATGCTTGATTGCAAATTTTCCATTTGAGGAGTTACAAACTCTCTCAAGGGCCTCGTATGATCATTATTGCCAGCCATGGTATTGGTACCTAACAAAATGAAAGAATGCAACTTGGATTAAAATGAACTAAAAGAAAACTTGAATTAAAACTAAATAAACTCGTTATCAATATTGGCAAAAATCAGAAATTAGCCATTATCCCCGACAATGGCGCTAAAAACTTGTTATGACATTTTGTGTACCGTAAGTGAATGGGTCGCGAAAGTAATATAATAATGAGAAAGATCATCTCCATAGGGATAATAGATAAAATCTAATGCAAACTATTAACCAAAAGCTTAACGAATTCAATTCAAGCACATATAAATTAGGAAAAGTGTGTGTAGTCAAAATTAGGGCTAAAAGGTAATAAACTAGAAGTAAAAGATAGTAACGAGAGCAAAGGGACTCCTTCTTCACTAACTACTTTACTTGGAAACTTGCAACCATTTTAAGCAACAATGATACTATGTTTGTTAGCCTAAGAAGCTACATTAGTTAAAACCCTATGTCTTGGTCATTTAACCCTATGTCATTTACCTAGCCCACTATGTGTCCATGAGAACTAGAGCAAACAACCTGCATTACAGTTGAGTCTTAACAATGGCTATACATGGCTAATAGGTATATGTTTATCCTATTAACAAATTAATTCATCCCACTGTTAGAATGAAATTAAACATGCATCATCTACATCCATGATCTAAAATCTAGATTCCTATGTCTAGTTCAAAAGATTTTATCAAATCACAATAAATGATGGCCAAACATCTATGGGCATTAAGAAAAACATGGATGAACAAAACCAAACATCATTATAAACTTAAAAGGTAACAAAGTCACCATTGTACATAGAAGGATCCAAATGAATCCCTAAAAACAACTTAGTTACCCATGGAATCCGAAAATCTCAAGAGAGATTTCCTACCCATGGCCTAGAGAAAGAGAGGATAAAGAGAAAAGAGGGAAAACTCTATAATGAGGTCTTGGGAGGCTTGATCCTCCTTGGATGATGATGGTTTCCCTTCTAAATCTTATCCAAGCCCTCAAAAATGATGAAAATTGGTCTTCTCTGTATTGTCTCATCTTCCACCTAACTCCCCTCAAAATATCTGATGAAATAGTATAAATAGACAAAGCTCGCGAACTCACGTCGCGGCGTGACCATTGTTGCTCCATGGCGTGAATGCCTATGTGGTTAAGTGAAACTAGTGCTGACAAATGCGCGTCGCGGCATGACATCCTTTGCACCGCGGCACTCTAGACTCTGTCTTCAGTATGCGCTGCAGGCAGAGAGCCAGAAGCCGCGGCGTGCTAAACCTTGCGCCACAACATGATAAGTTGAAATGTATACTAAGCTTCCTCCTCCAATGCAAGGTGTTGACTTACTTCATTTTATCAGTTTAGAACCTATCCTATAATAGAGAAGTCGCTTAATTAATCACAAGTGTAAATCTACTTAATCCACAAAGAATAGACAAGATTTTGGCAAGATTGGAGAGGAAGACATTAACATGAATTTGAATTCAAAGTGAAGGAAAAATCTTCCAATCATGTCTATGCACAAGGACTAAGGGATCAATCTACCACCAATATGGGGCGCAAATAACTACATTTTATGGAGTTATCACACCCCCCCAAACTTAGATTTTTGCTAGTCCTCGAGCAAAACAAGGCATGATTACACTTGTATAGGCACAACATACATCAACATGTATCTGGCAACAAAAATGGATTCTAATTTCAATTATTTCAAAACTAGCATGCGATGATTGCATAAAGCCTCAAAGAATGCTTATGCCTTATACTCCACTTTACACATATACAATCCTTTTTATGCTGACAATCAAAGCTTCCTAACATGCATAACAGATTTCCTACCATCAAGCAAACAAGACTTCATCAATTCAAATTACACTCATTTAGATAAGCTTATGGGCATACATATGGAAATGAATTAAAGAATTCAAAAGATTGTAATTCAACTCTCTCTCCACTAATATAAATCATACATAACTGAAGATCAAAATGGATTTAATTAGCTTGTAATGCAAGGCCATAGTTAGGAGTTAAAGAACAAAGGGGAAAGGATAGCAAACAAACATTGAGAAACAAAGAATATGAGATTTCAAGACTTGAGTCACTAAGTTATACAACAAGGGTGTGTAAAAGAAATGAAATAACTGGACTCTCCAGAACCACTCTTTTATTTGTTTTGCCATTTGGATTTTTTACTATGAATTTTTCTTTTCTTTTCTCATTCTTTTTTTTTATCTTTTCTTTAACCAATTTCTTTCACATACATGGTTCCTTCAAATCACTTCTACAGTGAAACAAGCACTTACACCCTTTAATCACTGAACTCAAGTCAAGAAATATCATATTATGCACTCAACATGCAATGATGGTTGGAGAAAGAATGCAATATTTTCACATACATTAGAATGATTACATGGGGTTAGGAAAATGAAAGTGATGAAAAACATATAAGGCCAAGCAAGTACAAGGCTTCAAAGGGGACTTATGGATATCAACTTGTGAGGGTAAGCTTGAAAGGCTCAATCGGTCCAAACAATACCTTAATCATTTCCTCAGTCATACGCAATCTAGGATTTCGCCTCAAGAGAGTTGCAAAACAATTTCAAAGATAAAAGAAATCATTTACTTGTACACCCCATAAACATTCTCTAAACAAGCACTCAAATCATTTACAAAGCTAAACAAGCATGTAAGTGGGAAATTTATCATGCATAAGAAGAATCTAGATTGCTCCAGCATGCAACAAGGATCATAAATGGATTTACAGAGAACCTAAGGCAAATTTGCATTCAAATTCATCATTGGGCAATCACAGCCACATTATGTACCAAAACAAAGCATTAATCATAAAAGTCAACTATTAAAGGATCAGTACTAGAAGTATGACATAAGAAATTATACAAAAATAGCAAGACACCCCCCAAACCTGAGGGAGACAGTGTCCTCACAGTACAAAAGATAGAAAAAGAAGCAAAACAATAAAAAGATGCCCTGTATGCATCACAACTACGCATCATTCTCATCAGTGGCAGTCTCCTCCTCATCATCATCGTCCTCCGCAGCAGCAGCCATCGGTACATCATCTTTGTCATCAATTGGATCCTGTTGCTGCTGTGAGGGCCCAACATAATTGCTCGGAGGGAGGTGTGGGATGGGGAAATCATCGGTGGAAACTTGCAGGCACTCCACCAGCCACTTGATTGTCTCCACAGCGTAAGCTTCTATGGCAGTCAAGCCCGCAATCTCACTACGCAAGTCATCATGTGGGGGAGTACGAGCCGTCCTGGGTGCACTCCTAGCCTGTTGCTGCCTAGCATGCATCGCAGCTGGAGCTTCTTTTAGCCTCTGTAGTGTTCTGTCATTAAGAGGCTATTTAACATCAACAAGTTCCTTATGAAGGCCCCACTGTACCTGATGCCGGCTACAAAACATATGGATGAGAAAAAGGAAGAAGAGGTTATTGGACTCCCTTATTGACTTCTTAATCTGCTGATGGATGATCAGGGCAATATCAATGGATCTATGCTCAAGAATGGAATAAATGATGATGGCCTGATCTCTAGTCACCTCAGACATATTGGCAGAAGGGATGATCCGGATGCTAATAAAGTGATACCACATGTGGGCCTCTGAAGTCAAGCATGAAAGGGGGAAGTACATGTGCCGCTGATCTTGAACACTGAGAGTCCACATCACAGGCTGTGCCTCCGGGGTGCAAATTCAAGCGGTGACAATATTAAGGTTAATTCCCTCTTCTGGCCCTACTTGGAGGAAACTAGTGTATTCACACATTATCACCGAGGCGGATAAATCCAAGATTGCCCTAATGTTCTGAATAGAGAAGGAGACCTGACGGCCACGCACTGTGACTTTTGAAGACTGGGGGGTCAGCAAATGTAGCATTCGTATAAAACTCGCGAACAATTGGCAGAATGGTAGACACTTGTTGTTTGACAAATGTCCTCCATTTGTAGTGTTGAATCTCTTGGTGAATAGCCTTCTTGAAGCTGAAACCCCTCTCAGAAATGACTGGCTTGGAGAACAGTTTGAAATATCTCTTTTGAGCAACTGTTGAAATGAATTTTCTTCTATCTAATTCCGCAGGGGAAAAAGGTTCCCTGCGGTGCTAGCTACTTTCACCTTTTTGGCGCTTTGGGGGCATGGTGGTAGCAGGATTAGAGTACCTGGTTCAAGGCAAAAAGAGGAACATAATTAAAGCATGTAAGAATTAAGCAAATAAGAAGGCAATGCTGCAGCGTTCACTTTGAGCGCTGCGGCATTAAAAATAACCAAAGACGCCACAGCGCCAAAAGACCACGCCGTGGCGCGCATGAACTTTCTGAAAAAGAAATTCATGCACACAGCAATGCTAACCCCCTGAGCATGAAAAGCCTAAAGAAGACCAACAAAAAGCAACCCACATTGCATAAGAACTCACTTAAACTAACCCAAGCAAACTTCAAAAAGAGGGAAAAATCAGATTTAATGGAAAACAAAGCACGAAATAGAAGAGATATAGTGATAGAATGGGTTACTTAGAGAGAAAAAGGAAACAGGAAATGAAGAATATGCAAGAAACCAAAAGGAAAAACAAGAGAAAGCGCGAGAGAGAAAGAGGAACCACCAGAAGGGTTGACAAGGGTTTGTGTTGATAACACAAACCCTAGCCTTTTTTTGTGCAGGCAGCCAACATCATGCTGCATAACTCCACTGAAATGCATGTTTCATTGAATTTATTTCCCTATCATTTTTTTAGAGCATGTCGTGGCGTGAATCTTGGTGCGTTGCAGCGTCGTGCTCGCAACCTCCTTATCCTGATAATCCTGAGAGTATATTGTCGCAGCACAACATTGGGGCATCACGACATGAAGCTCTCAGGAATGGAACCTTGATAATACATAGCCTAAAACACCGCGGCGTAGACTTGGAGCGCCGCGGTGTGAGGAGCCAATCTGCAGAATTCTGCAGCAAAAAGCATTTGGCAGCTACCTCTGCTACCCAAAAGTCTCCCCTACCTACAAAAGTAGTCCAACTGGTTAAATCATTAAATGCATAACCAAAATATCATGAAACATCAAAATTAAAGTTTTCAAACACTAGACTCAAAATGAGAGAATTAAGAGCACAGGTGGGATAATCTAAAAATTGGGCCTTTTTATAGTCCACACAGGACTTTCTCTAACTTTTCATGTCGGGGTAGCCAATGTGATAGAGGTTTTCCCTCTATCAAATTCTTCTCCCAAGTAAGGCTTTAGGCGCTGGCCATTGACCTTAAAGGATGATTTGCCATCAAGATCCACAACTTCAATTGCCCCATGGGGAAACACATTTACCACCTAGAACGAACTTGACCATTTGGATTTAAGTTTTCCTGGAAAGAGCCTGAGCCTGGAGTTATAGAGTAGGACTTGTTGGCCTTGCTCAAATGTCTTTTGTACAATCTTCTTATCATGCCACCCCTTAACTTTCTCCTTATATAGCTTTACATTCTCATAGGCTTGGAGCCTAAATTCATTAAGTTCATTGAGTTGCAATAATCTTTTATTACCAGCAGCTTGCAAATCAAAATTCAGTTGGTTAATCACCCAATAAGCATGATGCTCGAGCTCGACGGGCAAATGACAAGCTTTTCCAAACACAAGCTTGTATAGGGATATACCGATAGGGTTTTTATAAGCAATTTTGTACACCCTTAGTGCATCATCAAGCCATCTTGACCAATCCTTGCGAGATGGACACACAGTCTTCTTAAGTATTCTTTTGATTTCCCTATTGGATACCTCCGCTTGTCCACTTGTTTGAGGGTGATACGTAGTGGCAATCTGGTGAGTCACCTCATATTTGCCAAGGAGAGCTTTAAAGTACTTATTGCAGAAATGTGACCCTTCGTCATTGATAATGGCTCGAGGAGTACCAAAACGGGTGAAGATTTGTTTCTTCATGAAGTTTATCACTACCTTAGAGTCATTCATAGGGAATGCACTTGCTTCCACTTATTTGGACACGTAGTCCACTGCCACAAGAATGTACAGATTTCCATAGGAAGGAATAAAGGAACCCATGAAGTCGATGCCCAAAACATAAAAAATTTCCACTTCAAGAATGAAATTGAGGGGCATCTCATTTCTCCTTGATATTTTCCCTGATTTTTGGCATCTATCACACTTGCTAACATAGAAGTATGCATCCTTGAAGAGAGACAACCAGCACAGGTCATATTGGAGCACCTTTGCCGTTGTTCTATCATCATTATAATAACCTCCATAAGGGGCAGCATGACACTAATTCAAAATTTGTTCAGCTTCCTCCAAAGGTACGCATCTTCTCAACATATGATCAGGGCACTGTTTAAACAAGAAAGGCTCGTCCCAAAGATAGTGCCTATTATCGTGCAAGAACTTCTTCCTCTGGTGAGAGGTGAGATTCGAAGGCATCACACCACCTACTAGGTAGTTCACAATGTCAGCATACCAAGGGTCCGGTTGAGTTATGACAGCAAAGAGTTGCTCATCTGGAAATATCTCTTTGATTGTGATTAGTTCACCTTGATATTCCTTATTTTCCAATCTAGAAAAGTGATCAGTAACTTGATTCTTAGCCTCTTTCGTGTCACGAATTTCCAAGTCAAACTCTTGCAATAATAGAACCCACCAAATCAACCATAGCTTTGCATCTTTCTTGGCCACCAAGTATTTAATCGTTGAGTAGTCCGTATGGACAATCACTTTAGCACCCACCAAATATGACTGAAACTTTTCGAATACAAAAACAACCGCCTGAAGCTCCTTTTCTATCATGGTGTAGTTAAGTTGTGCATCATTGAGAGTTTTGCTTGCATAGTATATGGAGCAAAACACCTTGTCCTTTCTCTACCCCAAAACTGCACCAACAACATAGTCACTGACATCACACATCAGTTCAAAAGACAACTTCCAATCAGGGGTGGTAATCACCGAAGCTGATACTCTTTTTCAATTCCACAAATGCCTTATGGCAAGATTCATCAAAGTTAAATTGGACATCCTTCTCCAATAAGTTTCAAAGTGGTTTAGAAATCTTAGAGAAGTCCTTTATGAATCTCCGGTAGAATCCAGCATGCCCCATGAAACTTCTAACTTCCTTCACTGAGATTGGTGGCGGAAGTTTCTCAATCACTTCTATTTTCGCTCTACTACCTCCATTCCTTTGCACGACACTCTATGGCCAAGAACTATGCCTTCTTGGACCATGAAGTGATATTTTTCCTAGTTAAGCACTAAATTGGTCTCTTCGCATCTTTGCAGAACTAGAGCCAAGTTATTCAGGCAATCATCAAAAGAATCACCGAAGACTGAGAAGCCATCCATGAACACCTCTAAGAACTTCTCAACCATATCTGTGAAGATTGGCATCATGCATCTCTGGAAGGTTGCTGGTGTATTTCACAAGCCAACTAGCATCCTCCTAAAAGAATATGTACCATAGGGGCTATAACAATTTGATTATACCCCGAGTATCCATCCAGAAAGCAATAGAAAGCACACCCTGCCAACCTGTCTAGCATCTGATCAATGAATGGCAGAGGGAAGTGATCCTTTCTGGTTGCGGTATTTAGCTTCCTATAGTCTATGCAAATTTGCCACCCTGTGACTGTTCTGGTGGGAATCAAGTCATTGTTTTCATTGGGAACAACCGTCATGCCACCCTTTTTAGGCACACACTGAACAGGGCTTACCCAGGTACTATTAGAGATTGGGTATATGATTCCCCCGTCTAACCACTTAATGATCTTTTTTTTTACCACTTCCTTTGTAATGGGGTTCAGATGCCTTTGGTACTCAATGATTGCTTTGGAGTCATCTTCCAGTAGAATTTTGTGCATGTAGATGGTGGGACTAATGCTTTTAATGTCTATAATAGTCCATCCTAGCACCTTCTTGAACTGCCTTAGCACTCTCAACAACTTGGACTCTTGCTCTTCTGATAAAAATAAGGAAATGATGACCGACAATGTGGATGATTATCCTAAGTAGGAATATTTCAAGTGATCAGGTAATGGTTTGAGCTCCAACTTGGGTGAAGATATGATAGAAGGTTGTAGAATCGGCTTGTCAAAGGAGATTTGTAATGACTCAAAACTTGGTTTCTTGTAAAACTTAGTAGAAGAGTCAAGCAGTTTAATACATTCCCTAATATCATCCCTATCTACATGCTCATTATGATATGTTAAAGTTAAAGCTAGGGAATCATCAGGAAAATTAGCATGAAATGTATCATTTACTACTTGATCAATCACACTAACATAGGAACATTCTTCTTGATCATCAGGAAATTTAATGGCCTTGTAAATGTTAAAAGTTACCTTCTCATCATTTACTTGTATGGTAAGGTCACCTTTGTGTACATCTATCATGGTCTTACCGATTGCCAAGAAAGGCCTCCCTAGAATTAATGGCACATTGCGGTCCTCCTCCATATCCAAGATGACAAAGTCAGCAGGGAAAATTAGCTTGTCCACCTTTACCAAAACATCCTCAATGATTCCTTTCGGGTACGTAAGAGTCTTGTTAGCTAATTGCAAGGTCACAAAGGTTAGCTTCACTTCACCCAATTCCAACCGTTGGAAGATTAAGAGAGGCATCAAATTAATGCTCGCCCCCAAATCACACAAAGCTCTACCATTAAAGTGTCTTCCAATTTTGCATGGTATGGTAAAACTGCCTGAATCTTTCAACTTTGGAGGTAGCTTGTTCTGCAAGATAGCACTGCATTCCTCTGTGAGTGCCATTATTTCATAGTTTCCCAACCTTCTCTTCTTGGATAGGATGTCCTTCATGAACTTCACGCAACTTGGCATTTGTTCTAATGCTTATGCAAATGGGATATTTATGTGAAGTTTCCTGAAGACTTCCAGAAATTTTTGGAATTGGGCATTCATAATTTGTTTAGCCAATCTGTTGGGGAAAGTGTTTGTCCCAAAATAGGCCGCAAGTACACGGGCCGAACAAGTAATAAAGTGAAGAGTAAAGTATCCTTCCCACGAGGATAAATTTATTTCCAATGCTAAGTATAAACTGATAGTTTAAGTAATTCTATTCAAGAATATAAAAATAGAGAAAAATGATATAAACTAAAGACTAGAATGCAATAAAGATAATGGTTAGAGTTTAAGGAAATCCTTTTTCACCCTTTACTTCAACTAACAACATGTAATCCTCTTCATAAATATAAATACAATGATTATATTAGCTTGAGAATCTTCATTAGTTGAAAGCCTATGTCTAGGAGTCAATCAACCATGGCTTTATTTGCCTAATCTATTATGTTTCCATGAGAACTAGTGCAAACTCCACTCATTAAGATCTATTCTCAAACACATGCTATGCATGGCTAAGAGGTATATTTCTATCCCATTAGCGAATCAACTCATCCCGCCATTGGAATGGAATCGAACATGCATCAACCATACATATGATCTCAAACCCAAAGTCCTATGTCTAGGCTCATTAGATTTTATTAAATCAAATTAAATGATGATCAAGCATTTAAGAGCATTAAGAACAACATGATTGAACAAAACCATACATCCATACAGACTCAGAGGAGAACAAAATCATTGATATTCATAAAAAGGATTCAAAGTATTCCCTAAAACAGCTACTATATCATTGAACACGAAAATAAAATCACAAAATACATGTTCAAGATAATGGGAGAGAGGAAAGAAAAAGGAGAAAGAAGGAAAGGCTTATGGATGTTGCCATTGATGCTTGAATCTCCCTCCATGAGGAAGATAGCCTCCAACCTTGGCTCCCTTAGCCTTCTTCAGCCTCAGAAAACGAAGACTTAGCACAACTTCTCTAAACCCTAAATGGCCATGCTAAGAAAATCTAATAAAAATCTATTTATAGGCTTAGTTTTATGTGTCACACTGCAGTGTGCATTACCCAATGCCGCGACGCGCATGCCTCGGGTGTAAGTACTGATAGTAAGTGGAGCGCATCACACCGCGGCGTGCATTTCCTTGTGCTGCGGTGTGTTATGCTGGAATGCTTCGTTGGTTTTATTCTCCAATGTTGGGCCTTGGCTTGTATCAATTCATCTCTTTTGAGCCGATCCTACATTAGAGAATCACCAAATCAAATATAAGTTGTAAATCTACTTAATCATTTCAGAATATGCATAATTTGCTCAAGATCATATAGGAAGGTGTTCAAATTGTATTTGACAAATATAAACCTAAAACCTTCTAAATATGCATAAATACAAGGACTAAGTAATCTATGAAGTACATATATAGGGCATAAATAACTATATTTTGTGAAGTTATCACATCCCCAAACCTATGTTTTTCCTAGTCCTCGAGCAAAATAAAGTATGATTAAGTAAACTTGCATTAATTAATCATGCTTACATGCATTCCACAAATATGATAATTTCAAGTTTCTTTTAACCATAACTAGTGCGCAATGATTGTATCAACCCTCAAATAATGCTCATGCCTCGCAATTAAGCTCAACATATACACAATCCTTATCATGCTAACAATCATGCTTCCTACCATGCAAATCACATCTCCTACAAACATGCAAGCCAAACTTATCTTTTTCAAATCATACTTATTCGGATAAGTTTATGAGCATACACATGGATACAAATCAAAGAATCCACAAAATTGTAATATAACTCTCTCTCCACTAATGTAAATCACACATGAATGAGGATCAAAAGGGTCTTTAATAGCTTGTAATGTAAGGCCAATGGTTATGGGGTCAATAACAAAAGGGAAAAGGATAACATACAAACATTGAGAAACATAACATGTGATTTCAAGACTTGAGTAACTAAATGATACAACAAGGGTATACAAAATAAACTAATAAGACTCTCCAGAACCATTTAATGCATTTTTGCTTTTTGTTTTTTTCTTTTCTTTTTCTGATTTTGATTTTCTTTTCTTTTCTTTTCTTTTTCTTTTTCTCTTTCTAAACCGATTTCTTTTTGGTGCATATGGTTTTTTCAAGCCACTTTTGTATTGACACAAACATAAATATCCTACTCATTGCACTTAAGTGAAGAAATAACACATTATGTATTCAACAAACAATGATGGGAAGGAAAAGAATGCAATGCTTTCGCATGCATATGAAGGGTTACATGGTAGGAAAGATGAGGGTGATGAAAAACATATAAGGCAAACATTTGTAAAACTTCAAAAGGGGACCTATGGATATAATCATGTAAAGGTAAGCTTTTTAGGCTCAATCGGTCCAAACAATGCCCTAATCATTTTCTCAATCATGCACAATCTAGGATTTCACTTCAAGAGAGTTGCAAAACAACTTCAAGGATAGTAGAAAACTTTCATACGGACAAAACATAAACATTCTCTAGATAAGCACTCAAATCATTTCAAAGTTACATGAGCATATAAGTGGAAAACACATCATGCATAAAAACAAACTAGATTGCTTCAGCATGCTTCAAAGATCGCATATGGATTCACAAAAGAATTAAGGTTAAATTGTATCCATATTTATCATTAGACAACCATCACACACTAGCAAGTGGCAATAACATGCATTCAAAAGATTCATCCTTTTCAATTTAAGCATGCATAACATCATGTGTAGAATATTGAAAATTGAAAATTTGTATCAACAACGCATCAGTAATAGCCAAAGCAAGATATAATGATGAAAGTATGATGACTATCACTACTGCATACTTTAAATATCAAAACATGTTATACATTAAGCATTAAAGTAGAAAAAAAACATGTAATGATACTCCCCCAAACCAAAATGAAGATGTGTCCTTGTTGTTCATGGTCTATAGGGTACCCGAGCCATTCAAAATAGCATCTATATTAGAATTGAGCATTAATAAATAAAGAAAAATATGAAAAATAAACAAAAAATGCAAGACAGGGTGCTGCACCGCGGCGTGAATTAGGGTGCGCCATGGCATCTAACTCGCGGGTCTCAAACCCTGATAAGGCAGAGACGAGAGCGCCGCAATGTGAGCATGTGTGTGCCACGGCGTGAGAGGTCAAACTACAGAATTCTGCAACAAACTCCATGTTCTTGGCAAATTTGCTTCATTGTAGCCTCCAACACCTGTAAAAGTTGTCTAAAAGCGTAATTTACATAATGTACAACAAAAACATATTAAAACCATAAAAATCAAACTTACTACATATTTATGCAAAACAACAACAAACATAAAAACTAAAGTACCATAACTTGTCCAAATGGACTTATTGAATTGAACTAAAATAAAACTTGAATTAGAACTACATAAACTCATTGTCAATATTAGCAATACAAAAATAATGCCTTATCCCCGACAACGACACCAAAAACCTGTTTGTCTCAAAATAGGCCGTAAGTGCATGGGCCGAACAAGTAATAAAGTGAAGAGTAAAGTATCATTCCTACGAGGATAAGTTTATTTCCAATGCTAAGTATTAATTGATAGTTTAAGTAATTCTATTCAAGAACATAAAAATAGAGAAAAGTGATATAAACTAAAGACTAGAATGCAATAAAGATAATGGTTAGAGTTTAGGAAAATCCTTCTTCACCACTTACCTCAACCAACAACATGCGAACCTCTTCATAAATATGAATGTAATGATTAGGTTAGCTTAAGAATCTTCATTAGTTGAAAGCTTATGTCTAGGGGTCAATCAACCATGGCTTTATTTGCCTAATCCACTATGTTTCCATGAGAACTAGCGCAAACTCCACTCATTAAGATCTATTCTCAAACACATGCTATGCATGGCAAAAGGTTATATTTCTATCCCATTAGCAAATCAACTCATCCCGCCATTGGAATGGAATCAAACATGCATCAACCGTACATATGATCTCAAACCCAAAGTCTTATGTCTAGGCTCATTAGATTTTATTAAATCAGCTTAAATGATGATCAGGCATTCAAGAGCATTAAGAACAATATGATTGAACAAAATCATACATCCATATAGACTCAGAGGAGAACAAAATCATTGATATTCATAAAAAGGATTCAAAGTATTCCCTAAAACAGCTACTAAATCATTGAACACAAAAATAGAATCACAAAATACACGTTCAAGATAATGAGAGTGAGGAAAGAAAAAGGAGAAAGAAGGAAAGGCTTATAGATGTCGCCATTGATGCTTGAATCTCCCTCCATGAGGAAGATAGCCTATAACCTTGGCTGCCTTAGCTTATTCAACCTCAGAAAACGAAGATTTAGTACAGCTTCTTGAAACCCTAAATGGCCATGCTAAGAAAATCTAATAAAATCTATTTATAGGCTTAGTTTTGCGTGTCACACCGCTGCATGTATTACACAATGCCGAGGCACGCATGCCTCAGGTGTAAGTACTGACAGCAGGTGAGGTGCATCACACCATGGCGTGCATTTCCTTGCGCCGCGGCGTGCTATGTTGGAATGCTTCCTCGGTTTTATCCTCCAATGTTGGGCCTTGGCTTGCATCAATTCATCTCTTTTAAGTCCATCCTACATTAGAGAAATCACCAACTCAAATATAAGTTGTCAATCCACTTAATCATTTAAGAATATGCACAATTTGCTCAAGATCATATAGGAAGGTGTCCAAATTGCATTTGACAAATATAAACCTAAAACCTTCCAAATATGCATAAATACAAGGACTAAGCAATCTATAAAGCACAAATATAGGGTATAAATAACTACATTTTGTAAAGTTATCAGAAAGGTAGAGGTAATGTATGAGGTTTGACATCCTTCTTCTTGTCTTCATCATTCTTCCTTTGGTCTTCCTTATATACAATCTTTTCATCTTGTGTCACCTCAGCATCATCCATAAGCAGTTTGGTCTTGGGATTCCCTTCGATGTCTTTTCCACTTCTAAATGTAATAGCACTGCAGGATGGTGAATCCTTGGGAACACCTCTTAGATTGCTAACCGTGTCACTTGGAAAAGACCCCAGGGGTCTACTGTTTATAGCATTCGCCAATTGACCCACTTGGGTGTCTAGAGCTCTCATTAAAGCCGTTTGGCTTTAAATCATTGCATCATTCTTGGCCAAATGAGCATAAGTTTTTGACATATAAGAATCGGATTTGGCCATGAACTGCATGAACATGTCTTCAAGAGTAGGTTTCTTGTCTTGTATAGGAGATCTTGACTATAAAGAAGAACCAGAAGGATATGGTTGTTGTTCATTACCAGCTGATGAAGATGATGCACTTTGATTGACTCTCCATGAGGGGTTTGGATGATTTCTCCACCTTAGATTATACTGATGCAAATAAGGATTGTTTTGTGGTGGTCGATAGTTCCCAGCATATTGTGCACTCTCCAAGATGGAAGGGCACCTATCAGTAGCATGATTATCACCACATCGATCACAAAGCACAAAAAGGCTCAAATGAGGACTTGCTCCCAAACTATCCAACTTGCTGGTAATCACAGCCAATTGAGCAGAAAAATGAGGTAATTGCATCAATATCATGCACTCCAGCTACCTTCTTAAGAGTATTTCTTTCGGAAGGCCACTAGTAGCTATTTGCAGCCAAATCTTCAAGTACTTAGAATGCCTCATAAAAGGATTTACCAAGCAATGAACCACCTGCAGCTGCATCCACTAGTGGATGGTGGTGTGGCAACAACCCTTTATGGAAAGAATAGATTTGATGCCATGGAGGAATCTCATGATGAGGGCACTTTCTCAAAAGATTTTTGTATTATTCCCAAGCTTCATACAAGGTTTCAGAATCAAACTGAGTGAACGAAGTAATGTCATTCACCATCTCCACAGTCTTGGCAGGTGGGAAATATTTGTTTAGGAATTTGCCACATGCATCACTTGATGTGTGTGAAACATCATCATATTTTGTTCATGTGTTTGCATGCATTTTTATACATTCTAGGCATTTTAGTTTCCCTTTTTGTTTGTTTTTCCCTTTAGTTCGGATAACTGCGGTGTTTTTGGTGTTGTTGTGCAGAATTGGTGCTTAATTGGCCTTGAAATAGATGGAAAGCTTGCACAATTGAAGTTGGAGCTTAAAGGGTAGCAATTTGGGACAAAAAGCTCATTCCAGAGAGTTCCACGGCCTGCCCGTGGCCTGAACCACGGCCATGGATCGAGCAGCTACGTGAAAAAGCAAAAGGGGAAGTCCAGAGACAACCACGGCCTGGCCGTGGTGGCCACCACGGCCGTGGTTGAGAGTCTGGTTGAGAACTCTAAGTCCAGAACTGACCACGGCCTGGCCGTGGTACCCACCACGGCCGTGGTTCGGTGTGCGTGTCAGATTTTTAAGTCTGTTTTTCTCTTTTCTGATGGGCTTGAACCAGTTTTAACCCATGGGGTATATATAGATGTTCTGAAGACAACATTAGGGTTCGAATTTGGTTTGGAAGGAGGCACATTGGAGGCTCTTGATCTTCATCTTCCTCTCTTCTCTCTAGGATTACGGGTTTGGATGTTCTTGGAACTTGATTTCTGGTTTCTTCTTCTCCATGTCTGAGTAGTTCCTTTTGTTTCTAGGATTGGGCAATGCCCTTTGATACATTGATGATGATTAATTGATATTGTTTACCCCTTTTATTAATCTTGAATGTTGTTGATTCAATCCTTATTGCGATTATTCATGTGAATTTGCTGGCCACTTATTTGCATCTCATAGATATCTAGGGACGTACTGAAAGGTGAACCTAGGTGTTGGAACTATAAGAATTGAACTTAAGGTTTAAATCACGAGAGTAGGTTTAGCCTTTCTAGGATTAATGAATTACCAAAAAGCGTAATGGGATTAATTTAGATTCAATTACCACGAGAGTAGGAATTGGTTTAATTGGGCACGGTTCTTGTATCTTGAAAGGGAACATTAACTAATTTAGGGTAATTCACCTTCAATTGAATTTCAAGTCTTAATAAGAGGATTGTCAATTAGGAGTCTTGTATTGTTGTGGTTAACCCCAATCCTGGAAGCTTTCTTAAATCTGAAATCTTTTCTCAACAATTTGCTATTTTTATTCTCAATTTTGCATCTTAACTTTTATTTATTTAATTGTTTGGTTTCTACGTTCTTGTTCAACAATTATATTCTCTTTTGTTTAATTTAATTGAATTAATTAATTAATTGGTATTCATAAACATAGTCCCTGTGGATTTGATATTTTATTACTTGACGACGAAACCGTACACTTGTGGATTTCACCCCAATCATCACTCCAAGTGCTTATGGATCTAGGTGGTAGAGATTGTAACTAACTCTTGGCTCTTTCTTTGAGAGAAAAAGGAAAAAGCCTTAGCCGAATGGTGTCTTCTGAGACTCTCTTATGCTTGAAAGTGTCACAAAACTCTAGAAAATTTGTCAAGTGGGCATTTGGATCTTCACTTGGTAACCTACCAAATTGCATCAACATCTGGATCATTTGAATGATGGCTGGTTTAATTTCAAAGTTGATGGCTCGAATAAGAGGCTGCCTTATGCTTGATTGTAAATTTTCCATTTGAGGAGTTGCAAACTCTCTCAAGGGCCTCGTATGATCATTGTTGCCAGCCATGGTATTGGAACCTAACAAAATGAAAGAATGCAACTTGGATTAAAATGAACTAAAAGAAAACTTGAATTAAAACTAATTAAACTTGTTGTCAATATTGGTAAAAATCAGAAATTAGTCGTTATCCCTGGTAACAGTGCCAAAAACTTGTTATGACTTTTTGTGTACCGCAAGTGAACGAGTCGCGAAAGTAATATAATAATGAGAAAGATCGTCTCCACAGGGATAATGGACAATATATAATACCAACTATTAACTAATAGCTTAACAAATTCTATTCAAGCACATATAAATTAGGAAAAGTGTGTGTAGTCAAAATTAGGGCTAAAAGGCAATAAACCAGAAGTAAAAGACAGTAACAAGAGCATATGGACTCCTTCTTTCCCAACTACTTTACTTGACAACTTGCAATCGTTTTAAGCAACAATGATACTAGGTTTGTTAGCCTAAGAAGCTATATTAGTAAAAGCCTATGCCTAGGTCATTTAACCCTATGTCATTTACCTAGCCCATTATGTGTCCATAAGAACTAGAGCAAACAACATGCATTACGATTGAGTCTTATCAATGACTATACATGACTAATAAGTATATGTCTATCCTATTAACAAATTAATTCATCCCACTGTTAGAATGAAATTAAACATGCATCATCCACATCCATGATCTAAAATCTAGATTCCTATGTCTAGTTTAAAAGATTTTATCAAATTATAATAAATAATGGCTAAACATTTATGAGCATTAAGAGAAATATGGATGAACAAAACTACACATTATTATAAACTTAAAAGATTACAAAGTCACCAATGTACATAGAAGGATCCAAAAGAATCCATAAAAATAACTTAGCTACCCATGGAATCCGAAAATCTCAAGAGAGATTTCCTACCCATGGCCTAGAGAAAGAGAGGATAAAGAGAAAAGAGCGAAAACTCTATAATGAGGCCTTGGGAGGCTTGATCCTCCTTGGATGATGATGGTTTCCTTTCTAAATCTCGTCCAAGCCCTAAAAAATGACGAAAACTAGTCTCTCTACGTTCTGTCTCGTCTCCCACCTAACTCCCCTCAAAATATCTGATGAAATAGTATAAATAGACAAAGCCCACGAACTCACACCGCGGTGTGGCCATTGTTGCATCGCGGCGTGAATGCCTATATGGTTAAGTGAAACCAGTGTTGACAAATATGCGGTGCGGTGCGACGTGACATCCTTTGTGCCACGGCGCTCTAGCCTCTGTCTTCAGTATGCGCAGCAGGCAGAGAACGAGACACCGCAGCGTGATAGGCTAGAATGCATGCTAAGCTTCCTCTTCCAATACAAGGTGTTGACTTGCTTCATTTTATCAGTTTAGAGCCTATCCTACAATAGAGAAGTCGCTTAATTAATCACAAGTGTAAATCTACTTAATCCACAAAGAATAGACAAGATTTTGGTAAGATTGGAGAGGAAGACATTAACATGAATTTGAATTCAAAGTGAAAGAAAAGTTTTCTAATCATGTCTAAGCACAAGGACTAAGGGATCAATGTACCACCAATATGGGGCACAAATAACTACATTTTATAGAGTTTTCACTTTGCCTCCTAGATGGTGTCCACAACTTCCTTCGCAAACCTCGGCCAGGACATACTCAGCTTCTTTTGGCGCAAAACATTTAAGGAGGGGTAGAGAAAACCCTCGCCGGTATAACTGTCCATCATAAATGGTATACCTGACCGCGACTTTTTTTAACTTAGGGGCTTCCTTTGGATCCTCAGGGAGACTACCAAACTATAAGTACTCCATTAATGGTGTGATCCAAGTAAGCTCTTGTCCTTCAACCTAGAAGACAGGCATTTCAATGACGGAGGGTTGTGGGAGAGTCTCCTGGATGACCGAACGGTTGTTACCTAAACTCTTAGGGTTCGTTTGGTGGTCAGGATAAGAGAGACAGGATAGGATAAACTATCATATCTTATCTGAAACTATTGTTTGGTGAACCAGCAGGATATGATAAATTAATCCTATCACTTATCATATCCTGACTATTTAGTTCAAATTCTATCCTGAGGGGAGGGCTGGGTTAGAACTCAACAGGATAGGATAAGGTGATTTAAAGTATGATATAAAAAATATTTTAAATATAAAATAATTAAAGTATAATAAAATATAACATGGTTATCAAAAAAATATATAATAAATATAAAATATTTAAAATAATAAAATACTAATAATTAATTTTAAAAATTATTTTTATTTTGTCTCAAGGCTAATTTTGTTATTTATATTATTTTAAAAACTGAAAAATATAAAATTATTCTAATAATTTAACTATATGTAAAGTAAAAACTAAAAATGAATATTTAAAATTATAAAAAATTAATTTAAGTTAAACAATATTTTCAAAATTTTAAAAATTATATGTAATTTTATCATAAGGATAAATTTGTCTTTTTATATAATTTAAAAAAAATTAAAATTATAAAAAAATAAAATCAAATAAAATATGAAAACATTCCGAATAAAAAAGAAAAATTTTAAAATCATACTAAAATTATAATGTTATCCTGTTGGTTATCTGGTGGACACCAAACGTCAAATAAGATAACAGCTTATCCTGTTAATATCCTATCCTGCTCTCTTATCCTATCTGCTCTTATCCTATCCTAACCACCAAACGAGCCCTTAGTGTTGGCCAACTTGGATAGGAGGTTGGCCCTTGAATTTTGCTCCCGAGGTATATGCTCTACCTTTACCATTCTGAAACCTATGAGGAGTTCTTGTTCCTTTGCTAGGTATTTCTCCAAGAGCGGCTCTTTGGCCTGATAGTCACCTTGGATCTGCGAGGTTACGAGCTGAGAGTCACTACAAAGTCTGATCTTTGTGGCCCCCAAGTCTCTGGCTATTACCACTCCGGTGATGCATGCTTCATATTCTGCATGGTTGTTTGAGGTAGGGAATTCGAACCTAAGGGAGTTCTCGACAGTCACCCCCTCATAATTCTCTAAGATTACCCTGACACCACTTCCCTTCGGGTTTGTGGACCCATCAACGAACGCAGTCCAGGTTATTTCCTAGGTATCACCGGGGTCTGAAGTGAGTTCGGCTATGAAGTCCAAGAATGTATGTGCCTTGATGGCTACTCTAGGTTCGTAGGCGATCCCAAACTCGGAAAGCAAGAAGGACAAGGCAATCATCTCTTACCACCACTGGATGACGCTGGAAGTATTGCCTTAGTCTTCTGGCTGTGATGACTGGCTGTGATGATGAGTACAAATGCAACCTTCTCAATTTTTTTATATCAGAGTTCGGTGCCTTGTAGCACCTTGCTCACAAAATAAGCTGGCTTCTGACCTTCTACTGTTTCCCTGACAAGTACTGAACTCATAGCCTTCTCGTGGACAGAGAGGTACACATAAAGTGTTTCACCTGGCTCTGGCCTTGTAAGGATGGGGGGGATGATAGAATATTCTTCAAAGACATGAAAGCATCCTCACATTCTTAAGTTCACTGGAATCATATCCCCTTTTTCAATAACTTAAATAGATGGAGGGATTTGTGAGTGGCTTTGACTAGGAATCGTGTGAGAGCTGCGATTCGTCTGGTTAGTTGCAGTACCTCTTTCACACTTTGAGGACTATGCATATCGAGCACTGCTTTGCATTTGTCTGGGTTTGCTTCGATACTGCAGTGAGTCAACATGAACCCTAAAAATTTATAAGCCTAGACCCCAAATACACATTTTTCTAGATTAAGCCTCATGTCGTGCTTCCTCAGCTGCGCAATCACTTTTTCGAGGTCTGAGGTGTGTGACCCAAACGACATGGTTTTGATTATCATGTTATTGATGTAAACCTCAAGAATTCCCCCCAATTGTTCTTCGAAGACTTTGTTCATCATCCTTTGATAAGTGGCCCCTGCGTTCTTTAGACTAAAATACATTACCTTGTAGCAGTAACTTGCCCTTTCAGTGATAAAGACAATTTTATCCTCATCTCTGAGATATATCGGGATCTGATTGTATTCAAAGTAGGCATTCATGAACGATAGTAGACGGAATCCGGAGGAGCCATCAACCAGTTTGTCAATGTTTAGGATGGGGTATAGATCTTTAGGACATGCCTTATTCAGGTCTGTATAGTCTACACACATCCTTCACTTTTTGTTTGACTTTTTAATGAGGACAATATTTGAGAGCCATGTGGTGTAAGAAATTTCCCTTATGAAGTCGGCACTCAATAATTCTTTGACTTGCTCCTCAATAAACTATTGCAATTCGGGGCCGACTTTCCTTTTCTTCTGGAAGACCGACCTCGCATCCTGTTTAATAGATAAACGATGGCAGATGAAAGCAGGGTCGAGCCCAAGCACGTCGAAGGATGTCCAAGTGAATAAATCCTTATTTTTCTGCAAAAGTTCTACAAGTTAGGTTCTTTCGTGTGCTTCAAGGTTCACACCTATTTTGGTGACTTGGTCTGGCCTGTCATCAAGCTGAAGTGGGACCAGTTCCTTTTCTGGATGGGCTCTAGTACCTCAGATTTCCTCACATATATCCAACTCGATCATCAGGATGTTGACTTGATCACGGGTCAGGCTGAATGTTCATGCCTTTGTCTTCCTGGAAGCTCTACTGATTTTCAAACTCTCATTATAGCACTTGTAGGCTGCAATTTGGCGCCCTTGACCGTGACCACTTCATTATTCCTATTAAGGAATTTCATGGCCTAGTGGGCGGTTGAGACTACAGCGCAATGCCATTCAATGTAGGGAGACCCAAAATAATGCTGTAAGTTGAGGGACAATCCACAACTAAGAATCTCACCTTAATAGTTCTGTACAAACTGTCATCACCCAATGTTAAGAATGTTTCAAAATTCCCCACTGGGGTAACCTTTTCTTCGGTGAAACCAGTGAGTTCACCATCGTATGGTGTGAGTGCGGATAGAGGAAACTCTAACCTTTCAAAAGTGTTTATGAACATGATATCCACCAAACTTCCTTAGTCCACAAAGATACAATGGATTTCGACGTTAAATATTATCACGGATATGACCAGTGGGTCGTTATGATCTCGGATAATATCACCGTAGTCCTTGTCAGAGAAAGAAATGGGCAGTGTGTCTTTGCCTTCGGCATAGGGTCTTCGTGAAGAGCTAGAAACGCTCAAGACTGCTGTTCGGATTGCCTTCTTCCGAGAGTTATTGGATAAGCCCCCACCTGTGAATCCTCCACTAATGGTACTCACAAGCCTATCCTTCTTGTTACTCCCACCTTGGGTATCTTGGTTCTGGTCTTACCTGTTTTCAGTATCTCGGCGTGGTGGTGTCCGGGATCTTTTGGTAGGACTCCGGGTCCTTCTCCTTTGACATTAGTTCAAACTTCGCTGAGGACTACAGCTTCATCTTCGATCCCTAAGTCTTCCACGATCCTCATTACCTCGAAAACTGCTGATGTACTTTTGTAGGTGTCCTCTATCTCAAGACCATAGCTTTTATGCCACAGGCAATGCTTCGAGTGGTCCTTCTAGGACTGCCACTTCAGGGGTGGTGGCCTTTTATCCTGGAACTCGGTTTGAAGGACCTCTTTCAAGATTATCTCTTGAGGGGTGTTCAAAGGAGTGTACTAAGAATACTTGGTCTGGGATCCCATCTGATAGGATCAACCGAGCATGTGTACCACCGGACCCTGCCACGAACACCTCGGTCAAAGCTTTACGACCTTGGACTACGACATTGGATTATAACAATCGCTGAATCTGTGTAGATACCCTTAACTATCAATCATGATCTCACAAGATTATAGAATCCATAACTGCCTCTAACAGTGGATAACTGTCATATCAACATTCCTACATTATAGGGATGTTCTCCAGTAATAAAAGGAAGGCAATCCTTAAGCAGGATACCATTCCTAAATACCTGCATTTAATATCGATCTTATTACGATTCTAGTCATGCTCTATAAATATCAGGCTAAGTCAACCTAATCAGGTATCTGCTATCTAATTGCATAAACCCTACTTTTGCACTGCCTGACTTGAGCGTTGGAGTACCTTTGCAGGTACCCACCCCCTAGTTCAATACGCTTGGCAGTAGCTGTGCAAGGAGGAAACCACCGTATACGTGCCTACTTCAAGTACCCTATGAATCCACTTCAGAACATTGACACCGTCTGTGGGAAACCCTAAACTCCTATTCCCACATCAAACATGGTGAGCACATGATAAAACCAAAAGAAAGGAAACACTGCACACGCTACCCCTTGCCAAGCACAAGGCCCAGCGGCACAACGCGACGTTCCTTCTGTTGCACCACCAGAACCTCCGCCACCAGAAGCAGGCATGTTGTCGTCGAAACTCTCCATGAGAGGCACAAAACTTCAGTTTCTTCCAAAAGCCCTACCCCATCGCAAAGGGTCTCCGTCTGGGACAGGCTTGTTTTCCCAAGTGATGGAGCTAGCAATACGAATCAAGGAGCAAGAATCCCCATGCATATGCGACTGAGGATCTCAAACAACGATGCAGACCATGCATCCCATTATGAGGATAACGAACAGTCTGAGATGACGAGGAATGACCTTTGAGAGCTATTGCGTAATAACTTTAGGAAATGAAGTTATTTCTCTTGAACTTGAATGAATATGAGCATGCTATCTTCAAGTCTTAAGTTCAAAGGTTTCGTTCATGCATAATTTTTGAGGATCTAAGCTTGTGGTCTCAATTGATTGAGACTCAAATGTTTGATGATTTTATTTAGGGATTTGAATTTATTATGGTCTGATGGACTTTGGTGTTGTTTTGAAGTAGATATTCAAGATGGAAAGACCTTAGAAGGGATGAGGAAGCAAAGAGGAGTTCAAATGAAGATGGATGCAAAAAAGAAGGATAGGCTGCCAACCGACGCCTAGGCATGGCCCACTTAGGTTTTCAGACCTATTCAGGTAAAGACATCCACGCTTCAGCATGGAAAAGCCACGCCTAGGCGTGGTAAGCTTGGGTTTCTAGAGTTTTCAGACAGAGGCACCCATGCCTAGGCGTGGAAAAGCCACGCCTAGGCGTGACCAGCAGAGGAAGGCACGTGCTTCATAACCATGCCTAGGCATGGGAAAAATCCTGGCACACGAGTTTAACCCTTATATTCTGATTTTTGAGAGACAAAGGGGATCTAGAGTTTTGACCTAAGCACGAAATTCAGAAAGCAAGTGAAGGGAGGAGGAACCCATTTGGATTGGAGGTGACTCAAGGGAGAATCAAGATCAAGGAAGAAAATCAAGCATAGAATCTCTTCATTTTTGTTCATTATTTCCCTTTTCCTTCTTGATTTGTAACTTGATAGATCATTTGATTTCATTTGTTTTCTCCTTTTTCATGATGTGTAACTAAACTCTAATCTAGGGGCTCTATAAGATCTTGCTATGGATTTGAATATCTTGTAATTGGTTGAGTATTCCTTCAATGAATTTGGTTTTGTTCATCCATATCTATGCTTAGTGCTTGTTATTGATTAGCCATCAATTGCATGATTTTAATATTCTAATTGAACTAGAAATAAGGTGTTGTGAATATGGATATGGTATGGTTGATGTATGTTTAATTACATTCTATTGGTTTGGGTGTGTTGATTAACTAAGGGGATGGACACATACCTCTTGGTCATGCATGACAAGTGTTTGATAATTGGTCTCTATAAGTGATTCTTATGTTAACTCACATGGACACATAGTGGATTAGATAAGTTTCACATGGGTAAATGTCATAAACTTAGGCTCTTATCTATTGATGGTTATTAGCTAACAAATATCATTTCATTGATGGGTGCTTGTTAATTGTAATTATTCATTGAAGTAGCAAGTGAATAGGGACCCCTAGGCTTTAATCATTCTCATTTTCTCTTGTAGATTTGGTGTTTGGTGCTTTCTTATTTTATCTCTTTTAAGTTGTTATTTTAATTGCAACCCACTCTCACATTTTGATTACTTGGATAATAATTTGTGGAATTTGATTAAGTTTAGCATTCTTCTAATTGTCAATCCCTTGGGACACGATACTCTACTCTCACATATACTTGTCGACCTGTGCACTTGCGGATTTTCGGACCAACAAGTTTTTGGCACCGTTGCCGGGGATTGAGTTTAGATTTTGAGTTATTTCTTACATCTATTCACAATTCTTATTTCAAGTTTCGTTTGTTTTGTTTTGCATTTTTTGATTTTCAAGTACTTGGCTCTTGTATGTGAAGAACTCAAAGTGTATCTCAATTTCCTTACGATCCTGAGATCGAGATGACATTTTGTAGATTGCTAAGAGAACAACAAGTACAAGCACAAGTACTAACTTTGGTTAACAAATCTGAGATTGCGGAGGAAGCAAATGCTGAAAGACCCTCGAGGGAATATGCTGTAATACCCTTAAGCACATGTTAGACTGGTAAATGGTTACCAAAGGTAGCGTTTAACTTGTTTAGCATGCCAGTAAAGTTTTGTGACAAACTAAGTTCGTTTAGGCACTTAGTTGCAACACAGAAGTTATAAAGTAGCTTAAAATGACTCAGATAATAGCATAAGTTGCTAAGTTGAGGGAAATAAACATAGAGAGTTTATTTCTAGGTCACAAATAAGCTAAGAAAGATGTGGTAAAAGTTTCAAGAGAATCAGAGTCAGTTTGGTATTTTTAGGCATACTGGTTGTGCGTTTTAATACCGAATGACTAGCAGCAGATATAGAAAATCATGAAAATAGTGAAACAACAATTTAGATGAGTCCTATGATTTATTCTAATGTTGTTGGAAGATGAAAAACTTGAATTAGCACAATTCGAGTGTCCTTAGCAGATATAAGTTTCAGTGTAGAAACTTAAGTTAATCTTTTCTCTTAATTTCCTCCATGTCCTACCCCCTATTTCTATCTTCTCTCTTAGCATAATGAAGAAAAAACAGAGAAAGAAAGAAAGAAAAGAGAGAAAGGGGAGAAGAGAGAAAGAGGAAGAAGAAGAAGAAAGGGAGAAGGAAGAGAAGAAGATCAAGGATCAAGCTTCAAGATCAAGAGTCTTCAAGAGGTAGGGGTTTAGAGCCTTTACTCATTTATTTTCTCTAAGTATGCATATTAACAACCTAGTATGCTAAATTGAGTTCTAGATGAGTTTGATGTGTTTGGTTTGCATGGATATGTTTTTTAGGTCATTTATGACTTGTTCTTGTCATAAATTGAATTCAGAAACCTAGAAATATTCATTTAAACCATTGATGCACATTTTGGGGTTTAGGGTCAAGCATGCATGATTTTGGTTCAAGAATCCAAATTAAGAGGTTTAAGTTAGTGATTGATGTTTCCTAAGTGTTAATGAACTAGTTAGGAACTTAGAATCACTTAGAAACTGATTGGAAATGGCCAAAATCCGTGCAAATGACCAAGAGAACAGTAAACCCGTAGCTTCAGAATTATGCAGAATCGCTGTTCTGCCATGGGCGCCGCGGTGTGTGTTGAGTGGTGCCGTGGCGTGAGACCAAAGATCAGCCCAGTATTAGCACCCGAGAGCAGGGCGTCGCGGCGTGCCAATGCCGTGCTGCGGCGTGAGACCCTGAAGCTCCAAAATGTTAGTTTTGGATGTTTTGAAGTTCTATAGTTAATGGAATCATTTATATATGTTTCCTAAAGTGTGTTAAGACACAAATGGGGATATTTTCAAGTGGAAAATATTTACCCATCAAGTATGAGAAAGCATAGGCTTTTAAGCATCCTAAAAGAAAGGTTTGCTTTAGGTAATGACATTGCACCTTAGGCAACTTAATATTGCAATAGATATCACTCAAGATGTGATGAGATAGTGCAATGGAGATACGTATACTAGAATGAATAATAGTATTCACTTTAGTAGAGAATGAGAAAGGTATGAACCTTAGGATATCAAAGAGTCGTGGATTACCTTAGGAAGGTACCTAGAACCTTAAGCAACAAAGAGTTGCAAGTAAGAACCACTCTTGAGTTAGATTCACTTGAGTGGAGACAAGATTGTGTATTAGTTCCAAGGAGGGAATGTTTAGGTACTAAGTCTCTAGTTAAGTGGGACTTTGTGCATTGCTAAATACACAATAAGATGAATTGTGACTAAGAAGATGTCATAATCATAAGGTATAGTAGAAATGTGCAATAACTCATGTATTAGCAAAGATGAGTTAGAAGTGCAAGATAAAGGGAATTTACTTCCTTAGACACTAATGAAAGTATGGAAGTTAAGTTCTTAAGCATTCTATGAGTTTGGAATAATTAAAGAGGTCTTAAGCACTCCATGAGTTTAGAATAATTAAAGAGGTATCTGGAACCTTAAGCACACAAGTGTAGTATAAGCTACTACTAGAAGTGTGATGGAAGGGAAAGCTAGATACAACCAAAATAAGTATGTTATACTTATCTAGATGCATGACTTACTTGCTTTAGTTAAAGTTGAGTTAATTATGCAAAGTCTTAGAGAAATGTTTATTTATTTTCTTAAGCAAGGGTAGATGAGGCATTAGCTAAGATAGACTCTTTTACTAGGATGAGTTGAGTCTATAGGAAAGTTAAGATGGTGATTATGTAAGAGTTAAACATAACACTACGCTTTTCACATACTAGTTAGTTAATCTAGTATGTATGTGAAAAGATAGAACCTTAGTGCAACCAAGAAAAGTGGTTTGCCATAGGTAAGTACCTAACACCTCAGTAACATAGTGTTGCATTAGAAATCACTTAAGAGATGTGAGTGATGAGGTAGAGTTTAGGTACAAGTATGAGAAATGGTTTGGTAATGTTTACCTAAGAATGTAACATTATATGGCGTGAGGTCATTTAGCTAAGAAGGTAAGAAATCAGAGAAGTTCCTAAAAGGATAAGTATTTCTAACCAAATGCTAAGGTTACATGTAGTATGAGGTTACAGATTCTCCTCATTACAAAGGGTAAACATAAGAAGCCAAAGTTCCTAGGAGAATATGCTTAGATCGTAAAGGAACTAAGTATATAAGTATGTTTGTAAGTCTACGAATTAGTCAAGTAGTATCGATCTTGGTGAATATCCTTTGATGTTCATTCATGGAGGCAAAAGCAGATAGATGGGTGTCTGAAGGACTTTTGAGAAGGACATAACCCTGATGTCTCGATAGTGCCAAGGCCAAAGGAGATAAGTGGGAAATCCAAAGACGCTCTTTGAGCAAGGATGAAGCCTGAATTTCTCAGCGTGCCAAGATATGTGCAATGTGAGGATGAGCTTTTCTCTAATTACCATTGGATGATATACTAACTAGTTCCTAGCAAACTTCTTTGTTTTCAAAATAAACTTCTGCATGTATTTAAAAACAAAACCCTGCATTTGCATTTCATCCACATACTCTTAGGATTTCTTTAGGCATATTCATATTACATATCATTCTCATTGCATTCACAGACAGTTGTATAGGCATTGTCCGTCACTGTTGGTATTTCAGCTGTATGGGCGTTGTATATATTAATAGTGTGTAGGCTATCGGTTGATATCACACTATAAGAAGTGTGCAGATATGAGAAAAGAGGAGGAAGCTCCTAAGTTAGAAATTATAGCATTTGTTACATATTTGTTATATACAATGTTATAGTTAGATGGTATTGGAATTGCTTTTACTGAGAATGTTTATTCTCACCACAGTTGCTATTCCATATAAATCCAGATGTAGGAACAGATGCAGGATCAGGCACAGGTACTATAGTACAGACCCTGCTAAGGGTAAGAAGATAAAGCATGAAGACTAGAGTCGTTTTTATTGCTTTAAGTAGACAGAACTTATGTAATCAGTTTATATTTGTTCTGTAAGTTTTATATTATATGTATTACAATAAGCCCTCTTATGGCTAAGTTTGTATATATATATATATATATATATATATGAGGTTTAAGTTTTCCGCAATCTCTCAAGGCTTTCTATAATTACTTAGTTGTGATTATGGATATATGTTAGAATAAAGTATGAGGAAGTGACATTTCTAGTACCGTTATCTTTATATATCGTTGTGAAACTATGATATATCTAGATATCTATATTAGGGTGTTACATATGCCACCCCAAATGCTAGAGAAATTCGATCTAGCATAAGAAGGCCAACGGTACAAGCACAAACTTTTGAGATCAAGCTTGCAATTATTCAGATGGTTCAAAATAATGTGCAATTTGGTGATTTACCCCATGAAGATCCTAATGCTCTTCTAGCCAACTTCCTGGAAATATGTGATACTTTGAAGCATCACGGGATGACTGACGCTTAAGACTCTTCTCTTTTTCTTTGAGGGATAGGGCTAAGGCATGGCTTCATTCCTTACCGGAGCATTCTATCACTACTTGGGAAGAGTTGGCTCAGAAGTTCTTGAATCGATTCTTTCCTCCCATGAAGGCAATGAAGTACAAGAATGACATCTTGTCCTTCAGGGAATTTGAAGGAGAAACCTTGTATGAAGCATGAGAGCGATTCAAAGAGTTGTTAAAGAAGTGCCCACATCGTGGTATTGCAAAAATGTATGTTAGTACATACCTTCTACAACAGCTTGACAACATCCATTCAATCCATAATTGATGTAGCAGCTGGAGGGGCTATTATGAGCAAGACGGTGGATGCAACCTATGACCTTTTAGAAGAAATGACTAACAACAACTATCAGTGGCCAGCAGAAAGGGTTACTCCTAGGAGAGTGGCGGCCGGGATACATGAAGTTGATGCTCTCACCTCGCTTTCTGCTCAAGTGGCAGCACTCTCCAAGAAGTTTGACACCATGGTAGTCAACTCAGTTGCAAGCGGAGCTAATATCACAGCTGAGATTTGCGATCATTATGGGGACCGTCACTCTACTGCAAATTGTACGGCTAGCTTGGAGAGTGTATAATATAGTAGTCAATTCCGTTAACCAGGTCACAACACTATTTTTAGTAATACTTATAACTCTAGTTGGCGGAACCATCCTAATCTCTCATGGGGTGGAAATGCTCAAAGTCCTTCTTCTTCTTATCAGCCTAAGGACGCACCTCGTGCTCCTTCGGGTTTTCAACATTAAAGCCCCTTTCAAGCCTAAACTTCAACATCGACTTCAACTTCTAATTTGGAGAAGATGTTTGCTCAATTTATGACCAGCCAACAAGATTACATGACTAAGACTGATTCAAGGCTAGCATCCCACGATGCATTAATGCAAAGCTAAGCAGCTTCATTGAGGAATCTTGAGACTCAAGTGGGCCAACTTGTTCATACTCTAAATAACAGGCCCCTTGGAAATTTTCTAAGTGACACCATCAACAATCCTAAGGGTGCCCCTAACGAGCAGTGCAAGGCTATATCGTTGAGGAGTGGGAAGGAAATTGAAGGCAATCCCAAGACTAAACTTCTTGAAGAAGAAGTTGAGGTGGCTCAAGATGAAGAGGTTGTGAGTAAAGAGGTTGAGAAAAATGGGGAAATTGCAAAAAGGAAGATTGAAGACAAGAAGAAGGAAGACCTGCCTTATACACCACCTCTACCTTTTCCCAACCAGTTAGTTAAACAAAAGGTTGATGCTTAATTCAAAAAGTTTTTAGAGATTTTCAAGACACTTCACATTAACATACCGTTTACTAAGGCTTTGGAACAAATGCCTAGTTATGTGAAGTTCATGAAAGACATTTTGTCCAAGAAGAGAAGACTTAGGGATTATAAGATAGTACCTCTCATAGAGGAGTGTAATGCCATATTACAAAACAAACTACCTCTAAAGCTCAAGGATCCAAGGAGTTTCACCATCCCTTGCACAATAGATGGGAAGTTTAGTGGTAAGGCATTATGTGATTTGGGAGCTAACGTTAATCTCATGCCCTATTCCATTTACAGAAGACTAGGTTTGGGGGAAGCTCCACCTACTTCAGTTACCTTACAGTTGGCAGACAGAACCCTTACTTACCCGAAGGTGGTTCTTGAGGATATGTTAGTTAAAGTAGACCAGTTTATCTTCCCTGCGGATTTCGTCATACTTAATATAGAGGAAGATAGTAAAGTCCCTTTGATTTTAGGTCGACCCTTCCTTGCAACTAGAAGAACCCTCATTGATGTGGAGAAAGGAGAACTTACCATGAGAGTTCAGGATAAACAGGTTACCTTCATTATTTTCAAAGATATGAAGAGCCCTCAAGATCAAGAAGAATGTTCTGTAGTGACTGTAGCTGAAGGGATGACATCCGAGGCAAGTAATTTAATTATAGTTTGTGCTCATGGTGAAAGTCATGCGATCTTAACGGATGATAGGGAAAAAGTTCAACTGAATCAGCGGCACGCAAGCAGGGTGGTTTACTCATGCAAACTACCTATTGAGAAGGCTCTAACCATGGAGTTAAAATCGTTGCCATTTCATGCATACCATGCTTACTTTGATGAAAAGGAGGAAGATCCTCCTCCCATAAGCACGTGTAAGTGAAATTGAAAATAAAGTCCATCCAGGACTATAAATAACCCTATCTCTTAGCTTAGGACATTTTTATGCATGATTTTTCATTTGTCTTCTTATTTTATTTTTGTTTTTGTTTTTGATTGCTTTATAGTGTTTGTTTTTCAATTTGATGCCTTGATCGTTGTTGACATGCCTATTCTATTTCTTAGCTGTTTGAGAGTGAGAAATGTGTGTTTGATGTATGAAAAATTGGGTATTCTAGCTGTTCTGTTCAGATTTGAGGTCCAGAAGTCCACGCCTAGCTATAGATTTTACACGCCTAGGTGTAGAGGTCTCAGCTGCAACAGGGGAATTTCTAGAGAGTCCCACACCTAGGCGTGTATTTTTCACGCCTAGGCGTGGTTTTCTCTGCGTTTTCAGTATTTTTGGTCTGCAAGAATCACGCCTAGGCGTGAGTTTTCCACGCCTAGGCGTAATGTTGCTGTTTAAAAAAAATTCAAATTAATAACCACGCCTAGGCGTGATGAGTCTACTGCTGCATAAAACGCAGTAACCATTTTTTGTCTTTCTTTCTTTATATTTCCCTCTCCTAAATCCCTAATCCGAACTCCATCTTCTTCCTCCATTTCTCCCCCCACAAGTTTTCCCCTCATCCTCACCCAACCACCCCCGTAGCCCCCTTCTTCTCAACCACCATAACATCTTCTTCTTCTTCTTCTCCACAAGCTCTTCCTTTCCCCCTATAGCCACCGTAGCTTCTTCCCCACCATTCCATCTCCATCGTATCTTCTTCTTTTTACCCCATCCTTACCCAACCGCCACCATAGCCTACCTTTCACCACCATATCCTGTGGTTAAACCATCTCCTACGAGCCCCACCACCTCCTCTCCACCCCTCTTCCTGCTACCATTTTCCCCACCCAATCACCATCGTAGCTACCCCTCTTCCATAACCCCATTTCCCTTGTCCTTTTAGTTCTCCTTGGGTCTACTATTTGGTTGTTTTGGTGCTTGGGTCAATCTGTGCTTCACCCATAGTAAGCTATTCTTTTCTATTTTTTCTGTACTTGCATGTTGCTGGGCCTGGTTTTGATATATTTAAATGAATTGTGTTGTGCTTTACTTAGTGGTGATGTGATTAATCTATGTGATTGGCCTATTTTGTTTACATTGGTTGCTAAATTATCACAGTGCTGATTACCTTAGCTTATTACATGGGTTGCTGATTCTTTGCCCATTTCTGGTTGTTACAATCTATTCAGTTGTTATATTCTGGTTTAGAATTTTTCTGTTGAGATTGTTGGATGGATGTTATGTTGCAAAATGAGCATGTGAATTTCTGATTAATATTTGTATTTGTTAATCACGTGCCTGTTGCAAATTTCTGATATGCTCATTTCTGATATGCTGTTTGCGGTTGATTAATGTTGAGCCATCCTGTGAATTGTCAATGGTACTATTGCCATTTTTGGGTCATTCATTTGGTTTAGTTCTAGGTTGTGCACTGGTTTGGTTAAGACTTCACTAAGTTGTGACTTGTATGGTTTAGGGATGACCTGGGTTTGGGTGTTAACTGAGTTGTGACCCTTCACTTGTGCTGAACCCTTGTCTTGTGATATGCCCTTGGCTTTTGTTATTAACTGCATGCCATTTGTCATTTATGTGGCTTGTATGCTTGCATTGCACCTTGTTTTCACTGGGGTTTGACTGAGTACATGGCATTATTCATCTTTATATTGTTCAATGGTACTCACAAAACCTTCTTCTTTTCAGGTCATCCATCATCATGTCAAAGCGTCAATGCAAAACTATTGAGGCTGGACCAAACCATGCTGAAGACGCTGATGAGATCTCGGCCTTTGACCCAGTTTTCTTCACATCGCAGGATGCCTTTGATTACTTTTGGCAGCATCTGCGAAAGATTAACATCATTCCAGAAAGGGAGTTCCATGGTATCAATGTGGCACACTATCCTGCCATTTATGATACCACTGAAGCACTCAACTGGAAAACCTTTGTAGAGTATCCCACTGAGGAGCCTATGGCTGCTATAGTCAAGGAATTCTATGCCAATGCTCATGCTGAGAAGCGTTCTACTACTACTACCAGAGTCAGAAGGAAAGTGGTTGATTATTCTGTAGAGCGCATTCGCCAGGTTATGGACCTTGGCCCTCCCCCACTTCATTGTGCTTACCGGACATTATAGTTACTTGAAGAGGAGGGAGAAACCCCCTTCAGCACAGTCATGGCCAGCATCTGTGATCCTACCTTCCCTGTTCAGGTTTAGTGGAACTCAAATCACTCCATCCGATTCATCAAACAAGAGAGCTTACGCCATGAGCTGCACCAGTGGAATCATTTTGTGTGTTCCTGCTTATTCCCCACTGAGCATAGGTCAGAGATCTATCCTGAACGAGCATATATGTTGTATGTGATTCACAGCCTGCAGCTAGTGGACACTGCTCAGATACTCTATGACCAGATCAGACTGTGCATCACTTCCAAGCTCAAATCACTTTTCTTCCCTTTCCTCATCTGTCGACTTTATGAGAGAGCTCACGTCAAATGGAAAGATACTGAGGTGCGCATAAAGTTGAAGACTCCTATGATGGAGAGGGCAGTTTAGACAACCATGACTGCCCAAGAGAACCGTCGGCAAGCCCCAGGTCAGCCTCCAGCTACAGATCCCGACCCTGCTCCTATACCAGCTCCAGAGCCTACCCCTGCACTAGTCCTACAGCCTGCTCCAATCTTTGATGCTGCTTGGGCTGCTTCTGTTGATCAGCGCCTGGACCAGCAATAGGCGATGCTGGCTATGATTTACCAGAGCATTCACTGGATGGCATTGGGTCAGGGATGCCCAATAGATGATTTGCCCGCATTTCCTCCGTTTGCAGCTCCACCAGTTGTAGTTTCACCTTCTCCTCCACCTGCGGATGATACTGAGATGGGCGCCGAGGGTGATGACATGTTTGATGAGGAAAACTTGTTTTGAGGCACCAGGGCTTATTGTTTTCATGCTTTTTTCTGCTTTATATTTTTGTCTTTACTTTCAGTCCACTATACGCACTTTATTGGTTACTCTATTTCTTTTGGATACAATGGGACACTGCATGACTTAGGTTTGGGTGGGGGGGAAATTATGATCTTTTGTGATTGCTTGCTGAATCATTGTTTTGTATATATATATATATATATTGACTCCTTTCTCTTTCCTTTGCTTTTGCTGAAATTCTTTTTTTTTATCTCTCAAATTTAAGATCTGAGTGGGCTTGATTATGACTTGAGGGTTGCGAGGATTATACATTAAATTAATGAGTGTGCTTTGAGGCAAGTTGAATTTATGCATGCCAGATTTCTGATTTGAATATCTGATGATTGTGTGGATCAAATATATACCTCACTTGTAAAAATTTAGAATTTTGTGCTTACACTTACTGCCATAACTATGTATGAGAGAATTTCCCTGTTGCATGTGTGGTGGATTCTAGAATATGAATGAATTGTATGATTGGAGAAAATTTATGAACGGCATGTGTATAGTCAATTTTGCATCTTAGAGGCTTGTCTGATTCCCTTTTGAGGCGAAATCCTAGGCAATGCTTTTTCAAGTAAATGACTAGGGTATTTGTTTGGACCGATTGAGCTTTTCAAGCTAACCTTGATTGAATGATATCCCTAGTACCCCTTTTGAAGCCTAGTGTGCGTGTGTGTGGCCTGATTTTTCCTTCTTTAAACCTAATCTCTCCACCCTCTTAAACCTTGCTTGTGAAAGCAAAGAGGAGTTCAGATGAAGAAGGATACAAAAGAGAAGGATAGGCTGCCAACCCATGCTTAGGCATGACAAATCCACGCCTAGGCGTGGCCCTCTTAGGTTTTCAGACCAATTCATGCAGAGACATCCACGCTTAGGCATGGAAAAGCCATGCCTAAGCGTGGCAAGCTCGGGTTTCCAAAGTTTTCAGACAGAGGCACCCACGCCTAGGCGTGGAAAAGCCATGCCTAGGCGTGACCAGTAGAGGAAGGCACGCTCTTCATAACCATGCATAGGCGTGGGAAAGACATGCCTAAGCGTGGGAAAAATCCTGGCACACGAGTTTAACTATTATATTCTAATTTTTGGGAGAAAGAAGGGATCTGGAGTTTTGACCTAAGCACGAAATCCAAAGAGCAAGTGAGAGGAGAAGGAACCCATTTGGATTGGAGGTGACTCAAGGGAGAATCAAGATCAAGGAGGAAGATCAAGCTTGGAATCTCTCCATTTTTATTCATTTTTTCTCTTTTCCCTCTTAATTTGTAACTTGATGGATCATTTGATTTCATTTGTTTTCTTATCTTTCATGATGTGTAACTAAACTCTAATCTAGGGGCTCTCTAGGATCTTGCTATGGATTTGAATATCTTGTAATTGGTTGAGTATTCCTTCAATGAATTTGGTTTTGTTCATCCATATCTATACTTCGTGCTTGTTATTGATTGGCCATCAATTATATGATTTTAATATTCCAATTGAACTAGAAATAGGGTGTTGTGAATATGAATATGGTATGGTTGATGTATGTTCAATTACATTCTATTGGTTTGGGTGTGTTGATTAACTAAGGGGATGGACACATACCTCTTGGTCATGCATGACAAGTGTTTGATAATTGGTCTCAATGAGTGATTCTTATGTTAACTCACATGGGCACACAGTAGATTAGATAGGTTTCACATAGGTAATTGCCCTAGACATAGGCTCTTATCTATTGATGGTTATTAGCTAACAAATATCATTTCATTGATGGGTTATTGTTAATTGTAATTATTCGTTGAAGTAGCAAGTGAATAGAGACCCCTAGGCTTTAATCATTCTTATCTTCTCTTGTGGATTTGGTGTTTGGTGCTTTCTTATTTTATCTCTTTTAAGTTGTTATTTTAATTGCAACCCACTCTCACATTTTGATTACTTGGATAAGAATTTGTTGAATTTGGTTAAGTTTAGCATTCTTCTAATTATCAATCCCTTGGGACACGATACTCTACTCTCACATATATTACTTGTCGACCCATGCGCTTGCAGATTTTCAGACCAACATTGCGCTAACAAATAGCATTGATCGAAGATCAACGACATCAGTTAGAAGAACAACATCGTCGGTTGGAAGATCTTGAAAGATCCATGAGGGCAGATAATGATGATAGAGGATGGGACTTAGTCCGTAATGTACAAGGAGCCCAGCGTGTCGGCCCCGAGGTTGTTGGAAATAATACCCTGGCCTCCAACAACAGTTCTCAGACGCCTTAATAGCGTACAGGGTCCTGAAGAACTTCAAACCTCCAAGCAATTTGGAGCCTTATGACAGGACAACAGATCCTCAAGAGCACTTGGACGCCTACCCTCAGTCTATGCAGCTCTACGGACACACCCTGGAATTATTGTGCCAGGCTTTCCCTCTCTTTTTGAAGAAGGACGCCCTCCGATGGTTCATCACTTTGTGGATAAAAATTATATAATGGGAAGACCTCATGCAGCATTTCCTTTTACACTACACCGCCACCAAAGAACGCCCAAAGTCGATTGATTCTCTTTCTGGAATTCGCCAAGGGAATAGTGAATCCTTGCACAAGTACATTAAGAGATTCAATCATGCTTGTGTTGGCATTGAAAACCTGGATGACAAGATAACCCTCCATTATGCCAAGAATGGTCTCCGAACTGACTCAGGCTTCTTCTGGTCATTAACCAAAAAGAAGCCTGCAGGTCTAGATGAATTCTACCTATGAGCGGATAAATATGTCGAGGTAGAGGAGATTATCAAGGCTAAAGAGAGCCTGAATAAAGATGAACCTGTCCAACAGAAAAAGAACCATAATTCTAATCAGCCCCATGACTCCTCTAAGAGCAAATGGTACTAGCCCAAGTATTCTGAGTACACTCCTTTGAATAACTCTTGAGAGACATTCTTGAAGGAGGTCCTTCAAACCGAGTTCCAGGATGTCAAGAGGCACCACCCTTGAAGAGGCAGTCCCAAAAGGACTACTCGAACCATTGTAAGTGACATAAAAGCTATGGTTATGAGACAGAGGACTGTTACCAACTCCGGAATGTTATTGAATCTCTGGTCAAGGAGGGACACCTACAAAAGTACATCAGCGGTTTCTGAGGTAATAAGGACCATGGAAGACGTAGGGATTGAAGACGAAGTCATAGTCCTTGGCGAAGTCCGAACCAACGTCAAATGAGAAGGACCCAGAGTCCCACCAGAAGATCCCGGACACCACCATGCCGAGATACTGAAAACAAGCAAGACCAGAACCAGGATACCCAAGGTGGGGGTAACAGGAAGGATAGGCTTGTCAGTACCATTAGTGGAGGATTCGTAGGTGGGGGCTTATCCAATAACTCTCGAAAGAAGGCACTCCGAACAGTAGTCTTGAGCATCTCTAGCTCTTCACGAAGACCCCATGCCGAAGACAATGACATACCATCTATTTCCTTCTCCGACAAGGACTACGATGATATTATCCGAGATCAAGACGACCCACTAGTTATATCCGGGATAATATCCAATGTCAAAGTCCATCGTATCTTTATGGACTAAGGAAGTTCGGTGGATATCATGTTCATGGATGCCTTCGAAAGTCTAGAGTTTCCTCTGTCCGCGCTCACACCATACGAAGGTGAACTCTGGTTTCTCTAGAAAAAAGGTTACCCAAGTGGGGTATTTTGAAACATTCTTAACACTGGGTGATGACAGTTTATACAGAACTATTAAGGTGAGATTCCTAGTTATAGATTATCCCTCGGCTTACAACATTATTCTGGGTTGCCCTACATTGAATCACATTGCCACTGTAGTCTCTACCGCCTACTAGGCCATGAAATTCCTCAATAGCAATAATGAAGTGGTCACGGTCAAGGGCGACTAGATTGCAGCCCACAAGTGCTATAATGAGAGTTTAAAAATCAATAGAGCTTCCAGGAAGACGAAGGCACAAACATCCAGCTTGACCTGTGATCAAGTCAACATCCTGATGACCGAGTTGGATGTACATGAGGAAATCCGAGGTACCAGACCCCAGCTAGAAGGGGAACTGGTCCCACTTCAGCTCAGTGACAAGCCAGACCAAGTCATTAAAATAGGTGCAAACCTTGAAGCACACGAGAGAACCCAACTTATAGAGCTTTTGCAGAAAAACAATGACTTATTCACTTGGACATCCTCCGACATGCCTGGGCTCAACCCCACTTTCATCTGCCATCGTTTATCTATTAAACAGGATGCGAGGCCGGTCTCCCAAAAGAAAATGAAAGTCAGCCCCGAAAAGCAACAGATTATTGAGGAGCAAGTCAAAGAATTACTGAGTGCCGACTTCTTAAGGGAAATTTCTTACACCACATGGTTTTCAAATGTGGTCCTCGTTAAAAAGTCAAACAGAAAGTGGAGGATATATGTGGATTATACAAACCTGAATAAGACATGTCCTAAAGATCTATACCCCTTCCCAAACGTCGACAAATTGGTTGATAGCTCCTCCAAATTCCATCTACTATCATTCATGGATGCCTACTTCGGATATAATCAGATCCCGATGTATCTCGGAGATAAGGATAAAACTGTCTTTATCACTGAAAGGGCAAGTTACTGCTGTAAGGTAATGCCTTTTGGTTTGAAGAACGCATGGGCAACTTATCAAAGGATGATGAACAAAGTCTTCAAGAACAAATGGGGAGAATGCTTGAGGTTTACATCGATGACATGATAGTCAAAACCCCGTCGTCTGGGTCCCACACCTCAGACCTTGAAGAAGTGTTTGCGCAGCTGAGGAAGCACGACATGAGGCTTAATCTAGAAAAATGCGTATTTGGGGTCCAGACTAGCAAGTTTTTGGGGTTCATGTTGACTCATTGCATTATCGAAGCAAACCCTGACAAATGCTAAACAATGCTTGACATGCATAGTCCTCAAAGTATGAAAGTGATACAACAGCTAACAGGACAGATTGCAGCTCTCACACGATTCCTGGCCAAAGTTGTTCACGAATCTCTCCCTCTCTTTAAGTTACTGAAAAAGGGGACAGGATTCGAGTGAACTCAAGAATGTGAGGATGTCTTCACATCTTTGAAGAATATTCTATCATCCCCTTCCATCCTTACGAGGTCGGAGCCAGGTGAAACACTTTACGTGTACCTCTCTATCCACGAGGAAGCTGTGAGTTCAGTGCTTGTCAGGGAAACAGTAGAAGGTCAGAAGCTAGTTTATTTTGTGAGTAAGGTGCTACAAGGCCTCGAGCTCCAATATCAAAAAATCGAGAAGGTTGCATTTGCACTCATCATCATGGCCAGAAGACTAAGGCAATACTTCTAGTGCCATCCAGTGGTGGTAAGGACAGATTAGCCCATCCGACAGATACTGCATAAGCCGGACTTAGCAAGAAGGATGATTGTCTGGTCCATCAAGCTTTCCGAGTTTGGGATCGCTTACGAACCCAGAGTAGCCATCAAGGCACAGACACTCTCAGACTTCGTAGCTGAACTCACTTCAGACCCCTGTGATATCGAGGAAGTATCCTGGACTGTGTTCGTTGATGAGTCCTCAAATCCAAAGAAAAGTTGTGTCGGGGTAATCTTAGAGAATTTCGAGGGGGTGACTGTCGAGAAGTCCCTTAGGTTCGAATTCTCCACTTCAAACAACCAAGCAGAATATGAAGCATGCATCGCCGGAGTGGTAATGGCTAGAGACTTGGGGGCCACAAAGATCAGACTTTGTAGTGACTCCCAGCTCGTGACCTCCCAGATCCGAGGTGACTATCAAGCCAAAGAGTCCCTCCTGCAGAAATACCTGGGAAGGGTACAAGAACTCCTCAAGGGTACAGAAAAATTCTAAGGCCGGCCTCCTATCCAAGTTGGCCAGCACCAAGAGTTCAGGTAACAACCATTCAGTGATCCAGGAGACCCTCCCATAACCCTCCGTCGTTGACATGCCGGTCTTCCAAGTTGAAGGACAAGAACCTACTTAGATCATACCATTGATTAAGTACTTATAGTCCGGTAGCCTCCTTGAGGATCTGAAGGAAGCCTCCAAGTTAAAGAAAGTCACAGTCTAGTATACCATCTATGACGGACAGTTATACCAATGGGGGTTTTCTCTACTCGTCCTTAACTACCTTGCGTCGAAAGAAGCCGAGTATGTCCTGACCGAGGTTCACGAAGGAAGTTGTGTACACTATCTAGGAGGCAAAGCCCTAGCGTTGAATGCACTCAGGGCGGGCTACTATTGGCCTACGATGGAAGCAAACTCTCATGCACACGTCTAGACATGCGACAAATACCAACAACACTCCGACTACTATCATGCTCTGCCAGAGGAACTATCCACGACGTCTATACCCTGGTCATTCTATCAATGGGGTATGGATATCCTGGATTCGTTCCCTCAAGCGCTCGAGCAACAGAAGTTTTTAGTAGTGGCCGTGGACTACTTCACTAAGTGGATTGAGGCGGAGCCCTTAGTCACTATCACTTCGGCCCGAATTCAGAAATTCACTTGGTGTCAAATCATCACCAAGTTCGGAGTCCCAGAATTCATTGTTACGGATAACGGGATACAGTTCAAAGACATGGGATTCAAAGAAATACTTACCGACCTGAAAATAAAACATCATTGCAGTACTGTGGAAAACCCCTATACAAACGGATAAGCTGAAGCAGCAAACTGTATTATCGTCAGGGGGTTAAAGAGAAGATAGACGAAGCCAAAGGAAACTGGGCTAAACAGTTGGACCACGTCCTATGGGCCTATCGAACCACACCTCACTCCACAATGGGTGAAATTCCTATCAAGCTAACCTATCGATGCTAGGCAATGATCCCGGTGGAGATAGGAAAACCAAGCTAGCGTCTTCAAAACTTCTCACCTGATAATAACCCCGGCCTGATCAGGGAAGACTTGGATTTGCTTGAAGAAAGAAGACGCGTCGCTCATATACGCAATGCCGTAATCAAGTAGAGAATGACAGTCCGGTATAACCTGAAGGTCATCCCTAGGAGGTTCCAACCAGGCGACCTAGTACTCTGCAGGACTGACATCAGCTGAAGGAATGCCTCCCAGGGAAAACTAGCCCTTAATTAGGAAGACCCCTATCGTATCGTGATCAACACCTGCAAAGGAGCTTACACTCTGAAGACATTGACAGGCAAGCTGGTGAAGAACTACTGGAATGCAGATAAACTTAGAAAGTACTATAGCTTTCCAATGCCTAGTCTCCTAGTTTACTTCATGTTTGATCTGTCCTAATTATTATAGGAGCACATTGTATGAACCTTAGTCCTTTTATCTACTCAATAAAACAAGTATTGCAATTTTGATACATATGATTACACTGAAGCTTTCAAAGGCCTTCAAAGGCTATTATGACATCCCAAGTCATCATGGTACCCGCTGCGAGTTGTCTTATGTTAAACAGGTCGTGCAAAGGAAAAATCCTATCTTGAGAAAAATTCTAGCACTAATCCGTTAAAAGAGCCCGGCTAAGGATCACTAGAAATAAAACAAATCACGAGCGAATCTTAGATACCACGACAAATGGTATAGACCTCAGATAAGTTTTATTACACAAAAGTAGGAGGATTCTAAATACTAACAATTAGTAATGGACCCTGCACAAGGTTTTTCACCTTAGGCACGGTTCTCGAATGCCAAAAATGTTTTGGACATCGATTCCTAAGCCAAGGTTTTAATTCTTAATTATGCCCGAGTTCCAAAGGGAATCCTAAACGTTCATTGGTAATAGGCATTAGACCTAGACCACGACATACTCTTTTCAACCAAATTCCTAAGTCTATAGCTATTGTTTTAAACAACACGAAGGGCGTTGGACCCCGAAATAGATAAAGGAACGCAAGTAAACAAAGCGAAATCGATTAAAACCATGAAAATCGGGGTAGTACCATTGTTAATATAAAAAATAAAACCTTGCGCAGGGGGGCAAGAACAAAAATCAAAACGACAGAAGAGCCTTCAACACTTGAACCATCAGAAGCAAGACTAGGAAGCACAAGATTACCATCACGGACTACCTTCCCGGAATCTAGGGAATCCAGAACTAGAGCAATCCCAGGATTGAAGAGCTGGACTTGGTTGATGGCATTTTGGAACTGCTTCTCCTTGATATCGGTGCAAACAGTGAGGAGCTGGCCGACATCACTTGTAAAGCAGTAACCTTGTCTCCAAGCTATTGGTTCTGAGCACGAAGGCCTTTATTCTCAGCCTTTAGTTTGGCCATACACCTCTTGACCTCCGCCAAGCTAGCCTCATTTTGCTTCCTAGCATCCTTCAGGGCAACCACCTCACTTTCCAAGGTCCGGGTTTCTCATCGTTTTTGGCTTTTACGGCCTCTTCCTTTGCCCTAAGAGCTTCTCCCGCTCATGCTCTTCAACCATATGCTCTAGGTACTGAGTCTCCACAGCAAGACGGAGCCCAAAAGTCTCAAACCAGGAGAAAATATCCTTCTTACCACGTAGGGCTAGATGAGCAGCAACTTCTTCATCCAGAAAGTTAAACTCGATGAACTCACTAGGGTCTGAGTCCTCACGATACAAATTCATCGGTCCGGTGTCATCTTCAACCATGACCCTCTTACCCCAGTTATCTGATTGACCCTCGCCCACCGCTTTTCTCTTGGGCCTTTCAAGCAGGGGAGGGGAATCCTCCACATGGATCAGTTCCCTCTCCACTATAGGGACCTCGGTTGAACGGGGAGGGGAGACCGGTACAACATCAGCAAGGGGTTTAATGGCCCCGGTGCACTTCTAGCCCTTAAGGCTTCAAGGATTGCCAGAGTATTTCCATTTGGAGACATCTCGGCCAAGCTCGCTACAAAATCAAAAAGATAGTTAGAAACAATGGTTACGCAACATTGGAAAAGAAGATATATAAGTAAGCATGGACAACTGTCGATACTACCTAACACGACCTAAAGGGTCTCGTCATCCGGGGCATCCAGTATTTCTTTAGGCCGAATTTTGCCAATCTCTTTAACCCACATCTCGAAGAAATCAACACATTCAATTTCTTTGTCATTCAGTTGACCAATTTCCCTCTCAAACAACTGAGTGGGAATACTCCAGGCGGCCGGGTTCTAGTACAAACTAAATGTTGGCTCCCCGTCACTCCCCAACCAGAAAGGATGAATGCCGCTAACTGCCATCAATTTAAATAACTTTTCCTTAAAGTCCTTGTAACTTTCCAAGTATGGAAAGACTGAAAGTCAGGACTGTTGATAAGTGCGGGTTCAGTGAACAGAATATCGGGTGTAGAAATAGAAAAATGCTCCATCTAAGCATCACAACCCCACCAGCCGACATATCCTTTCAAAGGCCATAATATTTGTCCAACCATTAGCATGAATTTGGGTAGGGGCAACATGAAGAGTCTGAAGAATGACAATATGGAAGTCGTTGAAAGGGAGCCGAAGTCCAAACCTTATGAAGAAGTCCTCGTATAGGTACATAATGTGTTCCCCCACTTGTCGGGCCAAACATACCCGTTTGTTCCCCTGGGACAAAATCAAGAACTCGTCGTCCCTTTCACGCCTCTCGGTGAGCTCCAAATAATCCTTCAGTTTGTCCAATTTCGCCCTAGACTAATATCGGGATATCCGATCAAAAGCATCATCTGCAACGTATAGATATGACAACCCCGGTCCTCGGCGAATACGAATCACCTCCATTAGGGCTTCTTGGTTCTCCGGTTCTTGAGCTTCTGGGACTAAGGCAGACGCTTCTACCATTGCCGCTCTCCTTCTAGCCATTCGAATTCCTAGAAGACACATAGAGGCCTAGGGTAAGAACCTGTTAAGTTCAAAGATCCAAATATGGTAATAGGCGAACAAAAAGGACTAATTGTGCCTACGCATTGGCCTCCATACCCGCCAAGGCTAAAGCCTCAGAAGGACACCTCCGTTGTATACAGTGCGATGGATAAGGTGCTCCATAGGGCAACGGCGTTGAAAGGAGGGGAAACAATATCCCACCCTCGTTCACAAAGAGGAAATATAAGTGCACTCCATTGAGAGAGTGTGCAACCACTCATGAAACATGAACAAACAAAAATAGAGTCAAGGGGAAGGGAATACCTTGAAGAAAGTTGAAGAAAATGGAAGAAATCAAGCTTTCGAAACTCCAAAAATATTAGAACCACCTTGCGCCATCGTAAAGCTCATCAAAAATCTCCTCAGGCCAAGAGTTTTCAGTGAAAAACATCGAAATAAAACAAGAAAAGGCTAAAATCCTATTTATAGGGGTTACAGTTAGGGGGTAATTCCGTCCAAGCTGTCCGGATTTGAAAGATACTCATCATGGCGTGTAAAGTACTATGCACATCCACTCAACCCGAGCATGCCACGTGACCCTCATATCTGTCATGGCAGTTGAGAGGATGGTTACCTAGTAGACCAAGAGACACGCAACCTCAGAACATTAGAATCCAGAAATATCGTTCGGACCCCGAAAAAAATCGAGGTACTCACTCAATGAGGAATGGTCCGTTAGAGAACCAAACACCCCAGAAAACTTCCTGCAAGGTACAAAGACCCCGAAGTCGAGTATTTAAACATGACACTTCACCGATCTCGACTAAGTACCAAGTTGGGGGCAACTTAGCATATTGCATCAAGGTGAGCGTTGGACTCACCCCGGCACAAGATAAATACCGCGGATCGCAGAAGAAAGAAAAAAAAAGTAATATGAAATTCAAAGTTAAAGAAATTTTTATTCATTATTCTCATTTCATACATCGTCATGAATACAAGAGGGAAAAGAAAACATCAAAACATGAAATCTATAATAAAAGAGCAGCCACCAAAGAGCCTGGAGGAAGAAGCAAGTGTCATCACCAACATCCTGGATTATGTCACATACACATTTCCTCTGGAACCAACACCAGTCTGTTCCCTGTAAAACGGCCTCTTGAAAAAGTGGATTGGCTTTGATGAATAACCCCAACAAATCAGAGCAGTACACTGTTATCGGATCTCAAAATTTCTGTCACATTCTTCTTCACTGCCTCCTTCACCATGATAATAAAGACTAGGGTGCACTCTCCTTTATTGAACGGAGCACAGTTTTTCATGAGGAGATCATTTCACCTAAACCTTAGCCAATTTCATGATCACCTTAAGCTGCTTCAAATCACAGAGTAGTCCCAATAGTTCCCCCTGCATACCCAAATGCTCTTAGAGGATTTGCCGGGAAGGAGAATGACTTAGGGTTCTATTTCTCCAATTGCCTCCGTCCAACATGACAAGTATCACAAATCTCCCCAACGACAGAGCGTAGATCAAATACACTCTCGTAAGTTGGGAGAGAGAGATATCTGTCATTAATACGCTAAGAAAGAAAGATATCTAATAGAAGAATTGTTTACGAAGATCATGATAAACTTTCAGAAACTTGGGGAAGAACAAGAAGAAAGTCTCAACAAGAGGCAAAGCTCTCCAAAATGCGCAAAGAAGGAAGGAGAAACCATTCTATGAGAAAAGGTCACTTTCAAATATAAACACAGAAAGGAATGCCAACATCAAAAGCAAACATTCCTTATTTATAAAGGGAATGGAGTGTTTTGATTGATTCCTAGGAAGGAGAACCTATCAAACCATAAATTTCGCATTTAATGCTCTTCATTTCCTATTGGTTACGAGAGCAGCGGGTTGTTGGGAAACAACATGAAGCTGACGTTCTCCATTAAAGGATCCTTAATTCCCAAGAAGGTCAAAGCAACAGTTTCCAAGGAGCCCAAGTCTCAAAGGATGCTACTGAAGAAAAGAAGACCTCGTGAATCACCCACGGGGGCAACTGAAACTAAACCTCAGATTAAGGAGTGGAAATGTCAGCAAGGACCCGTTGCGGTTTCCGACCACATTTCAACCTCGGAGGTATTTTACGTTTGATTATCGACCTCGACGTTAGTGTGAGACATCGCGAAACCTAGCACCAAAAGCTAGGGCTTAGTCCACCATGTGCCTAGTGATCCCAACGAAACTTACCTTGACACTCATACTGTCTAAGCGCCAAGTTGGGAGCAACTATTCTGGATCAGGATCCCATCCGATAGGATCAACCGGACATGCGTACCACCAGATCCTGCCATGAACACCTCGGACAAAGCTTTATGACCTCGGACTACGGCATTGGATTATAACAATTACTAGATCTGTGCAGATACCCTTAACTGTCAATCATGATCTCACGAGATTATAGAATCCATAACTGTCTCTAATAGTGGATAACTGTCATATCAACATTCCTACATTATAGGGATGTTCTCCAGTAATAAAAAGAAGGCATTCCTCAAATAGGATATCATTCCTAAATACTTGTATTTAATACTGATCTTATTACGATTTCAGTCACGCTCTATAAATACCAAGCGAAGTTAACCTAATCAGGTATCTACTATCTAATTGCATAAATCCTACTTGCGCACTACCTGACTTGAGCATTGAAGTCTCTTTGCATGTACTCACCCCCTGGTTCAATATGCTTGGCAGCAGCTACGCAAAGAGGAAACCACCGTATACGTGCCTACTTCAGGTACCCTCTGAATCTACTTCAGAACACTAACACTGATTATTATAATATTACTTACTACCACTATTCATATAAATATAATAATGTTCAAATTCCAAATTGATAATAGAATTGCTTAAATTATTAAATTCATGTTTATAAAAATCAATGATACTAATAATAAAAAAGAGGGGAGATCGGCTTACACCAGTATAAGCCTTTTTTAACTTACACTCATTTTTAACCGTTAGATTCACTTTCATCTAATGGTTGAGATGATTTCATTAAAAGTAACTATTAGATAAAAGTAGATCTAACGGTTGAAAATAAGTGTAAGTCAAAAAAATTTACACTGGTGTAAGTTGATCCTCCCTCAATAAAAAAAAAATCTATACCAAAATATAAATTACACACACACACACATACACACATATCGATTCAACTTTTATTAAACTATTAAATCGTGAGTCAGTCTTATCATCAGTTTAATGACTGGTCTAATTTTCAAAATTTTGAGTAACACAGAAACCTAACACCTCATAAATCTAACACATCATCTTTGCATGCACTCAATTAATAAATAATAGGGTGTTATTATTTGCACGTCAACATTTATGCATCATTCTTATATTTTATTTTATTGAGAAAATAAATATAAAAAGAAAGTGTGTTGAAATGTATGTTTTTTTATTTTATTACCCATAAAAGAACTGACGTAAGAATGAAATAATGAAAATAATATATAAATAACATTATTGTAAATAATAACACATAAATATGGGGTCCAATAAATTCAATCAACAAAATAATGAAACAAAACTGGTGGGTTACCTTGGCCTTCACTAGCGATGGACCCTCCTCTAGGAGCTGTCTCACCCATCGTTCTGGTGTGCGCACTACGGTATCTTTGAGATCGAGCTTTTTCCTTGACCAGTTCCAAAGATCTGTTGTCGTGCATCGCTGCTTAGTTGAGAGTCTAGAATTAGGAGTTTGAGGAAATCAATTATTTGGTGATAACTTCTCCACCAGTGAATAAGGGAAACCTGTCAGCCCAAAATCGGTTATTTCGTGTTGACTGGTAATTCGTCACCCCGGAAAGTTTGGGTTTTTCATTCTGATTTTGCTGTAATGTTAATCAAACGTTCTGATACTACTGTTGCGGCGACGAGGAACTTGAACTTGAAGGAACTAATACCTTTGATGTAAACGAGAGTTGAGAACTATAGCCCTCGTCTATAGAGAAATTCAGAAGCTAGTGGTTCAAATGGTCATGTCTTGTTTCATTTGAAGAAAGATGAAAAAGAATGGAAAGTAATTTTTGTTTGGCTTAGATGGAGGAAAAATAAATCATAACTGATAAAAACACAGCGAAGAAAATATACGAAGAGAGAAGTTTTTTATTCTTGTATCCATTATTCTATTTTTATTAAGTTAACAGAATTTTGTTTGAACATTGAATTGTGAAACTTTTTTTTTCTTTCTCTTACTGAGGGAAGAGGGAAGAGGGAAGAGGTAAAGGAATAGAGTTGTGACAAAGGAAAAGATAGAGGGAAACGGAGGAGTTTGTGGATTGTGGAAGTCATGATTGTTAGAGCCAGCCAAATATCAAGTTGCATTTTTGTTTTATTATTTTGATGATTGAGTTTAGTGAGTCCCAATTTTATGTATTCTCATTTATTGATTGGGTGTGTGCAAAGAAGAAAGTAGTGTTTAGAATAAATAAAAATGAAAAATGATTTGATTTTATTTGAATTGAATTGATTTAATTTGATTTAAAAATTAAATTTTGTATTTGGAATTTATTAAAATGATAATTGATTTGATTTAATTTTATTATTTTACATTTTAACCATTATGAGAAGTTGTTAGAAGTAGTTATTAAGGATAAAATAATCTATTTATTTCAAATCAAATCAAATCCTAATAAATTCTATCAAAATTAATGGAATTTAAAATAAAAAAAATAAAATCTATAAAATTTTAAAAATCATATTATTTTTTATTTTTAAATATTCTAAACACAAATTTAATTAAATTTTATTTACAAATTAAATTATTTTTTATTTTTTTACATTCCAAACATACTAAAAAAAGTGTTAGATTTGTCTTCAGTGTTCCACAATGTCTATAAAATATGCATAGAATTGCTACCATCAACCAAACTAGCAGGACCTTAGTATACCTTACTAGTCGATTTTATCTCCATGGCTCTTGAAATCCTCTACTTCTTATCTGTTTTCTCCTTTTTCTTGTTCATAATTATGACACTGAAAATATGGAGTAATCTGAAGAAAATTGCCACAACACCAAATGTACCCCCAGGACCCTGGAAGCTGCCCATTTTAGGAAATATACCCCATCTTGTTACATCTACACCACATCGAAAATTAAGAGATCTGGCCAAAATATATGGACCCTTAATGCATTTGCAACTTGGAGAGCTCTTCATCATTGTTGTTTCCTCACCAGAATATGCCAGGGAGGTATTGCAAATCCATGATCTAATCTTTGCATCAAGGCCTCCTCTTCTAACTGCATCAGTAATAACTTATGATTACACTAGTGTATCTTTTGCACCTTACGGTGATTACTGGATACAGCTTCGAAAGATTTGTGCTATGGAGCTTTTAAGTACAAAACGAGTGCGATCTCTTTGGCCAATCAGAGGACAAGAGGTCACTAATCTCATCAAATGGATTGCTTCAGAAGAAGGATCAGTCGTCAATCTTACTCACCTAATTTTTTCATTGTTGTTAACAATCATTTCAAGGGCAGCCTTTAGCAAGAAATACGAGGGCCATGACGAGTTCATAATAGCGATAAATGAACTTACAAAGCTCCTTGGAGGTTTCGACATTAGAGACTTCTTTCCTTCAGCTAAATGGCTTCCAAACCTCTCCGGGATGAAGCGTAAGATCGAGAAGTCACACAGAATTGTAGACCGGACGCTGGAGAATATCATCAATGACCATAAAGAGGCAAGGTCAAGATCTAAAGAAGGTCTACTTGAAGCAGAGGAAGATCTGATTCATGTTCTCTTAAAATTTGATGATAGTAGCAGTGACCTGGATTTTCCCTTAACTCATAATAATATCAAGGCTGTACTCATGGTAAGCATAGTTGTCTTGCAAAATCACATGCATAATATGTTTATTGATGTGAAATTAGATCAAAGTTTAATATTTAAACCAAAGTTTGGAAATTGAGCAGCTCTTTTGATATGTCTTTGAAGTTTGATTGAACCAGTTTAGGTTAACATGATTTTAACCTTTCAGGATATCTTCACCGCTGAAAGTGAAACAGCAACTACCATTGATTGGGCAATGGCTGAGATGACAAAGAATCCAAGGATATTGAATAAAGCTCAAGCTGAAGTGAGAAAGGTATTTGATAGGAGAGGAAGGGTTGATGAAACTGGCATTGATGAACTCAAATACTTGAAATCAATCATCAAAGAGACCTTGAGATTACATCCTCCTTTAGCTCTTCTACTTCCAAGGGAATCTAAACAAGCTTGTGAGATTAATGGGTATCACATACCTGCCAAAAGTAGGGTCATAGTCAATGCTTGGGCAATTGGAAGAGATCTAAAGTATTGGACTGAACCAGAGAGATTTTATCCTGAGAGGTTTGTTGATAGCTCTATTGACTACCTAGGAACTAGTTTTGAGTACATCCCATTTGGTGGCGGAAGGAGAATTTGCCCAGGCATGAACTATGGTCTGGCAAATATTGAGGTGGCCCTTGCAATGTTATTGTATCATTTTGATTGGAAACTTCCCAATGGAATGAAAAATGAGGACTTGGACATGACAGAGGAATTTGGAATGACTATTGTAAGAAAAGATAACCTGCACTTGATTCCAATCGCTTCTCGTTCTTTGCTTGTAATATAAAAAAACACGAGCAGTATTGTAATGTTTGAATTTGCCTGTAATATTTATTTATATTGTCCAAGTGGTTTAGTTGACCTGTGTGTTAATGACTTCTTGCCTTTGCCATCAATAAAATAAGTTTGCTGCAATGTAACTCAACTTCAACTTTTTTTAAAAAAAAAATAAATTATTTTTACATTTTTCATTCGGGCTAGGTATTTGTTCATGGAATTCGTATCCTCATAATGCAAGTAACTCTGCCTACATAAAGTTTAGTCTACTAAGTGAGCCACACATCGCAATTTTTTTCTTACAATTTTTTATTTTATACTTTTTTGGAGGATAGAAAGGACTTAAGTTGTGATAGTCTAATACTTACATACCCAACAGTGATTGGTTGGTTAAACTGAAAGTGAATTGAATTGTGACCTAAAGAGAACTTTACCTGCAATGTGGCTATGCCTGGGAGAATACATTGGTCAAAGACAAAATAAAGAGTCTAATACTTACATATTTCTGGCACTTTCTTTGTATAAATCAAAGGGTTAAATGTATAGACATTCCTTCCACTTTGGGTGAGTTATATGTATGCTTCCTTAAAAAAAAAAAGAGCTATTAAATTTACTAAACTTTGTAATTTTAAAAATCAAGTATTTCATCCAATTTTATATTATACTTAAATGTAGAACGAATTTGATGGTAAGCTAATTGAATAACTAAGCGAAATGTATGGGTTAAGGAAACAAAATGTAAGCCCAAATTTATTTTAGCCCAACCTGATTTAACACGGTTCAACGTCTGGCCGACCCGTTGGCCCGAAATATAATTAAGTTTTTAATTAAACAAGTTATTGCCTAAAAGCATATTACTATTGTTTTTGTTTAAAGACTTGAAAATGAATTAGCAATTTGGCTATATTTTTTTATTTGCCATTGGCCCAACACCAATTGACTAAATTTCATATTTTTTTTTACTAATTTTAATTTTTTAAGATTAAACTCATTGCATCTTTTTTAAGAAAAGAATTGGGGGGTGGTGGACTGACCAACTCAACTAGCAGTCGACAATGAATTGGACTAAGCTAACAAATGCTAATTCAAAATATACTAAACTCTATTTGGCCTAGCCTGAAAATGGTCTCAATTGAATGAGCTAGTTTGACCCATTTTAACATCACATGTGAAGTACATATATGCATAGCAACCCTTTAGTTTTCTTATATAATTCACTAAAATTAGTTAAATTATTTTTAAATTAAATAAAAAAGAACTAACAAACACTTTAGCTACCAAACTACAAAGTTAACATCTCCCAGCATGTGAGTATCTATCTTCCCCGAGAAGCATGCCAAAGACAGCTGTGGTTAGAGGTATTAAAATTCAATCCAAAGTATCAAAAGAAGCATCACGTTGGTTGAATCCCCAGGTGATTTTTTTTTTTCTTTTTCAGTTTGGTTTATCAAAGTTATTTTCTTTCATTTTCTTTCATAATCTTACAAATAACGGCAGCTTGTCTTATACTTTTAAAAAGATAGGATGAAGACATAGGTCATACACTACAAACAAACATTGCATCCAGAAAAATAATAACATTAAGAAATAATATTCAGATAATTTTAGTCGTGTTAGTTTGGAGCAGAGCAGCTATCTCTCAAAGTGTGAAGAAGCATAACTTTGGTTGCATCAACAAGTGAAACTTCATTAATTTTGGTTTGTCAAAGTTATTCTTCCATTTTAATCCGTTACAAGTATACTTACTTTTAGTTCGGTCCTTCGAAGTTCTTTTCTCTCATTTTGATCCACCGTTGATATACTTACTTTCTTTTTTATGCATTTTCCCTACTTCCACTTAATAAGGGTATGTAATGAAATGAGAAAGAGATCCAAAAGGATGTTTATTGTCTCATTTTATTTTATCTTTGAGAAATTATGATTTGTAATCTTGAAATTAGTGAAATCCGTGTAAGTAGAAAATAAAAATAAAATAAACCAAAATGAAAATTAGTACAATTATGAGGGATCAAAACAAAATAAAATAACTCTAAGGGACTAAAATAAAAACAGGCACATATGATATGGACCAAAATGAGGAGATAATTTTGAAGGACCAAAATAAAAGTGAGTGCACATGTGAGGGATATCGCAATGTCTCTCTCGGCACAACACGATGCGGAGCGGCGAGACTCCTCTTTCGGAAAGGAACATTAAAAACACATGCATGTGGAATGTGAATGATGTGTAAGAATTAATTATAAATCCATATATGATTATAAAACGCTAAATATATTAAAGTAGATTGTGTACATTGCTTGGCCATGATTAGGTTAGATGATCGCTTTAAAAGTTAGGTCTTCTCCTCTGATTTCCAAGTCAAGATGCGGCTCTTAATAGGTAAAGCAATTGTGGTTAGGAGTAGAGAAGAGACCTAGCATGTGTTTATAATGATGTCAACCCTAGTTACCTCTCTTATTACAGGCCACTAAGGAACTGACTTTGATAGCTGTCGAGGCTATGAAATTAGATGATATTTGTTAACCGATTCACCAAAACTTGTATTATGCGGTGTAACCGGGTCGAGCCCTTAGATGACTCTAATTAATCAATTATATTAAGGGGTTAATAGGGGAGTTTGGTTTGCAAGAGTAATTAAAAATAGTAATTAAAATACAGTAATCAAAATGCTGTAAATGTTGTAAACAGAATGAGAAAAAATAACTAATCCAAGAGAATCAACAACTCTTGAGTTTAATCCATCCTTGACCACTATGGACTCATTCACTTGCTAACCAAACTCTTAATATGCTCTACTAGATAAACATCTAGCATTCGGTTAATCAACGTTAGATGAAGTTAGCATCCATCCAATCCTAAATCAACCTAAAACTCGACATTCAACCAAGTTAAGCAATTCATCAAACATCTTCGGTGCATTGCCTAATCTCAGGTGAAATCCTCATCCAAGCATGAATTCTCTACTAGGTAAGCACCTAGGATTTGGTTAGTCAATGAAAAATGGATTAAGCATCCATTTAACCCTAAATCAATCTCATTCCAAAATTCATGCTAGATACATTAAACACCTTTGATGAACTATTTAGTTTATGTAAACACGCGATACTTAAGCAACCATCACATGAACACTTAAACTGAGTTAAGAACTTAGTGAAGATGCAGCAGAATCAAGTGAAGGAGGAGAGAAATTTGTTTAACAACAAGAACATAAACATTCATCACAAGATCTGAAAATTAAACATCAAGAGTGTTTCAATCCCTAGAATTGATTACAAAGCTTTAACTCTCTATGAATGGAGAGCACAAATAGAAAAGTAAAAGTACATAATGTAAAAAAGCAAAAACATAAAAGAGAAGTAAGAAGAGAGGAGAGGGGAGGGGAGAGGAGAGCAATAGGGAAGGTGAAGAGAGAAAGTTTGGGGTTCATGTCATAGTGGTTGCTGCTACTTAAATAACTATTTTGTGATGGTTGCTACTACTGCTGCTACAACTTAGGTTTAATCCTTTTCCTCTTAGCTTTAATTAGACACTTCATTTGCATAATTTGGACTTAAGATGAAAGAGTTATGCCCAAAACATTCTTAACAACTCTCTGAACCCATCAACTAATGTCAAAGGGTAAAAACACCATCAAAACATCATATTTTCAACTAGATGATGATGATGATGGCTCCTCCAAGCATGATGGTGATGATGATGCTAACAACAAGGAGACTGAGTGAGGAGATAGGGCTTAATCAAGGTGATCCTCTTGTTTTATCTATCTTTTATGCTCTTGTCAAATCCTTAGTCTTTATCTTGACCATATTGATACATTTTATAACTTATCTAACTCTGAGCTTGGCATTGATAATTTTTTTTTTATGTTGTTCATTATGTTAACCTTGTTATGTTATTGGGCTGTTTCTCATGCTTATTTCATGATGTCATTCCTTTTTGATAATGCCTAAAGGGGGAGAGTATGAATTGCATGAGTAAGAGGGAGAATTGTATGTAAATTAATTGTCATAAATCTTTTTGCCTAAACTCTTCTGCTTGAATCTCATGCATAGCTTAAGGGGGAGTGTTGCACTTTTATCTCTGATTATTCTATATATGCTACTCTTTACCCTTGTTGGTTCGTCATTATCAAAAAGGGAGAGAATGTGAATGTTTATTTCATAAAGGTTTTGATGATAACAAAGCCATGACAAAGATCAAGTCCAAAGGAAACTCTAAAAAAATAGTTTTATAGGACTTAGGATCTTTTTGTGAGAAGTGATCAAAGATATCTCATTAAGTTTAAAATGGTGTTTGAAAAATCCATCATGAAACCTTTTAGTTGGTGGTTGTTGGTTTTGAAAAATCTAGGTTGTTTTACACAAAATCATGTTTTAATCTTGGGTTATGAAAATCTTGTTTGAATCCTTGAAAAATCCATGTTTTAGTTGTTTGAAATCTTTACCAAGCTTGTTTAGGCTCAAAAGTTGGTTTTAGAATGATTATAATCTCCTACAAGAGCTTCATAATCCATTACGAGCATATTAGAAAGCTCATAATTGATTAACATAAGCTTGTAATCGATTACAAGCTTCCCAAAATTGGTTTTCCTCAAAACAGAAGCTTGGTAATCGATTACCATGAGCCCATAAATTATTTTTTTAAAGCTTGTAATTGATTACCATGTGTTTTAATCGATTACCAAGAGTTTCAAACACCCAGAAAGTGTTTTTAAGACATGGTAATCGATTACCATATGCTTGTAAATGATTACCACTTCTTTAAAACCAGTAACGACTAGTTTTCAATGCATTTAATGCTACATCAACTCTCTCTAGCTACTTTATTTCGTTGATGGACTATAAATACAAGCCTTGGGACAATTAATGCTAACTTATTGAATATCTAACAACCTAATCCCAAGCATTAAATCTGAGCTTTAATCTTTTCATCAATCTTGCTTTGTTTTTAACACCTTTGAGATATCTTTGAGAGCTCTATAGTTCTTCAATTTGTATAATTTGCTTTTTGAGAGAGTTTATTTCCCTTTAGGAAACAAAGAGGCTTCTACATATAGAGGTGGATGATCCTTGAAGTGTAAAAAGGGCTCAAAGCTTGTAAGGGTTTGTCAAACACCTATTGAAGAATAATGGAAACTCCTGGGTGAATGTGTTAGATTATTTTAATATGTGTGGACTAGCATAATCATCAATTTTCTAAAACCCGGATTAATTGAATGTAAATGTTATTGAGCATCTATTGGTTTAGCCTACTTATGATTAATTTTATTATTGGACTCTTATAAACACTTACACACAAGGATGGATAACACACTATCTGAGGTTAGTTATAAAAATTATATGGTTATCGGCATATTGTATAATTGCAAAAGTGGAGAAATTTGTTTTTAAGGTTTTCTTCTCCCTTCCATGCCTATTTTAGAATATGCAATTATGTATGAGAGTGCGAAAATTATCTGATTGATGTGTAATGAAAATTTTGGAACTCTATAAGCAATTTTGTCATTTATTATTGTAGTTTCTTGTGGTCACATGCTCACCTATTATAAGACTAGTATTGTGTTTTGTAAATCTTGTGAGATCTAATCTCTAAGAGTTCTATCCAGAATATTTATAATTGTTTAGGACATTTTGTATAGCTGTGAGCTCACCTTCGCGAGACCAATTACGGCAAAGTGTCGTATTATTAACAATGTTGTTGTGTTTTCATTGAAAATTATATTAATAATGCACATACTTTTAGCCATGGCAACCATCACCTAAGATGGGGTGAATTGGATGATTACAAGTTCTTAAAACACCATTAAGAAATTAAATATTTTGATATACTTAATCAACACATACAGCAAAATAAGTCTAACAAAATTATAACTATTAGAGATTACTCAAATACAACTTAGGTTATATGATAAATCAAGCAAATAAGCTAGATATCAAGTTCAACTCAAGCATATATAATTAAAGTACAAATGTAAAGGAGATAAAGTTGAGAAGAGCAAACACAATGATTTATCCAAGTTCAGCCACCAACCACTTGTGGCCTACATCCAGTCCTCAAGTAAACCATCTGAGGTTTTCTACTAAACCTTCAAGCTTGAACAGGTGCTTGAAAACATTTACAACTAAGAGCACTCAATACACCTTTTGATGCCTCACCATTTGTGCTTGTGCCTCAACAACTAGGGATACCTCACCCCTTACAATTCTTTTAGGAATGCCTCACCCTCTTTATAGAGAATCAAAATATAGATGAATGGAAAACTCACACAAGAGTAGATAATACAAATTGAAGTCCTATAAAGCTCTCAAAAATATCTCAAATTTGTGGCAAAAACAGAGCATAAGGATTGAATGGAATGACTCACGGATTAAAATCTTGATAAATGTTTTTCAGAATGTTGGTTGTGTGTAAAAGACATGACAAAACATTGTCTTTATAGAGTTCTAAGAAAAGGAGTCATTAGGGGTATTAAATTTATGCATTAAATGCTCAAAAAAATAGTTGTTGCAGGCTTCAAGCTCATGTTAATCAATTACCAAGATGTGGTAATCGATTACCAAGCTCTTAGAACATGTTCTGGGATTTTTGGGCAAGTGATAATCGATTACCAAACTTTGGTAATTGATTGCCAAGCTTATGTTTTATGCAAATGACTACTCATTGGAAATATCTTTGAGTTTATTTTCATATGAAACAATTTTCAAAACAAAACTCAAACTATTTTGAAAGTTATGATCAAAATAGTAACTAAAGCTCAGTTTTTCAAAACTCTAACTTAACTATTTTTCATAGTTTTTAACTACCACCATGACTAGCTTTTCAAAACATGTTTGTTGGGCATTTTTGCATGTAAGAAACATTTGTAAGATTAAAAAAAAACATATTTGACCTCTTTCAAAAATATTATAAAAGCATTTTCATATATTTAGAAAGCTTCTCACATAAAGACCTTAAGTCTTATAAACTATATCATTTAATCTTCCTTTGGACTTAGTCTTTGGCTTAGCTTTATTATCGTCAAAATCTTCATGATCTTTTGCTTTCTTATTGCAATGCTCACTATTGGTACTTGACTATCTTATAAAGTATTGATCACTTAAACAAACATAACTAGTCCAAATTCATAATTCAATATCTTCATATGCATGATTCATAAATGTATAACTCTAGTTAGACTAACATGCATATAAGACTTCCATAGACACATCCAAATAAGACACTTAAGAATTACTAATAGATATACTCTATATAGGATGCAACAAAGAACACTTTGTATATTTTCGTTTAAATAGAATCAAATCCAATATTAATTCATTATAACTCATATAAAACATTATTAGATATATTATATAAAGAATGCTACAGATATCTCATTACATGATTATTAAGTGAAATATAACTAGATAAAGTACATAATTATGCATGATACAATATATCTCGTTAAATATATCTATGTAACATGAATATCATTCTTTTTGTCTTATATTTATCATCATCAAAACTTAACATATTAAACCATTGGGGTAGACTTATTTCCACAATCTCTCCCCTTTTTATGATGACAAATCACTAAAGAAAATTATTAAGCAATATAGAAGAATAGATATTTGTGTAAGCATATTAAACAATAAGTACAAGAACATATTTTTCTTTCCAATTCCCACTTCCCCTATTTGACATCAATAAAAAGGCTTAAGAAGGAAAGATAATATTTTCTCTCCCCATATAGATAAAACTAATGCTGCCAAAAAGAGTAGGATCATAAAAACTAAAAACTTCTTCAAGTTATTCAAAACATAACTATCTCTTTGTATTTGATGCTACATATGATTCAAGAATAGAAAGATGAAACAAACATGCTTTCAAGATATAAAAGATTATTCATACAATGCTTGTCTTATTTTGGTACATCAATATTTAGCATATGATAGCAATAAAACACTTTATGTAATCAACTAAGGATGTAAGCCAAGAGATATAAATAACTTAAGAGTTAGGCTCCGCCTCATTGAAGCACAAGATGCATAAAGTGAAATATGTATGCCAAGACCATGTAAGCACATTACTATAAAGTAAAGTAAGGCAAAAGCTACTTATTCTTAATCCATCAATCAAAAACCATTTTAAGACTTCTCTCCCTTTCAAAAAGAATTTTATAAGAACACATTACATTTTCAAAAGCATTTTAGAAGGGTAGAGATATTTTATATTAAAACTACATATTCCTTGAGAGTGATCAAACCCAAGTCAAAAGAACATCTAAAAGTACATCTCCTCTCTTTCTCATTCAATAAGAGCCTTGAGAAAATAAAACACTTTGAAGAACAAGGCTTATCTTTTGAAGTATTAAGATGGGCTTATAGAACATTTCAAAATATTTATTTGGAAACTTTCTTAAACATTCTGTCAAGATTTAATAAAACTTTTCAAAGTAAAAGAAGAAAGTACAACATTTATAGCTCATATTCAATGATTTCCAATTTTTCAAGATAATTAGGAGGTGAAAATACTTTCAAGTTCTTAAGATAAGTTCAAAAGATTCTCAAGGATATGGAACTTGAAAAACTTCTTTCAAATATGATAAGGAATTTTGCCTTTTTTTTAAAAAAAAAACTTTATAATCAAACCAAAAAACTCTTTTCAAAACAAGAGTATGATTCTTATGGGTGTTATGCCACTAAGAAACCATAGATCAAGAGAATCATCAATATCAAGCATTTATCTCGATGAAATATGCTATAGGGATCAAAGCATGTATAGAACTAACATCATTCACCCTATATGTAATGACAAAATTAGTAAGTTAATATCTAATTATGCACTTTGTCAATACTAAGCATACTTTTCATGTAAGGAAATCATATAATCATTTTAGATTAATTTATCAACAAGTATCATACAATCCATAACATATAGAATACCACAATAGCTTAGGCACAAGATGAATCATTTACTTCTTGTTTTTAAGATATGAACATATCAAGCAATTTCAAACAAAAAGACATATAACTTTTAACTTTCTAATCTCCAAGTAAGTACATAAGGCAATTAAGCATCAAAGAAAAAGGATTAGAACTACTTATGAGCAAGTAAATTTTTATATTTGGACAAAAAGAATTGGTTACAAGCTCAAGAACAAAGATATTACCATAAAACATGTTATTCCAAATAAGGTATGTACTTATCTAGTATGTTAGCATATGTACGAACATTTTCATGACACAATGCTAAAGAAGCACAACTTAAGCCATGTTAAGGCATAAAACAAGTCTCTAGTTCTCCAAATATCACATCATATTCAATTTAAAGCATAAATAAGGATAAGAGATTGATATCACCAAAAGTGTACTCTTTGGGTTTTTGTAAGTAACTCTAACTTTCATGCCTCAAGGCTCCTCGAGAATGTTGTGGTTCTCTATGTCATTTTTTTTTTATGTTTTCACCACTCTTGGAGAACTTGGACCACTTCAAATTTTTTAACCTCAAGTAACATAGTTGTATTTCACTTCAATGCATGCTTGAGCTAATAGTCATCCTACAACATAATTCAAAGTACTTTCTTTGGTATCCACAAGTTTTAGATCCATATAGGTTAGTTATTGTTTATTAATCAATTATACTCTCATAAAGATCAATTTTTTCATAGCATGTAAATTGAGCATAACAAAATAATTAATTAATTACCATTAAACACACAACCAATAACATGCATACTTTTATGATATATAGACAATTTAAAACATAGCAAGCATACTTAAGCATTGTAGAACATTATGTACCAAGATATATAACAAATTAATGAGTTGTGGTATAATAAGAATGAACATAATCATGTGCTAAAAATAATATTCAAATTTTACCAAGTACACATGATTCTATCAATTACTTAAGGCTTACAAGGAATATACTTTAAATTCATTGACTTTACAAGTGAATGTGCATAAGAGGTAAAAACTTTTGATACCTTAGTCTTGGTAATCAAGGAAATACTTTTTCTTACTCATTGCTTCTCTTTCGGGGTCTTGAACTTTACAAGTTCTATATTTTATACTTGAGAAGCTTTGGTTGAAGTCATCTTCCTTCTTTGGCCAACACTTCTATCATTGGGCTTTGGAAGCATTCTCCATGATAATTCCTCTTTCCTTTGACCAATTAGTCCATCCTTTTGAGAAAATTTCTACATAATTGAAACACTAGGAGGACATTTTAGTACCAACTTTATCTTGGGTCCTTGAATGTTAGTACTAGGTCCTTTAAGAACTTTAGGAACTCATATCATACTATTTCTCATATAAGTATTTCTTCTATAATTGTATAAATGAGAAATATGTCCTAGATGACCACAAACATTGCAAACAATTGAATTTAATGATGGCTTGGTCCTTTGAAGATCATCTTTAGAAAACTTGAGTCTTTTGTTGTTATTACATTCTATACTATTTTTTCCATAAGCCTTACCTGAATTTTTATGTGAAAAAATATTAATTTTATTCTCATTAACAAGCATGAAATGTAAGCAATTAGAATCATTAGCTTTGGCAAATTCAGAATATAAGTCCTCAAGTCCTCAACTTAATTTTCTAAATCAATGTACTTTGCACAAGAAGTTAAAGATTCACATTTCAAAGACATTTCCTCATCAAGAAAAACATTTTTATTTTTCAAAGTCTCAATTTTATTTTCAATGGAGAAAATGTTTTCCAAATAAGATAATTTTTTCTTTTCTAAATTCAACAAACTATCATACAATTCATCATATGCATATTGTAACTCACAATAGGAAGGACTATAATCTAGTTTAGCATTATTTACCTCAAAGTCTTTTTTAGCCGTATAGGAAGTAGTCTGAATTTATAGCATGCTTAGCTTTTTAAGGGAATCACCATCTTCCTCATTGTTGTCTATCAAGGATTCAAGAACATCTTCTTTCTCAATTTTGTTTTGCTTTGCCTCTTCTTCAAATTGAGCACCATCATCACCAAGAGGCATTTGACTCCTTTCAATAGTTTGCACATCTTTTTGAGAATATTTTTCATGACAAGCTTCCTTCAATGACTTTTGCTTTTCTTGCTTTCAATTTACAACTTTATACACAAAATCATTGTTAGCAATATAAAGAGCTTCAAAGGTGTCCAAAATTTCTTTGGCACTAGAACAATTTTTAATTTTAGCATAAACATCATCATTCAAACTACTTCTCAGCGTTTGCATTATTCTAATGTTCAAGGAAAAACATTTCTTGTCATAACTATTCCAAGTTGGTTTTGATTTGCAAGTAAATCCATTAAGCACATCATCCCATAAATCTAAATCAATAGATTGCATATAAAACTCTATTCTAGCTTTCCAATAAACAAAATGCACACCATCAAAGAATGGTGATTTATCAATTACAAAACCTTCCATTTTGAAAAACTTTTAATGGTTGCCAATAAACAAAATCTTTAACTCTAAGCGGTTAAGCTTTCAATAGAGCACGAAGCTCTGATATCACTTGTTAGCCATGGCAACCATCACCCAAGAAGGGAGTGAATTGGGTGATTACAATTTTTTTTAAACACCTTTAAGAAATTAAACATTTTGATTTACTCAATCAACATAATGGAATAAGCCTAATAAAGATACAACTATTAGAGATTACTCAAATACAACTTGGCTTATAGGATAAATCAAGCAAATAAGCTAGATATCAAGTTCAACTTAAGCATGTATAATTAAAGTACAAATGTAAAGGAGATAGAGTTGAGAAGAGTAAACGCAATGATTTAGCCTAGTTCAGCCATGAACCACTTGTGGCCTACGTCCAGTCCTTAAGTAAACCACCCGAGATTCTCCACTAAACCTTCAAGCTTAAATAAGTGCTTGAAAACCTTTATAATTGAGAGCACTCAACACACATTAGGATGCCTCACCATTTGTGCTTGAGTCTCGACAACTAGGGATACCTCACCCTTACAATTCTTTCAGGAATGCCTCACCCTCTTTACATAGAATCAAGATATAGATGAATGGGAAATTCTCACAAAAGTAGATAATACAAATTGAAATCCTATGAAGCTCTCAAAGATATCTCAAATTTAGGGCAAAAATAGAGCATAAGGAATAAATGGAATGATTCACGAATTAAAACCTGTAATTGGCTATGTGAAATTGAAGACTTGTTTTGATGATAACAAACATGAAGATGATGGTAAGACCAAGTCCAAGAACTTCAAGAATAACTTTAGGACTTAGAGTCTTTTTGTACGAATCATTCTGGATATCTCATTGGTTTTGGAAGAAAAGTTTTAGACATGTTTTTCAATAAATCCAAAAATTCAAAATGACCTTTGAAAATAATTAAAAGGATTTTGGGAAAATTTGGAAACAAATTGACAAGTTTTAAAAAAATGGTTAAAAATGTTTTTAAACAAATCTATTCGAATAAGGCTTATTCGAATAACTCAAGCATATTAAGATGCGAATTAAAAGTTGCAAACCCAAGTGTAGGTTATTTCAAGTAATAAATTCTCGGGAGTCCGAGGTCAATCCACAAGGAATTGATGAAAAAAAATTCTTTGAGGTAAGGAAAATATTTGTCACAATAATAAAGGTGATAAAGGTTATTCACAAATGAAAAACGATTTGCTTGGGTTAGGAGATCCACCCTTGGTAATAAATGAAAGACAAAATTATTTCTTTTTATAACTCAATTGAAATATACACATAATGGAGGTTCCAATCGAAAAATATAACATTCAAAGTTCATTTAAGATTATATATGTAATTATATTATGATTCTTTTAATTATCCACTAACACCAACACTTATAAATGGGCTCAAGAATTCATTATGCTAACCTCTTGTCTACAATGAATCAAGATCTCCACTTTACAAGGAGGGTTTCTAAATTAATTGGAAATAAAATATAACACAAATAATGACCACTTAATAATACATAATTTAAGCACAAGAAAGAAATTAATCAAACCTTAATTTATTACCAAAAGCTTTACCCTTTCACCCAAGCAAAATGAAAATTAGTTACTCATGAACAAGAAGAAAGAAAGAGATAAGAAGAAAAAGATGAACATAACTTCAATTTAGAACAAAGAAAACTACAACAAATAACATAATAGCATAATCTTGATCTCTAAGCCAAGATGATCAAAATGATCAGCTAATGCTCATTTTTATAGAGCTTAAGGAGTACAAAATGACAATAGAGTTGTTTGATGATGATGAGAAAATGTCAAAAGAGTTGTTTGATGATGATAAGCGAGTAGGAAATTATTTTGATTCATGTCTCTTGTAACATCCCAAAATTTTACTATTATACAGTAATATCTGAATTGTACTATTTTGTGATTTCTGTGTGCTGTAAATTTAATTTGACTGTTCCGTGATTGTTTTTGATCTCTGTGTGTGATTTACTCCGAGTTATGAAAATAATAATTTTCAGACCGGAAAAATCTTTGACTGATTATTCGGAGCTGGAGAATCTTACTAAACTCAATTCCAAGTGATACGTGTATTAATCTTTTAATTTTTAGAATTTATCTGTGAAATAAAAATATTTTATATTTTAATATTATTTTATTATTTGTTACACAGTACTTACTGACTTATGAGCAATAGCTTCTGTCCAGTGGATAATATACCCAAAAAAGTCTTTGAGACTTACAGCTTGGTGAACCAATAAGAATTGGTCAACGTTGGTGGCTTGAATTTCTAAACCAATAGGATGTAGTCAATGTTGACGGTTGGACTAGTTAGTTTGGAAACTAAATAACTTAGCTAAGTTAGCCTAAAAGCCTAAGTAGGAACTAAATGGAACAAACCTAGTTTGCTACTCTTTAGAACGTTAGTTACAAGAAGGTTATAGCATATTCAAGAATGGATGAGTCACTCCTAAGTAACTAGATGGTTAGTAATGTAACAAAGTGATTTAACTAGATTAACCTAAGCCTAACTAGGAAACTAAAATGAATCAAAACTTGATTTGCTCCTCCATTGAGCTACACAGCCAAGACACTCCAAGGAAGGTTCAAGACTTGAATTTTTCAAGCTTATCACTTGTAATAATTATCCTTGCCTCCAAAAATATCTATGTAGTAAAATATCAAAACAACAAGCTTACCATTCTCTCCTTGCACCCACACGGCTAAAGCTAGAGGAAATAGGATATTTTCACTTCATCTTCATCCTACCAAAGGCTAAACAATCTATTCTTTCCATTCTCTCTCTTCCAAGAACACGAAAACTCCATTCTTCCCTTTGAGAAGCATTCGGCCTCCACACCAAAACCCTACCTCCAATCTTTTATAATTTCATCCAACATCACTTTCTAAACCTAAACAGCATTCTAAATATCTTTCATGTTATAAGTTTCTTCAAATTCATCCATCTAGTGCTTGAAAATCAAAGCTTGAAGTTTTTACTCTACAAGGTAAAATCCTTGTTTCTTGTTTCTAAGTTGATTCTTGAGATTCTAAGCCATGATTGATCCATGGTTTATGACTTTATGAATTGTTTAAGCTTGTTAGGATTTGCTTTGGAAGGTCATGAAATTTCTAGGAAGGAACCAAGAAGGATTTTTGTCTTCCTTAAGGTAAAAAGGAGATTTAATCTCATCAACCATGTGTTGGTGGTGAGAAAATGGAATTGTTTCTGGTGAAGAGTCTATAAGGATTCATTCATATGATTGTTTAAAGCTTTTCTTATTTGTGATGATTTTTGATGTGCATGTTTTATAGCTTTGGTTATATGCTTGAATATGTGTTAGTGAAGGCATGATAATCATTTTATGTAGTAGGATGTGAACAATATGATGAGGAATTGCATGAGGGTTCCAAAGAACCCAAAGGGGGACTCACGACCTCAGCACCACCAAGGGGACAAGATGTTCAAAAATATTTTCCTAATCATGGATTAATTAATTTAATAATGAGAAATTGGATTAAGGACTTTTACAAGGAATTAGATGATGAAAAATAATTAAATATGATTTATAAAGCCAATAATGATTTTCGGCCAACATGTCTACTCATAGTGTTTTTGATCCAAAATTATTTCCTAAGTTTGGACTTGTATAATTAATTTAATGAGAACTTAATTCAATAAATTTTTGAGAATAAAAGAATGTAAATTTATTTTAGTACTTGATTAGTGAAATTAAGTAAAGATAAGAAACGAAATAAATACTTGAAAAGTACTAACATATAGCTCACCAATTGGGTTTTGAAGCACGTTAGCAAGTTTCGAGCTGTAATGTATGGTAAAATCCAACAAGAGTAATTCTTGAAGGAAACAGTAGAAAATACTACTTAGAGAATTTTTAATAAGGAAATACTATAAATGAGGTTAAAATAGTTATAAAATAAGGAAAGTTTCAAAAATTTAGTTTAGAAAGCAAAGAAATATTTTACGCAATTGAAAAATACAAGAAAAACCTTACGCGTATTTAAAATAATGATTTTTAAGCTACGCAATTGCAAAAATGATTTAAAAATGCTACGCGATTGAGAAAACATTTGAAAATATTTCTGCAATTGCAAAAACGTTAAAAAATATTTACGCGATTTGAAAAAGTTAGAAAAAGGTTACGTAATTATGAAAATGTGATAAAATATTTACGCGATTAGAAATAACAGCAGTTTGTTGTCGGGTTAATGTGGTAGACCCGGTTACGTTGGAAAATGGTTCTGCCAAGTGATGGCGTGTGGTTATGAGAAATAACAATAATATTATTATATGTGTATTTTAAATCATGCACCATGCATAGAAAAATGTGTCAGTTTGATTAGTTTCCAGCAAGTGGCCAAGGAGATGAATTACACCTTAGTGCGGGTGCGATTGACATAGTGTTGTTCATTGATTGAACTTGGAGACGTTGGTGTACGGAGAATTTTACATGTGGATAGTTGGTAGCTCCTCTAAGCCGTGGTACCGAGCAACGCATTAGCGATCTCGACAAAGCACTATTCTTAATCATGATCTGGCGTAGACTGTCTGGAACAATGCCTGTTTCGCACGATGGATAGACTGTGCAACACTTGGCTTGAGGCAGCCGGGTTACGGGTAGATCTTCTGGATCATTCTATCTGAAAAATGTGGTTAGCTCCATGGAGTAGGAACGAGTTTGTGTACATATGCATAGTTGGTCTGTAACACCCTCCTTAGGGCATCACATTTCTGACTACCAACTCCCAAACTAAAAATGATTTCATAAAAGGTTTGAGTTATAAAAGATGGGTTTTAAATTTTTTTTTTCATTAAAGACAGAAACATAAACTTATTGAGATCCATAAATATTTTTCAAAATATATTTATTATACAATATTGACACTAATTAATATTTAACAATTTAAAGAGAAATATAAAACTAAAAGAAAACTCTCTCTTTTTAACAGTAGCAAACCCTATGACGGGTCCTACTTAATAGCACGGTACAACACTAACGAGAAAACTTAACATACTTATTCCTTCTTGTATCCATCTGGATGCATCAGATATCTGTTCTATGTCAACACTACACGCTATCAAATCTGGAATGGTCATTCTCTGATGTTGTCTCCGATCTCAAAGTATCTGCCACCCGTTATGTCTAAGACAACTCGTTCCTTCTACTATATAGTTTTTACAATACAAACACAGCAAAACAATATAACAAAGAGGTGAGATCACCTACGCCAATACCAACATGGTAGCACAGAGATAACACAACAACATATCATACAGATATATCATACCATCAACATTAATCAATTATCATCATCAAATCATTTATCAATTCAATTATCATCATCATCATCCAAGTATTTAAAACAATTGTCATAGCCAATATTCCTCAATTAATATATCATACAGATATAAATGCTCAGATTCATGCATGCACACATAAACTCAATGTCCTACTCCATGGAGCTAATACTCAGTTCGGAGAAGTCGATCCGAAAGATCTGTCTGTACCAAAATACCTCAGACCAAGTGCTATAATCCTCATTTTAATTTTTGCACATCTAGCATATACACGACAGTCTTTACGAGATCATGATTAAGAATAGTGTCTCGGTCAGGATCATCGGTGTGTTGCATCGGTCTAGCCTACGGGAAGAAGCGCGACCAACCATCCGTGTAAGCAACCCGCACCCCGATGCCCCCAAGGTCAACAAGTGACTTACACTACGCATATCGCACCCACTCAAGAGGTGTACGTCTCTCCTAGGCAAATAGCCTCATACAGTCCCTCGGACCTTTCCAATGCATGTTCAATGCACCAATGCCAATCATAAGCAAAATTTATCATTTTTTCATATAGTGTTCATACACTAGTTCATGCATATAAAATGCACCAATGCCAATCACAGGCAAAATTCACCATTTCATATTCAGGGTCCACACATTGGCCCATTCTTAATTTAATTTCATAATCTCAAAATCAGTGTCCACACACTGACCCAACAGTAATTATATTGTATTTTCAACAGCGAAATCATATTATCGCGTTTTCATAGTCATAAAACACTTTCATCGTGTTTTCACAATCACGCAACATTTCTGTTACGTTTTCAAATTACGTATTGATTTTTCAATGTTTTCTCAATTGTGTAAAAATATTTACACGTTACTCAAATCGCGTAGCGATTTTTCACCATTTTCACAATCGCGTAACTTAAAAATTATTCTTTTAAGTCGCGTAAACCATTTTCCATCATTTTCAGAATATTTAAACGTTTTCCAAACTGTGTAGAAATATTTCAACATTTTTCAAATCGCATAGCTTAAAAATCACGTTTTTAAGATATGTAAAACATTTTTCACCATTTTACAACCCCGTAAAATATTTCTCAATATTCCAAACATTATTTTGGACTTCCAAACAAATCAATATCATTTCTAACATCATTTTTCTATTACGAAAAATATTTCTCAACCTTCAAAAATTCCATTTCCATTTTTCTCAAAATATTATGACTTTGTACTTCCTTTTCCATATTTTCTTACTCAAGAAAATCTTTTTCCACATTTCTTTACCCAAGAAGTCTTTTCCCACAATATAATCCACAAAAGAAATCCTTTTCCAAAATATAATCCACAAAATCACTTTTCCATTGATATAAATCAATGTTTCAAAATCTTAATATTTTACTAACACTCTCCAAAACCCAAAGAATGAGTTACACGTTAGAAAATATCAAATCACTATTATATTCTCCATTTTTCTCAAATCAATTCTCTTCAAAATAAATTGAGGTGTGTTTGAATCTCTTTTTTCCATTTACATACTAAAATTCATTTCTCAAGTGATAAAACACTCTGATTCCCTTTCCAAAAATCCTTGTACTAAATCATTTTGTTCAAACACTTTGTTTCCACTTTGAAATCACTTTGTTTCATAAAACCAAAATTATTTCAAATCTCCCAAACACCGTGGAGTCTTTGGCCATTGAAGCCATCAAATACTTTTCCTTTTAAGTTGATATGGTTGTACACAAACAAAACCATTAAAAATTCTTTAATAAAACCGTGAGACTCATAGTCTTTAAAATCAAATCATTTATTCATTTTCATTTTTCACTTTCTTTGCAAATCCTTAAAATCAACATTGCTCCTTTCATTTAAAACTCTTGATTAGTAAAACATTTTGAAACTTTTTACACAAAATAAATCAATAAAAATCCTTCTAAAACCGTGTTCATGTATTCTTTGAAAAATAAACCCTTTGTTTATTTTCCTTGTTTTTCTAAACATCTCATTTCATCATTCATGAAAATATTAATTTGTGACACCTATCTTGAAGTGTCTTGGCCAAAATTCACCATTTTCTAGGGACCAAAAATTAATTCCCTTGTTCTTGAAAAATTTCAACATAAACCCTCATCATGGGTATCAAAACCGTAGCCCTCTTCCTTTGGCCATTAGAGCCAAAAATTGATTTCTTTTCCATCATCTTATCATGGCATACATATATATAATTTCAACATATTCTTATCATGCATATTATAAGCATACCATATTATCATCTTGCATGTTATAAGCATACCATATAAGCCATAAAATCATGCAAAGCATATCAAGCATAGGCAAATAATCAAAGCACATAAACACCCACAAATTATTACATGACCATGGATATGAATCCTCACATGGATTCACCATTCATCAAATACACAACCATCTCTCACCACCATACTTGGTTGGCGAGATGAATCTCCCTCTTACCTCTTGAAGATCCTCAAAAGCTCCTTGTTTTGCTTCTCTTTCCAAGTCCTTCACCACCAAAGGCTTCTCAAATACAAAACAAAACATATATTTATTAGTAAATCAAGCTTGAACAAGATAAACCATGGATCAAACATGGCTTAGAACCTTGAAAATCAAAAGAAAAGTGAAGATTAACAAACTTCACCAATAAAACTTCAATCTTTAGCTTGAAGAACAAGGTTGAAGATGGATGATTTAGAGAAAGTCTCCAACATGAAAATTGCTTAGAATATCATGTAGATTTAAGACCTATGGTTGGATGAAATTAAAAGAGATTGGATGGTGATTTTGAATGTCTTGGCCGAATGGTTCTTCTTGAAGAACAAAGATGGAATTTTTGATTTTTGTGAGGGAAAGATTTCTTAAACTTGGTTAAGGTAAAGAATAAAGTGAAAACACTTGGTTTCCCTTCCTATCAATTTCGTAGATCTCCAAGGAAAAATCCCTAAAAATCATAAACAAATCTTAAAATCAATAACAAGTGAAAGAATAGATAAACCATGATTCAAGCATGGCTTAGAAAATTAAAACTAAAAGATTGGGTGAAGAAATATGAACTTTACCATTTTTGGTAGAAACTTGAAGCTTGGATTTGAAGCTCGAAATGAATGATTTAGTGAAAACTCATAACTAGAGATGTTCTTAGAATAAGGTAAGGATTCAAGAAACTAGGTTGGATAAAATTTTTGAGTGATGGAGGGTAATCTTAGGTACTTTGGCCGAAACTAGAGGAGAAGAGAAATGGAGAGAAAATTTTTGATGAGCTTAGACTTTGGAATGATCAAGAATGATCAAGAATGACAATAATGATACAAATAATAGAAACCAACAATTTTGGCCCCCCTTTAGAGTGCATGGCCGTAGCTATGCTTGGAGAGAAAGGAAAGAATATTTTTGCTTTAGGAAAATGATCAACATTAATATATAATTGATCAAGACATCTAATAATGTCATAAAGTTTTACTTTAGCTCCAAAATGAAGCACAAAACCGTCCCCCCTCCATGCATGCATTCCATAATGTTGTCATCTTTTTCAAGCCACCATTTAGAGCATTTTAAGCCATTGATTAGATCAATGGTTAGGATTCAGATAGACTTTTGATTAGAAGACTTAATCTAGGCCATTAGATTTTTCTCCTTGAAATTCTAGCCATTAGATCCATCTCCAAAAATGAAGGGTCAAGATTGCTCCTTACTTTTAATCCAAGGGTCATAATTGGTCATAGCCATTTTAGAAGACCAAATCTCCATCATTGATTAAATCCAAATCCAATGGTCATAATTGATCCATCTCCACCGTTGATTTAATCCAAATCTAACGGTCACAAATAGTCCTAGCCACTTTATAAGATCAAATCACCCTTGATTAATTCTTCATCCAATGGTTGTAAATGGTCATAGCCATTTTGTTAGACTAATCCTACACCATTGATTAAATCGACGGTTGATATCAAAGTCTTTAATATTAGACTTGCTTCCTATTGGTCCGTCAAAAGAATTAAACTTGTTTCCTATTGGTCCGTCAAAAGTTGTCATAATCACCATTGTTGACTTAAGCAGTATAATTTCTATTTTTATCTGCTAAAACCCCACGAAAGAATATATTTACCGTATTTTTATCGCTCGATAATTAAATACAGTACAAAACACAATAGAAGAAATTTTTTAAAAATTGTTTCCGGATTCAGGTTTAGTAAGATCCCCTGTCTCTGTCCAAATAGTACAAATTTTTCTATACGTAGAAAAATTTTCATGTTTTGGGACTCACCCCGGGCCCACGTAGGACCACTGGGACCCACAAACAGCCCAAAAATAACCAGATAACCATAAAAATTTATAATCATCCACAAAAATCACAAATATTAGAAAACGTATGAAAATCAAATCAGATTGTTAAAAATAATTAACAGTCAAGAGAAATAAATATTTAAAGATTTTTTCCGGCCTGAAAATTATTATTTTCTTGACACGGAGTAAATCACTCAAAACGATCAAATACGCTGACGGAATACTCAAAATAATTTTACAGTACACAGAAATCACTAAACAGTAGAATTCTGTTAACTGTCAAAATTACTGTCAACTATTTAGGAAATTTGGGGTGTTACAATACTCCCCCTCTAAAAAGAAATTTCGTCCTCGAAATTTGATAAACTTGATTTCATATCTTCAGAATAAATATATCTATATATTGCTCTTTATCTTATTTTCTAGTTCCCATATTATATCTTCACCTATATAGTTCTAAACGATTTTAACCAATGAAATCTCTTTGTCTCGCGATCAATTTCTGCTGATTTAACAGATATCTCTGACTCTTATAATTACTAAAAATATTGAATGTTACTCCATAAAGAAAGTATATCCATACCTCTAATACAACACAGCATCTACCAACTTCCATTCAGGCGTAGAATAGCTTTTCTCAAATAATTTCAATTTCCTCAAATCATACCCGACAACTCTTCTATGCACATATCTTAAGCTCCAATGTAATACATCACTGTTCACCTCTAATGGTTCATTGGAATTAGACTAATACTTGAGAAGTACTTCAAACATATTTCAACTCCTAAAAATTTTTCTTATATGCATCAGTCTATACGAACGCTTAATTCTTTCAAGTAAGCTAGGTAAGAAGTCCTACGATCTTAGAAAATATCTCAATAAATTTTCTACGGATTACCGTTACCGTTTTTAACTTTTGAAAAATCCACTATGCTTCCACTGCGTCACTCTGATACTATGATATGGATATAGATAGGAATATCCTTGCTTGCAAAATATTTTTTTTCTTGCAAATTGTAATATATGAAAAACATTGTGAAGGCCAGAAAGAAAAAGAATAACGAAACTATATGATATGTTACCAGACATATCCAACAAAAAATTTGATATTGCCTGATTTTAAGAACGAATTTTCTGAAATACTAACACTTTATTGAGACAATCTCATAGGATATGGTTGGAAAATAACCAATCCGTTTTTAAAGATCAAATCTATTTATGAGAGAAATAAACAGATCAAACTAACACAAAAATTTGATCTATAACAATAATTTTGAATAACTTGAATAGCTCGATCGGCTAAGAATAGAAATAGAAGTAAACAAATCAGAGGATAACGAATAACTCTAACATATAATTGATCTAGACAATCATATGCTATAAAGAATAGGTTAAAGAATCACCTTATGTAGTACAGTCTCCCTTGTTTAGGTCTTCAGCTCAGAACACTCCCGTTCCATTCGACGTATCGACTCTCCCTACTACCTGAGATTTTACTAACAGAAAACTCTATTTTTAGTGGAACACAATCTCTGGAAATGTGTCCAAACTTTCCACAAATTGTTTCCTTGACGTACAGCGCTTCATTAAGTACCTTCTTTCACATCACTTACTGCTTCTGGTTTCTCAATGGTCGTAAATACATTTCCCGTTGAAATCAATCACTTTCCTAATATCCCTAAGAAGAAATGCCAGGTTCCAAAATTACGAAATCTTATATTCTAAGACTGATTCTCTTCCATCAGATCCAGAACTTCAAATTCCAGTTCCCGCTGTTCAACGATTCTCTGTTCCAGCAGTCACCCTTCCACATTACTTTCGTAGTTGCAACTGCATTACTAGTAACATGTTCTGCTTCCACACACGTACGTCTACCACGAGCCATTTCCTTTCGGAAATCAAACAAATAGAGAACACAACACAAGCAAAACATACCTAACCACAAACCCCAAAAGACTCAAACCGTGCTCTGATACCAACTAAATGTAACACCCTCCTTAGGGCATCACATTTCTGACTACCAACTCCCAAACTGAAAATGATTTCATAAAAGGTTTGAGTTATAAAAGATGGGTTTTAAATTTTTTTTTTCATTAAAGACAAAAACATAAACTTATTGAGATTCATAAATATTTTTCAAAATATATTTATTATACAATATTGACACTAATTAATATTTAACATTTTAAAGAGAAATATAAAACTAACAGAAAACTCTCTCTTTTTAACAGTAGCAAACCCTATGATGGGTCCTACTTAATAGCACGGTACAACACTAACGAGAAAACTTAACATACTTATTCCTTCTTGTATCCATTTGGATGCATCAAACATCTGTTCTATGTCAACACTGCACGCTATCAAATCTGGAATGGTCATTCTCTGATGTTGTCTCCGATCTCAAAGTATCTACCACCCGTTATGTCTAAGACAACTCGTTCCTTCTACTATATAGTTTTTACAATACAAACACAACAAAACAATATAACAAAGAGATGAGATCACCTATACCAATACCAACATGGTAGCACAGAGATAACACAACAACATATCATATAGATATATCATACCATCAACATTAATCAATTATCATCATCAAATCATTTATCAATTCAATTATCATCATCATCATCCAAGTATTTAAAACAATTGTCATAGCCAATATTCCTCAATTAATATATCATACAGATATAAATGCTCAGATTCATGCATGCGCACATAGACTCAATGTCCTACTCCATGGAGCTAATACTCAGTTCGGAGAAGTCGATCCGAAAGATCTGTCTGTACCAAAATGCCTCAGACCAAGTGCTATAATCCTCATTTTGATTTTTGCACATCTAGCATATACACGACAGTCTTTACGAGATCATGATTAAGAATAGTGTCTCGGTCAGGATCATCGGTGTGTTGCATCGGTCTAGCCTACGGGAAGAAGCGCGACCAACCATCCGTGTAAGCAACCCACACCCCGATGCCCCCAAGGTCAGCAAGTGACTTACACTATGCATATCGCACCCACTCAAGAGGTGTACGTCTCTCCTAGGCAAATAGCCTCATACAGTCCCTCGGACCTTTCCAATGCATGTTCAATGCACCAATGCCAATCATAGGCAAAATTTATCATTTTCTCATATAGTGTTCATACACTAATTCATGCATATAAAATGCACCAATGTCAATCACAGGCAAAATTCACTATTTCATATTCAGGGTCCACACATTGGCCCATTCTTAATTTAATTTCATAATCTCAAAATCAGTGTCCACACACTGACCAAACAGTAATTATACTGTATTTTCAACAGCGAAATCATATTATCACGTTTTCATAGTCATGAAACACTTTCATCGTGTTTTCACAATTGCGCAACATTTTTGTTACGTTTTCAATTTATGTATTGATTTTTCAACGTTTTCTCAATCGCGTAAAAATATTTACACGTTACTCAAATCGCGTAGCGATTTTTCACCATTTTCACAATCGCGTAACTTAAAAATTATTCTTTTAAGTCGCGTAAACCATTTTCCATCATTTTCAGAATATTTAAACGCTTTCCAAACTATGTAGAAATATTTCAACATTTTTCAAATCGCGTAGCTTAAAAATCACATTTTTAAGATACGTAAAACATTTTTCACCATTTTACAACCCCGTAAAATATTCCTCAATATTCCAAACATTATTTTGGACTTCCAAACAAATCAATATCATTTCTAACATTATTTTTCCACTACGAAAAATATTTCTCAACCTTCAAAAATTTCATTTCCATTTTTCTCAAAATATTATGACTTTGTACTTCCTTTACCATATTTTCTTACTCAAGAAAATCTTTTTCCACATTTCTTTACTCAAGAAGCCTTTTCCCACGATATAATCCACAAAAGAAATTCTTTTCCAAAATATAATCCACAAAATCACTTTTCCATTGATATAAATCAATGTTTCAAAATCTTAATATTTTACTAACGCTCTCCAAAACCCAAAGAATGAGGTACACGTTAGAAAATATCAAATCACTGTTATATTCTCCATTTTTCTCAAATTAATTCTCTTCAAAATAAATTGAGGTGTGTTTGAACCTCTCTTTTCCATTTACATACTGAAATTCATTTCTCAAGTGATAAAACACTCTGATTCCCTTTTCAAAAATCCTTGTACTAAATCATTTTGTTCAAACACTTTGTTTCCACTTTGAAATCACTTTGTTTCATAAAACCAAAATTATTTCAAATCTCCCAAACACCGTGGAGTCTTTGGCCATTGAAGCCATCAAATACTTTTCCTTTTAAGTTGATATGGTTGTACACAAACAAAACCATTAAAAATTCTTTAATAAAACCGTGAGACTCATAGTCTTTAAAATCAAATCATTTGTTCATTTTCATTTTTCACTTTCTTTGCAAATCCTTAAAATCAACATTGCTCCTTTCATTTAAAACTCTTGATTAGTAAAACATTTAGAAACTTTTTACACAAAATAAATCAATAAAAATCCTTCTAAAACTGTGTTCATGTACTCTTTGAAAAATAAATCCTTTGTTTATTTTCCTTGTTTTTCTAAACATCTCATTTCATCATTCATGAAATATTAATTTGTGACACCTATCTTGAAGTGTCTTGGCCAAAATTCACCATTTTCTAGGGACCAAAAATTAATTCCCTTGTTCTTGAAAAATTTCAACATAAACCCTCATCATGGGTATCAAAACCGTAGCCCTCTTCCTTTGGCCATTGGAGCCAAAAATTGATTTCTTTTCCATCATCTCATCATGGCATACATATACATAATTTCAACATATTCTTATCATGCATATTATAAGCATACCATATTATCATCTTGCATGTTATAAGCATACCATATAAGCCATAAAATCATGCAAAGCATATCAAGCATAGGCAAATAATCAAAGCACATAAACACCCACAAATTATTACATGACCATGGATATGAATCCTCACGTGGATTCACCATCCATCAAATACACAACCATCTCTCACCACCATACTTGCTTGGCAAGATGAATCTCCCTCTTACCTCTTGAAGATCCTCAAAAGCTCCTTGTTTTGCTTCTCTTTCCAAGTCCTTCACCACCAAGGACTTCTCAAATACAAAACAAAACATATATTTATTAGTAAATCAAGCTTGAACAAGATAAACCATGGATCAAACATGGCTTAGAACCTTGAAAATCAAAAGAAAAGTGAAGATTAACAAACTTCACCAATAAAACTTCAATCTTTATCTTGAAAAACAAGGTTGAAGATGGATGATTTAGAGAAAGTCTCCAACATGAAAATTGCTTAGAATATCATGTAGATTTAAGATCTATGGTTGGATGAAATTAAAAGAGATTGGATGGTGATTTTGAATGTCTTGGCCGAATGGTTCTTCTTGAAGAACAAAGATGGAATTTTTTATTTTTGTGAGGGAAAGGTTTCTTAAACTTGGTTAAGGTAAAGAATGAAGTGAAAACACTTGGTTTCCCTTCCTATCAATTTCGTAGATCTCTAAGGAAAAATTCCTAAAAATCATAAACAAATCTTAAAATCAATAACAAGTGAAAGAATAGATAAACCATGATTCAAGCATGGCTTAGAAAATCAAAACTAAAAGATTGGGTGAAGAAATATGAACTTTACCATTTTTGGTAGAAACTTGAAGCTTGGATTTGAAGCTCAAAATGAATGATTTAGTGAAAACTCATAACTAGAGATGTTCTTAGAATAAGGTAAGGATTCAAGAAACTAGGTTGGATAAAATTTTTGAGTGATGGAGGGTAATCTTAGGTGCTTTGGCCGAAACTAGAGGAGAAGAGAAATGGAGAAATTTTTTGATGAGCTTAGACTTTGGAATGATCAAGAATGACAATAATGATACAAATAATAGAAACCAACAATTTTGGCCCCCTTTAGAGTGCATGGCCGTAGCTATGCTTGGAGAGAAAGGAAAGAATATTTTTTCTTTAGCTCCAAAATGAAGCACAAAACCGTCCCCCCTCGATGCATGCATTCCATAATGTTGTCATCTTTTTTAAGCCACCATTTAGAGCATTTTAAGCCATTGATTAGATCAATGGTTAGGATTTAGGTAGACTTTTGATTAGAAGACTTAATCTAGGCCATTAGATTTTTCTCCTTGAAATTCTAGCCATTAGATCCATCTCCAAAAATGAAGGGTCAAGATTGCTCCTTCTTACTTTTAATCCAAGGGTCATAATTGGTCATAGCCATTTTAGAAGACCAAATCTCCACCATTGATTAAATCCAAATCTAATGGTCATAATTGATCCATCTCTACCGTTGATTTAATCCGAATCCAACGGTCACAAATAGTCCTAGCCACTTTATAAGATCAAATCTCCACCATTGATTAATTCTTCATCCAATGGTTGTAAATGGTCATAGCCATTTTGTTAGACTAATCCTACACCATTGATTAAATCGACAGTTGATATCAAAGTCTTCAATATTAGACTTGCTTCCTATTGATCCGTTAAAAGAATTAAACTTGTTTCCTATTGGTCCGTCAAAAGTTGTCATAACCACCATTGTTGACTTAAGCAGTATAATTTCTATTTTTATCTGCTAAAACCCCATGAAAGAATATATTTACCGTATTTTTATCGCCCGATAATTAAATACAGTACAAAACACAGTACAATAAATTTTCTAAAAACTATTTCTGGATTCAGGTTTAGTAAGATCCACCGTCTCCGTCTAAACAGTATAAATTTTTCTATACATAGAAAAATTTTCATGTTTTGGGACTCACCTCGGGCCCACGTAGGACCACTAGGACCCAAAAACAACCCAAAAACAACCAGATAACCATAAAAATTTATAATCATCCACAAAAATCACAAATATTAAAAAACGTATGAAAATCAAATCAGATTGTTAAAAATAATTAACAGTCAAGAGAAATAAATACTTAAAGATTTTCTCCGGCCCAAAAATTATTATTTTATTGACACGGAGTAAATCACTCAAAACGATCAAATACGCTGATGGAATACTCAAAATAATTTTACAGTACATAGAAATTACTAAACAGTAAAATTCTGTTAACTGTCAAAATTACTGTCAACTATTTAGGAAATTTGGGGTGTTACATGGTCTACATAATGATGCGATAAATATATTGATCTGGGATATTATGTATGATGTGATAACATGATTTGATGTATGCATGCTATATCTGTATGTACTATCATTTTCTATACTGCCATACTGATAATGATGTAAATTGTCTCACCTCTTTGTTATATTGTGCTATTTTATTTTATGATTGGTAAAGACGGTGAAGAAGAACAAGAGGCAGGAATACCCCCTCTTGGTTATTATTGACTTAATTGTGATGGTGTTGCTAGATTTCCTGGGATTCGTGAGGTTGGAATTCCGAGGAGGCTCCGAAGCCTAGCGTCTTGACGTGGATTGAGAGACTGTTGTGTATGTGGGATGATTGACTGTGTCCCTGAGTAGGGATTATGATAGAGTCCCTATGTTTTCTACTACCATTTATGTACACTTAGAATTACCTTTATATATTAGACGTTATTGGGGTGGTCGTTTCCATGCTCCTAGTGAGCTTAGTAGTGTGTCAACTGCACGGGCTCCTGTCCGTGGGACTGCGCATGATCCTGGTTTCCTACCTTCTGAGGAGCCAGAGGAGGATCTATTTGAGGATCAGAACTTCTAGTTTTAGACTTAGGCAAGTCCGTAGTTTATTATAAGTCAAATAATATATGGCTTTGTCAAACAGTTAGTATTTATATGTAGTTTGAAGAACAAAAATTATATGTATAATTATGGTGTACTTTATTTAGTTACTGCCTTTTATGTTCTATCTTATTTATTTAATTACGTTATCCGCAAAAAGAAAAATTTTACAACTCGTATTATTATTATTTAAAAAATAAATTATAACTTGGGTAAGGTTTTATTATAATTTTCATAAATGTAATGTCCTACGAAGGGTGTTACATCTCCCACTAGCACCAAATGATTCGGTTCTTATCTCATGGATGCCATTAGAACTGGGCAAAATTCTCTTCATGAAAGTTGTAAATATGGATCTTAACTATCTTCTGGTAAAATTTCAACCCATTAAACCACCTACAGCACAAGATATGACCCAATCATTGCACACTATTTAGGCCCAACTACAGCTTCCTCTGTTTTGACTTCCAAGCTCAATATGACCTCCAAGACATCCAATCTAACTCTTGTGTTCTCATTAAAGTTGTAGATTTGGGTCTTAACTTTCAAATGAGATTGATTTCATTCCAAAAGCTATCCTATAGCTCAAGATATGGTTTGATGAGTATGCATATGTCAAGTTGTTAGGTTCAAAACTCTAGATTTTGCTTCAACTCCAATTTAAATTATCCAAACGTGTGTTGTGGCTCTTGAAGTCTTCATGAAAGTTGTATAGAATTGTCTTATCTTTCCAACAAGACCAGAATCATATCAATTAGATATTTGTAACTCAAATTATAGCAAGTTTACTAAAAGATGCAATCAATCAAATTAAAGACAATTCAAGCAATAATTTCTTCAATGATCCAATTATGCTCAATATCATAAAATGTGACAAAACTAATGTGACAAAACTAACTTAATTAAGCATCATTGAACCTTAAGAAGCCTAGTGAGAGGATTATAAAATGAATAAAATATATTGCTATCAAATTTTCTCATACTTAACTTTTGTACTCCCGGGCAAAACACATAAGAAAAAAAAATAGAAACAAAGAAAAACAACACAAATTTAAAAGTTAAAAACTCTAAAAGATTCAATGAATCAAGAAGAGCAACAGGAGATTCAAGGGATCAAACCATTAATGAGGTAACATTTCTTCACATCTCAAACCAACAAGTAAGGAAACTTCAGTTGAAAAGAATGAATTAAGAATGATAGATTCTCATAGGATTCACTCTCAATCCTTCAAGCATTAAAAAGGTAGGTATTTCACTCAATTCAACTCATGAAAAATTGCACTACCATAAGCTTGCTTATCTTCTACTTCTCCACTACTTAGAACATATGCACACATAAATCACAAGGACTTTATTCAAGGTTGTAATGTGATTAAGGTAAAGGAGGGTGATAATATAGATTTGACAAGTTAAAAACTAAAGAGAATAAAAGAGCGTGAGAGCTGAGTTCAATTAATAAGCATGAAAGTTCATCCCAACTTCACCTAATACAAATTCCCTTTACATATTCTTTTCCCTTCCCTTTTTGACTTGTTGACCCTTCTTTACACATTTGTTTTTTTAATATAAATATACACATTTTTTTTAATAAACCACTCTTTCCTTTTTCACCAACCATTTTGCACACATGCACCCCCACACTTGTTCAAGAACTCATTCAATGACAAAACTAATGTTCCCTTATTCCCTAAGGTCAGGTAAGAACATGGTTTTTCATTTAAGGCACATAATGAGCTAGAAACAAGGAATGATCAAATAAGCTCAAAGGGGTTAAGCAAAGGAAAATATACAAGGTTGGCTATTTAGTTAAAGTAGCTATTTCAAGAAAAATGCCTTAATCATGGTTATGTATGCATGTGAAAATGTAGCCTAAAAAAGAATCAAAGCAAATTCTAAAGTAACAATTTCATGAGTGAAAATCACACAAGAAAGAAGAGAATGGTACACATGTTCAATCTATTCATCAATAGGCTCAAAATCTCACAAGGCATATTTTTATCATTCTCAATCCATCAATTCAACATTCATATCCAAGCATGTGATTTTTAAGAAAGAAGAAAATTTATGCTATTATCCAAGAATCCATTTGCTACTTCTACACAATACAATTACTTCCTCAACTAAGATGTGTTTCAAGAGTAAAATTACCTCTAGGCAAAATTTACTCCTTACTCTGCCATCCTTAATTAGTTTTACTATGAGTAGATTTCTGACAATCATATCAATAAACATACTTCCTCAACTAAAATGCGTCTCAAGAGTAAAATTTACTCCTTCCAATGCCATCCTTAATTGGTTTAGTAAGTTGCTAACAATCATATCATACTTCTCAATTTCTTTTATCAACTATCCTTCCCCCCAACCAGATCACAACATTGTCCACAATATTAAAATATAGATGAGTAAAGGATAGAAGATAGTACCTATTATGGAAATTTTTAAAAAGAAAGATCTAACACAAATTTAAATAGAAACAAAGTACGATAAATAAAATCAAAAATAAAGGAAAGTTATAGATGAAGTATCAGATCTGGCTTTCTTTTCATGCTGCTTCCCTCACTGCTTCCTTCTGACTAATCTATCTGAGCTATTATTGGATCAGGTTCATAAACAAAAGCTTCTAATTTATCAATCAACTCATCAACAGTGGAAGTAAAGATAAGAAGTTGTCTTGTCGAATGTGTGATAAATTTCTATTCCACAACTTTGTCAAGAAAAAAAAACAAAAGATCAAAGAAATTATTAACATTCAACAAACCTATGGGTTTATGGTTGATATTCAGTTGGGCCCAAGAGCAATTTGAAAAACTTCTTCCAAAGTACCAAAACCACTTAGTAAGGCAATGAATGCATCAGAGTTTTCAAGCATTGTCCTCATTCGTCCATGCATAAATGATACTTGAAGTTCCTGCCCAATTGTATGTCCAATGATGTTCTTTTGAGTTAAAGGTCCAAGAATGACACCTAAAACTTGACTGCCTCTTAGATGTGTAGAGAGTGATACAACCCCCCTTAACTCAATGCTACCTCCCCCATATACAACACGAATGTTCCTTGCAGCAAGTGTTCAACCAAGAGTGCTTGCTGCATTTACAAACTTAAAACCTTTTCCATAACTTGACCCACAAAAAACACAAATATTTGTAAGTCAACAAACAGAAGGTCCCATAATTTCACCATCCCTTTGAATGATTGTGAGTTGGAGGGAAGTGAAGAAAATGGAGTGTTTAAATAGGAAAAGAATGGAAAAAGTAATGATAGCACCTATATGGGTAGGTTGACTGTTGTCAGAAAAATTTGAAATTAAGAAACATTTTTTTTATTTTTTCATTTTTTTTAACTTCAAGAAAACCATCAGGATAAAGAAGCCTAGAAACCCCTAAAGGAGCCTGCTCAAAGGATCGTTTGTCCAAACCAAAATACAACAAAATTATACAAAAATAAAAGAAATATAATAACAAATGATGACATACCTTTATGTACAGTTTTCATGGAGTATCTTTATATTGCGCGTCATGAGTGCAGTAGTGACATATCTTTGAGTTGGGTGTCACCAATGCAACATAAGAACTCCACAAAGATTGCCGAAACTGGTAACAAGAACCTTTGAGCCCTTTCCATCCCGCTTACGGAATAACAACCTTCTATCTTCAGGTAAACCTAATTAAAGACATGTATTCTAAGAAGATGGTACCTGACTGCAGCCAGTCAGAACTCGCCATAGAGGCCTACTAATTAAAGTAAGTATATGGCTTAATGACAATTTCATGTGCACTGTAAAGACGAGATGCTTCTATCTGTCCATCAGTGCTACAGAGCCTTGGTTCCAAGAACTGGGAATGTAGCACGTGGCTCTCTATAGAGTTGAAAATAAGCTTTCCATCTAATTTTCTTATAAATTGGCAAACAAAGTCTTTTAGAGTAAGATTCCCAAGACTTAATATTTTTGTTCATTCTTGAAGAGATTCCACAATTTAAGAAGTTCACGATGCACATATCCACAAGAATGCGTATCAAGAGTCAATAAAATATTATCTAATGACTCCTTACTGAGTCTATTCTTAATGAAAAAAATGTTATCTTCTCTATTTGTAGAAACCATCCCAAAGAACAACATCGCTTGTTACAATTCCATCATGCACATTTGTGACAGATTTGTAACCTTTTTGTTCTTCTCTTTTTAGAATATGAACTTCTACCAAGACCAAGCATGTATGAGTCAAATGAAATTGAAGACTCACCTACTAGTCGGACCTTTGCTTCGATTATCCAGCGTACATCTTCCAGCATACCCTTGTGCATTAACAGTCTCAATCTTTCATATTTGGTTTTGTAAATTTTTATTAGAGCATTTTGAGAAGAGAAGGAAATTGTTTTCTTAAATTTGAGAGAATGACATCCATTTTAAAGGAGAAGGAATCAATTATTATGGGAAACTGAAAAACAAACTGACTTCAGAGCTACGGAGTACTGTTATTCGCCACTTAACCAGGGTGATAAAGAACTGTAAAAATAAAGTCACAAAATTAGAGTAAATTCTTCTCATAACAAGGGTTAGAAAGTGAAATGAATTCTACCTCAGCAACTTGATTTTCCATAAATAGTTTAAGTCTTTGTCCATTAACCTTAAACACACTACTATTCCTAGGATTCTTAATGTTTATGACCCTATAAAGATTCATATGTTTGACAATAAAATGGTTAGTCCACCTAGATTTCAATTTTCCAGGGAATAGGTGAAGACGAGAATTATAAAGCAGAACTTTTTGATCAATTTCAAAAGATTTTCTCAAAATTGATTTGTCATGAAAAGCTTTTGTTCTATCTTTATAAATTTTTGAGTTTTCATATGCATCAATTCTCAATTCCTTAAGTTCATTTATTTGTAATTTACGTAACCTGCAAGCTTCATTAAGATTTAAATTGACAGCTTTAATAGCCCAAAATGCTTTATGCTCCAGTTCTACAGACAAGTGACAAAGTTTTCTATATACTAACTGATAGGGTGACATGCCTAAAGATGTTTTGAAAGTAGTACGGTAAGCCCAAAGTGCATCATTTAGTCTTAAAGATCAATCTTTACAATTTGTGTTAACCATTTTTTCCAAAATTTGTTTAATCTCCCTATTTGCTAATTCTACTTATCCACTTGTCTGAGGGTGATAAAAGGTGGCAATTTTGTGGGTAATATCATATTTTTTCATTAAAGATTCAAATGGTTTATTGCAAAAATGTGTTCCCCTATCACTGATGATAACTCGAGGGATTCCAAATCGACTCAAGACATTTTCTTTTAAAAATCTAAGAATAGTTTTATGATCATTGTGTCAACATGGAATCGCCTCAATCCATTTTGAGACATAATCAACTGCAACTAAAATATACACAAATCCAAATGAGAATAGAAATAGACCAATGAAATTAATTCCCTAACAATAAAAAATTTCAATGACAAGGATAGGGTCCAAAGGCATCATATTTCTTTTAGAAATGGAACCTAATTTCTGACAATTTTCATAATTTTTGCAAAAGGTATAACTATCCTTAAATAAAGTGGGCCAATAAAATCCACACTGCAAGACTTTCGCAGCTATTTTCTTTGAAGAAAAATGACCTCCACATGCTTCTGAGTGACAAATTTAATGACACTACCTACCTCACTGTCAGGTACACATCTCTGAAATATTTGATACGGACAATATTTGAACAAATATGAGTCATCCCAATAAAAAATTTTCACCTCAGTCAAAAACTTTTTTCTGTCTTAGTGTGTCCACTGAGGCGGCATATTTCCTGTTACAAGAAAATTGACTATGTTAGCAAACCAAGGCATGAAATTGACAGAAAATAAAAGTTCATCAAGAAAAAAAATCATTGATAGGTGTGTCATCAAAAGGTGAGCTTGTTGTAAGTCTGGACAAAAGATCTGCAACAATATTTTTTGCACCTTTCTTATCTTTTATTGTAATGTTGAATTCTTAAAGCAACAAGATTCACTGTATCAACCTAAGTTTGGCATCCTGCTTAGACATTTAATGTCTAACAGCAGCATGATCAGTGAAAACAACAACAGAAGAACTAATTAAATAAGCTCAAAATTTGTCCAATGCAAAAATTACAGCAAGTAGTTCTTTTTCAGTAGTGTTGTAATTCATTTGTGCACTATTTAAAGTTCTACTTGCATAACGAATCACATGAGGCTTACTTTCTTTTCTTTGGCCTAAAATAGCGCTAAAAACAAAATCACTAGCATCACACATCAACTCAAAAGGCAAAGACCAGTTAGGGGATTGCATGATAGAAGCAGAAGTCAGAAGACCAATTAATTTTTCAAAAGATTTTTGACATTCTTGAGTCCAATCAAATGTTGCATTTTCTATCAGAAGATTGCATAATGGTCTAGATATGACACTAAAGTCCTTAATGAATCTTCGATAGAATCCTGCATGTCCTAAAAAGGAACGAGCTTATTTGACTATTTTTGGGGAAGACGAATGAGCAATTAATTTAAGTTTGACCTTATCAACTTCAATTCCTTTAGAAAATATCATATGACCTAACACGATTCCTGAGGTAACCATGTAATGACATTTTTCCCAGTTTAATACAAATCCTTTTTCTTCGCATCTTTTAAGAACTTTATCCAAATTATCAAGACAATTTTCAAAAGAATTTCTAAAAACTATCAAGTCATCCATGTAAACCTCTAAATTATGCTCATTCATGTCACTAAAAATACTTAGCATGTATCTTTGGAAAGTTATCGGAGCATTACAAAGGTCGAAAGACATTCTTCTATATGCAAAAGTGTCAAAGGGACACGTAAAAGTGGTCTTTTCTTGATCCTCTAATGCAATTGGTATTTGATTATACCCTGAATAACCATCAAGAAAATAGTAGTAGGGATGTCCTACTACTCTTTCCAGAATTTCATCAAGAAATAGCAAGGAAAAATGATCTTTCCTAGTGGCTACATTTAATTTTCTAAAATCAATACACATACACTAACTGGATGAGACTCATAGGTATTAATTCACCTTTTTCATTTTCAACTACTGTTATTCCAGATTTCTTAGGCACAACTTGTGTAGGGCTTACCCACTGGCTATCAGAGATGGGGTAGATAATTCCGACATCATGTAATTTTAGAACTTCAGCTCAAACTACCTCTTTCATGTGTGGATTTAATTTTCTTTGAGGTTATTGTGATGTTTTAAAATTATCCTCTAAATGTATTCTATGTGTACAAATTAATGGATTAATGTCTTTTATGTCCTTTAATGTCCATCCAATTGCACTTCTATGCCTTTTAAGTACTTCTGTCAACATACCTTCTTGTTTTCCAATAAGGGTTAAGGAAATTACTACTGGAAAGCTTAGTTCTTCTCCCAAAAATGTGTACTTCAACCCAACAGGTAATGGTTTCAGTTCTAGTGTGGGTACTTCTTCATGAGAATTATCATTTATGGATTTTAGCTCTTCGAATCTCGGCTTTTATCTCTTGTATTCCATTACCTGTGTACAGTCAAGCAAAGAACATATTTCATAAATATCATCATCTACTTGCATACCTGAATCAAATGAATTAATTAAAGAAACTTCTAATGCAGTGTATTTGATTTTGAAAATTTGTGTTATTTTGTTGTTGCATGCATGTGTTAAACCTGGTAGACAATTTTTATAAGTGGTTGAGGCCTTATTGAGGCATTTTTGGGTGATGTGTGATGTTTGCTGCATAATTTTGTAGACAGACCTTTCACGTTGCGGCGTTGGCTTTGTTGCGCCGCGACGTTCTGGTCTTTGCCCCTATCAGGATTTTGAGACAGAGAGCACAATTTCGCGGCGTGAGTTTGATAATGCCACGTCGTCTAGTTTTTAGTTAATATAAAAAAAATAATTTGAAAATTGAAACATTTGCGCGTAAACGCGCGTTACGACGTTGTTTAGTGAACGTCATGGCGTTTTATGCTTAATTAAGTTAAATTAGACGGCGTAAACCCTTCAAGCTTCTGCATTTTCTCTTATATTTTCCCTCACCCTTCTCCTACAAATCCTTTTGTTTCGTGCTTTCTTGTGCATCCTAAGCATCTCATTCCCATTTTCATCTGAAGGTATGCAAATTTCTCCCCTCTTCTCTTGTTATTTTCATATTTTTTCTTATGTTTTTAGTGAATCTTTGTTTTTAGGTTCTTCTTAGTAGTTTTTAGCCTAGTAATTACGCATGTTATTTCCTAGTTAGTTTATGTTTATTACTATTTACTTAGATTAGGGGTTGGAGTTGTTGTGGGCTATGGGGTTTTATTTTGACTGTTCATGAATGTTGCGGCGTGGCTTGTGAACGCCGCGGCATCTGATTGAATTTCTTTGAATATCGCGGTGTATGTTCATAACGTCGCGGTGTTGGTATGAACTAATTGAATGTCGTGGCATGGGTTTGAATGTCGCGACGCTGGCATTAACATCGTGGGGCTCTACTCCTATTTTTTTCAAAAGATTAAGTGCTTTCACTGCCTTATTAATTTTATTGTCAATTCGACCTTCTCATGTCTTTTTCAAGTCTATATACTATCCATATGGCTCCAAAAAGGGTTAAAGACGAGACCAGTGGGCAGCGCATGGAGCCATTTCATTCCAGAGAGTATGACGACACCATATTTGTTCCTGCGGCTACGCAAGAATGCTTTGGGACCCTGGTATCAAAGAAGATCATTGTTGAGAGGGGCTTCAGCTTCAAGAACTCCATACAACCTGACATAAAGGCTACCATTTGGCACTACCAGTGGGGGGAGTTCGCTAAACACCCCAGCCAGGCCCCAGTTCCCATGGTTCGCGAGTTTTACGCTAACTTAGCATTCACACACCAGGACTCCACCACCATTGGCTTGCGGAGGCATCGAGTGTCCTTTTCTACAGAGTCCATCCAAATGGTTCTAACCTTGCCTCCTGCTCCATTGCATTGTGATTACCAGGAGTTCATTAAATGGGAGCCAGTGGAGGGGATTGAATTACAAACGATCACTTGGCACATTTGAACACCATAGTCGTAATTGGTGCTATGGACCTTTTCATAGTAGGGACACACACAGTTTTTCCCCTATTATTGTTTGGTCCCAGAGGCCAAGGTCTGGTACCACTTCATCAGTACCAGACTCTTGCCTTCCAGCAACCTATCAGAGGTTACTCGCAATAGGGCCATCATGATCTACTCCATTCTGGAGCAGCGATCGATTGACGTTTCGAGATTTTGTACATGCAGCTGTAGAGGGTGGCCATGGAGCCACGCAGTCTTTTCTTCCCTTCCCTCATCCATAGGCTATGCTAGAGGCGCGGTGTACCCAATGACCCCCATGAGGAGATTTCAGAGGTTAAACAATCTCTTGATGAGTACTTCATCGGGAGGGTTAGTGCGGCTCCACCAGAGGCAGCGGTCCCCAGCAAAGCACAAAGACGGGCTCAGAGAGCATCCCTTGAGGCCCCAGAGCCCTAGATTCCCCATGAAGCTGAGGACGCACGAGCGGAGCTTTGCTAGATTGCTGCCATGCAGATCTACGCTGTTAAGAGTATCCGATGGCTGACGGAGCACTTCCAGATCTCCACTCATGACTTCCCCATTCCTCCATACCTAACCTTCGATGGTGCCAGCCCATCTCACTAGCAACAACCACCTTACCCTACTTTTGATGGAGCTGGCCCTTCGCATCAGCACTAGGATCCCGTTGCTCTAGACGATGATAGCGGTGGTGACATTGAGGTCCTCGCTGATGTTGATAATGAGTAGCTTGGCATATTTCAGGGCAGTCTCCATCGTTATTTATTGTCATTTCTTTCTATTATTTTTCTCATGTATGATGTACAGTGCAGACACTGTTTCCCTCGAGTTTAGGGGGTGTCTTAGTATTTTGGTATATATATATAGACTTTTTATCAGTATTTTATTATTACTAGTTTAATTATTGATATTGTTGGTATTAATTTTTTGTTTACTATATGATTTGGTGCACATAATGGTTGATTTGCATGATTGATTCTTGTGAAATTATTTGAATGCATAACATGATGCCATATGCTAGTGTAATGATTGCCCAATGATAATTAGGGATGCAAATTCACCTCAAATTTTGGTGTGAATCCCTATGCAATCTTGGAAGCATGCCAAACAATTGATTCTTTTTATGCATAATGAATTTTCCATTCCCATGCTTGTTTAGCCTTGGATTGGATTTGGGTGCTTTTCTAGCTAATGTTTATGACTAGTACATATGGATATGTCTTGCATATCTGAAATTGTTTTACAACTCTCTTTAAGCAAAATCCTAAGTTATGCATGATTGAGGAAATGATTAGGGTATTCTTTGGACCAATTAAGCCTTTCAAGCTTAACCTTACATGATGATATCCATTAGTCCTATTTGAAGCTTTTTAATTGTTTGGCCTTATTTGTTTGTCATTACCATTGTGTTCGTTCACCTGTTAACCATTGTAATGCATGTGAAAAACATTGCATTTTCTTCCCACCATCAATGTTTGTTGAGTGTATGATATGTTATTTCTTGAAGTGAGTCCTGTGATTAGGAATATTAATTTTTTCAATATAAAAATGAGTCTGAAGGAACCAAATGCAATAAAAAGAAAAAGGAATTGTTTTGTAAAAGTAAAAAGAAAGAAAAAGAGAAGAGAGAAAAGTAAAGCAAACAAAGAAAGAAGAAAAGTTAAAAATAAAAAGCATTGCATGGTTCTGGCAAGTTTTGAGCTTTCACTATTGAATACCCCGCTAGTTTCACTTGTTCTCAAGTCTTGAAATCATATATTTTTGTTTCTCAATGTTTGTTTGCATCCTTTCCCCTTTCTTCTTCACCCCATAACCATAGCCTTACATTACAAGCTGATAAAGACCCCTTTTGATCCTCATTCATGTGTGATTTACATTAGTGGAGAGAGAGTTGCATTACAATTTTGTGGATTCTTTGATTGATATCCATGTGTTTGCTGATAAGCTTATTTGGTTGAGTATGATTTGTGTTGGTGTATGCCCTAGAGGCCAATACATTTTGTATGTATTTACATACATTATATTATGTTCTTTTTAATATATGAGGCATTTCATTTATTGTGTTCTTTTTTGATAAACATAATAAAGTCCTTAGAATAGTAAGTTTGATACCATAGGACATCAAGTGAATGACTTGATCGTGAGATCCTATTAGATAAAACACTATTCTTAAATGTCTCTAGTCTAGTATTATTGTTAATTAGGACAACAATGATGCATTGAGACTAGTATATTCGTAGACGAATGACCACATCTCACGAGTCATGGATATGAGATATCAAGTCTTCACATGGATACATATTAGAGTAATGATGCATTGGACAGACCCGCCATGAGCATGCTACGTGGATCGGTACGTGAGTGTCATAAGCGATTCTCATAGTGATAATGGTGTATGTGGTCCTTTGACCTGAAATCACTACGATTCCTACATGAGGAGTTGTGTGTTTTTAATGCCATCAAACGTCATCTGTAACAAGATGATTACAAAGTTGGTTATTAGACATATCGTGATTCATGCGGAGGAATGTGAGTGACCTAGATGGGATTTGTCCCTCCTACATAATAAAAGTGATATCTTCAGGCCCCCTGATTGAGTAAAACTACGAAATGTATAGCCATGCTCAAATGAGTCAATATGAGATATTGATCTCATTTGTTATTACTATGTCTACTCGAGAATCAGAAAACTGAAGATTGAACTAAACAAGGGTGACACGTTCCATGCCTTGTATTCAATCCAGATATCTGGACAAAGGGACTAAACTACACGGAAACATTAGTCACAGATAGGTTATGTCAAATCACTGACATTCTCATTACTTGAGTAGCAGTGATGTGTTGCTAGATACCACTCACTGTTTGTAATATTAAAATAAGATTTTAATATTACTACCAACGTCATGAGAACCTACAGGGTCGCATACTTAGAGCAGACTAAATTGGAGCAAAAAGGATCCAAGTTGGACTCGGATTCAATTGTGGGCCTAACTCATGACAGATGGGTTTAGGATTGCACAGCTTACCTTGCTACTGCTCACACTCACTTAAGGCAGCCTCTATTATAAATAGTACTGCAAAGGGGGCTGCTACGTACATAACATTACAACCCTAGCCGCACCTAAGAAAGTGAGTAAGAGACAGTGAAAGGTCTTCTTCTCTTCTCTTCGCAGCTAGCACTACGAAACAGAGGTGTGACTCCTTTGTGAAAGTCTGTTCGTGTGGATACCGCAGAGACATCGTCGCTATTACGGTGTTGATGATTCACCTCGCTTGTGTTCATCACGCTTCAAGAGGTAAACTTTTAAAAATTTGAATTATGGCCTTTTCGCATGGATACTGTGAGGGAATTTTTATTATCCCGCTGCGTGATTTTTGATCTGCAATTCCCAATAGTTGTATCAGAGCCACTTACGAAACCATAATTCGATTTTTTTGCTTTTCTTGTTATATGAGATAACATGATTCGTTGCTTTCTTTTCATAAAAGATATGATCTTGATATGTTATTTCTGAAATCGAAAGAATGCTTTATGAAATCGTGTTCTGTTTGTTTTGTTGTTTACGAAACATATTGATGTTTTTGAAACCATGAAGATGTTCATATGATTCTATGAAAAACCGTTTTGAAAGCTTTCTATTTCTATGTTTTCTGGTATATATATATATGTGATATGTATGATTCTGTGAAAATATTTTGAATGCTTTCTGTTTTACGCATTTTCTCGGTATATATATATATATATATATATATATATATATATATATATATATATATATATATATGATATGTATGATTATGTGAAAACATTTTGAATGCTTTCTTTTTCTACATTTTCTGGTATATATATGTGTGATATGTATGATTCTGTGAAAAACGTTTTGAATGCTTTTGTTTTTGCGTTTTCTGGTATATATATATGTGATATGTATGATTTTGTGAAAACTATTTTGAATGCTTTCTATTTTTGCATTTTTCTGGTATAAATGCGATATATACACAACAACGCGACACAAGGTTTTGGAAACCTTATTTCTGGTTTGCGGTGGCTACATAGCTTTTTCATGACATGAAGTGTTCATGACTTCACGCGATCTGGAAACCCTATTTCTGGGAAGGTGATGGCGGCTGTGAGGAACCCCTGCAACACATGAAACGTTCATGTGTTTGCGGGCCTTAGGGTTCAAGTGTTGTTGCCCTAGCCGTCACAGAGGAAAAATGGGTCTAACTCGATTTTTTCTTTAAGAAACCAGTGGTGGTACATGAATGAAAAATTTTGGACCGGGGCACTGCCCCGAACCCCGTTGCGTGGTGTGTGATATTCAAAAGTGCAATATTCAAAATCGTTTTTTTATAATTCACAAAATAATAATGTGTTATTGCTTTGTGTTTATGTATACTTAGAGATGCATGGTGCATGGTTATGGCCTTAGTCCTTATTTTTATGCTATTTTGGTTATTTTAAATACGACCTGCGTGTCGTGCCTTTCTCTCTACATTCTGATTGTACATTCTCTTCTCACCTAACTCCCTTGAATGTAAAAAAGGTTTCTATATAATGTAATCTTGATGTGGAGGCAAGAAGACGACATCAAGTGAGGATGTTGGTGGGAGACGCTTGGTGAAGCTGGCTTAGTTAAGGCTACTCTCTTAGAGGCCATAACCATGTCACGTTTATTATATGCTTTATATATGTATGAGATGCATGGATGATGTTTATGGTATGTTAAACAAGTTTAATAGATGGTGAGATCAAATAATAAAATTCCCTCAAAGAAAATATTAAGTCATGATGTGATGCCTTCCAATGCATGGCACTCGTTAAGACTAGTATCGATCAAGTGTAGGTTTGCCAAAGCAGGGTCCCTTTATCTATATTAGTAAGATGCGATGGGATAAGAGTAATATCCAACTGCCAACCATTGGGACTGACTTAACTAGGCCATTTCAATAGGATTGAAGGCTTAGAGGCATGAAGTTGGGCTTCAGTCCATTAGATGGATTAGAATAAGTGTTATTCACCTAACTATCTAAGAGTTGCATGTGATGTAATTGGAAAGAGTTTCCTACCTAAACAACCGAATTTTGGGTGATCAGCCAAAGCTAACTCAAAGCTAGGTGAAATATGGATCTTGGCCCACTAGAAAATCTTTCGATGGAATTTTTCGAGTCAATGCTGAGGGTTATTGATTTGAATAAAATAGTGGAAGACATATTTAATTAAAGACCTTGTTAAATATGTTTATGGCATGCTACTTATATTTTGCATATTTCTATTGATAGATTACCATGGTAACAAATACTTCAAGTAACTTATCATTACGATCAGTCCTTGAGAAGGAGAAGTTGTCTGAGACAAATTTCCTAGACTGGTACAGGAACTTGAGGATTGTCCTTAACCAAAAGAAAAAGCTGTATGTTTTAGAACAACCTATTCCTGAGCCACCTGCTACTAATACCCCTAGAGCTGAAAGAGATGCTTATAAGAAGCATCAAGATGATGCCTTGGACGTCAGATGTCTAATGCTAGCCACCAAGAACTCTGAGCTCCAAAAGCAACATGAGAACATGGATGCCTACGATATGATTGTACACCTCAAAAAGCTCTATGAAGAGCAGGCTAGACATAAGAGATACGAGGTCTCTAAAGCACTGTTTCAGTGCAAGCTGGTAGAAGGAAGCTCTGTTGGTGCTCCTGTACTCAAGATGATTGGGTACATTGAAAACCTAGAGAGACTTGGTTTTCCTTTGGGCCAAGAGTTGGCCACTGACTTAGTCCTGCAATTGTTATCGGAAAGTTTTAGTCAATTTGTTATGAACTACAACATAAATGAATTGACAAATCACTACCAGAGGTGCTAAGCATATTGAGAATTGCTGAGCAGAACATAAACAAAGGCAAAGAAAAGGCCATAATGATGGTTCATAAGAATAAGGGCAAGAAACAACAGAAAAAGTCCAAGGACAAGTGGAAGGGTAAGGGCAAGGATAAGTCCAAGCCTAGCACTTCTGGCTTGAAACCAATAGGTGGAGTGGCTAAGGAAGGTAAATGGTTCCACTACGGTCAGACTGAACATCGGAAGAGGAACTGTGCCAAGTACCTAGAGGAGCTCAAGATGAAGAAAGGAAATGAGACTTCCACTTCAGGTATTTTTGTTATAGAAGTCAATTTATCTACTTCTGTATCATGGGTATTAGATACTGGATGTGGATCTCGCATTTGTGTAAATGTGTAGGATCTAAAGAGCAGTAGATCATTGACTAAGGGTGAAGTCGACCTACGAGTGGGAAATGGAGCAAAGGTTGTTGCACTAGCCATAGGGACTTATTTATTAGCTTTGCCTATTGGGCTTGTAATTGAATTGGATAATTGTTATTTTGTGCCTGCTATTAGCAGGAATATCATTTCTGTTTCTTGTTTGGACAAGAAAGGTTTTACTTTTATAATAAAGAACAAAAGTTATTCTCTTTATTTGAATGATATTTTCTATAGAAGTGCACATATGAGTAATGAAATTTATGTCCTTGATCTCGTAACGTCCATCTATAACGTAAATACAAAGAGATTCAAGTCAAATGATATGAACCCAACTTATCTTTAGCATTGTCGTTTGGGCCACATAAATGAGAAACGCATCTCCAAACTCCATAAAGATGGATTATTAGACTCATTTGATTTCGAATCATATGAGACATATGAATCTTGTTTATTGGGAAAGATGACTAAGGCACCATTCACTGGACAAGGTGAAAGGGCTAGTGATCTTTTGGGCCTCATACATAGTGATGTATGTGGGCCACTAAACACACTAGCTAGAGGTGGTTTTCAATATTTCGTTACATTTACTGATGATTTCAGTAGATATAGATTTGTATATCTTATGAAGCACAAATCAGAATCCTTTGAAAAGTTCAAAGAGTTCAAGAATGAAGTACAAAACTAACTTGGCAAGAGTATTAAAATCCTTTGATTTGATCGAGGAGGTGAATACTTAAGCCAACAGTTTGATGATCATCTAAAAGAGTGTGGAATAATATCTTAACTCACTCCTCCTGGAACACCACAATGGAATGGTGTTTTTGAAAGGAGGAACCGAACCTTGTTGGACATGGTCCGATCCATGATGAGTCATGCAGACCTTCTAGGCTCCTTCTGGGGACATGCTCTGTTAACAACAGCTTTCACACTTAAACATGTTCCATCTAAGTTGGTTCAACAGACACCATATGAGATGTGGACTGGGAGACAACCCAGTATATCTTTTATGAAGATTTGGGGTTGCGAAGCTTATGTGAAATGTCAAGTTTCTGATAAGCTTGGCCCTAAATCAGATAAATGCTTCTTTGTGGGGTATCCCAAGGAAACCAATGGATACTATTTCTATAATTTTATCAAGGGCAAAGTGTTTGTTGCACGGACTGCTGTATTCCTAGAAAAGGAGTTTATCTCTAAAGGAATCAGTGGGAGAAAAGTAGAACTTGAAGAAATTCAAAGTTCATAGAGTAGCAGCGAACTGATGGTGGAAATAGAGCAACCTCCGTAAGTCGTTGAGGAACCACAATCTGCTCTAGTAGCACAAGACCCGCGTAGGTCTAACAGGATATGTCATCAACCAGAGAGATATGGATTTCTCATGACTCAGCAAGGTGACGTATTGCTCATGGATCAAGATGAGCCTGTGACTTACCAGGACGCCATTATTGGCCCAAAATCTGAAAAATAGCTTGAGGCCATGAGATTTGAAATGGAATCCATGTATGCCAACCAGGTATGGACCTTGGTTGACCCACTTGAAGTGGGTTTTCAAGAAGAAAACCAACATGGATGGTAATATGCATACCTTTAAGGCTTGATTGGTGGCTAAAGGTTTCAAGCAAATTCATGGTGTAGACTATGATGAGACTTTTTCCCCAGTTGTGATGCTTAAATCCGTTCGGATCTTGCTTGCTATTGCAACATATCATGATTATGAAATCTGGCAAATGGATGTCAAAACTGCTTTCCTTAATGGAAATCTTCTCGAGGATGTGTACATGACACAACTTGAGGGTTTTGCCACTCCATAGGATGATAGAAAGGTGTGCAAGTTGTAACAATCTATTTATGGATTGAAGCAAGCTTCCAGAAGCTGGAATCTTTGTTTTGATGATACAATCAAACAGTTTGGTTTCATCAAGAATGAAGAAGAATCTTGTTTCTACAAGAAGGTTAGTGGGAGCATAGTTGTTTTTCTGGTGTTGTATGTAGATGACATTCTACTCATTAGAAATGACATCCCTACCCTATAGTTTGTAAAGACTTGGTTAGGGAAATGCTTTTCTATGAAGGACTTGGGCGAAGCCACCTATGTATTAGGTATCAGGATCTATAGAGATAGATCTGAGAGATTGTTTGGCCTAAGTAAGAGTACATACATAGACAAAGTGTTAAGACGGTTTAACATGCATGAATCCAAGAAAGGACTCTTGCCTATATCGCCTAGTATAAGCCTATCTAAGGCTCAATCCCCTTCCACCTAGGATGAGAAGGATCACATGAGTAAGATTCCATATGCATCTGCAATTGGATCTATCATGTATGCTATATTATGTACTCAACCAAACATCTCATATGCTTTGAGCATGACGAGCAGGTACCAGTCTGATCCCAGTGAGAGTCACTAGAGTGCTGTCAAGAACATCCTTAAGTACTTGAGAAGGACTAAGGATTCGTTCTTGGTATATAGAGCCGAGGAGGAACTAGTTGTAAAGGGTTACACTAATGCCAGCTTCCAAACCAAGAAGGACGACTCCAGATCGCAATCGGGTTTGTTTTGTTGCCTGAATGGTGGGGCTGTGAGCTGAAAGAGTTCAAAGCAGGAGACAGTTGCCGATTCCACCACAGAGGCTGAGTATATTGCTGCCTCTAATGCAGCAAAGGAGGCCATTTGGATTAGGAAGTTCATTATTGAGCTTGGTGTAGCTCCTAGCATTATGGACCCAGTGGACCTCTATTATGATAATAATGGAGCCATTGCACAAGCTTAGGAGCCCAGATCTCACTAGCGATCCAAACAGATACTTAGGCGCTTCCATCTCATTCGAGAGATCATCGATAGAGGAGATGTGAAGATATGCAGAGTACCAACAGATGATAACATTGCTGATCCACTGATGAAGCCTCTTGCACAGCAGAAGCATGAGGGTCACACTAGGTCTTTAGGCATTAGATATATGCCTGATTGGCTCTAGTGCAAATGGGAGATTGTTGGTGTATGCCCAAGAGGCCAATACATTTTGTCTGTATTTACATATATTATATTATGCTATTTTTAATATATGAGACATTTCATTTATTGTGTTCTTTTTTGATAAACATAATAAAGTCCTTAGAATAGTAAGTTTGATACCATAGGACATCAAGTAGATGACTTGATCGTGAGATCTTATTAGATGAAACACTATTCTTAAATGTCCCTAGTCAAGTATTATTGTTAATTAGGACAACAATGATGTATTGAGACTAGTATGTGCATAGACTGATGACCACATCTCACGGGTCATGGATATGAGATATCAAGTCTTCACATGGATACATATTAGAGTAATGATGTATTCAATAGACCCGCCATGAGAATGCTACGTGGATCATTACATGAGTGTCATAAGCGATTCTCATAGTGATAATGGTGTATATGGTCCTTTGACTTGAAATCACTACGATTCCTACATGAGGAGTTATGTGTTTTTAATGCCATCAAATGTCATCTGTAACAAGATGATTATAAAGTTAGTTGTTACACATATCGCGATTCATATGGAGGAATATGAGTGACCTAAATGGGATTTGTCCCTTCTACATAACAGAAGTGATATCTTCGGGCCCCTTGATTGAGTGAGACTACAAAATGCATGGCCATGCTCAAAAGAATCAATATGAGATATTGATCTCATTTGTTATTACTATGTCTACTCGAGAATCAGAAAACTGAAGATTGAACTAAACAAGGGTGACATGTTTCCTGCCTTGTATTCAATCCAGATATCTGGACAAAGGGACTAAACTACATGGAAACATTGGTCACGGATAGGTTATGTCAAATCACTAACATTCTTATTACTTGGGTAGCAATGATGTGTTGCTAGATACCGCTCACTGTTTATAATATTAAAATGAGATTTTAATATTACTACCATTGTCATAAGAACTTGTAGGGTCGCACATTTAGAGCAGACTAAATTGGAGCAAAAAGGATCCAAGTTGGACTCGGATTCAATTGTGGGCCTAACTCATGACAGATGGGTTTAGGGTTGCACAACTTACCTTGCTACTGCTCACACTCACTTAAGGCAACCTCTATTATAAATAGTACTACAAAGAGAGCTGCTACGTACGTAACACTACAACCTTAGCCGCACCTAAGAAAGTGAGTGAGAGATAGTGAAAGGTCTTCTTCTCTTCTCTTCGCAGCTAGCACTGCGAAACAGAGGCGTGACTCTTTTTTGAAAGTTTGTTCGTGTGGATACCGCAGAGACATCGTCGCTATTACGATGTTGGTGATTCACCTCACTTGTGTTTATCACGCTTCAAGAGGTAAACTTTTAAAAACTCGGATTATGGCCTTTTCACATGGATCCTGTGAGGGAATTTTTATTATTCCGCTGCGTGATTTTTGATCCATAATTCCCAACAATTTGAAATGAAGAGGTTTGACTTGCATGGTTCTGTGAAATGAACTGTGCGTGATTTAAAGCTTTGATTGTTGGTATGATAAGGATTGTATATGTGTGAACCAGAATATGTGAAACACAGATTTTGGCACTTTCTCTCCCTCTCTGTCCCTCTCTCTCTCTCTCGATTCTACTAGGTTTTTTCTATTTTTCTGCCCTTCCTCTCTCTTCCATCTCTCTTATCACATTTTGGGGCTTTTGCCCATTAGAGAATCCAACAGCTAGGAAGGCATTGCGAGGTTGAAAGAAGGTTGAAGGAGCCAAGATCAGAGGTTCTCTTCGTCTTGGAAGGAGATTCAAGCTTCAAGGCTCAACCCATTGGGGCTTCTTCTTCTATTTCTTCTTCTCTCTCTCTCTCATTTATCTTGAATACGGATTTTTGTATTGCATTTTCATTTTCAATGTGTAGCTAGCTATGTTTAGAGCTTTTTTTGAATCTTCCTTTGAATATTTATTGATTTGTACCTCTTTGAGTTTATATGAAAGATTTGAGTTTTGTTCTACCATATTGTGCTTAATGTTTTTATTTGTCTGATCAACTTGTGAGTGATTGTTGAAATCTATTGAGCCTAAACATATGACTTTAGGTTTTAGATCATTTGTATGGTAGATGCATGTTCGATTTCATTCCAATGGCAGAGTGGGGTGATTCGCTAATAGGATAGACATATACCTATTAGCCATGCATAGTCTTAGTTAAGAATCGATCTTAATGCTTGTTGTTGCTCTAGTTCTCATGGATGCATAGTGAATGATGTAAATAGCATAGGGTTAATAGTCCTAGACATAGGCTTTTAACTAAATTAGTTTCTCAGGCTAACTTAATCTAATCGTTTGTATTGCTTGAATGGTTTGCATGTTATCAGTAGAAATAGGGGGTAAAAAAGGATTCTCTATATTCTCAACCTATCTTTATCTTTTCTTTATGCTTTGTAATTTATTTATCAATTTGCTTGAATAGAATTAACTAAGCGGTAGATTAATATTTAGCTTTGGAAGTTGCCATAGTCCCTGTGGAGACGATCTTATTCATCGTTTTTATTACTTGAGTAACCCGTGCACTTGTGGTTAGCAAAAGAGCAGTTGGTTTTCGACTCAGCAGTAAACATTCATCACAAGATCTCAAAATTAAACATCAAGAGTGTTCCAATCCCTAGGATTCATTACAAAGCTTTAGCTCTCCATGAATGGAGAACACAAATCATAAAAGTAAAATTGCAGAAATGTAAAAGAGCATAAATGTAAAAAGGAAGTAAGAAGAGAGGGGAGGAGAGGAGAGGAGAAAGGAGCAAGAGAGAAAGTAAGAAGTGAAAACTAAATGGAATGGTCTCAATTTTGGGCTCTCTCTCCCTCATAACAAACACTAAAAGTAAAATTACAAGTTTATCCTTAGCTTAGACTCTTCTTCTTCTAATTAGCTTTAATTGGACACCTAATTTGCAAGACTTGGACACCTAATGAAGGAGTTAAGGCCAAAACATGTTTAACAGCTCCTACATCTATGATCTCCCTTCAAGCATTTGAAACCCTATCAAAACGTCACCGTTTTGATAAGTGGTCTTCATGAAAGTTGATGGGTTTTATCTCAGCTTTTCAATGGAATTGGTTTTAGCCCATTATGACTCCTATAACCCAAGATATGACTAATCTTTGCACACTGCTCAGGTTACAGTGACAACACCTCTGTTCTGACTTCCAAGCCCAATATGACACCCTAAACATCCGAATCAGCTCTAGAGCCCTCAACAAAGTTTTAACTATTCCTCTCAGATTTCCTACAAGGTAAAGTTCATAATTTTTAAATGTTTATAACTCAAGTTATACCTGAAATACAAAAACTGTGTGAAACTGCTACAATGCTAAAAAATATAACTAAGCCCAATTTGAACTCAAACTTATAAATGGTGGCCAAAACCAATTAATTAAGCATATGAGAGGTCTAAAATGCTGAATATAAGGGTTAAATAATATATAAAAATGGTGTTTATCAGTAATCAATTACAAGGAGGTGGTAATTGATTACCAAGCTTCTGTTTTGACTTTTAGCTCGTAGTAATCGATTACCATGAGTTGGTAATCGATTACTAGTGCCTTGTTTTGGAATTCAGAGTTTTCTACTTTATGAAACCAAACATAACATATATTTGTTCTATGCATTGTATATTAATGATCTAATTGAAGTATTTTAGGATGTTAATATTCATCTAGCATATCTATGAATGATAATGGTATTGTACACTCAAAATACATGAAGAATGATAGTTCTATGTATTTGATTCATATGTGAGATGATGTTGGGTGTACTAAAAATATGTTTTGATCCCTTATTTACTAAGGTTGAGCTATGAAACTATACTAGAACATGAATTGCTCCTTTATATGATAAAGTTGAGCTGAAAATGCATGTTTGCTAGGTTTTGCTCCTTCACTCAGTTGAAGTGGAGCTTGTAGTGGGTTGTTGTGTTGTGGATATATGATTTGAATATAACACCGCTTTTTTTCACACACTTGTTATTCCTATGTATTGTAACCTTATATGATGTGGACAATCATTTGGCTAGAGAATTGTAGGTAATCAGTCATGGGGACTAGTCCTAAATTGTCAAAGTGGAGGCACTTAAGGCTAGGGTTATTGGTAGGTTAAGGAGGTAACACATTCCCTCCCTACTCGATAGGTTAAGGAGGTAACACATTTCCTCCCTATCAAAGAAAATACAAGGGAAACAAGTTCCAAGGAATATGCAAGTTTCATGACATTGTACAAACACTATCATAACACATTTCATAATCATTACCTTAGGGCATATTTTAGACATGAGCATACACAAGCATTAGCATTTCAATAACAATTATAGGGGCAATTGTTTTATCATTGGAAAGAGGTTAACTATGGATTATGAATTTGCTTTGTGAACTTTTACATAGAGAGAGTATGTGAATGTTCTACTGGTGTTGAGTAGTAACTCAATTACTTGTTGTAATCATAATCTATTATTTTTATGTGAATTCATTATAATGGTTAATTATGTGATAATTGAACCTTAGATATGAGTTAAATGAGTATTCTACCTCGGGAAGAGAAATGAACAGTTTTTGGCTTTTGCCTTCTTTCTGCATGTTTGTGAGTAACTTGTTTTTCCCCGAAGCAGCTAGAGTTATCATGATGCCATATTTGTGTTTATACTAGTGAGAATTGTGAATTCTCAGTTTATTTGTTTTTTCCATGATAAATCCAAGTCAAGACTCTTCCAAGGGGAAGAAAAAGCAGTAGATAGACTAAAGTAGTTTTACTTACTTTCGAACAAAGCTTGTATTTTATTATATTTACTTTGGCTTGTACAAAATTTTATGCTTTACAATATGCTCTTTTGAGGCTGAGGTTGAACATATATATATATATATATATATATATATATATATATATATATATATACGATCTTACTTTGGTGAGAGGAGTGTTTATTATAAGAGGTGAGAGGAGTAAATATTAACAATTGGATCTTATATGAATGGTCAAGATTAAAATATAAATGCATGTGACTTTTTTAAGTGGTCACATGACCTCTAAGTAACTTTTAATCTTGACCATCCATGTATGGTTGTATAGTCAAGATTTACTCCTCTCACCCTCTCACAATAAAAACTCCTCTCACTAGATATGCCCCATATATATATATATAAAATCTTTTATTTCAGTCATGGCTCTTTATAATAACGTGTAAGGTTATTATTGTTACCAAGTGGCATCAATACTCGAGAGGGAGGGTGAATTGAGTAAATAAAAACTTTTCGTAAATCTTTCGAAAAACTCTTGATTACTAATTTTTGTTGAAGCTATTAATTGATAGAAATGAATGAATGGATAAGATAGAAAAATATTGCCTACTAATGAACCAACCAAGAGAGAAATAATCAAGCAAGCAAATAAACTAATGCTCAAATATAAAGAGAAGAGTTTAGAGAATTAAACACAATGGTTTATCCTGGTTCGGCCACCAATCCACTTGTGACCTACATCCAGTCCTCAAGCAATCACTCAAGATTTTTCACTATTTCTTCAAGCTTCAATAGGTACTTGACAACCTTTACAAACTTGAGCACTCAACACCTTGGGATACCTCACCCTTGTACTTGAGCCTCTTCAAACAAAGGGATGCCTCACCCTTTACAATTTAGAGGGATACCTCGCCCTCTTTCACAAAGCAATCAAGATTGATAGAATGAAACTCTCACAAGAGCAATTGATACAAATTGAAGCTCTAGAATGCTCAATAATGATATCTCAAGGGTTTATAGAAAAACAGAGCAAGCTTTGATTTCTTGGATTGATTCTCGTATAAATGTGTTAGATTGATGTTTCAGGTTCAAGGTCAGCCTCTAATGAAGCCCCAAGTTCAGTATTTATAAGGAACTTGATCCATGGAACCATTGGGTGCATTAAAGCCAAGCATTTAATGCACCTAATATAGCTGTTAGGTGATGTCAGGCCACTAGTAATCGATTACACAGTCTCTGTAATCGATTACATGACTGTTTGAACATGTTCTTGGCTTTCTGGACAGGATGTAATCGATTACATGGCCTTTGCTAGACTTGTAATCTTTTACCACCTCAGTGTAATTGATAACCCTTTGATCATGTAATCAATTACCATCTCTCTGTTTAGCTTGTAATCGATTACAACACATGTGTAATCGATTACCTTGCCCTTTGAACACATTTTTCAAGCCCAATTGAGGATCCATGTCATTTCTAACTTTAAGAAACTTGGATTGAATAATATTGGTATATGTTTATCATGATCCAAGATTAAAATCAACATCTTCTTTAGAATGTGATCTTTGAAAGACATGTTGATTAAAAAACATCTTTGAAAAATCATTTGAGATATCTTGAGAGCATTTAACATTGATGTTCTAAGGCCTATGTCTAAATAAACCTCTTGATTTATTTCTTTGATCTTGATCTTCTATTTTGCACTTTATCTTCATCTTTGGCTTTGTTATCATCAAAAACCATTTGACAAGCTTCAAGACATAAGCATTCACAATTATAAATCTAGAATGTTGTTCTTAAGTTAGAAGTGATGTGGCTAATACTTTTTACCCTTGTATATTCCGGACATATTGAGGTATTTGTATTAGGATGTTACATTTTCTCCTTATTTTTGTTCATTCAATCATCGCCTAGCCCCTCCCATTGTCATGTTATTTTGTTTTCTAATACTACTTATCATATAAGCTAACTGTGCATAGGCGGTTATAAGCGTGAGTGAGAAAAAGGTATGTAAGTGTGGTTAATAAAGTAAGTTTAGTAAGTGTAGAGCAGATTTAGGTATAGTTTAGTCACCTTAAGTTATATAATTAAAATCCATACACATCCCAGATCATATTAGGATTTATTAAAAGTCTCATATAACTTTTAAAAATCCTTATTCACTAACTCAAATTATTAAAATTACACTGGTGAGCTCTAAGGTTATCATATTACATATAATTTAATTATTTAAATACTAAATCATTTTTAGAATATTCGATATTATTCTAAATTCTTTAAATTAATGAAATTGAAGTTAAATGCTTCTTTACCATGTAGGTAATTTTTATTGGTCTAATTTTAATTATTATTTAAATATAACAAAATCATTATTATATCTAAATAATCCTTATTAATTTAATTATACTACTAAACACTAATTAATATCATTAGATATTCTAATTAGTGAAGCTAATTATTTACTTGATTAATTGACTAATTTACCAATTAATCCTTATCGCTTATTTTTATTAAATTCTCCATTACTCATAAGAGCCAATTTTTATCTTAATAATTATAAATAATCTTATTTATAATTATTTTAGCCCATTCTCTATTTATTCTTAATTATCTCATATTCTGATTAATTATTTTAATTAATCCTATGAGATAACTTACTAAGTTATTTTCCTACAAGCGCAATAATAACTGCTAAGTAGCATCTATAAGTAAGCTGGAATGGAGGATGTTATAAAAAGCCCTAGAGATCTTGAAGATCCTGAATCCAAGGGTCTCACTAGGCATGCCAAAAAGATGTTGGTGCAGAAAAAGTTAAGTTAGCTACTATCTGCAAAGTAAAAGCAAACTCCACATTCTCACCGTTGTCCTAATGTAGAATAAGCATTGCCTAAGGAAACTCCTAAAAGGGGAAACTTGCCTTTCGGTGTAGGTTCCTGAGATAACAAAAGAAAGTTCTTAGCTTAGGAATCAAAGTAAGAAACTTGAAAATGTAAAAGAAACCAAATTCCATTTAATAACTTGAATTCGAGAAAGTACATGAAATGAAGTTGAAATACAAGGAAATAACCGATGTGCCAATTATAAAGCAAAGTAAATTGCATAAAGTGAAGTTGAAGGCAGTAAAAAAACACTATAAACTTACTAGAAATGTAAAGAAAAGTGATAAATAGCTAGAAAATAAAGGAAAAGCTGTAAAATGCTAAATAATTAAAGACAAAATTATTGAAACAATGATGGGTTTTGGTGTGATAATTTGGGGATTCTTTCTTCAGTGCCTTAGAGGCCTATTTATACAGTTGAAGCCAGAAAAATCGCACCTTTGATGCTGCTTTAGGCCACAAAGCATGTTATTCTACGCTTTAGGGCCTTGATCTCCATCTCTTTTGATCAGCTCTGGGCATAATCAAAATGTGGGGACTTCTTGAAAAAGTTTACAACATGTTTTTTCACCAAAAACTACCAAAATTCGGCCATGTTTTCACATCCTTCTATTTGAACGTTAGCAGATAACTACCTCTAACCCTCACTCCTCTTTTCATAAGATATATATGTACTACCCCACTCAATGTAACACCCTGAAAATTTATAATTTTATGATAAATAGTCATTTTATAATATTTGTAATTTTTGTGAATTTTTTTAGATTTTTCTAATAACGTAGAATATTTTAATATTATTCCTCGTTTGCGTGCACACTGAGCAGAGACAGGGAAATGAGATATTTTTTCCAAGGACCTTGATCTGTGGAAATGTCGACAGGGGATCTTACTAAACTCGAGACTGGACACGATTTACAATGTTTTACGTTTTTCAAGATTTTTATCTAATAAATAAAAATCGTTGTATATATTATTATCTGTTGGACAATTAATACTGACTTCTGTCAACTGTAACAATTGCCCATTGAATAATAACTTGTAGTAGAAATCTTATCTTATCTAAAGGTAATCCACTTTATGTCAAATCAAATCACCTTTAATTCAAAAATAATGTATTTTAATCAAAGCTTCTTAAGGAAGCTTTGACCAAAAATGACCAAACTACCCAAAACTTGCAAGAGAAGCCAATCACTCCCTCTCCCTCTCTTTTGATGTCGCGGCTTAGTGCCTCTAGGAAGCCAAAAATATTAGCTTTTTACTTTATCATTTTTACTCCAAAATTCAAATCACAAAGAAAGCTATTACCTTTTCTTTTCATTTTTTCTTCACCATTTTCTCTGTTCTTCTTCCTTTCTTCCTCTCCACACTCCACGGTTTGCAGCCCATCTTTGTGGTCATCTTCATTTGTTTACTTCATTACCACCATTTCTACACTTCTCTTCTCATTCTAAACCTTTTCTCTTTAGAGATTTTCTTCTAAATCCATCATCTTCTTCACTTTTCTTCAAGGACCAAGCTTGAAGCTTTTGAGGTAAATCTTTGATTCCTTACTTTCTCTTCTTCTTTTTCATTTCTATGGTCATTTTCATGGTCATGGATCCTTTCTTTTTCAAGCCATTGGTGTTGATTCTTTGAGTTATGATTCTTAGGGTTTGGTGGAGCTTTGGACGAAAATCACAAGGACCAACAAGGGGTGGATTTTCGTGTTCTTCCTTTAGGTAAGAGGGAGATTTACTCACTTCAACCATTATTGGTGGTGAGGGAACTTTTAAGTGGTTGTTGATGGAGGAATCCATAATGGATTACTCACTTTGTATGTTTGTTTTTCATGCTTTTGTGTATATTTGGTTTATATTAAAATGTTGGTTGTCTTGAATGCCTTGATGATGTTGGATTGCTTAGATTGGATGAATGGAAAAATATAGGGTTTCCTACCCTTTGGGGGGGGTCATAGTTTTGGACTATAAATTGGGGGTTTGAATTTGATTTTTGTATAAAATGAAACTTATGTAATTAGGTATTAAAGGATTGATGCATGTAATGGAAGAATTGGGTTTTGATGCTCTTGGGAGGTTCACGGCCTCTAGGAGGTTTTTGGGGTCCAAGTGATGCTTTTGGTGCAACCTTGGGACTTAGGAAATTTAGAGTTATGAAATCAATAATGTGATGAGAGAAAAATGGTTGGATGTTGTTTTTGAGAGGCCACGGTCTCAAGGGTCTAAATTGACCTAGACTTATGTACTTAATTAAGACTTAGATAATTGGGAATGTTAGATTCATAAAATGGAATTGTGATTTGAGATTGAACCTTATAAATGTTTGTTGTTATTGAAAGTTGATTATATGCCATTGTGAGTCCATGCGTGGGACCAAAGACTTGTTGATGTCAAATTTAACCAAATTGTGGTATGTTTCATGAGAAGTGTATTATTGATGAATATACATAATATGCATTGAGTCATCATGCATTTGTGAAAGTCCGTTGGACTCTATTGTCAAGGCGATGCATGCCTAGGAGATTGAATTACACCTTGGTGCGGGTGTGAGTAGACTAAGTGCAGGTCATATTATTGGCCTTGGGGGCGTCGGGGTGCGGGTGTCTCACAATAGACAGTGGTAGCTCCACTGGGGCAGTGGGATAGACCGATACAAACACACCGACGATCCAGACCAAGACACTGTCCTATATCGCGATCTTGTTAAGAGTGCCATGTATAAGCCATGTTGCGCAAAATATTATTTTTATGATAAGCACTTTATTTTTAGGCTAACGAGATAGTGGCATGACTCCCTGATCATTCTCTCTGAATGTTTATGTCTAGCTCCATGGAGTAGGATTTTTGGTACCATATGCATTATGCATTGTCGGTCTCATATTCATTTTGGCATAAGTGTCCATAACTGTGAAATTATCTTTTTTAATTGTTGAAATAATTATCTGATTGATAAACTGTTTACTGCCTGAGATACTGTTGTTATTTCTCTTTTATTGCTTATTTTAATATCACTACTGATGTATATATGTATTGTGATGTTATGTGGGCGTCCAGCGTCATTTTGTTTTCTTACTGCCATATTGGTATTGAATGTTGGGTGTCTCACCTCTTTCCTGTATCTCTATATTTCTGTTTTATTTATATGCTTTTGAGAAGACGTTCGTGAAGAAGGGGAAGCGCCCAAGTTCCCTGGTTTCTGGCTCGACTATGAATAGTGTTGTTCAAAGATGTCGTCACGTCCGCGTAGATTTTTAGGATATACGAGGATGACCTTTCACGAAGGTCCTGACTATTGGCATATAAACCTACGCACGGACCGTTGCATTTATCATGGGGACTTGACGGTGTTGTTAGCTTGGGGTCGCTATGACCCATCTGTCTTTAACTTTACTGCTTTTGTTCACTTAGAATTTTACCTATCTGTCCATGATCTGTGGGATGATCTCCATTGCATCCCACAGGAGGATTCATTCCTATCCACTGCTCGAGTCTCTGCTCGAAATTCGGTCGCTCCGATGACGATTTCATTTGACGAGGAAGACCCAGAGGAGGATCCTACTACGGTTCCTTCTCGTCAGTCTTAGGGGGATGGTACTGTCGGTGGCTACTGATGGCTATCCGTATATCTTTTTGAGAAGCTTGATATTTTGCTATTTTGATGGGCTGTACATTTGTAAACATCTTGGGGTGGGTAAAGCCTTTTACTTTTGTATACTTGATGATGTATACTTGATGATGTAATTAAACAACCTTGATGCAATTTTATATATATATAATACATGGATGTATGATTTCCTTTCATACTGATTTTTACTGTAACTACGTTTTATTATTCTCTCACTACAACAAAAAAAATAAAAATAAATAATATACATATATTTCAATACTTGATTAATACACAATTACGATCGAAGATGTTTATTCATATAGTAAAAATGAATTGGGCCTTAATTTACGATTTTATTTATATTTTTTCATATTTTATTTTATTATGGTGTGACGTTCCCTCTTCTCCTTAAAAAAAGGGCATTACACTCAACAACCCAAGCCTTTGACTCAGTCAAGATGATTTCATCCTAGCTTTCTCATCCAATGCTTACCATTTTGAGGCCTTAACCAACATGGGCCACCTTCCTATTCGGGCTACACCAACCCATGCTCTTACCACATAGCTTACGTGTACCTGGCCATTTTAGAATTGCCAACAATGCCTCCGCATTAGCTATTGATTGAATTTTTGAGTTAAGTCAATAGCTAAGAAGCCCGAAAAGGGGGCGACCTTTCACTTTAAAGCATGCCAACCATCAAGTCCCAACTACCCCAACCTTTTATCCCATCACACTAATTACTAACACATGCACAATCAAGTAGCTAGTGATTTAATTGAAGATAGTAACTAAAAAAATGAAAAAGAAACAAACTTACCCAAATGAGAAAAGGTAGAGAGAGAAAAGTAAAAAAAAAATTATTTTTAGATATGCCGCATATACTTACTCATCAATATGAGGTGGAATAATCAAAGTGGATGTGTATAGAAGTTCTAGTGGGACCAATTGTAATTAAATGGTAAAACCTGTAAAGATATAAAGAGATGTGTGTAAATATACATGAGTAGCATTATTAGAGAGAAAATGAGATAAGATTGATTTAAGCTGGGAAGAGAGAGCTTCAGAACTTCGCATCTCAACCATTCAAAGGAAAGAGTACCAACGACTAAAAATGAGGCAATACTTTAGGCGGCAAAATATTTCATGAGGTAATGTCTACCTAGGGATTTTTTTTTTCAATAATTATACATAATAGAGGTTAAAACCTTATTTACGTCCTTCACATTTCAAAAAAGTTTCAATTTGGTCCCAAAATTTGTTTTTGTCCTATTTACATCATAAATGTTATTTTTTTGTTTCAATGTCATCCTTCTGCCTGACATCATTCAAATTGCTAATGGTGAAGGCTGACGTGGATCTCATATGGCTATTTTCCACCTAACGTGGATCCTATGTGCTTGTTTTAAGACAAAATCGAAACTTTTATGAAACGTGAAGGGTGTAAAAAGGGTTTAGCCAAATATAAACATATCATCTTCTCCAAATTCATCTTCTTCCCCAAATTTTAGAGTTGCAAAACCACCACCATCCACTCTTGTAGTTTCACTTTCAATATAATCATCAAACAAAACCACCACCATGAATAACCAAGTTTCTCTCCTTGCCATCACAAAACGCACAACCTATTCACCATTCTTCCACTTAAGTCAATTGCCCTTTGTTCCATACCTTTCAAGCCAAAATAGTGACTTTCACACCCCCTCAAAGTGAAACTAAGTCACCCCAATCAGTGTCCTCCACCCTCCCTACCTTTCCTCAGACCACCATAGCTCACTATGCTACCTCAACCCCTGTAACTCAACCAAAGGCATCCATACAAAACCCAGTGATTCCAATACGCCATAGACCATCACACCTCCACCATGGCCAGGCTCCTCACTGTTCTTCTACCCAAACCCATAGGCGTAACCATTGTCCAACCATGAAGACTCAAATACTCAACCATCATTGTTGTACCAAAGCTCCAACCTCTATAGTTAAGCAGAGTCTAAATAATCTAGACACCATCTACAAAACCCTTTCCTTCCACATAGATGTCATGGTTGCATTCTCACGATTCCCAAAGAGTTGTGTTTTTGTTGGTTCTAAGTTTTGGTGTTAGTTCAATTTAGGATTTGTAAGAAAATGGGCAAAATGGGGTTTATCACCTTTGCTGTGAGTTTGAGTTGACTTTTGTTTATGACCGCCATTATAGCCATTGAAATGCTTGGAGAATTTTAGATTCAAAAAATTAGAATAGAAAAGATTAATCCCTGCCTACAACCTTAAAATTTAGGGAAGAAGATGACATGTTTATGTTAGGCTAAAACCATATTTACGTCCCTAACATTTTATGAAAGTTTCAATTTAATCCCAAAATAAGCACACGGGATCCACGTCAGGTGGAGAACGACTATATAGGATCCACATCAATCTTCGCCGTTAACAATTTAGACGATATCAAGCGGATGAACGACAATGAAATAAAAATGTAACATTTAAGACATAAATAACACACACAAAAAATGAGACCAAATTAATTTTTTTTGTAAAATGAGAGGGGTGTAAATAAGATTTTAATCGATAATGAAAGTAATAAATAAAGTGATAATAACTCTTTAATGTATAAAAAAATTAAATTTAACTTTAGTATAATTTTTTGTACTATTGGACCAATACTAACCTTGTTGGTAGCTCTTTTGTTAACCGCAAGTGCACGGGTCCCTTAAGTAATAAAAATGATGAGTAGAGATTGTTTTCGCGAGGAATATGGTTACTTTCTAAGGCTAAATATTAACCTACAACTTAAATAATTCTATTCATGCAAATGTAAATTGAAAAAAATGATGATTAATTAAAACTACAAAGCATAAAGAAAAGATAAAGATATGGTTGATAAAAATAGGGAACCCTTTTTCACCCATTATTTCAACTGATAACATACAATCCTTTTAAGCAATACAAATGATTAGATTAGGTTAGCCTGAGAAAATAACTTATTTAAAAGCCTATGTCTAGGACGATTAACCCTATGTCACTTACCTAGTTCACTATGTGTCTATGAGAACCAGAGCAAACAACAAGCATTAAGATTGATTCTCAACTATGACTATGCATGACTAAGAGGTATATGTCTATCCTATTAGCGAATTAATCTATCCCGCCATTGGAATGAAATCGAACATGCATCTAACATACATATGATCTAAAACCCAAAGTCTTATGTCTACGCTCATTAGATTTCATCAAATAACCTAAAAGCTTATCAAACAAATACGAGCATTAAGCACCATATGATAGGACAAAACTCAAATCATTCATATGAACTCAAAGGAGTACAAATCAATCAATATTCATAGGGGAATCCAAAGAATGCCCTAACACAACTTAGTTACTCATTGAATACAAAAATGTATTACAAAAATTCATATTCAAGATAAAGGGAAGAGAGAAAGGAGAAGGAACAGAAGATGAAGCCCAATGGGGTGAGCCTTAAAGCTTGAATCTCCCTCCAAGATGAAGATAACCTCCAATCTTGGCTCATTCAACTCTCTTTCCGCCTGCAAATGAGGTGTTAGTCGTTGGGTTCTTGGAGAGACAAAAGCAAAAATGGGAAAATAGAAGTTCTAAACCAAGACATTCTTCAATTCTACGTATAAAGTATATATAGGCCCGTAGATTTTGCGTATCACGCCGCGGAATTACACAACATGCTTCACGACACGCAGAAATTAGGGCATCACGGTCGTGATATTCACTTCCTTGTGCCGCGACACAAAGACCTCAGGTTATTTGGGTACACAGGCAGAGAGTAGCACGCCGTGGCGTAAACATGTCAGCACCACAACGTGAGCTACTGAAGCTTGGTTTATGATTCCTATTCGAATACAAGGCCTTGGTTCGCATCAATTTGGCTCTTTTGGGCTCATCCTGCAATTAAGAAATCAAGTAGTCAAATATGAATGAAATCAAACTCAATCCAATCAAAGATTAATAAGAATTTAAACAAAATTGATAAGGAAGGCCTCAAAGATGTAAGTACATCAACATCATGAACTCCAGCTACCTTCCTTTGAGTGTTTCTTGCTCTGAAGGCCATGGGTAGCTGTTGGCAGTTAATTTTTCTAACAGCTGGTATGCTTCATCAAAAGATTTACTTAATAATGAACTACCCACAACCGCATCCACAATTGGACGATGGTGAGGTAGTAGGCCTTTGTGAAAAGAGTAAATCTAGTGCCACTGAAGAATTTCATAGTGTGGGCACCTTCTAAGTAGATCCTTGTACCTCTCCCAGGCTTCATACAAGGATTCAGATTGAGTGAATGAAGTGATATCATTCACCAACCCAGCAGTCTTGGCCGAAAGAAAGTATTTGTCAAGAAATTTTCTGCACAAAATTGCCCAAGTGCTTATAGATCCTGCAGGTAGAGACTGTAACCAACTCTTAGCTCGATCTCTGAGAGAGAAGGGAAAGAGCCTAAGGCGAATGGCATCTTCTGAGACTCCATTGTGCTTGAAGGTGTCGTAGATTTTCAAAAAGTTTGACAAATTTGCATTGGGATCTTCGCTCGGCAAACCGCCATATTGTATAGATGTCTAAATCATTTGGATAATGACTAGTTTGATCTCAAAATTATTTGCACAGACGGGAGGCCGTCTGATACTCAGTTGAAGATTCTCCATTTGAGGAGTAGCAAATTCCCTCAAAGGCCTCGTATGATCGTTGTGTTCCGTTATTGATGGCATCTTAATCACAAAACAATGAAAGCTTAAATCAAAATATAATAAAACAAAGAAAACTTGAATTAGAACTACAAAGCCTGTTATCAATATTAGCAATATAGAAATCAACAGTACTCCCTGGCAACGGTGTCAAAAACTTGTTAGAGGAATACCAACCTTGTTGGTAGCTCTTTTGCTAATCGCAAGTGCATAGGTCGCTCAAGTAATAAAATTAATGAGTAAAGATCATTCCCATGAGGAATATGGTTACTTTCTAAGGCTAAATATTAACCTACAGCTTAACTAATTGTATTCAAGTAAACATAAATTGGAAAAAAGGATGATTAATTAAAACTACAAAGCATAAAGAAAGGATAAAGATATGGTTGATAAAAATAGGGAACCCTTTTTCACCCCCTATTTCAACTGATAACATGCAATCCTTTTAAGCAATACAAACAATTAGATTAGGTTAGCCTGAGAAACTAACTTAGTTAAAAGTTTATGTCTAAGATGATTAACCATATGTCACTTACCTAATTCACTATGCGTCCATGAGAACTAGAGTAAACAAGAATTAATATTGATTCTCAACTATGACTATGCATGGCTAAGAGGTATATGTCTATCTTATTAGCGAATCAATCTATCCCACCATTGGAATGAAATCGAACATGCATCTACTATGATCTAAAACCCAAAGTCCTATATCTAAGCTCATTAGATTTCATCAAATCACCTAAAAACTGATCAAACAAATACGAGCATTAAGCAATATATGATATAACAAAACCTAAATCATTCATATGAACTCAAAGGAGTACAAATCAATCAATATTCATAGGGGGATCCAAAGAATGCCCTAACACAGCTTAGCTACTCATTGAATACGAAAATGCATTACAAAAATTCATATTCAAGATAAAGGGAAAAGAGAAAGGAGAAGGAACAAAAGATGAAGCCCAAATGGGTGGACCTTGAAGCTTGAATCTCCCTCCAAGATAAAGATGATCTCCAATCTTGGTTCTTTCAACTCTCTTTCATCTTGCAAATAAGGTCCTACCCGTTGGGTTCTCGGATAGACAAAAGCAAAAAAGGGAAAATATAAGTTCTAAATCGAGACACTCCTCAAATCCACGTATAAAGTATATATAGGGCCACAGATTTTACGTATCACGTCGTGACGTTACACAACATGCGCTGCAGTGCACAGAAATTAGGGCACCACCGCCGTGACGTTCACTTCCTTGCGCCCCGATGCAAAGGGCTCAGGTTATCAAGGTGTACAGGCAGAGAGCAGCACGCCGCGGCATAAACATGTCAGCATCGCGATGTGAGCTATTGAAGCTTGGTTTGTGATTCCTCTTCGAGTGCAGGGCCTTGGTTCGCATCAATTTTGCTCTTTTAGGCCCATCCTGCAATTGAAAAATCAACTAGTCAAATTCGAATACAATCAAACTCAATCCAATCAAAGATTAGGAAGAATTTTAACAAGATTAATAAGGAAGGCCTCAATATGGATTTTACATTAAAATGGGGCTAAAGCCTTCCAACATTACATAACAACAAGGACAAAACAGTCAATAACACATAAAAATAAGGCACAAATAACTACATTATATGGAGTTATCATGTACTTGCATTGTGCGTGTAGCATTACTCTCTTCAATAGATTACTCTTTGACAATCACCTGTTCTAACTCCCATGCATATTGGATAGTTTATTGAATCAAAACTTATTCCTACTAATTGTTAGCTTTTGTCTTTGTCATGGTATATGCATAAATTCAGTACCTATTACTAGTTAGACTATCTTAAATGAAATGTGTAATTGTATAGTTATAATTCACAAAAATGTTTTCTTCCAAAAGCTTTTCTCCTATCTTGCATTTTCATGCTTCTAGCGTGACTCTATTTCTTTTTTTAGTATTTCTAAGTATAAAGAATTCTATAATTTCTATCCTATCCTACCACTATTAGTATTTAGTAAGTAGGTAGTTACTACTTTGTCAATAACTCTTTGTTGTCAGTTATCCTTGTTCTACCCCATTATTAGAAGTTATCGAATGGGGGGTGTTAGTTTCTAGTGTCAGTTACTCTGTAAGGCTATATATATAAGGCAATATTGTTTTTCTATGAATGCAGAAGAGTTTCTCTTAATTCTCTATATACTTTCTTTGTTAGCTATAACATTTGGTATCAGAGCTCTAATACAGGGCTTGATACGAATTGGAAGCATCATTCTTCTATGTAAACAAGTATTGGAGCAAGATGGCAGAGAGTTCATTTGTGCAGCCAACAATTCCAAAATTTGATGGGCACTATGATCATTGGGCAATGCTTATGGAGAACTTCTTGAGGTCAAAGGAATATTGGAGTTTAGTGGAAAATGGAATATAGAGGAAGTTATTCTGATAGATGCACAGAGGAAGAACATTGAAGATCAAAAGTTGAAGGACTTGAAAGCGAAGAATTATTTATTTCAAGCCTTAGATTGTTCAGTCCTAGAGATAATTCTCAACAAGGATACAACAAAGGCCATATAGGACTCTTTGAAGCAGAAATATCAAGGTACAACACGAGTCAAGCGTGCTGATCTGCAAGCTCTTAGAAAGGAGTTTGAAATTCTCCACATGAGAGCAGATGAATCTGTAAATAAGTATTTTGCTCGGACACTTGCCATAGTCAATAAGATGAAGGCAAATGGTGAGAACAAGGGAGATGTAGTTGTTGTTGAAATGATCCATGACATCCAAGTTTAACTACGAGGTGTGTTCAATTGAAGAATCTAAGGACATAGACACCTTGTTTATTCATGAGTTACAAAGCAGTTTGCTTGTGCATGAACAATGCATGAGTTCACATGTTGAAGAATAACAGGCCTTGAAGATCACTCATGGAGGTCAATTTAGAGGAAGAGATCGAGGCCATGGAAATCCTGGAGGTAGAGGAAGAGGATGAGGTAGACAAGGCTTTAACAAAAACATAGTGGAGTGCTATAATTGCCATAAGCTCGAGCATTTTCAATGGGAATGTCCAAGTAAGGAGAGGGAAGCCAACTATGCAGAAACACAAGAAGAAATGCTATTAATGGCTTATGGAGAAATGAACAAGGTGAATATAAAAGAGAAGTGGTTTCTTGACTCGAGTTGTAGCAATCATATATGTGAAAAAAGAGAATATTTCTCAGATTTTGATGGAAATTTTAGAGATTCAGTAAAGTTGGGTAATAACACATCTATGGTTGTAAGAGGGAATGACAATGTAAGGTTGCAAGTGAATGGAATAGTGTAGATCATCACTGGAGTATTTTATATACCAGAGTTGATGAACAACTTGCTGAGTATTGGACAATTAGAAGAAAAAGGGCTGGCAATTCTATTTCAACATGGCAAGTGAAAGACATTTCACCCAAAGAAAGGCTTGATCATGGAAACAAAAATGTCTTCAAATCGTATGTTTGTACTATGTGCTATAGAGTAACTTTGGCATTCTAGGTATGGACACTTGAGCTTTAAGGGTATAAAGACTCTTTAACTGAAGGATATGGTGAAAGGCTTACCGAAGCTAAAGGCTCCTTCAAGACTATGCAGGGACTGTTTCATAGGAAAGCAACAAAGGGGTTCTTTCCCAAAGAAAAGTACATGGAGAGCCAGAAAGATTCTTCTGTTGGTGCATGCTGACATTTGTAGACCAATCATGCACATTTCCAATAGCAAAATAGGTATTTGATTACTTTCACTGATGATTTCAGTAGAAAAACATGGGATTATTTCATGTTGAAAGTGAAATGAACATGTATATGAAAGGCCTGTATGCTGATCGAGGAGGAGAATTCACATCACAAGAGTTCATTAAATTTTATGATGTAAACAGCATAAGAAGACAACTAACAACACCATATACTCCACAACAGAATAGAGTTGCTGAACGAAAAAATAGAACCATTATAAATATCGTTCGTTGTTTGCTTTTGGGAAAAAAATTAAAATTCCAAAAAATTTCTAACCTAAAGCAGTTAACTGGGTAGTGCATGTATTGAATAGAAGCCCAACATTGGCAGTAAAAGGTAAGACCCCATAAGAAGCCTAGAGTGGAGTGAAGCCTTCGGTTGAGTATTTTAGGGTTTTCGGGTGTCTTTCTCATGTTCATGTACTTGACAATAAAAGAAGTAAATTAGATGATAAAAGCTTGACTTGTGTTTTGTTAGGAGTTAGTGAGACATCAAAAGCCTATCAACTTTATGATCCAATCTCACAAGAGATTATAGTAAGTAGGGATATTGTATTTGAGGAAGATAAAAGTTGGGATTGGGACAAGAAGTATGAAGAAGTCATTGTATGTGATTTGGAATGGGGAGATAATAAGGAAGTAGTAGTTGTAATTAATGGAATTGAAGAGGGGAGTGAACCTGACATTGATATAAAAGGAGAGGAGAATTCTTCTTCTTCTTCATTAAACGAAGAAATTCTTTCTAACTCAACTCAAGGAAGGAATAGGAGACCACCAATTTGGATGAAAGGTTATGAAACAGGATAAGGTCTTTCTGAATAAGGCAATGAAGTTCATTTGGCCATGCTTGTTGTTGCAACTGTAGATCCAATACACTTTGAAGAAGTTGTTAAAAGTGAGAAATGGAGGAGAGCCATGGATGCAGAAATTGAAGCAATTAAAAGGAATGACACATGGGAATTGACAAAGTTACCCGAAGGCGGAAAAAAGGTTGGAGTGAAGTAGGTCTATAAAACCAAATTTAATGAAAATAGAGAGGTGGACAAATACAAGGCTAGGCTTGTAGTGAAGGGGTATACTCTACACTAAGTAATAGATTATATAGAAGTATATGCACAAGTTGCACACATGGAAACCATTCGTAGTGGTGGCACTTGCATCTTTAAAAGGATGGATCATATGCTAACTAGATATGAAGTCTGTATTTCTACATGGTGAGTTGAATGAAATAGTTTATGTGGAATAGCCTTGCAGTTATGTGCAAAAAGGGAGTGAGCAGAAGGTTTACAGGTTGAAAAAGGCACTTTATGGATTAAAGCAAGCACCACGTACTTGATACAGTCGTATAGAAGACTATTTTATGAAGGAAGGTTTTGAGAAATGTGATTATGAACATATTCTATTCATCAAGACAAGGAAAAAAGGCAAAGTCTTAATTGTAAGTCTGTATATTGATGACTTAATCTATACTGGAAATGATGAATCCATGCTTATAGAATTCAAAAATTCCATGAAGCATGAGATTTATATGACAGACCTTAGCAAAATGAGATATTTCTTGGTCTTGAAGTTGTGCAAAGGTCAGATGGGATTTTTATTAATCAGAAAAAGTATGCTTAGGAGGTGCTGCAAAGGTTTGGAATGGATGGAAGTAATCCAGTTCATAAGCCAATTGTTTCTTGTTTTAAGCTTGTGAAAGATGTGGGTGGCGATAAGGTGGACAAGACTTATTTTAAGCAAACGATTGGTAGTCTTATGTACCTCATTGCTACACGACCGAACTTGATGTTTGTGGTAAGTCTTATCATTAGATATATGGAGAATCCCACAGAGCTCCATTTACAAGTGACAAAAAAGGTGTTGAGATACTTGAATGGAACTATTGGGTTAGGAATTTTCTATAAGAAGAGAGGAAATTATGAACTCATTGCTTATATTGATAGTGATTATACTGGAGATTTGGAAGACAGGAAAAGCACTTTAGGATGTGTTTTGATTAGGCTCAGGAGTAGTATCTTGGTCATCGAAGAAACAACCTATAGTGAGTTTATCTACTACAGAAGTAGAGTTCATTGTTGCAGCTTCATGTGCATGTCAGGCAGTATGATTAGGAAGAGTATTGGAAAAGCTAAGTCAAAATCAAAGCAAGCAATTGATTATTCATTATGACAGTAGTTCTGCAATTAAGCTTTCAAAGAACCCAGTAATGCATGGTCGAAGTAAGCACATAGATGTGCGTTTTCATTTTCTTAGAGAGCTCACAAAGGATGGAATCGTGGAGTTGGTGCATTGTGGTACACAGGAATAACTAGCTGATATACTAACAAAACCACTCAAGCTGGATGCTTTCTTGAAGCTGAGAAATTCTTAGGTGGGCATGGTCTACCATGTTATCACTTTGACATTCAAATCGTTATTTGACATGTGTAAAAATATTATTAATGATTAGTATAATTTAATAATGGTTCCTACTACTTTACACATGTCAAATAATAATTTAAGTGTCTATGATAGATCATGCTCACCTAAGAATTACTCGTTGAAGCTACGAGAATTGTTAGGAGTTTGTTCTGAAATTAATGCATAGTGCATTTAGTTTAAGGGATGAATTGTTAGTATTTAATACATAGGTAGTTACTACTTTGTCAATAACTCTTTGTTGTCAGTTATCCTAGTTCTACCTCATTATTAGAAGTTATCAAACGTTGGATGTTGGTTTCTAGTTTTAGTTACTATTCTGAAATAGATTCAGAGGGTACCCGAGATAGGTACGAACACGATGGTTTCCTCCTTGCGCAGCTGCAGCCGAGCGTATGAAGTTCAGGGGGGTGGGTACCTGCAATGGGACTCCAACGCTCAAGTCAGGCAATGCACTAGAAGTGTTTAGCAATGAATAACATATATTCGCAGACCTGTTATTAGGTTAACTTAGCCTGGTATATATGGAGAGCATGACTGGAATCCTCATGCAATCCACGTAGGACGAAGGTACATTAGGATCGTGCCTTAGCAGAGGTTTCAACCCATGATCGTTGAGGTCCATCTCTGACCTTGTCGGGACTATCCTACGATCGTTGAGGTTCGTTTCTGACTTTGTCGGGACTATTCTACAATCGTGGAGGTCTGTTTCTAATCTAGCAGGGCCGTTTCCTTAGTAGCAAATCCTTGTTTTAGGGGGATTCTCATAGGTCTGGCTATCATGAGTCTGATGCCATGGACCGAGGTCATAAGGCCTTGGTCGGGGTGATGATGGTGGAATCCAGTGGTTCATGCATCGGGTCGATCCTTCCGGATGGGACCCTTGACCACGGTCCAGAACAGTTGCCCTCAGCTTGGCGCTTTGGATGAGATCATCTAAGTGTCAAGATATAGGATCGTCAGGCTCGCTACGGACTTCGCCCCAACTTTGAAGCTGGGTTTTGCGGTGTCTCGTGTTGAGGCCGAGGTCCATTATTGAGTGCGGTGTACCCCGGAGGTTGGGATATGGTTGGAGACCGTGGTGGGTCCTTGCCTACATTGCCATTCCTTGTTCTGAGGTTTTCCTTCTATTACCCCCGAGTGTGGTTCACGGGGTCTTTTGGCTTGCAGCAACGTTCTTCATTGATCTTTGGATCCTTCGAGAACCGCTGCTCTTGATTTCCTCGAGAGTTGAGGATTTTTTAATGGGGGACGTTAGCTTTGCGCAGTTTCTAACTGTCTGTTGCTCCTATAGCCAATGGCAATGGGAGAGCATTAAATGCAGTTTTATGGCTTGACGGGCTTTTCCTTTCTTAGGGACCAATCAAAGCGTCCCATCCTTTCTATAAATAAGGGATGTTTGCGTTCGATTTTGGCATTCCCTGCTTCCTCTCTGCGTCTTCATTTGGATGTGACTTCCCTCATAGAAATGGTTCCTTCTTTTCCAATGCGTTTCTGGAGAGTTTGGTCTCTTGCGATAGTTTTCTTCTTGTTCTTCCCCAAATTTCTAAAACTCTTGGCATGCCTTTATGAGGGTTTTCTTGAGTAGATATCTCACTTTCTCAGCGTATTAGCGGTAGATGTCTCACTTTCCCAGTGTACGCTGATTGCTTGTTTGATATTTCTCGTCGCTGGGGAGACTTGAGATATCTGTCGTGTTAGACGGAGGTAACCAGAGGGGTAGGGCCCAATGTCGCTTTCCTTGCCAGCCGCTCCTAAGAGCAGTTGGATATGCAGGAGGGACTATTGGGGCTGCTCTTCGGCTTTGAAGCTGCTTGGGGTGATCAAGGTTTTCGGTGGAATGATCTTCCCATGAAAAAACTGTGCCCCATCTACCAAAGGAGAGTACGCCTCGGTCTCTTCCTACCTGGCGAAGAAGAAAGTGAAGAAAAGCGGTGGATATCGGGGTTCGGCAGTAGTGTTCCGCTCCAAGCTTTGAAACCAATCCACTTTTTCAAGATGTTATTTCTGGGGAGGGGGAGACCAGTGCTAATGTTCTCGGAGGAAATGTGGATGCGACATGGCCCGGGATGCTAATGATGTTAATGGTGGTTCGCACCTCTGGGGTTTCTTTCCTCATATGTTCCTTATCTCTATACTTTCTTTTCCCTCTTTTTGATGTAAGATGATGTATGGAACGAGAAATTTAGTAAAATTTTCCTTTTGTTTTGAATCTCATGTCTTCTACCTTTCTTCTTTTTGTAAATCATGGTATTTATATTATACCGGGGTGAGTCCAACGCTCACCTTGACGCTATATGTAGTTGCCCCCAGCTTGGTACTTAGTCGAGACCGGCGAAGTGCCAAGTTTAGATACTTGGGTTCAGGGTCTTTATATCTTAAGGGAACGTTTTACCAGGGTAGTCAATACTCCGGGGTATGAACGAGTTCTCCGAGCTCTTGGGTCCTGCGGTTGCGTGTCCCTTAGTCTGCTGGATAACTGTCTTTTGAACTGCCATGACGGCTTTGTGGACCATGTGACACGTTTGTGTTGAAGGGACGTGCGTTGTGCTTCGCACGCCATAATGTGTATCTTTTCGAATTTGAGGTGCTCGGACGGAATTGCCCCCTAACCGTAGCCCCTATAAGTAAGGTGTTAGCCTTTGTGTTTTGTTTCATTTGATTTTCATCAGAAACTAGTGGCTTGAGGTGATTCCTGACGAAAGGTGCGAAGCGGTTCTAAGATTTTTTAGACTTCTCTGATTTTTTCTTCTCCTTCAAGGTAAAATCCCTTGCCCTTGCTCTACTTCTGTTTGTTTTCGTTTCTTTGAGAAATTGCACATTCTTCTTCCAGGGGGGAAATATTGTTTTCCTCTCCTGCCAACGGCGTTTGCCTTTCATGGAGCACCTCCTCCATCGCACCGTGTGCGACGGAGGCATCCTTCGGAGGCTTTTTTGCCTTGGTGGGTGCGGAGGCCAGTACGTGGGTGTGATTTAGTTTCCTCTGTTCGCCGACTGCTGCATTTGGATCTTCGAACTTGAATTGGTTCTGACCATGAGCCTCTGTGTGCCTTCCAGGAATTCAAATGGCTAGGAGAAGGGTGCTAAGAATTGAAGGGCCCGCCCCGGATCCTGAAGTTCGGGAGCTGGAGGTTCAAGAAGCCGAGGAGGAGTTGATTCGTATTCGCCGGGGCCCGAGATTGCCTTACGCCTAGGTCGTGGACGATGCTTTTGACAGGATCTCCTGCTATGAGTCCGGGGCCGAGTTGGACAAATTAAAGGATTACTTGGAGCTTACCGAGGAAGGAACCTGGGATGGTGAGTTCTTGATCCTATCCCCGGGAAGAGAACGCGTGTGTTCGACCCGTGAAGTAGGGGAACACTTCATGTTTCTCTACGAGGACTTCTTCAGGAGGTTCGGGCTTCAGCTCCCTTTCAACGATTTCCACATTGCCATCCTCCAGACTCTTCACGCCGCACCCAGTCAAATTCACCCCAATGGTTGGGCAAACATCCTGGCTTTTGAAAGAATATGTCGGCTGCTGGGGTTGCGATGCTCCGACAAGGCATTTTTCTATTTCTATACCAAGTATTCCGTTCATGGTGCTTGCGCTTGTCAACAGTCTTAGCTGTCAGTGCGATCTCGGTAAGGAAGGACGGTGTTTTTCTCCTACTTGAAAAGTTATAAAGACTTTAAAGAAAAGTTCTTTAAGTTAACATCGGCAGGCGGGACTCGTCCATTCTGGTTGGGGAACGACATGGAGTCGACATTTAGCTTATACTGGAACCCAACGGCGTGGAGCATCCTGACTTACTCGTTCGAGAGGGAGATCGGTCACCTGTGTGACGAAGAGGTTGAGTGCGTCAACTTCTTCGAAATGTGGGTTACCGAGGTCGATAAAATTCGGCCTAAGGATATATTGGATGCCGTAGATTGTTACCAAGTGGCTTCAATACTCAAGAGGGGGGGTGAATTGAGTTTGTAAAACAAGTTCGCAATTCTTTCGCAAAACACTTGACTATTGATTTTCGTTGAAGCTATTGACTAATTGAAATGAATGAATTGATAAGAACAATGTATATTGCTTAATAACCAACCAAGGGAGAAGTAATCAAGTAAGAGTACAAGCAATGCACAAATATAAAGAGAAGGGTTTAGAGAAAACAAACTCAATCGTTTATCCTGGTTCGATCACCAATCCACTTGTGATCTACGTCCAGTCCCCAAGCAATAACTTGAGATTTTCCGCTATATCTTCAAGCTTCAGTAGGTGCTTGAATACCTTTACAAACTTGAGCCCTCAACTCCTTGGGATGCCTCACCCTTGAGCTTGAGTCTCTTCAAACAAAGGGATGCCTCACCCTTTACAAATTGAGGGATGCCTCACCCTCTATCTTATACAGCAATTTAGATTGAATTTGAGAAGCTCTCACTAGAGTATATGATACAAATTGAAGTTCTAATAATGCTCACAAAGATATCTCAAAAATTGGACAAAAACAGAGCAAGAAAGATTTCAGAGTTTGATTCTCGTATGATGTGTTGCTATGATGTTTTTAGGTTCAAGAACAACCCTTAATGATGCCCCAGCCATTGTATTTAAAGCCCATTCATTAAAAGAGCCGTTAGGGGTGGTTAAAGCCAAGCATTAAATGCATTCAATATAGCCGTTGGGCATGTCAGAACCTTGGTAATCGATTACAAGACTTTGGTAATCGATTACATGGAAAATACAACGTGTTCTTGGCTTTCTGGGCTTGTGGTAATCGATTACATGACCTGTGTAATCGATTACACGCCCTCTGACTTCATGGTAATCGATTACAATATTGATGTAATCGATTACATAACCCTTTGGTCATGTTCTTGGCTTTACGGGAACATGGTAATCGATTACATGACTTGGTGTAATCGATTACACGTTCTCGACTTTACGTAATCGATTACAATATTGATGTAATCGATTACATGCCCCTTTGGTCGTGTTCTTGGCTTTCTGGGAACATGGTAATCGATTACATGACTTGGTGTAATCGATTACACGTTCTCGACTTTTCGTGTCGATTACAATATTGATGTAATCGATTACAAAGGCTTGTTTAGCTTGTAATCGATTACTAAACTCTGGTAATCGATTACACTATACCTTAAACTCATTTTTCAAGCCTTAAAATTGTTTTATATCATTCCTAAGCTTTAGAAAACATGGATTAAACAAAATGTAGCATTGTTTGGCATGATCCAAGATAAAAGAAGTTCTCTTTTTAGGAATTTATCTTTGAAACCCATATTGATTAAAATCATTTTTGAAAAACCATTTGAGATATCTTTGGAGCATTTAACATTGATGTACTTATGCCTATATCTAAGCCTCTTGATTTCTTCCTTTGATACTTGGCTTTCTCATTTGCTCTTTGTTCTTCATCTTTGACTTTGTTATCATCAAAAACCATTTGACATGCTTCGAGACACATGCATTCACATTCTCCCCCTTTTTGATGATGACAATCTGAATCAATGGAATAAAGAGAAACAATTGCATATATATATATGTATATCAGAGATTTAAGCGCAATCCTCCCCCGTAATGCATGCATAATATAGGGTTAGTGATGTAATCATGTGAAAGCTTTAAATTAAACTCCCCCGTACTTATGCAATTCACTAATCTCTCCCCCGTTGGCATTATCAAAAACACTTTTAAGCGGAAATTTGGACAGCATTTCCTCTGTTTGTCATGATTTCCCAAAAAAAATTTAGATAGTAGAAATGCAATCAGTCCAAATCAGTCCAGAGACAATCAAACCAACAGATCAATCAAGCATATCCAAATGGAACCAAGTAAATCAATATCCAAATGCATATTATAATCAAGCATATTAATTATATAAGCAATAAACCAACTGATTTTATAAACAATGTTTCAAACATGTACATCAGAATAACAGAACAAATAAAAACACTATCATGGCAGAGGTCCATGATCACTATCAGTGGCCTCGCTTATCGCTCTCTACATCAGCGAACATCTCCAAGGTCAACATCATCGTCACTGTGTCAAGGTCGTCCTCGGAGCCAAGAAGTTCCTCATTTTCAGCGAGAACAATGGTGGAGCGGCAGAGGGATCGGCAAATGATAGTGGAGCGGCGGAGAGAGCAGAGGAGGTGGATGGTGCAGTATGTCGGTGCCCTCCAAATGCGACCGGATGGCAGCAAGCTCCTGATCGGAGTAGTCCATCCTAAGCTCGAGGTGGTCCACCTTCTGCTCAATGCGGTCCAGCCTGGTATCCACTGTGGTGGCCAAACTTCGCATCTCTTGCAGTAGAAGCTCCAATGTGACTGGAGCAGGTGGAGCTGGTGCAGGCTGCTGGTCCTCATCATCATCATCATCATCCGGACCATGAGGGATGTGCCCGTAGCTCCCATGAGCCAGATAATGCCATCTCCCATCAACCTTGTACAGCTGAAGCTTTTTCAGAGTGTGCAATCCAATAGATTGAGGTCCCTTGGAGCTGGTATCCTTGGACTCCTCAGCCAGGGAGATGCGACAGTGCTCCAGGATGGCAGTGACCAACATTGCGTAGGGGAGGGCAGAGTTTTTCTTTTTTTTTACATCCAGCATGTGCTGAATGATGTAATTGGCCCAGTTGATTGGCCTATCAGTGGTCTTGGCCCACAAGACCACCACGTCATCACGTAGTATCTGGGAATAATTCCTGCCTCTGGGAATCAAGCCTCGAACCACCAAATAATGGAGTACCATGTTCTCCATTGTTAGGCCAGTCGCCATAACTCTCTTGTTGTTCCTGGGAAGCACGTAGCCTGAGCGAAGCAAGGATGTCAAGGCGCTCTTGCACTCAAACTCATCACCCCAAGCATTTTCGTTGCCATAGAAGCTGGTCCCAGCATAGGTTAGCTTGGTCAACCTACACCATTCTTCCCGAGTGATCTTAATCTGAGTTTTCTTCACTTCAGAGATCAAGCAATGATCTTCATACCTCAGGTTGGCGTAGAACACACGTACCAGGTTGGGATAGATGGCTTTCTGAATGCTTAAAAATCCAAGCAATCCTAGCCTCTTAAGCAGCTAGAAGCACTGTAGAGGCTCACTCGTGCAGAAGGAGTGAGGAAGATAGCGCGGAGAGATGAGCTTCCTTAGCTGGAAGTTCTTCCTGAAGAGCTCCGCCTTCTTGGTGGTGGAGAAATGTCTGGTGAGATCCAACCCCGAAATGTTGCGTGGGGGAGCACTGGAGGACTCACCAACAGTGGTCCCTGTCCTTGCACGTTTAGTGCGTTGGCTTGGTTCAGCCATGGATGAATGGAAGGGTGTGAGTGGTGTTTGGAGGGTTGTGGCTCGTGGGGGACGAAGGGGAGAAGAACGAGAGAGTGTGGGTGAAGGTGTGGGTGGAAATGTGGTTGATTTGGAGGTGATTTGATGGTTGGGTTATGGTGGGGGAGTGATTTCGAGTGAGAGGGAGGAGATTTTGGGAGATTTGGTGGAGAAATGAATGAGAAGGAGAGATTTGAGAGTGGAGAGCTTCGTGAGAGCGAGAGGAGAAGAAAAGGTTAAAAAAAATCGAGAATGATTGCCTTTCGCGCGTCTCGAAGCCTTTTAAACCCCTCTGTAATCGATTACATGGGTTGTGTAATCGATTACATGCTTTCTGTTTGCCCCTGTAATCGATTACAATTTCAGTGTAATCGATTACCAGTCTTCTGGGAACCTTGTAATCGATTACAGTATATGTGTAATCGATTACCTGAGTTCTGGAAATGATGTAATCGATTACCAGTTGTGTGTAATCGATTACTGGTCTGACAGAACCTTTGTAATCGATTACAAGGGTCTTGTAATCGATTACCAAACTACCAAAACTCAGTTTTTGCGTTTCAATCAGCTGAGGATCAATTTTAAGACAATCAAGTTGATTCATAAGCATGCTAAATCAATTTCAAACATCATTTAGGCATGCAATTCACATAGATTTTGATTTAAACACTTAATCATACAAGATTGTTACTTTTACCAAGAATTACCCCATTTTGGATGGATTGGTCAGTTTTTGCATTTCTTGGAGATCTTTGACATGAGGAAGCACCTGCAAAACAACTTAGGGGAAATCTCCGACGCTCAAGTCAGTATGGAATTGAAAAACATTATTTATGCAACAAATAACCATGATTATGCAGAAAAAGTTTCTTTATGCAGCAAAATGATGGATTATGCAGTAATTTAGCTTATACATGATTGATCTAATATGCCAAGTTCATTTCTTATATAATAGAAGGCTTCTTTTGCTAAAGGTTTAGTGAAAATGTCTGCTAGTTGCTTAGTGGTTTCCACAAATTCAAGCATGCAATCACCCTTTTGAACATGATCTCTTATGAAATGATGCCTTATTTCAATGTGCTTTGTTCTTGAGTGTAAAATGGGATTCTTAGATAGATTGATTGCACTAGTGTTATCACATCTTATGGGGATGTGATCCAGCTCAAGACCATAGTCTAGAAGTTGTTGCTTCATCCAAAGGATTTGAGCACAACAACTCCCAGTACAACATATTCACTTTTCACTTGACAATGCCACACTATTTTGCTTCTTGCTATGCCAAGAAACTAGTGAGCTTCCAAGCAAGTGGCATGTCCCACTAGTACTCTTCCTATCCATTTTGCACCCAGCAAAATCAGAATCGGAATAACCAACCAAACAACATGAAGCACCCTTAGGGTACCATAATCTTATTTGTGAAGTGCCTATTAGATATTTCATAATACGTTTTACAGCACTTAGGTGTGATTCTTTAGGATTTGCTTGAAATCTAGCACACATGCATACACTAAACATGATATCCGGTCTACTCGCGGTAAGATAAAGGAGTGAGCCAATTATACCTCTATACTTAGTGATTTCTACCGATTTACCTCCTTCATCCTTGTTCAAGTAACAGGAAGTTCCCATTGGTGTAGCCATTTGCTTTGCTCCTTCCATTCCAAACTTCTTGAGCAACTCCTTGCAATATTTTGATTGACTTATGAAAGTCCCATTTCTTGTTTGCTTGATTTGAAGTCCAAGGAAGAAGTTGAGCTCACCCATCATGGACATCTCAAACTCACTTTGCATGATATTGGCAAATTCTTTACAAAGAGAGTCATTAATAGCACCAAATATAATATCATCAACATATATTTGAACAAGTAAAATGTCATGCTTTTTATGTTTGATGAAAAGAGTTGTGTCAACCTTTCCCCTAGAGAAACCATTTTCCAAAAAAAACTTGCTCAACCTTTCATACCAAGCTCTAGGAGCTTGTTTTAAGCCATACAAGGCCTTTTTAAGTTTAAAAACGTGGTTGGGCAACTCAAAGTTTTCAAAACCGGGAGGTTGATCAACATATACTTCTTCTTGTATGAAACCATTTAAAAAGGCACTTTTGACATCCATTTGAAAGAGTTTGAAATCCATGATGCAAGCATATGCAAGTAACATTCTAATGGCTTCTAGTCTAGCTACGGGAGCATACGTTTCTTCATAATCTATACCTTCTTCTTGATTATAACCCTTAGCTACAAGCCTAGCCTTGTTTCTTATTATTAAGCCCCTTTCATCAAGTTTGTTCCTAAAAACCCATTTGGTGCCAATTATTGGATGATCATTGGGCCTTGGGACTAATTCCCAAACTTGATTCCTTTCAAATTGATTTAATTCATCTTGCATGGCCAAGATCCAATGTTCATCATTAATGGCCTCATTTATGTTTTTAGGTTCAACTTGAGAAACAAAAGCCATATGATTACATGCATCTCTAAGAGAGTTACGAGTGATTACCCCTTTTGATACATCACCTATCACTTTGTCAAGAGGATGATATCTTGATGTTTTCCATTCCTTGGGAAGATCCATGATTTGAGAGTCCTCTTGTCTTGGGGAATCATATGGGCTTTCTTCTTACTTCTTGACTTCTTCTTCTTGATTTCCAAGGTGAATTCTTGCAAGGTTTTCTGCAACATCATCAACAAGCTCCTTTCTTGGCTCGTTTGGGTTAGTCTCATCAAATGCAACATGTATGGACTCTTCTATGGTCATTGTTCGTTTGTTATAAACCCTAAAGGCCTTACTATGTATAGAATAACCAAGAAAGATTCCCTCATCAGATTTTGCATCAAACTTCCCCAAGTTATCCTTTCCATTATTTAGAATAAAACATTTACATCCAAAAACATGAAAATGTGAGACATTTGGTTTCTTTCCTTTGTATAATTCATAGGGGGTTTTCTTTAAAATTGGCCTTATTAGAGCCCTATTCATAACATAACAAGCGGTGTTAACCGCATCCGCCCAAAAATACTTAGGAAGGTTGGCCTCATTGAGCATAGTTCTTGCCATTTCTTCTAAAGATCGATTTTTTCTTTCTACAACACCATTTTGTTGTGGTGTTCTAGGGGCTGAAAAATTATGCTCAATGCCATGTTCATCACAAAACGTTTCAAATTCATGGTTTTCAAATTCACCACCATGATCACTTCTTATGGATGCAATACAAAAACTTTTTTTGTTTTGGATAACTTTAGCAAGCTTATTGAATGATTGAAAAGCATCATTTTTGTGAGATAAAAACAATGTCCATGTAAACCTAGAGAAATCGTCCACAATCACTAAGGCATAGTAATTCCCACCAAAGCTCATAGTTCTAGAGGGACCAAAAAGATCCATGTGCAAAAGTTGTAGAGGTCTTGAAGTTGAAACCACATTTTTAGCTTTAAAAGAGACCTTTACTTGTTTTCCCTTTTGACATGCATCACAAAGTTTGTCTTTTTCAAATTTGAGCTTTGGAAGACTAATTACTAGTTCTTTAGAAACTAATTTGTTTAAGTGATCCATGTGAATGTGAGCAATTCTTCTATGCCATAACCATGAATTATTTTCTCTAGTCATAAAGCAATTAGCATCATTTGAGAAAATGTCATCAAGGCTAATCATATATATGTTATTGACCCTATGACCAACAAACCTAACATGTTTATCATCCTTACTCTCAATTATGCAACAATTTGAATCAAATATAACTCTATTGCCTTTATCACATAATTGACTAATACTAAGCAAATTATGTTTAAGTCCTTCAACAAGTAAAACATTATCAATAGATGATGAAGGAGTCTTACCAACTTTGCCAATTCCAAGAATCTTCCCTTTGTTGTTGTCACCATATGTGACATGACCATGTTTCTTGAGAGTAAGGGAGGAGAACTTGGACCCATCACCGGTCATGTGCTTGGAGCAACCACTATCAAGATACCAATTTGAGCTCTTAGTCTTCAAGCACACCTACAACACACATTCAAGTTTTAACTTTTGGTACCCAAATTGTCTTGGGTCCTTGTGTGTTAGAGTTAGGCATGGTGCCTTTAGGAACCCAAACCCTTTTTATTCCAACTTTAGTATTTATATTCTTTCTAACATTGCAAGTGGATGCACTATGCCCTTTCCTACCACAATGAACACATTTGATAAAGGGGGTACTTGAAGTTTTAGATGGAACAAAGAAATTATTGTAGGATTTTTGATGATTATTTGGATTGTATCCCAATCCGGCTTTTTGAAAAACACACCTTTGTTTGCTTAGTAGCATGTTCAAATTATCTCTTCCCATAGTAAATTTTGCAAGAGTGTTTTTCAAGTCCTCAATTTCTTTTTCAAAAGCTTTACATGATAAACAAGGTAATGATATGGATGCATTATCATGTGAGGAACAAGTCATGCATGATGAATTAGCATCTATGAGTCCTAAGGTCTCATTTTCAATTTTAAGTTCATTTATCTCCTTAGTTAAAGTAGAAACTTTGTTTGTCAATAGGGAGATTGTTTTATTTGAAGATAAAATCATTTTAGTGAGTCTCAAGGATTCATCATGCAATTCTTGAAAGGCATCTTGCAATTCATCATAAGTAGGTGGAGGTTCTAGGTTAGAAGAGGTTACCTCGGTGTCGCTTTCTCCACCTTCTTCTCCTTGAGCCATGAGGCAAAGATGGGCTTCTTCATTTTCCGAGTTGTCGGAAGAACTTAAGTCATTGTCCTCCCAAGCTATGTATGCTCTTCTTCCTTTCTTTTCCTTGGAGGGTCTTTTCTCAAACTTCTCCATCTTCTTGAGATATGTAGGACACTCCATTTTCATATGCCCCGATTTTCCGCATTCGTAGCATTTTGGAGGAGTAGAGGATCCTTCTCCTTTGTGATATGCTTTCTTTTGAGGAAAGGGTGGTCTTCTTTGAAGTCCCTTTTTCTTTAGGAATCTTCCGAATTTTCTCACAAGGAGACTAAGATTCTCCTCACTTAGTTCAATATTTTCAGCATCCTCTTCACCATCTTCATCATCATCTTCAAGTATGGAAAAGGTGGCTTTGAGTGCAATTCCCTTTTTCTTCTTATCTTGCTCCTCATTTTGACTTAATCGGTTTAGTTCCAACTCATGCTCTTGAAGCTTTCCAAAAAGAGTGGCCAAAGTCATTGCGGTAAGATTCCTTGATTCCGATATTGCCGTCACCTTGGGTTGCCAATTTCTGCTCAAACATCTCAAAACTTTGTTAATAAGATCTTCATTGGCAAAAGTTTTTCCCAATGAAGCAAGATGATTAATTATATGAGTAAAACATTTTTGCATTTCTTGAATGCTTTCCCCTTGGTTCATTCTAAACAATTCATATTCGTGAGTGAGTGTGTTAATCCTAGATCTTTTTACCTCACTTGTACCTTCATGAGTTACTTGCAATGTATCCCACATTTCTTGAGCGGTCTTACAATTTGACACCCTAAAGAACTCATCATATCCTAAAGAGGTAGTAATGATATTCTTGGCTCTCAAGTTGTATTGAACCTTTTTCTTGTCATCATCGGTCCATTCATTTCTTGGTGTATTTGTTCTAACACCATCAACTAGACGTGTGGGGATAAAAGGACCATTTTCAACAGATCCCACACATCAATATCAATAGCTTCAATAAAAATCTTCATTCTTTCTTTCCAATATGCATAACCGTCCCCATTGAAAAAGGAGGCCTATTTATAGAAGAACTTTCATTAGAAAAACCATTTGAAGCCATCTTTACTCTTGAAGCGGCTAAGCTCTTTATACAAGAGTCTAGCTCTGATACCACTTGTTACCAAGTGGCTTCAATACTCAAGAGGGGGGTGAATTGAGTTTGTAAAACAAGTTCGTAATTCTTTCAAAAAACACTTGACTATTGATTTTCGTTGAAGCTATTGACTAATTGAAATGAATGAATTGATAAGAACAATGTATATTGCTTAATAACCAACCAAGGGAGAAGTAATCAAGTAAGAGTACAAGCAATGCACAAATATAAAGAGAAGGGTTTAGAGAAAACAAACTCAATCGTTTATCCTGGTTCGATCACCAATCCACTTGTGATCTACGTCCAGTCCCCAAGCAACAACTTGAGATTTTCCACTATATCTTCAAGCTTCAATAGGTGCTTGAATACCTTTACAAACTTGAGCCCTCAACTCCTTGGGATGCCTCACCCTTGAGCTTGAGTCTATTCAAACAAAGGGATGCCTCACCCTTTACAAATTGAGGGATGCCTCACCCTCTATCTTATACAGCAATTTAGATTGAATTTGAGAAGCTCTCACTAGAGTAGATGATACAAATTGAAGTTCTAATAATGCTCACAAAGATATCTCAAAAATTGGACAAAAACAGAGCAAGAAAGATTTCAGAGTTTGATTCTCGTATGATGTGTTGCTATGATGTTTTTAGGTTCAAGAACAACCCTTAATGATGCCCCAGCCATTGTATTTAAAGCCCATTCATTAAAAGAGCCGTTGGGGGTGGTTAAAGCCAAGTATTAAATGCATTCAATATAGCCGTTGGGCATGTCAGAACCTTAGTAATCGATTACAAGACTTTGGTAATCGATTACATGGAAAATACAACGTGTTCTTGGCTTTCTGGGCTTGTGGTAATCGATTACATGACCTGTGTAATCGATTACACGCCCTCTGACTTCATGGTAATCAATTACAATATTGATGTAATCGATTACATGGCCCTTTTGGTCGTGTTCTTGGCTTTCTGGGAACATGGTAATCGATTACATGACTTGGTGTAATCGATTACACGTTCTCTGACTTTCTGGTAATCGATTACAATATTGATGTAATCGATTACATGCCCCTTTTGGTCGTGTTCTTGGCTTTCTGGGAACATGGTAATCGATTACATGACTTGGTGTAATCGATTACACGTTCTCTAACTTTCTGGTAATCAATTACAATATTGATGTAATCGATTACAAGGCTTCTGTTTAGCTTGTAATCGATTACTAAACTCTGGTAATCGATTACACTATACCTTAAACTTATTTTTCAAGCCTTAAAACTATTTTATATCATTCCTAAGCTTTAGAAAACATAGATTAAACAAAATGTAGCATTGTTTGGCATGATCCAGGATAAAAGAAGTTCTCTTTTTAGGAATTTATCTTTGAAACCCATATTGATTAAAATCATTTTTGAAAAATCATTTGAGATATCTTTGGAGCATTTAACATTGATGTACTTATGCCTATATCTAAGCCTCTTGATTTCTTCCTTTGATACTTGGCTTTCTCATTTGCTCTTTGTTCTTCATCTTTGACTTTGTTATCATCAAAAACCATTTGACATGCTTCGAGACACATGCATTCACATAGATGATGTGAAACTTTGGGCTGTGCTAGGTAGTATAGGCCCTTATTCATGTTTATTTTCTTTTCCTTTGCCGTTTATATAGACCTAATTGCCTGTGTTTACTTTTCAGAGAGCTTGGCCGAGATGTCTGAAGAAAGAAACGCTCTGGCTCTCTTGAAGCGTTGAGGGCCAGGAGTAAACCGGGGTCTTCAGACCCTGTCGCGGACGCGGTGCCAGTCTCATTACCCCGTCGGAATGAGGTGTCGATCGCGGAGAGGGAACCGATCCCAGTGGAGGATTCCCCCCCACGTGCAGGGCGTAAGAGGAAAGCAGCTGGTGAGGGGCAGTCAAGTGACTGGAGTAAGAAGCCCGCAGTTGAGGAAGGCGTCGACCCGAGTAGTGGGGGGCCAATCAACCTGTACCGCGAGAATCTGGATCCCCGTGAGTTCATTGATAACTTCTTCCTAGATGAAGAAGTAGAGGCTAAACTGGCCCCACGTAGCAGTAAGGATGCTCTCTGTTGCTTCCAGACTCTTGGGCTCCGTCTTGCCATGGAGGCTCAGTACTTGGAGTATGTGATCGAGGACAACGAGCAGAAGGTTGCTGCCGCGGAGTAAGGTGAAAACCAAGCTCTTAGGGAAAATGAGGAGGTTGTTCGGGCCAAAAAGGAGGCTGTAAAGGCCAAAAATGATGTTAAGGCCTTGAACTGAGAGCTGAGGAATGAAGTGGCCACCCTAAAAGATGCAGTGAAGGAGAAGGAGGCCAGCTTGGCGGAAGTCAGAAGGGGTATGGCTGAGTTAAGAGCTGAGAATGAAGGCCTTTGCTCTGAGTATAACGTCTTGGCGGTCAGGTTACTACCCTGAAGGGCGATGTCGGGACTCTCATTACTGTTTGCACCGATATCAAGGAATAACAATTCCGGAACGCCATTAAACAAGTTCAGCTCTTCAATCCCGAGGCTGATCTGGTTCTGAATTCTCTGGACTCCGGGAAGGTCGTCTAGAATGGCCAACTCATCGTTCCTTGTCTTGCTACTACGGGTCCAAGTGTTGGAGATTCTTCTACCTAGGTTCGTAGTCCAGACCCTCCCGTGGAGTGATTCAGCTGTTTTATTCTTGTCCCCTGCATGGGGTTTTATTTTTTGTATGGACAAATGTCGCCCTTGTTTTTTCGGAGTTTGCAATTGAATCGACTCTTGTTGTATTTCTTTGTTTTATTTTGGGGGTCCAACGCCCCTTGGGAATTTGGACGAGGCCGTAGTCTGGGTCCAACGCCTACTTTGGTTGAGCGCCTCGTGGCTCTCTTTAGGACTTAGTGTGATACGAGATTTTATAAACCTTGGCTTAGGATCTGATGTCTAAAGTGGTTTGGCATTTTGGATCTGAGCCTAAGGTAAAAAATCTTGTCTGGGGTCTATTACCTTCTGTTTAGGTATTTTGGATGCTGCGTGACTTTGGTTTAGGGACTGGTCTATGCCGGGGTCTTTCGTGCTCATGGTTTGGTGCGAGAATTTTTCTAATTCGGGATTTTTCTACTGCACTCCCTATCTAGCACAAGACAATTTCCCGGGTGGTACCATGGGTCTTTCGTGCTTATGGTTTGGTGCGAGAATTTTCCCAAGTCGGGATTTTTCTGCTACACGACCTATCTAGCAAGACAGCTTCGCGGTTGGTACGATGAGTCTTGGGTCTATGTGGTCGGTCTTCAAAAACTCCATTTACCAAATTGTGCTAACTTTGTGATGAATGTTTCATTAAATATCCTGAAGGATAATGTCTATACAATAATTTGTGCAAATCAGACATAAAGAAGACTAGGAGACTAGGCCTCGAAAGGCACTTAACTGTACTACTTTCTGAGTTTGTCTGCATTCCAAAAGTTCTTCACTGGCTTGCCTGTCAATGTTTCTAGGATGTAAGCTCCTTTTTCGGTACTAATTACGATACGGTAGGGGCCTTCCCAGTTAGGGGCTAACTTCCCTTGGGAGGCATTCCTTCCACCGATGTCAGCTCTTCGAAGTACGAGATCGCCTGGCTGGAATCTTCTGGGGACGACCTTCAGGTTGTACCAAGCTGCTTTTCTTTGCTTAGTTGCGGCATCGTGTATGTGTGCAATGCACCTTTTTTCCTCCAACAGATCCAAGTCTTCCTTGATTAACCCGGGGTTGTTATCTGGTGAGAAGTTCTGGAGACGCCAGCTCGGTTCCCCTATTTCCACCGGGATCATTGCTTCATATCTGTAGGTTAGCTTGAATGGGATTTCACCCGTTGTGGAGTAGGGGGTGGTTCGGTAGGCCCAAAGGATGTGGTCTAACTTTTCGGCCCAATTTCCTTTAGCTTCGTTCAGTCTTCTCTTTAACCCCCTAACAATAACACGGTTGGCCGCCTTAGCTTGCCCGTTTGTTCGGGGGTTTTCCATGGAATTGCAGTGGTGTTTTATCTTTAACCCGGCAAGTAGTTCTTCGAACCTCTTTTCCTTGAACTGCGTCCCATTATCTGTTACAATGGACTCCGGCACCCCGAATTTGGTAATAATATGGCGCCAGGTGAACCTTTGAATCCGGGCCGAGGTGATGATGACCAAGGGCTCTACTTCTATCCACTTAGTAAAATAGTCCACGGCTACGACCAACAACTTCAACTGCTTGGGCGCTTGAGGGAAGGGGGCCAAGATATCCATACCCCATTAGTAAAAAGGCCAGGGTATGGATGTCGTGGACAGTTCCTCTGGCGGGGCGTGATATGTTACCTAAGTGACTTCAGTACTCAAGAGGGGGTGAATTGAATAATTAAAACTTTTTCGCAAATCCTTTTTAACACGAATTTCTCGAAGCAATATAATGAATATATATAAAGATGATAAAATACCTTAAGAACAGTAAATAAATAATTAAGCAATAATAAATAAATTATGATAAATAAAGAGATAAAGAAAAGGAAAAGCAGACACGATATTTATCCTGGTTCGACCACCAACCACTTGTGGCCTACGTCCAGTCCCCAAAACACAGTTCAAGATTTTACACTATTCAATACAAGCTTAAAACAGGTGCTTGCAACTTTTACACAATAGGGATACCTCACCCTATTTACTAGAGGGATACCTCACCCCCTTTGAAAGATACCTCACCTTCTTTACAACAAGGGATACCTCACCCTTTTATTGAGGGATACCTCACCCTCACACAATCACTAAGGGATACCTCACCCTTTACAAAAGCAGAAAATAGATGAAATAGAAAACTCTCACAAAGAGTAAATGATATAACTTGAAGCACTATGGAGCTTTTTAAGGATATCTCAAAGTTTTGGCAAAAAGAGCATAGAAAAATATGTAAAATTGAAAACCACGTTTTAGCACAAGCAAAGAATGATTCAGATTATTGGGCAACCTTCAGAAGAGACCCAAGGTCTCTATTTATAGAGCAATGAACAAAAGAGCCGTTGGGTGCCATTAAAACCATATTAAATGCAAGAACGTTGGCTGCCATTTTCAAAAACCAGAGCAGAGTCTCGTGGTTTATTCGAATACCATCAGGGGGTATTCGAATACCTCTGTCAAAACTTATTTAAAAAATTGATCAAAGCAGGGTTATTCGAATACCGACCATGGGTATTCGAATACCTCGGTTAAAAGAGGTATATTCTGAAATCAATTTATTCGAATACCACATGGGTTATTCGAATACCTTACATTCTAAAACAGATTTTGAGAAGCTCTGTATTCGAATGCCATGCATGGCATTCAAATACCTCTGTTGAAAATATAATACGTATGAATTTGAAAACCATTCTATTCGAATACCTCATGGGGTATTCGAATACCCCTGATATAAAATCAGTTTTAAATACTTTTAAATGTCCAGAAAATGATTCTTTAAGTTTGGAAAAATAATTTTGAAAACATTTCTTTGTAACCAAAAATAATGGGCTATCCAAAAGGCTCCTTACAAAGATCCTAAGTCCTAAACTATTCTTGAAGGTCTTGGACTTGGTCTTGCCATCATCTTAGTGTTTGTTATCATCAAAACAACTATCCATGTCAGCTAGTCAATTACATTCTCCCTCTTTTTGATGATGACAAACTATCATTGAGAAAAGCATCAGTTCATATAAATTGGAATTCGCAAAGTTGTTTAGAGATACTTACTCCCCATCTTTTTTCATAAGAGGTGATTTATATCAGAGATGTGCACAGCAACTCCCCCTTACTTTTGGAATCCAATTTTCATTTTTGTCTTACCAAACTTTTTACATTTTCTCGACTTTTCTCAAACAAAGAATTCAAGCTTTTTCTCCCCCTTTTGTCATGATCAAAAAGATGGGGCAAGATAAAGCATAAGGCTAAACAGAGTATATTCCAGTCCAACAAGATATGTTCATTTATAGCATACAAGAATAGCAACAGAGTTTAATTTTATAAATTTAGCAATATAAGCTCAATATTCAGCACATGAGCAAAGATATATTCATTCATAGAACAGCTAATTGCATTGTATTATCATAAAAAAAAATCATTACATTTACCTACGAGAATTACTTATATGATACCACTTGTTATCAAATATAACCACTTGTTGTCAATTTCTTATGAATCTGTCATATATCAAAAGAATCATAGATATTAAATATTTTACCTTGATGAAATATGCTATAGGGATCAGAGCATTGTATAGAATTAACATTATTTACCTTATATGCAATGACAACATTAGCAAGATAATATCCAATTTGGCATTTTTGTCAATGCTAAGCATGCTACTCATGTAAGAAAAAATATTTAGACATTTAAGATAATCTTGAGCTTTCTTCCATTGAGTATTTCTTTTCAATGTACTTGAAGAAAGTCCCCTCATATCCTCTTCATTCATTTCCCTCAAGTTGAATAATCTTTTTCATTTAGGAGTTTGCTTGAGGTAGTTATAACCCTACAAAATAATTCAAAGTATTTTCTTTGGTATCCATTAATTTTTTTGGATCCATAGAGGTTAGTCAAACTCATAAGCACGTAAACATTCAAAATAATAAGGCAAAAACAACAAATGAGTTCACAAAGGCAAAAGATATTTTATTGATTAATTTGGCCAATTAACCACTTGTTTGTTACCACTTGTTACTACTTGTTATTATGTTCATACCATTTTGTTTGATACCACTTGTTGCACTTGTTCATATATTTATTAAAACAGTAGCCAATTACATTAAGCATTTATCTTACAAAGAATTTAAATATGCAGCATATTTTTAAGAAAAAGAAGGTACAAGAACAAGCTAAGAAATATGCATTTAAGAACATCATGTAATTTTTATTTAGGCTCAAAAGAAATAAGATATATTTCGTCAAAAGCATGTCATCCAGAGAGTCAAATATTTTTACATTGCATTTGCATAAAAAAGAATAGAAACAGAACAGAGATCACGACGTAAATTTGGCTTTCAGCCATGTGGTATTCGAATACCTCTTGATGTATTTGAATACCCACCACAGAAAAGAAGACAAGGCAGGTGCAAGTATTCGAATGCCTTAGAAGGTATTTGAATGCTCCAGAGGCATGTGAGAAACACTGATATGATAAGTTTCTGGGTATTCGAATAGCTATATTAGTTATTCGAATACTCTAGCTTATAAAACTATAAGAACGTTGTACTGATGTATGGTATTCGAATACCATAGGAAGGTATTCGAATGGACCTATCAGAAAAAAACAAATTTTACACGTATAAAGCAATGGTATTCGAATACCGTAGGAAGGTATTCGAATAACTTAAATATAAAAACACATATTTTACGTCCAGAAAGGTATATTTGAGATATGAAAGCTTACCTTTTGATGGAAACACTTATATATATGAAAAGAAATACAAGTCCTAGCTTGATAGAGACAAGGAGGAAAGCTTAGAATTATTTCCAGTCTTGTGCTTGTAGCAACTATTTTCAAAATGCCAAAGTCAGCTCTTGGCCTTCAGGCACACCTACAACACATTTCAATTTGTGGCTTTTGATACCCAAATTTTCTTGGGTCCTTGAATGTCAGTTTTGGGTATAGTACCCTTAGGAACCCATACCATTTTAGTTCCAATTTTTGTGTTAATGTTTTTCCTTGCATTGTATGTTGATGGACTATGACCCTTTTTCCCATAATAAAAACATTTATTAAACGGGCTACTAGAAGTACTTGAATAAATAAAGAAATTTTTATACGGTTTGTGCTGATTTTTCGGGTTATAACTAATTCCAGCTTTTTCAAAAACAACCATTTGTTTTACTAATATGATATTTAAATTATCTCTTCCGAGAGTGAATTTAGCAAGAATGTTATTTAAATTTTCAATTTCTTTGTCAAGAAAATGACATGAAGAACAAGACAAAGAAGTAGAAGCATGTGAGGAATAAAATGAGCATGCATCAATTAATCCTAATATCTCATTTTTAATTTTTAATTCTTCAATTTCTTTATTCAAAATTAGAATTTGATTTTTCAAAGAAGAAATAGTTTTCTTAGATGAAGAAATTAATTTTGTGAGCCTTATCGATTCGTCATGCAATTCTTCGAAAGCTTCTTGAAGTTCATCATAAGAAGGAGATAAGTCAAAGTTAGAAATTACCTCAGTGTCGTTTTCTTCTTCTTCTTCTCCTTTGGGCATAAAGCATAGATGGGCTTCCTCACTATCTGAGCTGTCAGATGAGTCCATGTCATTGTCATCCCAAGCTATGTAGACTCTTCTTCCTTTTCTTTCCTTCGATGGCTTCTTTTCAAATTTCTTTGGGGAAAGAGGCGGTCTTCTTTGTGTTCCTTTCTTTTTGAGAAACCTTCCGAATTTCTTCACTAGAAGACTGAGGTTTTCTTCATTTAACTCAATGTTGTCCATGTCATCTCCATCATCTTCTTCTTCATTATTGATAGTGGAGGTGGTGGCTTTAAGTGTAATCCTTTTATTTTTCTTATCGTGTTCCTCACTTTGGTCAAGCCTGTTAAGTTCTAATTCGTGCCCTTGAAGTTTGCCAAATAGAGTAGCTAAGGACATGGTTGTCAAGTCCCTTGATTCTGAAATTGCTGTTACCTTTGGTTGCCAAATCCTGCTTAAACATCTCAACACTTTGTTAATTAAATCTTCGTTAGAAAAATTCTTTCCTAATGATGCAAGATGATTTATTATGTGGGTGAACCTCTTTTGCATTTCCTGAATGCTTTCAGCATGGTTCATTCTAAATAATTCATATTCACGAGTTAGAGAATTAATTCTTGACCTCTTAACTTCACTAGTACCCTCATGGGTAACTTGTAAAGTGTCCCACATTTCTTTAGCAGTTTTGCAATTTAAAATTCTAAAAAATTCATCATGTCCCAAAGTTGCGGTAATAATGTTTTTGGCTACCAAGTTATTTTGAACTTTTCTTTTATCATCTTTAGACCAATCATTTCTAGGTGTCTCGGTTTTTATACCATCAACAACTCGTGTAGGTATAAATGCGCCATTTTCGATAGCATCCCACACATCTAGATCAGTAGCCTCGATAAAGATTTTCATTCTTTCCTTCCAATATGTATAACCATCCCCATTGAAAAAGGGTGGTCGATTTATGGAGGTTGCTTATGAAAAACCATTTGATGAAGCCATGTACTCTTGAAGTGGCTAAGCTCTTTATATAAGAATCTAGCTCTGATACCACTTGTTACCCAAGTGGCTTCAGTACTCAAGAGGGGGGTGAATTGAGTAATTAAAACTTTTTCACAAATCCTTTTTAACATGAATTTCTCGAAGCAATATAATGAATATATATAAAGATGATAAATACCTTAAGAACAGTAAATAAACAATTAAGTAATAATAAAAAAAATTATGACAAATAAAGAGATAAAGAGAAGGAAAAACAGGCACGATATTTATCCTGGTTCGACCACCAACCACTTGTGGCCTACGTCCAGTCCCCGAAACACAGTTCGAGATTTTTCACTATTCAATACAAGCTTAAAACAGGTGCTTGCAACCTTTACACAATAGGGATACCTCACCTTATTTACTAGAGGGATACCTCACCCCCTTTGAAGGATACCTCACCTTTTTTACAATAAGGGATACCTCACCCTTTTACTGAGGGATACCTCACCCTCACAAAATCACTAAGGGATACCTCACCTTTTACAAAAGTAGAAAATAGATGAAATAGAAAACTTTCACAAAGAGTAAATGATACAACTTGAAGCACTATGGAGCTCTTTAAGGATATCTCAAAGTTTTGGCAAAAAGAGCATAAAAAAATATGTAAAATTGAAAACCACGTTTTAGCACAAGCAAAGAATGATTCAGATTATTGGACAACCTTCAGAAGAGACCCAAGGTCTCTATTTATAGAGCAATGAACAAAAGAGTCATTGGGTGCCATTAAAACCATATTAAATGCAAGAACGTTGGCTGCCATTTTCAAAAACCAGAGCAGAGTCTCATGGGTTATTCGAATACCATCAGGGGGTATTCGAATACCTCTGTCAAAACTTATTTAAAAAACTGATCAAAGCAGGGTTATTCGAATACCGGCCATGGGTATTTGAATACTTCAGTTAAAAGAGGTATATTCTGAAATCAAGTTATTCGAATACCACATAGGTTATTCGAATACCTTACATTCTAAAACAGATTTTGAGAAGCTCTGTATTCGAATGCCATGCATGGTATTCGAATACCTCTGTTGAAAACATGATACGTATGAATTTGAAAACCATTCTATTCGAATACCTCATGGGGTATTCGAATACCCCTGATATAAAATCAGTTTTAAATACTTTTAAATGTCCAGAAAATGATTCTTTAAGTTTGGAAAAATAATTTTGAAAACATTTCTTTGCAACCAAAAATAATGAGATATCCAAAAGGCTCCTTACAAAGATCCTAAGTCCTAAACTATTCTTGAAGGTCTTGGACTTGGTCTTGCCATCATCTTCCTGTTTGTTATCATCAAAACAACTATCCATGTCAGCTAGTCAATTACATGATAGTGGTCGGAGTGCCGTTGGCATTTATCGCATACTTGGACGTGCGCAAGGGAGTCTGCTTCCATCGTGGGCCAGTTGTAGCCGGCCCTGAGTACCCCGAGTAAGCGTCCATGAAGGACAGTATCCAGAAGCCGGAGGAGCTATTAACTAACTTGTCAATATTTGGGAGGGGGTACGGATCTTTAGGACACGCTTTGTTCAGGTCGGTGTAGTCCACGCACATCCTCTATTTCCCGTTTGACTTTTTAACCAGGACGACGTTCGAGAGCTAAGTGGTGTACGAGATTTCTCTTATAAAGCCAGCATTTAGTAACTCCTTGGCTTGCTCTTCGATGGCTTGTTGCCTCTCGGGGCTAACTTTTCTCTTCTTCTGGGAGACCTACTTTGCATCACGTTTAATAGATAAACGATGGCAGATGAAAATGGGGTCAATCCCAGGCATGTCGGCGGAAGTCCAGGCGAAGAGATCCTTGTTTTTCTGTAAGAGCTTTATCAGCTGGATCTTTTCCTGCTCTTCGAGGTTTGCTCCTATCATGGTGACTTGGTCGGGTTTGTCGTCCAGCTGGAGTGGGATCAATTCCCCTTCGGGTTGGGGTCTCGTACCTCGGATCTCTTCACGGACATCCAACTCGGTCATCAAAATGTTGACTTGATCGTGGGTGGGGCTGGATCTTCGTGCCTTTGTTTTTCTGGAGGCCCTACTGATCTTCAAGCTCTCATTATAGCATTTGCGGGTTGCGATTTGGTCGCCCTTAACCGTGACCACTTCATAGTTCCTGTTGAGGAACTTCATGGCCTGGTGGGCAGTAGAGACCACAGCGGCAATGTCGTTTAGCGTAGGGCGGCCCAGGATGATGTTGTAGCCCGAGGGACAATCCACAACTAGAAATCTCACCTTCACCGTTTTGTAGGTGTCGTCGTTACCAGAGTCAGGAAAGTTTCAAAGTAACCTACCGAGATAACTTTTTCTCCAGAGAAACTGGTTAGTTCGCCTTCATACGGTGTAAGCACAGACAGAGGGAACTCCAGTCTCTTAAAGGCATCCATGAACATGATGTCCGCTGAACTCCCCTGATCTACAAAGATACGATGGACTTCGGCGTTAGAGATTATTCCGGATATGACCAGGGGGTCATCATGATCTCGGATAATGTTGCCATAGTCCTTATCGGAGAAGGAGCTGGGTGGTGCATCCTTGTACTCCACGTAGGATTTTCGCAACGAAGTGCCGGATACGCTCAAGACCGCTGTCCGGAGTGCCTTCTTCTGGGAATTATTAGACGTGTCGCCCCCTGCGAATCCCCCTGAGATGGAACTAATGAACCTATCCTTCCTGTTACTTCTGCCTTGAGTATCCCGTTCTTGGTCCTGTCTGTTTTCAAAATTGCGGCGCGGAGGGGTCTGGGATCTTCTGGTAGGACTCCGGCTTCTCCTTGGGCGCTGGTTTGGGCTCCGCCTGGGGCTGCGGCTTCGTCTCCGATCCCGGTGCCTACCGCGGTCTTCTCCTCCTCGGAGACCGCTGATGTACTTTTGCAGACGTCCCTCTTTGATCAGGGACTCGATAACATCCCGGAGTTGATAGCAATCCTTCGTCTCATGGTCATAGCTCTTGTGCCACCTGCAATGTTTCGAAAAGTCCCTCTGGAATTGCTTCTTTACGGGTAGTGGCCTTTTGATGTCCTGGAACTCGGTTTGAAGGACCTCTTTCAAGATTGTCTCTCGAGGGGTGTTCAAAGGAGTATACTTGGAATACTTGGGCCGATACCATTCGTTCTTGGAGGATTCACGGGGCTGGTTGTTATTGTGGTTCTTTTTCTGGTGAACCGGCTCACCTTTCTCCAGATTCTCTTTTGCCCTGGTGACTTCCTCTAGTTTGACATACTTGTTCGCCCGTAAGTGAAACTCATCCAAGCTTGCCGGCTTCTTTTTTGCCAGAGACATGAAGAAGCCCGAGTCAATTCGGAGTCTGTTTTTGGCATAGTGCAGGGCTATCCTGTCGTCCAGGTTTTCAATGGCTACGCAGGCCTGCTTGAACCTTTTAACGTATTCACGCAAGGATTCAAAACTTTCCTGGCGGATCCCGGAAAGGGAGTCAATCGACTTTGGTCATTCTTTTGCTGTGGTGCAGTGTTGTAGGAAACGTTGCGTTAAGTCTTCCCATCCGGTGATCTTTGTGCGTAAGGTGACGAACCAACGGAGGGTGTCCTTCTTTAGGAAGAGGGGGAAAGCTCGGCATAGCAGTTCGGGGGTGTACCCGTAGAGTTGCATGGACTGGGTGTAGGCGTCTAGATGCTCCTAGGCGTCCGTAGTTCCGTCATAGCCTCCAAATTGCTCGGAGGCTTGAAGTTCCTCGGAACCCTGTATGCCATGAAAGCATCAGAGAATTGTTGTTGACGGCCAGGGGCCGGGTTATGGTTTCCATAACCCCCGGCGCCGGCATGCTGGATGGTGCGCTCGTTACGAGCCACATCTCGTTCTCCATTGTCGCTATCTGTCCTCACTGATCTTTCAAGGTTCTCCAACCGACGGCGTTGTTCTTCCAGCTGACACTACTGGCCTTCGATGAGCGCTGTTTGTTGATGCAACAGCTCTCGAAGGTCATTCTTTGTTGTTTCAGATTCGACATTGTCTTCGTAGTGAGATGCATGGTCCATGATATCGTGGGAGGTTCCCAAGCGAGCGTGCATAGGGATCCTAGCCTCGCGATTTGTATTGTTTGCTCCAGCATGAGGAAAGACAAGCCTGTTACGAATTGAAACCCTTCGAGATAGGGCAGGAGATTTAGCAGAGGCTGAAGTCTCGTGTCCATCGTTGAGAGTTTCCACTATAATGGGCCTGTTTCTGGTAGCGGAGGTTTCTGGTGGTGTTACGGAAGGAGGGTCACGTTATGCTGCTGGGCCCTGTATTTGGCCAGGGGCAGCATGCGCAGTGCTTCCCTTCCTCTAGTTGTGTCTTGTGCTCACCATAGTTGACGTAGGAATAGAAGTTTATCTGATTCCCACAGACGATGCCAATGTTCTAAAATAGATTCAGATGGTACCCGAGATAGGTACGAACACGATGATTTCTTCCTTGCGCAGCTGCAGCCGAGCGTATGAAGTCCAGGGGGTGGGTACCTGCAATGGGACTCTAACGCTCAAGTCAGACAATGCACCAGAAGTGTTTAGCAATGAATAGCATATATTCGCAGACCTGTTATTAGGTTAACTTAGCCTGGTATATATGGAGAGCGTGACTGGAATCCTCATGCAATTCACGTAGGACGAAGGTATATCAGGATCGTGCCTTGGCAGAGGTTTCAACCCATGATCGTTGAGGTCTATCTCTGACCTTGTCGGGACTGTCCTACGATCGTTGAGGTCCGTTTCTGACTTTGTCGGGACTGTCCCACGTTTGTGGAGGTCCGTTTCTGATCTGACAGGGCCGTTTCCTTGGTGGTCAATCCTTGTTTTAGGGGGATCCTCATAGGTTTGGCTATCGTGAGTCCGATGCCATGGACCGAGGTCATAAGGCCTTGGCCGGGATGATGATGGTGGAATCCGGTAGTTCATGTATCGGGTCGATCCTTCTGGATGGAACCCTGGACCACGGTCCAGAACAGTTACTATGTATGGCTATATATATCAGCCAATATTATTTTTCTATGAATGCAGAAGAGTTTCTCCCAATTCTCTATATTCTTTCTTTGTTAGCTATAACAACCACAATCTTTTTGGACGCGAGAATCAGAGGAGACAAAAATGGCCAGAGTCTCCTTCTCCCGTGACTTCTATTAGTTAATGTTGCTTTCTTTGAAAAAAAAAAAAATCGTTTTGTTAAGATCACGTAAAAGATGGTTAGGGGAGAACGTCACGTTCTTCCTGGAGCTGTGCTCAATTCAATCTTATTTTTTTCTTGTTTTATTTTATTCTATTTGTTTATTTTATATTTTGATTTTTCTTTTTTATTAAAATATCTCTTTTCAATTTAAATCAATATAAAATTAAAACAAAGTAAATGTTATTATATTATTTTAAAATTATTTATTTATTATTTATTAACAATAGTCTCTCCTTTTACTTTACTATTATATGTTTATTCCTGTGTGGTTTCTCTACACATTTTAATATGAAACTAATATTTATTTCGTCTTCACTATTATTTTTTATCACTTAAATTTATTTTATAAATTGATTTCATTTTTATTGAAGACACGAGACTTCTCATATGAGATCAAACTCATCTAAGCCACGTCTCTCTCTCTCATAAATTGAATAATTTCTCTCTCTCTCTAATCAATTGGAGAAACTATAGAATTATTTCTTTTTATTAATTCCTCAACTCTATTATTCTTTGAGTTTTTGTAAGGACTTTGAATTCTATCCTTTTTCATTATATTTGGACATGAAAAAAAAACAAAACGAGAATGAGAGTGTGCTTTTACTAAGAAAGGGAACAGAGATTAGGAATAAAAATCAATGCTTGTTTCTTTTTATTATTATTTTTTACTTTTTATTTAGAGAGCTTTTTTTATTGGTTGATATTTTATTTTGTTGGTTTAATAAATATTAAAAATATAAATAAATATGCAAAACTTGATTTAATTTATATTTATTATTATTATTATTATTATTATTTTAAGAATAATTATATTTTTGTAATATATAAAATTATTTAAGGCATGAAAATAACAAATATATAAATATTAAATTGGGCTCTAGCCCACCAGTGCACCAAAAAATATTAAATTAATTTTTTAGTATTAATAATATATAAAATATTAATAAATATTAATGTGCATTAAACCAAAAAAATATTATTTTTGTACAATAAAAAAATAAAATAAATAAAAATGTTCCCTAAAATTTATGGGTGGCATATAGTATTAATAAAGATATTTGCATACCATTTTCCTCACATCATTATTATACTACTTTCTTTTTAGATATATAATAAAACAAGAGAAACAAATATTTTAATTCACTCTCTATTTACTTTTTATTTTTTAAACAGGTAAAGTGTAAGCATAGGGTAATTGTTTTGGTGTACAAATATCATTTCTCATCCACAAATATATAATTGCCTTCTGATCAACTCAAGTCAAAAAGCTGAATGTTGTTGATTTTCCGCAAGTGCATTAATCGTACAAATAGTAAATATAGATCATTCCCACAAGGATCAGTTAATTACTAACTTTTACGGCTACTTTGATTATTTAAGCGAATAAAATTAATAGTAAAAGCTAAATTAAAATCAAAACTATAAAGAAAACAAATAAATCAAGAAAAGTCAAGATTCAACCAAGGTTTAAAGGTTTAGAATTGAGAATCCACTACATTATCCCATATGCTAAACTGTAATCCTATCTTTGTTAATGTTCAATTATGTACTTGAAGGCGATTTGTCATAAATTATTTAAAGTCCAATTTCTTGGCACTAAAAACGTGCTAAAACTTCACTAACTCCATTCTCATGGCAATTAATCTAAGTTCTAACCCATTAAGATTCATGACAATTGTTTAACCCTCGAAGGTTTTAAGTCTATGTCTAGGTCTTAATTCCTAAGTTTAATTCTTGGATTATCAAGCAATTAGATTTCATCTTTTGATCATTTACCTAAAGCTTAAGATCATATAAATATGACCGGCAACATGCCACAAGCATTAAGAACACTAAAAATGAATCAATAACAATAATTTCATTAACAAAGAATTAAATTAACAATTCAACATAAAGAAATAGAGAGTTTCATCTCAATCCTAGAAAAAAGGGGTTTAGCCACTCATGACAATTGAAGCATAAACAAGAACAAAAGGTAAAGAAACAACCATGATTCTAAAATAAAAGAGAAGATGGAGAAGATGAAGATGGAGAAGAAGTCTTCAATGGTTGATCAATGCTCTTGCTCTTGTCTTTAGAATCCTAGCCTCCAATCCTTGTGCCTCTCAAAGTTTCTTGTAGTCTCTAGCCAAAAGTCTCTAGCCAAAAGGTTTCTTTAGGTTTGGTGTTTTTACTCAATTTATAATGATTTTGGGCCAAAATTCCTTTTTTTTTCACGTTAGGAAGGGTCACATGGTCGTGTCTCCCTTCGACATCGTCATGTGAGCCTTAAAAATAGCGTAATTTTAACGTTCGGGGGAGACACAGTCATGTAACGTTGAGACACGGTTGTGTCTCAAAGTTAGAAGCTTTATGAGCTTAAGATACGGTCGTGTCTGGTGCCACAACGTTGGGGGAGACATGGCCGTGTCTCCCATAGACACAATTGTGTCTCAATGTTACACAGTTGTGTCGAACTCTTGAGTAGGAATTAGCATTTGTGGTCTTCATGAAAGTTATAGATCTTTTTCTTAGCTTTCCAATGACGCCAAGATCACCTCGTTTCGACTTCTGTAGCACAAGTTATGCTCATTTTATCTCACAAAGGTAAAAAACTCTGCGAATCTTAATCATATAAATTCTGAGCTCAACTCCATTATAATAGATCCATCCAAAGCTTCATAAAACTATGTCAAAATATCTCTTTTGGACCTAAAAACATAGAAAAAGACCAATCATGAGATACCAAGGATAAATAGAATAAATGTGGCATAAATTCTAACATAAATCAATCAAAGCACACCTAAATCCACCTCAAATCAAGCACAAGATGTATATATTTTATTCACACATCAAATTCTCCCACACTTGAACATTGCTTGTCCTCAAGCAAATAGTAGGAATCAAAATCAAGATTAAACTCAACATCAAGAAACATGAATCAAGGGAAATTCTAAAATGTAAAAATTCAATTAAGCTCAACAATCAATCCAATTAAGCGATATTGTTTAGCACTTAATACAATTAGAGGCTTGAGTCTAGCTTACACCTTTTTTCTTTACCAACCATTTGAGATCACTCATCTTTCCATCTCTCAAGTGTTTAAGGGCAAAGAGATCACTCAGATTTCTCTTAACAAATGCATGACCATAAGCTTGATTATCAATCTCATTTCTATTTTCAAGTTCACATACATAACATGAATCAAAAGGACTTCCATATGTTGTAATGAGGCCAAGGGTTCAGTAAATTGTAGAAAAAATGAATAAAGGTAAAGAAAGTTTATGGATAAAACTATACAAAGCAGAATCAGGTTGAAAAGACGATTAATAGAGCATAATGCACAAAGTCATTCTCACTTTCAACTAGATTTTTCTCACAATTCTTCACCAATAGTCCTTTTTATTTCTTTTTTTTCCTTTTCATCATTTCATTCTCCTTCTCTTTTTTTTTTTATTTAACCCTTGAGGTTGAAAACAATCTTTTTATAACTTATCAATTACCACATTAGCTGCTCAGAAGAAATTCAACCTGATTAATCAATAAGGTATCCAAGAAAATCAATTACAGGCTAAAATTGGGCAACTAATGGATCATTTATCAATGCAACTCTGGAAGTCATGAAAGAATTAAGCCTAGGTGCCTCAATCATGTTCAAGTATGTATGTGAATCAATAAAATCTCAACAAGATATCAAATCAAGTTCTAGCATGTGATTGGCCATGTGATAATGAAGATTAGTTTTGATGATCACAAACATAAAGATGAAAAGAAGATCAAGTAAAGATGATAAGAAGATGATGAGAAGACCAAGTCCAAGCTATTCAAGTATAGCCTTAGGACTTAGAGTCTTTTGTATGGAAGCCTCTCTAGATATCTCATTGATTTGAAAAGCTAAACATGTTTTCCAAATATATTTAGATGGCTTTGAAAATAATCAAAATGTGTTTGAAAACATCCTGGAAAAATTTACAAGGTTTAACAAGTTTTACAAAAGGATTACTTTGTTTTTCAAACAGGTTTATTCGAATAACCCTAACTTTATTCGAATAACAGCTTTCAAATCCTGCTATGCACTTCTATTTTTTAAAGTGCTATTCGAATAACACTATTGTTATTCGAATAGAAGGTTTTTAGAATGACTTTTATAAGATGAGCTATTCGAATAAACCCATGGTTATTCGAATAGATCTTGTTTTTGTGAAATGGTTTTAAATAGAGTTATTCGAATAACTCTAAGGCTATTCGAATAACGTTTATCAGAACTGATTTTCTCGAGGCTTTTTACGCTGTGTTATTTGAATAACTTCTATGGCTATGCGAATAAAACACGAGGCTCTGTCTTTGTTTTTTTAAAAGAGACAACCAACATCTCTGCATTTATGTCATGCATTTATTACCCAACGACTCTTTTCTTCAAAGCTCTATAAATAGAGACCTTGGGTCATCTTGCAATAAGCCTAACAATCTGAATCATTCTTTGCTTGCTTGAAAATGTGATTTATAATTTTCTCATATTTTATGTGCTCTTTTAGCCAAAACTTTGAGATATCCTTAGAGAGCTCGGTTAGTGCTTCAATTTGTATTATTTGCTCTTTGAGAGAGTTTCTATCATACAAATGCTTTATTAATTCTGTAAAAGGAGTGAGGTATCCCTTTAGCGAAAAAAAGGGTGAGGTATCCCTTGTTGTAAAAAATGTGAGGTATCCTTCTAAGATTGTAAATGGGGTAAGCTATCCCTCTAGTGAAAAGGGTGAGGTATCCCTGTTTTGAGGCTCAAGCACAAAGGGTGAGGTATCCCAAGGTGTGGTGAGTGCTCTGTTATATAAAGGTTTTTCAAGCACCCGTTCAAACTTGAAGTTTAGTGAAAAATCTCGAATTGTGTTTCGAGGACTGGACGTAGGCCACAAGTGGTTTGGTGGCTGAATCAGGATAAATTTATGCCTGCTCTTCTCATCTTTATCTCTTTATTTCCTGCAATTTATTTTATTATGTTTTTATTTTATGTGCTTTAAGATTCTCTATCTTCTCATTTTATTCACTTCTTTTTAAAAATAGTTTCAATGAAATTTGTTTTACAAGCGTTTGCAAAAAACTTTATATACTCAATTCACCCCCCTCTTGAGTACTAAAACCACTTGGGTAACAAGTGGTATCAAAGTTAGACTCTTGTATAAAGAGCTTAGCAGCTTCAAGAGAACATGACTTCATCAAATGGTTTTTCTGAATGAACTTCCATAAACCGACCACCCTTTTTCAATGGAGATGGTTATGCATATTGGAAGGAAAGAATGAAAATTTTCATCGAAGCTATTGATCTAGATGTGTGGGATGCTGTAAAAAACGGCGCATTTATACCTACGCGAGAGGTCAATGGTGTAAAGACTGAAACACCAAGGAGTGAATGGTCTAAAGATGATAAAAGAAAAGTTCAACATAACTTGATAGCCAATAACATCATTACCACTGCATTAGGATATGATGAATTTTTTAGAATTTCAAATTGTAAAACTGCTAAAGAAATGTGGGATAATTTACAAGTTACCCATGAGAGCACTAGTGAAGTAAAGAGGTCAAGAATAAATTCTCTTACTCGCGAATATGAATTATTTAGAATGAACTAAGGAGAAAGCATTCAAGAAATGCAAAAGAGGTTCATCCACATTGTAAATCATCTTGCATCATTAGGAAAGAATTTTTCTAACAAAGATTTGATTAACAAAGTATTGAGATGTCTAAGCAGGATTTGGCAACCTAAGGTGACAGCTATTTCAGAGTCAAGAAATTTGACAACTATGACTCTTACGACTCTTTTTGGAAAACTTCAAGAGCACGAATTAGAACTCAACAGGATTGACCAAAGTGAAGAAAATGATAAGAAGAAAAAGGGGATCGCACTTAAAGTCACCTCATCCACGATTAATAATGAAGATGAAGACAATGGAGATGACATGGACAATATTGAATTAAATGAAGAGAACCTTAATCTTCTAATAAAGAAATTCAGAAGGTTTCTCAAAAAGAAAGAAACTCAAAGAAGACCGCTTTTTCCCCTAAAGAAATTTGAAAAAAAACCCTCCAAGGAAAGAAGAGCCTACATAGCTTGGGATGACAATGATATGGACTCCACTGACAGTTTAGATAGCGAGAAAGCTAATCTATGTCTTATGGCCAAAGGCGAAGAAGAAGAAGAAAGCGACAACGAGGTAAGTTCTGATTTATTACTTTCTTATGATGAACTACAAGATGCTTTTGAAGAACTGCATGATGAATCACTAAGGCTCACTAAAATAATTTCTTCATCTAAGAAAATAATTTCTGCTTTAGAAAACCAAATTCTTATTTTGAATAAAGAAATCGAAGAATTAAAAATTGAAAATGAGACATTAGGATTAATTGATGCATGCACAACCTAGTCTTCACACTCTTCTACATCTTCATCTTATTCCTCATGTCATTTGCTTGAAAAAGAAATTAAAGATTTAAAGAACACTCTTTCCAAATTCACCCTTGGAAGGGATAATTTAAATATTTTATTAGGAAAACAAAGAGCTGTTTTTCAAAAAGCTGGAATAGGGTATAATCCAAAAAATCAACAAAAATTTTATAAAAATTTCTTTGTGCATTCCAGTACTTTAAGTAGTCCTTTTATTAAATGTTTCTATTGTGGAAAGAAAGGACATAGTGCATCAATATGCAATACAAGGAAAAATATCCACATGAAAATTGGAACTAAAATGGTATAGGTTCCCAAGGGTACTTTACCCAAAACTAACACACAAGGACCCAAGCAAATCGGGGTACCAAAAGTCAAAATTTAATGTGTGTTGTAGGTGTGCTTGAAGGTCAAGAGTTGACTGTGACATTTTGAAAGTGGCTACTGCAAGCACAAGACTGGAAATAATTTCAAGCTCTCTTCCTTGTCTCTATGAAGCTTGAACTTGCAATCTTTGGATAAATGGAAACATGTGTTATGTTTTTCTAGCTTTATATTTTGTAAATATTTCTACATGTCTTAAATATGCAAGCTGAGTACTCATCTTATTTGGAATAACCTATTTTATGGTAAACCATCATTGGGTAAGCTTCCCGTTCTTAAATTACAACTCTGAATGTATTTACTGATGTTTTTCTGATAAATTTATTCGAATAACTCAATAACTATTTGAATAAACATAGTCAGCTGTTCAAAAATTTGGGCTATGCATCTATGGTATTCGAATAAAATTTAATTTATTCGAATAACCTGTGAACCTGTAACCACAATTATTATATTTAATATCTGGTCTATTCAAATAGACCTTCCATTATTCAATTCGAATAATGCCTTAACAGGGGTTTTTATTTAAATTTGGTTATTCAAATGACCAAAAAGCTATTTAAATAACCAAAAAGCTATTCAAATAAACCTTGGCATAAAACCAAGTTTACGGGCCTGATCACTTTTCTGTTTTTGTCTCCCTTTGATACAAATGTAAATGTTATTGGCCAAATTTGATTCTATGGATGTTTTGCTAAAAATACATCTTATTTCATTTGAGCCTGAATTCATGTAATTACTTTTTTGTCTTCAATAAAAATAACATGATATATATTACTTGCTTCTGCTTTGGCTTGCTCTTGCCCCTTCTTTTCTCAAGAATTTGTTGTATATGTTGAATTCTTTGTAATTAGACTGGAAATGAAAATGCTTAACCAAATGTAATTGTCTATTATTTTGATGAATATATGTTCTTGGCTAAATTGATCAATTAAATAAAATATCATTTTCTCTTGTGAACACATTTGTTGTTTTGCCTTATTGTTTTGAATGCTTATTTGCTTATGAGTTTGGCTAATCTCTATAGATCCAAAAATTAATGGATATCGAAGAAAGTACTTTGAATTGTGTTGTAAGATGATAACTACCTCAAGCAAATATTTAAATGGAAAAGATTATTCAACTTGAGAGAATTTTTCAAAGTTAGATTTGCAAAGTGTATCTATGTGGTTCAAATATAACAATCAGATATTGAAAGCATAAATGGATAAAGAGAAGAATTAAATGAAGAGAAACATGAGGAGACTTTCTTCAAGTACAGTAGAATGGAATACTCAATGGAAGAAAGCTCAAGAGGACTAATAAATAAAGAACATTCTAAAGAAGCATCACTCTCTTTAAAACACAATAAGTATCTCTATTCCTAAGCTATTATGGTATTGTATATGCTATGAATTGTAAGATACTTGTTGATAAATTGATCTTAAATAATTAAATGTTTTTCTTACATGAGTAGTATTCTTAGTATTGACAAAACGATAAAGTGGATATCAACTTGCTAATTTTGTCATTGCATATAGGACAGATAATGTAAGTTTTATACAATGCTATAATCCCTATAGCATATTTCATCAAGGTAAATGTTTACTATATATGATTTTCTTGATCTATGGCAGAATACTAAGAAATTGGCAAATATAATTAGACTGCAAATGTGAATGGTTGTTTTCATGACTATATAATATAATTGGATGATCGATGAATGCATATATGTTCTTCTGAACTTGCTTATAGTTAATGTGCTGAATATTGTGTTCACTTTGCTAAAATTATAATATTATACTTTGTTGTTGTTCTAGTCTGCTATAAATGAATATATCATGTTGGACTGGAACACACTTTGTTTAAACTCTATGCTTTCACTTACCCCACCTTTTTGTTTATGACAAAAAGGAGAGAAAAATTTGAGTTTATTTGAGAAAAGACAAGTAAAATTAAAAGAGAAATTGGATTCCAAAAGTAAGGGGGAGCTGTGCACATCTTTGATATAATCACTTCTTGCGAAAAATAGGGGGTGTAAGTTTCTCAAATTAACTTTGTGAATTCTAATTTATATGAACTAATGCTTTTCTCAATGTTAGTTTGTCATCATCAAAAAGGGGGAGAATATGATTGACCATGTGATAATGAAGATTAGTTTTGATGATCACAAACATAAAGATGAAAAGAAGATCAAGTAAAGATGATAAGAAGATGATGAGAAGACCAAGTCCAAGCTCTTCAAGTATAGCCTTAGGACTTAGAGTCTTTTGTATGGAAACCTCTCTGGATATCTCATTGATTTGAAAAGCTAAACATGTTTTCCAAATATATTTATATGGTTTTGAAAATAATCAAAATGTGTTTGAAAACATCCTGGCAAAATTTACAATGTTTGACAAGTTTTACAAAAGGATTAGTCTATTTTTCAAACAGGTTTATTCGAATAAACCTAGCTTTATTCGAATAACAACTTTCAAATCCTACTATGCACTTCTATTTTTTAAAGTGCTATTCGAATAACATTATTGTTATTCGAATAGAAGGTTTTCAGAATGGCTTTTATAAGATGAGCTATTCGAATAACCCTATGGTTATTCGAATAGATCCTGTTTCTGTGAAATGGTTTTAAACAGAGTTATTCGAATAACTCTCAGGCTATTCGAATAACGTTTATCAGAATTGATTTTTTCGAGGCTTTTTAAGCTGTGTTATTTGAATAACTTCTAAGGTTATTCGAATAAAACACGAGGCTCTGTCTTTGTTTTTTTAAAAGAGACAGCCAACGTCTCTGCATTTATTTCATGCATTTATTACCTAACGACTCTTTTCTTCAAAGCTCTATAAATAAAGACCTTGGGTCATCTTTGCAATAAGCCTAACAATATGAATCATTCTTTGCTTGCTTGAAAACGTGATTTATAATTTTCTCATATTTTATGTGCTCTTTTCTCCAAAACTTTGAGACATCCTTAGAGAGCTCTGTTAGTGCTTCAATTTGTATTATTTGCTCTTTGAGAGAGTTTCTATCATACAAACACTTTGTTAATTCTGTAAAGAGGGTGAGGTATCCCTCTAGCAAAAAAAAAAAAAAGGTAAGGTATACCTTGTTGTAAAGAAGGTGAGCTATCCTTCTAAGATTGTAAAGGGGGTAAGGTATCCATCTAGTGAAAAGGGTGAGGTATCCCTTTTTTGAGGCTCAAGCACAAAGGGTGAGGTATCCCAATGTGTGGTGAGTGCTCTATTGTGTAAAGGTTTTTCAAGCACCCGTTCAAGCTTGAAGTTTAGTGAAAAATCTTGAATTGTGTTTCGAGGACTAAACGTAGGCCATAAGTGGTTTGGTGGCTAAACCATGATAAATATTGTGCCTGCTCTTCTCATCTTTATCTCTTTATTTTCTGCAACTTATTTTATTATGTGTTTATTTTCTATGCTTTAAGATTCTCTATCTTCTCATTTTATTCACTTCTTTTTAAGAATAGCTTCAACGAAATTTGTTTTACAAGCATTTGCGAAAAACTTTATATACTCAATTCACCCCCTCTTGAGTACTGAAGCCACGTGGGTAACATAGCACACATAAATTAAGAGAAAATTCACTCCAGAAGAAAAATAGGATTTTGTGTATGAAAAATCCAATCATTAAGGCTCAAAACTCACTTTCTTGCTTAAGTTAGTAAAGAGAATAAATTGTAAGCATACATGACTAATTTCCTAAATAAAATGCTAAAATTTTCAACATTCAATTGAAAAAGAATGCCTTGCACAAAAATAACTCATTAGTAGTGGATTCCCCTCTCAAACAAATTTCCATCAGCTTAGAAATAATCAACAAATTAATACACAATTCCAACTTGATTTAATGCAATACTTAAGTGTTCATTGATTCCCCCCTCACACTTGAAATAAACATTGTCTTCAATGTTTAAATAAGAAAAGTAACAAAACATAGGACAACGAAATTTTCCTAAAAATGGAAATGCAAGATCACAAAGGTAGTGGGAGAGTATGAGAGAGGGAGACGTGTAGCCATGAACTCGAACATCTGGTCTAAAACTGCACAAGAAAAATAAATCAAAAACTGAAAAACAAAATAAAAGAATGAAATGCGAAAATAAAGAAAAACTAAAGCAAAAATAGAAGAAAAATATTTTTAGCGGCCGACAACTATATATATTCCCCTACAAAGGATCCGAACTCATGGAGGCACCTATGGTGACTCAACATTAGCTAACTATGAAACAAAAATAGAAAAAAATGTTAATCAATAAAATATATAATAACAAGGTAAGAACAAAATAAAAAATAAGAGAGTAAAAAGAAAAAGAGAGAAAATTTTGGGTTGCCTCCCAAGAAGCGCTAAGTTATAGTCATTAGCTTGACTATAGGATGATTCTTTACTTAGATGATGTCAATGGAGTGGTGCTCAGTCCCCACTTCTTTTTTATAGTGTTTCACTCTCTAGCCATTTATCATGAATGTCTCATGACCTTCCTTTTTCACCTCAAGCACATTGTATGATAAGACTCGAACAATCTCATATGATCTAGACCATTTTGACCACAACTTACCCAGACAAAAACGTAGAAGCGAGTTATCGACAAGAACTTTATCCCCAAGCTTAAATGCACGCTTCTTGACACACTTGTCATTCTACTTCTTTGGTCCCTTCTTGCAAGGCTTAGCCTTCTCAAAGTTTATGGCATCCTTGGGCAAGGTTTTCTCTACCACATCTTCAGTTATAGATTCCTGCATATCTGAAAGTATAACTCACAACACTAGTAGCATCAATGCAATTACATGAATTACAGGAACTAGGATTTTTTTTCAGAATTAAAAACATTAAAAACTACTTCCCCATTATGTAATCGCAAAGTCAATTTTCCTTCGTAGACAAGTAGTAAATAAAGATTGTTCCCACGAGGATTGGTTAATTACTGACTCTTATGGTTATTTTGATTATTTAAGTGAATAAAATCAATAGTAAAAGCTAAATTAAAATCAAAACTATAAAGAAAGCAAATAAATCAAGAAGTCAAGATTCAACCAAGGTTTAAAGGCCAAGGACTAAGAATCCACTACACTATCCCTTATGCTAAATTGTAATCTTATCTTTGTTAATGTTCAATTATGTACTTGAAGGTGATTTGTTCTAAATTATTTAAAGCCCAATTTCTTGGCACTAAAAATGTGATAAAACTTCACTACCCTCATTCTCATGACAATTAATCCAAGTTCTAACTCATTAAGATTCATGACAATTGTTTAACCCTCGAAGGATTTAAGTCTATGTCTAAGTCTTAATTCCTAAGTTCAATTCTTAGATTATCAAGCAATTAGATTTCATCTTTTGATCCTTCACCTAAAGCCTAAGATCATGTAAATATGGCCGGCAACATACCACAAGCATTAAGAACACTAAGAATGAATCAATAACAATAATTTCATTAACAAAGAATTAAATTAATAATTCAACATAAATAAATAGAGAGTTTCATCCCAATCCTAGAAAAAGAAGTTTAGCCACTCATGACAATTGAAGCACAAATAAGAACAAAAGGCAAAGAAACAACCATGATTCCAAAATAAAAGAGAAGATGGAGAAGATGTCTTCAATGGTTGATTAATGCTCTTGCTCTTGTCTACAGAATCTTAGCCTCCAATCCTTGCACCTCTCAAAGTTTCTTGTAATCTCTAGCCAAAAGGTTTCTTTAGGTTTGATGTTTTTGTCCAATTTATAATGATTTTGGGTAAAAAATTCCTTTTTTTTCAAGTCAGGAAGGGTCACACGACTGTGTCTCCCTTCAACATGGCCGTATGAGCCTTAAAAACAGCGTAATTTTGATGTTCGGGGGAGACACGATCATGTAACATTGAGACATGGCCGTGTCTCAAGCCCGTGACTGGTGCCAAAATTGCGTAACTTTAACGTTGGGGGAGACACGACCGTGTCTCTCATAGATACGGCCGTTTCGAACTCCTGAGTAAGAATTAGCTCTTGTGGTCTCATGAAAGTTATAGATATTTTTCTTAGCTTTCCAATGACACCAAGATCACCTCGTTTCGACTTTTGTAGCTCAAGTTATGCTCATTTTATTGCGCAAAGGTCAAAAACTCTATGAATCTTAGCCATATCAATTCCGAGCTCAACTCCATTGCAATGGATCCATCCAAAGCTTCATAAAACCATGTCAAAACATCTATTTTGGGCTTAAAAACATAGAGAAAGACCAATCATGAGATACCAAGGATAAATAGAATAAATGTGACATAAATTCTAACATAAATCAATCAAAGCACACTTAAATCTACCTTAAATTAAGTACAAGATGTGTATATTTTATTCACACATCACTGAACAAACCCTTATTAGTTATTGTAATTGATAACAAGTTTCTTTTTCTAATTATAAAGCTTTTGCAGTAGACAAAGGATCATAAGTGATGGGAATCAGGTACAAATCATCTTTTCGAGTAACTGCAGATCCAAAAGTCTCAGTCATGTCCAAGTCTTCATTTTTCATTCCATTGGGAAGTTTCCAATCAAAATGATACAACAACAGTGCAAGTGGAAACTCAACGTTGATCAAGCCAAATGAGATGCCCGGGCATATTCTTCTTCCAGCACCAAATGGAATGAACTCAAAATTAGTTCCTTTGTAGTCAACAGAACTATCAGTGAATCTCTCAGGATAAAAAGTCTCAGGCCTAGTCCAATGATTGGGATCTCTTCCAATTGCCCAAGCATTGATTATGACCTTGCTTTTCACAGGTATATGATACCCATTGATCTCACAAGCTTGTCCGCATTCTCTTGGAAGCAAAAGAGCACCAGGAGGGTGTAATCTTAATGTCTCTTTCACAACAGATTTAAAATATTTTAGTTTCTTGATGCCACTTTCATTGGGATTTCCTTCTTTGTCAAATACCTCTCTTATCTCAGCTTGTACCTTCTTCATTACTCTTGGATTTTTAATAATCTCTGCCATTGCCCAGGCTATGGTAGTAGATGATGTCTCACTTCCACCACCAAAGATATCCTTCAAAGAAATTGTGAGATCAAGTTAACTTGATACAAAGACATCAAATATGGTACCTAATACAACCAAGGCTAAAGAGTTAAAAATACCCTGATGCAATGTTCTCTGCAATTTGAAAACAATACATACTACTAAAACTAGAAAAGGAAAGAAGCAGCTATATGTAGATGCTGCTAAAGTTCAGAGGGCACTTAGAAGTTACTTCTTTGACCGGGGAAACTGCTAAACTTTCATATAAATTTTGTTGGAAATACGAATATAAAAAATAATAATAATAATAACAACTACTTTTGGAGGAATACGTAAGAAAACTAAACACAAACAATAGTAGAATACACCACTAAGTATAAGGTATTCGTCCAACACAATGAAAAACAGAGGAAGCGAAGCAAAAATTAGAAGTTTAAAGCCAACATACCACCATAAAATCGTACAAAACTGTGCTTTTCAAGTTGAAATTTATTTCTGCTTTACAAGTTCTATACAAAGTGTAAATAGATCCGTAGTGTACATGGTCACTTAAAATAAACTACTTATTCTTGTGCCAAAATTTATTCGGATAGCTAAGTGATGAGTCTAAAATGCACTCATCTTTTGAGTTTATTTATTAAGAATTTTAATTTATATTTATTTAGTTTTTGTTTATTTTTATTTTTTTAATTTATTTTTAAATAATTATCTCTTCACCTAGTTATATTTGCATTTTCAAGATAAATCATTAGATTTTGTGTAAAGATAAGAAATTTTTAAAGATAAATATTTGAAGGATTTGAATACTTTGAAATAAAAATTATGCTATTTATTTATAATATTAAGTGAATTCTGGGCACACTAAATTAAATGTATTTTTATTGTGTTTTGTAAGAATTTAAGGGCTTTTGTGGTATTTTAAGTAAGGTTATTAAAATCTTGATGAAGAGCATAAGGACATTGTTGTAATATTTTGAGTATAACTTTTGTTATAGAGTTTGGATTAAGCTAATCCTAGTGTTTATGGAAAGATAAGAAAATTTTCTACAACTTTCATGAAGACATCGAAACTCAGTTCATGCATTAAGAAGGTGAAAAATTGTGTGCAAAGTTGATGAGGAAGTTTGACCAAGTCAACTAGCATTCATAAATTTTAAGGATTAAGTTAGATTCATAATTGAAGTGCAAATAATCTCTACTTGATGACGAAGTATCCCTGCGTTTAATGCAAGAATCTCAAGGAGTTTCTTAATTTGAGTGAGATATTTATTTCCTAATTTATATGGATTCAACAAAAAAAAATAGGAAACAAGAGATTTGGTCAAAGATTAATTAAGAAAAGTATTGTTATCAAACCTGTCTCAATAAATTAGGGATAACTTTCTCTGTAAGTATGCGATTTACCTTATTCTGGTGGCATTTGAAAGCTAAGAAAAAGATCTACAAATCTCATATTGACAACTTTCTGTAATTAATCTATCATTAATATTGAAGATTAGATAGGGATTCTCAAAGAGATTTGATTCAGATTCCTACACTATCATGACAATTCTTCATTAATTGAGTCATATCTTGAACTATAAATATTAGATTGACGCGCTATTTGAGGCATTGAAAAGCTAACAGAAAATCCTACAAATTATCTGTTGAGATCGAGGGCAGATTCAGCTATCTAAAGAATGTGAAAAATCGTGTAAGTTACATACGAAAAACTGTCAACTTTTCTATAAAAAGGAGAAAACAAGTTTAGCAAAGTAGCTCGCTTTTTGTTCAGAAAATATACAAAAATTATAGAGTTTTGAGAGGCTCAAAGGCAGTGAGGGTACGAGCCCTATGAGAGGAGGAGGAGCCGTCATGGAGCTTTCATGGAGTTGGAGATCGAATAATCATTGAAGGTGCTTTGATTTCTTCTCTACGGTTCGATCATGATGAATTCTCTTTGTTCTTCCTATCTCTTCTTCTCTTTTGTCATAAGTAGTTAAATTCGTGTGTTTCTAGGGTGAAGATGTAACTTGATTCAATAGACATGTATTAAGATTGAATTTTTAATTAATTTCTTTTCTATTCAATTTGGGTGCTTATTATGATTCTTAAAACTTTTATGAATTGGCCACTTGTAAATTAATCTAGTGAGATGTGTGTAGAATCGAAAGGTTTGCATATGACTTAGACTATAAATAATAAGTGTCATGATTTATAATCATCTAGGAATAGATATTATAGGTTGTGTGGGAGAAATGTGATATTTTCCATAAGAATCCATATAGTGAAGGTCATGCATTTAAGAGTTGGGGTTTAGATTAAGGAATTGACTAGACTTTGATAGTTAAGAGAATTAACTAGCCAAGGAATTGAATTTTAATTAATTAAGGGATTCTCTCCATCAATTGAATGACTATAAATTAATTAGAATGAAGATCACAAAGCTATTCTATTATCTATAATAGATTCTTGAATTAAGTGAAGTCAAATTCTTAGTATTTTAATTTCGTGTTATATCTTTAATGTGTTTTGCATTCATGTCTTTTGTTCTATCTTTTCCTTTTTAATTTCATGCGTTCTTGTGTGTTTTTGTTTTTAATATTTTTGTGTCTTTAATTATTTTGAATCACTCTTAATTATTGATTACCTAGAGAGTATTAATATTGTATTTGGTGCACGATATCTTACTCATTATTTATTACTTTTGCGATTTGATGCACTTACCGATATCACAACACCAAGAATAATAATAATAAAAAAATTAAAAAAGAGCTTTTATTTTTTGACACTCACATAAGGACGTACCTTGAGAAAGAAAAATTTGGACTCCATAAATTAATACAAATAATATTTGCATATTATAAAAGTAGTGTAAATTTTACACTTATTCTATGATAACTAATAACTTATGCTTTGCTTCTTAAGAATTTACTGTTGTGTTGATAACTTTTTATTTTTATTTTTTGGGGTGTTGATAAATTTTATTATCATTGTTTAAAATATAAATTACACATTTCTTAAGTTATCAACGCATAATATTATATCAATATCAAGGAAATCAAAAGTTACTGCTACTAGGGAAGGTTTAAATTTTACAGAACGGCAATGATGTGTAATTTTTGAAAGAATAAAGATCATTTTACACTTTTAAAAGGGGTATAGATACTATTTATATCCTTTTTAAGAGATGTGATTGAGTGAGAGAAAGTGATAAGAAAAAGTATGTATAATGAATGATATTAGATGAAGTGTAAAAATAAGTATATACACTGTTTGATGTAAGAATATAAGAGTTGTTTTTGGAATATGTAAATATGCATACCATGATCACAGCCTTGATACTATCATCAGTTAAGTGAAAGTCCTGCTGGCTAGTATCTTGGAATTTCAAGAGCACGTCTACCAGATCTTCCTCTGTTTCTTCACCCTGGCTTTCTGTCGCTATTGACTTAGCCTCTCTATGCTCATTGATGATGTTTTGAATTATCCGGTCAGCTTGTTGGTGCAACTTCTCAAGCTTAGGCTTCATCCCGGAGATGTGTTGAAGCCATTTAGCAGAAGGGTACAAATCTCCCAAGTCAAAACCTCCAGCAACCTCCGTGGCTTCTTTAATCACTAATATGAATTGTTGATGGTCCCTACACTTCTTGCCAAAGGCTGTCCTTGAAGTGATTGTAGATATTGTTGTAATCACTTCTTTGGTGAGATTAATGGGTAATCCTTCTTTTGAAGCAATCCATTTGATTAAACTATTGAGCTCTTCCCCTCTGATTGGATGGAAAGATTGGACACGTTTTGAGCTTAATAGCTCCAATGCACAAATCTTCCTTAGCTGTCTCCAATAATCACCATAAGGTGCAAAAGACATACCCAGAGAATCATAAGTCAGTATCTTTGAAGCTAGGATAGGAGGCCTTGATGCAAAGATAAGATCGTGGGTTTTCAACACCTCCTTGGCATACTCTGGGGATGAAACCACAATGGTAGAAACCTCTCCAAGCTTCAGATGCATCAAGGGTCCATATTTTGCTGATAAATCTCTTAGCTGACGATGGGGAAGTGAGCCAACAAGGTTGTGAATGTTCCCTATGATAGGTAGCCTCCATGGCCCTGGTGGTAAATTTGGAGTTGAGTCAGATTTCTTGGTCACTATTTTCTGTGCCACAAACAAAAAAAAGAAAAGGGAGAACATGGATGTAAAGCAGAAGATTTGAAGATCCATGGTGGGAACAGAACATAGATCAGGGCTTTCTAGTTTGGTGATGAAACTCTGTTTGCCACTCCAATATGTAGACTGTAGAGCGTTTAACATCCTTTATTGGGTAATCTCCTGATTGCAATATACCGTACATTTGATGATGTATTTGATTTAAACAACACCAGTTTAAAATGGACTTGGATGCTGTAGACAGAAACTAAAAACACAGATACATTAAGTTACTATCATTTAGTTTTGCTAAGCCAAATCAGATGACTTAAAAAAACTAATACAAATTGTCTTAATAATTAAATGTCATTGCCTGTATGATGTCATGCAATCTTTCACATATTTAATATAAAACTTAGGTTTCATATAAATAACTTTTAATATATATAAAAACAAATTTTACGTCTCGTTCTTATACTTTTTGTTATCTAATGACTTTAAAAATATAAGAGTTACATGATTGAAGATTTAAGTAGTCGTCGATTTAAATTTTTGTGCTTATATATTTGTAAGGTTGTCCTAATGCCCACACCATCAATGATAACATAACTATAAATTTATATGCAGGAAGAGAGAACAGCGGAATCATAATTGAAGTAGATTAAATGAACAAATTTAAGATGGCAACTTGGACTTTCCCGTCTTAAAGAGGAATAATTTGTTTTTTTTTTTTGTCAACGAATAATTTGTTTCGAATAAGAAATATCAAGTGACAAACCATGTGAAGTATCTTTGTAGCCCAATAGCTAATATGCCAGATTTGAGACCATGTATTCAAGTTTTAATAATAGTTTTATTTTTTACGAGAAAGAAATTTTATTATGATCGAAACTCAACAGTATTTACAAATTAGAAAAGATACATTAGATCTAGAAAGAATAAGAAACAAATACAGTTTGCACTCTGAACTAACCAATGGTTTGTAGGTTTGTGCTTTGCCTGAAAACTATTAATGTCTAAACATATTTCACAGCAGAGACTAATACAAAAAGTGCTGCAGCTTGAAGAGTATATTACATCTCCTCTTAAAATAGATCTAAAACTCTCAACTATCTGTTGGACCATCAAGATATAACCAATTACAAGAAAGCTAACAAAAGACACCTTAAAAATGTTGAGTAAAGAGTGAGTATTGTGTATAAAATAAACTTCACTTTTTACTACTAAAATACTTATAAAAGACAACTCTCTAAAAAATTATCACACATGTACTTGAGAACATTTCTCACTCACTCACTCTTAATTTATCTCTCATTTTCTTCTCTTTGTTTCTCGTTCTTGTTTCTTCACTCCATATGTTTGTTTCTTCACTCAATGTTGTGCATGCTAGCAAGTGATTGTATATATAGGCTCTCAAGGCTACTTCCTAAGTGTCTAGATTTCTCCTCATTTATTAACTCTAGATTTTTCTTCCACCAATTAGAGAAATCCACCATCCATCATATGCTCAATAATTTTCACATGCTCATTGCACCACCATCCAATATGTTTCACGTGATCACCGTCCAAGGAATTAGTGCGCTTAATCTTCAATTCTCCCCCTCAACACTAATTCTTCCATAGCCTTGATTTGTTCCTCCTTTTGTGAGGTTTCCTCATATGTTGTGGGCTCCTTTACTTCTATAACTTGTGCAAAATTTGCATACTTAGGATTTGGTTTTCTTTGCTTGGTTGATCTTCTAAGTTGTGGTTGTTATTCAACTTCTTTTTTCTATTGTCATGTTAACACTCTTGTTCTATTCTATGCAATCCTATTTGCCAAGGACTATGTGACAAGTTTCTCTGTTTTTGCTTATTTACTTGAAGGTTCTTCTTGTTTCCCCATTTCTTCTTGAACCTTATCTTCAATCTCCATGGAGTCTAGTAAAATCACTTGTTGTGCTATCAACTAAAATGTAGCTTCATCAAACACCGCATTTCATGATGTGTGGGAACACCCTATTGTAGGATCATAACATATCCATCCCTTCTTTTGACTATCATATCCCACAAAGATACAACAGATGGCCTTCTTATCAATCTTGCTCCTCAAATGATTTGGAACATAGATATAACACACACTTTCAAATACTCGAAAATGACTCACATAGTTTCTCAAAATGGCAACACAAAACCCAACTTGGCTTGTGGAACATTACTAGAAAAAAGCCCTTTAGTGACCAAATTTTCAGTCACTAAATTCCAAAAATCAGTTGCTAAAAAAATTAGTGACTAAATTTTTTGTCACTAAATTCCAAAAATCGATTGCTAAAAAAATTAGTGACCGATTTAGATACCAATTTTAATCAGTTGCATCTTGGTTGCTAATTATTAGCAATCGATTTAGGTTGGTTGCTAACTTTAATGACCGAATTAGCAACCGAAAAAAAATCAGTCACTAATTTCGATTAAATTTTGGTTACTTTTTTTTTTGAAAAAAATCATTTAGAGAGCGAAATAGCGACCGATATTTATAGACTGAAAAAATCGATCTCTAAATTGCTCAATAATCTGATCTCTAATTTTTTATATTTTTTTAAAAAAATATATCGCTTCAGTCTCTAAATCGGTCATTAAATTTCAAATTTACTTTTAAAAAATATATCAATTTGGTCTCTAATTCGTGTTATAAATTTAAAATCATTATTACATTTATTAAAATTTAATTTTTTTAAACACCTAATGATAAACAATATAACAACAACAAACCTCAACTATCCACCTAGCATAGTTGAGGTAGTTGGGTGGGTTGAGGTTTTGGTTAAGCATATAATACTAATAACAAAGAAGGTTAACTTGATTCACCAAGGAAACAAAAATGGTTAACTCAAGGGAAACATTTCCTGCAAAGTTAGACTCTTTTTTTTCCTGTAAAACTCATACATAATTTTAGATTAAAATACAACTAATAGAAATATTTGGGATAGACATTTTTTTTCATCATGTTTACTAACAGTAAAGAAAGATCATAAGGAAGAAATGGCCATGAGATATTTTATATTGAAGGAGGAAACAACAAAATTCAGAAAATAGGGCAAGGATTTGCATATATGGAAGCATGCTTGTCACTCACCATGCTATTGCTTCCTATAATATTATGTTACAATATGCAGAGAAACATATAATAGATTGAGCATTTTTCTTGTAGTGGAAGCTTACAGATAACAAGAGATGCAGTCTTCATGTACTCGACCCAAAATCTACTTGGTACGTTCTTGGCATGCAACATGCTTCGACAAATCTCTGTTAGATGGCAATTCTTTCTTTTTGTGATGCCATTTTGCTTAGGAGTGTTTGGATATGTTATATGTCTTCATATCTTACACTCCCTTAAGAAATCATTGAACTCTTTGGATGTATACTCTACCCTGTTATCTGTGGACATCATATTTTCTTCCCAGTTTCGCTTTGTACCTTGTCTTTGAACTGCTTGAACAATGCTAAAACTTCTTATTTTTCTTTCATGAAAAATACCTACACATTCCTTGAATAATCATCAATGAAGGTCATTATGCAACGATATCCACTGAATAAGGGTTTTTTTTATTAGTCCAAGCACTTCCAAGTGAACCAACTTCAAAGGCTTTTTGGCTTGAAACTTCAATCCTTCATTTGGAAGTCGATATGCCTTACCATATTAGCATCCAACACATATAACATCTTCTCACACTTCAAGTTGAGGAAGACCCTTGAGCATTGATTTCTTCATAATTACCTTAAGCTTGTGATAGCTCACATGACCAAGATATGCATGCCATAAATCTACTGTCTCATTCGTTCAAGTTTTATCTACATAAGCAGTTTCTACAAACATTACATATATTTGTTACCAAGTGGCTTCAAACTCAAGAGGGGGCTGAATTGAGTTTGTAAAAGATTTTTGCAAACTTTTCCAAAAACACTTGTTTATCAATTTTCATTGAAGCTATTAATTGTTAGAGATGAGTAGACAGATAAGGATGAACACTTTCACACCAAGAAACCAGCTAAGAGGTAAAGTATTCAAGAAGGCATATAGCAAAGAATGCTCAAATATAAAAGAGATAGAGTAAAGAGAAACAAACAAAAAATTTATATTAGTTCAGCCACACTTTGTGACTTACGCAAGTCCTCAAGTGATACACATGAGATTTTTCCACTAAACTTCAAGCTTCAGCTGGTGCTTGTAACTTTTACATCCAAGAGCACTCATAACACCTTTGGGATACCTCACTCTTTGTGTTTCAGTCATACTACAAGGGATACTTCACTTTTTTCTCTCTTGAGGGATATCTCACCCTCTTACACAGGAATTCATATGAAGAAAAGGAATTGAAACTCTCATAAGAGTGGATAATACAAATTGAAGTCCAAGAGGTAGCATGATAATCACACTTTAAGCTCAAAAACTGAGTAATATGAATGAAGGCTGTTAAAGTTTGTAATAAATGCCCAAGAAGGTTTTTCAGAGTGATATCCAACTGCACTTGAGTCCCCAAAGCTTTGTATTTGATAAGCCTATATTTTATAATTTTATACTGAATGAATTGTGGTAATTTGCTTATGATTATTGATGAATTTTGGATGGAACCTTATCAATTATCTTTGTTTTTGCATATTAAGAGAGATTTGACACACTCAGAGCGAAAGCAGGCGAAGATATCTCATTTTCAAAGCAAAAGAGGACCATTTTGGCTTAGACAGGGCCCTGTGTCAACTCAGAAGCGATTTAGAAGTTAGACACGACCCTATCTAACATGAAGAAAGCTTCTGACTTTGAGACACGACTGTGTCTCTTAGTCACACGGCTCTGTCTCACCTAATGTAACACCCTAATGCCGGTAACCTGATATATCAGAATATACCTGGATAAGCAGTATTAGTTATGCTACTTCTAACTTAACATAATACTAATCCATATCATTTGAACAAATAATAATGGAGAGCCTTGCGGAAAACTAAAAGTTATACATATAACATCGCCACTAAAGGCTCATTGTATACATAACTTCTTATACAAACTAAAAGCAAGTAAATAAATACAAGCTTTAAACTAAAAAGTATAAAAACTATCTTTGTCTTCATACTTCTTCTTCTTGCCTTTGGATGAACCTTCACCTAGATTTATATGGCAACAACGGGGTGAGAAATCACATTTCTCAGTATAAGTATACCAAAACTAGCAGTTTAAACATTCAAAATGAATAAACCCAACTGAACTAATATTTCCTGTATAAGAAACAATTACAACTCTCTCTTTATGTAACGTTCTTAAGCGAACTATAATTTTGTTCTGATAACCGAAACTATGATGACATCAAACAACCGCCCATACAATTATTTGAAATCATCGGCCAGACAACCGCCCATACAGCTGTCACCAATAATACAGAGTAACACATACACAAATATATTCACCAAACAAAATATTACATAATGCAATGATGGAATGATGTATGTTTATTCTCAAAGAAAAGTGTATGATAGTGTTGGTGCAATGTCATGAATACTTAACTATTCCCCTAGGAGCAGAGGAATTCTGCCATGATAACGTGTGACCCCTTATAACCTACTTTTAGGAACGAAGTCTGTCATCACAACACATAACCTCCTACACCCCTAGGTAGGGAGGGAATCTGATACGATAACAAGTAACCTCCTATAACCTACCAAGTAGGGAGGGAGTCTGCAATCATATCATGTAACCTCCTATAACCTACCATAAACTGAGTGGATGCCTCTACCATCTGCTCTCTAGGAAAAGCAAGCATATGTGAAATGTGAAGTATGTGTAATGCGTAGTTATGTCCTAACTCTAACATAACCGCCACATGATCTCATACTTAGTCCATCTTGCATTACTAACTCCACCTCTTCTTTGTGGGAGTATTTCATGCACTACGACATTGAACCAATGCCAACTAGACTTAGTATACTGTTGTCTTTGCATTACTAACTCTCTTTAACTCTTTGAGAGCTCTTCATGCACTATAGCATTCACCCTTGCCAGTTAGGGTCTATGGTACTTAACTTTTCCCAACTCGGCACCTTGGCTCTTAATTCTTGCCACTTAGGCACTATGGCACTCCACTATTGCCATCTTGGCACCTTGGCCCTTAACTTTTGCCACTTAGGCACTATGGCACTCTACTAATGCCATCTCGCTTCTTAAATCTCTTATCACCTCTCTTGTGACATCTCTGCAACTTTAAATTGCTTAAGAAGCTAAGCTCTTGATCTCTAGCAATCCATGTCTAATGGATGCACTACTTTTCTTTTATCTTCCTTTGTATGCCACTAGGTCTTTCTCTCAAAAAAATAACCTCTCAAGTGTCTCAACAATCTTTACTAAGCATAAACAAAGGATCTTAACAACTAGGGATTTCAAATCATCAAAATAACATCTTTGATGAAATCTGCTCTGGACCCTTTAAAAGGGTAATTTTCATAAATGCACCAGAGGTACATCCTAACTTCAATGATTCTAAAATTTTATAGGCAAATAGCCTTATGTCTTAGCTTTCAAATGGCTCTAGAATCAACTCATTTCGATATCGGTAGCTCGAGTTATGATAAAAACACTACAGGCTGTCAGAAATGAGTTTTCTTTCTGTTTCGGGTCTATTCGAATACCTCTGGTGGTATTCGAATACCACCCATGAAAATTCACTTTCTGGAGCTGTCTATGGTGTTTTATTCGAATACCAACCTTGGTATTCGAATACCACACTGCAGAACAGCACTCCTGGAGCAGAAAACAGTCGTGTTTCTTGTTCTATTAATTATCCTATCATATCTCAATCCTCAAACATGGATTCTAAGTGATTCTAAGTTCCTAACTAGTTCATTAACACTTAGGAAACATCAATCACTAACTTAAACCTCTTGATTTGGATCAAACACCAAAAATCACCCTCTTGGTTGTTCATGACCTAGGTTCAAACTCAAGAACCAACTAGCTCCAATCTATGGATAAATCCATCTATCTTATTCTCAAAAAGCTAAAAACATACTAACTTAGTCCTTGAAATAAAGAACCAAGCCAAAAACATGGATTTGACTACTCAAACCCCTATTTCCATTCACAAAACCTATGTTCATTCAAGATGAATCAAAGGAATAGATGAATAGAAATCCCCTACCTCTTGCTAGATGAAGATCTTGAAGCCTTGATCCTTGTCTTTGATCTTTCCCCTTTGATTTTCTTCTTTTCCTTCTTCCTTTCTCTCCTTCTTCCTTCGGTTTCTCACTTCTTTCTTTTCCCCTCTCTATTCTGTTTTCTGACTCTCTAATATCTCAACCGTGAGATATTAGACAAGGGAAGTCAAATATGACTTCTCTTGGACACTAAAACTTTGATCTGCTAAGAACACTCAGATTCCACCAAATCTAATATTCTAACCTCCAACAGATTCAAAATAAATCCTAGTATTCATTAAAAATTATGTTGTACTTTTTTTCCACTTTTCCATATCTGCTGAGGGTAAATCCGTTATTAAAATGCACAACCGGTATGCCAAAAAATACTAAATTAACTCCGATTACTCTGAAATTTTAACCACACCTTACTTAGCTTATTTGTGACCTAGAAACAAATTATCTAAACTTGTTTCCCTTTAAATAGTAATTTATGCTATTTTCTGAGTCATTTTAAGCCACTTTCCACACTCTGTGTTGCAGCAAAGTGCCTAAACTAACTCTGTTTAGCACAAATCTTCACTGGCATATCAAACAACTTATGTGCTACCTTTGTACACATATAAAAGTCTAATATGTTTTTCTGGGATGTTACACCCAACATTGAAGTTACGCAGGTCAAAGGACACGACCTTGTCTAACTTGATTGAAGCTTCTGATTTTGAGACACGGCCATGTCTCTTGGTCACATGGTTATGTCCCACTTAAAGTCCAATTACGTTGTCAAATGGAGACACAGCCATGTGAGTCTCCTTGACGTGAAAAAGAGGGTTTTTCACCCCAAATTATTATAAATAGAAGCAACCCCTCAAACTTGAGATACACCTTTTACGACGGCAGACCTTGAGAGGCAGATTAAAAGAGAGAATTTCCACGAATCCTTGGAGCACGACTACGAAGAAAGGAAGACATTCTTGAAGGCATGAAGATCATAATCACCATCAAAGGGGTTTTGATTTCTCTTTCCCTATAGTTTTCTATTTTCTTTGGGATTTCTTTCTATGGGTTTGTATTATGATATAGGGTTGTTTGTATTGAACACGAGTAGCTAAACCCATAGTTAGGGCTGTGAGGGATCTCGTTTTCTTAATTATTTGGGTTTAATTTCTAATTTGATTAAGGTAATTTCTTTTAGGATCTATCATATTGATTGCATTCTTGTCATAACTCGATCACTTTTGGCATGTGTTAATTCATTGTTTGACTGGTGACCAACCGCATTCAATGAGTAGATCTATATGGTAAGCCTAGGATTAAATTGGTGAATGACCAAACATCAATTTATCCTACTAATGGAATTGATGGTATGTTAGTTCATCTCTTGAATTGAAGCTTAATGCATTCTTGATTAATTCAACTAAATGACCAAATAGGTGAATTAAATTAGGAATAAAATATTGTTTCATCCATGACCATTGGGATTCAATAGCAAAGAAGAGAATATTGGAAAAAGAATTACCTTACATCATAAATGAATGAAAACCTAATTAATTGGATTTAAGTGAACCTTGTGCCCTAGTTTTCCTCTTATTGATTTATCTTTGCATTATTTGATTGTCCATTGTTCTTCTTTATTTGTTTTCTAATCTTATTTTGAATTTCATACACTTTCAATTGTCTGGATAATCAAGAGTTTACGAATCTAGTAATTATTACTTATTCCTCATGGGATCTATAACTGGGACTCAAGTCCTATATTACTTAGCGATAGAGTGCACTTGCTTTTAGTGTATTTTACGCATATCAAGTTTTTGGCATCGTTGCTGGGGAATAAGTTTGGTAATATTAGAAGTGAAAATCTCTAGCTAATTTAGACACACTTTATTTTATTTTATTTTATTTTTATTTTGTTTTTATTTTGATTTTATTCTGTTACTTCATCTCTCTGCTTATATTTCTTGTTTATGCTTACTCAATCTCAATTTCGTGATTTGACATTTGATCCTGAAATTGAGAAAACAACTCGCAGGTTAAGGAAGCAATCTTATATTGCAGCTATGATAAAAGATATAAAAAGGATGGAAAGACAATCGATAGTTGAGAATAACCGTGAAGAAAGAGCTACCCCAGCAGAGCAGACCATGCTTGAGTATTCCTTGTCCACTGTTGAAGGGTATGGAGGAAGTATTATACGACCAGCTGTGGCAGCTAATAATTTTGAGATCAAAGCAGCATTGATCTCCATGATTTAGAATTCTGTTTAGTTTGGTGGATTGACTTCAGATGATCCAAATCAGCATTTGGCCAGGTTCTTGCAGTTGTGTGAAACTATCAAGTATAATGGGGTAACAGATGATGCAATCAGATTACGACTTTTCCTTTCTCTCTTAGGGATAGGGCAAGTCAATGGCTAACATCACTACTAAGGGGTTCCATCACCACATGGGATCAATTGACACAACAGTTTCTGGATAAGTATTTTTCTCCTTTTAAATCTGCTAAGTTAAGGAATGACATATCTTCTTTTGTGCAATTTGACATGGACACTCTCTGAAGCTTGGGAACATTTTTAGGAATTGTTTAGGAGATGTCTATATCATGGGTTTCCCATATAGTAGCAGGTACAAACTTTTTACAATAGTTTGTTGCCTGCCAACCGTTCACTTATTGATACTGCTGTGAGAGGTACAATTTGGAGAAAAACACTTACTGAAAGCCAAGCACTGATTGAAGAAATGGCGCTGAACAGTTATCAATGGAAAAATGAGTGCCAGGTTCCTAAGAAACAAGTAGGTGTGCATGTTGTTGACTCTTCTACTGCCATTCTAAGCCAATTGGAAGCTTTGACAAAGAAGGTTGAGACTTTGATGGTGGCAAATAGTGCAACCCCATCAATCATTTGTGGCGCATGTGGAGGATAGGGTCATACAAGTTCAGACTATCAAGTTAGTAGTCCTTTTGCCCCCGAGCCTGTAGCAGCAAATTTTGTTGGTAATTCTAACCAGCAACAGTACAATCCTTATGCCAATACATATAATCTCGGTTAGAGGGATCATCCAAATTTCAAATGGGAAAATCAACAAGGCTACCAGCAGAACCAGCAGAGAGTTCCGCATCCACCTCCAGGTTTCCAAGCACTTGTAGAGAAACAAAATTTTGAAAATCTTATGATGAAGTATATGCAGAATTTCGAAGCCAAATTGCAGAGCGTGGAGACCCAAATCAGCCAGTTGGCCACTTTGATGTCAGAAAGGGCACCGGGGTCTTTGCCTGGTAATACTGAGACTAATCCTAAGGAACATGTGAAGGCAATTACCTTGAGAAGTGGTAAGGAGCTTGGATATCTTTCTAAGAACAAGGAGGAGCAAATTCAAGAGCATGAAGATACTTTTGATAAGTCAGAAAAGGAGAAGGCAAGTGAAGCACCCTCCATGATACAGGTAAGTGAGCCACAAAAGTCATCCATTCCATTTCCTCAGAGGCTCAAGAACACTCAACAGAACAAGTAATTTGTAAAATTCTTGGAAATGTTTAAGAAATTGCAAATTAACATTTCGTTTGTAGAAGCTATCTCTCAAATGCCAAAATATGCAAAGTTCTTGAAGGAGATACTTTCAAACAAATGTAAGCTTGAGGAATATGAGATAATCAGACCAAATGAGGAGTATTCCACTATTCTCTTGAAGAAGCTACCACCAAAATTAAAAGATCCAGGGAGTTTTACTATTCGCTACTCTATTAGTAATTCTTATTTTGAGAAAGCATTATGTGACTTAGGTGCTAGTATAAATTTGATGCCTTTCTCTGTGTTTAAAAAATTGGGAATGCAGGAACTAAAGCCTACTAACATTTTTCTGCAGCTAGCCGATAGATCCATCACTTACCCTCGAGGTGTACTAGAGGATGTCTTGGTAAAGGTGGATAACTTCATTTTTTCAGCTGACTTTATTGTGTTAGGCATGGAGGAGGACTCTAAGGTCCCAATCATACTTGGACATCCATTCCTTGATACTGGAAGGACTATGATTGATGTCCATCAAGGGAATTTGACCTTGCGATTAAATGAAGAGGAAGTAATTTTTAATTTTTTCAATTCTGTTAAACATCCTAACCCCTTTGATTCATATAATTGTATTGATTCTATTGATGTTGTGGATAGTGTTGTGAACTCATATTTGTAAGAATCTATGACTGATGATGTTCTAGAAAGGATCTTGACCATGGTCGCCAATGAACTTGAGGATGATGAAGAGGTCAAGGAAATGATAATGCGGTTAAAAGTTGGCATGTCTGTGGACAGAAGAAGAATTTTGGGGTATTATGAGGATTTGGACAGGAAAAACATTCCTACACCAAAGCCCTCGATTGAGGAGCCCCCCAAACTTAAGCTCAAGCCTTTTCCCTCTAATTTAAAATATGTTTTTCTGGATCCCCCATCATCTTTACTTGTGATTATCTCTGCTTTGCTTTCAGGTCCGATGGAGGAGAAACTCATGAGAGTATTAAGGGAGAAGAATAAGGCATTTAGATGGACCATTCATGACATTACGGGCATTAGCTCTATCATATGCACCCACAGAATTTACGCGAAGGCGCAAAACAAGCTGCTTGTGCAACCACAAAGGCATCTTAACCCAAACATAAAAGAGGTTGTAAAGAATGACGTAATTAAGCTGCTCGATGCAGGTATTATATATCCCATTTCTGATAGTCCTTGGGTAGGTCTAGTACAAGTAGTGTCTAAGAAAGGGGATACAACAGTCATAGAAAATTAAAAGAAAGAACTCATAGCTATTAGAAATGTGACTGGGTGGCGTATGTCTATTGACTATAGGAAATTGAATGATGCCACTCAGAAAGATCACTTTCCCTTACCCTTCATTGATCAAATGTTAGAGAAACTTTCAGGTCATGCATTTTTCTATTGTTTGGATGGATATTCTGGTTATATGCAGATACCTGTGGCACAAAAGGATCAGGTGAAAACCACTTTTACATGTCCATATGGTACATTTGCATATAGACGGATGCCCTTTGGATTGTGTAATGCACCGGTTACTTTTCAGCGGTGTATGATGGCTATTTTTTCTGACTTGATTGATAGATGATTGCATTGATATTTTCGTGGATGATTTCTCTGTGTTTGGCTCTTCTTTCGATGATTGTTTTCATAATCTCAGTTTAGTTTTGGAGCGATGCAGGAACACTAACCTTGTTTGAACTGGGAAAAGTGTTAATTTATGGTACAAGAGTGCATTAATTTGGGGCATAAGGTTTCATCCAAAGGTATAGAGGTTGATCCGGCAAAGGTGGAAGTAATTACGAAATTACCCCCACCTAAATCTGTTAAAGCCGTTCGAACCTTTTTAGGGCATGTAGTTTTTTATCGAAAGTTCATTAAGGACTTTTAAAAAATTACCAAACCTTTGACAGACCTCCTAGTGAAGGATACACCATTTGATTTTTCTGATTCTTGCTTAAATACATTTCTTGTTTTAAAGGAAAAGTTAACTAGTGCACCCATTATTGTTGCCCCTGATTGGTCCTTACCTTTTAAACTCATGTGTGATGCAAGTGATATAACGGTTGAAACTGTTTTGGGTTAGAGGAAAGGTAAAATTTTTCAAACTATTTACTATGATAGTCGTGCTTTGAATGAGGCATAAAGAAACTACACCACCACTGAAAAAGAGTTGCTAGCAGTAGTATTTGCTTTTGATAAATTTTGCCTTTACCTCATTCTCTCTAAGGTTATTTGCTATACTGACCACTCTGCTATTAAGTATTTGCTTGCTAAACAGGATGCTAAGTCAAGGCTGATTTGATGGATTCTTTTGCTATAAGAGTTTGATATTGAGATATATGATAAAAATGGGACAGAGAATCTTGTAGCTGGCCATCTATCACGATTGCATGAAGAGGTGTTAAAGCCCGCTACTGAGCATGCCATAAATGAATCATTTCCTGATGAGCACCTCTTTACAGTCTCCTCTTTACCATGGTAAGCTAATTTTGTAAACTGCCTCGCAGGTAATACCCTTTAACCAGATCTCAGTTATCAACAAAAGAAAAAATTCTTATTCGATGTTAAGCATTATTTATGGGAGGATCCATACTTGTTTAGATTTTGTGCTGATAATGTTATTAGGAGATGCATTCATGGTAGTAAGAGTCATTCCATTCTTGAACATTGTCATGCTAGGGAAACTGGCAGCCATTTTTGTTCCACCAGAACTGCACAAAAGGTGTTACAATGTGGCTTTTATAGGCCAACTTTGTTTAAGGATGCATTTGAATTTGTTCGATCTTGTGATAAATGCCATCGTAGTGGCAACATCTCTAGGAGACATGATATGCCATTGAATAGCATTTTGATTTTGGGAACTTTTTGATGTTTGGGGCATTGATTTCATAGGTCCTTTTCCAAATTTTTTTTCTAATCAATACATACTTGTTGTTGTGGATTATGTTTCTAAATGGGTTGAAGTTGTGGCATTGCCTACTAATGATGCTCAGGTGGTGGTAAGATTTTTGAAACAAAATATTTTTACTAGATTTGGTACACCCCGAGCAATCATAAGTGATGGTGGCACTCATTTTTATAATAAACAGTTTGATAATCTATTGAGTAAATATGGTGTCACCCACAAGGTTGCCACACCTTATCATCTACAAACAAGTGGCCAAGTGGAGGTTTCCAACCATGAATTGAAAAAGATTTTGGAAAGGACTGTTAATGCATCTCGTAAAGATTGGTCTTTAAAGTTGGATGATGCATTGTGGGCCTATAGAACTGCATTCAAAACACCTATTGTCATGTCCCCTTATAGACTTGTGTTTGGTAAAGCTTGTCACTTACCTGTGGAATTAGAACATAGAGCATATTGGATACTTAAGTTTCTGAATTTTGATGTGAATGCTACAGGTGCACAGCGACGTAACCAGCTTAATGAGCTGGATGAACTTCATCTTGAGGCATATGAGAATGCCAAACTCTATAAAGAGAAAACAAAGAAGTGGCATGATATGCATATCAAACAGCGTGAGTTTAAGATTGGAGACCAAATTCTTGTTTATAACTCACAACTTCGTCTTTTTCCAGCTAAGCTGCGGTAAAAATGGTATGGACCATATGAGGTTGTTGGAGTGTTACCATATGGTGTGCTTGAAGTAATGAAAGAAGGCCAACAACCTTTCAATATAAATGGCCAAAGAGCGAAACACTATGAAAAAGGAGTGGAGACTGAGCACCACTATATCTGCCTCACCTAGCATAGCACCGGCCCAACGTCAAGCTAATGATGTTAAACAAGCGCTTCACAGGAGGTAACTTGTGTTTCTTCTTTATTTATCGCATTTTAACTAATTTTTGTTATTTTTATTTTTCTTTTAGATGCTACTCATGTGTTTTGGGATTTTTCAGATTTGTTGCAGCAATGACTCTTGTACTTTTCCTTTACCTTACACTATTTCACTTTTCATCAGGTTGTGTTGCTTTTTGCTTTACCTCCTTTATTTCTTTTTCTTCCACATTGAGGACAATGTTTATCTTAAGTGTAGGGGGGTACTTTCTCTGAAAAAAAATTGATGAACACTTGAGTATTGCTAGTAATCAAGCAAGAATTATGTGTTGATTTCTTGATTTATTATGAGCTAATAGAAATATGTTTGAAAGGGGAATCCATTGATCATAAGCTAATTTTGTATGAAGCATTCTTGTTCAATTCAGTGAAGTGAAATTTAGCATCTTACTTGGAAATTAGTCATGTGTTCTTGTTTTTGGTTTCTTTATTAACTTTGTCAGAAAATGAGTTTTGAGCTTTACTGATTGGATTTTTCATAAACAAAATCCTATTTTTGTTCTGGAGTGAGTATTCTCTTCATTGATGTGCATTAGAACTTGCTTTGATAACTTGTTGAGGCTTTAATGATTCACATGTAGACTTGAATATGATTAAGACAATTAGGCTTTATTCTTTCTTGACTTTTAGAGTTGTATTGAGAAAATAATCCCTTAGTTGCCCCATTTGAGCCTGAAATTGATTTCTTTGAATACCAATTGAATAATTAGGTTGAATTCTTTGGAGCTTCTAATATGTTAATTGAAAGGCCTTGAAAGGTTGCTTTTGTCTTCAAGGGTTGAAAAAAATTGGAAAAAGAAGAAGAAAGAAAAAGGATTGTTGGTGAAGAATAATGATAATATTGGGTTGAAAGTGAGAATTGATTATATTCTTATTCATTATGTTCTATTGATGATCTTCTCAACCTGATTCTGCTTTGTATTGATTTATCCATGAGCATTCTTTACCCTTATTTATCTTTTCCTACTTTCTTTATACCCTTGGCCCCGTTATAACCAATGGAAGTACTTTTGATTCTTGTGCTGTATATGAATTTGAAAGTGGATATAAGATTGATAAAGAAGCCTAAGGTATTACATTTTTCAAGAGAATTTTGAGTGATCTCTTTGTCCTTAAACACCTTGAGCAATGGAAAGATGAGTGATCTCAATTGATTGGTAAAGAGAAGAGTTGCAAGCTAGACTCAAGCATCTAATTGTTTTAAGTGCTAAATGATCTTGCTAGATTGGATTTGATTGCTGAATTTGAGAATTTTGAATTATAGAATTTCCCCTTATTCTTGTTTCTGGATGTTGGGTTTGATCTTGTTATTGATTCCTATTCTTTGCTTGATGACAAGCAATGCTCAAGTGTGGGGGGCTTTATAAGCCTATATATTTTATAGTCTTATACCGAATGAATTGTGGTAATTTACTTATGATTATTGATGACTTTTGGATGGATCCTTATCAATTATCTTCGTTTTTGCAGATTAAGAGAGATTTGACACACTCAGAGTAAAAGCAGGGAAAAATATCTCGTTTTTAAAGCAAAAGAGGGCCATTTTGGCTTAGACAGGGCCCTGTGTCAACTAAAAAATGATTTAGGAGTTAGACACGACCCTGTCTAACTTGAAGAAAGCTTCTGACTTTGAGACACGATCGTGTCTCTTAGTCACATGGCCATGTCTCACCCAACGTTGAAGTTACGCAGCTCAAAGGACACAACCCAGTCTAACTTGATTGAAGCTTCTGACTTTGAGACACGATCGTGTCTCTTGGTCACATAGTCGTGTCCCATTTAAATTCCAGTTACATTGTTTTCAAGAGACATGACTATGTCGAAGGGAGTCATGGCCGTGTGAGTCTCTCTGACGTGAAAAAGAGGGTTTTTCACCTCAAATTATTATAAATAGAAGCAACCCCTCAAACCTGAGATACACCATTTGCGACTGCAGACCTTGAGAGGCAGATTAGAAGAGAGAATTGTCACGAATCCTTGGAGGACGGCTACGAAGAGAGGACAATATTCTTGAAGGCTTGAAGATCATAATCACTGTAAAAGGGGTTTTGATTTCTTTTTCCCTATAGTTTTCTCCTTTCTTTGGGATTTCTTTCTATGGGTTTGTATTGTGATATGGGGTTGTTTGTATTGAACATAAGTAGCTAAACCCAGCTAAGGCTATGAGGGATCTTGTTTTCTTAATTATTTGGATTTAATTTCTAATTTGATTAAGGTAATTTCTTTTAGAGTCTATCATATTACTTGCATTCTTGTCATAACTTGATCACTTTTAGCATGTGTTAATTCATTGTTTGACCAGTGACCATCCACATTCAATGAGTGGATCTATATGGTAAGCCTAGGATTAGATTGGTGAATGACCAAACATCAATTTATCTTGCCAATGGAATTAACAGTATGTTAGTTCATCTCTTGAATTGAAGCTTAATGCATTCTTGATTAATTAAACTAATTGACCAAATAAGTGAATTAAATTAGGAATAAAATATTATTTCATCCATGACTATTAGGATTCAATAGCAAAGAAGAGAATATTAGAAAAAGAATTACCTTACATCATAAATGAATGAAAACCTGATTAATTGGATTCAAGTGAACCTTGTGCCATAGTTTTCTTCTTATTGATTTATCTCTACATTGTTTGATTGTCCATTGTTCTTCTTTATTTGTTTTCTAATCTTGTTTTGAATTTCATACACTTTCGATTATATGGATAACCAAGAGTTTTATTAATCTAGTAATTGCTACTTATTTCTCGTAGGATCAATAACTGGGACTCAAGTCCTATATTACTTGGCGGTAGAGTGCACTTGCTGTTAATGTATTTTACACGTATCAGTATTTAATGTCCAAGTCATTAAAGAGTCGTTGGGAGTGAGTTGGTATCATTTAATACAAGCTACTAGCTGTTATTACTAATTTTAGAAACCCAAATAATCAATTATTAGAAGCTTATAATCGATTATTTGCCAGATAGCACAAAATAGTAAGTTTTTGGAACACCAATAATTGATTATTGGTTAGCCATAATCGATTATTTCCTTTTAATAAAGGAGGTGCAAAATAGTCTTTCTAACTCAATAATCGATTACTCTCGTGCAATAATCGATTATTGCTTGAAAGATAAAAAATCATGGCATTCTGACTTTTGCTAATCGATTATGGTTATCCCCATAATCGATTATTTGGCTTAAAATCCAAAACAAGGCATTTTGCTGAGTCTAGATAATCAATTATGGCAAGCTCATAATCGATTATTTGGCTTCAAACAACATTAAGAAACTTAGCCAGTATAATCCAAATGCATCCAATTCTTCTAAAATACATTCAAACACTTACAAGTCATTTCACTTGATTCTAAAAGCATTTTCAACAACTTGAAAGCACATTGATTCATTAAGTGCCATCTTGGATTTTTGAAAAATAAATTTAGAGCTTAGTGTGAACCCTTTTTACCTTTACATGAGATCTAAGTCTTATAACTAGTCTTGAAGGATCTTAGACTTCATCTTGCAAACTTTTTCTTGTTTCTGATCATCATAACTATTGCCAATTACAATATTGACTCTAGATAACGTCCTTCCATCATGGGTACACCAATAATCTTCAACTTATCGTAAATCTTGACATCCTCTAGGCCGAGCACCATGTAACTGCCAGATCTTATAAATTGAGATACCAATAGTAGATTTTTCTTCATTCCAGAATGTGATAAGCATTTTGTAAGCATATCTCATTGTTACCATGACGTGGTGAGATCACTACCTTCCTAATGTGAGCAATTAGAAACCTTGAGTTGTCTATAGTCACCATCACTTGATTGCCTTTATACTTTGTTGCGTTCTTCAGCTTTAGTTTATCACTAGTCATATAGTTAAGGCAACCAGAAACAATGATCTAGTCTTTGCTATAATCAATAGCTGATTGATGCGTCACTGCGATTGTTGTGTATGCCTTCTGATCTGTTGATTATTTCTATATCTTGAGTGCCTTATGTTTGATCTAATTGGACTTCATATGTATTTAATTGTTAACTTTTAGCTAAGTTTCTAGATATGAAGTTTAATCGGATCTTTATTGTGAAACTATGCTTAAGTGTGTTTATAAGCACTCATAATTGCATTGTGTTTTTCAAGAGATCAATATCATCCCTAGAAGCAAAGAGAAAAGAGAATATGTGGAGAATTATGACTGAATATGAAGAAATTAAGTGACATGGCCCGTGTCCCAAGACATGGGGTTAGCCATGTCCTTCTCTGGTGCTTCAACAGGATGCTGCACTGGGCTTGACCAACAACACGGCCCGTGTCCTCAGACACGGGGTAGGCCATGTTCTTTTCTGGCATGTCACATATTCTCAATTCTAGGCAACAATAAATAACACGGCCTGTGTCATGAGACACGAGGTAGGCCGTCTACTTCTCTAGCATCACAAGGAGATCCAGTTTTTGAGTGTTGACCAACAACACGGCCCGTGTCCTCTGACACGGGGTAGGCCGTGTCAAACGACACGGTCCGTGTCGTCGCATCAGGAAAGCATATATGAATTCTAATGATGCACTAGGTATCCAAAGTTATAAATAGGGTTACCTAAGGTCCTAAAAAAGGGATCTCTAGACTAGGAGCCGCCAAGGAACTGAAAGAAAGACGAAGAACAAGCAAGAGGAAGATTCGATCAAAGATTGGAGACTCAGGTTCAAGTAATCAAAGATCAATTAACCTCAAACCTTGGAAACTAGTTTGATCTTTAGTTTTCTTCTCTTCTTTTATTCTGGACAATGTTTTTCTTCTGTTATTCTTTTGATTTTGAATTTGCCATGTGTGGCTAATCTTCTTATTTGGTTAAGGAAAGATGAAACCCTGGTTTTGATTATGTGAACCTTGCATATCTCTTTATATCAATTCAATTGAGTTTTTATTCATATGTTTCTGATCTAAATTTGTTATAAAGATTTTTATACTCTTTACTAATTTCGAAAGTGGTAAAACTAGGATTGCTATGCGCAGTTACAGTGGTAAGACTAGTGAGACATATGATCTAAGTAATTTAATCTCTGTGTGTGATTAGATCTTAGTGTGATTGGTTTTCTAAATCTTAGTGCCGTCATTAGGTAGGTGTAAGAGCGGTTGCTTTACAAATAACTAATGATTAGGATTTAATTTGAGCGGTTACTGAATTAAACGAAACTTAAGGAAAACAGGGGATTTATCTCACAATCACATAAAGGCATAATTGGTTATATTGGTATAAAGGGAATGTAAGTTAGCATAGTCATATAAATCTAGTGATAGATTCTATCTCTTAACCATTGTCTTTTAATTGATAATTCAAATCGTGTTTATTGTTATTGTTTTAGATTCAATTGCTGTTTTTAGTTTTAACAAACAAAACCTCTTTTTACGATTTTCTGTTTTTAAGAGTTTAAATTAAGAATCAATTTATAGTGTCAATTGAATTAGTTCTCTATGGATTGATCATTGCTTACTACAACTAGTTGCAAGGTTTATTTATTTTTTGTGGAACTTGGCAACTGATTTTCATTCTAAATTTTAATCACAATCTACCCCACACTAAATTTTGGCACCGTTGCTGGGGAACTAATTGTCCAATTACGCTATTAGTTTGTTTCCTATTTTTCACTTTGTTTTTATTTCAGTTTTTAATTCTTTTCTTCCTCCTTTCCAACTATTTTGCAGGTGTTCATGTCTAGTGGTGAAGTAAACGAGCAATTGAGGAATCTAAGGCATTACTTTGAACAAGTCAGCTCATAGTTTCCTCTTCAATTCACACTTGTTGACGTCGAAACTGCCCGCCATATAGATTTATCCAATTCTAAGGTATTTTCTAAAACATCTGAAGAATTTGTGATGGTAGAGAATACTTTAAGGGCATTGGGTGTCCAGATTTAGACCAACAACCTCTTTGCATAGAAATCCCAGAAACTAAAAGGGCATTTGAGTTGAAGTTCGGTCTAATTCACCTTTTACCATCCTTCAATGGATTAGCTGGGGAGGATCCTAACAAGCATTTAAAGGAGATACATGTAGTTTGTTCCAGCATGAAGCCTGCAGGAGTTTCAGTCGAACAAGTCAAGCTTAGAGCTTTTCCATTCTCATTAAAAGATTCTGCAAAGAAATAACTGTACTATTTGTCACCCGGATCCATTAATTCATGGCAAGACATGGCTCGAGCTTTCCTGGATAGATACTTCCCTACCTCTAAGGCCGCCACCATTAGAAAAGAAATTTGCCTATCCAACAAAGGCATGGGGAATCACTTCGTGATTACTGGGAGAGGTTTAAGAGACTGTGTGCTAGCTGCCCTCAACATCAAATCAGTGAGCAACTTCTAATTCAGTATTTCTATGAGGGTTTGTTAGTGATGGATCATAACATGATTGATGCTGCTAGTGGAGGAGCTTTGGTTGATAAGACTCCTCAAGAGGCTAGGAACTTGATAGCAAGAATAGCTACAAACACTCAATAATTTTTCACCAGAAATGACGCTGGAGTGAGAGCAGTTAAAGAGGTAGAAACGGCTAGTCTACAACAACAAATGACTCAATTGACCACTATAGTTCAACGGCTTATGGATATTGGGAAAGCACCGATGAATGCTTATAAGATTTGTTGCTCTTCAGGACATCCCACTGATATGTGTCCCACTTTACAAAAGGACACACATGAGGAGGTAAAGGTAGTAGGGGGGATATTTTGGACTTTCAACAAACTACAACCCCTACTCTAACACATATAATCCAGGGTGGAGGGATCATCCCAACTTGAGCTATGGAAAGCAGCCTCATAATTAACCTCCAGCCTATGGACCTCCAGGATTTCAACAGAGATAAGCATCTTTCCCTCCAAGGCAACAACAAACTCAAGCTCCTAGGTAACCTGAGCCATCACTAGAGGAGCTAATGAGGCAAATAGCCACTAACAACATTCAATTTCAACAAGAAACAAGGGCCACAATCAATACCTTGTAAAACCAAGTGGGGCAGTTAGCCACAGAAATCAACAAAGTTCAGAGTTAACTTTCTAGGAGACTTCCCTCACAACCAGAAGTGAATCCGAGGGAAAATGTTAGTGTTGTCACATTGCGAAGTGGTAAGAGGTTAGATGAACCTCCATCTCCCCCACAAATCACTAAAGAGAAGGACCAAGAGCCAAAGGAGGTAAGTGAGGAGGGGCAAAACTCTAAGGCCCCTAAGGTAAGTATTCCTGCACCCCTTCCTAAATATGTCACTAAGGCTCCATTCCCTAGCAGGTTGGTTAAGACCAAGAGAGATGAGGCTAAGAAGGATAGAGATTTTCTTGAGACTTTCAGGAAAGTAGAAGTCAATATTCCATTACTGGATGCAATCAAGCAAATCTCGAAATATGCCAAGTTTCTTAAGGAAGTATGCACCCAGAGGAGGCGGCTGAAGGGTAATGAGAAAATCAATATGAACTAAAATGTTTCAGCCCTCATTCAGCCTATGCCTCAGAAATGTAAGGATCCAGGGACTTTTACAATTCTATGTGTTATAGGCAATTACAAATTTGAGCATGCCATGCTAGATTTAGGTGTTTCTATTAATGTAATGCCTATGTATGTTTTTAACTCTCTTAGACTTGGCCCTTTGCATTCTGCAGGTGTTGTGATTCAATTGGCTAATAGAAGCACTGCGTATCCAGCTGGATTAATTGAAAATGTATTGATAAAGGTTGATGAGCTAATCTTTCCTGTAGATTTTTATGTTCTGGAGATGAAGGTAGAGTCACCATCCAAGAAGGCTACGCTCATTTTAGGGAGGTCATTCCTCAAAACAGCGAAGACCAAAATATATGTGCATGCAGGAACTCTATCCATGGAGTTTGGAGATTCAATTGTTCAGTTTAACATTTTTTATGCTATGAAGCATCCCATGGAGGAGCATTCTATTTTTCATATTGATTTACTTGCTAATTTAGTTGAGGAAACTTATGATGAGTTGTGTGATGAATTTCCTAATCTTATTGGTTTCAATGATTCTATCCATTATGACTCATGTACTGATTGTGATGGTGATATGATATGTGTTATTTGTGCTGAAATTTCTGCATTCTTGAGAGCTGATGATTCTGTTTATGCAGAAGCTAATAGTATTGAAGGATTTATCAACAATGCTCTTGAAGCAGTTGCAAAATCTAAGACACAAAGGGAGATGGAGTTGAAGTCCATTGAAAAATTTTTAGAGAAGGGAGAAAAGCACCGGATGATAGTCATAATTGGACCCTAGTCTAACATAAACAATTAAGCAAATGAAGTTAATAAAGTATACATATTGCATTCCAGTGGTGACATCAAGGGAATTAAGGAGGGCCAATGGGACCCTTGTGGAAGCTTTCATACTACTTCAAGCATAAGTTGGTCATTATGCTTTCGCTAATGGAATCCTGGTGGAAGCCTCCTCATTTGATAAGGATTTTATTTTCTTTCCCTCTATTTTATTTTACTTGTCCTTCATTAATTGATGATTTTGATGGATGTTGTTTTTCTTTTGAGCTTTACATTGAGGACAATGTAGAATTTAAGTGTGGGGGAGGACTTTACATTTTGTTTTCTGATTTTGAAATTCTATTTTTGCTGTTTAAAAAAATTAATTGATTTCCAATGATGTTTTGAGATTTGTGAAGTTTATGAGTTTGAAGCAATTGAAATTCAGGGTTATGATTTATAAATTTCTTCTTCTATCTTGAATTTGACATGCTTGGTTTTGGATGTTTGATTGGTAGATTGCGATTGATATATACATACCTTGTGAGATGTTAAGCCTATTGATGGATGGATTTAGAATTTATGCCATTCTTTTCTTTCTTGTGTGATTTTCACTCGTGGCAATTGATCACTCTAGAATTTGCTTTGATTCTTTTTAAGGCTATATTTTCACTTCATGCATGAACATGATTGAGGCCTTATTTCTTGATTAACTACTTTGGCCAAATAGCCAACCTTGCATCATTTTCTTTTGATTAACCCCATGAGCCTATTTGCCTATCCTTTGTCTTAGCTCATTACATGCCTTATGTGAAAAATCATGTTTTTACCTTACCTTAGGAAATAAGAGAATATTGGTTCATTTTCATTGGAGGAGCTCTTTTGATTGCAAATATTTAATAGGACAAGTGTGGGGGCTGTGCAAATTGATATTGATGTGTAATATGCAAAGTGTTAGGTGAAAAAAAATGCAAAGAAAAAGAATGAATGTAAGAAAGGTTGTAAAAGAATAGAAAGAAAAAGGAAAGAAATATGTAAAGAGAATGTGCTTTATACTAATTTGAGGGGATAAAATTTCATGTTTATCAATTGAGTTCCTCCCCAATGTTCTTTTATTCTCTTAGGTACTTATCTTGTCATATCCATATTATTTCCTTCCCTTACCTTGGCCCCATTACAACCTTGAATAAAGTCTTCTTGATTTGTGTATGCATGTGTTTGAGTAGTGGAAAAGTAGAATATAAGCAAGTTTATGGTAGTGCATTTTTCATGGGTTGAATTGAGTGAAATACTTACCTTGTAAACACTTGAGAGATTGAGAGTGTATCTTGTGAGGATCTATTATTCTTAATTCATGTTTTTCAAATTGAAGATACCTTGCTTGTTGGTATGAGGTGTGAAGAATTGTTATCTCTTCAATGTTTTGATCCATTGAATCTTTTCTTGCTCTTCTTGCTTACAAACTTTTACCTTTCTTGAATATCATTGGAAATTGAGTCCTTTAAAGTTTTTAGCTTTTCAATTTGTTTTGTTTTTCCTTGTTCCCTGGTTTAGTCTTATGTTTTGCCGAGGAGTGCAAAAGGCTAAGTGTGGGGGTATTTGATTTGTTGATTATTTATATACCTTGAGTGTCTTATGTTTGATCTAATTGGACTTCATATGTGTTTAATTGTTAACTTTTAGCTAAGTTTCTAGATATGAAGTTTAATTAGATCTTTATTGTGAAACTATGCTTAAGTGTGTTTATAAGCACTCATAATTGCATTTTGTTTTTCAGGAGATCAATATCATCCCTAGAAGCAAAGAGAAAAGAGAATATATGAAGAATTATGGCTGAATATGAAGAAATTAAGTGATACAGCCCGTGTTCCAAGACATAGGGTTGGCTATGTCCTTCTCTGGTACTTCAATAGGATGTTGCATTGGGCTTGACCAACAACACAGCCCTTGTCCTCAGACACGAGACAGGTCATGTTCTTATCTGGCATGTCACATATTCTCAGTTATGGGTAACAATAAATATGTCTTTTAATTAGTAATTCAAATCGTGTTTATTGTTTTTGTTTTAGATTCAATTGCTATTTTTAGTTTTAACAAACAAAACCCTTTTTTATTGTTTTATGTTTTTAAGAGTTTAAATTAGGAATCAATTTATAGTGTCAATTGAATTAGTTCTCTGTGGATCGACCCTTGCTTACTACAACTGGTTGCAAGGTTTATTTATTTTTGGTGGAACTTAGCAACTGATTTTTATTCTAAATTTTAATCATAATTCATACCACACCACCTTCGATGACTCTTCTTGCTTTGAGATATTCTTTTCATTAAATATTATTGAATCTTCATATCTTGTCTTCTCTTCAATGACAAATGATGCAGAAGCATCCCATTCTTCTTCACCATCATTTTCTTTTTCCCATGAACGACTTGAGGTTATAGTGTTGCTCTTTGTTGGCTTCTTGAACCAACAATCTTTTACAAGATATCCTTTCTTCCCACAACTTAAACAAGCATTATCATTTTTCTTGTTATTATCTTGATGAGATCTTCTAGAGCGAGAATGTTCTTCTTGATGTCTTGGACTCGATTGAGCTCCCACTTGTTGTAAACCTCTCATTTGCCAACCTGGTCTCCACCTATACTAACATGCCTTAGTCTCACTAGATTTGGGACAATGACCTGGTTTTTGAAATCTTTGCTTCTTACTAAAGAGAGTTTGGTCATCCTTACACTTAAGTGACACCCCGACCATTTGTTTGGCTAATGCCACTTGATCGGCCAATCTTGAATAACGAAAATAAATCTGCTATACTCGGGTCTTAGTCCATGAATAGTATTTCTCTTTATGCATTGATCAATAATTTTTCTCTCAAGGTCTAACTCAAAGATTTCTTGGCAGAGAGACTTTACCTTGGTGAAATAATGGTTGATCGTCAAGTCACCTTGTGAAATTCATAAGTGCTCATTCTCCAATAGTTGCAATCTTGTACCATTATTCTTTGAGAACAACATCACAAAGGTGTCCCAAGCGTCCTTCAGAGATGCTACCTTTCTTATATGCTCTGACATATTATCCTTAATTGTAGCCTTGATCGCAAACATAATATTCCCTACTTTAATCTTTAATCTTCCATTTTCATAATGCTTTGGCTTCATTTATAGGAGATGGCAAGGTCTCATTCCCACCAACAACTTACCATAAGTCTTGGCTTATGAGATATGACTCTATACATGTCTGCCACTTATTATAAATCTGGGAATTGAACTTTCTAATTCCACCAATCACATGGACATCCACCATTATGACTTAAATGAAATTTTGCACTACCTTGGTCATTGACCAATTGCTTCACAATCATAAACTGTGTCTTCAATTAAAAAGCTTCCCCATAAATGATGATCCTTGGTCACACTTTAATCGATCCCAGATGTAACAACCTAATATTTGTACCCTAGTATATCTGACATATACCTGGATCAATAGTATCAACTCTGCTACTTAAGACTTCAACTAATCCATAATATTTAAACAAATCATTATAGAGAGCTATAACTAAAAGTCATACATGTATACAACTTTTACATTCTCAAAGCAAATATAAATAAATTACATAAGCTTTGAACTAGAATTATTAAAACTAAACTAGTCTAGTTCTTCTGTTTTCTTCATCTTCTTACCCTCTCGTAGGGCCTTGACCTAGATTTACATGGAAACACAATGGAGTGAGAAATCATAAATTCTCAGCATGAGTAACCAATACCAGTATTTTAAACATTTATACTAAATAAAAGAACTAAGAAATTTCTCAAGTCTAGTTATTCATTAATAGGATATAAGCACTAATCAACATCAACTCATAATGAATAACATTACTAAATTCATACACATAACTTAGTTGTTTCTAGGAACTATATTCCCTTGTATTTCTCTGTGTAGAGTAGACTAAATGGCCCTTAAACTATCTAATGATGAGTGAACTATTCCATGTACTAATCCCATGACATCATATCTGATAATGAATAGACTATTCCATGTACTAATTCCACAACATCATATCTGATCCTTAGCCTAGCATAGGATATACTCATCCTTATCCTATCATAGGATATACTCATTCTTAGCCTAGCATAGAATATACTAATCCTTTTATGTAACACCTTGGTGTCACCGCTCTACTGGGCTTGCCCGGCAATGCCCACTACTCGAATAACTAATCCTTAGCCTAGCCTTGGATATGACATCCTTAGCCTAGCTTTGGATAACTAATCCTTTTATGTAACACCCCGGTGTCACCACTCTACTGGGCTTGCCCGGTAATGTCCACTACTCGGATAACTAATCCTTAGCCTAGCCTTGGATATAACATCCTTGGCCTAGCCTTGGATAACTAATCACAACTCCACCTTTAGCAAAGTGCTTTTCTCACTCCTTTGCTAGGTTAAGGGGCTTGCCTTGCTCCCTCAGTTAAGAATTATGATAAACTATAGTTCAACCTTTCTAAGCAAAGGAACCAACTCTTGCTAAACACTTCACTCAATCCCAACTTAATGAGAGAATAAAGTATTTGCATTAGGGTTCAACTTCATAAATAAAGGAACCAACTCTATGGATTAAACTCATTGTATAAGGGTTCCATTTCTTGCTAAATACTCTACTCAATCTCAACTAAATGAGAGAATAAAGTATTTCTTTTAAACTAGCATATACTTGTTATGTTAACTCAACTAATTCAAGTATATGAGTAACATCCTAGGTACTTGCTTATTTTCACCCATAAAGGTGTAACTAGAGCTCCTAGAGCTCATACTATCTTTAACTTAGCTTGCTTGGTTCACTAATCATCTTTCCATAGCTTTACTAGGGTTGCTTCTAACCCAAAGAATGTTAAACCCTATTTTTACTAGGCCTATAACCAATTACACTACTTGGATAATTAGTTTAAGCCCTTAAACACTACAACACCTTTTTTATCATAACATCATAGCTCATCCTTGGCCAAAAGAGAATAACATATGGTTTATATTCCAATCAAGCTCAATTTAAACTATCAAGGAAAATAACTAGGGTTTTGGTTACCTTGAGTATCCATACTTCCCAATTAATCTCCTATCATGGCCTAGGACAAGGTTATTTCCTCAATTTTAACATCATCTATAATGGACTAAACATGCCTTGATGATAAATATCACTTTCTTATCAAACTTGTATCTAAACTACCTTACAATCACATCACTAGTGGTATTATAAGCCACATTAATGTGCTAAAGGTTCTAGATATCCATTTGAAATCAATCATACTCTTGAAAAGTTTGGAAACTTAACTTATGGTCATATGCTAAGTGGGTTATTTCCTTAGTGAAATATCCTTAAAAGTGTCTCAATACACTTAAGAAAACATATATGAATGATCCCAAATGAGAGGGGAACTCAAAATATCAAATGTACACTTTTTAGAAATCCAGGAGCTCACACCTCGGCGCACCACTTTCACGCCGCGGCGCCCAACTCTCGGGTTTAAGTACTGATAGAAAATACTGCCCACGTCGCGACATGGATGGTTTTTCTGCAGATTTCTACAGAAAACTAAGTCACTGTTCCTTTTTTCTCAAATTGGTTTCTAACCATCAAATATTGGTTTCTAAGTGTTTTCTAACCTTAATCATGGTCTCTAATCATATTAGAATCGACAAACACTAACTTCAAGTCATCAAACTTAGATTATGAACAAATTAAATCATTTAAAACCCTACTAAATTCATATTGAATAACAAGGGAAAAGATGGTTAGAAACTCCCCTACCTCTTGTAGACACTTGATCCTTGAAGCCTTGCCCTTGATCTTGCCTTGAGTCCTCTTCCTCTTCTTTCTTTCTTCCCATTCCTCTTTTCTCTCATTTATTTCTTTTCTTTCTTTGTTTCTCTGTTCTGTGTTTTAGCCGAGAGAATGAGAGAAAAGATAAAATAAGAGACAAGGTCAAACTTGTCATTTTGACATTTTGCTATAACTTCTTGATCTATTAAGAACACTTAGATCTCACCAAATCAAGTTTTCTAACTTCCAACAGATTTGAAATAAATCCTAAGATTCATTAAAATTGATGTTTCATCACTTTTCTATTTTTCTATATCTGTTGGGGGTCAATCTGACATTAAAAGCACAACCAATATGCTTAAAAATACCAAACCGACTCTGATTGTTCTCAAATTTTAACTACACCTTACTTAACACATTTGTGACTTAGAAACAAGTTATCTATACATGTTTCCCTTAACTTAGCGATTGATGCTACTATTTGAGTCATTTTAAGTTACTTTTCAACTTCTGCGTTGCAACAAAGTACCTAAACTAACTCAGTTTATCACAAAACTTAACTGACATGTTATACAAGTATAATAGTACCTCTGAGATCATGTACAAGCTTAACATGTTTCTTGGGATGTTACACCAGACCATCAAACTCTAAAACGAAATTATTGAATAAAGAGTGTGTAGTGTATGTAGAAATAAACTTTACTTTCCATTACTAATATACTTGTACAAGACTACTCTGTAACCATTTCTCTCACATATACACTAGAGAACACTTCTCATTCACCCACTCTTACTTTATCTCATGCTTTCTTCTCTTTCTTTCTTATTCTTGCTTCTTCACTCCAATGAATGTTTCTTCACTCTCTGTTGTACATTCTAGCAAGTGATGGTATTTATAGGCTCTCAAGAATACTTCCTAAGTATCTAAATTTCTCGTCATTCATTAACTCTAGATTTTTCTTATGTATCCATGAATTAGAGTATTCCATTGTCCACCATATGCTAAATAATTTTTACATGCTCATTGTCTAACAATTGCACCACCACCCAATATGTTTCATGTGATCACCGTCTAAGGAATTAGTGTTGAATCTTGAAAATTTAAAAATCAAAACACCTATAAAATGGAAAATAAAATCACAAGATCTGCTGTTGAAAGAAGTGGATTTAGACAACCAAGCTCAAGATCTACTTGTTGTGAAATCGGTAAGTGCACCGAATCGCAAAAGTAATAAAAAGTGAGTAAGAGTATCATCCCACGAGGATTAAGTTATTAATTACTAAATTCGTTGAAAGTGACACTATCTAATCTAATGAAAAAGAGAGTTATTGCAAATATAATTAAAAAGAAATATAAGTAAGCAAAACAATAAATCAAAGGGGTGAAAAACAATGGTATTAAAGCATTAGGGTTCAGACTTCACTTGAACTCTTTAAATACATATTCAAATATTGGTTTGACTATGTTCTATTTCAATGATTTATGGTCAACTCCCAAAATTAATTAATACTCAATTCCTTGGTATATTAATTCTCTTACACTGTTTGGAATTAACTAATCTCTTAGTCTAACCCCAAATGGAAAGAGATTATCAAGAACGAGGGAATTAAAAGAAAGACAACATAACCCACAACGTCTATTCCTAGCGATTGTAGAAATTATGGTGTTTATCATATGTTCTAGGTTCATGCAAAGTTTCCCAAATTATACATTAACCCAAAAGATCATTTCCAAATTGATCAGGTTTAGAAAAGCATTAAGAATAGAGATAAACATAAATCATGAAATATAAACATAAATTAAACCCATAAAAGAAGTTACATCATCCAAGTACCAAGATCCATCATCACCCTAACAAAAGAGGTTTAGTTACACATGGAAAAAGAAGAACACAAAGGGAAGAATATAACAAACTCCATTGTAGAAAGGTGGAAAGGTTGAAGAAAATTCCTAATCTTCAAGCCTAATTGTGCCCACACCACTTTAGGGTTTGTGCCTCTTGACGGCTGCTGCGTTCTGTCCAAGTGTCTCACACTGTGTAAGTGCCTCCTTTTCATATAGCGTAACTTAAGAATATAAAACAAATTAACAAGTTCTGTTACGCGGCCGACGCTCAAGCGTTAGGTTTCTTGCACTCAAGCGCTGGCCCATTAAAACAACATTGCAGTTTACATTCTCCTCACTTAGGCGCTGGTGGCCCAACGCTCAAGCGTTGAGTCACTTAAATGAATCCTTCAGCGCACGTTGCGGGCTTAAGTGTTGTTGGCCCAATGCTCAAGCGTTGGGCTTCTTAATGGATTTTTCTTCTTTTTCTACTCTTCAAATGCCCAGTCTATTTCCATATGCAATTATCTACAAAAATACATAAAAACACGTAATTAAATACAATTAAAAATAAAAAAAAATAAAACTTAAGAATAAACCCAATTAAAAAGATTAAAGAGAATGAAAAATCCAAAATAATAAATCGTAAAAATATGAATTTTTATAGGTTTATCACTCCCCAAACTTAAGCTTTTACTTATCCTCAAGCAAATAAAAACAAAAACAAAACAAAACAAAAAGACTCAAAACACACAAAATCAAACATGGCAATACTGGGTATTGAAAATCATTCATATCCTCAGGAACAACTTCACAATCTCTTTTCAAAGTGTCACACATAAATAATCCAAATGCCACATCGTCTCTCACATGCAACTCTCATGCTAAAAACATGAATGAAAGACCCAATCTCCTCAAAAAGTACAAACCCAGATAGGTTTATCAAAATACAAATGCACATCAAACCCATATCCATAGGGTTGTTCTTCATCTCTCTCTCCACTAATGTAAACAGCACATAACCAAAGATCAAAAGGGTCTTTTAAAGCTTGTAATATAAGGCCAATGATAAGGGTTAATGAAAACAAAAGTTGAGATACATAATCATGCATAATTCAAAATTCAAGCCATAAAATGTAGAATAAGTGCAAAACGGAGCAAAAGAATCAACACTTTATTCATCCCTCTTTTTTTTTTCAACAACCTCCACCCCCAAACTTATTTCTTTACAAAACTTTGGGTGAACTTTCTCTTTCTGATTTTTTTTTAATTATTTTTCAGCTCCATAAATACTCCATGCACAAAAATAACGAAAGCTTGAATAATAAAATAACACACGATATGCACTCAACAAAGGTTATGTAAGAAAGGGATTTTTTTTTATATGTGGGTATAGGAAAGTGGGTAAAGAAAAGAAATAGAGGCCAAACAATATCAAGGCTACAAAAAGGGACCTAAGGAATTACTATATTCACAGGTTAGCTTGAAAGGCTCAAACGATCCAAAGAAGGCCCTTATCATTTCCTTGATCGTGCATTGTCTAGGATTTCACCTCAAGATAGAATCAAACAACTTCTAGATACAAATCATCCATACACATGCATTCTCATAAACTTCCTCTAAGCCTGACATGCAATTAAATTGCAAGGTCTATTAAACATAAAGATGGGAAGAACATCTATACACAATTGAAACAATAGAGATAGACATAACTTATGAATTCTCATGTGATATCCTAAGAAATTAGATCAATCTATAATTCAAACAATCATAGGATATTCAACTCAACACACCGGCATGCATAGAATGACTCAAAACAAAAAAAAATTGATGATAACTAAAAAAAATAATAAAAAATAAAAAACAAAAAAAATTAAAGAAAGGAAAAGAAAAACTCTTTTTAGTGGTGACAACTATATATACATCCCCCTACAAAAGCTCGAACTCGGGAGACACATAAGCCAACTTAACATTACCTTCAAAACAAAAACAGAAAAAAATTTTTCACCAATAAAATAAAAAAATAACAAAAACAAAAAAAAATCAAAATCGAAAGAATAAAATAGTAAAGAAAAGGAAAAGAAAATTTGGGCTGCCTCCTAAAAAGCGCTTGTTTAACGTCATTAGCTTGACGTTACCTTTTTCTCAATTAATCATGGTGGCTTAAAACAAGAGAAACATGATGACACTTTTCTTTTGTCAGATCTTTGCCTCTATACTCGGTCGCTGACCTTAGAATCTTCTCCCAAAACATTCTGAGCTGGACTTGAACTTAATTGTCTAAAAGATACTTTAGTGTTTGTAACTTCACTAGGCCATGGGATTTTCAATTTATCAGCAGGTAAAACGTTATGTTTAAGTTTGCCAGGAAATTCTAGATCTTTTTGCAATAAATTCTGAGAATTGGGAGGACCTTTTTCCATTTCCACCATCTTGGAGGTATAAGAATCAACAGTAATCAACAGTGCAGAATTCTTACTAGTTGCCTCCTTTTGAGCTTTACCTTGGATGCAATTAATAGGAGCATGAAGATCTGATGTTGGAACAAACTTATCAAAAACATTTATAGTCACCTGATCACCATCAACCCTCAAGATGAGCTCTTCTCTAGGTACATCTATTAATGCTCCTGAAGTGGATAGGAATGGTCTTCTTAGAATCAAAAGGATATCAACATCTTCCTCCATATCTAAGACCACAAAATCTACTGGAAAGAAGAATCTGTCAACCTTCACTAGCACGTCTTCCACAATACCATATGGATATCTGACAGATCAATCTGCTAATTGAAGGGAGATCATAGTAGGCTTAACCTCTCCAATTCCAAGTTTGTGCATGATAGATAGTGGCATGAGATTAACATTTGTCCCAAGATCATAAAGAGCTTTCTCAATGTTCAGTTTACCAATGGCAAAGAATGGAGAAACTACATGGATATTTCAATTTAGATGGTAATTTCCTCTAAATTATAGCACTGCACTTTTCAGTAAGTGTCATAGTCTCATCTTTTTTCAGCTTCCTTTTCTTTGATAGCAAATCCTTCATAAATCAGGCATAAGATGGCATCTGCTCAAGTGCCTCAACAAAAGGAATGTTAATCTACACCTTCTTAAACACATCCAAGAACTTCAAAATTTATCTTTCTTGCTTCTCCTGAGTGTCTTTCTTCAGTCTCTGTGGGATGGGAAGCTTAGCATACAAAGAAGGATCAATAGGTTTTTTCTGTTTACGTTCTTTCCTTTTTCTCAGCCACTTTGGTTACACCTCTTTAGCTCCTTCATCCTTTGAAGCATCTTTTTCTTGATTTTGACTTTGAGAAGAAGATAGTTCCTTAACTTCATCTTCTCTTGGTTGAGGACTAATAATTTTTCCCCTCCTTAAGGACATTGCTATACATTGCTCTTTTGCATTAACCACTGTATCACTTGACAAGGCGCTTGGAGGTCTCTCTGAGAACTATTTTGCTATCTGACCTACTTGATGCTCTAGATTCTGAATTATTGCTCCTTGATTCTGAAAACTAGCTCTTGATAAGAGCAAGTTTCTTGACAATACCTTCAAGTTTTGATATCTTATCCTGTAGAGGTTGAGAAAATGAAGACAACTGAGGTTGATGTAGTGGAGGCGATGGTGGTCTCAGCTCATTCTGATTAGTCCATGAAAAGTTTGGATGATTCTTCCACCCTAGATTATATGTATTTGAATAAGGGTTACCTTTGAGAGCTTGCAGGATTAACCATGTAATTTACCTATTCTTGAGGAATGACACCCATATTACTTGCTTCACATCCACCATTGGGATGGTTACCTCCACAGAAATCACAAGTTAGAGCCTGATGGTTCACTGAATTCACCTGCAGATTCCCAACTTGCTTGGTAAGGATGGCTAACTGCTGCGTCATACTTCTATTCTGAGCAAGTAAGGCATCAAGAGTTCCAAGCTCCATAACTCCCTGTTTGACTACTGTTCTTCCACTAGGCAATTGATATTCATTGGTAGCCATAGTCTCAAACAATTCCAGAGCTTCTTCAGGAGTCTTAGTATTCAAAGATCCACTTGTAGATGCATCCACCATAAGCTTTGTGGAATGATTCAAACCATTATAAAAAATTTGCACCTGCTGCCAAATCTCAAAAGCATGGTGTGGACATTTTCTCAGAAGCTCCTTAAATCTTTCCCATGTGTAACACCCCAAAATTTGCTAAATTATGGTATTGTATGAATTGTATTGTTTTATGATTTCTGTGTGCTGTAAAATTATTTTGACTGTATTTGATTGTTGTGTGTGATTTACTTTGAGTCAGGAAAATAATAATTTTTGGGCCGTAGAAAATCTTTATCTAATTGTTCGGAGCTGGGGGATCTTACTAAACCCAATTTCAAGTGATACGTGTATCAATCATTTAATTTTTAGAATTTATTTGTGAAATAAAAATATTGTATATTTTAATATTATTGTATTATCTGTTGGACAGTACCTATTGACTTAAAAGCAATGGCTTCTACCCAGTGGACAATAGGAACCGGAAAAGTCTTTGTGACTTACAGTTAAGTGAACCAATAAGAATTTCTCAACAATATTGGCTTGAATTTTCTAAGCTAATAGAAAATAGTCAACAAAAGTGGTTAAACTTGTTAGACTAGTAACTAGAAAACCTAACTAAGTTAGTTTATATTCTATGTAGTAACTAAATCGAATGAAACTTGATTAGCTTTTCATTTGAATCCATAGTTAGGAAGCTTCACCATTCTTCTAGATGTTGATGATTCACACTTTGGTGACTAGGAGATCAAACTAGGTTAGCTTGGTTTCATTAAGAAGCAAAGGAATTAGAAACTAGATTAACCTAAGCCTAACTAGGAAACTAAAATGAATCAAAACTTGGTTTGCTCTTCCATTGAGCAATTCGGCTAAGACACTCCAAGGAAGGTTCAAGAATTTGATGACTTGATTTTCTAAGCCTATAGGAAACAAGCTTGGAGGCAAAGCTTTGAAGATCAACCATTGATTTCATCTAAGGCCATTAGGAGGTCTTGAGTGGTCAACCAAAGTGGCCACCTCCTTTGGGAGCTCCACGGCCATAAGGCTCTAGGAGGAGCTAAGGATGACATTTAGTTAGTTCATTTCATCTTCATCCATTTTCTAAAGCAAGCTTCACCAAAATTCTCTCCTTTTCTAAAATTTCATCCAACACCACTTCTAAAACCTAAACACTATTCTAAACACTTTTCATGTTGTAAGTTTCTTCAAAATCATCCTTTTAGTGCTTGGAAAATAACCTTTAAGTTTCTTCTATACAGGGTAAAAATCCTTGTTTCTTGTTTCCAAATTGATTCTTGAAGTTCTAAGCCATGATTGATCCATGATTTTTCTTTTTCAACCTTAGTTTATGACTTTATAAATTGTTTAAGTTTGTTAGGGTTTCTTGAAGGCTATACAGAATCCCTAGGAGGAAGTCCAAGAAGAGTTTATCTTCCTTAAAGGTAAGAGGGAGATTTAATCTCATCAACCATGTATTGGTGGTGAGAAAATAGATATGTTTGTGGTGAAGAATCCATAAGGATTCATTCACTTGGTTGTTTAAAGTTTTTCCTATTTGTGATGATCTTTGATACAAGCATGTCTATAGCTTTGATATATATATATTTGAATATGTGTTTATGGAGGCATGATAGTTATTGTATGTAATAGGATGTGAATAACATGATGAGGAATTGCATGAGGGTTCCAAAGAACCCATGAAGCTCACGGCCTCACCATCACCAAGAGGACCAAGATGTCCTAAATTATTTTCTAAATCATGGATTAAGTGATTTAACAATAATAAATTGGATTAAGAATTTTTATAAGAGATTAGAGGATGGAAAATAAGTGAATATGATTTATAAAGCATAGAATGATTTTTGGCCTATATGCCTACTTATGATGTTTTTAATTCAAAATTATTTCCTAAGCATAGATTTATGTAAATTAAAGAGAACTCAATTTTATGATACTTTAGAGAATAAAATGAAGTAAATTTATTTTAGAACTTAATTAGGAAAATTAAGTAAGGATGAAAAATAAAATAAATACTTGAAAGGTACTAACGTATAACTCACCCTTTGGGTTTTGAAGCGCGTTAACAAGTTTTGAGCTGTAAATATTGGTTAAATCCAAGAAAGGTAAAATTTAATGGAAATAGTAGAAAATATTATTTAAAGGATTTTCTAGAGGAAATGTTGTAAATAAAGCTAAAAATAAATATATAATGGAGAAAGTTTCAAAATTTAATTTAGACAGTAAAGAAATATTTTACGTAGTTGAAAAATATTAGAAATACCTTACGCATATTTAAAATAATGATTTTTAAACTACGCGATTGAGAAAATAATTTAAAAATGCTACGTGATAGAGAAAACGATTTAAAAATGTTACGCGATTGAGAAAATGATTTAAAAACACTATGTGATTTCAAAAAAAATGTTGAAAAATATTTACACGATTTGAAAACGTTGGAAAAAGGTGACGCGATTGTGAAAATGCAATAAAATATTTACGCGATTGAAAAGAACATTAGTTTGCTGACGGGTTAAAGTGGTGGACCCGATTATGTTGAAATATGGTACTGCTAAGTAATGGTGTGTGGTTGTGAAAAGTAACAATATTGTGATATGTGTGAATTTGGCTCATGCGCCATGCATAAAGAAATGTGTCAATTTAGTTGATATTGGCAAGTTGCTTAAGAGATGAATTACACCGTTGTACGAGTGCGATAGGCGTAGTGTTAGTCATTGAGTGAACTTGGAGGCGTTAGTGTGCTGAAGATTCTACATGGGGACAATTGGTAGCTCCTCTGGGCTATGGTACCGAGTAACGCACTAGCGATCTCGATAAAGCACTATTCTTAATCACGATCTAGCGAAGACTGTCCGGTACAATGCCTGTAGTACACGACGTTTAAACTATGTAGTACTTGGCTGGGGCAGCCAAAGCTACGGACAGACCTTCCGGATCATTCTCTCTAACGTTTGTGGTTAGCTCCATGGAGTAGGAACGAGTCTGTGTAAATCTGCATATGTAGTCTGCATCATGATGTGATATTTATATTGGTCTGAGATATTATGTATGATGTGATAATATGATTTGATATATTGAATGTTATATTTGTATGTACTGTCGTTTTCTATACTGCCATGTTGGTAGTGATGTAGATTGTCTCACCTCTTTGTATGCATTTTCGTATTATTATTTATGTTCGGTAAAGATTGTGAGGAAGACGAAGAGGAGCAACCTCCTTATTGTCAGTACGAGGAGGAAGAACATATGAGTGATCAGTGCGAAGAGGGCTAGCCTTTAGATCATCCTTATCATTTGGATTGATTTTGATACGGTATGACGCTACCGAGTTTTTTGGAGTTCGTGAAACTAGAGTTTCATGGAGGTTCTGAAGCATGGCGTCTACAAGCTGATAGGGAGTTGGTTGTTTATGTGGGATGTTTGACTGTGTCCCTTAGTAGGGAATATGATGTTGTTCTGATGTTCTCTATTACTGTCTATATACATTTGGAGTTGCCCTTGTCTATTAGGCGCTATTGGGGTGGATGTTTCCATGCCCCTAGTGAGCTTAGTAGTATGTCGACAACACGGACTCCTGTCTATAGGGCTACACAACATCTAGGGTTTCTGTCTTCTGATGATCTCCCAGAGGAGGATCCTTCAGAGGATCAGAACTTCTAGATGTGTACTTGGGCTAGTATCTGATTGGTATTGAGTTAGATAGTTTACTGCTTTGCTAAACAGTTTATAGCTTTAAAAAATAGTTTATAGTATGTAAATATTTGTATCTTTAAAGACAAAATCATATGTATAATTATGATGTTTATTTAATAGTTTATTTTATTTCATGTTCTGTTTATTTTATTTAATGATATAATGTACAAAAAAGAAAATTTTACAACTCATATTATTATATGTTAATAAATGATTTATAACTTGGGTAAGGTTTTATTTTAATTCGTCATAAATGTGACATCCTAAGGAGGGTGTTACACCATGCTTCATAGAGAGATTCTCCCTGACTTTGAGTAAAGCAAGCAATCTCACTCCTTATCTTCCCAAACATGGATGGAGGGAAATACCGAGTTAGAAACTTACTAACTAAATCATTCGATGTGGAGATGCTTCCTTAAGGCTGAGCTTGTGTTCGCTCTTTTGCTTACCGCAAGTGCAAGTGTAGCTACGTGTCTGATATCGTTTCCTTGAGGACTATTGCTAATTCAGAACTAATTATTAACCAATAGTTTAATAATTTCTATCTAAGAACATTCAAATTAAAGGAGTTGTGTGTAAACTAATGGAAAGATGTAAATGCTAGCTAATTAGAATTACAGTTGTTGATTAAAGAATAGAGAATCCTTCTTCACCTTCTACTTCAATTGATGATATGCAAACCTCTTTATCAATATACATGATATGGAATTTGTTGGCTTAAGAATCTTATTTGATTAAAAGCCTATGTCTAGGTCATTTAATCATGCTTCGTTTACCTAGTCTCTATGTGTCCATGAGATCTAGATTAAATTCCACTCATTAAGAGCAAGCCTCAATAATAGCCATGCATGACTAATAGGTATATTTCTATCCTATTAGCTAATCAATTTATTCAAGCCAATTGAATGAAATCAAACATGCATCAACCATATTTATGATCTTAAATCCAATCTCATATGTCTAGAATCATTAGATTTAACAAAACATATTAAACATTGGCCAAATATTCAAAAACATTAGAAGCAATATGATTGAACAACTCCTAACCACATATATTAACTTAAAGGTTTACAAAATCATCAATGTTCATAGAAGGATCCAAGGAAATCCCTATACACAGGCTAGCCACTCATGACAAATGAAAATACAGCAAAAATACTTATTGTCATGATCTAAATAGAGAGGAAGTTGAAGGAGAGGAAGTTGCAAGCTCAATAATGGTAGTCCTTGGTGCTTGAATCCTCCTTGTGGAAGGATTTGGCCTCCAACTTTGGTCCTTTTTACTTCTTTTCAGTCTCACAAATGAACCCTAGCAGCTATGTTTTATAACAAAAAACGTTCTCCCTTTAAAATCTGATAGCACAGTATTTATAGGCTCCAGAAATCTGTCTCACGCCACGGCACTCCATATGCCACGCCGCAACGCGTGTGAAAATTAGGTCAAGCATGCCGCAACGCTCATTCTTCATGCCACAGCGCTCCAAAATGCGTAGCTCTTTGCCTAAACAGGGGAATGACACACGCCACTTGCCTACGCTGCGGCACTGAATGCTGAACTTCATCTAATGCTTTGTCTTCCAATGCAGCTCTAAGTTCTTGATCATTATTCTCCTTTTTGAGTCCTTCCTGCAATTAAGAAGTCACTAGATTAATGACAATAGTGAGTTCACATAATTAATGGAAGAATTATATCAATTTGCTCAGGAAACATATAGGAAGATATCACAATTGAAATCAATAAATTTAGCTTAAAATCTTCCAATTATGCCTGATAACAAAGACTAAGCAATCAATACAACGTAGATATAGGGTCACAATAACACCATTTTATAGAGTTATCACACTTATAAACCTAGGATTTTGCTAGTTCTCAAGCAAAACAAAGCCCGATTAAGCAAACCAACTAAACAACACACGCGCCACATTCACTCGACATTTATCAAGAATTCCTAGTATTACTGAAACCACTACTAGTGTATCAAGATTGATTAAATCCTCAGAGATTGCTAATGCCATACCATCAAATTCACACATATGTACTCATCAGCATGCAAATATCCAAAATCATTTCTCAAGTAAAACACATATCCCACTAGCATGCTAGTTAAACTTACCCTAATCAAATCAGATTTATCCAGATAAGTTTATAAACATACATGCATCAGAATCACATAATCCACAAAATTGTATGCAAACTCTCTCTCCACTAATGTAAACTGCACATAATTGAGGATCAAAAAGGACTTCAACAGCTTGTAATGATAGGCCAATGGTAATGGGATAAAGAATAACATAGAATGGATATAATACAAATATTAAGACACATAAACATGTTATTTTAAGATTTGAGCCTTCAAGTGACAATATCTGGGTGTTCAACAAAATTAAAAGATTAGAACTCTTGAGAACCATTCAATGCCTGTAGGATTTAACTTTTCTTTTTCTTTTGCTTTGCTTGTCTCTTTTCTTTTCTTTTATAGTTACACAAAGCCTTTTTCTTTTTTTTTTCAACAGATGGTTCTTCCAAGCTCAATTGACATTGAACATTCACCCATACCCTTTAAACACAAGACTCAAGTCAAGAAATAACCTATTATGTACTTAACAAACTATGATGGTAGGATGGATTTGTAATGTTTTCACATGCATTTAAGTTAGTTACATAGGTAGGGAATATATAGGTGATGAAAAACATGGAAGGCCAATCATATATCAAGCTTCAAGGGGGACCTATGGATATATTCATATCAGGGTAAGCTTTTTAAGGCTCAATCGGTCCAAACAATGCCCTAATCATTTCTTCAATCATGCATAGTCTAGGATTTCACCTCAAAAGAGTTTAAACATAATTTCAAGATAATCAAAACTTCAACATGCACTTGTTCATCAACCCTCTCTAGACAACACTAATATTATGATCAAAGTTGCACAAGCATACAAGTGGGATCTAAATCATACATTTGAAAAGCGACTGGATTGTTAAACATGCTTTTTGATTACATATGGTTTCACTCAAAAGATGGCACTTCGCAAGCAATAATATCGTGGGACATTCAACACGACACTAGCAATTGGCACATGATGTACATCAAAGTATTTCAACATTTCCAACATACATGTAAACCATCATGCACCATAGTGATATACATCAAATCCATACTGTTAAAGGGAACGACAATTGTATCTTGAATGGGATTTTCACATTTACATTCTTCTTCAGATGATATCATTCTAACTAGTATTTAATTGGCCCAGAATGATACATTTCAACAGATTCAGATTCAAATATTCAAAACATACACTCATTTGGGTATTAAAACATAAAACTAAATATTCACAATTTATTTACTCAGAATACTAAATATAAACACAATAATAACATAATATTCACTAATTATCAGGCCAAAAAGTGTAACATTATAACATGTTCTTGAACATTAAAAACATACACCCATACATGTTATAATGCCTACCCCCAAACCTATGGGAAACAGTGTCCCACTGTACAAAAATAGAATGAATGACAACAAAAGAAAGTGCCCTGAATGAAATCGGGCTAGTCATTCGTGTCCTCACCATCATCATCATCAGCATCGGGGCATCCGGCTGGGGCTAGGGTGGGTCAGCTACCGCCTAGGGTAGGAACTCTGGTAAAGGATAGTCATCCATAGGAAGCTGGAGACGCTCGGCCATCCATCGCTGAGTCTGGAGACTATAGGAGACCATGGTTGTAAGCTGTGCAATCTGAGTGCACAGGTCTCCATCATCAGCTGGGGCAGCAACTCTGGGCTGTCGGGGGGCCTGTCGCTGTCTGGCCGGGGCTGGGGCTACAGCTTCTCTCACACGCTCCATGAATGAGTCGTTAAGAGGTTGTTTACCATCTGCTAGCTCCTCATTCGGCCCCTACTGCACCCGCTATCAGCTGCACAAAGTATGGATTAGATATGGAAAGAAGAGACTAGTCGACTCTCAAATGCACCGCTGGATCTAATCATGGATGATCTATACTACCTCAATACGACGGCGCTCCAGGATGCAGTAAATCAGGATGGCCCGATCACGTGTAACCTCAGATAGGTTAGTAGATGGAAGGATACAAGTGGTAATAAAATGATACCAGACCCCGCCTCTGACGTCAAGCATGATCGAGGAAAGTACCGAGGTTGGTTGGTCTGAATGCTCATGACCCACTGCACCGACTGGGAATCAGACCGGAAGATCTGGGCTATGACAATCGCAAGATCTATGCCCTCAACTGGCTCCCACTATATAAAGGCCGTATAGTCGCATAGCAGCGGGGGCTCAGGCAATCCTAAAGCAACTCGGACAGCAATGGCGGAGTAGGGTACATTGCGCCCCCGAACGCGCACAATAGTAGTTCCCTCGGCAGCATGGAGGGCATTCACATAGAATTCACGAACGATAGGTAGAACAGCTGAATCCTCTGGATGCTGAGCAAATTGGCTCCAGTTGAGCTCGTTAAGGAGACCCTCAAGCTCGGGGTGGATCACTCGGGAGAAGGAGAATCCCCTCTCTGCTATAATGGTCCTGGTGACCGTGACCCTGTATGTTTGAGCCACAACGGCTGAGATAAAAATCCTCCTATCAAAATTAGAAGGCGGGGGAGAAGGCTCCCTACGCTGACGACTATTCTCTCCTCGCTAACGTTTAGGACCTATGGTACTTGTCAAAAGAAAACATATTCTGTCAGAATTGAATTGATAAGATAAAAGAAACTGTAAAAAGAATCAATTCTGCAAAATTTGGGACCATGCGCCGCGATATTCCTCACAGCGTTGCGACATTCAACAGATTCATGCACACGCCACGACGTTATGATACCACGCTACGGCATTCAATACATTATTCAAGCAACGTCGCGGCATTACAGGTATACGCCGCCACATTTCAATAAGATTCAACTTCACGTCGCGAAGTTTTATGGACACACCGCGACATTCATCAAAACAAACCCTAACGCCGCGGCATTACATGTTCACGCCGCAACATTGATACAAAATTAACAACAACACTGTGGCGTTAGATGGTCACGTTGCGGCATTGATACAAAAATAATAGAAACACAAATATTAACAAAAAATACGTACAATAAATCAAAATAACTAAAATAATCTTATACATACCTCGTAAAGAGTGGAGAAATGAGGAATAACGAGAGGGGAGGCAAGAAAACAGGAAGAAGAAGGCAGAGAATCACAAAGAACAGAGAAATGTAGCAGAAACGTAAAAAGGATAACCAACCGTCGTGGCACTTAAACCATAGGTAGCATCGTGCCGCGGCGTGCATTAATTACCACAAAATTATTAATTATTTTTTTTATTTTTTTATTTTTTTCTGAACAACACGCCGCGACGTTCAACATTGTTGCGTCGCGGCGCTTTAGCCTCTGGAATTTGGCTGATGCACCACGGGCGCCGCGGCGCGGCAAGTACCACGCCGCGATGTGAGAGGCCAGCCTGTAGAATTCTGCAGAATTTTGCATTCTGCTACTGTTTTTGCATATTTCCAGCCTCCAACACTTGTAAAACTTGCTCAAAAGGTTAAAACACAGTTAGTACAATAAAACTTAATCAAACTACAAAATCAACATATTAACATATTAAAGACTTAAAACACCTAACATTAAAAATTTGGGTTCCCTCCCAAAAAGGGCCTCATTTATAGTACCGGCAGGATTTTCCAAACCTCATGTTGGAGCTGTCAAAGTGAGGGAGGTTTTCCCCCTTTGAATCTCTCCTCCATAGTAAGGTTTTAGGCGCTGGCCATTAACCTTAAAGCTCGATGAACCATCCAGAGGAGCTATCTCTACTGCTCCATGAGGGAACACTCTTCTTACCTCAAAGGGTCCCGACCACCTAGATTTCAGCTTTCCGGGAAACAATTTAAGCCTAGAGTTGTAAAAGAGAACTTGTTGACCTTCTTCAATCTCTTTTGCATGATCTTCTTGTCATGCCAGAATTTCACCTTCTCCTTATACAACTTTTTATTCTCATATGCTTGATGCCTAAATTCATCAAGCTCATTGAGTTGCAATAATCTCTTCTCCCCAACAGCATGTAAGTTGAAGTTTAGTTACTTGATTGCCCAGTATGCGTTATGTTCAAGCTCAACCGGCAGATGATATGCCTTCCCAAATATCAACTTATATGGGGACATACCAATGGGACTCTTATAGGCAGTCCTATAAGCCCACAGTGCGTCGTCCAGTCTTTTTGACCAATCCTTTCTAGAAGGACACATTGTTTTCTCCAAAATTCGTTTAATCTCACGATTGGACACCTCTGCCTGCCCACTTGTCTGCGGGTGATAGGCAGTGGCAATCCTATGGGTTACCCCATACTTAGAGAGAAGAACTTCAAAGGACTTGTTGCAAAAGTGGGACCCTCCATCACTTATAATGGCCCTAGGTGTTCCGAATCAAGTGAAGATGTGTTTCTTTAGGAAGCCTACCACTACCTTCACATCATTGGTAGGAAAAGCACATGCTTCCACCCATTTGGACATGTAGTCCATAACCACAAAATATACAGGTTTCCATAAGAGGGAATGAAGGGACCTATGAAATCTATGCCCCAAACGTCAAAGACCTCAACTTCTAAAATGAAATTTAGGGGCATCTCATTCCTTCTTGAGATATTACCTGACTTTTGACACCGCTCACATCTATGCACAAAGAAATGTGCATCTTTAAAGAGAGATGACCAATAAAAGCCAGATTGGAGCACCTTTGTAGCTGTCCTCTGACTACTATAGTGTCCACCATATGGAGAAGCATGACATTGGTTTAGGATCTACTCCGTTTCTTCCATAGGTACACACCTCCTAAGCATCTGGTTAAAGCACTGTTTGAACAAAAATGGCTCGTCCCAGATGTAGTGCCTGACATCATACAAGAATTTCTTCTTCTGGTGAGAAGTTAAATCATGAGGCAACACACCACACACTATGTAGTTGACCATGTCTGCATACCATGGACATGATTGAGTGGTGGTTGCAAAAAGCTGCTCATCCGGAAAAGTTTCCCTAATTATGAGCAGTTCCACTTGATGGTCTTCATTCTCAAGTCTTGAAAGGTGATCAGCAACTTGATCTCTACACCTTTCTTATCACGAATCTCTAGATCAAATTCTTATAATAACAAAACCCACCTGATCAAACGTGGTTTTGCATCTTTCTTGCTGACCAAATACTTAATGGCGGAGTGATTAGTATAAACAATCACCTTAGTCCCCACCAAGTAAGCTCGAAACTTATCGAATGCAAAGACCATGGCCAGTAGCTCTTTTTCTGTTGTGGTGTAGTTTAGTTGGGCATCGTTTAGTGTTTTGCTCACATAATAAATGGAGCAAAACACCTTGTCTTTTCTCTGACCTAACACTGCACCCACAACATAGTCGCTGACATCGCATATGAGTTTAAACAGTAAGTCCCAATCTAGAGTGATAATTACTCGTGCTGAGACTAGTTTCTTTTTTAGCTCCTCAAATGCAACCTGACACGATTCATCAAAGATAAACTAGATGTCTTTCTCCAGCAGGTTGCAGAGAGGCTTGGCCATCCTTGAAAAGTCTTTTATAAACCTCCTATAGAAACTCACATGGCCAAGAAAACTGCAGATTCCCTTAACAGAGTTAGGTGGAGGAAGCCTCTCAATCACATCTATCTTTGCCTTGTTCACTTCCATCCGCTTGATAGAAACCTTATGGCCAAGAACTATGTCTTCTTGGACCATAAAATGGCATTTCTCCTAATTGAGGATAAGGTTGGTTTCTTCACATCTTTTCAGCACGGAAGATAAGGTTTGCAAATAGCTCTCATATGTATCTCTGAATACTGAAAAGTCATCCAGAAACACTTCTAGGCCATGCTCAATCATATCCGCGAAGATGGACATCATACAACGTTGAAAAGTCGTGGGAGCATTGCATAGCCCAAATGGCATTCTTCTAAATGCAAATGTACCATAGGGACAAGTAAATATTGTCTTTTCTTGATCCTCTGGGCGCTATGGCAATTTGGTTATATCCAGGATAACCATCCAAGAAACAATAATAGGCCTTTCCTGCCAAACGATCCAATATCTGGTCAATGAAAGGAAGCGGAAAGTGGTCTTTTCATGTGGCCTTATTTAATTTACAGTAGTCCATGCATACCCTCCATTAGTAACCTTCCGAGAGGGAATAAGTTCATTATTTTCGTTTGTGACTACCATCATGCCACCTTTCTTTAGCACGCACTGAATTGGGGATACCTAGGGATTGTCAGAAATAGGATAAATTATCCCTGCATCCAACCACTTGATAATCTCCTTCCTTACAACTTCTTTCATTATTGGATTCAACCTCCTTTGGTGTTCCACAACACCTCTCTGATTGTCCTCTAGCAAGATCTTGTGCATACATATGGAAGGGCTAATGCCTTAAATATCGGCAATAGTCAATCCAGTAACATATTTGTATTTTTTAAGCACACGGAGAAGTTTCTCCGTTTGATCTTCTGAGAGGGCAGACGATATGATTACCGGTAGGGTGGAGGTTGCTCCCAAATAAGCATAATGCAGATAGTTAGGTAGCGGCTTTAGCTCCAGCCTTGGAGGCTCCTCAATGGAAGGCTTAGATGCTTCCTTTGTTGGATCGGACTCTAAGGTTTCAAACTTGGGCGACCAATATTGCTTAGGGACCGCATCAAGGTGCTTGATGTAATCCGACACATCCTTCCTAGCATCTTCATCATTATCAGTTAATGAAGTCAAAGCCATGGTAAGAGAATCCTCAAGAATATTGGCTTGGAATACTTCATCAATGATATTATCCAATACCCCAACATAAGAACACTCTTCCTGATCTTGAGGAAACTTAATTGCTTTAAAAATGTTGAAAGTTACCTCTTGATCTTGAACCCTTATAGTCAATTCTCCTTTTTGCACATCTATGAGTGTTCTCCTTGTGGCTAGGAACAGTCTGCCTAGATCAAAGGCACCCTTTGATCCTTTTCCATATCCAGAATCACGAAGTCCGCAGAGAATATGAACTTGTCTACTTTCACCAGGACATCCTCCACAATTCCCTTGGGATAAGTATAAGAACGATTGGCAAGCTAGATGGTTACAGATGTGGTCTTGCATTCCCCTAAACCTAACCTCTAGAATATGGATAGGGGCATAAGATTAATACTTGCCCCTATATCGCACAAAGCTTGGCCTAGGAAGTTCTCTTCTATGGCACAAGGAATTGTAAAGCTCCCCGGATCCTTCAACTTAGGGGGAAGCTTCTGTTGCAAGACAACACTGCATTCTTCAGATAATGCAACTATTTCAAACTCACCCAGCTTACGTTTCTTTGAAAGAATATCCTTCATGAACTTGAAGTAACTGGGCATCTGCTCTAAGGCTTCAGCAAAAGGGATGTTTATGTGAAGTTTCTTGAAGACTTCTAAAGACTTTTTGAACTGCTCATCCATCTTATGCTTAATTTGTCTGCTCAAAAAAGGTAAAGGACGAATATAAGGCTTGTTCTCTACCTTCTTGTTATTGGCCTTCTCTTCACCTTTCTTTTCTTCCACCTTTTTGTGGATAGCTTCTTCTTCCTTTGGGCTTTCTTCACCCACCTTCTCTTGGTATTTACTGTAATACCCTTAAGTACATGTTAGACTGGTAAATGGTTATCGAAGGTAGCATTTGACTTGTTTAGCATGTCAGTAAAGTTTTGTGACAATCTGAGTTCATTTAGGCACTTAGTTGCAACATAGAAGTTGTAAAGTGGCTTAAAATGACTCAGATAATAGCATAAGTTGCTAAGTTAAGAGAAATAAACATAGAGAGTTTATTTCTAGGTCACAAATAAGTCAAGTAAGATGTGGTAAAAGTTTCAAGAGAATCAGAATCAGTTTGGTATTTTTAGGCATACAGGTTGTGCTTTTAATGCCGGATTGATCCCTAGCAGATATAGAAAATGATGAGAATTATGAAACAACAATTTAGATGAATCTTATGATTTATTCTAAAGTTGTTAGAAGTAGGGAAACTCGAATTAGTATAATTCGGGTGTCCATAGCAGATATAAGTTTCAGTGTAGAAACTTAAGTTAATCTTTTCCCGTAATTACCTCCACGTCCCACCCCCTTATATCTCCCTTCTCCCTCGGCAGAACCGAAAACCAGAAAAGAGAAGAAAGAAAAGGGGAGAAGAAGAAGGAGAAAGGGGAAGAAGGGAAGAAGGAGAGGAAGAGGAAGATCAAGCTTCAAGGTTCAAGGCTTCAAGTCTTCAAGAGGTAGGGGTTTAGAGCCTTTATTCATCTCTTTCTCTATGTATGCATATAAACAACATAATATGCCAAATTGAGTTTTAGAGATGTTAGATGTGTTTGGCTTGCATAGACGTGTTTCTTTGGTCATTTATGACTTGTTCATAGCATAAGATTAAGTTAGGAACTTAGAACAACTCATTTAGACCCTTGATTCACAAAGTAAGCCATATGCCATAGAATGAAGGATTTTGAGCCATAATCCAAATTAAGAGGTTTAAATTAGTGATTGATGATTCCTAATGGTTAAGAAACTAGTTAGGAACCTAGAATCACTTAGAAGTTGGTAAGAAATGGCCAAAATCCAAGAAAATGATTAAAAGAATAGCAAACCCGTAGCTGCAGAATTCTGCAGAATCTGGGTTCTGCTATGGACGCCGCGGCATGGCTTAGTGGCGCCGCAACGTGAAGAGTCAGAAATCACGTTTTCAGCTATGGGCGCCGCGACGCTGAGAGAAGAATGCCGCGGCGTGCTGCCCAGAACCATGAAAAATGGTTTTATCTCACCATTAGATATATTGCCTTTGATGGATCCATATGTTTATGTTTCCTAAGTGTAATAAGGCATAAATGGGGATATTTTCAAGTGGAAAATACTTACCCATCAAGAATGAGAAAGCATAGGCTTTTAAGCATCCTAAAGGAAAGGTTTGCTTTAAGTAATGACATTGTACCTTAGGCAACTTAGTGTTGCATTAGATATTACTTAAGATGTGATGAGATGGAGCAATGAAGACAAGCATATTAGTATGCACTCTAGTAGAGAATGAGAAAGGTATGAACCTTAGGAGATCCAAGAATAGTGGATTACCTTAGGAAGGTACCTAGAACCTTAGGCAACAAAGAGTTGCAAGTAAGAACCACTCTTGCATTAGAGTTACTTGAGTGGAGACAAGATTGTGTATTGGTTCCAAAGAGGGAACGTTTAGGTACTAAGTCTCTAGTTAAGTGAGACTTGGTGCATTGCTAAATACACAATAAGATGAAATGTGACTAAGAAGATGTCATAATCATAAAGTAGAGCAGAAATGTGCAATAACTCATGTATTAGTAAAGATGAGTTAGAAATGCAAGATAAAGAGAATTTACTTCCTTAGATACTAACCAAAGTGTGGAAGTTAAGTTCTTAAGCATTCCATGAGTTTGGAATAGTTAAAGAGGTATCTGGAACCTTAAGCACACAAGTGTAGTATAAGCTACTACCAGACGTGTGATAGAAGGGAAAGCTAGATACAGCTAGAATATGTATGTTAGCACACAAGTGTAGTATAAGCTACTACCAGAAGTGTGATAGAAAGGAAAGTTAGATGCATGAATTACTCACTTTAGTTAAAGTTGAGTTAATTATGCAAAGTTTTAGAGAGATGCTCATTATGTCCTTAAGCAAGGATAGTTGAGGCATTAGTTAAGAAAGACTCTTTCACTAGGATGAGTTGAGTCTATAGGAAAGTAAGATGGTGTTTATGTAAGAGTTAAACATAACACTAAGCTTTTCACACACTAGTCAGTTAAGCTAGTATGTATGTGAAGAGAAAGAACCTTAGTGCAACTAAGACTAGTGGTTGCCATAAGTAAGTACCTTACACCTCAGCAACATAGTGTTGCGTTAGAGATCACTTAAGAGATAGGAGTGATGAGGTGGAGTTTAGGTACAAGTATGAGAAATGAATTGGTGATGTTTACCTGAGAATGTAACGTTATATGACGTGAGGTCATTTAGCCAGAAGGTAAGGAATCAGAGAAGTTCCTTAGGGGACAAGTATTCCTAACCAAGTGCTAAGGTTACATATAGTATGAGGTTACAGATTCTCCTCATTGCAAAGGGTAAACATAAGAAGCCAAAGTTATTAGTAGAATATGCTTAGATCAAAGAGGAACTAAGTATATAAGTATGAATGAAAGTCTATGAATTAGTTAAGTAGTATCGATCTGGTGATATCCTTTGATGTTTATTCATGGAGGCAAAAAGAAGATAGATGGGTGTCCGAAGGACTTTTGAGAAGGACATAACCCTGATGTCTCGATAGTGCCAAGGCCAAAGGAGATAAGTGGGAAATCCAAAGATGCTCTTTGAGCAAGGATAAAGCCCGAATTTCTCAGTGTGCTAGGATATGTGTAATGTGAGGATGAGTTTTCCCTCTAATTACCACTAGATGATATACTGACTAGTTCCTAGCAATCTTCTTTGTTCTTAGAATAGACTTTTGCATTTGCATTTCATTCACATGCTTTTAGGATTTCTTAGGCATATTCATATTACATATCATTATGATTGCATTCACGGACAGTTGTATGGGCATTGTCCGTCATTGTTGGTATGTACAGCTGTATGGGCATTGTATATATTAACAATGTGTAGGCTATCGATTGTTATCACACTATAAGAAGGTGTGCAGTTATGAGAAAAGAGGAAGAACTCCTAAGTTATGAGAAAAGAGGAGGAAACTCCTACGTTAAGAGAGAAGAGGAGGAAACTCCTAAGTTAAGAGAGAAGAGGAGGAAACTCCTAAGTTAAGAGAGAAGAGGAGGAAACTCCTAAGTTATGAGAAAAGAGGAGGAAACTCCTAAGTTATGAGAAAAGAGGAGGAAACTCCTAAGTTATAAGAAAAGAGGAGAAAGCTCCTAAGATAGAGGGGACAAAGCTCCTCAGTTAGAATTATAGCATTTGTTATATATTTGTTATATACAATGTTATAGAGAACTGGTATTGGAATTGTTTTTACTGAGAATGTTAATTCTCACCCCAGTTGCTATTCCATGTAAATCCAGATGCAGGCTTAGATGCAGGTACCGATGCAGGCTCAGACGCAGACGAAGGCCCAGGTACAGAGGTACAAACCCTGCTAAGGATGAGAAGATAAAGCATGAAGACTAGAGTAGTTTTTATTGCTTTAAGTAGACAGAACTTATGTAATGAGTTTATATTTGTTCTATAAGTTTTATGTTACATGTATTACAATAAGCCCTTATGTGGCTAAGTTTGTATATGTATATGTATGAGTTTAAGTTTTTCCGCAATCTCTCAAGGCTTTCTATAATTACTCAGTTGTGATTATAGATATATGTTAGTATATAATATAGAAGTGACGTTTCTAGTACTTGTTATCTTTATATATCTTTGTCTATCTAGGATATATCTGGATATCTGTATTAGGGTGTTACATTTACCATCAACCTCTTCTTCCAACAACCTTGTCTTCAAATTACTTTCAATATCCTTCCCACTTTTTAGTAAGATCACCTTGCAATGATCAGTTGAGGAGCCTTTTGGATTATTGACTGTATCACTCGAAAAAGTGTCTGGGGGTCTATTATTAATCGTATTTGCTAATTGCCCCACTTGAGTCTCCAAAGCCCTCATAGAAGTTGACTGGCTCTGTATCACTGAGTCATTCTTTGCTAAATGAGCTTCTGTCTTTGTCATGAAGGTATCAGTTTTCACCATCAACTGCATGAACATATCTTTAAGAGATGGTTTCTTGTCTTGAAACTGCTGTCTAGGTTGTGAGGGGAATCCAGGAGGATTATAAGGTCGTTCAGCTCCAGACGCTAAGGAAGAGGCTCCTTGATTATCCCTCCAAGAGAAATTTGGATGGCTTCTCCATCCAGGGTTATATTGGTTGGAGTATGGGTTATTTGGTTGGGAACAATAGTTGCCCACATAATGTGCACTTTCTGAAATACTAGGGCAGCTATCACTTGCGTGATTATCGCCACATTTGTCGCAAAGGACAAATAGGCTTTCATGAGATATTTGCTATCCTATATTGTCCATCTTGCTTGCCAATGCTGCAACCTATGCTGTTAGTGAGGTTAAAGCATCCACTTTATGCACACCAGCCACTCTCCGTGGAGTATTTCTTGCGGCAAGCCACTAGTAGCTGTTAGCAGCTAATTCCTCTAAGAGCTGGAAGGCATCATCAAAAGATTTGCTTAACAAGGAGCCTCCAACTGCAGCATCTACTATTGGGCGGTGGTGTGGTAGCAGGCCTTTGTGAAGTAAGTAGATTTGGTGCCAAGATGGTATCTCGTGATGTGGGCACCTTCTCAGAAGATCCTTGTACCTTTCCCAGGCTTCATGCAATGATTCCGATTCAGACTGGGAGAATGATGTAATATCATTCACCATCTCTGCACTCATAGCCGGAGGGAAGTATTTATTCAAAAACTTAGTACATACCTCCACCCAAGTTGTAATTGATCCCGTTGGAAGAGAGTGCAACCAGCTTTTGGCTCTATCCCTTAAAGAGAAAGGAAAAAGCCTTAGGCGAATAACATCCTCGAACACTCCGTTATGCCTAAACGTGTCACAAATCTCCAAGAAGTTGGAGAGATGTGCATTGGGATCCTCATTAGATAAGCCACTAAACTGTACAGAAGTTTGGATAATTTGGATGATGGTCGGCTTAATCTCGACGTTGTTTTCTTGGATAGCAGGACGTCTAATGCTAGATTGCAGATTATCCATTTGAGGAGTAGAAAACTCCCTCATTGGCCTTGTATGGCTATCGTCCTCCACCTCGTACACAGCAACTTCTTCCACCATCTTTAAAACTTATCTAAACAAATTAAAGAATTGCAACTTAAAATAATATGCGCAAAAGAAACTTAGACTAGAACTAATTAAACCCGTTGTTAATATTAGTTCTACCAAAATTATGCCGTAGTCCTCGATAACAGCGCCAAAAACTTGTTCGCTCTTTTGCTTACTGCAAGTGCATGAGTCGCACTTGTAGTGTAGCTAGGAGTCCGATATCGTTCCCTCGAGGACTATTGCTAATTCAAAACTAATTATTAACCAATAGTTTAATAATTTCTATCTAAGAACATTCAAATTAAAGGAGTTGTGCGTAAACTAATGGAAAGATGTAAATGCTAGGTAATTGGAATTACAGTTGTTGACTAAAGAATAGGGAATCCTTCTTCACCTTCTACTTCAATTGATGATATGCAAACCTCTTTATCAACATACATGATATGAAATTTGCTGGCTTGAGAATCTTATTTAATTAAAAGTCTATGTCTAGGTCATTTAATCATGCTTCGTTTACCTAGTCTCTATGTGTCCATGAGATCTAGATTAAATTCCACTCATTAAGAGCAAGCCTCAATAATAGCCATGCATGACTAACAGGTATATTTCTATCCTATTAGCTAATCAATTTATTTAAGCCAATTGAATGAAATCAAACATGTATCAACCATATTTATGATCTTAAATCCAATGTCCCATGTCTAGAATCATTAGATTTAATCAAAACATATTAAACATTGGCCAAATATTCAAAAGCATTAGGAGCAATATGATTGAACAACTCCTAACCATATATATTAACTTAAACGTTTACAAAATCATCAATATTCATAGAAATATCCAAGGAAATCCCTATACATAGACTAGCCACTCATGACAAATGAAAATACAGCAAAAATACTCATTGTCATGATCTGAATAGAGAGGAAGTTGAAGGAGAGGAAGTTGCAAGCTCAATAATGGTAGTCCTTGGTGTTTGAATCCTCCTTATGGAAGGATTTGGCCTCTAACTTTAGTCTTTTTTACTTCTTTTCAGTCTCACAAATGAACCCTAGCAGCTGTGTTTTATAACCAAAAACGTTCTCCCTTTAAATGATAGAACTGTATTTATAGGCTCCAGAAATCTGTCTCACGCCACGACACTCCACATGCCACGCCACGACGCGTGTGAAAATTAGGTCAAGCATGCCGCGACACTTATTCTTCATGCTGTAGCGCTCCAAAATGCATAGCAGGGGAATGACACACGCTACGGTGCTAACTTGCCCACGTCGCGGTGCTGAATGCTGAACTTCATCTAATGATTTCTCTTCCAATGTAGCTCTAAGTTCTTGATCATTATTCTCCTTTTTGAGTCCTTCCTGCAATTAATAAGTCACCAGATTAATGACAATAGTGAGTTCACATAATCAATGGAAGAATTATATCAATTTGCTCAGGAAACATATAGGAAGATATCGCAATTGAAATCAATGAATTTATCTTAAAATCTTCCAATTATGCCTAATAACAAAGACTAAGCAATCAATACAACGCAGATATAGGGTCACAATAACACCATTTTATGGAGTTATCAGCTTGTAGCCATCTCTTGGCTTTATCTCTCAAAGAAAATGGAAACAATCGCAACCGAATGGCATCATCACTAGCTCCATTGTATTTAATAGTATGACAGAGTTGCAAGAAGTTAGCAACGTGCAAGTTTGGATCTTTTTCCTGACCTTCCCCAAACTAATTCTATTGCACCAGCTATAGAAAATCTGGTTTAATTTCAAAATTATTAGCTTGGATAGCAGGTCGCGCAATACTGGTTGAGACAATTTCAGAAGATGGAGTAGCATAATCAGCTAAAATGCGTCTTCTTTCTGCATTAATGTTCTCAGCCATCTTTTCTTCAATTCTTTTTCTTTCTCTAGCTACTTTCCTGTTTGCTCTTTCTGTTCTTGTTATTTCTGGATCAAAGTGTAATTCTTATGACTCCAAAGAACCTTCCATACACAAGCAAACAAGTAAACAGAGTGAAGGAAAGAAAAGAAATTAAAAAATAAAAAATAAAAAAATGGCTATTAAAAATAAACAAAGAAAATAAAAATAAAAAGAAACAAATTAAAAAGAAAATTAAATTAAGAAAAATAAATGTAAATAAGAAAAAAATTATCTATAAATAAAAGAAAATTTAAAGAAAATTAAAATTAAACAATTAAAAATAAACAAAGAAAAAAAATTCTTAAATTAGTATCTTTTCAACTACTATTTAATATTAATAACAATAATCCCCGACAACAGCGCCCAAAACTTGTTGTGAAATCGACAAGTGCACCGAATCACAAAAGTAATAAAAAGTGAGTAAGAGTATCGTCCTACGAGGGTGAAGTTTTTAATTACTAAATTCGCTGAAAGTGACACTATCTAAGCTAATGAAAAAGAGAGTTGTTGTAAATATAATTAAAAAAAAATATAAGTAAGCAAAATAATAAATCAAAGGGGTGAAAACAATGGTATTAAAGCATTAGGGTCCAAACTTCACTTGAACTTTTTAAATGCACATTCAAATATTAGTTTAATTATGTTCTATTTCAATGATTTATGGTCAATTTCTAAAATTAATTAATACACAATCCCTTCGTGTATTAATTCTCTTATATTGTTTAGAATTAACTAATCCCTTAGTTTAACCCCAAATAGAAAGGCATTATCAAGAACGAGGGAATTAAAAGAAAGACCACATAACCCACAACATCTATTCCTAGCGATTGTAGAAATTATGGTGTTTAGCACATGTTCTAGGCTCATGCAAATTTTTTCAAATTATACATTAACCCAAAAGATCATTTCCAAATTGATCAGGTTCAGAAAAGCATTAAGAATAGAGATAAATATGTAAATCATGAAATAGAAACATAAATTAAACCCATAAAAGAAGTTACATCATCCAAATATCAAGATCCATTGTCACCCTGCCAAAAGAGGTTTAGTTACACATGGAAAAAGAAGAACACAAAGGGAAGAATATGACAAACTTCATTGTAGAAAGGTTGAAGAAAATCCCTAATCTTCAAGCCTAATTGCGCCTACACCACTTTAGGGTTTGTGCCTCTTGATGGTTGATGCGTTCTGTCCAAGTGTCTCACACTGTGTAAGTGCCTCCTTTTCATATGGCATAACTTATGAATATAAAACAAATTAATAGGTACTGTTACGCGGCCAGTGCTCAAGCGTTGGGCCATTAAAACAATGTTGCAGTTTACGTTCTCCGTGCTCAAGGGCTGGTGGCCCAGCGCTCAAGCGCTGAGTCACTTAAATGAATCCTCCAGCGCGCGTTGCGCGCTTAAGCATTGCTATCCCTGCGCTCAAGCGATGGGCTTTTGAATGGATTTTTCTTCTTTTTCTACTCTTCAAATGCCCAGTCTTTTTCCATATCCAATTACCTACAAAAATACATAAAAACACATAATTAAAACACAATTAAAAAAATAATAAAAAAATAATAAAACTTAAGAATAAACCTAATTAAAAAGATTAAAGAGAATGAAAAATCCAAAATAATGAACCGTATGTAATTGGTTAGCTAACATTGATAATAGTTTTGATGATAATAAATATGACGAAGATGGTGATGATGATAAGACCAAGTCCAAGACCTACAAGAATAGCTTTAGGACTTAGAGTCTTTTTGTACGGAGCCTTCTTGGATATCTCATTGTTTTTGCACGAAAAGATAAAAATGTTTTTAAATTAAATATTTCAAATTCAAAGAATGATTTCTGAAATTTTTAAGTGCTTTGGAACAGAGCTATTCGAATAGACTCCAAGGTATTCGAATAGATCTTATTTAAAGTGTTATACGTTCTTCTGTTTTTCAAAAGGTATTCGAATAACATCACTTGGTATTCGAATAAACAAAAGCTCTCCAACATCTGTTTTTAAATGATCTATTCAAATAAGTGACAAGGTATTCGAATAGATCTATTTTCACTGAAAGCTTCTTTAATAGAGGTATTCAAATAACTCAAAAAGTATTCGAATAACCTTCTTTAAAAATGATTTTTTACAAGTTTTTTGAAATAGTGGTATTCGAATAACCTCAAAGGTATTCGAATAAACCATGGGCTCCTATTTTGAAAAGATACGAGCTTTTCATATTAATTACAGTAATTATGTTTTCAACGGCTATTTTCTTGGAATGCTCTATAAATAAAGACATTGGGTCATCTTTGCAACAGGCCTAACTTTCTGAATCATTATTTACTTGTGTTAAAACATGATTTACAATTTCTCTCTTATTTTCTGTGCTATTTTCGCCAAAACTTTGAGATATCCTTAAAGAGCCTTCTTAGTTCTTCAAGTTATATTATTTGCTCTGTGTGAGAGTTTCTCTTCATCTATTTTCTGTTCTATTATAAAGAGGGTGAGGTATCCCTCAAAGATATTGTAATAAGAGTGAGGTATCCCTTGAAGGTTGGTGAGGTATTCCTGAAAGTTTGAGGCTTTAGCATAAGGGTAGAGTTTCCCTATGTGTGAAAAGTGCTCTTGTTTGTAAAGGTTGCAAGCACCCATTTAAGCTTGTATTAATAGTGAAAAATCTCGAATTGTGTTTCGAGGACTAGACGTAGGCCACAAGTGGTTGGTGGTCGAACCAGGATAAATATCGTGCCTGCTTTTCTAATCCTTATTTTTTTATTTATCTGCATTTAATTTATTACTTCTTGCAATTTATTTGTTAGTTGTTCTTAGTGTTCTTCTTCTCTTCTTTTAATTCACGCTTTTTAATATTTTATTTCAGCATATTTAATTTGTTTACGTTTTTGCGAAAAGTTTTTAATACTTAATTCACCCCCCTCTTGAGTACTGGAAGCCACTTGGTAACACCGTTAAAATATGAATTTTTGCAGGTTCATCATTACCAGATCTGAGAGAATTATTAAAAAAAAGTCATAAAAACAAAAGAAAAGAAAAGGGTAGGGCTACCACTGGAGAAAAAAGACAACAACCCCTACTCCTACACTCTCACGAAAAGAAGAATAAGAACATCAGAGAGAAATTGAGACTAGGGTCTTAATAATATGTTCTTAATATATAGAAAGTTGATAAATTAATGCAATATGTTTAATTTTTTTGTAACTCCAGCTTTATGAGTAATGTTACTTTTTTGAATAAGTCATGTCCTTTGACAATTGCCTGTCCCTATGCTTATAGGAACGTTTAGTGAATCAAACCTCTTTGTATTGTCAGCTTTTGCCTTCGCCATGGACTTAGCAGAAATATATTATTATCCTTAGCTCAATTTAAGTAAAATATATATAAAAAAAAACCTTTGAACAAACATTTATTTCAATTGACAACAAGTTTTTCTTTTCTGCCACAACTTTTTTTATAAAGCTTATGCAGTATGAGGAGAAGTGATGGGAATTAGGTATAGATCATATATTTTTTTTATAATTATTGATCCAAAAGCCTCAGACATGTCCAAGTCTTCATTTTTCATTCCACTGGAAGTTCCCAATCAAGATGATACAACAACAGTGCAAGTGCAAACTCAACATTTAGCAACCCAAATGTGAAGCCTAGTGTAATACCCTTAGTAACATGTTAGACTTTTATATGTATACAAAGGTAGCATATTACTTGCTTAACATGCCTATAAAATTTTGTGACCAATTGAGTTCGTTTAGGCACTTTGTTGCAACCCAAAAAGTGAAAAGTAACTTAAAATGACTCAAATAATGTCATAAATGAGTTAAGTAAGATGTGGTTAAAATTTGAGATCAATAGGAGTTAGTTTTGTATTTTTAGGCATGCTAGTTGTGCTTTTAATGCCCGATTGACTACTGACAAATATGAAAAATGATGATAATCGTGAAACAACTGTTTATATGAATCCTAGTATTTATTTTAAAGTTGTTAGAAGTTGAAAATCTTGAATTAGTTAAATCTAAGTGTTTTTAGCATATCAGGATTTATCAATTATGGTCTAAAGGCCTTATGAGTCTTTTGCATCCCTCTTTATAAGCCTCATTCATGGCTCTTTGTTGTGAAAAAATAGAGGTAGAAATTGTGAAAGAAGAAAGGAAAGAAGAGGAAGCAAAGAATAAGGAAGATGAGGAGAAAAAGAGGAAAACCAAAGGCAAAGCCAAGATTTGATATCAATCAAGTTTGAAGCTTCAATTCAGTTGCCAAGGTAGGGGATTTAGAGTTCTTTCATCTTTTCTTTTCTTTTTTTATCTTTTTCACCATACATGTATTCTTGGTGCATAATGGGTCAAATTGAGTCTTAGAGGTGTTTGATGTGTTTGGCTTGCATGAATGTATTTCAATGGTTATTTATGACTTGTTCATAGCATAAGTTGAAGTTAGAAACTTAGAACATCTCATTTAGACCTTTGATGCACAACAATGGGTTTTAGGTCAAGTATGTGATTTTGTTGTTTGAATCCAAGTTGAGTGGTTTAAGTTGATGATTGATGATTCCTATGTATTATAGAGCTAATTAGGGACTTAGTATCACGTAGAAACTGATTTGGAATGGCCAAAATCCATGAAAAAAGAACCAATGGAATAGTACCACGGTTTTGCAGAATTCTACAAAATCTGGTTTCTGTTATGGGCACCATGGCGTAAGGACGTTGTGCCATGGAATGAGAGTGATGCTACATCTAGTATTGAAACCTGAGAGCAGGGCACCGCGGCGTGCCCATGTTAGTGCCGTGGCGTGAGGCCCTGAAACTTGCCAAAATGTCATTTTTAAAGTTTTCAAGTTCTTGGCTAATTGGAATCATTTTTCTATGTTTCCTAAAGTGTGTTAAGAGACAAATAGGGGATACTTCAAGAGAAAAACTATCACCTAGCAAGTATGAGAATGTTTAAACCTATGAGCATTCAAGAGTTATGGTTTGCTTTAGGTAAACATGTAGCACCTTAGGCCACTTTTATGGTAATGTGTATCACTTAAGAGTAATAAGTGATAAGGTGGTATTTTAGATGTATGTATGAAGGATGTTCTAGTAGTATTGATCTTTGAGAGTATTCTTTTGATGTTGTGCACCATCATTAAGGCTAAAGGAGATAAGTAGGGAGTCCAAAAGGTTCTTTTGAATAGGGATTCAGCCTGAACTTCTCGATAGTGCCAGGATATGCGTAATGTGAGGATGAACTTTCCCTCTATTTACCACAAGATAATACACTTAGTGTCCAATCTGGTGGTTGGATGATAGGTGTACTGGTCAATGCTTGCTTCAAGTGATTGAAGGCATCCTTGCATTTCTGGTCAAAATGGAACTCCACTTCTTTTTGTAGCAAGTTGGATAGTGGAAGAGCAATTTTGCTGAAATCCTTTATGAACCGCCTATAGAAACCTACATGACCAAGGAAAGAACGAACCTCCCGCACGCATGTGGGGTAAGATAAGCATGAAATAACATTTATTTTTGCAGGATCTACCTCGATACCCTTGCTAGATATTACATGTCCTAAAACTATACCTTGTTCTACCATGAAATGACATTTCTCAAAATTCGAACAAGGTTAGTTTCAATGCATCTATGTAAAACCCGAGCCAGCTATCCAGGCATGCATCAAAGGAAGAACCATAGACAGTAAAATCATCCATAAATACATCCATGCAATTCTCTAAAAAGTCAGAAAAGATACTTACCATACACCTTTGAAAGGTGCCCGGAGCATTCCACAGACCAAAGGGCATCCTCCTGTATGCAAATGTGCCAAATGGACAAGTGAAAGTAGTCTTCTCTTGGTCTTCTGGGGCTATATGAATCTGAAAATAACCTGAATATCCATCCAGAAAACAATAATGCGACTTGCCAGCTAGCCTATCCAACATCTGATCAATGAAAGGTAGCGGAAAATGATCTTTTCTGGTAGCCTGGTTAAGCCGCCTATAATCAATGCAAACCCGCCAACTGTTCTGAACTCTTGTGGGTAGAAGTTCATTATTCTCATTCTCAACTACTGTGACCCCAGATTTCTTGGGAACAACCTGCACGGGGCTCACCCATTTACTGTCTGATATGGGATAAATAATGCCAGCTTGAAGTAGCTTGGTCACTTCCTTCTTCACCACATCTAGAATCAAGGGGTTCAGTCTCCTTTGGGGTTGCCTTACTGGTTTCGTATCCTCTTCCAATAAAATCCTATGCATGCATGTGGAGGGACTAATACCAGAAAGATCTGCAAGTGTCCATCCGATGGCTTGCTTATTCTGCCTCAAAACCTGCAGCAATTTTTCTTCTTGTTCAGGTTGCAAATTCTTAGCAACAATTACTGGCAGCTTCTCACCATCTCCTAAATATGCATATTTAAGATGGTCTGGCAAAGTCTTCAACTCTAAGGATGGGGGTTGTACAATGGAAGGCAGCAAGCTATTTGAAACAACTAATTCAACAACATTAAATTCAGCACAGTTCTGACTTCTATTTTCACATGCGGTATCATTTAAGTCAGCAGTTGCATCATCACTCATACCAGCATAAATCTCAGCACATGCAGCACATGACTCAACATCACAAGCAACACATGTACCACAAGAAACAGAATCCAGAAAGTCAGAATATCAGGGAATTCAAAGATATAAATCAGCATAAACATCATCAACCAGCATCTCAATCACATCAATATGGAAAACAGAATGCTCCTCTAGGGGATGTCTCATGGCATCAAAAATGTTAAACTGTACCAAATCATCGCCAAACTCCATAGAAAGGGTGCCAGCATGCACATCTATCTTGGTCTTGGCGGTCTTGAGGAACGGTCTGCCTAGAATTAATGGAGCATGGTTTGCTGAAGACTCATCTTCCATGTCCAAGACATAGAAGTCCGCTGGAAAAATTAGCTCATTCACCCGAACTAACACATCTTCTAGTACTCCTGCAGGATAAGCAGTGGTCCTATTTGCCAATTGAATCACTATACCAGTAGGTTGCAAAGTGCCAATATTCAAGGATTTATAAATTGACATAGGCATGACATTAATCGAAGCACCCAAATCTAGCATTGCATGTTCAAATTTGGAGTTACCTATCATGCAAGGAATTGTGAAAGTTCCAGGATCTTTGCATTTTTGTGGCATGCTTGGTAGAATCATTGCAGAAACATTTCTGCCCATGCTTATTTTCTCAGTACCCTTAAGTCTTCTCTTGTGAGTACACAACTCTTTGAGGAATTTGGCATACTTAGGAATCGCTTGATTGCATCAAGGAGGGAATATTGATTTCCACCTTCCTGAATGTGTCCATGACTTCTCTTTCTATTTCTTTTGCGCGGTATGCTTGGGCCGTGTGACTCTTTTGGAAAAGGTAGTGGAATGGCCGATTTGAATTCTCTCGCACATTTCTTCTTTGTTACAGATTTTTGGACTGAGCTATCCACTTTCTTCTGTTTCTGGTCACCTTCTAGTTGCTGCACTTGTAGTTCGGTTGTGGTGGAGTAGGACCGTCAACTTCTCTGCCACTTCTCAAGCTAATGGCACTTACATTGCCTCTTGGGTTGTTGACTGTTTGTGAAGGCAATTGGTTCGACCCTTGACTTTTCAGCTCACTCAGAGTGGTTGCCATCTGCCTAATTTGAGTTTGTAAATTCTGGATGGTGGCATTGACATTCTGCTGAAACTGTTTCATCAAGTCTTCGAAAGGTGGCTCAGCTAGAGTGGTCTGGCGGAACAGTAGTTGGAGAGTGGCGCTTTGCATAGGTGGCGGCACAGGTTGTGCTTGCCTAAATGCAGGTGGTTGGTACTTGTTGCTAGGACCTGTAGCTTGGTATCTAAATTGTGGTTGCTGCTGTTGGTAGGGCTGTTGTTGTTGTTGACCAGAATTTCCATATCTCAGGTTGGGATGGTCCCTCCAGCCAGGGTTATAGGTATTAGAAAATGGATCATATCTGGGCTGCTGCTGTGATTGCTGATATTGGGGTCTAACAGCAGAAAAATACCACCGGTCTTTGCAATGCATTGTTCGAAAAAATAGAACCACCATCCTGAAGTGTAGAGCATGCATCAGTAGGATGAGATGAACAAGAGCAAATGCCATACACAGTTGCAGCCATCTGCATTGGTGCTTGTTGTCCCACTGCTAACTGCCTCACCAAAGAAGTCAATTCATCAAGTCTGTGTTCCATTCTCTGTTGGTCTACATGAGACGATTGAATCTCATTGACTCCTCTGGTTGAGGTAATAATTCGTGTGCCAAATTGTTGGGTGTTGGCTGCCATGTTTGCTATCAAATCTCTCGCTGCTGCAGGGGTCTTGTCTACTAAGGCTCCTCCAGAGGCAACATCCACCATGCTTCTGTCATTTGGCAGCAAGCCTTCATAGAAATATTGAATTAAGAGTTGATCGGTGATTTGGTGGTGGGGACAGCTCGAGCACAGCTTCTTGAATCTTTCCCAATATTCATGCAAGGTCTCCCCTGTCATTTGTCTTATGCCACATATATCTTTTCTAATGGCAGCAGCTCTAGAGGCAGGGAAAAATTTCTCTAAGAACAACCGCTTCATGTCAGTCTAACTTGTTACTGAACCTGGTGAAAGATAAAATAACCAATCCTTGGCTGTATCAGCAAGTGAGAAAGGAAATGCCCTCAGCTTGATGTGCTCTTCTGAGATCCCTTGTGGTTTCATGGTTGAACAAACCACATGGAACTCCTTTAGATGCTTATGGGGATCCTCACCTGCAAAACCGTGAAACTTGGGCAACAAATGTATCAATCCAGATTTTAACTCAAAATCAGCATCAAGATCTGGGTATTGAATACACAAAGACTGGTTAGTTATATCAGGAGCAACAAGTTCCTTAAGAGTTCTATTTTGCATGTTATCAGCCATGGTTTCAAAATTATTCAAGATCTCAAGTTCACTCTCAATATTAAGATCAAATTCAGAAGCAATTCTTGCACTTAGCCTACGAGCTCTAATCAACCTATGCAAGGTTCTATCAATCTCAGGATCAAAGTCAACCAAGTTATCAGGCTCAAACCTAGTCATGCATCACACAAAAACAAATAAATAAGCAAAATACACTAGACAATGGTTAAAAATGTTAGAAAAATTAATAAAAAGTAAAAGTTAGTAAAAACACTTTAAATGAAAAGATTACACTTACTAATCCCCGGCAACGGCGCCAAAATTCTGACGAGCGCCGAACTCAGTCAAAATTATAACCGAAGTTATTATCTAAACTTGTAGTATAGTGAAAAACACCGGATCGTCTCCTCAAGGATCGTAAATGCAATTTAATCAAATCAAGTGAAAGTTAGCAAAAAGGGGGTTTGACGGGTTTAAGATCGCACTTAACAAAAATTAAAGGAAGAAATAACAATTAAAGAGCGAGTCAATTTAGAAACCTATCCAAGATTGGGTGGATTCAATCATAGACCCTTCATAGAACACTTGAAGCGCAATTGAATTGTTAATTTGGATCTAACCGAGATCTCTCGCATCAAATCCAGAATTCATACTAGACGATCGTCTAGAATTCAATTAACAAGTGATAAACACAAATCCGCAATCGCACCATTCATGAAGATCTATGTTAATTTCAAGTACCGAATTCAATTAACTTAGGCACAAATCAAGAACCTAACCTTTTCAATTCTCGTGATTAATTTAGATCAATCAGTTCTAAGTTTCATCACAAATCTCAATCTTCATTTATGTGATTAGTTTAGATCAATCAGTTCTAAGTTTCATCACAAATCTCAATCTTAAACCAAGATCAATCAGATCAACATAAATAGAATCACCATTCATGCATTCAAGATCAAGAAGAAGAAAAAGAAGAAGAAAGGAGGAATTCAATTACAAATCAAATACAATACATAACCAAGGTCTCAAGAATCCAAACCACAATCTCTTCAAGAGTTCTAAATTGACCCAAAGTAGCTTAGCCCTCCATTACCATGAAGGGGAGCATCAAAATATACAAAACTATGAGAAACTATGAAGAAACAAGAAGAAACTATGAGAGAAATGAAGGAGAATTACATGTTGTTCATGATAAATGGTGCCTTTTATAGAAGTCTAAGGTAACAAAATGACAAAGGGAAGTGGGTGGATGAGTGGATGAGTGAGTGGAGTGTTTGAGTGGATGGATTAGTGGGTTGGTTTAGTGGATTGGTTTAGTGGATGAGTGAGTGGAATGGTTGAGTGGTTGAATTAGTGAAAAATGCCAAAGGACTTTTGGTGAGTGGGAAATTATGGACATGAATGGGTGAGTGGATGGATTAGTGGATGGATTAGTGGATGAGTGGGTGGAGTGGTTAAGTGGTTGGATTAGTGTATGAGTGGATGAATGGGTGAGTTAGTGGATGAGTGGATGAGTGGATTAGTGGATGGATGAGTGGGTGGTTGAGGACGAAAATTTCGTGTCTGACTTGGAAGCCAAAAACGACCCACTATACTTCAGAACCACGAAAAGTGTTCTTCATGAAAGTTGTAGATCCTTGTCTTGAGATAGCTGGTTCGTCTAATTTGGCTTCCTTAAGCCCAAGATATGTCCCAAATACCTTAGGTTGCTCAAACCCAACTTCAGCACCTCTGTTCCGACTTGCAAGCTCAAAATGACCTACTAGACTTCTTTTTCTCAAAATGTGTTCTTCATGAAAGTTGTTTATTTGGATCTTTACTATCCACTGTCCAAATTTCAGCCCATCTCCATTATTACATCTTGAGATATGATTTTATGAGTGCACACTATTCGGATTCTACTGACAGAACCCGTATTCTGACTTCCATGTAAACTTAGGTCCCTTAGACATCTGAATCGGACTTCGAGCTCTTCATCAAAGTTGTAGAGCTTCCTCTTAGCTTTCCTACAAGGTAAAATTCATGTTCATCAGATATTAGGAACTCAAGTTATGGCCAAAATACAGAAACAGTGTCAAATCTCAATAATGCTGGAAATATTCAATTAGGACCAATTTGAGCTCAAACTCACAAAATCATACCAAACTCAATCAATTAAGAATATAGAGAGTGTAAATGACTAAACATAAGGGTTTCTTAATGAATAAAATATGTGATTATCAATGCTTCTCGACAATTGAAGGTTCATGAGAGGAATTATCCAACGCACGATTTGGAATTGGCCGCTGCGGTTTTTGCTCTAAAGATATGGAGACATTTTCTCTATGGAGCAACGTTCAACATCTTCAGTGATCACAAGAGCTTGAAATACTTGTATGATCAGAAGGAGCTGAACATGAGGCAGCGGAGATGGTTAGAATTCCTGAAAGATTATGATTTTCAACTGTTGTACCACCCTGGCAAGGCGAATGTTGTGGCTGACGCCTTAAGTAGAAAGATTATCAGTGCTTCTGCTCTGATGATCAAGGAAAAGGAGCTCATTGAACAGTTTAGAGATGTGTGGTCATTTGTTGAATTGAAACCGGGGAAGATCTGTATTAACATGGTTACTATCTCGAGCGAGCTGATGGAAGACATAAGGGAAAAACAGAATGCCGATGAATTTTTGCAAGGAATAAGAGAACAAATAAAGCAAGACGAGACAATAGAGTTCAAAGAAGGAACTGATGGAATTCTGAGGTTTCGGGGTAGAGTCTGTGTTCCTCGTGACCGGGAACTAAGGCGATATATTGTGGAACATGCCCATACTAGTCTATTGAGTATGCATCCAGGCATAACAAAGATGTACCAAGACTTGAAGAAGTTATTCTGGTGGCATGGATTGAAGAGTGATGTTATTAGGTGCGTGTCAACTTGTCTAGTTTGTCAAAAGGCGAAAGTGGAACATCAAAGACCAGCTGGAATGTTGCAACCATTATCGATTCCAGAATGGAAATGGGATAGTATATCGATGGATTTCGTTACTGGTTTGCCAAAGACGAGGAAAGGTCATGATTCGATATGGGTTATAGTCGATAGGCTTACGAAATCGGCTCATTTCTTACCAATTAATATTAAGTATTCATTGGAAAGATTAACCCAGTTGTACATCAGTGAAATTGTCAGATTACATGGTGTACCTACATGTATAGTTTCTGATCGAGATCCAAGGTTTACGTCAAGGTTTTGGCGGAGTCTGCAAGAAGCTATGGGAACTAAGTTACGACTGAGTTCAGCGTATCATCCGCAGACAGATGGTCAGACCGAAAGAACTATACAGTCTTTAGAGGATCTGTTGCATGCTTGTGTTTTGGAACAACGAGGAAGTTGGGATGAATTTTTATCTTTGATAGAATTCACCTACAACAATAGTTTTCATTCAAGCATCGGAATGGCACCTTATGAGGCATTGTATGGAAGACGATGTCGAACACCATTATGTTGGTATCAAGATGGGGAAAGTATGACTGTTGGACCCGATCTTGTACAACAGACTACGGAAAAGGTAAAGATGATACAAGAGAAGATGAAGATGACGCCAAAGCAGACAGAAAAGTTATGCGGATAAACGAAGACGACCTCTTGAATTTGAGGAGGGTGAGCATGTGTTTCTGAGAGTTACTCCTACGACTGGTGTCGGAAGAGTTATTAAGTCTAAGAAACTTACTCCTAAATTCATTGCACCGTATCAGATTATCCGACGTATAGGTCCTGTAGCGTATCAGATCGCTATGTCGTCGTTTCTGTCAAATCTGCATGACGTATTTCATGTGTCTCAGTTACGAAAGTATATACCAGATCTGACGCATGTTATACAGCCAGATGAAGTGCAGCTGAAGGAGAATTTGACTTATGAAACTTTACCCGTCGACCGAGGACGAAAGGTAAAGCGAAAGCGAGGGAAAATGATCGAGCTAGTGAAGGTCATATGGAATGATGTGACGGGTGAAGCTACCTGGGAGCTGGAAAATAAAATGAAGGATCAGTATCCTCATTTGTTTTGAGGAACAGCGAATTTCGAGGACGAAATTTTTATTTGTTGGGGAGAGTTGTAACACCCCAATTTTTAGAAAATGTACCGAATGTACTGTTTGCTGTTTTTCAAGCTTTTGTGTGAATGACCGTTGTGTCCCTATTTTACTGTTTCTCGATTTCTGCATGAAATACAAATACGTTTATACGGGCTAAAATTTTATTTGGTCTTTTTACGTAATTTGTTCCGAGACGGTAAAATAAAAGTTTTTCCGAGCTACTGTTTTAATTTTTCTGGATGATATACAAAAAATTAATATTGTCTGTAATTTTATTTGAACGTTTTGGACGATTAGCTACGTTGTGGGAAAAAATAAAAAAATGACCATTACGTCCCGAACGTGCTGTTTGTACTGTTTTTGCTGTTTTTAATTGTTTTCTACTTGATTTAGTGTCCAATATTACTGTCTGTGATTTTATATGGACTTTTTGTGTGATTTGCTCCAAGGCAGGAAAATAATATTTTTTCGGGCCGGGGAAATCTATTTTTAATTATTTAGAACTGGGGGATCTTACTAAACCCAATCTGAATGAGACAATAATTAATATTTTAATTTTTAGGATTTAACTGTCAAATAAAATAATTTTATATTATTATAATATTATTTTATTAGTCAGTATAATTAGATGACAGTGGACCCGGAAATATTTTGCGGGACCCACGTTTAGTTAATACAGTTAACTTAGTAGCTTAATTAAACATCATTAGTGAAGGAACTTTCAAGAAACATGGTGACTCAGCTAATGACTAGGCTTAAGAGTTAATGAAGCTTAATGACTAAGCATGGTGACTATGCTTGAACCAACCAATAGGAAACAAGCTTGCTAACCAAGTTTTAATCTTAACCTTTGATGCATTCTAAGGCTAGGATGAAGCCAAGCCATGGACACCTTGCATGGAGTGATGTCTACGGCCAAGCCACCCTTGGAAGGCCATAATCACTTCATCTTTCATGCAACTTTCTCTCTTCTCTCTCTTCCAAAAACCCTAAACACCATTGAAGCTTTCTTGAAGCTATTTTCGGCCAAGCTTTGTTCCATATCATCCAACCACCCAAAATTCTATCCATCCAAGTTTTCTAAACCTAAACACAATCCTAAGAACATCTCTAGTTGAGAGTTCTTGCAAAATCTTCCATTTGAAGCTTGGAAACCAACTTGGAAAATTCAACCAAGGAGGTGAAATTTCTTGTTTTTCTTTTCTAAATCCTTTTTCAAAGTTCTAAGCCATGATTTCTCCATGGTTTAAGCTCTCTTTCTATGGTTAGTAACTTGTAGTTTTGTTTAAGTTTGCTAGGTATTTTGAAGGAGAAAACTGTGACCTAGGAGGAGTGAAAGAAATCCATTTGTCTTCATTTAAGGTAAGAGGAAGACAAATCTTATCACCTATGGGTGGTGGTAAGAAGATGGAGTCTGATTTTGTGATTGTAGAATCCATAAGGATTCATGTTTGTGCTTGTTAGTAGCTTATTTGATGTGGTTGTGTATTTGTTAATAGCTTTCCTATTTGTTGTTTGTAATAATTTGCATGTCTACAAGCTTTAAGTTGCATGTCTATAAGCTTTGATAATATTGCATGTGTTAGAATTGCATGATAAAGCATATAATTGCATGATAATGTATAGGATGTGAATAACATGTCAAGGAAATACATGTGTGTTCCAAAGAACACTACACCAAGGCTCACGGCCTTTAACCAATGGAGAACCAAAATGTTCTCTTAATTTTCTTATAAGGTAATTTAATTAACCTAGGAGAATTAAGAAGGTTTCAAGTTGATTAGATCAAAGAAAATGAATTTAGAAATCAAATGGTAAGACTTAGTATTTTCGGCCAACATGCCTAAAATGAATGTGTTGATTTCAAAAACCATTTTCTAAAACAATGGTTAAATGAATTTAGACAATACAATAAGTTTGACATATATTTAGAAGATGAGAAATAATTTAGAAATCAATTTCAAAATATTTAGGAAATTCGGCTAACATGCCAAACCAAGTATCCATGGTTTCTAAAATTTAATCCAAACCTTTTCTAAGTATAAGGATGCAATATGTGTTAAAAAGAATTTTTCTAAAATGAGTTTTAAAGAAAAGAATCAATTAGAAATAAGTTTGAGAACTTAGGACTAATGATTTTGTTATTAGAAATGAAATACAGTAACTTTTGAAAATTTCTAACATATAGCTCATGCTGTATTTTGAAGCATGTTAGTAGTTTTCAAAAGGATTAATTATATGGTTTAAAAATTTAATAAACAGAATTTTTACGGTAAAATTAGGAAACCATTAATATAATTTTCTAAACAAAATACTATCAAATTTTAGTAAAAACGGACAAATAGGATAGGAAAGATGTCCAAAAGACAGTATACAGTATGGAAAATATTATACGTAGCTTAAAAGTATTATTTATTATTTCTGTTTATTTAAACAGTAATTTTTAAGGAATTCGGTCAAGAAAATAATTTAAAAATCTTACGCGATTGAGAAAACGTATTAAAAATCCTACGCAATTTTGAAAACAGAAAAATATATTTACGCGATTTCAAAACGTTTATAAAAACGACGAGATTGTGAAAATACGATAAAATTTTTATGCGATTGACCGAAACAGTATTTTTCTGGAATTTTCTGTATTTTATGCTGTCGGGAAAATGTGAACCCGTACAGGCTTTTGAGGATTTTTCGCTGTCGGGAAAATGTGAACCCGTACAGGCTTTCTATCTCTATACCTTGAGGGTATTTTGGTAATTTGCCAATTTTTGGTAAATTTGGTTGACGAGGTGAATCACATCGTGTTGTCGATGCGATAAACGTAGTGTGGTTCATTGTTCTAATGAACTTGGAGACTTTAGTGTACGGAATTCCATATATGGACAGTCGGTCGCTCCGCTGGGCCGTGGTAACCGATAGCACACTAATGGACTCGACACGCACTATATTTAATCGAGATTTGTAAAGTCTAGTAGTACATTTGCCCGTAGTGTCACGACGTGAGACAGTGAACTACCCCACGCCTGGATGGTAAATTCCCAGTGATGTGGAGCTATAGACGCAACGTATGACCGCGGAATAGTTGGTGGGCAGCATGTGGTACTAATAGATTTTTACGAGTCATTCCTCTCGATATCCGTGGTATCTGTGTTGTTTAGCTCCATGGAGTAGGAACGTGTCATATTTCTTATGAGTATATCTGGAACTTTATTTTATCTTATCTGTCTATTTTATCTGCTTAGTATTATGAGGATTATTTATCTGTTCTATTATTTTATCTGTGATGTTTTATTTTATCTGTGATATTATGTGTCGTTATGATAATTAAATCTTTTTCTTGATTCTGTTACAGATTTCTGTTATAGCTTTTCATATTGCATGAATTGTATAACTGTTGTTTGTCGTCTTCTTATTGGCCATGTTTATGGTGATTTTAGATTGTCTTACCTCTTTTCTGTATTGTGTATGTTTCCTGTATATTTATTTTACGCGGTAAAGAGTTTGAGGAAGAAGAAGAGGAACAGCCTCTTGAGGTTCTGTACCCCGAGGAGGAGGAAGATCAGCTAGCCGACGACCAGTTTGACGATCAAGAACCATCTGATCATCCATATCCATTGGATTGATTAGTTTTGGTATGGCGGTGCCTGGATTTTTGGGGTTCGTGACTCTCGAGTTTCACGGTGGATCTTTAGCGTGGCACATGAGAGGAGATAGAGACTCTGTGACGTATGCGGGACGGATGACGGTGACCCTACGCCATAGATTTGATGACGAGCCAGTGATGACGACGACAGTGTTTCTGCATTTAGAGTTACCCTTATCCATTAGGCGTCATTTTGGTGGGATATCCACTGAGCCTAGTGAGATGACACTTGTGTCGACTGCGCGGTCACATTTCCGCTGAGAGTCGAGGCATCCTGGATATTTGTCTCCTGATGATTATTTTCATGTTGAGAGTGATCCTTCAGAGGATTAAATATGCATGATGTTTTTTTTTGGCGCGTCTGCGTATGGATGTATATATTGACTCTTTTCTTGTTTTTATTTTCAAGTTTCTGTTTAAATATTTATAATTGTAGTTGTAAATTATTTGTATAACTTATAACTTGGAACATATGTATATTATGAGTAGTGTTGTTCTGTTTAGTTTATGTTTTCCGCGATATTTTATTTTTAATAATCTGTGTAACAGGAATTACTTTACGACCCATATTATTATGTAATAAATGTTTTATAACTTGGGTAGATTTTATTTATTTATTTTATTTTTCTTTATATGTGTGGCATCCCCATAGGGGTGTTACATTAGTTGGTATCAGAGCCCAAGTTAGAGTCTTTTGGGGTTGTGGTTGGGTCTGTTTTTGTTTGTGCTGTGTGATTCTCTGTGATTTATATCCTTTCGGAAGTATTTGAAAGGATGCATCTAATTTTTGTTTTGTTCTGTTTGAAGATGTCTGGATTCTTAACTGCTGTTAAGGTCAAGTCTTTGTTAAGAGATGGAGCGCAGGGATATATGGTATTGTCTTCTCTAGAAGTTAAGAATGAGAAGGATGTGAATACTATTCCTGTTGTCAACGAGTTTCCTGATGTTTTTCCTGATGACGTACCTGGTTTGCCACCCGAGAGGGAGATCGAGTTCTCAATTGATTTAGTACCAGGAATAGGTCCTATCTCAACATCGTGTTGTCGATGCGATAAACGTAGTGTGGTTCATTGTTCTAATGAACTTGGAGACTTTAGTGTACGGAATTCCATATATGGACAGTCGGTCGCTCCGCTGGGCCGTGGTAACCGATAGCACACTAATGGACTCGACACGCACTATATTTAATCGAGATTTGTAAAGTCTAGTAGTACATTTGCCCGTAGTGTCACGACGTGAGACAATGAACTACCCCACGCCTGGATGGTAAATTCCCAGTGATGTGGAGCTATAGACGCAACGTATGACCGCGGAATAGTTGGTTGGGCAGCCGTGGTACTAATAGATTTTTACAAGTCATTCCCTCTGATATCTGTGGTATCTGTGTTGTTTAGCTCCATGGAGTAGGAACGTGTCATATTTCTTATGAGTATATCTGGAACTTTATTTTATCTTATCTGTCTATTTTATCTGGTTAGTATTATGAGGATTATTTATCTGTTCTATTATTTTATCTATGATGTTTTATTTTATCTGTGATATTATGTGTCGTTATGATAATTAAATCTTTTTCTTGATTTTGTTACAGATTTCTGTTATAGCTTTTCATATTGCATGAATTGTATAACTGTTGTTTGTCGTCTTCTTATTGGCCATGTTTATGGTGATTTTAGATTGTCTTACCTCTTTTCTGTATTGTGTATGTTTCCTGTATATTTATTTTACGCGGTAAAGAGTTTGAGGAAGAAGAAGAGGAACAGCCTCTTGAGGTTCTGTACCCCGAGGAGGAGGAAGATCAGCTAGCCGACGACCAGTTTGACGATCAAGAACCATCTGATCATCCATATCCATTGGATTGATTAGTTTTGGTATGGCGGTGCCTGGATTTTTGGGGTTCGTGACTCTCGAGTTTCACGGTGGATCTTTAGCGTGGCACATGAGAGGAGATAGAGACTCTGTGACGTATGCGGGACGGATGACGGTGACCCTACGCCATAGATTTGATGACGAGCCAGTGATGACGACGACGGTGTTTCTGCATTTAGAGTTACCCTTATCCATTAGGCGTCATTTTGGTGGGATATCCACTGAGCCTAGTGAGATGACACTTGTGTCGACTGCGCGGTCACATTTCCGCCGAGAGTCGAGGCATCCTGGATATTTGTCTCCTGATGATCATTTTCATGTTGAGAGTGATCCTTCAGAGGATTAAATATGCATGATGTTTTTTTTTGGGCGCGTCTGCGTATGGATGTATATATTGACTCTTTTACTGTTTTTATTTACTGTTTCTGTTTAAATATTTGTAATTGTAGTTGTAAATTATTTGTATAACTTATAACTTGGAACATATGTATATTATGAGTAGTGTTGTTCTGTTTAGTTTATGTTTTCCGCGATATTTTATTTTTAATAATCTGTGTAACAGGAATTACTTTACGACCCATATTATTATGTAATAAATGTTTTATAACTTGGGTAGATTTTATTTATTTATTTATTTTATTTTTCTTTATATGTGTGGCATCCCCATAGGGGTGTTACACAATCATCCATCACCAAGCATATCAGATCAAGAAGGGAGAAAAGTTATTCAATCATGCAATGAACCTCTTTTTTTTTTTTAACAAACGAAAAGAGACAGAAACATGCTAAAATCTCTCCCCCACACTTAATATAACATTGTCCTCAATGTGAAAGAAAGAGATAGAAAAGAGCAACACAACCTGATAAGAAGTGAATCAACGCTAAGCGAAAAGAAACACACCGTCGGTCTTAGCATCGACCCGAAAAGAAATCAAACAAGAAAACGTTAGTACTTCCACAATTCAATACTAATTAATTACTACCTAAAAAACTCCTTACTCTGCCACCAATTAAGATGCGTCTCAAAAGTAAAATTACTCCTTACTCTGCCATCACTAATTGGTTTAATAAGTCCTTGACAATCATATCATACTTTTCAAACAAAAAAACAACAATTTTTTTTTTAAATCAAACCCATTAAAGAGAAAGTTTCAGATCGGGCTCTTTTTTCTTGTTACTTCCTTCGCTACTTCCTGTTGACCAATCTATCTGAGCTAATACCTGATCAGGTACATACTCAAAAGCTTCTAATTTATCAATGAGCTCATCAATAGTGGAGGCAGAGATAAGAAGTTGTCTTGCCGAAGGAGTGATAAATTTCTGTTCCACAGCTTTGTCAAGAAAAGATAACAAAAGATCAAAGAAATTATTAACATTCAATAAACCAATGGGTCTATGGTGGATGTTTAGTTCGGCCCAAGAGACAATTTGAAAAATTTCTTCCAAAGTACCAAAACCACCTGGTAAGACAATAAATGCATCAGAATTGTCAACCATTGTTTTCATTCGTCCATGCATAGATGTTACCTGAATTTCTTCTCCAACTGTCTTTCCAGTGATGTTATTTTCAACTAAAGGTTTAGGAATAACACCTAAAACCTGACTGCCTCCTATAAAAGCAGCAAGTGAGACAGCCCCCATTAACCCACGACAACCTCCCCCATATACAAGATGAATATTCCTCGCAGCAAGTGATCGACCAAGAGTGCTAGCTGCGTTTACAAATTCTAATCCCTTCCCATAATTCGACCCACAAAAAACACAGACATTTTTGAGGTTACGAATAGGAGGCCCCATTCTATACTCTTCCTCCCCTTGAGTGTTTCTGAGTTTGAAGGAAAATGGAGAAAATGGAGTGTTTAAATAGGAAAAAGAATGGAAAGGGGAATAATTGCACCTATGAGGGTAGGTTGGCTGTTGTCAGAAAAGGTTGAAATTAAGAGACACAGAATCTTTTTTTTTTTTTTTTTTACTTCAAGAAAACCATCAAGGTAAAGAAGTCTAGAAACCCCTGAAGGACCCTGCTCAAAGGATCGTCTGTACAAAAATCAAAATACAACAAAATGATATAAAGATAAAAGAAAAATGATGACATACCTGTATGTACAGTTTCCATGGCGTATCTTTATACTGCGCGTCATGAGTGCAGTAGTCATCACGTCCCTTTTTTTTTTTTGAAATTGTTAGAAAAACTTGATGAAAGATGAGTGTATACTTACTTAAGATTGGGATGGAGGTAGTCTGCTCTTTCGGCTTTGTGCCAAAGCATTGTTGACCAGTATTCGACCCATTCAAGACCAGCGCAACATAGGGCTCCCAGAAGGGACAAGTGGCCATAATACGACTGGCTGCCTCACATGTGGGATACAATCTACCTTCTTTGTTTTTCAATTAAGAAGGCTGGATCAGGATGCATGCATTTCCCCATTCACGGTTTGTGTTACCAAAGCCAACCCTAAGACGTATACATAATTTTTTTTTTTTTTTTTTTGTGTTTTTTTTTGTGTTTTTTTTTGTGTTTTTTTTTTGAAAGATGACATGAAGAAGAAGAAGAGGATGATATGTACAGATTGTTTGTGGATGTGGCTCACATCTGCCTCTGGTTTAACGTCCAGTAACGGCTTAAACATCTTCTATGAGTCGAGGATAAGCTTCCCATCCAATTTTCTTAAAAATTGGCAAACAGGGTCTTTTAGAGTCAGATTCCCAAGACTGTAGCGTTGTTCTTCATCCTTGAAGAGATTCCACAATTTAAGAATTTCACGATGCACCAATCCACAAGAATGCGTCTCAAGAGTCAATAAGATATCATCTAATGACTCCTTACTCAGTCCATTCTTAATGAAGAAAATTTTATCTTCTCTATTTGCGGAAACCATCCCCTTAGTATGACATCGCTTGTTACAGTTCCATCGTCCACATTTGTGACAGACTTTAACCTTTTTGCTCTTCTCCTTTTAGAATATGAACTTCTTCCAAGACCGGGCATATATGAGTCAAATGAAATTGAGGACTCACCAGCTAATCGGACCTTTGCTTCAATTATCCAGCGTACATCTTCTGGCATACCTTTGTGCATTAACATTCTCAATCTTTCACATCAAACTTTGTAGATTTTTCTCAGAGCATTTTGAGGAAGAGAAGGAAAATGTTTTCTCAGGTTTGAAAGAATGACATCCATTTTGAAGGAGAAGAAGGGTTCAGTTATTTTGGGAAACTGAAAAATAAACCGACTTGAGAGTCACGAGTCTGGTATCCGCCACTTAACCGGCAACACAAAGAACTCAAGAACTTGGTTTTCCAGGAATGATTGAGTCTTTGTCCATTAACCTTAAGCGCATTACCATTCCTAGGATCCTCAATATCTACGGCCCCAGAGGATACGCGTGTTTGACAACAAAAGAACCGCGACACCTAGATTTCAATTTTCCAAGGAGTAGGTGCAGATGATAATCTCAAAGCAAAATTTTTTTTGACCAATTTCCGCAGCTTTTGCAAAAGGTATAACAGACCTTTAATAAAGTAGGCCAATAAAATCCATACTGCAAGATTTTCACAGTTGTTGTCGCTGAAGAAAAAATGACCTCCACATGCTTCTGAGTGACACTACCTACCTCATTGTCGGGCACACAGCTGTTTTTTTTTCTTTTCTTTTCTTTTCTTTTCTTTTTTTTTTTCTTCTTTTTTTTCTTTTTTTTTTCTTATTCATAATGCGGATGGAGAAGGTTCATCACCTCCACTTCTGCATTCTCTGGAAGTTCATGATACTGTTTGAGGCGGTGTCCATTTACGATGAAAGTTTTGGCAGTGACCTCACTTTTAATCTGAACAGCACCAGAAGGAAAAACATTAGTAACAATAAATGGTCCATCCCATCTAGACCTTAATTTGCCAGGCATGAGTCGGAGGCGGGAGTTATAGAGGAGAACTTTTTGACCAATCTCAAATGTTTTCCTCAGAATCAACTTATCATGGAAGGCTTTGGTCTTCTCCTTATAAAGTTTGGAACTTTCATAAGCCTCCAAGCGGATCTCCTCCAATTGCTGCAGCTGCAGCTTCCTCTCCATACCTGCTTGATCTAGGTCCAAGTTGCACCTTTTCACCGCCCAGAATGCTCGATGCTCAATTTCCACCGGCAGGTGGCATGCTTTTCCAAAAATAATCCGATACGGAGACATCCCGATTGGTGTCTTATAAGCAGTCCGGTAAGCCCATAAAGCATCCTCAAGCCTCTTGCTCCAGTCCTTTCTGTTAGGTTGAACTGTCTTCTGGAGTATCTGCTTAATTTCTCTGTTGGAGACCTCGGCTTGCCCATTGGTTTGGGGGTGGTAGGGTGTAGAAACCTTGTGTTGGACTCCATACTTCTTCATCAAAGCCTCCATGCTTCGATTGCAAAAATGTGAACCTTGATCACTAATGATGGCTCTCGGGACTCCAAACCTACGAGAAAATCATGATCTAATAAAATCCACAACAACTTTAGAATCATCGGTCAGAGTGGCCTTAGCCTCCACCTATTTAGATACATAATCCACAAAGAAGCGTAATGTAAAAAAAACCAAATGATACGGAAAAAGGACCCATAAAGTCCATACCCCAAACATCAAAAATCTCACGAGAATAATAAGGGTTTACGGGCATTTCATTCCTACGAGAAGTATTCCCTGTTCTCTGCACCGATCACAAGATTTGCAAAACATATATGCATCATGAAATAGAGTGGGCCAATATAATCCGAGTCTAAAACTTTCCTAGCATCCGTTGAGGACCGAAGTGACCGCCACATGCAAGTTTATGACAAAAGCTAAGAATGGAATGGAATTCATCATCGAGCACACATCTCCTAATTACTTGGTCACTTTGCAAAATCTCCATAAGTAAGGATCATCCCACACATAATACTTTGACTCACTTTTCAATTTATCAATCTTAGCCTTTGTGAAATGTGCGGTATTGCTTTAGCAACCAAGAAATTAATCAAATCAGCAAGCCAAGGGATGTTGCCTTGCAGCTTGAAAAGCTGCTCATCAGGGAAAACATCATGGATGGGAAAAACATCTGCCTCCCTTTCAATTCGACTCAAGTGATCGGCCACCAAATTCTCCGCTCCACTCTTGTCACGGATCTCAATATCAAACTCCTGGAGGAGCAACATCCACCTAATCAACCGGGGCTTGGCATTGGGCTTCTTCAGGAGAAACTTTAATGCTACATGATCTGAAAACACAACCACTCTAGAACCAAACAAATATGATCGAAATTTATCTAAAGCAAAAACAATTGCTAAAAGTTCCTTTTCAGTTGTGGTGTAGTTAATTTGTGCAGGATCTAAAGTTCTCGAAGCATATGAAATGACATGAGATACTTTACCGACCCTTTGTGCAAGAACAGCTCCTAATGCATAATTAGAGGCATCACACATTAGCTCAAATGGAAGTGTCCAATCCGGTGGTTGGATGATAGGTGTACTGGTCAATGCCTGCTTCAAATGATTAAAGGCATCCTGGCACTTCTTGTCAAAGTGGAACTCCACATCTTTTTGCAGTAAGTTGGATAGCGGAAGTGCAATTTTGCTGAAATCCTTTATGAACTGCCGATAGAAACCTGCATGACCAAGGAAAGAACGAATCTCCCGCACGCATGTGGGGTAAGATAAGCATGAAATAACATCTATTTTTGCAGGATCTACCTCAATACCCTCACGAGATATCACATGCCCTAAGACTATACCTTGTTCTACCATAAAATGACATTTCTCAAAATTTAGAACGAGGTTAGTCTCAATGCATCTATGCAAGACCTGAGCCAGACTATCTAAACATGCATCAAAGGAAGATCCATAGACAGTAAAATCATCCATAAATACGTCCATGCAATTTTCTAAAAAATCGAAAAGATACTTACCATACACCTCTCGAAAGGTGCACGGGAGCATTGCACGGACCAAAGGGCATCCTCCTCGTATGCAAATGTGCCAAATGGACAAGTGAAAGTAGTCTTCTCTTGGTCTTACGGGGCTATATGAATCTGAAAATAGCCCGAATATCCATCCAGGAAACAATAATGTGACTTGCCGCCTAACCGCTCCAACATCGATCAATGAAGGGCGGCGGGAAATGATCCTTTCTCGGTAGCCTGGTTAAGCCGCCTATAATCAATGCAAACTCGCCAACCTGCTTTGAACTCGTGTGGGCACAAGCTCATTGTTCGATTCACAACCACCGTGACCCCGCATTTCTTGGGAACCACTTGCACGGGGCTCACCCATTGGTATCGTCGATATGGGATAAATAATGCCGGCTTGAAGCGACTTTGTAACTTCCTTCTTCACCACATCTAGAATCGGGGGATTTAGTCTCCTTTGGGGCTGTCTAACTGGTTTGATCCCTTCTTCCAATAAAATCTTATGATGCATGTGGAGGGACTAATACCAGGAATATCTGCAAGAGTCCATCCGATGGCTTGCCTATTCGCCTCAAAATCTGCAGTAATTTTTCTTCTTGATCGGGTTGTAGGTTTTTAGCAATGATCACTTGAAGTGTCTCACCATCTCCCAAATATGCATATTTAAGATGGTCTCAGTAAAGTCTTCAACTCCAAAGATGGAGGTTGCACAATGGAAGGTAACAAGTGATCTGAAACAACTATCTCAAAGAACATTAATTTCAAGATGGTACGACTCTCATTCTCAATTGTTGTATCATCGGCAATTTGTATCATTACTCATAACAGAACAAATCTCAAAGACATGGTTCAACATCACAAGTAGCACATGTATCACAAGAAACAGAACCAAGATAGTCAACAATATCGGGGAATTCAAAGATATAAATCAGTATAGACATCATCAACCAAAGATCTCAATCACATCAACATGGAAAACAGAATGCTCCTCTAGGGGGTGTTTCATGGAATCAAAAATGTTAAATTGTACCAAATCGTCGCCAAATTCCATAGAAAGGGTGCCAGCATGCACGTCTATCTTGGTCTTGGCGGTCTTGAGGAATGGTCTGCCTAGAATCAATGGAGCATGGTTTGTTGAAGACTCTTCTTCCATGTCCAGAACGTAGAAATCTGCTGGAAAAATCAACTCATTCACCCGAACTAACACATCTTCCAGCACACCTGCAGGATGAGCAGTGGCTCTATTTGCCAACTGAATCACGATACCAGTGGGTTGCAAAGTACCATTGTTTAAACACTTATAAACTGACATAGGCATGACATTGATCGAAGCACCTAAATCTAGCATTGCATGCTCAAATCTAGAGTTGCCAATTGTGCAAGAAATTGTGAAAGTTCCAGGATCTTTGCATTTCTGTGGCATGCTTGGCAGAATCATTGCAGAAACATTTCTACCCATGCTGATCTTCTCATTCCCTTTCAACCTTCTCTTATGAGTGCACAACTCCTTGAGAAATTTAGCATATTTTGGAATTTGCTTGATTGCATCTAGGAGGGGAATATTGATTTCCACTTTCCTGAATGTCTCCATGACTTCTTTTTCCATTTCTGCTTGCATTGTTCTCTTGGATTGTGTGATCCTATTTGGAAAAGGTAATGGAATGGTAACATCTGAATTCTCTGCAATTTTCTTCAGTGGCACAGATTTCTGGACTGAATTATCCATTTCCTGCCGTTTTTGGTCAATTTCGATTGCTGTAAGGTTGGAACATCAACTTCTTTGCCACTTCTCAAGGTAATTGCACTTACGTTGCCTCTTGGATTGTTGACTGTTTGTGAAGGCAATTGGCTAGAACCTTGACTCTTTAGCTCGCTCACAGTGGTTGCCAGCTGCCCAATTTGAGTTTGTAAATTCTGAATGTTAGCACTGATGTTCTGCTGGAACTGAATGTTATTTGTGGCCATTTGTTTCATCAGGTCTTCCAATGACGGCTCGGCTGGAGTGGATTGGACAGACTGCTGAATAGGTTGCTGTTGTCTGAATGCAGGGGGTATTTGTTGGTATTTGTTGCTTGGACCTGCACCTTGGTATCTAAATTATTGTTGCTGCTGGTGGGGCTGTTGTTGCTGGCTAGAATTCCCATATCTCAAATTGGGATGGTCTCGCCAACCAGGGTTACAAGTACTAGAAAATGGATCATATCTAGATTGTTGCTGTTGTTACTGATATTGGGGTCTACCAGGAAAAACACCAGCTACAGCAACACATTGATCTGGAAAAGCGGAACCATCTTCCTGAAGTGTAGGGCATGAATCAGTAGGATGAGATGAATTAGAGCAAATTCCACACACTGATGCAGTCATCTGCATGGGTGGTTGTTGATCCACTGCTATCTGTCTTACCAAAGAAGTCAATTCATCTAGTTTGTGTTCCATTCTTTGTTGGTCCATATGAGATGCTTGAATTTCATTAACTCCTCTAGTTGCGGTGATGATCCGCGAGCCAAACTGTTGGGTATTAGCTGCCATGTTTGCTATCAGATCTCTTGCGGCGGTAGGAGTTTTGTCTACTAAGTCTCCTCCAGAGGCAGCATCGATCATGCTTCTATCATTTGGCAGCAAGCCCTCATAAAAGTATTGAATCAAGAACTGCTCACTAATTTGGTGATGAGGGCAGCTCGAACACAACTTCTTGAAACTCTCCCAGTATTCATGCAAAGTCTCACCAGACATCTGTCTGATGCCACATATATCCTTCCTAATTGCAGCAGCTCTAGAGGCAGGGAAGAATCTCTCCAAGAACAACCTCTTCATGTCATTCCAACTTCTGACTGAACCTGGTGAAAGATAAAATAACCAATCTTTGGCTACATCGACAAGTGAGAAGGGAAATGCCCTTAACTTGATGTGTTCCTCAGGGATGCCTTGTGGCTTCATGGTTGAACACACAACATGGAACTCTTTCAGGTGCTTATGAGGATCTTCACCCACAAGACCATGAAATTTTGGTAACAAGTGTATCAAACCAGATTTTAACTCAAAATCTGCATCAAGATCAGGATATTGAATGCACAAAGATTGGTAAGATACATCAGGAGCAGCAAGTTCCTTGAGGGTTCTATTATGCATGTTATCAACCATGATTTCAGGATTACTTAAGTTATCAGGTTCACTCCCAAAATCAAAATTAAGTTCAGAATTAACTCTAGAACTTATCACACGAGCTCTAATTAATCTATGCAAGGTCTTATCAATCTCAGGATCAAGATCAAGCAAGATATCAGGATTGGACCTAGTCATGCATCAACTAAAGCACAAAAACACAAAAACTGCAACTAAGCAAAATACACTAAACAACACTCAAAATATGCAAAAATAAATCTAGTTAATATGTCTAAACATTTTTAAAAATTATGGAATCAACACAGAACAAAATCTACATAAAAATGAAACTAGAAAATGCAATAAAAAATATTAAAAAATTGAAAAAGTGGTCTAAATGATAGAATTTCGAAAAACCAGGGGTGACCTCACAATTTACTGTGAGTCTTGTTTATCAGGCTGTTTTCCTTCAACCGACCAAGTTTCACTCATTCTCGGGCATGTTTCGGTTCGAAAATTGCAATAGTTACCCGTAATCACCTGTTTTCCATCTTTCCTAAATCAGAAAAATTCAAAAGCTAAGATAAAAACGTTAGTATGGTATGAACAATGTTAGTAAATGAAAAATAACTGTTAGAATAGGTAAGAAAGAACAAAAATTAGTAAGGTTACTCAAAATGAAAAGATTACACCTACGAGATCCCCGAAGAATGCGCCAAAATTCTGACGAAGCGCCGAACTCATTGAAATTATAACCGAAGTTATTACCTAAGTTTGCAGTATAGTGAACAACACCGGATCGTCTCCTCAAGGATCGTAAATGCAATTTTATCAAATTAAGTTAAGTTAGAAAGGGGGGTTTTTGATTGTTCAAGGATTACAATGACAAGATCTGAAGAAAAATAACAATTAAAAGAATAGTCAATTCAGAAATCTATCCGAGATTGGGTGGATTCAATCATAGACCTTTCAACAAACACCTGAAATACATTTGAATGGTTAACTTGGATCTAACCGAGATCTCTGCATCAGATCCAGAATTCATACTAGACAATCGTCCAGAATTCAATTGACAAGTAATAAACATAAATCTGCAATCGCACCATTCATGTAGATATATGTCAATTTAAGCACCGAATTCAATTAATCTAGGCACCAATCAGTAACCTAACCTCTTCAATTACGTGATTAATTTAGATCAATCAGTTCTAAGTTTCATCACAAATCTTCAATCTTCATTTACGTGATTAATTCAGATCAATCACTCTAAGTTTAGTCACAATACTTAATCTTAAAATAAACATAAACAGAATCACCATTCATGCATTCAAGATCAAGAAAACAGAAGAAGAAGAAGAGAAGAAGAATCCAAATATAAATCAAATACATTACATAAACCAAGGTCTCAAGAATCCAAACCACAATCTCTTCAAGAGTCCCAAATTGACTAGAAGTGACTTAGCTCTCCATTACAATGAAGGAAAAATATACAAGAACTATGAAAAGCTATCTCTAACACCAAGTGTCTGTGTCCCTTAGAGCTCTCCACATGCTTCCTTTTATAGAGGATTCGGAGTAGTAGTAGATGGGTAGATGGGATTAGTAGGTGGGTAAGTAGGTGGGTGAGTAGGTGGATGAGTAGGTGGGTAAGTAGGTGGGTGAGTAGGTAAGCTACCTTGTCTCCGAAATTCTTTATTGCTGAACTCATTGATTTCGTCATTTATGAGCCAAGTGGTCTTCATGAAAGTTCTAGGAAATTGTCTAAGCTTTCCAATGGCTCTGGAAACACTCAAAAATTCGTCCTACAGCCCAAGATATGACTCAATTACTACAGACTATTCAGGACCAGTTTCAGCACCTCAGTTTTGACTTTCAGACCCAATATCTCCATCAAGGAGCCTGAATCAAGTTTTGTGCTTGACATGAAAGTTGTACATATGGGTCTTAACTTTCAGATTACAAATTTTCAGCCCATTTTATATGCCCAAACTCGAATTATGTTCTGGTTACTACACACTGTTCGGGTTACAGTCACAAATCACGTATTCTGATTTCCATGCCCAATTAGCTCCACTAGATGTCTGAAATTGACTTTGAGCTCTCATCAAAGTTGTAGAGCTCTCTCTTATCTTTCCTACAAGGTAAAATTCATAATTATCAGACATTTAGAACTCAAGATATGGCTAAAATACGAAAGTGTAAGACCCGAATAATGCTGAAAAAATCAATCAAGTCCGATTCGAGTTCAAACTTACAAAACATAATCAAATTCAATCAATTAAGTACATGAAGAGTGTAAATGACTAATAATGAGGGTTTATTAATGTATAAAATATATGATTATCACTTGTAAAGTTCAAAACACCAAAAGAGAAGCAATGGGTAAGGAAAAGAGTTTCCTTGACTATCAAGGCCAAGGGTGACCATTTACTCAAGCATGCATTGAAGTGAAATACAACTGCGCCACTTAAGGTTGGAAAAATTTGAAATGGTCCAAGTTCTCCAAGAATAATGAAAACATAAAAGGATGGCATGGAGAACCACAACATTCTCAAGGAGCCTTGATGCATATAAGTTGGAATCACCTACAAAAACTCAAAGAGTACACTTTTGGTGACATCAATCTCTTATCCACATCTATGTTTTAAATTGAATATCATGTTATATTTGGTGAAGTAGAGAGTTGTTTTTTACATGCCTTACATGATCATTGTTTGCCCCAAAACGCTTATATATGTTTTGATGATGATCATGTCTTTCTTTACAAACTTGAATCTTGCTTTGAAAATGCTTAAACTATGCTTTTGGATTCAAGTGCATATATTCTTCCTTTATTCTTGTAAGAACTAACATTGCATTATATATCAATCTAAATTATGCTTGTGAATGAGCTTAAATGATATTTGATGCTAACCTATATTTTAGAGAACTTTTAGAGTTAGCTTTGGAAGTGTCTCTATGTGCTTCAAATATAGCCATCAAATATTAAAATGTCAAGCATAAATGTAAAGCTGAATGAAGAAGGACATGCGGAGACTTTCTTCAAGGCAATGGAATGGAATACTAAATGGAAGAAAGTACAAACTCAAAGGACCTATAAATGAAGAACTTTCTAAAGGAGCATCACTTTCTATCTAACTCAATAAGTATCTCTATCCCTAAACTATTGTGGTATTCTATATGCTAGGGATTATATGATACTTGTTGATAAATTAATCTTAAAAGATTAGATGTTTTCCTTACATGAGAAGTATGCTTAGCATTGACAAAGTGCCTAATTGGACATTAAATTGCTAGTTTTGTCATTGCATATGGGGTGGATGACATTAGTTCTATACATATAGCATATTTCATCATGATGAATGTTTAATATCTATGATTCTCTTGATTTATGGTTTCTTTGTAGTATAACACATATGAGAATCATGCTCTTGCCTTGAAAAGAATATGTGGTTTTAATATAAAATCTTTCTACCATTCTAAAATGCTTTTGAAAATATAATGTGTTCTTACAAAATTCTTTTTGAAAGGGGGAGAAGTTTTAAAATAGTTTTTGATTGATGAATTAAGAATATGACCTTTTCTGGTAATATGATTGTATGATCTTAGTATACATATTTCACTTTATCCATCTTGTGCTTCAATGAGGAGGAGCCTAGCTCTTAAATTGTTGTTTATATCTCATAGCTTACATCCTTGTTTGACATGAAGTGTTCTATTGTTAATACTATCAACATGTCAATGGAGATCATCTCTTATTCTCTTTCCCTCTATCAATGAAAGAAGGTAAACATTCTTAAACTTTATATCTTTTGATTCTTTCATTGAGAAATGCTTGATATGTGACAAGTTGTATGATCTTTCATTTGAAAACCTCAAATCCATGATGTTACACGAATATTTTGTAACTCCTAACAAGTGATGTCAAGTGGTATTTATTTATCATGTGGTATGCAAGATACTATATGCTAGATATAATTTACTAAGCTTATTGCTATCATATGCTAAATATTGATGTACCAAAATGTGACAAGTATTACATGAATAATCTTTTATATCTTGAAAACATGTTTGTTTCATCTCTCTTTTCTTGAATCATGTGTAAAATTAAATAAAGGGAGATAGTTATGATTTGAATAACTTGAAAAAGTTTTTGAGTTTTGATGATCTTACTCTTTTTGACAACACGAGTTTTGTTTATAAAGGGAGTGAGAATATTATATTTCCTTCCTAAGCCTTTTTGTTGATGTCAAATAGGGGGAGTGAAAATTGGAAAGAAAAATATGTATGTTTTTGTACTTATTGTTGAAATGCTTACATGAATATCTATTCTTCTATCTTGCATATTTTTCCTTGGTGATTTGTCATCATCAAAAATGGGGAGATTGTAGCATTGTCTTTGCCTCAATGGTTTAATATGTTAAGTTTTGATGATGACAAATACAAGATAAAAAAGAATGATGCTTATGCTTCATGGATGTGCTTAATGAGATATATTGTATCATGCATATGAATATATTGAGTTATGAATTTGGACTAACTATGCTTGTGTTAAGTGAGTAATACTTTGTAGGATAATCCAAGTATCAAGAGAGAGCATTGCAATAAGAAAGCAAAAGATCACAATCATGCTCAACTCAAGAAGAATGAGAAGGATAAAGATGTTCCAAGCAATTTACAAGATTTGAAGAGAAGAAATTTGTGGAAGCTTGTATTACTTTAAGAAGCCTAAGGACTAGAATTGGTATATTTTCCTTTTAGGTTTTCTCCTATGTAAAGATAGAGGTTTTACAAGAAAAGAACTCAAATGTTTTTAAGTCTTTAAAAATGATTCTGACATGTTTAAATGCCCAACAAACTATTTTTGAAAAGTTAATCTTGGTGGTAGTTCACACCTTTGAAAAATAGCCAAGTTTATGTTTTGCAAAACTGACATTTAGTTACTATTTTGATCATAACTTTTAAACTATTTTGAGTTTTACTGTGAAACTTATTACATATGAAAATAGACTCAAATGTCTTTCCAATGAGTGGTCATTTGCTTTAAACGGATAAGAAATGAAGAAGTTATGACCATTTGTTTTAAACTATGAAATATAGTCAAGTTTGTATTTTGAAAAGCTGACCTTTGGTCACTCTTTTGATCATAACTTTCAAATACTTTTAGTTTTGTTGTAAAACTTCTTTCATTTCAAAATAGACTCAAAGATCTTTCCAATGACTGGTCATTTGCTTTAATCGGATAAGAAATGAAGAAGTTATGACCTTTTAAAGTCAGCTTTCAAAACCAGAAATGTTGTAATCGATTACACAAGTCCTGTAATCGATTACAACATTGACAGAAGCCATGTAATCGATTACCAGAAGTGTGTAATCGATTACCAAGTACCCAGAAACGTTCCTAACGGCTATAAACGGCTAGTTTTCATAAAAAATCATTTCTAAACACTACTAACGGCTATTTTATCACTTGGGCTCTATATAAGTGTTGTATGAAGCTTATACTCCTTTTGAACACTTAATTTAATCCTTGAATCACCAAAATCATATTTTGAGCTCTTTATTGCAAAATCCTTCTATTCCTTTGTTCTTCAATTTGTATTATCAACTCTTGAGAGAGTTTGTTATCATCCATACTTTGTTCTTCAAGTTGTATATCTACTCTTGTGAGAGTTTCTATTCTTTCTATTCACCTTGAAATCATTGTAAGAGGGTGAGGTGTCTCTCAAGAGAGAAAAGGGTGAGGTATCCTTTGTAGTGAGACTCAAACACAAAGGGTGAGGTATCCCAAAGGTGTTGTGAGTGCTATTGATTATAAAGGTCATCAAGCACCTGTGAAGCTTGAGGAATTGGAGGCTCTAGCACAAGGGTGAGGTATCCTAAGGTGTGAGGAGTGCTCTTGTTTGTACAAAGGTTTTCCTAGCACCCGTGAAATCTAGGAGATAGTGAAGAAAATCTCAAGTTAAGCTTGGGGACTGAATGTAGGCCACAAGTGGTTGGTGGCTGAACCAAGATAAATTCTTAAGTTTGATTCTCTCTTCCCTACACTCTTTAATTTCAGTATTTAGTGTAGTATATTTATCTATTGCATATCTTGTCGTCTTGGTGATTTGATTCTATGAACTTGATATCTAGCTTATTTGCTTAATTCATCATATATCCCAAGTTGTATTTGAGTAATCTATAATAGTTATACCTTTGTTGCACATGTTCCGCTACATTTATTACTTGAGTAATTCAAAATGCTTAATTTCTCAGAGTTGCATTAAAATTTGTAATCACCCAATTCACCCCCCTCTTGGGTGATGATTGACATGGCTAACATTCTTTGCATGAAATCAAATTGGTTTTAAGGTAATGATAACCTAACTTTTCTTTATTTTAAATAGGATTTTAATCCCATATAATTATCCTAATTTATTATCATGCATTTTATTAAGTCCTAATAGAATTATAAGATCACTATTATCATTTAAATTTATTTCTCAATTTATAAAATTATTTTCATAATTTTATCCCATTTATTTGAATTTCTACACTACTTTTAAGTTGCTAAAGTCACTAAAATTTACTAAAATTACTAAATGAATTTATTTAAGATCCAAAAACTTATCATAATTTTATTTACTGATTCATAGCCTAATTATGAATTTTTAACCATTATTCTTGCTCATTTAAATTTTCTATATTTACTTGAGTTAATATTCTAAATTTAACTTACTTGTTAAGTTATTTTTTACCGACATGAAGTATCATGGCGTGCAGTTGAAACCCCTTAAACTACACATGGGGGCAACATATTATATACCTCGAATAGCGAAATAACGATGTAAGTGGAGCGATCCAACTCGGATCTCGACCTTATATGTTAACCTTGGAGGCATACTATGAAGTATCATGGACCTCGGCCCATTGGAAAAAACATTCTGAACATTGGTGCCGTCTGTAGGAACCAGATAAACTTGTATTCCCATCATCATCATCATCATCATCATGGTTAACACGAGGAGAAGACAAGCCCTAGCCCAAAAAATCCCCAATTTGGTTGTGTTGTGTTAGCCACTCACTCATCTCTGACCTCTGAGCCATGACTGGCCTCCTTCATATCAATCTAGATAGGACCGGTTGACCAACGTTCGTCTTCTTCTCCACAAAAAGTTGCGCAGTGTAGGCATGACAGAGCAAACTATGCTTGTCCTACTTTTTAAGAATCCACACGGGTGGACAAGGCAACCATGGAGAACATCACAACAACAACCATAGAAGGAGACGCTCTACATATCTTCTCCATGAACGCAGATCTTCTCTCGATGGGTTGCAGGTGGGTACGCCATGGGAGCAAAGGAAATCAAGGTCCTCCTCCTCACGATCTCGGGTCTTGACGCATATTTGAGAAAAAGACTCTAGTAGTAGTTGCGAGGGCGAATCGTACACCCCGTTGGAGCACATTCGCTGCCTCTATGGGTGTCTCCACTAAATCCCCCAAAATGCTACCAAAGACCATCTCCAAGCCTCTAAACCTTTGGTGTTACCAAGTGGCTTCTAGTACTCAAGAGGGGGTGAATTGAGTGTTAAAAATTTTTGCAAAAGCGTAAACAAATTAAATATACTTTGAATAAAATGTTAAAAAGTCGTGAAAATAAAAGAAGAGAAGAAGAATAGCCAATAAGTAAATTGCAAGAGATAATAGAATAAATGCAGATAAATAAAGAGATTAAGGATAAGAAAAGTAGGCATAATATTTATCCTGGTTCGACCACCAACCACTTGTGGCCTACGTCTAGTCCCCGAAACACAATTTGAGATTTTTTTACTATTCAAGACAAGCTTAAAGCAGGTGCTTGTGACCTTTACAATCTATAGCACTTTTCACACACAGGAAAACTCTACCCTTGTGCTAAAGCCTCAAACAGTCAGGGAAACTCTACCCTTGTGTTCAACACCAGCTAATCTGTCAAACAGAATGGTGAAGATGTTCTCCATGTAAGCTCAGTTGTCCAACAAAGAGGCCAGGATTTGCTCATTTGTGACAGGAGCAGGAATATCAGCAGCAGCAGCAAGATCAGCTGGGTCATCCTCATCATCGTCAACTTCAACTGGGAACACCCAGCCTTCATCAGTCTTGATCATCTTCATTCTGTTGAGGGTAAAGGACCGAAAGACGTGATGATGAGACAGCGAAGTCGCTCGCTCAGTTTCCAGAATCTGAGGATACTTACCTAGGAAGGCAGTGATTATCAGACCATAGGGCAGCTCAGATTTCTCTTTCCCTTTTGCCCTCATCATATGCTTCATGATGAAGACGGGCCAGTTAAGTTGGTATCCTCTCTTCAGGATCCATAACAGGAACACGTCATCTTCGCTCAGGTAGGCGTAGTTCCCACCTCTAGGAGCTAGGATGTGGGCATAGGCATAATGTAGTAGCCTGTCCTGGCTTTTCATCATGCCTCCTTTGACTCCTTTTTGAGTTGCAGGTAATGCCAGCCCAGGCCTTAGAACATCTTCAATCGCTCTGTTCTTGTTGAAGTCTTGGAGGAGTGTTTCTTCATCTTCTTCAATGTTGCGGCCAGTGGACTGCAATCCAAACATCTAAATCCAATCGTCGGATATGATCACAATGTGTTGATTGCAGACATCCAAGTGTAGCTCCCGACCTTCAATTTTCAGGTTGCAATAGAATATTTTGACCAGGTCAGGATATAGAACGGCTTTGTAAGAACAAAACCAAAGAACGCCTTAGTGGTTTAGCTGGTTCAGGAAGTCAAAACCACCTTCTCTTTGGAAGAACCCCAAGTCGAGGTACTTTAGTTGCATGAGGTTGCACTCCCGAAAGAGTGTAATTAAGCGCCCAAGCTCTTGCTCGTTGGAGGAGATTCTTCGAAGGTCCAACGGGTTGTTGCATGGAGCCGTCTTCGTGCAAGGGCATTTAGGGCGAGAAGAGGAAGAAGCCATTGATGGAAGTGAGATGGAGGAGATGGTAACAAAGGTGGTGGATTGGAACGAAGGTGAAATATGAGAGGAAAAGGGAGGGTATGAAGAGAAAAGGGAAATCAGAAGAGTTTGAAACGAGAGAGAAAAGGGAGAATGGTATTCGAATAAAGAACAGATACGAAAGGGGATATATAAAGAATTCCCAAAGGTATTCGAATACCGTGTGAGGTATTCGAATAGGGCAATTGGGAAAGACCAAAAGACGCACCCTTCTGATAGAAGGTATTCGAATGCCTACTCAGTTATTCGAATACCCAGGCCATTTTGGCTTGGTTGCCAGCCATGGGTTATTCGAATACTTCTTACTGTATTCGAATACCCATCATGGAAATATGAGCAAGAGAGAGCAAGTATTCGAATACCTTGAAGGCTATTCGAATACTCCAGGGAGCATGTGAACAACACTGATAAGAATGTGTCTCTGGTTATTCGAATACTTGTTGAGTTATTTGAATACACTAGCTTATAATATTACTGTACTGATATATGGTATTCGAATACCTTATAATGGTATTCGAATAGACCTATCAGAGAAGAACAGATTCTGAACGTACAAAGCAATGGTATTCGAATATCATATGAAGGTATTCGAATAACTTCAACATAAAAACACATATTTTACGTCTAGAAAGGTATATTTGAGATATGAAAGCTTACCTTTTGATGGAGTACCTACAGAAAAGATTTTGGTATATCTCTGACCGCTCAAGTCAGTAACAATTCAAGAAGATAAAATCATAATTTAAGCAAATAATTACAGGCAATTATATGTTGGATTGATCAATTATGTCCAATTCTCCTCTGATATAAAAGAATGCTTCTTTTGCTAGGGGTTTAGTGAAAATATCTGCAAGTTGCTTAGATGTTTCAACAAATTCAAGAATGCAGTCCCCTTTTTGTACATGATCTCTAATAAAATGATGTCTTATCTCTATATGCTTTGTTCTAGAATGCAAAATGGGATTCTTAGAGAGGTTTATTGCACTAATGTTATCACATCTTATCGAGATGTGATCAAGCTGAAGACCATAGTCTAGAACTTATTGCTTCATCCATAGAATCTGAGCACAACAACTCCCGGCTGCAACATATTCAGCCTCAGCGGTAGACAAAGCCACACTATTTTGTTTCTTGTTATGCCAAGAAACTAAAAAGCTACCAAGCAAGTGGCATATCCCACTAGTACTCTTTCTATCCATTTTGCATCTCGCAAAATCAGAATCAGAATATCCTATTAGGCTACATGAGGCACCCTTAGGGTACCACAAACCCATTTGTGAAGTGCCTACTAGGCATTTCATTATTCTTTTAACAGCACTTAAATGAGATTCCTTATGATTAGCTTGATATCTAGCACACATGCAAACACTAAACATAATAGCTGGCCTACTAGCAGTAAGATAAAGAAGAGATCCGATCATACCTCTATATTTTGTTATTTCTACGGATTTACCTCCCTCATCTTTATCCAAATAGCACGACGTGCCCATTGGTGTAGTCATGGGCTTAGCATTGTCCATTTCGAATCTTTTGAGCAATTCCTTGCAGTATTTGGTTTAACTTATGAATGTCCCTTCTTTTGTTTGTTTAATTTGAAGCCCAAGGAAGAAATTAAGTTCTCCCATCATTGACATTTCGAACTCATTCTGCATAGACTTAGCAAACTCTTTGCAAAGGGATTTATTAGTAGCACCAAAGATAATGTCATCCACATATATTTGTACAAGGAGAATATCATGCTTTTTGTTTTTGATAAAAAGAGTAGTATCGACTTTTCCTCTTGAAAAATCATTTTCTAAAAGAAACTTACTCAACCTTTCATACCAAGCTCTAGGAGCTTGTTTTAAGCCATACAAGGCCTTTTTGAGTTTAAAAACATGGTTGGGTAGTTCATGATTTTCAAAACCCAGAGGTTGTTCAACATATACCTCCTCTTGAATAAAACCATTTAGAAAAGCACTTTTAACATTCATTTGATATAACTTGAAATCCATGATGCAAGCATATGCAAGTAACATTCTAATGGCTTCTAATCTAGCTACAGGTGCATATGTTTCTTCATAGTCTATTCCTTCTTCTTGATTATAACCTTTTGTAACTAATCTAGCTTTATTTCTTGTTATCAAGCTATTTTCATCAAGTTTGTTTCTAAAAACCCATTTAGTACTAATTATAGGATGATTATTAGGCCCAGGAACTAATTCCCAAACTTGGTTTCTTTCAAATTGATTTAATTCTTCTTGCTTAGCTAAGATCCAATGTTCATCATCAAAAGCTTCAATTATATCCTTAGGTTCAATTTGAGAAACAAAGCCTAAGTGATTACATGCATTTCTAAGATAGTTTCTAGTAATTACCCCTTTTGAGATATCATCTATCACGGAGTCAAAAGGGTGGTGTCTTGATGTCCTCCATTCTTTAGGAAGGTCCATGACTTGTGATTCTTCTTAATTGAGAGATTCCTCTTCTTGTTTCCTTTCTTCTTGGTTGTCCAAATGTGATTTCGCCAAAGCTTCTGCAACATCATCAACAACAAACTCCTTTCTCGATCCATTTGGATTAGTTTCATCAAATGTAACATGAATGGATTCTTCAATTGTCATAGTTCTTTTATTATAAATTCTAAAAGCTTTGCTATGAATAGAATAGCCTAGAAATATACTTTCATCAGACTTAGCTTCAAACTTTCCTAAGTTATCCTTTCCATTATTCAAAATAAAATATTTATATCCAAAAACGTGAAAGTGTGAGACATTTGGCTTTCTTCCCCTGTATAACTCATATGGGATTTTCTTTAAAATCGGCCTTATAATGGCTCTATTCATTACATAACACGCATTATTTACCACATCCACCCAAAAATACTTAGGAAGAGAAGCCTCATTGAGCATAGTTCTTTCTATTTCTTCCAAAGATCGATTTTTTCTTTCTACAACTCCATTTTGTTGTGGAGTTCTAGGGGCAAAAAAATTATGCTCAATGTCATGTTCATCACAAAAGGTTTCAAAAACATGATTTTCAAATTCACCACCATGGTCAGTTCTTATGGATGTAATAGAAAAACTTTTTTCATTTTGGATAACTTTGGCGAGTTTCTTAAAAGCTAGAAATGCATCATTTTTGTGAGAAAGAAATAAGGTCCATGTGAATCTAGAAAAATCGTCCACAATCACTAAGCATAGTAATTCCCACCAAAGCTCATAATTCTAGATGGTCCAAAAAGATCCATATGCAAAAGTTGCAAAGGTCTAGTAGTTGAAACAATGTTTTTGGCTTTAAAAGAGACCTTTACTTGTTTTCCCTTTTGACATGCATCACATAATTTATCTTTTTCAAAATTGAGCTTGGGTAGTCTAATTACTAGTTCTTTAGAAACTCACTTTTTTAAGTGATCCATGTGAATGTAAGCAATTCTCCTATGCCATAACCAAGACTCATCTTCCTTACTTAAAAAACATTTCGCATCATTTGAAGATATATCATCAAGACTAATCATATAAATGTTATTAACTCTATGACCAATAAACTTAATATACTTATCATTTTTATCTTCAATTATGCAACAATTTGAATAAAAAATAATTCTATTTCCTTTATCACATAATTGACTAATACTAATCAAGTTATGTTTCAAACCTTTGACAAGCAATACATTATCAATAGAGGAGTTAGGATTCTTACCGACTTTGCCAACTCCAAGAATCTTTCCTTTATTGTTATCTCCATATGTTACATGTCCATGAGTTTTGGGAACAAGGAAAGAGAATTTTGAGTTGTCTCCGGTCATGTGCTTGGAGCATCCACTATCGAGGTACCAATTTGAGCTCTTTGCCTTCAAGCACACCTACAACACAAATTTAATTTTTAACCTTTGGTACCCAAATTTTCTTGGGTCCTTGAACATTAGTTGTGGGTATTATTCCCTTAGGAACCCAAACCATTTTTGTTCCAACCTTTGTAGTAATAATTTTCCTTGCATTGCAAGTTGATGCACTGTGACCCTTCTTCCCACAATAGAAACATTTAATAAATGGGCTACTAGAAGTACTTGAATAAACAAAGAAATTTTTATAAGATTTATGCTGATTTTTTGGGTTATAACCAATTCTAGCTTTTTCAAAAACAACCTTTTGTTTTCCTAATATGATATTTAAATTATCTCTTCTAAAGGTGAATTTTGTACGGGTGTTCTTTAAATCTTCAATTTCTTTTTCGAGTATATGACATGAAGAACAAGAAGAATAAGTAGAAGCATGTGAGGAATGAGATGTGCATGCATCAATAATTCCCAAGGTTTCATTTTCAATTTTTAATTCTTCAATTTCTTTATTTAAAATAAGAATTCGATTTTCTAGAGAAGAAATTGTTTTCTTAGAAGAAGAGATTAATTTAGTGAGCCTTAGTGATTCATCAAGTAGTTCTTCAAAGGCATCTTGTAATTCATTATAAGAAGGCAACAAATCTGAATTTACCTCATTGTCACTTTGTTCTTCTTCTTCTCCTTTAGTCATAAGACATAGATGGGCTTCTTCGCTATCTGAACTTTTAGTTGAGTCCATGTCGTTGTCATCCCATACTATGTAGGCTCTTCTTCCCTTTCTTTCCTTGAAGGGTTTCTTTTCAAATTTCTCCATCTTCTTTTGGTAAATTGGACACTATTTTCATGTGTCCAGATTTTCCACACTCGTAGCAAGTTGGAGTTGAAGTTGTTCCTTCTCCTTTATGATGAGTTTTCTTTGGTGGAAAAGGTGGTCTTCTTTGGTTTTCCTTCTTTCTGAGAAACTTACCGAATTTCTTTGTTGGTGTATGCCCTAGTGGCCAATACATTTTGTTTGTATTTACATACATTATATTATGTTATTTTATATGTGGCATTTCATTTATTGTGTTCTTTTCGGTAGACGTAATAAAGTCCTTAGAATAGTAAGTTTGATACCATAGGACATCAAGTGGATGACTTGATCGTGAGATCCTATTGGATAAAATACTATTCTTAAATGTCCCTAGTCAAGTATTATTGTTAATTAGGACAACAATAATACATTGAGGCTAGTATGTGCGTAGACTGATGACCACATCTCACGGGTCATGGATATGAGATATCAAGTCTACACATGGATACATATTAGAGTAATGATGTATTGGACGGACTCGCCATGAGAACGCTACGTGGATCGTTACTTGAGTGCCATAAGCGATTCTCATAGTGATAATGGTGTATATGGTCCTTTGACACGAAAATCACTACTATTCCTACATGAGGAGTTGTGTGTTTTAATGCCATCAAACGTCATCTCAGTAACAAGATGATTATAACGTTGGTTATTAGACATGCCACAATACATGTGGAGGAATGTGAGTGACCTAGATGGGATTTGTCCCTCCTACATAACAGAGCGATATCTTCGGGCCCCCGATTGAGTGAGACTACGAAATGCATGGCCATGCTCAAATGAGTCAATATGAGATATTGATCTTATTTGTTATTACTATGTCTACTCGGGAATCAGGAAACTGAAGATTGAACTAAACAAGGGTGACACATTCCATGCCTTGTGTTCAATCTGGATATCCGGACAAAGGGACTAAACTACACGGAAACATTGGTCACGGATAGGTTATGTCAAATCACCGACATTCTCATTACTTGGGTAGCAGTGATGTGTTGCTAGATACCGCTCATCGTTTTTGTAATATTAAAATGAGATTTTAATATTACTACCAACGTCATGAGAACCTGCAGGGTCGCACACTTAGAACAGACTAAATTGGAGTAATCAGAATCCAAGTTGGACTCGGATTCAACTGTGGGCCTAACTCATGACAGATGGGTTTAGGGTTGCACCACTTACCTTGCTACTACTCACACTCACTTAAGGCAGCCTTTGTTATAAATAATATTGCTAAGGGGGCTGCTACTAGGTTACATCACAACCCTAGCCGCACCTACAGAAAGTGAGTGAGAGATAGTGAGGTCTTCTTCTCCTCTCTTCGCAGCTAGCACTACGAAAACAGAGGCGTGACTCCTTTTGCAAGTTTGTTCGTGTGGATACCGCAGAAACATCGTTGCTATTACGGTGTTGGTGATTCACCTCGCTTGTGTCTATCACGCTTCAAGAGGTAAAAATTTAAAAACTCGGATTATGGATTTTTCGCATGGATCCTGAGAGGGAATTCTGTTATTCCGCTGCGAGACTTTTGATCCGCAAATTCCCAACAGTTCTTAACCATAAGGCTAAGGTTTTCTTCATTTAGTTCAATATTTTCGGTACTTTCTCTATCCTCATCATCATCTTCATCAATTGCTGAGGCAGTAGCTTTGAGAGCTATGCCTTTCTTCTTCTTATCACTTTCTTTACTTTGGCTTAGTTTATTCAACTCCAGTTCATGTTCATGGAGTTTTTCAAAAAGAGTAGCTAATGTCATAGTCTACAAGTCCCTTGATTCTGATATGGCTGTAGCCTTCGGTTGTCAAATCCTACTCAAACATCTTAGCACTTTGTTAATTAAATCTTCGTTAGAAAAATTCTTTCCTAAAGATGCAAGATGATTTACGATGTGGGTGAACCTTTTTTACATTTCTTGAATGCTTTCTCCTTGGTTCATTCTAAACAATTCGTATTCACGAGTAAGAGAATTAATTCTCGACCTCTTAACTTCACTAGTACCCTCATGGGTGACTTGTAAAGTGTCCCACATTTCTTTTGCTGTTTTACAATTTGAAATCCGAAAAAATTCATCATACCTCAGGGCAGTGGTAATGATGTTTTTGGCTTTTAAATTATGTTGAACTTTCTTTTTATCATCATCAGACCATTCACTCCTTGGAGTTTCAGTCTTTACACCATTGATCATTTTTGTAGGTATAAATGCGCCGTTTTCGATAGCATCCCACACATTTAGATCAATAGCTTCGATGAAAATTTTTATTCTTTCCTTCCAATATGCATAACCATCCCCATTGAAAAAAGGTGGTCGGTTTATGGAAGATCCCTCTGAAAAGCCATTTGAGGAAGCCATGTTCTTTTAAAGCAGCTAAGCTCTTTATACAAGAGTCTAGCTCTAATACCACTTGTTACCAAGTGGCTTCCAGTACTCAAGAGGGGGTGAATTGAGTGTTAAAAATTTTCACAAAAGCGTAAACAAATTAAATATGCTTAGAATAAAATGTTAAAAAGTCGTGAAAATAAAAGAAAAGAAGAAGAATAGCTAATAAGTAAATTACAAGAGATAATAGAATAAATGTAGATAAATAAAGAGATTAAGGATAAGAAAAACAGGCACAATATTTATCCTGGTTCGACCAGCAACCACTTGTGGCCTACGTCCAGTCCCCAAAACACAGTTTGAGATTTTTTACTATTCAAGACAAGCTTAAAGCAGGTGCTTGTGACCTTTACAATCTAGAGCACTTTTCACACACAGGGAAACTCTACCCTTGTGCTAAAGCCTCAAACAGTCAGGGATACCTCACCCTTACACAAACTTTCAAGGGATACCTCACCCTTGTTACAAAGCCTTTGAGGGATACCTCACCCTCTCAGAAATACAGCAGAAAATAAATGAAAAATAAACTCTCATAAAGAGTAAATATCACAAGTTAAAGCACTATAGAGTTCTCTAAAGATATCTTAGATTTTTGCCAAAAGAACACAGAGAATAAGAGATGAATTTGTAAATCACGTTTTAGCACAAGCAAAATAATCTTAGAATGTCCAGGACTTGCAGAAGTGACCTAAGGTCTCTTTTTATAGAGCCTCTGAGCACAAATATCCGTTGGAAGCATTTAATATGATAATTAAAGCTGAAACGTTTACGTATGAATTCAAATTTTAAATCAGATTCTCGTGGGTTATTCGAATGCCACTATTTTCATTTCTTTTAAAAAATAGATCAGAAGCAAGTTATTCGAATACCATAAGGGTGTATTCGAATACCTCTATTTTAAACACGCTTTTTAAAAAACTATTTAGAAGGGTGTTATTCGAATACCTACAAGGGTATTCGAATACCTCTGTTTAAAAGCAGTATTTGTAACACCCCAATTTTTGAAAAAATATTCCGAATGTCCTGTTTGTTGTTTTTCAAACTTTTGTGTAAACGACTGTTGTGTCCCTGTTTTACTGTTTCTTGTTTTTCTGTATGAAATACAAATATATATTACAGGCTATGATTTTCTTTGGTCGTTTTGAATATTTTACTTCGAGACCGTAAAATAAAAATTCTCAAGCTACTGTTTTAATTTTTCTGTGTGATATACAGACATATATTACTGTCTGTAATTTTATTTGAACGTTTTGAATGATTTGCTTCGTCGTGGGGAAAATGAAAAAATGACCATTACATCCCGAATGTACTGTTTTTAATTTTTCTATATGTTACAGTGTTTAATATTACTATCTGTGATTTTATTTGGACTTTTTGTGTGATTTGCTCCGGGAGAGGAAAATAATATTTTTTCGGGCCGGGGAAATCTTATTTTAATTATTCAGAACTGGGGGATCTTACTAAACCTAATTCTGAATGATACGACTAGTAATCTTTTAATTTTTAGGATTTAACTGTCAAATAAAATAATTTTATAATATTATAATATTATTTTATTAGTCAGTACCAATAAGCAGTAGTGGACCCGGAAATGTTTTGCGGGACCCACGTTTAGTTAAAACAGTTAACTTAGTAACTTAATTAAACATCATTAGTAGTAGAACTTTCAAGAACATGGTGACTAAGCTTAATGACTAGGCTAATTAGTGACTAAGCATGATGACTAGGTTAGTGACAATGCTAGAATCAACCAATGAGAGTTAAGCTTGCTAACCAAGTTTTGATCTTGACCATTGAGCAATCCTAAGGCTAGGATGGAGCCAAGCCAATGGACACCTTTCATGCTTGAAGTCTACGGCCATTCAAGGTTGGAAGACCAAAAATCATTTCACTCTTCATGCATTTTCTCTCTTCTCTCTCTTCCAAAAACACAAAGTGCCATTGTTGTTTTCTTGGAGCTCTATTCGGCCAAACACAATCCAAGACCATCCAACCACTCAAAATTTTATCCAACCAAGTTTTCTAAACCTAAACACAATCCTAAGAACATCTCTAGTTGGGAGTTCTTGCAAAATCCTTCATTTGAAGCTTGGAAACCTACTTGGAAAATTTTACCTAGAAGGTGAAATTTCTTGTTTTCCATTTCTAAACTCTTTTTCAAAGTTCTAAGCCATGATTTATCCATGATTTAAGCTCTCTTTAATGTTAGTAACTTGCAGGAATTTGTTGAAGCTTGCTAGGTTTTGAAGGAGGAAAACCGAAACCCTAGGAAAGGAGTGAAAGAATATTTTGTCTTCATTTAAGGTAAGAGGAAGACTAATCTTATCATCCTTGGGTGGTGGTAAGAAGATGGAGATTGATTGTTTGTGATTGTAGAATCCACAAGGATTCATTTTTGTGATTGTTAGTAGCTTATTTGGGTATTTGTTAATAGCTTTCCTATTTGTTATTTGTATTAATTTGCATGTCTACAAGCTTTGATAATATTGTATGTGTTAGAAATGCATGATAAATTATAGGATGTGAACAACATGCCAAGGATTGCATGAGTGTTCCAAAGAACACACCAATGAGGCTCACAGCCATTAACCAAAATGGAGAACCAAAATGTTCTCATATTTTTATTAAGTGTGATTTAATTAACCTAGGAAAATTAATGAGATATAAAATTGTTTAGATCAAAGAAAATGAATTTAGAGATCAAAGAGTACAAATATATATATTTCGGCCAATATGCCAAACCAAGTATCCATGATTTCTAAAATAAATTCCAAACTAGTTTCAATCAAAGAGATGTAACATATGTTAAAAGGAAATTTTCTGCAATGAGTTTTGAAGAAATAAACTAATTAGAATTAATTTTGAGAAATTAAAATTAATGATTTTATTATTAAGAATGAAATACAGTAACTTTTGTAAATTCCTAACATATGGCTCATCTTATATTTTGAAGCATGTTAGTGGTTTTCAAAAGGATTAAATTACACGGTTAAAAATTAAGTAAACAGAATTTTTACGGAAAAATTAGGAAACTATTATTATAATTTTCTAAACAAAATACTGTTAATTTTTATTAAAAACGGACAAATAAGATAAGAAAAATGCCCAAACGACAGTATACGGTATGAAAAATTATTCTACGTAGTTTAAACGTATTAAATATTATTTCTGTTTATTTAAACAGTAATTTTTAAGGAAGTCGGACAAGAAAATGATTTAAAAATCTTACGCGATTGAGAAAACGTTTGAAAAACTCTACGCGATTTTAAAAACAGCAAAATATATTTACGCGATTTAAAAACGTTTGTAAAAACGACGAGATTTTGAAAATGCGATAAAATTTCTACGCGATTGATGATAACAGTAAGTTTTTACTGTCGGGCCAAAGTGGTGGACCCGGACAGATTGTGAAACAGTATTGCCAGGTAGGTGCGTACTGTCTTTTTATACGATTTGCCAGTGAGGCCATTTTTGTAATTTTGTTGCAGTATTGCCAGATGGGTGCGTACTGTATACATTTGGAATTTTTCTCATATATTGAGTATGCCAATTTTGGCGATTTGATTGACGAGGTGAACAACATCGTGTTATCGGTGTGATAGGCATAGTGCGGTTCAAATTGAATGAACTTGGAGACGTTAGTGTGCAGAATTCCATATATGGACAATTGAACGCTCCTCTGGGTCGTGGTGACTGGTAACACACTAATGGACTCGACAAGCACTATACTTAATCAAGATCTTGTGAAGTCTATTAGTATAAGCCTGTAGTGACACGACGTATGACAGTGTACTACACCACTATATATTTTTTAGTGGCCTATAGACGCAACGTGTGACAGCAGAATAGTTATTGGGCGGTCGACGGTGCTAATAGATTTTTGCGGGTCGTTCTCTCTGATGTCTGTATCTTTCTTTAGCTCCATGGAGTAGGATTGAGTCACATTTCATATATTTTTATCTCATACATTTTAATGTTATTTATCTATGTCATTATTTATTTGTACCATTAATTATCTATGTTATTTTGTCTATCTGTATTACTATGTGTTATATTTCACTTGTATGATCTTGTATGTTATTTATTGCTATCTTAAACTGCTATATAGTATAAAATGTTATATCTGTTGTATTGTCGTTTTCTTACTTTACCATGTTTGTGGTGATATGGATTGTCTTACCTCTTTGTTGTATGTGTTATTTGTTTATTTTAAATCATGTGGTAAAAGAATTTGAAGAAGAGGAACAGCCTCTTGAGTGTGTGTACCCTGAGGAGGAGGAAGATCAGCTAGCCGAAGATCAGTTCTACAATCAAGAACCATCCGATCATCCATATCCATTGGATTGATTGCTTGAGTATGGCGGTGCCAGGATTTCTGGGTTTTGTACGACTCGAGTTTCATGGTGGATCGACAACCTGGCGTTTGCGTGAAGATAGAGATTCGGTGACTTACGTGGGACGGTTGACTGTGTCCCTACGTAATGAGTTTGATGGAGAACCAGTCATGACGACTACTGTGTTTTTGCATTTGGAGATGCCGTTATCTCTTAGGCGTTATTGGGGTGGTATGTTCACTGCGCCTAGTGAGATTAGCGTTGTATCGACTGCGCGGTCTCGTTTTCGCCGAGAGTCGAGGCATCCTGGATATTTATCTTCTGATGATCTTCCTGAGAGTGATCCTTCAGAGGATTAAATGTTTATGATGTGTACTTAGGCGCGTCTGCGTTTGTATTTATAGACTGTTATGGCGTTTGTTTACTGTTTTAGTTTAAATATTTTAGTTGTAAATTATTTGTATAACTTATGACTAAAACTCTATGTATATTACTTGTGATGTTATTCTGTTGATTTTATGTTTTTCGCGTTATTTTATTTAATAATATTCTGTTTAACAAAAATTATTTTACAACTCGTATTATTATGTAACAAATATTTTATAACTTGGGTAGATTTTATTTATCTTTCTTTTATTTTATTTATAAATGTGACATCCCCACAAGGGTGTTACAGTATTCTGTATTCAGGTGTATTCGAATACCACATGGGTTATTTGAATACCTCTTATAAAAACATGAAAACGTATGGAAGAAGAGGTTGGTTATTCGAATGCCTTAAGAGGGTATTCGAATACCTCTGTTTGAAAAGTCATTTGAAAACTTTAGAAAACAGACCAAGTGATTTTTGAATTTCTACAAACTCTTTGATTTTTCAAAAACATATTAAAACTTTAATTTAGTTTGTAAGAAATTGATTTTTAGATCTTTTAAAAACAAAAAATGAGATATCTTATAAGAACTCTGTACAAGAGAGATCCTAAGTCCTAAAGCTAATCTTGAAGATCTTGGACTTGGTCTTCTCATTATCTTCATGTTTGTTATCATCAAAACTTACTTTCATTGTCGTATGGTAATCACATTTGGCAGCTAAACGATGTTATGGCGGCACCAAGGCGGATGACATCGTGGGTGGCACAGAGATTAGATTAGATTTCAGAACAATTAACATGAGCTGAGACAAGAAGCAACAGGGGCGAGCCATTCACCATCACAAAGCAATCACCTTTAATATTTCTCAAGGGATAATGGCCTCCCTGACAATGGGTAAGATGAAAAATTTCCTTGAAAATTTCCTTGCTGACTACAATGTGGATCCATCCCCTTCGAGGTGTTGCTCCGATTCAGATTTCTCACCTCCTCGCCACTGCGTGGTCCAACAACAATTGCCGCCTTGTACAGCGCTCTGGTGCCAAGTTCAGTGATGGCACTTTTCACTAAGTCATCCTTACCTGAGGTGGATCTTCCTACTCTTGAGGCCGTAAAGATCAACCCCAACACGCCGAGCGAGTTCCCTAACCTGAGCCCGCTCTGAACCCCAAAGTTCAGAACCCGGCTGACGCGAAGCTTCAGCGATTTGCTGGACTCAGTGGCCCTGAGACCTTTGGGGTCCCTTTAGCATTGCCGATGAAAACGTCAAAGAGGTAGCTGCAGTTGGAGCATTACTGGAGGTTCTCACCTTGATGCCCTATTTGAGTGGCCATTAAAGTGGTTCTCTGCACCTGGGATTCCTTAAATTCGTCCTCTGATCAGAATTTCATGTTCAGGTACTAACCTTTGATGCATTTACCACCCATCGTGCCTAGATTCTCATATGAAGCTACTATAATAGATTATGGGTTCTCAAATGAAGTTGCTACAAAAGATTCTCTAACCTCATCTCCCACTTCTTTCCACGCAATTTTGAAACTTTGAGTTCGAAGATAAACCATTGGTGTTGTTTCCTCCTCATAGGTTGTGCAGGTTTCTCTGCTTTCTACATATTGCAAGCCATAACATTGAGAAAGTACCCATGAGAGATGTCCCTAGCCACCTGGGTTTGCTTTGTAGGTGCACTTCAAAGCACTACATTAACTATTTTCATGGAGCGTCACAGCCCTCATGTCCGATCTCTTGGCTAGGATTCCAAACTTTTTGCTTATAAATAGTGACATCAACAATCCAATTTTACGCGCAAGGCACGGGCCCAGTGTTTATTACTACTTTTAATCCCCTGCGAATGATCATAGTCATAACATTGGCCTGCATCATCCTCTTTGAGAAGCTCTACCCTAGAAGAGAAAATTAAGGGAGTCTGTAACACCCTCAATAACATCTTAGGCATGTAAATAGTTACAAAGGTAGTCTAATACTTGTTTGACATGTCAGTTCAATTTTGTGACAAATCGAGTTAGTTTAGACACTTTGCTGTAACACATAAGGTGAAAAGTAGCCTAAAATAACTCATAAAATGACTTTAAAGGCTAAGTTAAGGGGAACGTGTATGGATAACTTGTTTCTAGGTCACAAATGAGTTAAGTAAGATATAGTTAAAATTTGAGGATAATCAGAGTTAGTTTGGTATTTTTAAGCATACTAGTTGTGCATTTTATTACCGGATTAACTAGCAGCAAATATGAAAACTTGAGAAAATGATGAAATAATAATTTGGATGAATCCTAAGATTTATTCTAAAATTGTTGGAAGTTAGGAAACTTGAATTAGTATAATTCAATTGTCCTTAGCAGATATAAGTTTCTACATATAAACTTAAGTTGCCAAGATTGATCTTTTCTTCTTATTTCTCTTCTTTCTCACGAAGCCCTCATCCAAAAACAGAGAAAAGAAAGAAAGAAGAGATGAGGGGAAACGAATGAAGAGAAGGAAGAGAAGAAGGAAGAAAAGAGGAAGATCAAGAGAACTCCCAAAACTTGAAGATCTTCAACCACACCACTTGAGGTAGGGGAGTTCTTTCGTAAACCTAACTTTCCTTTCCATTTCTTATGGTATATCCAAGTATGAATGATTTGGGGGAAAGGTAGGTTTCTATTCATCTTTTTCCTTCTGGTTCATAAATGAACCTAGGTTTTATGAATAGAAAAATGGGTTTAGAGAGCCAAATCCATGTTCTTGGCTTGGTTCTTGCATTCTTTGGTTGAGATTAGTCATTTTCAGCCTAGTGAGTGCAAGATGGTCATTTGTAGCTTGAGACAAACCATTTTGGTTCATACATGAGGAACTTAGAAAATGGGTTTGAGTTAGTGTAATTCTTGATCTAATTGCATGCCTAAGTGAATCAATAGGTTGTTTGAGAGTTACAACATGATTAGGGGCTGTAATTGGTGTTAAAAATCACATAGAAATTGATCTTGAATGATTGGAAATGAGTATTGTTCCAATGGGACAATTCTCAGATTCTACAGAATTTTGTACAATCCAGTGAGTAGCATATGATGTTTGCTGCATAGCTTGAGTTACAGACATCAGATTGACTTGATTCTTGTTGTATTTGAAAGCTAAGATACAATGATTCATGTAGCAAAAATCTCAAATTTTTGGGTCAACCCATTTAGCACCAGTTTCTGTTTGAATCCGAGGTAGATTCAGTAGAAATAGCATCCTGGCACCTGTTAAACCAAAATGCATAATTTCTTGCTCCGATGTCATATTTACATAAAACCACTAGCATTTTAAAGCTAACATGTAAGGATTTTTTCCTGTAAAATTTCAAAATTTTAGCACTCTTAGTTTGTTCCCAATTTTAGTTTAAAGTAAGGACAGAATCGGGTAAAATAGTGAATCCCTGTTTTAGCTTCTGCATAATGTCACATAACTTTGGCTACACTTAGCCAAATGAAGTGAGGTTTATAACATTAGAAAGATATGAGAGAAGGCTATTTGCCCATAAAATTTTAAATTTTTTGAAGTTATGATGCATATTTAGTGCAATCTTGAAAATCAGCCTTTTTAGGCAAGATTTGAGGTGTTTTGGGATGGTTTGAGCCCTAGAAACACTAGTAACTCATTTAATAGGTAAAGTTGAGTTGAAATAGGGTTATAGCAAGAGTTGGTTCCTTTATACAATAAAATTGAATCATAGCAAGAGTGGTTCCTTTGTTTATCAAAATTGAACCATAGAGCTAGCAAGAGTAGGTTCCCTTATTTATTAAAGTTGAGCCATAGAGCTAGCAAGAGTTGGATTCCTTATTTATTAATGTTGAACCATAGTTCACCATAATTCCTAACTAAGGGAGCTAGACAAGCCCCTTGACCTTGCAAAAGAGTGATAAAAGCATTTTGCTAAAGGTGGAATTGTGAGACAAGAGAATAAGTATATAACAATTCCTAACTAAGGGAGCGAGACAAGCCTCTTGACCTTGCAAAGGAGTGAGAAAAGTACTTTGCTAAAGGTGGAGTTGTGAGACAAGGGAGTGAGAAAAATACCTTGTCATGGTAAAGAAGTGAGAAAAGTACTTTACCAAATATAATAGAGGAGTGAGAAAAACACTCTACCTAGAACAACGTAGTGAGTTAAGCTCTTTGTCAGTTAACATGAGGAGTGAGAAAAGCACTCATGTAAATGGTAGTAAAAGTGAGCTAAACTCTCTACCAAACGTAGTAAAGTGAGAAAAGTTTATTACCAAAGACAATAGGATAAGTCAAGTCCTTGTTGGTGTATGCCCTAGAGGCCAATACATTTTGTCTATATTTACATACATTGCATTACGCTATTTTTTAAATATATAAGGCATTTCATTTATTATGTTCTTTTTTTATAAACATAATAAAGTCCTTAGAATAGTAAGTTTAATACCATAGGACATCAAGTGGATGGCTTGATCGTGAGATCCTATTGGATAAAACACTATTCTTAAATGTCCCTAGTCAAGTATTATTGTTAATTGGGACAACAATAATGCATTAAGACTAGTATGTGCGTAGACTGATGACCACATCTCACGGGTCATGGATATGAGATATCAAGTCTTCACATGGATACATATTAGAGTAATGATGTATTGGACAGACCCACCATGAGAACGCTATGTAGATCATTACGTCAGTGTCATAAGCGGTTCTCATAGTGATAATGGTGTATGTGGTCCTTTGACCTGAAATCACTACGATTCCTACATGAGGAATTGTGTGTTTTTAATGCCATCAAACATCGTCTGTAACAAGATGATTATAAAATTAGTTATTAGACATACCGCGATTCATTTGGAGGGGGAGTGACCTAGATGAGATTTGTCTTTCCTATATAACAGGAGTGATATCTTCGGGGCCCCTAATTAAGTGAGACTACCAAATGCATGGCTATGCTCAAATGAGTCAATATGAGATATTGGTCTCATTTGTTATTATTATGTCTACTCGAGAATCAGGAAACTGAAGATTGAACTAAACAAGGGTGACACGTTCCATGCCTTGTGTTCAATCTAGATATTTGGACAAAGGGACTAAACTACACGTAACATTGGTCATGGATAGGTTATGTCAAATCACTGACATTCTCATTACTTAGATAGCAGCGATGTGTTGCTAGATACCGCTCACTGTTTGTAATATTAAAATGAGATTTTAATATTACTACTAACGTCATGAGAACCTGTAAGGTCGCACACTTAGAGCAGACTAAATTGGAGCAATAAGGATCTAAGTTGGACTCGGATTCAATTGTGGGCCTAACTCATAACAGATGAGTCTAGGGTTGCACAACTTACCTTGTTACTGCTCACACTCACTTAAGGCAGTCACTATTAAAATAGTACTGCTAAGGGGGCTGCTAGTTTGATTCTACAAAACTCTAGCTGCACCTACAGAAAGTGAGTCAGAGAGTGACAAGTTTCCTTCTCTTCTCTTCGTAGCTAGCACTGTTGTAGAGAGGTCAGACTCCAAGACTGCGGACGTTAGACATTTTACAAGTCTATTTGTGTGGATACCGCAGAGACATCATCGTTATTACGGTGTTGGTGATTCACGTCGCTTGAGTTTATCACTCTTCAAGAGGTAAACGTTTTAAAACTCAGATTATGGCTTTTTTGCTTAGATTCTGTGAGGGAATTTTATTATTCTGCTGCGTGATGTATCCGCAATTCCCAACAGTGGTATCAGAGCCACTTACGAAACCATGATTCGATTTTTTTGCTCTTCTTGTTATATGATAAAATATGATTTGATGCTTTCTTTTCATAAAAGATATGATCTTTATATGTTATTTCTGATATCAAAATAATGCTTTATGAAATCGTGTTCTGTTTGTTTTGTTGTTTACAAAACATGTTGATGTTTTTAAAACCATGAAGATGTTCATATGATTCTGTGAAAAAATCATTTTTGAAAGCTTTCTGTTTCTGCGTTTTTCTGGTATATAGATATATATGTGATATGTATGATTCTGTGAAAACCGTCATGAATGCTTTTTGTTTCTATATTTTTCTGGTATATAGATATATATGTGATATGTATGATTCTGTGTAAACCGTCATGAATGTTTTCTATTTCTGCATTTTCTGGTATATTGCGATATATACATAGCAGCGCGGCTTAAGGTTTTGGAAACCTTGTTCTTGGTTTGCGGTGGCTATGAGGCTTCCTCATGACATGAAGTGTTCAAGTCTTCATGTGTTCTGGAAACCCTGTTTCTGGATAGGTGATGGCGGTTGTGAGGAACCCCTACGGCATATGAAGCGTTCATGTGTTTGCAAGCCTTAGGGTTCAAGTGTTGTTGCCCTAGCCGTCACAAAGGCGAAAGGGGTCCAACTCGATTTTTTGTTCAAGTAACCAATGGTGGTTTATGAATGAAAAATTTTGGACTGGGGCGCTGCCCCTGTACCCCACAAGGGGCGGCCTCCATCCCCCGTCGGGGCACTGCCCCAAACCACGTTGCGTGGTGTGTGATATTCGAAAGCGCAATATTCAGAACTGTTTTTATAACTCACAAAATAATAATGTGTTATTGCTTTGTGTTTATGTGTACTTAGTGATGCATGCTGCATGGTTATGGCCTTAGTCCTCTTTTTATGTTATTTTGGTTATTTTAAATACGACCTGCATATCGTGTCTTTCTCTCTGCATTCTGATTGTACATTCTCTTCTCATCTAACTCCCCTTGAATATAAAAGAGGTTTCTATACAATGTAATCTTGATGTGGAGGCAAGAAGACGGTATCAAGTGAGGAAGTTGGTAGGAGACGCTTGGTAAAACTGGCTTTGTTAATGCTACTCTCTTAGAGGCCATAACTATGTCACATTTATTATATGCTTTATATGTATGAGATGCATGGATGATGTTTATGGTATGTTAAACAAGTTTAATAAATAGTGAGATCTAATAATAAAATTCCCTCAAAGTAAATATTAAGTCATTATGTGATGGCTTCCAATGCGTGGCACTTGTCAAGACTAGTATCGATCAAGTATAGGTCTGCCAAAGCAGGATGCCTTTATCTATATTAGTAAGACGCGATGGGATAATAGTAATATCCAATTACCAACCATTGGGTCTAACTTAACTAGGCCATTTCAATAGGATTGAAGGCTTAGAGGCATGCAGTTGGGCTTTAGTCCATTAGATGGATTAGAATAAGTGTTATTCACTAAACTATCCAAGAGTTGTAAGTGATGTAATTGGAAAGAGTTTCCTATCTAAATAACCAAATTTTGGGTGATTAGCCAAAGCTGACTCAAAGCTAGGTGAAATATGGATCTTGGCCCACTAAGAAATCTTTCGAAGGGATTTTCCAAGTCAATGTTGAGGGTCATTGATTTAAATAAAATAATGGGAGGCATATTTAATTAAAGACCTTGTTAAATATGTTTATGGCATGATACTTATATTTTGCATGTTTTTGTTGATAGATTACCATGGTACCAAATACTTCAAGTAACTTATCATTGCGATCAGTCCTTGAGAAGGACAAGTTGTCTAGGATAAATTTCCTAGACTGGTACAAGAACTTAAGGATTGTCCTCAAGCAAGAGAAAAAGCTGTATGTTTTAGAATAACCTATTCCTGAGCCACCTGCTACTAATGCCCCTAGAGCTGAAGAGATGCTTATAAGAAGCATCAAGATGATGCCTTGGACGTTGGATGTCTAATGCTAGCCACCATAAACTCTGAGCTCCAAAAGCAACACGAGAACATGGATGCTTATGATATGATCGTACACCTCAAAAAGCTCTATCAAGAGCAGGCTAAACATGAGAGATACGAGGTTTCTAAAGCATTGTTTCAGTGCAAGCTGGTAGAAGGAAGCCCTGTTGGTGCTCATGTACTCAAGATGATTGGGTACATTAAAAACCTAGAGAGACTTGATTTTCCTTTGGGCTAAGAGTTGGCCACTGACTTAGTCCTGCAATCGTTGCCAGAAAGTTTTAGTTAATTTGTCATGAACTACAACATGAATGAAATTGACAAATCACTACCAGAGCTGCTAAGCATATTGAGAACTATTGAGCAAATCATAAACAAAGGCAAAAGAAAGGTCATAATGATGGTCCACAAGAATAAGGACAAGAAACAACAGAAAAGACCCAAGGACAAGTGGAAGGGCAAGGGCAAGGATGAGTCCAAGGCCAGCACTTCTAGCTCGAAACCTGTGGGTAGAGTGGCTAAGGAAGGTACATGCTTCCACTGTCGTTAGACCAGACATTGGAAGAGGAACTGTGCCAAGTACCAGGAGGAGCTCAAGAAGAAGAAGGGAAGTGAGACTTCCACTTCAGGTATTTTTGTTAGAGAAGTCAATTTATCTACTTCTGCATCATGGGTATTAGATACTGGATGTGGATCTCATATTTGTGTAAATGTGCAGGATCTAAAGAGTAGTAGACCATTGACTAAGGGCGAAGTCAACCTACGAGTGGGAAATTGAGCAAAGGTTGCTGCACTAGCCGTAGGGACTTATTTATTAGCTTTGCCCATTTGACTTGTAATTGAATTGGATAATTGTTATTTTGTGCCTGCTATTAGCAGGAATATCATTTTTGTTTCTTGTTTGGACAAGAAAGGTTTTACTTTTATAATAAAGAACAAAAGTTGTTCTATTTATTTGAATGATATTTTCTATGGTAGTGCACATTTGAGTAATGGACTTTATGTCCTTGATCTCGAAATGCCCATTTATAACGTAAATACAAAGAGGTTCAAGTCAAATGATATAAACCCGACTTATCTCTAGCATTGTCGTTTGGGCCACATAAATGAGAAACGCATCTCCAAACTCCATAAAGATGGATTCTTGGACTCGTTTAATTTCGAATCATATGAGATATGTGAATCTTGTTTATTAGGGAAGATGACTAAGGCCCCATTCACTGGACAAGATGAAAGGGCTAGTGATCTTTTGGGCCTCATACATAGTGATGTATGTGAGCCACTAAACACACTAGCTAAAGGCGGTTTTCAATATTTCATTACATTTACTGATGATTTCAGTAGATATGGATTTGTATATCTTATGAAGCACAAATCAGAATCCTTTGAAAAGTTCAAAGAGTTCAAGAATGAAGTACAAAACTAACTTAGTAAGAGTATTAAAATCCTTCGATCAGATCGAGGAGGTGAATACTTAAGCCAACAGTTTGATGATCATCTGAAAGAGTGTAGGATAATATCTCAACTCACTCCTCTTGGAACACCACAATGGAATGGTGTTTCTAAAAGGAGGAACTGGACCTTGTTGGACATCGTCTGATCCATGATGAGTCATGCAGACCTTCCAAGCTCCTTCTGGGGACATGCTTTATTAACAACATCTTTCACACTTAATTATGTTCCATCTAAGATAGTTCAATAGACACCATATGAGATGTGAACTGGGAGACGGCCCAATATGTCTTTTATGAAGATTTGGGATTGCGAAGCTTATGTGAAATGTCAAATTTCTGATAAGCTTGGCCCTAAATCAGATAAATGTTTTTTTGTGGGGTATCCCAAGGAAACTAAGGGATACTATTTCGATAATTCTACCGAGGGCAAAGTGTTTATCGCACAGATTGCTGTATTCCTAGAAAAGGAGTTTATCTCCAAAGGAACCAGTGGGAGGAAAGCAGAACTTGAAGAAATTCAAAGTTCACAGAGTAACAGCGAACCGATGGTGGAAATAGAGCAGCCTCCACAAGTCGTTGTGGAACCACAATCTGCTCTAGTAGCACAAGACCCGCGTAGGTCTAACAGGATATGTCATCAACCAAAGAGATATGGATTTCTCATGACTCAGCAAGGTGACGTATTGCTCATGGATCAAGATGAGCATGTGACTTACCAGGAAGTCATTATTGGCCCAGAATCTGAAAAATGGCTTGAGGCCATGAGATCTGAAATGGAATCCATGTATGCCAACCAGGTATGGACCTTAGTTAACCCAACTGAAGGCGTAAAACCCATTGGGTACAAGTGGGTTTTCAAGAAGAAAATCGACATGGATGGTAATGTGCATACCTTTAAGGCGCGATTGGTGGCTAAAGGTTTCAAGCAAATTCATGGTATAGACTATGATGAGACTTTTTTCCCAGTTGTGATGCTTAAATCTGTTCGGATCTTGCTTGCTATTGCAGCATACCATGATTATGAAATCTGGCAAATGGATGTCAAAACAGCTTTCCTTAATGGAAATCTTCTCGAGGATGTGTACATGACATAACTTGAGGGTTTTGCCACTCCACAGGATGCTAGAAAGGTGTGCAAGTTGCAACGATTTATTTATGGATTGAAGCAAGCTTCCAGAAGCTGGAATCTTCGTTTTGATGATACAATCAAACAATTTGGTTTCATCAAGAATGAAGAAGAATCTTGTGTCTATAAGAAGGTTAGTGGGAGCACAGTTATTTTTTTGGTGTTGTATGTAGATGACATACTACTAATTGGAAATGACATCCCTACCCTACAGTCTGTAAAGACTTGGTTAGAGAAGTGCTTTTCTATGAAAGACTTGGGCGAAGCCACCTATGTGTTAGGTATCAGGATCTATAGAGATAGATCATAGAGATTGCTTGGCCTAAGTCAGAGTATATACATAGACAAAGTGTTAAGACGGTTTAACATCCATGAATCCAAGAAAAGACTCTTGCCTATGTTGCATGGTATAAGCCTATCTAAGGCTCAATCCCCTTCCACCCAGGATAAGAGGGATCGCATAAGTAAGATTACATATGCATCTGTAATTGGATCTATCGTGTATGTCATATTATGTACTCGACCAGACATCTCGTATGCTTTGAACATGACGAGCAGGTACCAATCTGATCCCGGTGAGAGTCACTGGAGTGCTGTTAAGAACATCCTTAAGTACTTAAGAAGGACTAAGGATTCGTTCTTGGTATATGGAGCCGAGGAGGAACTAGTTATAAAGGGTTACACTGATGCTAGCTTCCAAACCAATAAGGACGACTCCAGATCGCAATCAGGTTTTGTTTATTGCCTAAATGGTGAGGCTGTGAGCTGGAAGAGTTCAAAGCAGGAGACAATCGCCGATTCTACCACAGAGGCTGAGTATATTCCTGCCTCCAATGCAGCAAAGGAGGTCATTTGGATTAGGAAGTTCATTATTGAGCTTGGTGTAGCTCCTAGCATTGTGGACCCAGTGGACCTCTATTGTGATAATAATGGAGCCATTGCACAAGCTAAGGAGCCCAGATCTCACCAGCAATCCAAACATATACTTAGGCACTTCCATCTCATTCGAGAGATTATTGATAGAGGAGATGAAGATATGCAGAGGACTAACAGATGATAACATTGCTGATCCACTGACGAAGCCTCTTGCACAGCAGAAGCATAAGGGTCACACTAGGTCTTTAGGCATTAGATATATGCCTGATTGGCTATAGTGCAAGTGGGAGTTTGTTGGTGTATGCCCTAGAGGCTAATACATTTTGTCTATATTTGCATATATTGTATTATGCTATTTTTTTAATATATGAGGTATTTCATTTATTATGTTCTTTTTTTATAAACATAATAAAGTCCTTAGAATAGTAAGTTTAATACCATAGGACATCAAGTGGATGACTTGATCGTGAGATCCTATTGGATAAAACACTATTCTTAAATGTCCCTAGTCAAGTATTATTGTTAATTAAGACAACGATAATGCATTGAGACTAGTATGTGCGTAGACTGATGAGCATATCTCACAGGTCATGGATATGAGATATCAAGTCTTCACATGGATACATATTAGAGTAATGATGTATTGGACAGAACCACCATGAGAACGCTACGTGGATCATTACATCAGTGTCATAAGCGGTTCTCATAGTGATAATGGTGTATGTGGTCCTTTGACCTGAAATCACTACGATTCCTACATGAGGAGTTGTGTGTTTTTAATACCATCAAACATCGTCTGTAACAAGATGATTATAAAATTGGTTATTAGACATACCGCGATTCATTTGGAGGGGGAGTGACCTAGATGGGATTTGTCTTTCCTATATAACAGGAGTGATATCTTCGGGGGCCCTAATTAAGTGAGACTACCAAATGCATGGCTATGCTCAAATGAGTCAATATGAGATATTGATCTCATTTGTTATTATTATGTCTACTCGAGAATCAGGAAACTGAAGATTGAACTAAACAAGGGTGACACGTTCCATGCCTTGTGTTCAATCTAGATATTTGGACAAAGGGACTAAACTACACGTAACATTGGTCATGGATAGGTTATGTCAAATCACTGACATTCTCATTACTTAGATAGCAGCGATGTGTTGCTAGATACCATTCACTGTTTGTAATATTAAAATGAGATTTTAATATTACTACTAACGTCATGAGAACCTGTAAGGTCGCACACTTAGAGCAGACTAAATTGGAGCAATAAGGATCTAAGTTGGACTCAGATTCAATTGTGGGCCTAACTCATAACAGATGAGTCTAGGGTTGCATAGCTTACCTTGTTACTGCTCACACTCACTTAAGGCAGTCACTATTATAAATAGTACTGTTAAGGGGGCTGCTAGTATGATTTTACAGAACCCTAGCCGCTCCTACAGAAAGTGAGTCAGAGAGTGACAGGTTTCCTTCTCTTCTCTTCGCAGCTAGCACTATTGTAGAGAGGTCATACTCCAAGACTGCGGACGTTAGACGTTTTACAAGTCTGTTCATGTGGATACTGTAGAGACATCGTCTCTATTACGATGTTAGTGATTCACATCGCTTGAGTTTATCACTTTTCAAGAGGTAAACGTTTTAAAACTCAGATTATGGCTTTTTCGCTTGGATTCTATGAGGGAATTTTTATTATTCCGCTGCATGATGTATCCGTAATTCCCAACAGCCCTATGTCAGGCAAATGAGTGAGATAAGCACTTTGTCAGAGAATAGTGATATTTTACAAATGTATAAGCAATTGTTTAATATCGATAGTATGAGATTTTCCACATGAGTCCCCATCAATAGGGCCAGAGTTGCTAAATATGATGTTGTGAAAGTAGTACATGGAACAGTCCACTGATCATCAGATATGATGTTATGAAAATAGTACATGGAATAGTCCACTCATCATCAAGTATGTAGTAGAAGTAGTACCCTCACTATTGTGTGATGGAATAGTCTACTCATTACAAGGTAGTCTAAGGGTTATTTAGCCTATTCCACACAGATCAATACCAGGGATTCCTAGGAATACTTATGTTATGTGTAAGAATTTAGTATTGGAGTATAAGGTTGCTAGATGAACATTTATATAAAGTCATAATATAAAGGTTCGAATGGTAGTAAGTAGAGTTTTATTTACCTGTTGCGATTGTTAATCCAATGCTAGTAGCATTATTCATTATGAGTTTTTATTTGAATAGTGATTATATCATTTTAATGAATAGCTAAACCTGAGATGTTTCAAAGTTCATTTATTCAATATAAATGTTTAAATGCTGGTATTGGTTACTTATACTGAGAATTATAATTTCTCACCTCGTTGTGTTTCCATGTAAATCCAGGTCAAGGCCCTACAAGAGGGTAAGAAGATGATTAAAACAGAAGAACTATATTAGTTTAGTTTTAGTATTTTCAGTTCAAAGCTTATGTAATTATTTATATTTTCTTTGAGAATGTAAAATTTGTATATATGTATGACTTTTAGATATAGCTCTCCATAATTATTTGTTTAAATGTTATGGATTAGTTGTTGAGTAAGTTAGAAGTAACAAGGTTGATACTTCTTATCCAGGTATATGATAGATATACTAGGATACTGGTATTAGGCTGTTACAGAGTCCAGATAAACATTAATTATTTCTTTTTCATTATCTATTAATTGGCATCTTTTTTTCACATTTATCAGCAAATACGATTGTCTATTATGATATTATGACCTTGCATTCATTGCATATTCAGTGGTCTTAGTACCATTGCTTCCTTCAAATTGCCGTATGCAAACTTCAGTGATCAAAGATTAACAGTTATAGGCTTAACGCTCTTATTATTCAGACATTTAAATCATGATTATAGACATTGTGAATAGGCTGACACAAGTTGCTATTTGTCCCTTTTTAAGGCCGTAAGTGCACGGGCCGAACAAGTAATAAAGTGAAGAGTAAAGTATCGTTCCCTCGAGGATAAGTTTACTTCCAATGCTAAGCATTAACTAATAGCTTATATAATTCTATTCAAGAACATAATGTAATTGGCTAGCTGACATGGAAAGTAGTTTTGATGATAATAAACATAATGAAGATGATGTATAGTTCAAGTACCAAGAGTGAGCATTGCAAAAAGAAAGCAAAGATCTCATTTATGCTCAACTCAAGGAGAAGAAGGTTTTGATAACAACAAAATCATGTCAAAGACCAAGTCCAAAGGAAGATTAAATGGTATAGCTTATAGGACTTAGGGTCTTTTTGTAAGAAGCCTTCTAGATATCTCAAATATGTTTTCAAATATTTAAAAATGATTTTCACATGTTAAAATACCCAACAAATAAGTTTTGAAGGTCTAGTTATGATGGTAGTTCAAATTTATGAAAAATAGCAAAGTTTGAGTTTTGAAAATCTGACCTTTAGTTACTATTTTAATCATAACTTTCAAAATAATTTGAGTTTTGTTTTGAAACTTATTTCATTTAAAAATAGACTCAAATATCTTTCCAATGACTGGTCATTTGCTTTAAACGGATAAGAAATGAAGAAGTTATGACCATTTAAAGTTAGATTTCAAAATCAAAGTGGTGTATTTGAATACACCACATAGGTATTCGAATACCACACCCTAGAAAAGTTTCCAGAACGTGTTTTTAAGGATCTATTCGAATACCTAAAGGGGTATTCGAATACCACAACACTGAAAACGTTCCAGAACACGTTTTTGAAGGATCTATTCGAATACCAAATATGGTATTCGAATACCACGACCCAAAAATCACGTAACGGCTATTTTCTTGAGCTTTTAATGAATGAAATTAATACCCAACGGCTCTTTTTCTTGGAACACTATAAATACATGGTTTTGGGTCATCTTTTAAACATGCCCAATGATCTGAATCATTCTTTACTTGTGCTAAAACGTGATTTTTAATTTTACATATTTTCTGTGCTCTTTTTGCCAAAAACCTTGAGATATCATAAGAGAGCTTTCTAGTGCTTCAATTTGTAACATTTGTTCTAAGTGAGAGATTCTCTTCATCTATTTTCTGCTTCTGTAAAAAGGGTGAAGTATCCCTTAGTGAAATTGTGAGGGTGAGGTATCCCTCTAGTAAAAGGGTGAGGTATCCCTTATTGTGAAGAAGGTGAGGTATCCTTCAAAGGGGGTGAGGTATCCCTCTAGTAAATAGGGTGAAGTATCCCTATTATGTAAAGGTTGCAAACACCTGTTTTAAGCTTGTATTGAATAGTAAAAAATCTCAAACTGTGTTTCGGGGACTGGACGTAGGCCACAAGTGGTTGGTGGTCGAACCAGGATAAATATTGTGCCTGCTCTTCTATCTTTCATCTCTTTATTTTCAGCAATTTATTTATTATTGCTTAATTATTTATTTACTGTTCTTAAGGCATTTTATCATCTTTACACATATTCATTATATTGCTTCAAGAAATTTGTATGAAAAAGGATTTGCGAAAAAGTTTTTAATTACTCAATTCACCCCCCCTCTTGAGTACTGAAGCCACTTGGGTAACAAGTGGTATCAGAGCTAGACTCTTGTATAAAGAGCTTAGCCGCTTCAAGAGTACATGGCTTCATCAAATGGTTTTTCAGAAGCAACTTCCATAAATCGACCACCTTTTTTCAATGGGGATGGTTATGCATATTGGAAGGAAAGAATGAAAACCTTTATCGAGGCTATTGATCTAGATGTGTGGGATGCTGTCGAAAATGGCACATTTATACCTACACGAGTTGTTGATGGTGTAAAAATCGAGACACCTAGAAATGATTGGTCTAAAGATGATAAAAGAAAAGTCCAAAATAACTTGGTAGCCAAAAACATCATTACCGCTGCTTTGGGGCATGATGAATTTTTTAGAATTTCAAATTGCAAAACTGCTAAAGAAATGTGAGACACTTTACAAGTTACCCATGAGGGTACTAGTGAAGTAAAGAGGTCGAGAATCAATTCTCTAACTCGTGAATATGAATTATTTAGAATGAACCATGGAGAAAGCATTCAAGAAATGCAAAAGAGGTTCACCCACATTGTAAATCATCTTGCATCTTTAGGAAAAAAGTTTTTCTAACGAAGATTTGATTAACAAAGTGTTGAGATGTCTTAGCAGGATTTGGCAACCTAAAGTAACAGCAATTTCAGAATCAAGGGACTTGACAACCATGTCCTTAGCTACCCTTTTTGGCAAACTTCAAGAGCACGAATTAGAACTCAACAGGCTTGACCAAAGTGAGGAACACGATAAGAAAAATAAAGGGATTGCACTTAAAGCCACCACCTCCACTATTAATAATGAAGAAGAAGACGATGGAGATGACATGGACAACATTGAGTTAAATGAAGAAAACCTCAGTCTTCTAGTGAAGAAATTCGGAAGGTTTCTCAAAAAGAAAGGAACTCAAAGAAGACCGCCTCTTTTCCTAAAGAAATTTGAAAAGAAGCCCTCAAAGGAAAGAAAAGGAAGAAGAGTCTACATAGCTTGGGATGACAACGACATGAACTCATCGATACATTTAGATAGTGAGGAAGCCCATCTATGCTTTATGGCCAAAGGAGAAGAAGAAGAAGAAAGCGACACTGAGGTAATTTCTAACTTTGACTTATCTCCTTCTTATGATGAACTTCAAGAAGCTTTCGAAGAATTGCATGACGAATCGATAAGGCTCACAACATTAATTTCTTCATCTAAGAAAACTATTTCTTCTTTGGAAAATCAAATTCTAATTTTGAATAAAGAAATTGAAGAATTAAAAATTGAAAATGAGACATTAGGATTAATTGATGCATGCTCAACCTGCACTTCACATGCTTCTACTTCTTCATCTTGTTCTTCATGTCATTTGCTTGAAAAAGAAATTGAAGACTTAAAGAACACTCTTGCTAAATTCACTCTCGGAAGAGATAATTTAAATATCATATTAGGAAAACAAAGAGTTGTTTTTGAAAAAGCCGGGATAAGATATAACCCGAAAAATCAACAAAAATTTTATAAAAATTTCTTTGTTAATTCTAGCATTTCATGTAGCCCATTTATTAAATGTTTCTATTGTGGGAAAAATGGTCATAGTGCATCAACATGCAATGCAAGGAAAAATATTAATACAAAAATTAGAACTAAAATGGTACGGGTTCCTAAGGGTACTATACCCAAAACTGACATTCAAGGACCCAAGAAAATTTGGGTACCAAAAGCCACAAATTGAAATGCGTTGTAGGTGTGCTTGAAGGCTAAGAGCTAGCGATGGCATTTTGAAAGTGGTTGCTGCAAGCACAAAACCGAAAATATTTTCAAGCTCTCTTTCTTATTCTCGTAAAGCTTAAAGTTGCAATCATGAAATAAGCTCTTCATCATTAGGTAATGAGTTTCTCTCTCCCATAATGCACTTTAGTACGTGTTAATCTTGTTTTTCTGATAAAGTTATTCGAATACCATTGCATCTGTACGTGAAAATTTATGTTTTTCTGATAGGTCTATTCGAATACCATCATAAGGTATCCAAATACCATACATCAGTACAGCGTTCTTATAGTTTTATAAGTTGGTGTATTCGAATAACTCAACAAGTATTCGAATAACCAGAAACTCATCTTTATCAGTATTTGTCACCTACCTCTGGAGTATTCGAATACTCTATAAGGCATTCGAATACTTGCTCTTTCTGGAGTTTATAAATTGTGGTGGGTATTCGAATACAGCAAGAGGTATCCGAATACCACATGGCTGAAAGCCAAATTTACGTTGTGATCTATGTTCTGTTTCTATTGTTTTTTTTTATGCAAATGCAATATAAATTTACTTGACTCTATGAATATCATGCTTTTGATGAAATACATCTTATTTCTTTTTGAGCCTAAATGAAAATTACATGATGTTCTTAAATGCATATTTCTTAGCTTGTTCTTGCACCTTCTTTTTCTCAAGAATATGTTGTACATTTAAATTCTTTGTAAGGTAAATGTTTAATGTAATTGGCTACTGTTTTAATAAATATATGAACAAGTGCAACAAGTGGTATCAAACAAAGTGGTATGAACGTAATAACAAGTAGTAACAAGTGGTAACAAACAAGTGGTTAATTGGCCAAATTAATCAATGAAATATCTTTTGCCCTTGTGAACTCATTTGTTATTTTGCCTTATTATTATTATTTTTTAATGATTATTTGCCTATAAGTTTGGCTAACCTCTATGGATCAAAAAATTAATGGATACCAAGGAAAATTCTTTGTATTGTTTTGTAGGGTTATAACTACCTTAAGCAAACTCTTAAATGAAAAAGATTATTCAACTTGAGGGAAATGAATGAAGAGGACATGGGAGACTTTCTTCAAGTACAATTGAATGGAATACTCAATGGAAGAAAGCTCAAGACTATCTTAAATGATTAAATATTTTTTGAGTAGTATGCTTAGCATTGACAAAAGTGCCAAATTGGATTTTTTTTTTTGTCATTGCATATAGGGTAAATAATGCTAGTTCTATACAATACTCTGATCCCTATAGCATATTTCATCAAGTAAAATGTTTAATATCTATGATTCTCTTGATATATGACAGATTTATAAGATTTTAATAACAAGTGGTAAATGTTTTACATTTTGATAACAAGTGGTTTCAAATATAAGTAATTCTTTTGGTAAATGTAATGACTGTTTTGATGATAATACAATGCAATTAGTTGATCTATGAATGAATATATCTTTACTTATGTGCTGAATATTGTGCTTATATTGCTAAATTTATAAAATTAAACTCTATTGCTATTCTTGTATGCTATGAATGAACATATCTTGTTGGACTGGCATATACTCTGTTTAGCTTTATGCTTTATCTTGCCCCATCTTTTTTATCATGACAAAAGGGGAGAAAAAGCTTGAATTCTTTGTTTGAGAAAAGTCAGGGGGAGAAAAAGTAAAAGTTCAGTAAGACAAAAATGGAAATTGGATTCCAAAAGTAAGGGGGAGCTGCTGTGCACATCTCTGATATAAATCACCTCTTATGAAAAAGAGGGGGAGTAAGTATCTCTAAACAACTTTGTGAATTCCAATTTATATGAACTAATTCTTTTCTCAAATGTTAGTTTGTCATCATCAAAAAGGGGGAGAATGTAATTGGCTAACTGACATGGAAAGTAGTTTTGATGATAACAAACATGATGAAGATGATGTATAGTTCAAGTACCAAGAGTGAGCATTGCAAAAAGAAAGCAAAGATCTCATTTATGCTCAACTCAAGGAGAAGAAGGTTTTGATAACAATAAAATCATGTCAAAGACCAAGTCCAAAGGAAGATTAAATGGTATAGCTTATAGGACTTAGGGTCTTTTTGTAAGAAGCCTTCTAGATATCTCAAATATGTTTTCAAATATTTAAAAATGATTTTCACATGTTAAAATACCCAACAAATAAGTTTTGAAGGTCTAGTTATGATGGTAGTTCAAATTTATGAAAAATAGCAAAGTTTGAGTTTTGAAAATCTGACCTTTGGTTACTCTTTTGATCATAACTTTCAAAATAATTTGAGTTTTGTTTTGAAACTTATTTCATTTAAAAATAGACTCAAATATCTTTCCAATGACTGGTCATTTGCTTTAAACGGATAAGAAATGAAGAAGTTATGACCATTTAAAGTTAGATTTCAAAATCAGAGTGGTGTATTCGAATACACCACATAGGTATTCGAATACCACACCCCAGAAAAGTTTCCAGAACGTGTTTTTAAGGATCTATTCGAATACCTAAAGGGGTATTCGAATACCACAACACTGAAAACGTTCCAGAACACGTTTTTGAAGGATATATTCGAATACCAAATATGATATTCGAATACTACGACCCAGAAATCACGTAACGACTATTTTCTTGAGCTTTTAATGAATGAAATTAATACCCAACGACTCTTTTTCTTGGAACACTATAAATACATGGTTTTGGGTCATCTTTTAAACATGCCCAATGATCTGAATCATTCTTTACTTGTGCTAAAATGTGGTTTTTAATTTTACATATTTTCTGTACTCTTTTTGCCAAAAACCTTGAGATATCATAAGAGAGCTTTCCAGTGCTTCAATTTGTAACATTTGCTCTAAGTGAGAGATTCTCTTCATCTATTTTCTGCTTCTGTAAAAAGGGTGAGGTATCCCTTAGTGAAATTGTGAGGGTGAGGTATCCCTCTAGTAAAAGGGTGAGGTATCCCTTATTGTGAAGAAGGTGAGGTATCCTTCAAAGGGGGTGAGGTATCCCTCTAGTAAATAGGGTGAGGTATCCCTGTTATGTAAAGGTTGCAAGCACCTGTTTTAAGCTTGTATTGAATAGTGAAAAATCTCGAACTGTGTTTCGGGGACTAGACGTAGGCCACAAGTGGTTGGTGGTCGAACCAGGATAAATATTGTACCTGCTCTTCTATCTTTCATCTCTTTATTTTCAGCAATTTATTTATTATTGCTTAATTATTTATTTACTGTTCTTAAGGCATTTTATCATCTTTAAACATATTCATTATATTGCTTCAAGAAATTTGTATGAAAAAGGATTTGCGAAAAAGTTTTTAATTACTCAATTCACCCCCCCTCCCTCTTGAGTACTGAAGCCACTTGGGTAACACATAAAAATTTAGAAAAGAAACATAAACAACAAACTAAAAAGTGGTAAAGATAATGGTTTGAGTTTAGGGAAATCCTTCTTCATCCCTTACTTCAACCAATAACATGCAATCCTCTTTATAAATATGAATGCAATGATTAGATTAGCTTGAGAATCTACTTTCGTTGAAAGCCTATGTCTAGGGGTCAATTAACCATTACTTCATTTACCTAATCAACTATGTTTCCATGAGAACTAGCACAAACTCCACTCATTAAGATCTATTCTCAAACACACACTATGCATGATTAAGAGGTATATTTCTATCTAATTAGTGAATCAACTCATCCCGCCATTGGAAAGGAATCGAACATGCATCAACCATACATATGATCTCAAACCCAAAGTCCTATATCTAGGCTCATTAGATTTTATCAAATCAGCTTAAATGATGATCAGGCATTCAAGAGCATTAAGAACAATATGATTGAGCAAAACCATACATCCATACAAACTCAGAGGAGAACAAAATCATTGATATTCATAAAAAGGACTCAAAGTATTCCCTAAAACAGCTACTACATCATTGAACACAAAAATAGAATCATAAAATACATGTTCAAGAAAATGGGAGAGAGTAAAGAAAAGGGAGAAAGGAGGAAAAACTTATGGATGTTGCCATTGATGCTTGAATCTCCCTCCATAAGAAAGATAGCCTCCAACCTTGGCCCCCTTGGCCTCCAATATGCCCAGAAATGAAGGACAAAGTCGCAGCTTCTCTAACCCTAAACAACCATCCTTAGAAAATCTGATAAAAATCTATTTGTAGGCTCAGTTCTACACGTCACACCGCGACGTGCACTTCTTTACGCTGCGATGCGCATGTCTTAGGTGTAAGTACTAACAGCAGGTGAGGCGCATCATGCTGCAGAATGCATTACCCAGCGCTATGGTGCCTATGACTTGGATGTAATTACAAGCAGTAGGTGAGGTGCTCATGTTGCGACGTACACTTCCTTACGCCATGACGCATTATGCTGGAATGCTTCCTTGGTTTTATCCTCCAATGTTTGGCCTTGGCTTGCATCACTTCATCTCTTTTGAGCCCATCCGACTTTAGAGAAATGACCAAATCAAATATAAGTTATAAATCTACTTAATCACTTAAGAATATGCACAATTTGCTCAAGATCATATAGGAAGGTATCCAAATTGCATTTGACAAATCTAAGCCTAAAACCTTTCAAATATGCATAAATACAAGGACTAAGCAATCTATGAACTACAGATATAGGACACAAATAACTACATTTTGTGAAGTTATCACACCCCCAAACCTAAGTTTTTGCTAGCCCTCGAGCAAAACAAAGTATGATTAAGTAAACTTACATTAACCAATCATGCTCACATGCATTCCACAAATATGATAATTTTAATTTTTCAATTCACCCCAACCAGTGTAGAATGATTGCATCAGTCCTCAAAGAATATTAATGGCCCACAATCAGCTCTACACATACACAATCCTTAACATGCAAATAATCAAGCATCCTTTCATGCAATTCATACTACCCACAAACATGCAAGATAAACTTCTCCTATTCAAGTCATGTATATCCGAATAAGTTTATAAGCATAAATGTATTTGAATCATATAATCTATAAAATTGAATCTAAACTCTCTCTCTCCACTAATGTATATCACACACAACTGAGGATCAAAAGGGACTTTAATAGCTTGTAATGTAAGGCCAATGGTATTGGGTTCTTGAACAAAAAAGAAAAGGATTTAACACAAACATTGAGAAACATACACATGCTATTTCAAGACTTGAGACCAAGTGAAACTATCAGGGTATTCAATAGTAAAAGAATAAAACTTGCCAGAACCATTCAATGCTTATCTTTTTTAACTTTTCTTCTTTCTTTTATTTTCTTTGCTTGTCTCTTTTCTCTTTTTCTCTTTCTCTCTTTTTCTACTTATAGAAAGCAATTCTTTTCTTTTGCTGCATTTGGTTCCTTCAGACTCATTTTTGTAAAAGATATACATAATACCCCTAATTACTGAACTCACTTCAAGAAATAACATAGCATGTACTCAACAAACAATAATGGTAGGAAGAAAATGCAATGTTTTCACATGCATTAGAATGGTTAACAGGTTAACAAACGTAATGGTAATGAAAAACAAATAAGGCCAAATAATTAAAAAGCTTCATAGGGGACTTATGGATATCATCATGTAAAGGTAAGCTTGAAAGGCTCAATTGGTCCAAATAATGCCTTAATCATTTCCTTAGTCATGCACAACCTAGGATTTCGCCTCAAGAGAGTTTAAAAACAACTTCAAGGATAATCAAAACTCTACATGTATATCCATAAACTTTCTCTAGACATACACTATTATCATTTTCAAAGTTACATGATAACTCGTTATTTGTGCCCCATATACGTATTTCTCTAATTGTTAAAGTCCTTGTATTTATGCATATTTGGAAAGTTTTATGCTTCTATTTGTTATATCCAATTTTGATACCTTTCCTATATGATATTGAGCAAACTGTGCGCATTATGCTATTGATTAAGTGGATTTTGCATTTGTCATTGATTTGGTGATTTCTCATTGATTTGGTGATTTCTCCATTGTAGGAAGAGCTGCAAACAAGCAGATTGGTGGAAGATTGGGACTAACACTGATGAGAAAGCCCAAGAGGAACCAAAAAGAGCAAAAATAGCAGGAAAACTGTGTTTGCTGCAGAATTTTGTAGACAAACTTGTCACGTCGCAGCATTGAGGAGCGTACATTGCGACGTGGTGCCTCCCCTGCATCAAAGTCAGAGAGCTTCATAAATTGAATGCTGCGACGCAGGCATGTTAATGTCGTGGCGTCCCTGACCTAACTTGGCACGTGTCGTGGCGTAGGCATGTTAATGTCGTGGCGTGCCTCTGTTTTTTTGAGTCTATAAATAGAATTTTAACAGATTTTACAAGAGAGCTCCGCTTTAGTTTTTAGGTTTTAGAAAGACTACGGCCAGTTCTTCATTTCTGGGCTGATTGGAGGCCTAGGGAGGCTAGGTTGGAGGTCATCTTCTTCATGGAAGGGGATTCAAGCTTCAAGGATGATATCTATGGATTCCTTCCTCTTCTCCCTTTGTTTCTCTTCTTTTTCCTTATCTTTTGAGCATGGTTTTTTATTGTAATTTCGTGTTCATAGATTAGCTGAGCTGTATTTAAGAATTACTTTAGATCTTTATATGGATATTGATGTTTATGTTATCTTTTGAGTATATATTGATGTTTGGTTTTGTTCTATCATGCCTATGTTTAATGCTTGCTCTTGTTTGGCCAATAATTGCATGATCTTGGTTGATGCAAATAAACTAGACATAGGGATTTATGGATATAGATATGGTATGGTAGATGCATGTTCGACAAGTTCAATTGGCTTGGATGAGTCAATTTGCTAACTGGATAGAAATATACTTTTTAGCTATATATGAGTGGGTGTTTGAGAATAGATCGTTCATTAGTGGAGTTTACACTAGCTCTCATGGAAACATAGTGGATTAGGTAAATGACACCATGGTTGATTGACCTAGACATAGGCTTTTGACTAAATCAGATTCTCAAGCTAACTTAACAATTCATTAATATTGCTTATAAGGATTGCATATCATTACTATGAAGTAGAAGGTGAAAAATGATTTCCTAGATCTCTAAATCATTATCTTTATTGCTTTTGTAGTTTAGATTTAGTTTATTTTTACTTTCTCTATTTTGTATGTTCTTGAATAGAATTTAGCTAAGCTATTGGTTGTTACTTAGTAATGGAAGCCATATATCCTCATGGGAATGAACTTATATTCAGTATCTGTATTACTTGTATGACCCGTGCACTTGCAGCCTAATAAAGGGACAAACATTACACATGCATCTAAGTGGGAAACACATCATGTATAAAAACAAACTAGATTACATAAACATGCTTCTAAGATCGCATATGGTTTTGCTAACAGAGGTCAAATCGCAACCATTTATATCATTGGACAACCAAACTACACTAACAATTGGCATTATGTCATGCATTTCAAATAAATCCATCATTTTCAATTCAAGAATGCATAACATCATGTGTAGAACATTGAAAATTAAAAATTTTGTCAATAGCTCATCAGTGATAGCCAAAACAAGATATAATCATGTTAGTTTGGAGACTATTACCATTGCCTACTTAGAACATCAAAACATGTTATACATTAAGCACTAAAGTAAAAAAAAATTGTAATGATACTCCCCCAAACCAAAGTGAAGTTGTGTCCTTGCAGTACATGGTTTATAGGGTACCTGAGCCATTCAAAATAATGGCCATATTAGAACTGAGCATTAATAAATAAAGAAAAACATCAAAAATAAACAGAAAATGCAAAACAGAGTGTTGCACCACGGCGTGAATTATGGTGCACCATGGCGTCTAGCTCGCGAGTCTCAAACCTTGATAAGCTGAGAACAGAATGCTGCGGTGTGACATTGGTGCGCTACGTCGTGAGATGTCAGACTGCAAAATTCTGTAGCAGACTCCATGTTGCAGTCAAATTTTCTTCATTGTGGCCTCTAGCACCTGCAAAAGTTATCTAAAAGCTTAATTTACAAAGTACAACAAAAAAATATTAAAAGCATAAAAATCAAACTTACAACATATTTATGTAAAACAACCACAAACATAAAAACTAAATGACCATAAATTGTCTAAATGGACTTATTGAATTGAACTAAAGTACAACTTGAATTAGAACTACATAAACTCATTGTCAATATTAGCAATACAGAAATAATGCCTTATTCCCGGCAACGGTGCCAAAGACTTGTTTGTCCCTTTTTAAGGCCGCAAGTGCACGAGATGAGCAAGTAATAAAGTGAAGAGTAAAGTATCATTCCCTTGAGGATAAGTTTACTTCCAATGCTAAGTATTAACCAAAAGCTTATATAATTCTATTCAAGCACATAAAAATTTGGAAAAGAAACATAAATTACAAACTAAAAAGCGGTAAAGATAATGGTTAGAGTGTAAGGAAATCCTTCTTTACCCTTTACTTCAACCAATAACATGCAATCCTCTTCATAAATAAGAATGCAATGATTAGGTTAGTTTGAGAATCTACTTTAGTTGAAAGCCTATGTCTAGGGGTCAATTAATCATTGCTTCATTTACCTAATCAACTATGTTTTTATGAGAACTAGCGCAAACTCCACTAATTAAGATCTATTCTCAAACGCGCACTATACATAACTAAGAGGTATATTTCTATCTAATTAGCGAATCAACCCATCCCACCATTGGAATGGAATCGTACATGCATCAACCATACATATGATCTCAAACCCAAAGTCCTATATCTAGGCTCATTAGATTTTATCAAATCAGCTTAAATGATGATCAGGCATTCAAGAGCATTAAGAACAATATGATTGAACAAAACCATACATCCATACAAACTCAGAGGAGAACAAAATCATTAATATTCATAAAAAAAGATTCAAAGTATTCCCTAAAACAGCTACTACATCATTGAACATGAAAATAGAATCACAAAATACATGTTCAAGATAATGGAAGAAAGGAAAGAAATGGGAGAAAAGAGGAAAAGCTTATGGATGTTGTCATTTATGCTTAAATCTCCCTCCATGAGGAAGATATCCTCCAACCTTGGCTCCCTTGGCCTCCAATCTGCCCAGAAATGAAGGACAAAGTCGCAGCTTCTCTAACCCTAAACAGTCATCCCTAGAAAATATGATAAAAATCTATTTTTAGGCTCAGTTCTGCGCGTCACGCCACAACGTGCACTTCTTTACGCTGTGGCGCGTATGCCTCGGCTATAAGTACTGACAACAGGTGAGATGCATCACGTCGCGGCGCCTATGACTTAGATGTAAGTACAGGCAACAGGTGAGGCGCTCATGCCGTGACGTGCACTTCCTTGCGCCGCTGCGCGCTATGCTGAAATTCTTCCTTGGTTTTATCCTCTAATGTTGGGTCTTGCCTTGCATCACTTCATCTCTTTTGAGCCTATCCAACGTTAGAGAAATCACCAAATCAATATAAGTTATAAATCCACTTAATCACTTAAGAATATGCATAATTTGCTCAAGATCTTATAGGAATGTATCCAAATTGCATTTGACAAATCTAAGCCTAAAACCTTCCAAATATGCATAAATACAAGGACTAAGCAATCTATGAACTACAGATATAGGGCACAAATAACTATATTTTGTGAAGTTATCAGTTGCCTACTGACTTTACAATAATTGTTATCGCTTATTAGCTATGAAAGCTAAACTGTTGTAAATATATGGCACCTCAGGCCCCTTGCTGCACCTCGAAACCGCACGTATTATTTTAGTGGTTGTGAACCTCAACAGCCAAAGTCTCATGCATATATTGCACTGGAAAACCAAATTGAGGCTTCCAAGACCTGCAAACATTAGTCAAGCCCAATTCTCAAGGTTCGACATCATTTAAGCCAGTACCTCGGCCGCTACCTCGAGTCCACGAGTACATTGAACCGACATCATCTAAGCCTTTAAGACCCTCAAGCCAAGAAACGCCTTGAGAATATCTGCAGAACTAGTTCCTTATGGGATCCAAGATTTCTTTTTAATTTTAAGACCCTCAAGCCAGACCCCGCCATGAGAACGTCTACAAAACCCATTCCTTATGGGATCCGGGATTTCTTTTAATTTTAAGACCCTCAAACTGAACCCCTCCTTCAGAATATCTACAGAACTCGTTCCTTATGGGATTTGGGATTTCTTTTTAAATTTTAAGACCTTCAAGCTAGACTCTGCCTTGAGAATGTCTACAAAGCTCGCTCCTTATGGGACTCAAGTTTTCTTAGATTCCAAGTTAAGAGGAACAACCCACAAAAACCATTTGAGTGTTTTTGTTATGAGTTATGGGCCTACACCCAAATACTCAGCACTTGGCTGTAACCATTTTGTAGTTGTGAAATTAATTGGCAACACGAGTTATGTCATTCGTGGTCCACCATTAGGTACCTACAGTGGATGTCTTATGTTAAATTAGTTCTGAAATTGAAAATTTCTAAGTGTTTGGTGATTTTCTAAACTAGACCGTTAACACTAACCCGGTTATGGACCACCTCTTATTTTGCCTAAGTCCTCAATGGAATTTCGAGTACTAAAAAATTTGGCTATTGGACTTAGTATGGATGATAATCACATATTTTATACATTAATAAACCCTCACTTTTAATCATTTACACTCTCCATGTACTTAATTGATTAAGCCTGGTTATGTTTTGTAAGTTTGGACTCAAATTGGACTTAATTGATTTTTTCAGCACTATTTTGGTCTTATACTGTTTCTGTATTTTGATCATATCTTGAGTTCTAGATGTGTGATAATTATGTATCTTACCTTATAGGAAAGATAAGAGAGAGCTCAACAACTTTCATGAGAGCTCCAAGGCTCAATCGGACATCTAGTGGAGCTAAATGGGCTTAGAAGTCAAAACATGGGTTTTGTGACTGGAACCTGAACAATGTGCAGTAATCAGAGCATAACTCGGGCTGTAGGAAATTCCTTGTTCTGAAATTTGGATACTTGAAAGTTAAGACCCATATTTACAACTTTCACAAAGAACAAAAAACTCAGATCAGACTCCTTAAAGGTGATATTGGGCTTTGAAGTCAAAACAAAGGTGTTGTACTTGGGCTTGAATATTGTTCAGTAATTGGGTCATATCTCGGGCTGTAGGTAGCCTTTGGAGCTGAAATTGGTGTCATTGGTTGATCATTTAGTACTCTTGGTGTTAGGCTTAGTTTTTAGAAGTTATGGTCATGCTTGTTTATTGTTTTCCTTTGTTGTAATTTTCTCTTGCTCTAAATTGAAGTTATGTTCATCTTTCTCTTCTTCTCTCTTTCTTTCTTCTTGTTTATGGGTAACTAAATCTTCATCTTGCTTGGGTGAAAGAGTGAAGCTCTTGGTAATGAAATAAGGTTAGATTATTCTATTTCTTGTGCTTAAATGATATATTATCAAGTGGACATTATATGTGTTATATTTTGTTTCCAATCAATTTAGAAACCTTCTTTGTATAATGGAGATCTTGATTTATTGTAGACAAGAGGATTGGCACAGTGAATGTTTGAACTCATTTACAAATGTTGGTAGATAATTAAAGGAATCATAATATGATTGCATATATAATTGAACTTTGAATGTTATATTTTCCGATTGAAACTTCCTTTATGTGTAGATTTCAATTGAGTTATAAAGAGAAATAATCTTGCCTTTAATTTATTACCAAGAGTGGATCTCCTAACCCAAGCAAATTCTTTTTCATCTGTGAACAACTTTTATTACCTTTGGTGTTGTGACAAATCATTTTCTTACCTTAAATAATTTCTCTTCATCAATTTCCTATGGATCGACCTCGGACTCCTGAGAATTTATTACTTGAGATAGCCTGCACTTGGGTTTGCATCCTTTAATCCCACATCAAGTTTTTGGTGCCATTGCTGGGGACTTGATTTGAAGTTTTAATTTATTGAGGTTCGCTTTCTTTATTTATGTGACAAAAGCATAAAATTGCGAAGATAAAGATAATTAACTATAATACTTTCTGAGTTTATCAATGTTCCAAAAATTCTTAATACTTTTGTTAGTGTGGGTCTCCAGGGTGTATGTTTTAATGTTTGTCTTGGAAGTGATCCGGTATGGTCCTTCCCAATTTGCAGTTAGCTTACTATCTTTCGCGTTTTTGCCTCCAATATCCACCTTTCGCAAAACAAGATCGTTGGGTACAAACCTCTGTGGTATCACTTTGAAATTATACTGGGTTGCGGTCCTCTATTTGACAATGGCTTCGCAAATGTGGGCAATGCTACGATGTTCCTCCAACAAATCCAAGTAGTGGCGGATAAGGTTCGTATTGACTTCTTCAGAGAAATTTTACCTCCTCTAGCTCGGTTCCGCTATCTTGACTGGGATCATGGCCTTGCAATCATAGGTTAGCTTAAAGGGAGTTTCCCCTGTTGATGAGCGGGGTGTGGTCCAGTATTCCCATAGGATGTGGTCAAGCTATTCCACTAAATTCCCTTTTTGTTTCGTCAAGTCTTTTCTTGATCCCTCGAAATATAACCCGATTTGCGGTCTCAACTTGTCCATTAGTCTTGGGGTGTTCTATCGAGATAAAATATTGCTTGATCTTGAGCCTGGCGAGGAGATCTTTGAACTTCTGATTAGTAAACTAGGTTCCATTACCCATAACAATGGACTCCGGAACACTGAATCTACTGATAATGTTCTTGTAAGAGAACTTTTGTATCCGTGTCGAGGTGATAGTGGACAATGGTTCTGCCTCAATCCACTTAGATATTCTATCTCTACTCTTTTAATTTACTAACTTACTAACTTTCTAACTTACTAACTTACTAACTTGCTAACATACTAACTTTCTAACTTTTAATTTATGTCATTTATTTTCTGCTCTCTAACTTTTTAATTTCTGTTATTTATTATTGCTTTCTAACATAATGAAATAATCTTTCTTCTTCTCTTCTCTTTTCTTGCTCTGGTGGGGCTCTACCTCTCTTCGGTTTTCATATTTTAAATTTATTTTTTGCAATTTACTTTCTGCACTTTACTTTCTGCATTTTATTTTCTGTATTTTACTTTCTGTACTTTCTAACTTACTAATTATTAACTCTCTAATTATCTAACTTTTTAATTTATCAGTTATCTAACTTTTTACTTGTTAATATTTATTGGGTGGTTAGTTTATACTACATCCTTGTTAATATTTAATGGCTAGTGTAAACTGCCGACTTGTACATTATTTTTTTTATTTTAAGTCATTTATTTATGCTTAATTGGTATCGTGATTTAAATTATGGTCGTTTGGTTAAAATTAATCCTGGTACTTTATATATTGATTTGTTTCAATTACAATTGACGCAATGGCTGAAAATGAAAGTGTACATGATGAACATAAAAATCAACTGTTGCGAACCATGCGTGAATATTTGCAACCACCTCGAAATTCTAGTTCATCATGTTTTATCTTTCCACTCAATGCCAATAATATTATATTCAAGCTAGGTATGATTTCTTTACTTCCTAATTTTCATAGTTTAGAATCTGAAAGCCCGTATTTACATCTGAAAGAATTTGAGGAAGTATGTATTATTTTCAATGACCAAAATTGCTTCAAAATTCAACACCTTTGTTTCCTTTTTCTTTAAAAGATAAAGCAAAAACTTGGCTTAAAACTTTGAAACCAAGATCAATTGGCACATGGCAAGAAATGAAAGGTGAGTTCTTTAAGAAATTTTTTCCAACACATAAAACTAATGCTATGAAAATACAAATCCAAAATTTTTCCCAAAATTCAAACAAAGCATATTTTCAATGTTGGGAACGGTTTAAAGATTTGTTAAATTGTTGCCCACATCATGGTTTTGAAAAATGGGACACTATAAGCTTCTTTTATGAAGGTTTAACACCTGAAACTAAATAATTTGTGGAAACAATGTGCAATGGTGAGTTTCTTAATAAAGAACCTGATGAAGCTTTAGACTATTTAAACCAGTTAGCTAAAAATTCTCAATCTTGGCATAGTACTAACCCTTCTAAAAATTCAATTAGATCTAACCTTGTAAATGCTAATAAAAGAAAATATCACCTTAGTCAAGAGGAAAATCTAAATGCTAGGTTTTTCAGTTCGGCTAGAAAAATTGAAGCAATGGAATTAGGAAAAGCAAAAGAAATCAAATCTGTACAAAATGAAGAAATTTGTGGCATTTGTGATGACTTAGGACACTCAACACATGAATGTCCTAAGATTCCTGTTTTTAAAGATGTTGCACATGAGCAAGTAAATACAATGAATAATTTTAAAAAACCATTTACTTCTTCTTTTTCAGATACATACAATCTAGAATGGAGAAATCACCCGAATTTCAGCTAAAGGAATAATAATCAGTCACAATTCATGCGACCACCACCTCCTCAAGTACAATAGGACTCTCAAAATTCTCAAGGATATGCACCTTATGTCCCACCATTTAGGAAAAACCTTGAAGAAACATTGCATGCATTCATAGAAAAGCAAGAGGCCATTAATAAACAAAACAATCAAACCATGATTGACATAAAAGAAACTTTTGCTAAATTTTCTTCTGAACTCACCATTCACGAGAAAGGAAAATTTTCTTCTCAGCCTCAACTAAATCCCAAGGGTCAGTACAGTCTAAATGAGGGGAGTTCAGAAAACCAACAAATGGACTAAGTCAAGTCAGTGATAACTCTTAGGAGTGGAAAGGTTGTTGAAAAACAAATTCCCAAACCTTGTGAGAAAGAAGATGAACTAATTCCCCAAGAAAATGAAGAAGTTGACCAAAAAGATACCAAACTCTCGTTTGCACCCCCATTTTCTCAAGCATTAAACAATTCAAGGAAATTGAACCATAACACTGAAATTTTTGAAACAAGTAAAGGTTAATATTCCTCTGTTAAATGCTATCAAACAAATTCCTTCTTATGCCAAATATTTGAAGGACTTATGCACTGTTAAAAGGAAACTAAATGTGAAAAAAAAAGTATTTTTTGCTGTACAAGTAAGCTCCATTCTTCAGAATAATAATGTGTTTAAATATAAAGACCCTGCTTGTCCTACAGTTTCATGCATTATTGGAGAACATAAAATTGAAAAAGCTTTAATTGATCTTGGTGCTAGTGTCAATTTGCTTCCATATTTAGTTTATCAGCAACTCAACTTGGGTGAGTTAAAACTAACTTCTGTAACTCTTCTACTTGCCGATAGATCAATTAAAATTCTAAGAGGAACAGTGGAAGATGTGTTAGTTCAAGTTGATAAAATCATATATCCTGTGGATTTTATTATCTTGGATATTGAACCTATGGTTGATAGTTGCAAGTCAATTCTTATTATTTTAGGCCGTCCATTTTTAGCAATATCTAATGCTTTGATAAATTGCAGAAATAGAGTGGTGAAGCCAACATTTGGAAACATGACACTGGAGCTCAATGTTTTTAACATGTGCAAGCAACCACAGGAAGTCCTTGATGAAAAGGAGGAAACTGAATGAATTAAAGCCATTATAGATTATCATCTTCAAACAAGGAATTCTTCTGACCCATTAGAAATTTGTTTAGTTAATTCATTTGATTCAGGCATGCAATTAGAAGATGATATCTCTGAAATATGCTCTTTGCTTGATTGTACACAGGTAATGGAGTACAAGGGATGGAAGCCAAGATTTGAAGAGCTAAAACCCATGAATGATAATGCCCATGAAGAAGTACCCACACCGGAACTAAAGCCATTACTTGCTGGGTTGAAGTATACATTTTTGAGAGAAGAGCAAAGCTTTACAGTTGATGTCACAAGCCCAAATGTGAGCTCTCCAGGTTCCAGACCCAAGATGAAAACTCACAATGGTTTCTTCTTTTTCATTTCTTCGAATAAACAGACTTGAGTGTCTACTGCACTGGTGACACTCAGTGTAAAGATATGCCATTACTGCACCCATGACACGCAGTATAAAGATACGCCATGAAAACTGTACGTAAAGGTATGTCATCATTTGGTATTATATTTCTTTTATCTTTGTATCATTTTGTTGTATTTTGATTTTGGAGAGACGATCTTTTGAGCAGGGTCCTTCGGGGGTTTCTAGACTTCTTTACCTTGATGGTTTTCTTGAAGTAAAAAAAAACAAAAACAAAAACAAAAAAATTAAAAATTAAAGAAAAAAAAAAGATTTTGTGTTTCTTAATTTCAAACTTTTCTAACAACAGCCAACCTACCCTTATAGGTACTATTATTACCCTTTCCATTCTTTTCCCTATTTAAACACTTCATTTTCTCTACTTTTTTCTAACTCAAAATCATTCAAAGGGAATGTGAGTATAGAAATAGAATGTGTTTTTGATCGTCAACTTAAAAATATCTGTGTATTTTGAGGGTCTAAGTATGGGAAAGGATTAGAGTTTGTAAACGCAGCTACCACTCTTAGTCGATCACTTGCTGCGAGAAATATTCATCTTATATATGGGGGAAGTTGTCGTGGGTTAATGGGGGCTGTAGCACTTGTTGCATATATAGGAGACAGTCAGGTTTTAGGTGCTATTCCTGGACCTTTAGCTCAACAGAACATCACTGGAAAGACAATTGGGAAGGAACTTAAGGTATCATCAATGCATGAACGAATGAAGATAATGCTTGACAACTCTGACGCATTCATTATCTTACCAGGTGATTTTGGTATCTTGGAAGAAGTTTTTCAAATTGTCTCTTGGGCCCAACTGAACATCCACCATAAACCCATAGGTTTGTTGAATGTAAATAATTTCTTTGGTATTTTGTTACTTTTTCTTGACCATGCTGTGAAACAGAAATTTATCACACCTTCGACAAGACAACTTCATTTCTCTGCTTCTACTATTGATGAGTTGATTGATAAATTAGAAGCTTTCGTTTATAAACCTGACCCAGCAATAGCTCAGATAGATTGGTCAACAGGAAGAAGTGAGGGAAGCAAGATGAAAAGAAAGCCAGATTTAACACTTCATTTATAGCTTTCCTTTAGCTTTGATTTTATTTATCGTACTTTGTTTCTGTTTAAATTTGTGTCAGATTTCTCCAACAAGCAATATCTTCTATCCTTTACTCATCTATATTTTAACATTGAGGACAATGTTGTGATCTGATTGGGGGGGAAGGATAGTTGACCAAAAAAAAAATTTCTTTTTGGAAAGTATGATATGATTGTCATGGACTTACTAAACCAATGAATGATGGTAGTGTAAGGAGTAATTTTACTCTTAAGACGCATCTTAATTGGGAAGTATGTTTAGTGATATGACTGTCACAAAACTATCATAGTAAAACCAATGAAGGATGGCAGAGTAAGGAGTAAATTTTGCCTTGGAGGTAAGTTTACTCTTGAAACGTATCTTAGTTGAGGAAATAATTATTTTGTGTAGAAGTAGTAAATGGATTCTTGGATCTTAGCATAAATTGTCTTCTGTCTTAAATTACACAAGCTTGAATATGAATGTTGATATAGTAGATTGAGAATGATAGAAATATGCCTTGTGAGATTTTGAGCATATTGATGAATTGATTGAATATCTGTACCATTCTCTACTTTCTTGTGTGATTTTCGTAACACCCCAATTTTTAGAAAAATGTCCTGAATGTTCTGTTTGTTGTTTTTTGAACTTTTGTACAAATGACTGTTGTGTCCTTATTTACTGTTTCTTGTTTTCTGTATGAAATATAAATGTTTTACAGACTAAAATTTTATTTGATCGTTTTACGTATTTTGCTTCGAGACGGTAAAATAAAAATTTTCTCAAGCTACTGTTTTAATTTTTCTGGGAGATATACAGACAAATAATACTGTCTGTAATTTTATTTGAACATTTTGGATGATTTGCTTCGTCGTGGGGAAAAATGAAAAAATGACTGTTACGTCCCGATTGTGCTGTTTTTAATTTTTCTATATGTTACAGTGCTTAATATTACTGTCTGTGATTTTATTTGGACCTTTTGTGCGATTTGCTTCGGGATAGGAAAATAATATTTTTCGGGCCGGGGAAATCTTGTTTTAATTATTCAGACTGGGGGATCTTACTAAACCCAATTCTGAATGAGACGATAATTAATCTTTTAATTTTTAGGATTTAACTGTCAAATAAAATAATTTTTTATCATTATAATATTATTTTATTAGTCAGTATAATAAAATGACAGTGGACTCGAAAATGTTTTGCGGGACCCACATATAGTTAAAACAGTTAACTTAGTAGCTTAATTAAGCATCATTAGTGAAGGAATTCTCTAGAACATGATGACTAGTTTAGTGACTAGGCTAGTGTAATGATGAAGCTTAATGACAAGGCTTAGTGACTAGGTTAGAAGGAAGCAATGAGAGCTAAGCTTGCTAACCAAGTTTTAATCTTAACCTTTGATCCATTCTAAGGCTAGGATGAAGTCAAGCCCATGGACACCTTGCATGGCATTGAAGGCTACGGCTATTGCATGTTGGAAGACCAAAGAAATCACTTCACTTTCATGCAATTTTCTCTCTTCTCTCTCTTCCAAAAACCCTAAACACCATTGAAGCTTCCTTGAAGCTAGTTTCGGCCAAGCCTTGTTCTATACCATCCAACCACCCAAAATTTTATCCAACCAAGTTTTCTAAACCTAAACACAATCCTAAGAACATCTCTAGTTTAGAGTTCTTGCAAAATCCTTCATTTGGAACTTGGAAACCTACTTGAGAGATTTTACCTAGAAGGTGAAATTTCTTGTTTTTCTTTTCTAAACTCTTTTTCAAAGTTCCAAACCATGATTTCTCCATGGTTTAAGCTCTCTTTTTATGGTTAGTAACTTGTAGATTTTTTTTGTTTAAGTTGTTAGGTTTGAAGGAGGAAAACCGAAACCTAAAGGAGGTGTGAAAGAATAGTTTTTGTCTTCATTTAAGGTAAGAGGAAGACAATCCATGTGTAGTGGTAAGAAGATGGAGTTTTATTTGTGGTGATTGTAGAATCCATAAGGATTCCTTGTTTGTGTTTGTTTAGTAGCTTGTTTGTGTGGTTGTTAGTAGCTTTCCTATTTGTTAATTGTAATAATTTGTATGTAGTTGCATGTCTACAAGCTTTAAATTGCATGTCTACAAGCTTTGATAATTTGCATGTGTTAGAAATGCATGATAATGTATAGGATGTGAATAACATGCTAAGGAATGCATGAGTGTTCCAAAGAACACCCCACTAAGGCTTTCGGCCATTAACCAAAAAGGAGAACCAAAATGTTCTCATTATTTTCCTAAAGTGTAATTTAATTAACCTAGGAAAATTAGCAAGAGATAGAATTGTTTAGATCAAGGAAAATGGATTTAGAAATCAAATGATCCAAATGTATATTTCGGCCAACATGCCAAACCAAGAATTCATGATTTCCAACATCAATTCCACACCATTTTCAAGTATAAAGATGCAATATATGTTAAAAAGAATTTTTCTACAATGAGTTTTAAAGAAACAAATTGATTAGAATTAAGTTTAAGGACCTAAAATTTATGATTTTACTGTTAGAAATAAAATACAGTAACTTTTGAGAATTTCTAACATATAGCTCATGTTGTATTTTGAAGCATGTTAGTGGTTTTCAAAAGGATTAAATTATAGGGTTAAAATTTATTAAATAGAATTTTTATGGGAAAATTAGGAAACCATTAATATAATTTTATAAACAAAATACTGTCAATTTTTAGTAAAAATGGGCAAATAAGAGAGAAAAGATGTCCAAAAGACAGTATACGGTATGGAAAATATTTTACGTAGTTTAAACGTATTAATTATTATTTCTGTTTATTTAAACAGTAATTTTTAAGAGATTTGGACAGGAAAACGTATTAAAAACCTTACGCGATTGAGAAAACGTATTAAAAACCTTACGCGATTGAGAAAACGTATTAAAAACCTTACGCGATTGAGAAAAAGTGTTTAAAACTCTACGCAATTTTAAAAGCAGCAAAATATATTTACGCGATTTAAAAACGTTTGTAAAAATGACGAGATTATGAAAACGCGATAAAATTTCTACGTGATTGGCCAAAACAGTACTTTCTGTTTTTTTCTGCTGTCGGGCTATGAGGTGAACCCGTACAGGCTTTGGAACAGTATTTATCCGGTGGGACTTACTGTGTCTTTTTATTTTTTAGGATATCTTGGTGATTTGAGATTATGCCAGTTTTTGGTGGATTGGTTGACGAGGTGAATCACATCGTGTTGTCGATGCAATAAACGTAGTATGGTTCATTGTCTTTATGAACTTGGAGACGTTAGTGTACGGGATTCCATATATGGACAGTCGGTCGCTCCGCTGGGCCGTGGTAACCAATAGCACACTAATAGACTCGACACACACTATTTTTAATCGAGATCTTGTAAAGTCTAATAGTACATTGCCTGTAGTGCTACAACGTGGGACCGTGAACTACACCATGCCTTGGATGATGGATTCCATGTGACGTGGGGCTATAGATGCGACGTGTGACAACGCAATAGTTTGGTTGGGCAGCCGTGGTACTAATAGATTTTGCGAGTCATTCTCTCTCTGACATCTGTTTGTGTTTAGCTCCATGGAGTAGGATCGTGTCATATTATATATCTTGGATATTATTTTATTTTATCTGTTTATTTTATTTAGTTATTGTTATGATAATTTGTTTATTTCTTACTTTATTTTATCCATGATATTGTTTTATCTGTGATATTATATGTTGTTATGATACGATTCTGTTATTAAGAAATGTTATAGTTTTTCATATTGTATGAACTGTATATCTGTTATTTGTCGTTTTCTTATTTGTCATGTTTGTGATGATTTTAGTTTGTCTTACCTCTTTATTGTATGTGTTTTCTGTATATTTATTTTACGTGGTAAAGAGTTTGAGGAAGAGGAACAGCCTCTTGAGATTTTGTATCCTGAGGAGGAAGAGGAGCAGCAAGCCGAAGATCAATATGACGACCAAGAACCATCTGATCATCCATACCCATTAGACTGATTAGTTTGGGTATGGCGGTGCCAGGATTTTTGGGATTTGTGACACTCGAGTTTCATGGTGGATTGCTAGCTTGGCATCTGCGGGGAGACAGAGACTCAGTAACTTATGTGGGATGGCTGACTGTGTCTCTACGGCATAGGTTTGATGAAGAGCCAGTGATGACGACTACTGTGTTTCTGCACTTAGAGTTGCCTTTATCTCTTAGGCATCATTGGGGTGGTGTGGCCACTGAGCCTAGTGAGATGACTATCGTATCGACTGCGCGGTCTCGTTTCCGCCGAGTGTCGAGGCATCCTGGATATTTATCTTCTGATGAGTTTCCTGAGAGTGATCCATCAGAGGATTAAATGTTTATGATATATTTTTGGGCGCGTCTGCGTATGTATATATTGACTCTTTACAATTTTTGGTTTACTGTTTATGTTTAAATATTTGTAGTTATAGTTGTAAATTATTTGTATAACTTATAACTTGGACCATATGTATATTATGAGTAATGTTGTTTCTGTTTATTTTATGTTTCCGCGTTATTTTATTTAATAATATTCTGTTTAACAGGAATTATTTTACAACCCATATTATTATATAATAAGTGTTTTACAACTTGGGTAGATTTTATTTATATTTCTTTTATTTTCTTTATATATGTGACATCCCCACCCGGGTGTTACAATTTTCACTCATGGAAGTGCTACTTTAGAACTTGCTTTGATTCTTTTTTAGGCTACATTTTCACATGCATACGTAAATATGATTGAGGCATTTTGAAATAGCTACTTTGACCAAATAGTCATCCTTGTATATTTCCCCTTTTGTAACCCCTTTGAGCTTATTTGACTATTCCTTATTTTTAGCTCATTACATGCCTTCGAAAAAAAAGAGAAAAAAAGAGAAAAAAAGTTTTTACCCAACCTTAAGGAATAAGAGAGCTTTGAACTTGTTCTTGAACATGTGTGGGGGTGTGTGTGCAAAATGATAAAAAAAAACTAACCACCATTGCAATCAAAGGATTATTAGAATCTAGAATAAAGGTGGATGCTTGGAAACAACAGGAAGAAAAGGAGAAGGTTCAGGCCTAACAATGAATTCAATTCATTAATTTGGGATTGATCTTCAACAAAACATTAGTCTAATACTGGTTATTGTCCTTTATGATGAATGTTCTCAAACATCTTCTCCACTCTAACTGTACTATAATGCTCTTTTATTTTCTTTGGTATTTATCTTCTCATATCCATATTATCCCCTCTCCTTTACCATGACCCCATTACAACCTTGTATAAAGTCCTCTTGATTTTTGTATGCATGTGTTTTGAGTAGCGGAGAAGTAGAAGATAAGCAAGCTTATGGTAGTGCAATTGTTCATGGATTGAATAGAGTGAAATATTTACCTTTTAAACACTTGAGAGAATGAGAGTGAATTCTGTGAGGATTTATCATTCTTGATTCATTCTTTTCAACTAAAGTTTTTTTGCTTGTTGGTTTGAGATGTGAAGAAATGTTACCTCATTAATGCTTTGATCCCTTGAATTTTTGGTTGCTCTTCTTGTTTCATCGAGTCTTTTAGAGTTTTTAGCTTTTGAGTTTGTGTCATTTTTCTTTGTTTCCTAGCTTTGGTCTTATATGTTTTGCTCAGGAGTGCAAAAAGCTAAGTGTGGGGGAATTTGATAATCACATATTTTATACATTAATAAACCCTCATTTTAAGTCCTATACACTCTCCATGTACTTAATTGATTAAGCTTGGTTATGTTTTGTAAGTTTGGACTCAAATTGGACTTAATTGATTTTTTGAGCAGTATTTTGGTCTTACATTATTTCTGTATTTTGGCCATATCTTGAGTTCTAAAAGTGTGATAATTATATATCTTACCTTGTAGGAAAGATAAGAAAGAGCTCTACAACTTTCATGAAGAGCTCTAGGGCTCAATCGGACATCTAGTAGAGCTAAATGGGCTTGGAAGTCAGAGCACGGGTTTTGTGACTAGAACCTGAACAGTGTGTAGTAATCAAGAATAACTCGGGCTGTAGGAACTTCCTCGGGCTGAAATTTGGATACTTGAAAGTTAAGACCCATATCTACAACTTTCATGCAGAACACAAAACTCAGATCGGACTCCTTGAAGGTGATATTGGGCTTTGAAGTCATAATAGAGGTGCTATACTTGGGCCTAAACTCTGTTCAGTAATTGGGTCATATCTCGGGTTATAGGTGGCCTTTGGAGATGAAACCGGTGCCATTGAAAAGATAAGACAAAATTCTACAACTTTCACAAAGACCATTTGCCATCATCTGGCGTCATCCACGAGATCAAAGCTGAATGATTTCAGAGACAAAGAATCTCACAAATTTTCCACTCATCAACTCACTATTTGGCATTTTCCACTCATCCACCCACTCATCCACCTACTCTTAATCAGCTCCCTTATCATTTTGTATCCCTTATCCTCTATAAAAGGCACCATTGGCTGATCATTTAGTACTCTTGGTGTTAGGCTTAGTTTTTAGAAGTTATGGTCATACTTGCTTATTATTTTCCTTTGTTGTAATTTTCTCTTGCTCTAAATTGAAGCTATGTTCATCTTTCTCTTCTTCTCTCTTTCTTTCTTCTTGCTTATGGGTAACTAAATCTTCATCTTGTTTGGGTGAAAGAGTGAAGCTCTTGGTAATGAAATAAGGTTATATTATTCTATTTCTTGTGCTTAAATGATATATTATCAAGTGGACATTATATGTGTTGTATTTTGTTTCCAATCAATTTAGAAACCTTCTTTGTATAATGGAGATCTTGATTTATTGTAGACAAGAGGATTGGCACAGTAAATGCTTGAACTTATTTACAAATGTTGGTAGATAATTAAAGGAATAATAATATGATTGTATATATAATTGAACTTTGAATGTTATATTTTTCGATTGGAACTTCCTTTATGTGTAGATTTCAATTGAGTTATAAAGAGAAATAATCTTGCCATTAATTTATTACTAAGTGTGGATCTCCTAACCCAAGCAAATTCTTTTTCATCTGTGAACAACTTTTATTGCCTTTGGTGTTGTGTCAAATCTTTTTCTTACCTCAAATAATTTCTCTTCATCAATTCCCTGTGGATCGACCTCTGACTCCCGAGAATTTATTACTTGAGACAACCTGCACTTGGGTTTGCATCCTTTAATCCCGCATCAAGTTTTTGGCGCCATTGTTGGGGACTTGATTTGAAGTTTTAATTTATTGAAGTTCTCTTTCTTTAAGTATATTTCATCATCTTGTATATTCATCATCTGGTATATTCTATCTCTACTTTTTTAATTTACGAACTTACTAACTTTCTAACTTACTAACTTGCTAACATACTAACTTTCTAATTTTTAATTTATGTCATTTATTTTTGCTTACTAACTTTTACTTTATGCTCTCTAACTTTTAATTTATGTCATTTATTTTCTGCTCTCTAACTTTTTAAATTCTGTTATTTATTATTGCTTTCTAACATAATGAAATAATCTTTCTTCTTCTCTTCTCTTTTGCCGGCTCTGGTGGGGCTCTGCCTCTCTCCGATTTTCATGTTTTAAATTTATTTTATGCAATTTACTTTCTGCACTTTACTTTTTGCACTTTATTTTCTATATTTTATTTTCTACACTTTCTAACTTACTAATTATTAACTCTCTAATTATCTAACTTTTTAATTTATCAGTTATCTAACTTTTTACTTGTTAATATTTATTGGGTGGTTAGTTTATACCACATCCTTATTAATATTTAATGGCTAGTGTAAACCGCCGACTTGTACATTATTTTTTCTATTTTAAGTCATTTATTTATGCTTAATTGGTATCGTGATTTACATTATGGTCGTTTAGTTAAAATTAATCCTGGTACTTTATATATTGATTTGTTTGAATCACAATCGCGCACAATTGACACAACAGCTGAAAATAATAGTGTACATGGTGAACATGAAAATCAACCGTTGCAAACCATGCGTGAATATTTGCAACCACCTCGAAATTCTTGTCCATCATGTTTTATCTTTCCACTTAATGCCAATAGTTTTAGATTCAAGCTAGGTATGATTTCTTTACTTCCTAATTTTCATGGTTTAGAATCTAAAAGCCCATATTTATATCTGAAAGAATTTGAGGAAGTATGTATTGCTTTCAATGACCAAAATTGCACTGAAGAGATTGTTAAGCTTAAATTGTTTCCTTTTTCTTTAAAAGATAAAGCAAAAACTTGGCTTAACACTTTGAAACCAAGATCAATTGGCACATGGCAAGAAATGTAAGGTGAGTTCTTAAAGAAATTTTTTCTAACACATAAAACTAATGCTATGAAAAGACAAATCCAAATTTTTTTCCAAAATTCAAACGAAGCATATTTTCAATGTTGGGAACGGTTTAAAGATTTGTTAAATTTTTGCCCACATCATGGTTTTGAAAAATGGCGCACTATAAGCTTTTTTTTACGAAGGTTTAACACTTGAAACTAAACAATTTGTGGAAACAATGTGCAATGATGAGTTTCTTGATAAAGAACCTGATGAAGCTTTAGACTATTTAAACCAGTTGGCTGAAAATTCTCAATCTTATCGTAGTACTAATCCTCTTGAAAATTCAATTAGACCTAACCTTGAAAGTGCTATGATGGGATATAATTATATTTAAAAGTTTTAACCCAAGTGTAGGTTGTCTCAAGTAATAAATTCTCGGGAGTCCGAGGTCGATCCACAGGAAATTGATGAAGGGAAACTAATTAATTGAGGTAAAGAGAAGATTTGTCACAAAATTATAGATGATATAAGTTGTTTACAATAAGAAGGATTTGCTTGGGTTAGGGGATCCACTCTTGGTAATAAATTAAAAATAAGATTATTTCGTTTTATAACTCAATTGAAATCATGCATATTGAAGATTCCAATCGGAAGATTTAACATTTAAAGTTCAATCATGTAATCATATTATGATTCCAATAATTATCTACTAATACTTGTAAATCGTCAAAAGCATCCAATGTGCCAATCCTATTGTCTACAATGGATCAAGATATTCATTATACAAGAAGAGTTTCTAAATTAATTGAAAATAACATACAACACATATTATATTTGCTTAATAATATATCATTTAAGTACAAGCAAGAAATTAATCTAACATTAATTTATTACTAAGAGCTTCACCTTTTTACCCAAGTAAGATGAAAATTTAGTTACACATGAGAAAGAAGAAAGGAAAATGAAAAGGAAAAGAACGAACAGAACGTCTGCTCCTCGAACGCTGAACCCTTCTTCCGCACGTCGATTGCCTATTTATAGGCAATTTTGCTACAGTGCTACAGTGACTTGCTACAGTACGCTACAGTACGATTGCTGACATCATCTATGACATCATCATGCTACAGTGATTGCTATAGTGACGATTGCTGACATCATCCATGACATCATCATGCTACAGTGACTGCTACAGTGACGATTGCTGACATTATCCATGACATCATCATGCTATAGTACTTGCTACAGTACTTGTTTTTTTTTAAAGAAAATTTTCTATGCAATCACCTTCATTCTTCAATCATTTGCATTTACCTAACAAAAATACATAAAAATACATAATTACAACATAATTTAAAATACTAAAATTATAACAAAACTCAAGAACAAACCCAATTAAAAAGATTAAAAAGAATGAAAAATACACACAACGAACCGTAAAAATTATAAGTTTTGCAGGTTCATCACACCCCCACACTTGAGTTTTTGCACTCCTGGGCAAAATATATAAGACCAAAGCTAGGAAATGACACCGAACTAAAAAAAACTAAAAACTCTAAAAGATTTAATGAAACAAGAAGAGCAACTAGTCATTCAAGGGAACAAAACATTTTTTTTAATATTTCTTCACATCTCAAACCATTAAGCAAGGAAACTTCAGTTAAAAAGAACGAATCAAGAATGAAAGATCCTCACAGGATTTACTCTCAATCCCTCTAGTGTTTAAAATGGTAGATATTTCACTCAATTCAACCCATGAAAAATTTCACTACCATAAGCTTGCTTATCTTCTACTTCTCCACTACTTAGAACACATGCACACAAAAATCAAGAGGACTTTATTCAAGGTTATAACAGGGTCATGGTAAAGGAAAATGGATAATATGGACATGAGAAGATAAATACCAAAGAGAATAAAAGAGCATTATGGTACAGTTAGAGTGGAAAAGATATTTGAGAATATTCATCAATAAGGACAATGACCAATATTTGACTAATGTTTTGTTGAAGATTAATCCCTAAATTGATGAGTTGAATTCATTTTTAGGCATAAACCTTCTCCTTCTCTTCCTGTTATTTCTAAGCATCTATCTTTATTCTAAATATGGATATGTCACATAGTGTATCAGATGGTCAGCTTTTTTTTCATTTTTTTCTTTTTCTTTCTTCTCTTTTTTTTCTCTTTTTTTTTAATTAATTTTTTTTAGGGCACGTAATAAGCTAAAAACAAGAACTGACCAAGTAAACTCAAAGGGGTTATACAAGGGAAAATATACAAGGATGGCTATTTGGTCAAAGTAGCTATTTTAAAATGCCTCAATCATATTTATGTATGCATGTGAAAATGTAGCCTCAAAAAGAATCAAAGCAAGTTCTAGAGTAACAATTTCACGAGTGAAAATCACACAAGAAAGAAGAGAATGGTACAAGTGTTCAATCCATTCATCAATAGGCTCAAAATCTCACAGGGCATATTTCTATCATTCTCAATTAACCAATTTAACATTCAAATCCAAGCATGTGATTTTTAAGAAAGAAGAAAATTTAATCAATCTTGGTATGATCTCTGAATTTCAATTGCTTAAAAGGATGTGAAAGTGCATTCATTTAATTTTTTTTTCTTTTTTTTTCAAAGGAATTTAAAAGACAAAAACTTTGTTACTTCTACAAATTAATACTAGTTAAATACTACTAAAAACTCCTTACTCTGCCACTAATTAGGATGCATCTCAAGAGTAAATCACCGCAAGGGCAAAACTACTCCTTACTCTTCCATCCCTAACTGGTTTAGCTATTAGAAAATTGCTGACAAACATATAAACACTTTAAAAAAATATCAAACATTTTTTTTAAAAAAAATTTTAAACAATTTTTTTTCTTTTACACAATTATTCACATAGCAATTATTCACACTATCCTTCCCCCTAATCAGATCAAAACATTGTCCTCAATGTTAAAACATAGAAGAGTAAAGGATAGAATATAGTACCTGTCAGAGAAATCCGACGCAAATTTAAATAGAAACAAAGTACCAAAGATAAAGAAAAGTTATAGATGACGTATCAAATCTGGCTTGCGTTTCATGTTGCTTCCTTCACTGCTTCCTTCTTTTTTTTTCTTTTTCCTTTCTTTTTTTTTTGGCCGACACTATTTACATCCCCATACAAAGGCTCCGAAATCTGGGAGGCACTTAAGCCGACTCAATAAAAATACAAACGAAATACTAAAAACTTACCTTAGCTTTGGTAGACAGGATCTTCTACCAAAGTCTCGACTACATCTGGATCTTTCAACTCAAGTTATGGCTTCAATCTAGCACGACCATTTACCTTCCTCCAATTTAATTTCATGAGAACAAACCAGGGGATGACCACATTTTTTATCAGGAAAACTCCAACCTTTATTAAACAACTTTTTAAACTTTGGATTCCATCCCTGAATGTCTTGATCCTGAGTTAAATAAAAGTTAGTACAATTATCAAATACATTAGATGGATTACTAATAAAATTAAACTCAGAATTAACAAGAAGATTCTTATGGGGATCATAATCAAAGGTTGTAGAAAGTCCCTTCTCCATGATTGAGTCAATCATGTATGTTTGGTGACCCTTGTCATTATTTTCTGGCTTAACCGGATTCTTTGTCACCTCAGGTTCCTTGGGTAGTTTGACATCACTACTATCTGGATTCTTTTCTACATTCTCTAGCTCATTCACACTCAAGGAGTTCATCATTCTAGACACTTGGCTCTTTATCTCCTTACTTTCTTCAACAACATCTTTGGGATTTAGTTGAGGTTGAGAAAAAAAATTTTCTTTCTCGTGAATGGTGAATGCAGAAGCAAGTTTAGCAAGAGTGTCTTTTATGTCAATCATGGTTTGATTGTTTTGTTCATTAATGACCTCTTGTTTTTCTATAAATGCATGCAGTGTTTCTTCAAGGTTTTTCCTATATTGTGAGACATAAGGTGCATATCCTTGAAAATTTTGAGAGTCTTGTTGTGCCTGAGGAGGTGGTGGTTGCACAAATTGTGACTGAGTATTGTTCCTCCAGCTGAAGTTAGGGTGATTTTTTCATCCTGGATTATAAGAATTTGAAAAAGAAGAGGTGAATGGCTTTTTAAAATTGTTCATTGCATTTACTTGTTCATGCACAACTTCTTTAAAAATAGGAATATTAGGACATTCATTTGTCAAGTCTCCTAATTCATCACAAATGCCACAAATATCTTCACTTTGCACAGATTTGATTTCTTTTACTTTTCTTAATTCCATGGCTTCAATCTTTTTAGCCAAACTAGCATACTTTGCATTTAGATCTTCTTCTTGACTAAGATGGTATTTTCCTTTTCCTGCATTTGCAAGGTTATATCTAATTGAATTTTCAGAAGGATTAGTTTCATGCCAAGATTGAGAATTTTCAGCCAACTGGTCTAAATAATCTAAAGCTTCATCAGGTTCTTTATCAAGAAACTCACCATTACACATCGTTTCCACAAATTGTTTAGTTTCAGGTGTTAAACCTTCATAAAAGAAGCTTATAGTCCGCCATTTTTCAAAACCATGATGTGGGCAAGAATTTAACAAATCTGTAAAACGTTCCCAACTTTGAAAATACGTTTCATTTGAATTTTGGGAAAAATTTTGGATTTGTCTTTTCAAAGCATTGGTTTTATGTGTTGGAAAAAATTTCTTTAAAAACTCACCTTGCATTTCTTGCCATGTGCCAATTGATCTTGGTTTCAAAGTGTTAAACCAAGTTTTTGCTTTATCTTTCAAAGAAAAAGGAAACAGTTTAAACATAACAGTCTCTTCAGTGCAATTTTGATCATTGAAAGCAATACAGACTTCTTCAAATTCTTTTAGATGAAAATATGAGCTTTCATTTTCTAAACCATGAAAATTGGGCAGTAAAGAAATCATACCTGGCTTAAATATAAAATTATTAGCATTAAGTGGAAAGATAAAACATGATGGACTAGAATTTCAAGGTGGTTGCAAATATGCACGCATAGTTCGCAATGGTTGATTTCTTTGTTCATCATGTATACTTTCAAATTCAGCCATTGTGTTAATTGTGTGTGATTGTGATTCAAATAAATCAATATATAAATTATTAGAATTAATTTTAACCAAACGTGCAGAATTTGAATCACGATACCAGTTAAGCATAAATAAGTGACATAAAAATAAAAATAATATACAAGTAGGTGGTATACACCGACCATTAAATATTAAGTAGGATGTGGTATAAACCAGCCACCCAAAAATAAAAAATAAAAATGACAGAATTTAAAAGTTAGATTGCAGAAAAAATAAATGAATAAAAAAAATAGGCGGTATACACCGGCTACTTAAATAGTAAAAAGGATGGGGTAATAAACCAGCCACCAAATAAAAAAAATGCAAAAAAATAAATTACAGTAAAATAAAAGGGAGAGTTACCCCACTGAGTTAGTGCGTAAAAATAAAAGGGAGAATTAACCCCACTGGACAAGAAAATAAAAGGGAGAATTACCCTCACTGAATAAGAAAATAAAAGGGAATTTTTTTTTTAAATTTTTTTTATTTTTTTATTATTCACTATTCACTATTTACTATTTACTATTTACTATTTACTATTTATATTACTATTCATATAAAAAAATAATAATAATACTAGTTAGTATGTTAGTAAATAAATAAATAAAAATGAAAAGAGTAGAGGAAGAATATACCTGATAGTGAAGTTTACTTACAGAAAAGAGAACCTCAATATATTAGAACTTCAAATCAAGTCCCCGGCAACGGCGCCAAAAACTTGATGGGATATAATTATATTTAAAAGTTTTAACCCAAGTGTAGGTTGTCTCAAGTAATAAATTCTCGGGAGTCCGAGGTCGATCCACAGGGAATTGATGAAGGGAAACTAATTAATTGAGGTAAAGAGAAGATTTGTCACAAAATTAAAGATGATATAAGTTGTTTACAATAAGAAGGATTTGCTTGGGTTAGGGGATCCACTCTTGGTAATAAATTAAAAATAAGATTATTTCGTTTTATAACTCAATTGAAATCATGCATATTGAAGATTCCAATCGGAAGATTTAACATTCAAAGTTCAATCATGTAATCATATTATGATTCCAATAATTATCTACTAATACTTGTAAATCGTCAAAAGCATTATTGTCTACAATGGATCAAGATATTCATTATACAAGAAGAGTTTCTAAATTAATTGAAAACAACATACAACACATATTATATTTGCTTAATAATATATCATTTAAGTACAAGCAAGAAATTAATCTAACATTAATTTATTACCAAGAGCTTCACCCTTTTACCCAAGCAAGATGAAAATTTAGTTACACATGAGAAAGAAGAAATGAAAATGAAAAGGAAAAGAACAGAACAGAACGTTTGCTCCTCGAACGCTGAACCCTTCTTCCGCACGTCGATTGCCTATTTATAGGCAATTTTGCTACAGTGCTACAGTGACTTGCTACAGTACGCTACAGTATGATTGCTGACATCATCCATGACATCATCATGCTACAGTGACAATTGCTGACATCATCCATGACATCATCATGCTACAATACTTGCTACAATACTTGTTTTTTTTTTAAGAAAATTTTCTATGCAATCACCTCCATTCTTCAATCCTTTGCATTTACCTAACAAAAATACATAAAAATACATAATTACAACATAATTTAAAATACTAAAATTATAACAAAACTCAAGAACAAACCCAATTAAAAAGATTAAAAAGAATGAAAAATACACACAATGAACCGTAAAAATTATAAGTTTTACAGGTTCATCATGCTAATAAAGGAAAATATCACCTTAGTCAAGAGGAAGATCTAAATGCTAGGTTTTCCAGTTTGCCTAGAAAATTTGAAGCAATGGAATTAGGAAAAGCAAAAGAAATCAAATTTGTGTAAAATGAAGAAATTTGTGGCATTTGTGATGACTTAGGACACTCAACACATGAATGTCCTAAGATTCCTATTTTTAAAGAAGTTGTACATGAGCAAGTAAATGCAATGAATAATTTTAAAAAGCCATTTAGTTCTTATTTGTCAAATACATATAATCCGGGATGGAGAAATCACCCGAATTTCAGCTAAAGGAATAATAATCATTCACAATTCGTGCAACCACCACCTCCTCAAGCACAATAGGACTCTCAAAATTCTCAAGGATATGTACCTTATGTCCCACCATATAGGAAAAACCTTGAAGAAACATTGCATGCATTCATAGAAAAGCAAGAGGCCATTAATAAACAAAACAATCAGACTATGATTGACATAAAAAAAACTCTTGCTAAATTTTCTTCTGCACTCACCATTCACGAGAAAGGAAAATTTCTTTCTCAACCTCAACTAAATCCCAAGGATCAGTACAGTCTAAATGAGGGGAGTTCAGAAAATCAACAAATAGACCAAGTCAAGTCAGTGATAACTCTTAAGAGTGGAAAGGTTGTTGAAAAATAAATTCTCGAACCTTATGAGAAAGAAGATGAACCAATTCCTCAAGAAAATGAAGAAGTTGACCAAAAAGAGACCAAACTCTCGTTTGCACCCTCATTTCCTCAAGCATTAAACAATTCAAGAAAATTGAACCATAACACTGAAATTTTTGAAATTTTGAAACAAGTGAAGGTCAATATTCCTCTGTTAGATGCTATCAAACAAATTCCTTCTTATGCCAAATATTTGAAGGACTTGTGCATTGTTAAAAGAAAACTAAATGTGAAAAAGAAAGCATTTTTGGATGTACAGGTAAACTCCATTCTTCAGAATAATAATGCGTTGAAATATAAAGACCCTGCTTGTCCTACAGTTTCATGCATTATTAGATAACATAAAATTGAAAAAGTTTTACCTGATCTTGGGGCTAGTGTCAATTTGCTTCCATATTTAGTTTATCAGTAACTCAATTTGGGTGAGTTAAAACTAACTTCTGTAACTCTTCTACTTACCGATAGATCAATTAAAATTCCAAGAAGAATAGTGGAAGATGTGTTGGTTCAAGTTGATAAATTCATATATCCTGCGGATTTTATTATCTTGGATACTGAACCTATGGTTGATAGTTGCAAGTTAATTCCTGCTATTTTAGGTCGTCCATTTTTTGCAACATTTAATGCTTTAATAAATTACAGAAATGGAGTGGTGAATCTAACATTTGGAAACTTGGTACTAGAGCTCAATGTTTTTAATATGTGCAAGCAACCACAGGAAGTCCTTGGTGAAAAGGAGGAAGTTGAAGGAATTAAAGCCATTATAGATGATCATCTTCAAATAATGAGTTCTTCTGACCCATTAAAAATTTGTTTAGTCAATTCATTTGATTCAGGCATGCAATTAGAAGATGATATCTCTGAAATATGTTCTTTGCTTGATTGTACACAGGTAATGGAGTACAAGGGATGGAAGCCAAGAATTGAAGGGCTAAAACCCATGAATGATAATACCCATGAAGAAGTACCCACACCAGAACTAAAGTCATTACCTGCTAGGTTGAAGTACACATTTTTGGGAGAAGAGCAAAGCTTTCCAGTTGATGTTACGAGCCCAAATGTGAGCTCTCCAGGATCCAAACCCACGATGGAAACTCACGATGGTTTCTTCTTTTTCCTTTCTTCGAATAAACAGACGTGAGCGTCTACTGCACTGGTGACACTCAGTGTAAAGATATGCCACTACTGCACTCATGACGCGCAATATAAAGATACGCCATGAAAATTGTACGTAAAGATATATCATCATTTGGTATTATATTTCTTTTATCTTTGTATGATTTTGTTGTATTTTGATTTTGGAGAGATGATCCTTTGAGCAGGGTCCTTCAGGTGTTTCTAGACTTCTTTACCCCGATGGTTTTCTTGAAGTAAAAACAAAAACAAAAACAAAAAAAATTAAAAATTAAAAGAAAAAGATTTTATGTTTCTTAATTTCAAACTTTTATGACAACAGTCAACCTAACCTTATAGGTGCTATTATTACCCTTTTCATTCTTTTTTCCTATTTAAACACTCCATTTTCTCTACTTTCTTCTAACTCAAAATCATTCAAAGGGAAGGTGAGTATAGAAATGAAAGGAGTTTCTGTTCGTCAACTTAAAAATATTTGTATATTTTGTGGGTCTAAGTATGGGAAGGGTTTAGAGTTTGTAAACACAGCTACCACTCTTGGTCGATCACTTGCTACGAGAAATATTCATCTTATATATGGGGGAGGTTGTCGTGGGTTAATGGGGGTTGTAGCACTTGCTGCATATATAGGAGGTAGTTAGGTTTTAGGTGTCATTCCTGGACCTTTAGCTCAATAGAATATCATTGGAAAGACAATTGGGGAGGAACTTAAGGTATCACCAATGCATAAACGAATGAAGATAATGCTTGACAACTCTGATGCATCATTGCCTTACCAGGTGATTTTTGTAACGCCCCAATTTTTAGAAAATATTCTGAATGTACTGTTTTCTGTTTTTCATGCTTTTGTATGAATGACCGTTGTGTCCCTATTTTTCTGTTCTCGATTTCTGTATGAAAACAATTACGATAATACAGGTTCAAATTTTATTTGATCGTTTTACGTAATTTGTTTCGAGACAGTAAAATAAAAATTTTTCTGAGCTACTGTATTAATTTTTTTGAAAGATATACAGCTAAATAATACTGCTGGATATTTTATTTGAACGTTTTGGATAATTACCTACGTTGTGGGAAAAACGGAAAATGACCGTTACGTCCCGAACGTACTGTTTTCTCTGTTTTTGTCTGCTTTTTAATTGTTTTCTTCTTGAATTAATGCCGAAAAATACCGTCTGTGATTTTATATGAACTTTTTGTGTGATTTGCTCCGAGCGGAAAATAATATATTCCTAGAGGCGGGAAAAATCTTATTTGATTATTTAGAATTGGGGATCTTACTTAACCCGATTCTGAATGAGTCTAAAAATAATCTTTTAATTTTTAGGATTTAATCACAAATAAAATAATTTTATATTATTATAATATTATTTTATTAGTCAAGATGTTTTAGTGACAAGTGGACCCTAAAATATTTTGCGGGACCCACAATTAGCGTAACGGTTAGATCGGTAGCTTAATTAATCACCGTAAGTTTGTAGAACTTTCCGCAACAGTGACTCACTAGGTGACTCGTGAAAAATTAAATACACAGTGTGACTCAGCATGTGAGTCACCATAAGCTAACCAATGAGAAGAAAGCTTGCTTACCAAGGTTTAATCTTAGCCTTTGATTCATCCAATGGCTTGGATGAAGCCAAGCAAGGTGCCCACCTTGCACCCCACTTGAAGTCCACGGCCAAGAGGGCTTTGGTGACCAAAATATCACTTTGTCTTCATCACTTTCTCTCTTCTCTCTCATCAAGAACCCTAGCCACCATTCTTGCCCATTTTCTCCACCATATTCGGCCAAGACACAAACTACACCATCCAACCATCCAAAAATTTTTCTAACCAAGTTTCCTTAATCTAAACACCATTCTAAGAACCTTTGTAGTTGGGAGTTTCTTCAAATTCTTCCATCTAAGGCTTGGAAACCAACCTTGGAAGTTTTACCTAGAAGGTGAAATTTCATACTTTTCTTTTCTCTCTTCTTTTTCAAAGTTCTAAGCCATGATTCTTCCATGGTTTAGCTTCTTTTTCATGGTTAGTAACATTTAGGTTTTGTTTAAAAATTTTAGGTGTTTGGTGGAGTGAAAACCGTGACCTAAGGAGGTGAGAAAGCAAGTTTTTGTCTTCATTTAAGGTAAGAGGAAGACAATTCTTATCATCCCTTGATGGTGGTAAGAAGGTGGATTGTTTGTAGAATCCATAAGGATTCGGTTGTGGTGTGTTCATTGATGTGTGTTTGTTAATTTTGTGTTTGCTAGTAGCTTAAGTGTTAAGTGTTAGTAGCTTTCTTATTTGGTAATTGTAATAATCTTGCATGTCTAATAGCTTTTGATTGTATGTCTATAAGCTTTAAATTAGGTTTATGTGTTAGAAATATTTTGCATGTGTTAGAAATATTTTGCATGTGTTAGAGATATAAATGCATGTGTTAGAAATTGTATGATAAGTCATAGGATGTGAATAACATGTGTAAGTTTGCATGAGTGTTCCAAAGAACACAATCCAATAGCTCACGGCAATGACAAGTTTGGAGGACCAAAATGTTCTCTTGATTTTTCCTAAAGTGTAGCTTAATTAACCTAGGAGAATCAAGAAAGTTTCTAATTGATTTGATCAAAGGAAAATGCATTTAGAAATCAAATGGTACAAACTTAGTATTTTGGGGCCAACATGCCTAAAGGATTAAATTGATTATAGATAATTATTTTCTAAAATGATTTAATGAACTTAGACTATAGAATACATTTGATATGATTTAAAAGGTGAAAGACATTTTGGAAATCAAATGCAAAAGTTTTATAAAATTCGGCCAACATGCCACTATAGGAATTCATGATTTTAAAAACTTGTTTCTAAACCTTTTTCAATTAAAAAGAAACAATACAAGTTAAGAAGAAATTTTCTATAATGATTTATGAAGGAACCAATTGATTAGAAGTAAGTTTAAAAGGTTAAAATTCATAATTTTATCATTAGAAAGGAAATACAAGAATGTTAAGAAATTTTCTAACATATAGCTCACTTTTGGTTTTGAAGCATGTTAGAGATTTCAAAAAGTATTTAATGAAATGGTTAAAAATTTAGGTAAATAGAAATTTTATGGAAAATTTAGAAAACCATTATTATAAGTTTCTAAACAAAATACTGTCAATTTTTAGTAAAAATGAACCTATAGGATAGTCAAAATATCCTAATGACAGTATACGGTATGAAAAATTATTCTACGTAGTTTAAAGGTACTAAATATTAATTCTATCTGTTTAAACAGTAATTTTAAAGGCATTCGAATAAGAAAATGATTTAAAAATTCTACGCGATTGAGAAAACGTATTAAAAATGCTACGCGATTTTAAAAACGAGAAAAATATCTTTACCCGATTTTTAAACGTTTGTAAAAACGACGAGATTTCAAAAACGCGATAAAATTTCTACGCGATTGACCGTTACTATATTTAATTTTCACTGTCGGGAAAATGTGAACCCGTACAGGCTTGTGAGGTTATTTCGCTGTCGGGAAAATGTGAACCCGTACAGGCTTTTTGTCATTGTGGACATATTTTTATCTTGAGGGCATTTTTCGTAATTTCATATATTTGGAATTATGTTTTGTCTTTATGCCAATTTTTGGTGTTTTGGTTGACGAGACGAATCACATCGTGTTGTCGATGCGATAAGTGTAGTGTTGTTTATTGTTCTAATAAACTTGGAGACTTTAGTGTACGGGATCCCACATGTGGACAGTTGGTAGCTCCGCTGGGCCGTGGTAAACCGATAGCACACTAATGTACTCGACATTCACTATATTTAATCGAGGTTTGTAAAGTCTAGTAATACATTGCCTATAGTGCCACAACGGGAGACTGTGAACTATACTACGCCTGGATGGTAGATTCCCAGTGTCGTAGGCTATTGACGCAACGTGTGATCGCGTAATAGTTGGTTGGGCAGCCGTGGTACTAATAGATTTTGCAAGTCATTCTCTCTGATATCTGTTTGGGTATAGCTCCATGGAGTAGGGTTGTGTTTTGGTATATTTGATTTTATCTTGGATAATATTCCATTTTTCTCTATTTATCTTTATCTGGTAATATCTTGGATATTTTTACATTTTCTCTATTTATATTTATCTGATAATTTTTATGTTAGTTATCTATTTCTTATCTTATCTTATCTGTGAGATTGATTTATCTGTGTGATTTTCTCTATTTGTGATCTGTCTATGATGTTCTGAAACCCTAGGATATTTAATATGTATTATCTTGTTATAGCTTCTTCATATTGTATGAACTGTGTAATTGTTATTTGTCGTCTTCTTGTTTGCCATGTTGCGATGATTTTATGTTGTCTTACCTCTTTATTGTATGTGTCTATTGTCTATTTATTTTTATACGGTAAAGAGTTTGAAGAGGAAGAGGAGGAACAACCTCTTGAGATCGTGTACCCGAGGAAGAAGAGGGAGATCGCGAGACCGACGATCAGTTTTACGAGCAAGAACCATCCGATCATCCATACCCTCTGGATTGATTGTGTGGGGGATGGCGACGCCTGCATGTTTGGGGTTCGTAGAGCTGGTATTCCATGGAGGCGATTTGGCTTGGCATTTACGAGGAGATCGTGCTTCTGTTACCTATGCTGGACGTATGACTGTGATTCTACGTCATCAGTTTGATGGAGATCCGATTTCGACGACGACGCTTTTTCTGCATTTAGAGTTACCCTTATCCATTAGGCGTTATTGGGGTGCTGAAAACCCTGAGCCTAGTGAGATAAGCATCGTGTCGACTGCGCGATCCCGTTATCGCCGTATGTCGGGACATCAGGGATATTTATCTCCTGATGATCATTTTCACACCGAGAGTGATCCATCGGAGGAATAGATAGTCATGATGTTTTTTTTTTTGGCGCGTCAGCGTATGTCTCGTATATATTAACTCTTTTATTGCTTTCTTTTGTTTTTTTGTTTAAATAATTGTAGTCTTAGTTGTAAATTATATGTACAGCTTATAACTTAACCATATGTATATTATTAGTGATGATGTTTTTTTTTATTTCGTATTTTCCGTGTTATCTTTATATTACATATTTCTGTCTATCGGAATTATTTTTACAACCCGTAATAATTTTAACAAATATTCCGCAACTTGGGTAGATTTTATTTCTATTTATTTTATTTTCTTTTATGTGTGACATCCTCCAAAGGGGTGTTACATTAGTTGGTATCAGAGCCCAAGTTAGAGTCTTTTGGGGTTGTGGTTGGAGTCTGTTTTTGTTTGTCTTTGTGTGATTCTCTCGTGATCTTTGTGATTTATATCCTTTTGGAAATATCTTAAAGGATGTATCCGACTTTGTTTTGTTATGTTTGAAGAAAGGAGATGGCTGGTAGAGGCGAGGACGTGCTAACGTAAATCGAGATGAGGATCCGATGTTGGTTGTTCTTGCCGAGGCTATGCGGAGATGGTCAAGTGATTACTCAAAAAATTTGAGAGCAAATTTCCCAACAAAGAAGATGCTACACGGTGATGCCCTAAATTTATCTGAATTTAGGCGTCATAATCCGCCACAATTTAGAGGCGAGGTGGATCCGGAGAAAACGAGTCGGTGGATGCAAGATTTAGAGAGAATATTTGAGGGGATGAGATGTACGGATGAAAAGAAAGTGACTTATGTTTGTTTTCATGCTTTGAGAGGAGATGCAGAACATTGGTGGAGAGGAATCCGCCGAGTGTTGCAAGCTGAAGGGACTGAGATCACTTGGGAAGTATTTTCTAATACTTTTCTGGATAAATATTTTCCTGCGAGTGCTAGGCATGCCAAGGAAATGGAATTTCTTGGGTTGCGACAGGGGAATATGACGGTGAATGAGTATGCCACAAAATTTGAGAGTTTATCTCAATTCTCAGATTATGCTCAGACACGACAAGATGATGTGTGGAGATGCAGGAAGTTTGAATCAGGTTTAAGGGTGGAACTGAAACGAGGAGTGGTATCTTTGAGGATGACTCAGTTTCATGCTTTAGTGGATGCTTGTGCTCGACTTGAAGAGTTAGAGCCATCTAGAGATCAAAGGAATCGGAATTTTGGACCGACAAGGTTCCAGAGAGGTGGAGGTAGTAATGCAAATCGGTTTCAGCGTAAGCCGTATACCAGGCCAACAGGAAGTCAATCTCAACGACCATCTGTTAGTGGAAATGCAAGTGGTAGTGGAGCTGGACAGAGGGTGGCGTTTACGCCAACGTGTTTTAAGTGCGGGAAGAAAGGTCATATTTCTCCCGAGTGTACAGTTAAAGGTGCGGTTTGTTTCAATTGTAAACAACCCGGGCACATAGCAAAGGATTGTCCACAAAGGAGAGAAAACCTGCTGTTCGGTATGTTAAAGCTAATCAGCAAAAATCTGGAAGTACTCAACCGAGATCTGGAGGACGAGTATATACAATGGTGGGATCTGAGATTTCTAAGTCTGATGATCTTATTCAGGGAGAAGGAGACATTGGAGGTAACCTTCTGACTGTCTTGTATGACTCGGGTGCTACACACTCTTTTATTGCATATGATTGTGTGGAAAGGTTGAAGTTGCCTATGTTTTCTCTGAATGTTATGTTAAATGTATCTACACCAACTGCTAAACCTGTAGTTACTTCTAAGATCTGTTTGGATTGTCCTATTGTTGTGAAGGACCGTTTGTTTTTGGTCGATTTGATTTGTTTGCCTCTTATTGAGATAGATGTAATCTTAGGGATGGACTGGTTATGTTCTAACCATATCCTTATAGATTGTGCGAAGAAAACTATAGTTTTTCCTAAGGAAGAAGAGTCTGGATTCTTAACCGCTGTTAAGGTCAAGTCTTTACTGAGAGATGGAGCGCAGGGATATCTGGTATTGTCTTCTCTAGAAGTTAAGAATGAGAAGGATGTGAATACTATTCCTGTTGTCAACGATTTTCCGGACGTTTTTCCTGAAGATGTACCTGGTTTACCGCCTGAGCGGGAGATCGAATTCTCAATTGATTTAGTACCGGGAACAGGTCCTATTTCAATTGCACCATATCGTATGTCGCCAGTAGAGTTGGAGGAGCTGAAAAAGCAATTGGTGGAATTGTTGGAGAAAGAATTTGTACGACCTAGTGTTTCCCCATGGGGTGCACCAGTACTTTTGGTCAAGAAGAAGGATGGAACGTCGCGACTTTGTGTGGACTATCGGCAGCTGAATAAGGTGACTATCAAGAATAAATATCCGCTTCCAAGAATCGACGATTTGATGGATCAATTGAGAGGAGCTGTGATATTTTCCAAGATAGATCTACGATCAGGTTATCACCAAATTCGTGTGAAAGGGGAGGATGTGCCGAAAACTGCTTTTCGAACTCGTTATGGACATTATGAGTATCAGGTAATGCCATTCGGGGTGACGAATGCTCCTGCTATATTTATGGATTATATGAATAGGATATTTCGTCCTTATCTAGACAGATTTGTCGTTGTCTTTATCGATGACATTCTGATCTATTCTAGATCGAAGAAAGAGCATGCTGAACATCTAAGTGTTATTCTTCAGATTTTGAGGGAGAAACAGTTGTATGCGAAGTTGTCTAAGTGTGAGTTCTGGTTGGAAGAAGTACAATTTCTTGGGCACGTAATTTCTAAAGAAGGTATAGCGGTGGACCCATCGAAAGTGGAGACTGTTTTACAGTGGGAGAGACCTAAGACAGTAACAGAAGTTCGAAGTTTTGTTGGACTTGCTGGTTATTATCGGAGATTTATCGAAGGTTTTTCCAAGATTGCTGGACCACTTACACAACTAACGAGGAAAAGTCAAGCTTTCGAATGGACGGAAGAGCGTGAAGCTAGTTTTCAAGAGTTGAAGAAGAGGTTAACAACTGCGCCGGTGTTAATCCTACCAGATTCGACGAGATCTTTCGATGTGTATTGTGACGCTTCTTATCAGGGACTAGGATGCGTGTTGATGCAAGACCGGAATGTGGTGGCGTATGCTTCTCGACAATTGAAGGTTCATGAAAAGAATTATCCTACGCATGATTTGGAATTGGCTGCGGTAGTTTTTGCTTTGAAGATATGGAGACACTTTCTCTATGGAGCAACGTTCAACATTTTTAGTGATCACAAGAGTTTGAAGTACTTGTACGACCAGAAGGAGCTAAATATGAGGCAGCGAAGGTGGTTGGAATTTTTGAACGATTACGATTTTCAACTTTTGTACCACCCTGGTAAAGCGAATGTCGTAGCCGATGCTTTGAGCAGGAAAATTATTAGTGTTTCTGCTCTAATGATCAAGGAAAAGGAACTCATTGAACAGTTTAGAGATGAGTGGTCGTTTGTTGAGTTGAAACCAGGGAAGATCTGTGTTAGCATGGTTACTATCTCGAGCGAGCTGATGGAAGACATAAAAGAAAAGCAAAATGCCGATAAATTTTTGCAAGGAATAAGGGAGCAAATAAAACAAGGCGAGACACTAGAGTTCAAGGAAGGAACTGATGGAATTCTGAGATTTCGGGGTAGAGTCTGTGTTCCTCGTAATCGAGAGTTGAGAAGATATATTGTGAAACATGCCCATACTAGTCTATTGAGTATGCATCCAGGTATAACAAAGATGTACCAAGACTTGAAGAAGTTATTCTGGTGGCATGGAATGAAGGGTGATGTAGTTAGATGCGTGTCAACTTGCCTAATTTGTCAAAAGTCGAAAGTTGAACACCAAAGACCAGCTGGGATGTTGCAACCATTATCGATTCCAGAATGGAAATGGGACAGCATTTCTATGGATTTCGTTACTGGTTTGCCAAAGACAAGGAGAGGTCATGACGCAATATGGGTTATAGTCGATAGGCTTACGAAATCGGCTCATTTCTTACCAATCAATATCAAATATTCATTGGAAAGATTAACCCAGTTGTACATCAGTGAAATTGTCAGACTACATGGTGTACCGACAAGTATAATTTCTGATCGTGATCCGAGGTTTACGTCAAGATTTTGGCGAAGTCTGCAAGAAGCTATGGGAACTAAGTTACGACTGAGTTCAGCGTATCATCCACAGACTGACGGTCAGACGAGAGAAACTATACAGTCTTTGGAGGATTTATTGCGTGCTTGTGTTTTGGAACAAAGGGGAAGTTGGGATGAATTTTTATCTTTGATAGAATTCACCTACAACAATAGTTTTCACGCGAGCATCGGAATGGCACCTTATGAAGCATTGTATGGAAGACGATGTCGAACGCCGTTATGCTGGTATCAAGATGGAGAAAGTATGACTGTTGGACCGGAGCTTGTACAGCAAACTACGGATAAAGTCAAGATGATACAAGAAAAGATGAGGACGACGCAAAGCAGACAAAAGAGTTACGCGGATAAGCGAAGACGACCTCTTGAGTTTGAGGAGGGTGAGCATGTGTTTCTGAGAGTTACTCCTACGACTGGTGTCGGAAGGGTAATTAAGTCTAAGAAGCTTACTCCTAAATTCATTGGACCATATCGATTATCGACGTATTGGTCCTGTAGCATATCGATTGCTTTGCCGCCTTTTCTATCCAATTTGCATGACGTGTTTCATGTGTCTCGATTACGGAAGTATATGCCGATCCGACACATGTTATACAACCGGATGATGTGCAATTAAAGGAGAATTTGACTTACGAAACTTTACCTGTCGGATAGAGGACGAGAAAGGTAAAGCAACTTCGAGGGAAGATGATCGAGCTGGTGAAGGTTATATGGAATGATGTGACGGGTGAAGCTACTTGGGAACTGGAAGATAAAATGAAGGATCAGTATCCTCATTTGTTCGGATGAACATCGAATTTCGAGGACGAAATTTTTATTTGTTGGGGAGTGTTGTAACGCCCCAATTTTTAGAAAATATTCTGAATGTACTGTTTTCTGTTTTTCATGCTTTTGTATGAATGACCGTTGTGTCCCTATTTTTCTGTTCTCGATTTCTGTATGAAAACAATTACGATAATACAGGTTCAAATTTTATTTGATCGTTTTACGTAATTTGTTTCGAGACAGTAAAATAAAAATTTTTCTGAGCTACTGTATTAATTTTTCTGAAAGATATACAGCTAAATAATACTGCTGGATATTTTATTTGAACGTTTTGGATAATTACCTACGTTGTGGGAAAAAACGGGAAAATGACCGTTACGTCCCGAACGTACTGTTTTCTCTGTTTTTGTCTGTTTTTAATTGTTTTCTTCTTGATTTAATGCCAGAAAATACTGTCTGTGATTTTATATGAACTTTTTGTGTGATTTGCTCCGAGGCAAAAATAATATATTCGGGCCGGGAAAATCTTATTTGATTATTTAGAATTGGGGGATCTTACTTAACCCGATTCTCGAATGAGTCTAAAAATAATCTTTTAATTTTTAGGATTTAATCACAAATAAAATAATTTTATATTATTATAATATTATTTTATTAGTCAAGTATGTTTTAGTGACAAATGGACCCTAAATATTTTGCGGGACCCACAATTAGCGAAAACGTTAGATCGGTAGCTTAATTAATCACCGTAAGTCGTAGAACTTTCCGAATCAGTGACTCACTAGTGACTCACAGAAAATTAAATACACAAGCAGTGACTCGGCATGTGAGTCACCATAAGCTAACCAATGAGAAGAAAGCTTGCTTACCAAGGTTTAATCTTAGCCTTTGATTCATCCAATGGCTTGGATGAAGCCAAGCAAGGTGCCCACCTTGCACCCCACTTGAAGTCCACGGCCAAGAGGGCTTTGGTGACCAAAATATCACTTTGTCTTCATCACTTTCTCTCTTCTCTCTCATCAAGAACCCTAGCCACCATTCTTGCCCATTTTCTCCACCATATTCGGCCAAGACACAAACTACACCATCCAACCATCCAAAAATTTTTAACCAAGTTTCCTTAATCTAAACACCATTCTAAGAACCTTTGTAGTTGGGAGTTTCTTCAAATTCTTCCATCTAAGGCTTGGAAACCAACCTTGGAAGTTTTACCTAGAAGGTGAAATTTCATACTTTTCTTTTCTCTCTTCTTTTTCAAAGTTCTAAGCCATGATTCTTCCATGGTTTAGCTTCTTTTTCATGGTTAGTAACATTTAGGTTTTGTTTAAAAATTTTAGGTGTTTGGTGGAGTGAAAACCGTGACCTAAGGAGGTGAGAAAGCAAGTTTTTGTCTTCATTTAAGGTAAGAGGAAGACAATTCTTATCATCCCTTGATGGTGGTAAGAAGGTGGATTGTTTGTAGAATCCATAAGGATTCGGTTGTGGTGTGTTCATTGATGTGTGTTTGTTAATTTTGTGTTTGCTAGTAGCTTAAGTGTTAAGTGTTAGTAGCTTTCTTATTTGGTAATTGTAATAATCTTGCATGTCTAATAACTTTTGATTGTATGTCTATAAGCTTTAAATTAGGTTTATGTGTTAGAAATATTTTGCATGTGTTAGAAATATTTTGCATGTGTTAGAGATATAAATGCATGTGTTAGAAATTGTATGATAAGTCATAGGATGTGAATAACATGTGTAAGTTTGCATGAGTGTTCCAAAGAACACAATCCAATAGCTCACGGCAATGACAAGTTTGGAGGACCAAAATGTTCTCTTGATTTTTCCTAAAGTGTAGCTTAATTAACCTAGGAGAATCAAGAAAGTTTCTAATTGATTTGATCAAAGGAAAATGCATTTAGAAATCAAATGGTACAAACTTAGTATTTTGGGGCCAACATGCCTAAAGGATTAAATTGATTATAGATAATTATTTTCTAAAATGATTTAATGAACTTAGACTATAGAATACATTTGATATGATTTAAAAGGTGAAAGACATTTTGGAAATCAAATGCAAAAGTTTTATAAAATTCGGCCAACATGCCACTATAGGAATTCATGATTTTAAAAACTTGTTTCTAAACCTTTTTCAATTAAAAAGAAACAATACAAGTTAAGAAGAAATTTTCTATAATGATTTATGAAGGAACCAATTGATTAGAAGTAAGTTTAAAAGGTTAAAATTCATAATTTTATCATTAGAAAGGAAATACAGTAATGTTAAGAAATTTTCTAACATATAGCTCACTTTTGGTTTTGAAGCATGTTAGAGATTTCAAAAAGTATTTAATGAAATGGTTAAAAATTTAGGTAAATAGAAATTTTATGGAAAATTTAGAAAACCATTATTATAAGTTTCTAAACAAAATACTGTCAATTTTTAGTAAAAATGAACCTATAGGATAGTCAAAATATCCTAATGACAGTATACGGTATGAAAAATTATTCTACGTAGTTTAAAGGTACTAAATATTATTTCTATCTGTTTAAACAGTAATTTTAAAGGCATTCGAATAAGAAAATGATTTAAAAATTCTACGCGATTGAGAAAACGTATTAAAAATGCTACGCGATTTTAAAAACAGAAAAATATCTTTACCCGATTTTTAAACGTTTGTAAAAACGACGAGATTTCAAAAACGCGATAAAATTTCTACGCGATTGACCGTTACTATATTTAATTTTCGCTGTCGGGAAAATGTGAACCCGTACAGGCTTGTGAGGTTATTTCGCTGTCGGGAAAATGTGAACCCGTACAGGCTTTTTGTCATTGTGGACATATTTTTATCTTGAGGGCATTTTTCGTAATTTCATATATTTGGAATTATGTTTTGTCTTTATGCCAATTTTTGGTGTTTTGGTTGACGAGACGAATCACATCGTGTTGTCGATGCGATAAGTGTAGTGTTGTTTATTGTTCTAATAAACTTGGAGACTTTAGTGTACGGGATCCCACATGTGGACAGTTGGTAGCTCCGCTGGGCCGTGGTAAACCGATAGCACACTAATGTACTCGACATTCACTATATTTAATCGAGGTTTGTAAAGTCTAGTAATACATTGCCTATAGTGCCACAACGGAGATCAGTGAACTATACTACGCCTGGATGGTAGATTCCCAAAGTGTCGTAGGCTATTGACGCAACGTGTGATCGCGTAATAGTTGGTTGGGCAGCCGTGGTACTAATAGATTTTGCAAGTCATTCTCTCTGATATCTGTTTGGGTATAGCTCCATGGAGTAGGGTTGTGTTTTGGTATATTTGATTTTATCTTGGATAATATTCCATTTTTCTCTATTTATCTTTATCTGGTAATATCTTGGATATTTTTACATTTTCTCTATTTATATTTATCTGATAATTTTTATGTTAGTTATCTATTTCTTATCTTATCTTATCTCGTGAGATTGATTTATCTGTGTGATTTTCTCTATTTGTGATCTGTCTATGATGTTCTGAAACCCTAGGATATTTAATATGTATTACTGTTATAGCTTCTTCATATTGTATGAACTGTGTAATTGTTATTTGTCGTCTTCTTGTTTGCCATGTTGCGATGATTTTATGTTGTCTTACCTCTTTATTGTATGTGTCTATTGTCTATTTATTTTTATACGGTAAAGAGTTTGAAGAGGAAGAGGAGGAACAACCTCTTGAGATCGTGTACCCTGAGGAAGAGGGAGATCAGCAGACCGACGATCAGTTTTACGAGCAAGAACCATCCGATCATCCATACCCTCTGGATTGATTGTGTGGGGGATGGCGACGCCTGCATGTTTGGGGTTCGTAGAGCTGGTATTCCATGGAGGCGATTTGGCTTGGCATTTACGAGGAGATCGTGCTTCTGTTACCTATGCTGGACGTATGACTGTGATTCTACGTCATCAGCTTGATGGAGATCCGATTTCGACGACGACGCTTTTTCTCGCATTTAGAGTTACCCTTATCCATTAGGCGTTATTGGGGTGCTTTGAAAACCCCGAGCCTAGTGAGATAAGCATCGTGTCGACTGCGCGATCCCGTTATCGCCGTATGTCGGGACATCGTGATATTTATCTCCCGATGATCATTTTCACACCGAGAGTGATCCATCGGAGGAATAGATAGTCATGATGTTTTTTTTGGGCGCGTCGGCAGTATGTCGTATATATTAACTCTTTTATTGCTTTCTTTCTTGTTTTGTTTAAATAATTGTAGTCTTAGTTGTAAATTATATGTACAGTTTATAACTTAACCATATGTATATTATTAGTGATGATGTTTTTTTTTATTTCGTATTTTCCGTGTTATCTTTATATTACATATTTCTGTCTATCAGGAATTATTTTTACAACCCGTAATAATTTTAACAAATATTCCGCAACTTGGGTAGATTTTATTTCTATTTATTTTATTTTCTTTTATGTGTGACATCCTCCAAAGGGGTGTTACAATTTTGGTACCTTAGAAGAAGTTTTTCAAATTGTCTCTTGGGCCCAGCTGAACATCCACCACAAACCCATAGGTTTGTTAAATGTAAATAATTTCTTTAATATTTTGTTACTTTTTCTTGACCATGCTGTGGAACATAAAGTTATCACATCTTCGGCAAGACAACTTCTTATCTCTGCTTCCACTATTGATGAGTTGATTGATAAATTAGAAGCTTTCATTTATTAACCTGACCCAGCAATAGCTCAAATAGATTGGTCAGCAAGAAGCAGTGAGGGAAGCAGGATGAAAAGAAAGCCAGATTTGACACATCATTTAAAGCTTTCCTTTACCTTTGATTTTATTTAGCGTACTTTGTTTCTGTTTAAATTTGTGTCAGATTTCTCCAACAGGTAATATCTTTTATCCTTTACTCATCTATATTTTAACATTGAGGACAATGTTGTGATCTGGTAATGGGGAAGGATAGTTGACCAAAACAAAAATTTTCTTTTTTGGGAAGTATGATATGATTGTCATGGACTTACTAAACCAATGAATAATGGCAGAGTATGGAATAATTTTACTCCTGAGATGCATCTAAATTGGGAAGTATGTTTAGTGATATGACTGTCAGAAACCTATCGTAGTGAAACCAATGAAGGATGACAGAGTAAGGAGTAAATTTTGCCTTGGAGGTAAGTTTACTCTTGGGACGCATCTTAGTTGAGGAAATAATTATTTTGTGTAGAAGTAGCAAATAGATTATTGGATCTTAGCATAAATTGTCTTTTATCTTAAATTACACAAGCTTGAATATGAATGTTGATATGGTGGATTGAGAATGATAGAAATATGCCTTGTAAGATTTTGAGTCTATTGATGAATTGATTGAATATCTATATCATTCTCTTGTTTCTTGTGTGATTTTCACTCATGGAATTGTTACTTTAGAACTTGCTTTGATTCCTTTTTAGGCTATATTTTCACATGCATGCATAAATATGATTAAGGCATTTTGAAATAACTACTTTGACCAAATAGCCATCCTTGTAAATTTTTCCTTGTGTAACCCCTTTGATCTTATTTGACCATTCCTTGTTTTTAGCTCATTACGTGCTTTAAAAAAAAAGAAAAAAAAACAAGTTTTTTCCCAACCTTAGGGAATAAGAGAGCATTGACCTTGTTCTTGAATAAGTGTGGGGGTGTGTGTACAAAATGATCAAAAAAAAAATTGACCACCATTGCAATCAAAGGATTATCAGAGTCTAGAATTAAGGTGAATGCTTGGAAACAACAGGAAGAAAAGGAGAAGGTTCAGGCCTAACAATGAATTCAATTCACCAATTTGGGATTGATCTTCAACAAAACATTAGTCAAATATTGGTCATTGTCTTTTTAGGATGGATATTCTTACACATCTTCTCCACTCTAATTGTACCATAATGCTCCTTTATTCTCTTTGGTATTTATCTTTTCATATCCATATTATCCCCTCTCCTTTACCATGACCCTATTACAACCTTGAATAATGTCCTCTTGATTTTTGTATGCATGTGTTTTGAGTAGCAGAGAAGTAGAAAATAAGCAAGCTTATGGTAGTGCAATTGTTCATGCGTTGAATAGAGTGAAATACTTACCTTTTAAACACTTGAGAGATTGAGAGTGAATTCTATGAGGATCTATCATTCTTGATTCATTCTTTTCAACTGAAGTTTCCTTGCTTATTGGTTTGAGATGTGAAGAAATGTTACCTCATTAATGCTTTGATCCCTTGAATTTCTGGTTGCTCTTCTTGTTTCATCGAGTCTTTTAGAGTTTTTACCTTTTGAGTCTGTGTCGTTTTTCTTTGTTTCCTAGCTTTGGTCTTATGTGTTTTGCCCAGGAGTGCAAAAAGCTAAGTGTGGGGAATTTAATAATTACATATTTTATACATTAATAAACCCTTATTTTTAGTCATTTACACTCTCCATGTACTTAATCCATTAAGCCTGGTTATGTTTTGTAAGTTTGGACTCAAATTAGACTTAATTGATTTTTTCAACACTATTTTGGTTTTACATTGTTTCTGTATTTTAGCTATATCTTGAGTTCTAGATGTGTGATAATTATGTATCTCACCTTGTAGGAAAGATAAGAAAAAGCTATATAACTTTCATGAAGAGCTCCAAGGCTTAATCGGACATCTAGTGGAGCTAAATGAGCTTCGAAGTCAGAACACAGGTTTTATAACTGGAACCTGAATAGTGTGCCGTAATCAGAGCATAACTCGGGCTGTAGGAACTTCTTTGGGGTAAAATTTGGTCACTTGAAAGTTAAGACCTATATTTACAACTTTCATGAAGAACACAAAACTCAGATCGGACTCCTTGAAGGTGATATTGGGCTTTGAATTCAAAACATAGGTGTTGTACTTGGGCCTAAACACTGTTCAGTAATTAGGTCATATCTTGGGTTGTATGTGGCCTTTGGAGCTGAAACTAGTGCCATTGGAAATATAAGACAAAATGCTATAACTTTTATGAAGGCCCTTTTGCCATTATCTGACGTCATCCATGAGATCAAAGTTGAATGATTTTGGAGACAAAGAATCTCACTAATTTTCCACTCATCAACTCACTATTTGGCATTTTCCACTCATCAACCCACTCATTCACCTACTCTTAATTAGCCCCCTTGTCATTTTGTATCCCTTATCCTCTATAAAAGGCATCATTGGCTGATCATTTAGTACTCTTGGTGTTAGGCTTAGTTTTTAGAAGTTATGGTCATACTTGTTTATTGTTCCCTTTGTTGTAATTTTCTCTTACTCTAAATTGAAGTTGTGTTCATCTTTCTCCTCTTCTCTCTTTCTTTCTTCTTGTTTATAGGTAACTAAATCTTCATCTTGCTTGGGTGAAAGTGTGAAGATCTTGGTAATGAAATAAGGTTAGACTATTTTATTTCTTTTTCTTAAATGATATATTATCAAATGGACATTATATGTGTTATATTTTGTTTCCAATCAATTTAGAAACCTTCTTTGTATAATGGAGATCTTGATTTATTGTAAACAAGAGGTTTGGCACAGTGAATGCTTGAACTCATTTACAAATGTTGGTAGATAATTAAAGGAATCATAATATGATTGCATATATAATTAAACTTTGAATGTTATATTTTCCTATTAGAACTTTCTTTATGTGTAGATTTCAATTGAGTTATAAAGTGAAATAATCTTGCCTTTAATTTATTACCAAGAGTGGATCTCCTAACCCAAGCAAATTCTTTTTCATCTGTGAACAACTTTTATTACCTTTGGTGTTGTCACAAATCCTTTTCTTACCTCAAATAATTTCTCTTCATCAATTCCCTGTAGATCGACCCCGGACTCTCGAGAATTTATTACTTGAGACAACCTGCACTTGGGTTTGCATCCTTTAATCCTGCATCAAGTTTTTGGCACCGTTGTCAGAGACTTGATTTGAAGTTTTAATTTATTGAGGTTCTCTTTCTTTAAGTAAATTTCATTATCTTGTATATTCATCATCTAGTATATTCTATTTCTACTCTTTTAATTTACTAACTTACTAACTTTTTAACTTCTAACTTGCTAACATACTAACTTTCTAACTTTTAATTTATGTCATTTATTTTTGCTTATTAACTTTTATTTTCTACTCTCTAACTTTTAATTTGTATGTCATTTATTTTCTCGCTCTTTAACTTTTTAATTTCCGTTATTTATTATTGCTTTCTAACGTAATGAAATAATCTTTTTCCTTCTCTTCTCTTTCGCCGGCTCTGGTGGGGCTCTACCTCTCTTCAGTTTTCATATTTTAAATTTATTTTCTGTAATTTACTTTCTGCACTTTACTTTCTGCATTTTATTTTCTGTATTTTACTTTCTGCACTTTTTAACTTACTAATTATTAACTCTCTAATTATCTATCTTTTTAATTTATCAGTTATCTAACTTTTTACTTGTTAATATTTATTAGGTGGTTGGTTTATACTACATCATTGTTAATATTTAATGGCTAGTGTAAACCACTGACTTGTACATTATTTTTTTTATTTTAAGTCATTTATTTATGCTTAATTGGTATCGTGATTTAAATTCTGGTTGTTTAGTTAAAATTAATCTTGGTACTTTATATATTGATTTGTTTGAATCACAATCATACACAATTGATAGAATGGCTGAAAATGAAAGTGTACATGATGAACATGAAAATCAACCGTTGCGAACCATGCGTGAATATTTGCAACCACCTCGAAATTCTTGTTCATCATGTTTTATCTTTCCACTCAATGCCAATAATTTTATATTTAAGTCAGGTATGATTTCTTTACTTCCTAATTTTCATGGTTTAGATTCTGAAAGCCCATATTTACGTCTGAAAGAATTTGAAGAAGTATGTATTGCTTTCAATGACCAAAATTGCACTGAAGAGATTGTTAAGCTTAAATTATTTCCTTTTTCTTTAAAAGATAAAGCAAAAACTTGGCGTAACACTTTGAAACCAAGATCAATTAGCACATGGCAAGAAATGCAAGGTGAGTTCTTAAAGAAAATTTTTCCAACACATAAAACCAATGCTATGAAAAGACAAATCCAAAACTTTTCCCAAAATTCAAACGAAGCATATTTTCAATTTTGGGAATGGTTTAAAGATTTGTTAAATTCTTGCCCACATAGTGGTTTTGAAAAATGGTGCACTATAAGCTTCTTTTATGAAGGTTTAACACCTAAAACAAAACAATTTGTGGAAACAATGTACAATGATGAGTTTCTTGATAAAGAACCTGATGAAGCTTTAGACTATCTAAATCAGTTGGCTAAAAATTCTCAATCTTGGCATAGTACTAACCCTTCTAAAAATTCAATTAGATTTAACTTTGCAAGTGCTAATAAAGGAAAATATTACCTTAGTCAAGAGGAAGATCTAAATGTTAGGTTTGCCAGTTTTGCTAGAAAAATTGAAGCAATGGAATTAGTAAAAGCAAAAGAAATCAAATCTGTGCAAAATGAAAAAATTTGTGGCATTTGTGATGACTTAGGACACTCAACACATGAATGTCCTAAGATTCCTGTTTTTAAAGAAGTTGTACATGAGCAAGTAAATGCAATGAATAATTTTAAAAAGCCATTTACTTCTTTTTCAGATACATACAATCCAGGATGGAGAAATCACTCGAATTTCAGCTGAAGGAATAATAATCAGTCATAATTCGTGCAACCACCACCTCCTTAGGCACAACAGGACTCTCAGAATTCTCAAGGATATGCACCTTATGTCCCACCATATAGGAAAAACCTTGCAGAAACACTGCATGCTTTCATAGAAAAGCAAGAGATCATTAATAAACAAAATAATCAAACCATGATTAACATAAAAGAAACTCTTGCTAAACTTTCTTCTGCGCTCACCATTCACGAGAAAGGAAAATTTCCTTCTCAACCTCAACCAAATCCCAAGGGTCAATACAGTCTAAATGAGGAGAGTTTTGTAACACCCACCTTAGGGTATCACATTTCAGATCAACTCCTCTTATATTCATTACCCAAGTTATAAAATGTTTAAAATGTTAAATATTATTGCAATACTAATTTCAAAATATCTTTTTCGTAGATAATATAAATTTACCAAATTAAAGTAACACAAGATACAAGAACAGAACAACATATATCCCTTATACATATTGTAGAATCTTAAAATTTTTATTACATAAACCATATAAAAACTCGACCTGGCCCAAGTTTACAATCTCTAAAAATAAAATCCTTCTCAAAGACAGATTCCCTAGCCAGGAATGTCTCGCTACTTGTGCAACCTTAAAATAAGAAGTAATGACCCATGGTAGGTCCTACTTACAGATAGAGTAATATCTCCACAATAGTCCATATACTCAGAGTCTCAATGAACACACCAAGCAGTAGCGCCTTCAAGAAATTGTAGTCTAAAGAACCCTAGTTGATCCCTCCTTGCCGCCATCGCAGTCTTCACCGACATAAGCAAAAAATAGAAATAGATAGAACAATACAACAAAGAGGTGGGATCCCCTACATCGCATACCAATATAGTAGCAAGAGAACGACAAACATTCCAACACATTTCAACATACAATATAATAATAACATATTTAATAAGTAAATAACCTGATAAACTTGTATCACAATATCAGGCATAATGATAACACCACAATAATATTACATCACAACAGTGTAAATGCTGATTATGCATATGCACGATGTATATGTTAACTATCCTTATGCATACTGCAACCAGTTTCTACTCCATAGAGCTAGACTCAAATTCAGAGATGAACGTTCCAGAAGATCTGTCCCCCCTAAAAAGACAGTTTATGCTGGACCATGAAAAACAATAGTGTCATCGGGGCTGTCAGTGTATTGCAAATGGTTTTTATCGCGGCCAGGGGTATATTTATATATGGTGCTAACATAAGCAGTCATGCTAAAATAAGCACTTGTGATAACATCATCACGAAGCGAATCACCGCGCCCTGACGTCCCCCCAGGATCTGTCAAGATCCCACTATCCTGTAAGTTCCCGTCCACTCTTTAAGCATAAAACGCCACAACAACCATCAACTGTACAATGCTTTTCCATGCATGATGTATGATCCAACATATACAAATCATTGTATGATCCAACACATACAAATCATATTTCACCGTATTTTACATATACCCACCACATTCTCAGCGGTCTCATTTTCCAACATAATTGGGCCTACCACGACAGCCCGACAGCCAACTGCTGTAATTTCCAATCGCGTAAACATTTTATCACGTTTTTGAAATCGCGTAACATTTTTCAAACGTTTTCAAATTACGTAAATATTTTCCAACATTTTCGCAATCGCATAAATATTTTCAAATGTTTTCTAAATTGCGTAAATATTTTCAAATATTTTTAAATCGTTTTCTCAATCACGTATTTTAAAAATTATTATTTTAAATACGCGTAAGATTTTTCTACTGTTTTCACTGTATAAAATATTTCTTGACGTTCTAAATTAAATTCTGAGCCTTTCCAAACTAAAAAAAATATTATTTGGACATCATTTTCCATTTTTCTTGTAAAAACTACTGTAAGTAATAATTTCTGACGTTTTTCTCAAAATTTGCATTATTCGATTTTAATAAAATCTTCTACTATTACCTTTACTAAAATCCTTTTCAATAAAATACTTTGAGCTCTAAATCACTTTCAAGACTTATCCTCCATTATCATGAATAAAAATCACATTTATCAAACAAAAACTTTATTTCATAAAATATTTGAATTCTCAAATCGCATTTAAAAACTCCTTTTTCATTTCAAAATTCACTAAAGTGAGTTCTTGTTAATGAATCCTTCAAAACTACCCTTAAGAAAATATTTTTGATCTAAAACACTAATTCTTGGCATGTTGGCCGAAAATCAATTTATTTTCCATAACCAAAATATTTATTCATTTCCTATCTCATTTCCCTTTGTAAAAATCTTTAATCCAATTACTTGTTACTTAATCATCTAGAATCCACACTTACTAAAATATTTCAAATGATTTGTTTCAAAATCCTCATGGAAACCGTGTACCTCTTCGTTCTTAGACAACAACATTGTTTTCCTTTCCACATGATTCTTATCATATGCCACATGATTTTCACATATTCATGCTTTCATGCTTGCTTTTAAAGTAATAAAATCATATTAAACATCCAATAACAATCTAATCAAAATCATACCATCCCACAAATAAATCATACTTAATTATCAAAGTAATAGAATCACATATAATCAAAAAGTAATCATGGCAATTTCATGCATACAATCAACATCATATAGCTATACACAATCAAACACACAAACACCAATAACCACACAATTCGAATGAATAAATCCCCACATCGATTTTCCACTCACAAACACAAACAAATCCATTCCCTCACCACCACATATGACTGATGAGGTTAATCTCCCTCTTACCTTGATTGATGCCTCCTAGCTCCTTGCAGAACTCTCTCTTTGTATCAAATTTTCACCACCAAGTAGATCTTAGAATCAAAGCAAACATATAAAAATTAGTATCTAAGGCTTGATTAAGATGATCATAGATCAAACATGGTCTTAGGATTCCAAAAGTCAAGTAAGAAATCAAGTTTCAAGATCTTTACCTTGAAACCTTAGAACTTAAATCCAAGAATCAAGCTTGAAGATGATAGAATTAGGTCTTGATCACAACATGAAAGTTGCTTAGAATGAAGTTTAGGATCAAGTGATGTGATTAAATGAAATTATGAGTGATTGGAAGGCAATTTTAGAGAGTGAGGTCGTGAGCAACACAAGGAGAAAAAAGGTAAGAGTTTTTGTGTTCTTTGCTTGATAGGAAGGTGAAGATGAATGAATCTTGAGAAGTTCACAACATGGAAGGGTCTTGGATTGATGAGAGGATTCAAGATATATGGTTGGTGTAAATTATTGAAGGTTGGAGAGTGATATAAGGTAGAGAGGCCGTAAGCTTTGGGAGAGGAAATGGAGAGAATTTCTTTGTATTAAACTTTGTAAGAGAAGGTGAAAACTTTGAAATATGATAGAAAATTCAACTTTGGCCATCTTGAAGACTTAATGGCCGTAGGACATGTTGAGAGAAAATGAGAGAGAATTGTTTTATTTGATAGTTTTGTGATAGCCTTTGCTTTTCTTTGATAAGAATGAAAGAAAAATTGATAGGAAAGATTAAGTGTAGAAATTCATTGCATGACTATAGGTTACATGTGCAAAGCCACCAAAATTGACTAAGCTTTGCATTAAAATTGACCAAAATGAAGTGAAATGTCTTCTTTCACAAATGCATGGTCGTGTAGTGCATAGGAAAGAAGCTTAAGGCTTGTTAGACAAAATAGAAACATTTGCACATGGCTTCACATGGTCTCACATGGCCTTGGTCATCAAATAGTCATTCTTTAATCAATAGAAATTCAAGAACATAGTGGAATTAGCATAGGTCTTCAACATACAAAAGTCTTAGAATGATATATAGGCTTAGGAAATAAGATTAGATAAAATTTTAGAAGCTTGGATGATGGTCTTAGGTGTGTTGGTCGAATGCTTCTTGAAATGGAGAGAAATGGAGTTTTTGGTTAAGTTAGAAAGAAAGAGAATGGAGAGAATGGTTTATGAGACAAAGTGTGATAGAAATATGATAGCTAGCCTTCACAAAAGTGTGATAGTCGTGGAGTGCATGTATGTGGGGGAATTAATGCTTGATAAATCAAAATGGAAATCAAGCACATGGTGAATGTCATCAAGTGGTCATGCTTTGGTCACCTTGATGATTCATAAGCTCTTAAAACTCCTAGAAATCTCTACATGGCCGTGGAACACCATTGAGAGACTAACTAAAATTTTGTTTCATTTAATTAACACTTAAACTTAAATTAACTTAGCTAATTCATCTAGTTTAGGAATTAATTAAACTAGCCATTTTTGTTGACTTAATGCTAATAGCTAAAAATCATGTCAAGCCACTAATTTTGACTTCTAATAACTAGTAGCACATAGCTATCACATTGCTAAAGCTACTAGAATTTATTACTCATAGAATAAAAATTACTACTCACAAACCAGTAATTATTGTACAGTAAATAATAAAATCACAGTAAAAGAAAATTTTGATATTGTGTCCAGTTTCAGGTTTCGTAAGATCCCTCGGCCCCGCATTAACAATAAAAAAAAATTTACCCATAAAAAATTTTACTTTTTTTGGGCCTACCCGGACTCACAGACGGCCTAAAATAATATTAAAATAATCACAATCTCAGAAAAATTTAGAAAAATTCTCAAATTCTAAAAATTATAAAATTAATATTTATGCAAAAAAAATGAAATTCGGGATGTTACAAGTTCAGAAAACTAACAAATGGACTAAGTCAAGTTAGTGATAACTCTTAGGAGTGGAAAGGTTGTTGAAAAACAAATTCTCGAGCCTTGTAAGAAAGAAGATGAACCAATTTCCCAAGAAAATGAAGAAGTTGACCAAAAAGAGACCAAATTCTCATTTGCACCCCTATTTCCTCAAGCATTAAACAATTCAAGGAAATTGAACCATAACACTGAAATTTTTGAAACAAGTGAAGGTCAATATTCCTCTGTTAGATGCTATCAAATAAATTCCTCCTTATGCCAAATATTTGAAGGACTTATGCATTGTTAAAAGGAAACTAAATGTGAAAAAGAAAGCATTTTTTGCTGTACAGGTAAGCTCCATTCTTCAGAATAATAATGCGTTAAAATATAAAGACTCTGCTTGTCCTACCGTTTCATGCATTATTGGAGAATATAAAATTGGAAAAGCTTTACTTGATCTTGGTGCTAGCGTCAATTTGCTTCCATATTCAGTTTATCAGCAACTCAACTTGGGTGAGTTAAAACCAACTTCTGTAACTCTTCTACTTGCTGATAGATCAATTAAATTCCAAGAGGAATAGTGGAAGATGTGTTGGTTCAAGTTGATAAATTCATATATCCTGTGGATTTTATTATCTTGGATACTGAACCTATGGTTGATAGTTGCAAGTCAATTCCTGTTATTTTAGGCCATCTATTTTTAGCAACATCTAATGCTTTGATAAATTACAGAAATGGAGTGGTGAAGCTAACATTTGGAAACATGACTCTGGAGCTCAATGTTTTTAACATGCGCAAGCAACCACATGAAGTCATTGATGAAAAAGAGGAAGTTGAAGGAATTAAAGCCATTATAGATGATCATCTTCAAACAAAGAGTTCTTCTGACTCATTAGAAATTTGTTTAGTCAATTCATTTGATTCAGGCATGCAATTAGAATATGATATCTCTGAAATATGCTCTTTGCTTGATTGTACACAGGTAATGGAGTATAATGGATGGAAGCCAAGATTTGAATAGCTAAAACCCATGAATGATAATGCCCATGAAGTACCCATACCGGAACTAAAGTCATTACCTATTGGGTTGAAGTACACATTTTTTGGAGAAAAGCAAAGCTTTCCAGTGGTAATTTTCTCGTCTCTTACTGAAGAACAAGAAGGTATGTTAACAGAAGTACTTAAAAGGCATAAAAGTACAATTGGATGGACATTAAAGGATATAAAAGGCATTAATCTATTAATTTGTACACATGGAATACATTTAGAGGATAATACTAAAACTTCTCAACAACCTCAAAGAAGATTAAATCCACACATGAAAGAGGTAGTTAGAGTTGGAGTCCTTAAATTGCTTGATGTTGGAATTATCTATCCTATCTCTGATAGCCAGTGGGTAAGCCCTACACAAGTTGTGCCTAAGAAATCTGGAATAACAGTGGTTGAAAATGATAAAGGTGAATTAATACCTACGCGAGTCTCATCTTGTTGGCGTATGTGTATTGATTTTAGAAAATTAAATGCTACTACTAGGAAAGATCATTTCCCCTTGCCATTTCTTGATCAAATTCTAGAAAGGGTAGCAGGATATCCATACTATTGTTTTCTTGATGGTTATTCAGGTTATAATTGATGTGTGTGAAAAAACATCATATTTTGGTCCTGTTTAGCATGCATTCTTAGGCATTTTAGTTTCCCTTTTTATTTATTTTTCCCCTTAGTTCGGATAACTGCGGTGTTTTTGGTGTTGATGTGCAGGATTGGAGCTGAATTGGTCTTTAAATGGATGGAAAGCTTGCATAATTGAAGTTGGAGCTTAAAGGGTAGCAATTTGGGACAAAAAGCTCACTCCAGAGGGTTCCACGGCCTGCCTGTGGAATTCCCCACGGCCATGGATCTAGCAGTTGCGTAAAAAAAGCAAAAGGGAGAGTCCAGAGAAGTCCACGGCCTAGCCGTGGACTGATCCACGACCATGGATCTCAAACAGAGTGATCCACGGCCTGCCATTGGAACTACCCACGGTCGTGGATAGGGGTGCGTGTCAACTTTTTAAGTTCATTTTTCTCTTTTTTGATGGGCTTGGATCAGTTTTAACCCATAGGGTATATATAGTTATTCTGAAAACAATATTAGGGTTCGAAATTTGTTTAGAGGGAGGCACATTGGAGGCTCTTGATCATCATCTTCCTCTCTTGTCTCTTCGATTACGGGTTTGAATGCTTTTGAATTTAATTTCTGGTTTCTTCTTCTCCATGTCTGAGTAGTTCCTTTTTGTTTCTGGGATTGGGCAATGCCCTTTGATACATTGACGATGATTAATTGATCTTGTTTACCCCTTTTATTAATCTTGAATGTTCTTTGATTCAATCCTTGTTGCGCTTACTCATGTGAATTTGCTGGTCACTTATTTGCATCTCATAGATATCTAGGGACGTACCAATAGGTGAACTCAGGTGTTGGAACTATAACAATTGAACTTAAGGTCTAAATCACGAGAGTAGGTTTAACCTTTCGAGGATTAATGAATTTCCAAAAAGCGTAATAGGTTCAATTTAGATTCAATTACCACGAGAGTAGGAATTGGTTTAATTGGGCACGATTCTTGTCTCTTGAGAAAGAACATTAACTAATTTAGGGTAATTCACCTTCAATTGAATTTCAGATTTAATAAAGGATTGCCGATTAGGAGTCTTGTATCACTGTGGTTATCCCCAATCCTGGAAGCTTTCTTAAATTTGAAAATCTTTCTTAAACAATTTGTTGTTTTGTTTCACAACTTTGCATCTTAATTTTTATTAATTTAATTGTTTGGTTACTACGTTTTTATCACTCAACAATCATATTCGCTTTGTTTAATTTAATTGAATTAATTAATTAATTAGTATTCATAGACATAGTCCCAGTGGATTCGATCTTTTTATTACTTGACAACAAAACCATACACTTGCGGATTTCACACATCAAGTTTTTGGCGCCGTTGCCGGGAACTGTGTTTTTCTTGAATATTAGTTTAATTTTTAATTTAATTATTTTAAACCTTTTTACTACTTTCTTGGTTTCTCTTTGACTCTCTGCAGGTAATTTCTCTTATTTTTGTAAAGTACTAAACGTTCCAGGACCCTTGAAGAAGCAAATCCTGAAATTGAAAGAACTTTTCATAGAAGGAGAAGACAACAAAGGCAAAGAGCGAGAGAAATACTTGAGCCAACGCTTGTCATGGCTACACCTGCAGATAATAGACCGTTCAAAGAGTATATAGCCCCTAATGCTCGGGGTTTGTATTCTAGAATTGCTCAGCCAGACATTGAAGCTAGACAGTTCACCATACCACCTGCTTTACTCTCTATGATAAGGCAGAACTAGTTTGGAGGATTGCCATCAGAAGACCCAAATGATCATGTGGATATGTTCTTGGAATTCTGTGAGACCCTCAAGATTGAAGGCACCTCTGTTGATGCTATTTGTCTCCGCCTATTTCCATTGCCATTGAGAGATAGAGCTAGAGCTTGGTTGAAGTCAGTTCCCGCTGAGACAATCACTTCTTGGGACTAACTGGAGCAAGCTTTCTTGAACAAATTCTTTCCACCATCCAAGACTGCTCATCTTAGGACCCAAATCACAAGCTTCGTTCAGAAAGATGGTGAATCATTATCGGAAGCTTGGGACAGATACAAGGCTTTACTGGAAGCCTGCCCACACCATGGGTTAGAAAAATGATTGATCGTACACACCTTCTATAATGGGCTAGAATATTCTTCGAAGGTGTCTCTAGACTCCGCAGTTGGTGGAGCTTTGATGAACAGAAGACTGACAGAAGCTTATGAAATCATTAAGAGTGTTGCCTCTAATCATCACCAATGGGCAAATGAAAGAGGTAATAACCCGAGAAAACTCTCGGAAGGTAAGTTTGAGGTAGACGGGGTTGATTTAATTATGTCAAAATTTGATTCTTTGAATAAACATTTTGACATGCTTGAAAAAGCCCATGTTAATGCCATAGGTGCTTCTAACAATTTTTGTGAGATTTGTGAAGCGCAGGGACACGTGGGTGTTGAATGCCAAGTTGGAATTGGCTTCTCACAAGGTGCACCGGTGGAGCAAGTGGAATCATGCCACAATTTCCACGACTTTAACCAAAAGGGGAGGAATGATCCTTATTCCCAAACTTACAACCTCAGTTGGAGGTCGCATCCCAACTTCTCCTACCAGAATAGTCAACACCAAGCTGGGCAAGGTAGTGCTAAACCCTCTTCTAGATTCCAACAAGTACAAAAATCTAGACTTAAGTCTCTTCTTGAGAATTTTGTTGAGAGTCAATCTAAACAAAATCAGGAGTTTAGGCAACATGGGCAAGTTGTGACTGAGGCCATTAGAGAGTTGTCATCTAAGGTTGAAAATTTGGCCATTCATAATAAGATGTTAAAAACTCAAATTGCGCAACTTGTAGGCACTTCACATAGGCAACAGGGTAAGTTTCCTGGTCAGTCTGAAATAAATCCAGCTGATGAACACTGCATGGCTGTTAGTTTGACAAGTGGTAAGAAATTAGAGAATCCCAAGGGTAAGGGGGAGAATGACAAAGATGAGGAGAATAAGGAAAAAGATACTAAGACACAACCCTTAGAAGAGGAGAAAAATAATGAAAAGGTGTCTAAGTATGTACCCCTTGAACCTTACCAACCCCCAGTTCCCTTCCCTCAAAGATTGGCTAAGGCCAAGCTAGATAGGCAATTTGGGAAATTCCTAGAGGTCCTAAAGAAACTGCACATTAATGTACCTTTCACTGAGGCGTTGAAACAAATGTCTACCTATGCTAAGTTTCTTAAGGACATTTTGTCTAATAAGAGAAAACTTGAGGAATATGAGACAGTAGCTTTAATTGAGGAGTGTAGTGCCTTAATTCAAAATAAATTGCCTCCTAAGCTAAAAGATCCAAGTAGCTTCTCTATTCCTTGTGTGATTAGTAACACAAATTTTGATAAAGCTCTGTATGATTTGGGGGCTAGTGTTAGTCTTATGCCCTTTTCTGTGTGCAAGAAGTTGGAGGTGGGTGAGTTGAAACCCACAACTATTTCACTTCAGTTGGCGAATCAGTTCGTCAAGTACCCAGTAGGCATCTTGGAGGATGTTCCTATTAGAGTAGGTAAGTTTTTCATACCTGCTAATTTTGTTATGCTTGAAATGGAGGAGGATTCCCAAATCCCCATTATTCTTGGTAGGCCTTTCTTAGCTACTGTTGGTGCTATAATTGATGTCCACGAAGGGAAATTGACTTTGCGATTGAACAATGAGGAAGTAGTTTTTAATGTTTTCAATTCTGAAAAAAATCCTAATTCCTTTAATTCGTGTAATCGCATAGATGCTACTGATGTTGTGGATAGTGTTGTGTTTTCAGATATGCAGGAATATGTGATTGATGTTATGTTAGAGGAGACCTTGCCTAAGGCTGCTACTAAGTTTGAGAAGGCCGAGCCCTGCAAGAAGGGACCAAAGAAGCATAATGACAAATGCGTCAAGAAGCGTGAATTTAAACCAGGGGATAAAGTTCTTGTTGATAACTCGCTTCCACGTTTCTATCCAGGTAAGTTGTGGTCGAAATGGTCTGGACCATATGAGATTGTTCGAGTTTTATCCTACGGTGTGCTTGAGGTGAAGACAGACGACCATAAGACATTCATGATAAATGGCCAGAGAGTTCAACACTATGAAGAAGGAGTGGGGACTAAGTACCACTCCATTGACATCACCTTAGCATAGAACCAGCTCATAGTCAAGCTAATGACTATAACTTAGCGCTTCTTGGGAGGCAACCCAAAATTTTCTCTCTTTTTCTTTATTTTCTTATTTTTTATTGATTAATACTTTTCTATTTTTGTTTCGTAGTTAGCTAATGCTGAGTCGGCTTAGGTGCCTCCCTAAGTTCGGAGCTTTTGTAGGGGGCTGTATATAGTTGTCGGCCGCCAAAAAAAAAAGATTTTCTTCTTTTTCCTTTAGTTTTTCTTTATTTTCACATTTCATTCTTTTATTTTATTTTTCAGTTTTTGATTTATTTGTCTTGTGCAGTTTTAGACCAGATGTTCGATTTCATGGCTACATGCCTCCCTCTCCCTCCACCGCAGTGAGTTCTTTTCATTTATTCCTTCTATAGTTATGGATTTTTACATTGGGGACAATGTAAGTTCTAAGTTTGGGGGGGTATTTTCATTTACTTTCATTTTTATTTTCATTGTAGATCATTGCTCTCATGCATTCTTATTCTCCTATTGCATTGTCTCATTGCATTTTCACACTATCTTATCTTTCTACTTTTTGGTTGAACCTTGTGCCCCTATCTTTTGAGGATTTTTAGATGATATTGATTTGGAACCTAATCTGTTGATTCTTGTGGTATGCAATAGGCATTGTCTTTAATTGATAATGGAGGTGATTTCTTGATAATTAATAATTAGCATATGTTCTTTGAATTTGTGCTTCTCTTTGATTTTTGAATCTCTAAATGTGAGTTTTTGAGCCTATGGGATTTATGCACTATATGATTTTTGCTCCCATTCTTTGTGTTGAGTAATCATCTCTCATTGATTTTGTGTTCTAGAACTTGATTTGAAACCATTTTGAGGCGAAATCTTGGTTTGCATGCTTGAATGTGATTAAGGCATCTTAGGTATTTTTCTGGCCTTCTGAAATTGTTACACTTTCATCCACTAGTTGCCCATTTTGAGCCTATTGCATAATTGTTTTTCTTGGTGCCTATGATGATACATTGTTAGTTATCGTTTAGAGCATTGAATGGAGCAATTGGGTTTGAATGTTGTATTGGGAATGAAGTCTCTCCCCTATGTTAAATAAAAAAAAATTTAAAGGGATAAGGAAAAGAAAATAGAAGAAAAGCATAAGATGAAAGTTTGAAAAGAGGGAAAAGAAATGGAAGAAAATGCGGAGTTATGCTCTTGATTGGAAAATGTCTTTGCTCCATTTATGTTCTATTGGATTTCTTGTGCTTATCGAAAATGTTGTTAGCCCTTTGTGCATTCCTTCCTTTCTTTACCCTACCTAACATCGTTCCCATGGCCCCATTATAACCCTTGAAAGACCTTTTGATTCTTGCATGTATGTTGATTAGTAGTGGAAATTTGGTTTCTTATCAAGCTTATGGAAGTGCATTCTCTTTGAGGAATCTTGAGTGCATTGTCTTCACCTTTAAACACTTTGAGTATGGTTAGTAGAGTGAACCTAATTCAGTGAGGATGCATGATTTTTGAGAACTTAGCCTCTAATTCGACTTGATTTTGATTACCTCTCTGATTCTTGGTTTGCCTTTGCCTATTGTTTGGTTGGATGTTTCCTCGGGTTCCTCATTCATTATTGTCTTTTGATCCCACTTCTTGGTTTGGCATTAGTTATTGCTTGGGGACAAGTAAAATCTTAAGCTTGGGGGGATTTGATGTGTGTGAAACAACATCATATTTTGGTCCTGTTTAGCATGCATTCTTAGGCATTTTAGGTATTTTAGTTTCCCTTTTTATTTGTTTTTCCCCTTAGTTCGGATAACTGCGGTGTTTTTGGTGTTGATGTGCAGAATTGGAGCTGAATTGGTCTTTAAATAGATAGAAAGCTTGCATAATTAAAGTTGGAGCTTAAAGGGTAGCAATTTGGGACAAAAAGCTCACTCTAGAGGGTTCCACGGCCTGCCTGTGGAATTCCCCACGACCATGGATCGAGCAGTTACGCAAAAAAAGCAAAAGGAAGAGTCCAGAGAAGTCCACGGCCTAGCCGTGGACTGATCCACGGCCGTGGATCTCAAACGGAGTGATCCACGACCTAGCCGTGAAACTACCCATGGTCGTGGATCGGGGTACGTGTCAGCTTTTTAAGTTTGTTTTTCTCTTTTTTGATGGGCTTGGATCAGTTTTAACCCATGGGGTATATATAGTTGTTCTGAAGACAATATTAGGGTTCAAAATTGGTTTAGAGGGAGGCACATTAGAGGCTCTTGATCATTATCTTCCTCTCTTGTCTCTTCGATTACGGGTTTGAATGCTTTTGAATTTAATTTCTGGTTTCTTCTTCTTTATGTCTGAGTAGTTCCTTTTTGTTTCTGGGATTGGGTAATGTCCTTTGATACATTGACGATGATTAATTGATCTTGTTTACCCCTTTTATTAATCTTGAATGTTCTTTGATACAATCCTTATTGTGCTTACTCATGTGAATTTGCTGGCCACTTATTTGCATCTCATAGATATCTAGGGATGTACTGAGAGGTGAACCTAGGTGTTGGAACTACAAGAATTGAACTTAAAGTCTAAATCATGAGAATAGGTTTAACCTTTCGAGGATTAATGAATTTCCAAAAAGCGTAATGGGTTCAATTTAGATTCAATTACCATGAGAGTAGGAATTGGTTTAATTGGGCACGGTTCTTATCTCTTGAGAAAGAACATTAACTAATTTAGGGTAATTTACCTTCAATTGAATTTCAGATTTAATAAAAGGATTACTGATTAGGAGTCTTGTATCACTGTGGTTATCCTAAATCCTAGAAGCTTTCTTAAATTTGAAAATCTTTCTTAAACAATTTGCTGTTTTGTTTCACAACTTTGCATCTTAATTTTTATTAATTTAATTGTTTGGTTACTGCATTTTTATCACTCAACAATCATATTCGCTTTGTTTAATTTAATTGAATTAATTAATTAATTAGTATTCATAGACATAGTCCCTGTGGATTCGATCTTTTTGTTACTTGACGACGAAATCGTACACTTGCAGATTTCACACACCTATAATCAAACACCAATTGCATTGGAAGATCAAGAAAATATCACTTTTACATGTCCCTTTGGTACTTTTGCATATAGAAGAATGCCTTTTGGCCTTTGTAATGCTCCAGCAACATTCCAAAGATGCATGTTAAGCATTTTTAGTGACATGATTGAGCATTATTTAGAGATTTTCATGGATGACCTGACAGTTTTTGGAGATTCATTTGAAATTTGTCTTGATAATTTGGAAAAAGTTTTTAAAAGATATGAAGGAAAAGGATTTGTGTTAAATTGGGAAAAATGTCATTACATGGTTACCTCATGAATAGTGTTAGGTCATGTGATATCTTCTAAAGGAATTGAAGTTGATAAGGCCAAAGTTGAATTAATTGCCCATTTGCCTTCCCCAAAAACAGTCAGAGAAGTTCGTTCATTTTTAGGACATGTAGGGTTTTACAGAAGATTCATTAAGGACTTTAGTGTCATATCTAGACCATTATGTAATCTTTTGTTAAAAGATGCACCATTTGATTGGACTCAAGAATGTCAAAAATCTTTTGAAAAATTAATTGTTCTTCTGACATCTGCTCCTGTCATGCAATCTCCTGACTGGTCTTTGCCTTTTGAGTTAATATGTGATGCTAGTGATTTTGCTGTGGGCGCTGTTTTAGGCCAAAGAAAAGAAGGTAAGCCTCATGTGATTTGTTACGCAAGTAGAACTTTAAATAGTACACAAATGAATTACACCACTACTGAAAAAGAACTACTTGCTGTAATTTTTGCACTGTACAAATTTCAATCTTACTTAATTAGTTCTTCTATTGTGATTTTCACTAATCATGCTACTGTTAGATATTTGATGTCTAAGCAGGATGCCAAACCAAGATTGATATGGTAGATCTTATTACTTCAAGAATTCAACATCACAATAAAAGATAAGAAAGGAGCAGAAAATGTTGTCGTTGATCATTTATCTAGACTTACAACAAGCTCACCTTTTGATAGCACACCCATCAATGATTCTTTTCCCGATGAATTTTTGTTTTCTGTCAATTCCATGCCTTGGTTTGCTAACATAGTCAACTTTCTTGTAACAGGAAAGATGCCGCCTCAATGAACGCACCAAAATAGAAGGAAATTTTTTACAGAGGTGAAAAATTTTATTGGGATAACCCATACTTGTTCAAATATTGTCCTAACCAAATCTTTCGGAGATGTGTGCCCGATAGTGAGGTAGGTAGTGTCATTAAATTTTGTCACTCAGAAGCATGTGGAGGTCACTTTTCTTCAAAGAAAATAGCTGTGATAATCTTGCAGTGCGGATTTTATTGGCCCACTTTATTTAAGGACTACTATACTTTTTGCAAAAGTTTTGAAAATTGTCAAAAATTAGGCTCAATTTCAAAAAGAAACATGATGCCTCTGAACCCCATCTTTGTCATTGAAATTTTTTATTGTTGGGGAATTGATTTCATGGGCCCATTTCCATCCTCATTTGGATTTGTGTATATTTTGGTTGCAGTTGATTATGTCTCAAAATAGATTGAGGCGATTCAATGCCGATACAATAATTATAAAATTGTTCTCAAATTTTTAAAAGAAAATATCTTGTATCGATTTGGAATTCCTCGAGCTATCATCAGTGATAGGAGAACACATTTTTGCAATAAACCATTTGAATCTTTAACGAAGAAATATGGTATCACACACAAAATTGTCACCCCTTATCACCCTCAAACAAATGGACAAGTTGAATTGGCAAATAGGGAGATTAAACAAATTTTGGAAAAAACGATTTACCCAAATCATAAAGATTGGTCTTTAAGACTAAATGATGCATATTGGGCTTACCATACTGCCTTCAAAACATCTTTAGACATGTCACCTCATCGGTTAGTCTATGAAAAACCTTGTCACTTGCCTGTAGAATTGGAACATAAAGCATTTTGGGCCATTAAAGCTTTCAATCTAAATCTTGATGATGCTTGCAAGATACGCAAATTGCAATTAAATGAACTGGAGGAATTTAGAAATGATGCATATGAAAATTCAAAGATTTATAAAGTTAGAACAAAAGCTTTTCATGATAAGACAATTTTGAGAAAATCTTTTGAAATTGGTCAAGAAGTTCTGCTTTATAATTCTCGTTTGTACCTATTCCCTAGAAAATTGAGATCTAGTTGGAGTGGCCCTCTTATTGTCAAATATGTGTATTCGCATGGGGCCATAGATATTGAGAATCCTAAGAATGGTAATGTGTTTAAAGTCAATGGACAAAGACTCAAACCATTTTTAGAAAACCAAGTTTATGAGATAGAATTCATCTCTCTTTCTGATCCTTGTTATGAATAGAATTTATTCTAATTTTGTTGTCTTGTTTTCGTAGTTCTTTGTGTTCCCGGTTAAGTGGCAGATAACGGTACTTTGTGACTCTCAAGTCAGTTTGTTTTTCAATTTTCCAAAATAACTAAATCATTCTCCTTTAAAATAGATGTCATTCTTTCAAACCTGAGAAAATATTTTCCTTCCCTCCCTCAAAATGCTCTAACAAAAATCTACAAAGCTAGATGCGAACGATTGAGACTATTAATGCACAAGGGTATGCCAGAAGATGTACGCTAGATAATTGAAGCAAAGGTTCGACTAGCAGGTGAGTCTTCAATTTCATTTGACTCATACATGCCAAGTCTTAGAAGAAGTTCGTATTCTAAAAGGAGAAGAGCAAAAAAGTTACAAGTCTGTCACAAATGTGCCTGATGGAATTGTAACAAGCGATGCCGTTCTTTGGGGATGGTTTTCGCAAACAGCGAAGACAAAATTTTTTTCATTAAGAATGGACTGAGTAAGGAGTCATTAGACGATATCTTATTGACTCTTGAGACGCATTCTTGTGGATTTGTGCATCGTGAACTTCTTAATTTGTGGAATCTCTTCAAGGATGAAGAAAAATGCTACAGTCTTGGGAATCTGACTCTAAAAGATCCTGTTTGTCAATTTATAAGAAAATTAGATGGGAAGCTTATCCTCGACTCATAGAAGCTGTTTAAGCCGTTACTGGACGTGAAACCAGAGGTAGATGTGAGCCATATCCACAACAATTTGTACATATTATCTTCTTCTTCTTCATGTTCTTCTTTTAAAAAAAAGAAAAAAAAAGAAAAAAAATTCTTTTGAACAAGGGCGATCCGGAAGGAGTACCATGGCTTTAATTAGTTGTGGAGCCCCAACCTTTGGCTGACCCGTCATTGACTCGGGTGGACCTTTGCACGCTGGTCCTTAAGAAAGGTTCGTGTACCATGCTCTGTAGAGAGTCGCACTCCATAACCCAATGTTTACCATATAGGCACTGTGTAGTTGATGGACAGGCAGAAGCGTCCCACTCTGGTTATTAGTGAAAAGTAACCCGCGGCTGCCAAAGCATATGAGGCATCTGAGCTTGATCCTCTCTTTTATTAGAAGGGGCTCTCAGCGCCTTGGGATGGAACATTCTAGATCTTGGACATTACGGGTTTCAGATTTTAACATCTTTGTTGATGTTACGAGCCCAAGTGTAAGCTCTCCAGGTTCCAGACCCAGGATGGAAACCCACGATGGTTTCTTCTTTCTCCTTTCTTTGAATAAACAGATATGAGTGTCTACTACACTGGTGACACTCAGTATAAAGATATGTCACTACTGTACTCATGATGTGCAGTATAAAGATACGCCATGAAAACTGTACACAAAGGTATGTCATCATTTGCTATTATATTTCTTTTATCTTTGTATGATTTTGTTATATTTTAGTTTTGGACAGACGATCTTTTGAGCAGGGTGCTTCAGGAGTTTCTAGACTTCTTTACCCTGATGGTTTTCTTGAAGTAAAACAAAATAAAAAACAAAAACAAAAACAAAAAAAATTAAAAATTAAAGAAAAAAGACTTTGTGTTTCTTAATTTCAAACTTTTCTGACAATAGCCAACCTTCCCTTATAGGTGCAATTATTACCCTTTCCATTCTTTTTCCTATTTAAACACTTCATTTTCTCTACTTTCGTCAAACTTAGAATCATTCAAAAGGAAGGTGAGTATAGAAATGGAAGGTGTTTCTGTTCGTCAACTTAAAAATATTTGTGTATTTCGTGGGTCTAAGTATGGGAAGGGTTTAGAGTTTGTAAACGCAGTTACCACTCTTGGTTGATCACTTGCTGCGAGAAATATTCATCTTATATATGGGGGAGGTTGTTGTGGGTTAATAGGGGTTGTAGCACTTGCTGCATATATAGAAGGCAGTTAGGTTTTAGGTGTCATTCCTGGACCTTTAGCTCAATAGAATATCACTGGAAAGACAATTGGGGAGGAACTTAAGGTATCACCAATGCATGAACGAATGAAGATAATGCTTGACAACTCTAATACATTCATTACCTTACCAGGTGATTTTGGTACCTTGGAAGAAGTTTTTCAAATTGTCTCTTGGGCCCAACTGAACATCCACCATAAACCCATATGTTTGTTGAATGTAAATAATTTCTTTGATATTTTGTTACTTTTTCTTGACCATGCTGTGGAACAGAAATTTATCACACCTTCAGCAAGGCAACTTCTTATCTTTACTTCCACTATTGATGAGTTGATTGATAAATTAGAAGCTTTCGTTTATTAACCTAACCCAGTAATAGCTCAAATAGATTGGTCAGCAGGAAGCAATGAGGGAAGCAGGATAAAAAGAAAGCCAGATTCTCCAATAGGTAATATCTTCTATCCTTTACTCATCTATATTTTAGCATTGAGGACAATGTCGTGATCTGGTTGGGAGGGAAGGATAGTTGACCAATTTTTTTTTTCTTTTTTGGGAAGTATGATATGATTGTCATGGACTTACTAAACTAATGAATGATGGCAGAGTAAATAGTAATTTTACTCTTGAGGCGCATCTAAATTGGGAAGTATGTTTAGTGATATGACTATCAGAAACTTATCGTAGTAAAACTAATGAAGGATGGCAGAGTAAGGAGTAAATTTTGCCTTGGAGGTAAGTTTACTCTTGAGACGCATCTTAGTTGAGGAAATAATTATTTTGTGTAGAAGTAGCAAATAGATTCTTAGATCTTAGCATAAATTGTCTTTTGTCTTAAATTACACAAGCTTGAATATGAATGTTGATATGGTGGATTGAGAATGACAGAAATATGTCTTGTGAGATTTTGAGCCTATTGATGAATTGATTGAATATCTGTACCATTATCTTCTTTCTTGTGTAATTTTTACTCATGGAATTGTTATTCTAGAACTTGCTTTGATTCTTTTTTAGGGTACATTTTCACATACATATATAAATATGATTGAGGTATTTTGAAATAGCTACTTTAACCAAATAGCCATCCTTGTATATTTTCCCTTGTGTAACCCCTTTGAGCTTATTTGACCATTCCTTGTTTTTAGCTCATTACGTGCCTTCAAAAAAAAAAGAAAAAAGAAACATGTTTGTACCCAACCTTAGGGAATAAGAGAGCATTGACCTTGTTCTTGAACAAATGTGGAGGTGTGTGAGCAAAATGATCAAAAAAGAAAATTGACCACCGTTGCAATCAAAGGATTATTAGAGTCTAGAATAAAGGTGGATACTTGGAAACAACAGGAAGAAAATGAGAAGGTTCTAGCCTAACAATGAATTCAATTCACTAATTTGGGATTGATCTTCAATAAAACATTAGTCAAATATTGGTCATTGTCCTTTATGATGAATGTTCTCAAATATCTTCTCCACTCTAACTGTACTATAATGTTCTTTTATTCTCTTTGGTATTTATCTTCTCATATCCATATTATCTCATCTCCTTTACCATGACCCCATTACAACCTTGAATAAAGTCCTCTTGATTTTTGTATGTATGTGTTTTGAGTAGCGAAGAAGTAGAAGATAAGCAAGCTTATGGTAGTGCAATTGTTCATGGGTTGAATAGAGTGAAATACTTACCTTTTAAACACTTGAGAGATTGAGAGTGAATTCTGTGAGGATCTATCATTCTTGATTCATTCTTTTCAACTAAAGTTTCCTTGCTTATTGGTTTGAGATGTGAAGAAATGTTACCTCATTAATGCTTTGATCCCATAAATTTCTGGTTGCTCTTCTTGTTTCATCGAGTCTTTTAGAGTTTTTATCTTTTGAATCTGTGTCGTTTTTCTTTGTTTCCTAGCTTTGGTCTTATGTGGTTTGCCCAGGAGTGCAAAAAGTTAAGTGTGGGAAAATTTAATAATTACATATTTTATACAATATAAGCCCTCATTTTTAGTCATTTACACTCTCCATGTACTTAATTGATTAAGCCTGGTTATGTTTTGTCAGTTTGGACTCAAATTGGACTTAATTGATTTTTTTAGCACTATTTTGGTCTTACATTGTTTCTGTATTTTGGTCATATCTTGAGTTCTAGATGTGTGATAATTATGTATCTTACCTTGTAGGAAAGATAAGAGAGAGCTCTACAACTTTCATGAAGAGCTCCAGGGCTCAATCTAACATCTAGTGGAGCTAAATGGGTTTGGAATTCAGAACACAAGTTTTGTGACTGGAACTTGAACAGTGTGCATTAATCAGAGCATAACAAGCTGTAGGAACTTCCTTGAGCTGAAATTTGGACACTTGAAAGTTAAGACCCATATGTACAACTTTCATGAAGAACACAAAACTCAGATCGGACTCTTTAAAGGTGATATTGGGCTTTAAAGTCAGAACAGAGGTACTGTACTTATGCCTAAATACTGTTCAATAATTGCGTCATATCTCGGGTTGTAGGTAGCCTTTGGAGCTGAAACTGGTGCCATTGGAAAGATAAGACAAAATGCTACAATTTCATGAAGACCAGTTTGCCATTATCTAACGTCATCCATGATATCAAAGCTAAATGATTTCAGAGACAAAGAATCTCACTAATTTTCCACTCAATCAACTCACTATTTGGCATTTTCCACTCATCCACCTACTCATCCACCTACTCATCCACCTACTCTTAACCATCCCCCTTGTCATTTTGTATCCTTAATCCTCTATAAAAGGCACTCTTGGCTGATCATTTAGTACTCTTGGTGTTAGGCTTAGTTTTTAGAAGTTATGGTCATGCTGGTTTATTATTTTCCTTTGTCGTAATTTTCTCTTGCTCTAAATTGAAGTTATGTTCATCTTTCTCTTCTTCTCTCTTTCTTTCTTCTTATTTATGGGTAACTAAAACTTCATCTTGCTTGGGTGAAAGAGTGAAGCTCTTGGTAATGAAATATGTAACACCCCAAATTTCCTAACTAGTTGACAGTAATTTTGACAGTTAACAGAATTCTACTGTTTAGTGATTTCTGTGTGCTGTAAAATTATTTTGAGTGTTCCATCAGTACTTTTGATCGTTTTGAGTGATTTACTCCGTGTCAGGAAAATAATAATTTTCGAGCTGGGGAAAAATCTTTATGTATTTATTTCTCTTGATTGTTCATTATTTTTAACAATCTGACTTGATTTTCATACGTTTTCTAATATTTGTGATTTTTGTGGATGATTATAAATTTTTATATTTCTCTAATTATTTTTGGGCTGTTTGTGGGCCCAGGTAGTCTTACGTGGGCCCAGGTGGATCCCACAAAGTGAAATTTTTTCTGCGGATAGAAATATTTGTACTGTTTAGACGGAGACGGGGGATCTTACTAAACTTGAATCCGAAAACAGTTTCTAAAATTTTATTGTACTGTATTTAATTATCAGGGGATAAAAATACAGCAAATATATTCTTTCGTGGGGTTATAGCAGATAAAAATAGAAATTATACTGCTTAGTCAACAATAGTGGTTATGACAACTTTTGACAGACCAATAGGAAACAAGTTTAATTCTTTTGACGGACCAATAGGAAGCAAGTCTAATATTGAAGACTTTGATATCAACCGTCGATTTAATCAACGGTGTAGAATCAGTCTAATAAAATGGCTATGAACATTTATAACCATTGGATGAAAAATTAATCAAGGGTGGAGATTTGATCTTATAAAGTGGCTAGGACCATTTGTGATCGTTGGATTCGGATTAAATCAACGATGGAGATGGATCATTTATGACCATTGGATGTGGATTTAATCAATGGTGGAGATTTGGTCTTCTAAAATGGCTATGACTAATTATGACCCTTGGATTGAAAGTAAGAAGGAGTAATCTTGACCCTTCATTTTGGATATGCATCTAATGGCTAGGATTTCAAGGAAGAAAGATCAAATGGCCTAGATTAAGTCTTCTAATCAAAAGTCTACCTAAATCCTAACCACTAATCTAATCAATGGCTTAAATGGCTCTAAATGGTGGCTAGAAAAGATAACAATTTTATGAATGCATAATGCATGGAGGGGGGACGGTTTTGTGCTTGTTTTAGGAGTTAAAGGAAAGTTTGAAGACCATTATTAGTGGTCTTGGTCAATTATGCATCATTATTGATCATTTTACACTCAAGGAGAATGCATGAAGAGGGGGGGACGGTTTTTGTGTTTGTTTAGGAGCTAAAGCAAAGTTGAAGACCATTATTAGTTGTCTTGGTCACTTATTGATTGTTCTTGATCATTTCCTTCAAGCAAGCTCTTAGAAAAAGTTCTCTCCTTCTCCTCCAAGCAAGTTTCGGCCATGACACCTAAGAATGCCCTCCATCACTCAAAAATTTTATCCAACCTTATTTCTTGAATCCTTACCTTATTCTAAGAACATCTCTAGTTATGAGTTTTCACAAAATCATTCATCTTGAGCTTCAAATCCAAGCTTCAAGTTTCTACCAAAAATGGTAAAGTTCATATTTCTTCACCCAATCTTTTAGTTTTGATTTTCTAAGCCATGTTTGAATCATGGTTTATCTATTCTTTTGCTTGTTATTGATTTTAAGATTTGTTTATGATTTTTAGGGATTTTTCCAAGGAGCTCTACGAAATTGGTGGAAGGAAAACTAAGTATTTTCACTTGATTCTTTATCTTAACCAAGTCTAAGAAGCTTTCTTTCACAAAAATCAAAAACTCCAACCTTGTTCTGCAAGAGAAATTTCGGCAATATCACCCAAAATCACCATCCAATCTCTTTTAATTTCATCCAACCATAGATTTTGAATCTACATGATATTCTAAGCAACTTTCATGTTGGAGACTTTCTCTAAATCATTCATCTTCAACCTTGTTCTTCAAGCTAAAGAATGGAGCTTTATTGGTTAAGTTTATTAATCTTCACTTTTCTTTTGATTTTCAAGGTTCTAAGCCATGTTTGATCCATGGTTTATCTTGTTCAAGCTTGATTTACTAATAAATATATGTTTTATTTTGTATTTGAGAAGCCCTTGGTGGTGAAGGACTTGGAAAAAGAAGCAAAACAAGGAGCTTTTGAGGATCTTCAAGAGGTAAGAGGGAGATTCATCTCACCAACCAAGTATGGTGGTGAGAGATGGTTTGTGTATTTGATGGATGGTGAATCCATGTGAGGATTCATATCCATGGTCATGTAATAATTTGTGGGTGTTTATGTGCTTTGATTATTTGCCTATGCTTGGTATGATTTACATGATTTATTGCTTTGATTATGGCATGCTTGTGATATATATTTGAATATGTATATGTATGCCATGATTTGATGATGGAAAGGAAATTGATTTTTGGTTCCAAAGACCAAGAGGAATTTCGGCCAAGACACCTCAAAATAGGTGTTCACAAATTAATATTTTCATGAATGATAAAATTGGATGATTAGAAAAGCAAGGAAAATAAACAAAGGGTTTGTTTTTCAAGAAGTAGTGTTCACGGTTTTGAGAAGGATTTTTATTGATTTATTTTGTGTAAAAAATTTCTAAGCATTTTACTAAACATGGGCAATATTGATTTTAAGGATTTGCAAAGAAAGTGAAAATGGATTTACAAAGAAAGTGAAAATGAAAATGAACAAATGATTTGATTTCAAAGACCAAGTGCTCACGGTTTTTGTAAAGGATTTTTATTGATTTTGTTTGTGTAAAACCATATTGACTTAGAAGGAAAAATATTTGATAGTTTAAATAATCATGTACCACGGTTTTGGAAGGTTTGTAATACATTGATTTTGATGAAACAAAGTGATTTCAAAGTGGAAACAAAGTGTTTGAACAAAATGATTTAGTACATGGATTTTTGGAAAGGGAATCAAAGTGTTTTATCACTTGAGAAATGAAGTTTTCATATGTAAATGGACGAGAGAGGTTGAAAGTATTTGAACCTCAATTTATTTTGAAAAGAATTGATTTTGGAATTGATTTGAGAAAAATAGAGAATATAATGGTGATTTAAAATTTACTAACGTAAAACTCATCCTTTGGGTTTTGGAATGCGTTAGGAAATTTTAAATGAGAAACATTGATTTAATTCAATGGAATTGTGAATTTGTGGAATTTGTTGCAAAAAGAATTTTCTTGAGTAAGAAAATGTGGAAAATAATGTGAGTAGTCATATTATTTTGAGAAAGGTTGAAATGAAATTTTTGAAGGTTGAGAAATATTTTTCGTAATAGAATTATGGTGAAAAATGATTTACATAATTTAAAAACGTGATTTTTAAGCTACGCGATTTGAAAAACGTTTAAATATTTTCACGTGATTTGAAAAACGTTGAAATATTTCTACGCAATTTAGAAAGCGTTTAAATATTTTTACACGTTTGAGATATTATTGAAAAATCGCTACATGATTTATAAATGGTGGAATATTTTTACGTGATTGAGAAAACGTTGAAAAATCACTACATGATTTGAAAATGCAACGAAAATGTTGTAAAATTGTGAAAACGTAACAGAAATGTTACGCGATTGTGAAAACACGACGAAAGTGTTTTGTGACTATAAAAATGCGATAATATGATTTCGCTGTTAAAAATACAGTATAATTACTGTTGGGTCAGTGTGTGGACCCTGATTATGGATTATGAAATTAAACTGAGAATGGGCCAACGTGTGGACCCTGAATATGAAATGGTGAACTTTGCCTGTGATTGGCATTGGTGCATTGAACATGCATTAGAAATGGTGAATTTTGCCTGTGATTGGCATTGGTGCATTTTATATGCATGAACTAGTATATGGACATTGTATGAGAAAATGATAAATTTTGTCTATGATTGGCATTGGTGCATTGAACATGCATTGGAAAGGTCCGATAGACTGTATGAGGCTATTTGCCTAGGAGAGACGTACACCTCTTGAGTGGGTGCGATATGCGTAATGTAAGTCACTTGTTGACCTTGGGAGCATCGGGGTGTGGGTTGCTTACATGGGTGGTTGGTCGCGCTTCTTCCCGTAGGTTAGACCGATGCAACGCACCGATGATCCTGACCGAGACACTATTCTTAATCGAGATCTCGTAAAGACTATCATGTATATGCTAGATGTGCAAAATCAAAATGAGGATTATAGCACTTGGTATGAGGCATTTTGGTACAGACAGATCTTTCGGATCAACTTCTTCGAACTGAGTATTAGCTCCATGGAGTAGAGTCTATGTGCGCATGCATGAAACTGAGCATTTATATCTATGTGATATAGTAATTGAGAAATATTGGCTATGACAATTGTTTTGTTGAGAAATACTGGATGATGATGATGATAAATAATGTTGATACCATTATTGTTATTATCGTATGATTTGAATTGATGAATATTTGGATATTGTTGAGGACATCATCATGAATATTGAATGATATTTGAACTGATAAATAATTGGATGATGATAGTTGATTAATGTTGAGTGCATTATTAGAATTATGGTATGACATACCTGTATAATATGTTGTTTGTATTATCTCTGTGCTACCATGTTGCTATTGGCGTAGATGTTCTTACCTCTTTGTTATATTGTTTGGTTGGGCTTGTGTTGTAAAAATTATATAATAGATGGAACGAGTTGTCTTAGACATGACAGGTGGTAGATATTCTGAAATTGGTGACAATATTAGAGAATGACCATTCCAGATTTGATAGCGTGCAGTGTTGACAAGGAACAGATGTCTGATGCATCCAGATGGATACAAGAAGGAATAAGTATGTTAAGTTTTCTCGTTAGTGTTGTACCGTGTTATTAAGTAGGACCCGTCATAGGGTTTGCTACCGTTAAAAAGAGAGAGTTTTCTGTTAGTTTTTATATTTCTCTTTAAATTATGAAATATTAATTAGTGTCAATATTGTATATTAGTAATACTTATGGATTTCAGTAAGTTTATGTTTCCGTCTTTGATGAAAAGAAATTTTAAAACTCACCCTTTTATAACTCAAACCTTTTATGAAATCATTTTCAGATTGGGAGTTGGTAAACAGAAATGTGATGCCCTAAGGAGGGTGTTACAATAAAGTTAGATTATTCTATTTCTTGTACTTCAATGATATATTATCAAGTGGACATTATATGTGTTGTATTTTGTTTTCAATCAATTTAGAAACCTTCTTTGTATAATGGAAATCTTGATTTATTGTAGACAAGAGCATTGACACAGTGAATGCTTGAGCTCATTTACAAATGTTAGTAGATAATTAAAGGAATCATAATATGATTGCATATATAATTGAACTTTGAATGTTATATTTTTCGATTGGAACTTCCTTTATGTCTAGATTTCAAATGAGTTATAAAGAGAAATAATCTTGCATTTAATTTATTACCAAGAATGGATCTCCTAACCCAAGCAAATCCTTTTTCATCTGTGAACAACTTTTATTACCTTTGGTGTTGTGACAAATCCTTTTCTTACCTCAAATAATTTCTCTTCATCAATTCCCCTTGGATCGACCTCAAACTCTCGAGAATTATTACTTGAGACAACCTGCACTTGGGTTTGCATCATTTAATCTCGCATCAACGGACCATGGAAAAAGAAGTAAACATAACAACAATCTTAGTTCATTCTATGGACCCCGGTTGCACACTAAAATGTCCACCTCAAATCACCTAACGCGTGGATCATGACCGGACCATAGCGTGTCCACGAGTGTCAAGTAAATTTGTCATGTTAACAACTCAAAATTAAAACTCTTGATCCCTTGGGGACATTATGGACTTCGGCTTCGTGTAAAGCATGGATCCCATGATCTGGAGGCATCGAGAGTCACCTTGATACTTATGGCGCATCTGTCCGGAGTCTGTCGTTGACACCCTAGCAGAAATTCACTCATGGCGCTCAGTTGAGACCCCCTAAACTACATATGGGGGCAACATATGACATACCTCGGATGGCAGAGTGACGACGTAAGCAGAGTGATCCAACTTGAATCCCGACCTTACTCGTTTACTCTGGGGGAATTCTATGATGTATCACGGACCTCGGCCCTTTGGATAAAACACCGCGAGATCCGGCGTTAATATTGACTCAGATCCCTTTGTCCACCACATGTCGTGTGCTCTTGCTAAACTTGGGTACCTTGACACTTAGTTATCCCATCTAAGCGTCAAGTTGGGAGTAACTGTTCTGGACCGGGTTATGGGTTCACGGATCAAGAGCAACCCAGCTCACCAGAATAGTACCCAAACATTATTACGTGTTATCTTGATAAGTATATATGTCTATTTATTAGGCAAAAATCTCTCAAAGAATCCTTTATGGTTATGAAAGTTAATTACTTCTCACATAAATAGTGGAATTAGTTAAAAGAGATCACAATCTCTAACGGATTCAAATATTAAATAATTGCATTCAATATAGATTGCATTCCATTTTAAAACGCTATTATAAATGTCATGCAAAGTTTCAAAGGTATGGACCTTGTCTTATATACAGATTATCTTCCTTATACATGGTCTAACTTGAGTATCAGAGTGTTTTTTGTAGGTACTCACCTCTCACACCACTGCTGGAACAGCTGTGCCACGGAGGAGTCTATATTTAAACACTTTTTCATGTTATGCTGTGAATCTTGTTCAAAACAAAAATGTAATTATATTATATACATAAACAAACAAATAAATCAAGTAATTACTTATTTATTAATATAATTATTTATTTAAACAAATTAGAAGGAGAATGTTACATGCTCTCCTTATTATGGCCGTTGGATTAATATGTGTTAACAATTGCGATTTAATTTTTCTATTTTTCTATAGTCTAATATGATGCGTTGGTCAATGTTGGATCAACGGTTGGGCTGGCTGGGAATTTTGATTTTTTTTTTCTATAATATGCCCATCACGTTTTGGTGAATGATGATTTGAGAGTTATCACTTACCAGATTAGGGAGTTTTTGGTCTTGACAGTATTGAAAAAAGCTGCGTACTTTTTTTTCCTCTCTCTCTTCTTTCCCACTCATTTTTTATGACGTATGAAAGGAGAAAAAGTTGGCGCTCAAATGCTTCTCTCGTGCTGACCATTGGATTGGTTCGTGTCGATGGTTGAGATGTGCTCCATTATTTGGCAAATCAGACCCGTTGGAGCGCTGTGAAATTGAATGATTAGGATTTTATTTATAATTTTTTTTGTGTTGTGTCTTTCTATCCGTTATATCATTTTCTAATCCGGCGGTTGGCATGTTTCATGAACTGGAAAAACGTCATATCAAGCTGATGCTGATGGAAAGGTAGAAATAATAATGCAAAGCTCCTCCAATTCAAAATTTGTGTTCGGAAAGATTGCTTCATTTTCCCATATGTTTAACTTATTAAGTATAGATATATAAACACATAATACAATACGAATATGATATAGAGATATGTTAAATTATATATATATGAGAAAGAATCAAATATAATATATATAAAAAATTATTAGATAATATAAGTATGTTAAGTTTTATCTTGATGTAAACTTGATCTTTCTTATATATATATATATAAATTAACATCAAAGTAAATTAAAAAATTTGGTTTATGTATATATATAATTGTAAAATTTAAAAAAATATAATTCATTAATATCATTTCAATAAGTTTAAAGATTTATAATATTTTAATATATGTCATATATATTAATATTTGTTATCTAATAAGTCATTCTCAAAAAATATAGAGCATAATTTCTATTGACATATTCTAAAAAATCTTTTAAATTAACTTCTTTTAATAGAACTAATCATGTAGAAGTACATGTATATCTAAAAAAATTAACTAGAAGGAATAGTGGTGTGAGGCAAGCTTCAGTGACGATGAAGTGCTGGACGGCTTGGTACGAGTAGAGGTAGAAGGAGCATATGAAAATAGTGATGTGTGAAAAGATAAAACTTAAAAGTTTAATAGTAACTTGTGAATAGATAAAACTTAAAATACCAGTATGTGAAAATAATGGCTTGGGACGTCAGTCATGTGATTGGACTTAAGTGGGTTACGGACTTACTAATTGGACATTAGTCATGAAAACTATTTTAAAAAAAATATTAATGAGTCGTGTCCTAGACGTGTCCAAGAGTGTGCGAGCCGTATTCTTAACATGCCCAAGTGTGTCCAACACGTGTCCAAGTCGAAAAAAATAATCTTTTTAATCAGACACATTCAGACACGTAAGACACGTGTGTCGTACAAGCGTCCACATGTGTCTGACACGGACACGCCTCAAAAACGGAGTGTCTGTGCTTCATAGTGCTCAACTGAAGCTGTGTTTGTTAACATTTTAGATGTTTGTCCTTTTTTCTTTTTATTATTTTATGTTTCGATTCTTATTATTTGTTCATGTCTCACTACAAGAAATTTAGTCTAACTTAACGCTTACATAGGGGTGGCCAAAACAAGCGTAACATTTTCTCTTAGGCAACACTTTTTGTATCAACTCTAAGGCAACGCCATGCCAAAAGAAGGGTTGCACACGGGTCTGGATTGATCCAATGAGCCAACCAACTCGACCCAATTCACTATAAAATTTTCAGGTCAGGTCAGGTCATCAGGTTAGTTTGGGTAAAATGCGAAAAAACTTGTGTAATTATTAGTTCGGATGACAGGTTCAAGAAACTAACCACGAAGATCCGACCCGACCACCCAATTACCCGATTATATATGACATCATTTTGAAGTTTTCACTTCGGTATTTTCCCATTCCTCATTTCATCTCCTCCTTCATTCGACTCAAGCCTTAGGCCCGTAGCCACTCCTCACTAAAGGCTACATCGTTGCTCCTCCCCTCTGTCGACCAACAACAAAAGTGACCAACGATCTACTATGACAACGAGCTTAGCTCTCACTTTTATATTTGCACATCACTCAAGCGATAAAGGTTGTTGTGACTTTGATCTTTGCTACCCCAAACCATCATCGTCGCCTCAGATTTGTGTTGTCCTCTTAGCTAACGACTACTCTAGAGGGCGACTTTGACCCAGCCATTGCCATTGTGAAAAACTCCAACACCGCAACCTCAACCCTATTGGTTCCTACCCTGACTCAGATCTATTGATTGTCATCCTAGTGAGTCTTGTAATATTGTGACGTCGCCAAACACCTGTGGGTCTGAATCGTCTAATTCAATTCGAGTGTTGCATTTTTGTTCTGCTTGGTTGCTTTGACTACTTTGCTTCAATCTCTCTCCATTTTTTTTTTACATTACTGTAATGATTTCATTGATTTGGTTGTATTATGATGGATTATTTTTTAGTTTTGAAAATTATTATGATGCAATATTTTTGTTGTAATTTTATTTTTTTTACCATAGAAAATTTTCCTATTTCTAGTGAAGATTTGTTCGTAGGTTAAATTTATTTTTTAAAGAAATACCCAATGACCCAACCCAATTTAACCCTTTTATAGGTTGGATTGGTTCAGTTTGGGTTACCTGAAAATTTTTTAAGAAACTAACCCAACTCAACCCTAGCTTGTTTGATTAGTTTGGACTTGATTTTTCCTTAAACCCGACCCGACCCTAATCGACCCGTGTGCAGCTCTAAAAACATGGCATTTTCATCAAATAAAGGCAATGCTTTTTATCCCCAACCTATAGTCACGCTTATCACGCATTGGTCGTATAGCCACACTTGCAAAGTGTTGCCTTTGGGCTCATCATTGGCTACATTTCTTTAATGTTAAAGCAATGCTTTACTTACAACCTTTGCCATGCCATGTTAATGGTGTTGCCTTCTTTGTTACTATTAGCAATGCTTTTGCAAGCTCTAAACGTGGAGCCATTTGTTGTTCTTATAGCCACATTTGCTAAGTATTGACAACGCCTTTTAAGGTTAGATTTTATAAAGTATTCCATTTTTCATAATTGTTTAATATCATACTGTTACTACAATAATAATAATAAGGACTATAAATTTGCATACCACTATCAACATTGTAAAGCAAAAATAGCATAGTAACTATAAAATAAAGATTAAATTCAATTGCTAGTATAGCACAACCAATGTGTCAAAACCAGTGAACAAGACTTGGACATTAGGACAAAATCATAAGAAAATCCTAGATCAACAACCATGAAGCAACAATATGAAATATTTAGTTCCAAAAGTAGAATAATAAGACTTAGTAGTTAGTGCACAGACCACAAAAGCATGTTACAAGGTAATTTTTCAATTTCATATTCAAATAAACCTGCAGAACTAATCAATTTTAATCTCCCTTAAACGGTTATACCGTTATACCAAAGTTCAGGCTGACTCTGTTATTTACAGAGACTCCACAGCCACATATGACACAGGAAAAGAAAGAAATATAGAAAGGATTTAAACTTGAGGAGTTATATCTTAAAAGGAGAATTCAGAGTTCTTACTTCAAGCGATGAGCACTAAATCAATCTGCAAAACGTTTCAAATCAGAAACAGTATCAGGATTAAAACTAGTAGCTGATGCATGAGCTTAAGTTGAACTTGACACAAGCTTAAGTTCTACTGGTAATCAGCCTTACTCCCTATATATCTAAAATGAGTACTAATATGCATATGTAGAGATTTTGCACATCAATTAAACTATTACTAAATCCAATTCAATGCATGAAAACATTTCGTTTTCTACCCATGCTTAAAACTGACCAACAATCAATAATCGGCAAATATATTAACAATCAAGCAAAAAGCAATTTGGAGCCCATGTCTAGAAAGAAACCTCTAAATTAAAGGCATTGGAGGCTTGGGGGTGTCATTGTGCTGCAACAATGTAAATATGCTGGTGAATTACAGGGCAAGCACCTCCTAAAGTTTAGATTAAGCTACGCGTCACTAAGAATTAAGAAGGATTTTCAAATGTAAGTCAACACATTCAAGATCAGCTAACAATTAGCACATCAGTGCTATTCCTTCATATTCTTTTTTGTGAAACAGATGCCAACATTTTGTTAGCACATATGAATTGAATTAATTAACAATACAATCAGTAATGAAACAAATATGGAGGGGAAAACTAAGATTTGATTTGACCCTCATCACTGATACATATTACTTGATCCACAACCTTTGCTTTCGGCTCTTCTCTCTAAGTGAAGCCAAGCACATATATGCTTCTAGCTGTTTCAAAGAAACATTTAGATTTCAAGTTCAAAAACTCTTGAAAGTTGAAACAGTAATCCCCAAAACAGTAATAATATTTTCAATTTCATTAAAGTATTCTTAATACAATGTTTTGGAGGCAGAGATTGAAAATCTTTATAGGGAAAAGAGATTGGGCGTGCTGCTGGTATACAGGAAAGAAGAAAACTGAATCTCTGCTCTCTCAAAAATGATACTGCTCGTTTAAGCAACATACATTTATAAGGCTGAGCAGTAATTGAAGCACATTAAAATCTTCTGCCAGTCTAAGTTCCCTACAATTCATCCATCCTGCAACTAGAGTAACATCAATCCATTTCTTAACTTGTTTCCTAAATAATGCTTAATTAAATTCCTTTTCTTTGAGCCTAGTTTGTGATAACAAGAATTTAATTTAATCTTTTTTTAAAAGCAACTGGAATACATTTCCTAGAACTGTTTCTAATGTGTCTCCATTGAACCCAAAAGATGTATCTCACTACAGACTGCAGAGTCGAAATATAACTTAAAACTTTGTTTGGATGAAGAGAGAAAATGGAAAGAGAGAAAATGGAAAGAGAGAAAATGAGAAGAGAGAAAATGGTGAGGAGAGAAAATGCATAAAAAAATAGAGAGAAAAATTAATTGTTTGGATGAAGAGAAAATGAGAAGAAAGAAAATATGAAAAATATTTAAAAAATATTTCTTTTACATTGTTAAAGAATTTTTTAAAAAAAAACTATTTTTTATACTATGCCAATTGGTCACAGTGTGTAAAACACACAAACAGTAACAAATGCACCAATATCAAAAAGACAATCAGTTTTCTCCTCAATCCAACGAAGAAAATAACTTAGTGGGTTCCATGGTGATTTTTTTCTTTCTCTCCTGTTTTCTACTCATATCCAAACTAGAGAAAATGTTTTTTTCTAGCTATTTTCTCTTCCCTCATTTTCTCTCCTCCCATTTTCTCTTCAAACAAACAAAGCGTAAGTGATAAGAAGTTGATAATGATTATAGTCAACAGTCAACACTATGGCGCGAGAGAGTCTAAACGTAAAGAACTAATACAAGATAGTGTTAGAATTTTTTTATAGAATACCATAAATTATATTATAATTTTATAAAATTTAGATTGATTAGATGTCAAAATTATTAAAACATTTAGTTTAGTCAAAATTGTGATCAATATTATTATTAAACTCGTTGTTGTTAAAATACTGCTCATATGTGAGTTTTGTTTATGGGTTTGTCATAGTGGATAGGTTTAACTCATTTTAGTTATTCTATATATACAAGGAGAGACTCATAGTCCTAACAACTCTAGTGCATACAATTGCACCATTAATACAGATGCATGAGCGACTACTGTATGATAGGAATATTATTCCTCTCTCATCAAGATTGCTTTTAAAGGTTTCAACCATGACATCTTCATCGCTACCTTTTCAAGGAAACCCTGTAACTCATTATATATTTTGATATGTAATAAATTTTGAGATTAATAAATTCAAAAAATTTTAGCAATTGGTATCATAGTGGTTTTAATCCTAATTATGGCTATCAATTTTATGGTTTACCTAAAATTTATATGAGGTTCAAAATTGAAGAAACTCGAAACCTTAACAAATATGATATGCAATTCGAATTTATTTTATGATTAATTTTCAAAAATTAAGTTAGGGCTTTTGTAGATTGGGTTTTCTTGAGTCTAGTGACATATAGATTATATTGAACGGATTAGAATCTAAGGAGAATTTCACGAAAAACCTCGATGAACCCTAACAGAACCCAATTTTGCGATTTGAAAACTTCTATTGATCAATTCTACAAATTAGTATAGGGTTATTGTAGATTAGGGTTTTTTAAATCGCTAGACACAAGAATTGTCACATGGTGGAGAAAATAGTGAGAATTTTGAATACAACCCCGTGAAACCCCAACGAATTGGGTTCAAAGTACCCAAAATTTATATGGAACTATTTTGAAAATTAGTATAAGGGTTTTGTGGAGAATAAAATTCTAAATCTATTGGCACAAGAATGGCGTAAAATGGACAAGAATCAAGAGAGAATTTGATTGTGACACGTTTTTTGGTAGAACAGGATTGCGTGACCCATTTAATAGGAAAACGAGTGAGGAAGACGAAGTCTTCCTCCCACGCCTAGTCGCGCCCCAGCGTGACATCTTTAAAAAAAATTATTTTTTAATTCTATTTTTTGAGTTGTTCTCCACGCGCCTTGATTTGTTCTATGGTGAATTTTATTTATTTTTTTATGCTTATTTATTATTTATTCCAAATTTATAGAGATTAAAATTGTTAAAAATTGTTAAATTTATTAGGCAAATGCTTGGGCCATTTTGTTAAAAAATGCATCTTGATCACATATTGGCGTGCAATTTTGATGTGTTTTCCCATTACCCATATATCACATTTTGTTAGGTTACCAAGGTATGAGTATCTTGCATGTATGATATTAGTATTCCTTCGGGTATTATTTTCTACATTGTTGATATGTTTTTACTCTCATTTTGGACTAGTTGTTGAGAGTATTGACTCGATTTTGACATCATGTTATGACCACATATTGTTTGATTAATCTGGAGAATTGTTTTCTTATTGAAATAATGTAATATGACTTTATGTCATCTAAGTTGAAGAATATTAAAAATTTTTTATGGACAAGCATAAATCATATAATAATTTTATAAAACTCAGATTAATTAGATGTCAAAATTATTAGAACATTTTGTTTAGCCCAAATTATTATCAGTATAATTATTGGGCTTGTTGTTGTTAAAGCACGACTCATATATGGGTTTTGTTTATAGGTCTTGTATATGAGTTTGCTATAGCGGGTAGGTTTAACCCATTTTAGTTATTCTATATATACAGGGAGAGGCCCCTATTCCTAACTACTCTAATGCGTACAGTTGCCCCAATGATACTGATGCGTGAGTGACTACTGTGAGATAGGAATAATATCTCTCCCTCATCGAGATTACTTTTAAAGGTTTCAACCATGGCATCCTTATTGACACTTTTTCAAGGTAACCCTGTGGTTGGGGTGAAATCCGCAAGTGTACGGTTTCGTCGTCAAGTAATAAAATATCGAATCCACAGGGACTATGTTTATGAATACCAATTAATTAATTAATTCAATTAAATTAAACAAAAGAGAATATAATTGTTGAACAAGAACGTAGAAACCAAACAATTAAATAAATAAAAGTTAAGATGCAAAATTGAGAATAAAAATAGCAAATTGTTGAGAAAAGATTTTAGATTTAAGAAAGCTTCCAGGATTGGGGTTAACCACAATGATACAAGACTCTTAATTGACAATCCTCTTATTAACACTTGAAATTCAATTGAAGGTGAATTACCCTAAATTAGTTAATGTTCCCTTTCAAGATACAAGAACCGTACCCAATTAAACCAATTCCTACTCTTGTGGTAATTGAATCTAAATTGAACCCATTACGCTTTTTTGGTAATTCATTAATCCTCGAAAGGTTAAACCTACTCTCATGATTTAAACCTTAAGTTCAATTCTTATAGTTCCAACACCTAGGTTCACCTTTTAGTACGTCCCTAGATATCTATGAGATGCAAATAAGTGGCCAGCAAATTCACATGAATAATCGCAATAAGGATTGAATCAACAACATTCAAGATTAATAAAAAGGGTAGACAATATCAATTAATCATTATCAATGTATCAAAGGGCATTGCCCAATCCTAGAAACAAAAGGAACTGCTCAGACATGGAGAAGAAGAAACCAGAAATCAAGTTCCAAAAACATCCAAACCCGTAATCCTAGAGAGAAGAGAGGAAGATGAAGATCAAGAGCCTCCAATGTGCCTCCTTCCAAACCAAATTCGAACCCTAATGTTGTCTTCAGAACATCTATGTATATCCCATGGGTTAAAACTGGTTCAAGCCCATCAGAAAAGAGAAAAACAGACTTAAAAATCTGACACGCACACCGAACCACGGCCGTGGTGGTTACCACGGCCAGGCCGTGGTCAGTTCTGGACCTAGAGTTCTCAACCAGACTCTCAACCACGGCCGTGGTGGCCACCACGGCCAGGCCGTGGTTGTCTCTGGACTTTCCCTTTGCTTTTTCACGTAGGGCGCCGATCCATGGCCGTGGTTCAGGCCACGGGCAGGCCGTGGAACTCTCTGGAATGAGCTCTTTGTCCCAAATTACTACCCTTTAAGCTCCAACTTCAATTGTGCAAGCTTTCCATCCATTTCAAGGCCAATTAAGCACCAATCCTGCACAACAACACCAAAAACACCGCAGTTATCCGAACTAAAGGGAAAAACAAACAAAAAGGTTGAACAAAATTGCCTAGAATGTATAAAAATACATGCAAACACATGAACAAAATATGATGTTGTTTCACACACATCAAAATACCCCCAAGCTTAAGATTTTGCTTGTCCCCAAGCAATAACTAAGACCAACTAAGAAATGGGATTATGAGACAATAATGAATGAGGAACCCGAGAAAACATCTAACCAAGCAATAGGCAAAGACAAACCAAGAATTAGAGAGGTAATCAAAATCAAGTCCAATTAGAGGCTAAAGTTCTCAGAAATCATGCTCCTCACTAAATTAGGATCACTCAACTAATACACTCAAAGTGTTTAAGGATGAAAACAATGCGCTCAATATTCCTCAAAGAAAATGCACTTCCATAAGCTTGATAAGAAACCAAATTTTCACTAATAATTAGCATGGATGCAAGAATCAAAAGGTCTTTCAAGGAATATAATGGGGCCATGGGAATGATGTCAGGAAGGATAAAGAAAGGAGGGTATGCACAAAGGGCTAACAACATTTTCAACAAGCACAAGAAACCTAATAGAACATACATGGAGCAAAGACAATTTTCAATCAAGGCATAATTCCACATTTTCTCCCTTTCTTTTCAAGCTTTCATCTCAAGCTTTTCTTTTATTTTGTTTTCCCTTTTTCCTCATTTTTTTTAGAGGGGAGAGACCTCATTTTCAAAACACATGATTCCCAATACAACATTCAAACTCAGATTGCTCCATTCAATATTCTAAATGATCACCGACAATGTATCATCATAGGCATCAAGAAAACAATTATACAATAAGCTCAAAATGGGCAACTAGAGGATGAAAGTGTAACAAATTCAAAAGGCCAGAAAAATACCTAAGATGCCTTAATCACATTCAAGCATGCAAACCAAGATTTCGCCTCAAAATGGTTTCAAATCAAGTTCTAGAGCACAAAATCAATGAGGAATGACCACTCAACACAAAGAATGGGATGAAAAATCATATAGTGAATAAATCCCATACAAGCTCAAAACTCACTTTTAGAGGTTCAAAAATCAATGAGAAGCACAAATTCAGAGAACATATGCTAATTATCAACTATCAAGAAATCACCTCCACTATCAATTAAAGACAATGCCTGTTGCCTACCACAAGAATCAATAAATTGGATTCCAAATCAATTATCATCTCAAAATTCCCAAAAGAGAGGGGGACAAGGTTCAACCAAAAAGCAGAAATATAAGATGGTGCAAAAATGCAACAAGAAAATGCAATGCAAAATGAGATATGGGAATGCATGATAATGAAGATAAAAATAAAAATGAAAAATAAAAATACCCCCAAGCTTAGACCTTACATTGTCCCCAAGTAAAAATCTAAAACTATGGAATGAATAAATGAAAAGAACTCACTGCGGTGGTGGAAAAAGGAGACGTGTAGCCATGAACTCGAACATCCGATCTAAAACTCCATTTTTTTATTTTTTTGTGGCCGACAGCTATATACATCCCCCTACAAAGGCTCCGAACTCAGGGAGGCACCAAAGCAGACTCAACAATAGCTAACTAAGAAACAAAAATAAAAAAGTGTTAATCAATAAAAATAAGAAAATAAAGGAAAAGAGATAGAATGTTGGGTTGCCTCCCAAGAAGCACTAAGTTATAGTCATTAGCTTGACTGTGAGTTTGTTCTATGCTCAGGTGATGTCAATAGAGTGGTACTCAGTCCACACTCCATCTTCATAGTGTTGCACTCTCTGGCCGTTTATTAGAAATGTCTTCTGGGTTTCTATCTTCACCTCAAGCACACCATAGGATAAGACTCGAACAATCTCATATGGTCTAGACCATTTCGACCAAAACTTACCCTGACAGAAATGTAGAAGTGAGTTATCAACAAGAACTTTATCCCCTGGTTTAAATTCACGCTTCTTAACACATTTGTCATCCCGCTTCTTTGGTCCTTTCTTGCAGGGCTTGACCTTCTCGAACTTGGAAGCAACCTTGGGCAAGGTCTCCTCTAATACAACATAAGTCACAGATTCCTGCATATCTGAAAGTACAACTCTGTCCACATCATCAGTAGCATCTATGCAATTATATGAATTAGAGGAATTAAGATTTTTTTCAGAATTGAAAACATTAAAAACTACTTCCTCATTATTCAATCGCAAAGTCAATTTCCCTTCGTGGACATCAATAATTGCCCTTCCAGTGGCGAGGAATGGTCGCCCAAGTATGAGCGGCATTTTAACATCTTCTTCCATGTCAAGCACAACAAAATCAACAGGTATAAAAAACTTACCCACTCTAATAGGAACATCTTCCAAGATGCCAACGGGGTACTTGACGGACTGATCCGCCAACTGGAGTGAAATAGTTGTGGGTTTCAGCTCACCCACCTTCAACTTCTTGCACACAGAAAGGGGCATAAGACTGACACTAGCCCCTAAGTCACACAGAGCTTTATCAAAATTTGTGTTACCAATCAAGCAAGGAATAGAGAAGCTACCTGAATCTTTTAGCTTAGGAGGCAATTTATTTTGAATTAAAGCACTACACTCCTCAGTTAAAGCTACGGTCTCATATTCATCAAGCTTTCTCTTATTAGATGATCAGCGATGTCGCACTCGCCTCAAAATAGACTAGGATTTATGGAATATAGCATAGTGCATAACCTAGGTCATCTCCCAAGGACCAATTCAGATTTCTCAAGCATGTTAGAAGTTATCAATAAGTAGGGGGTTTTGTTCATTGCAATAACAGAAAATGAATTTAAATTGAGAAAATTCAATTAAGGAAACACCAATCCAAGGGCTTCAATTCAAGTGGCAGAATTAATCATTGTTCAAGAGAATGAATCTCTGTTGTTTACACCTCTGTTAATCCGTAATCAACTAGATAATCACCTAGCATTTTATCAATTAAAACAGAATCACAATCACAATTCTTGATTAAGATTGATTTAGGAACAAATTTGAATTAACATAGATTATCAATCGATGATCTATTCTCCACTAGATTCAGATTAATCAACCCTAATTCTAACTTCAATTTCGAAATTCTAATCAGAATTCAATTGAAGAAGGAGAAGAGGGAAGAACACAACAGAATTTATAATTAAACAAGAGAACTCAAAATTCTAACCACAATCATTGAATTCCTTGGATTGATTGGAGCTTTAGCCTTCCATGGCCATTGCGAAAAATGCAGAGAAGAGAGCAAAACGAAAAATAGAGAAAAGAGAGAAAAAGGGTTTATGTCAATCTGTTTGTAACTGAATCACAACCAAATCAAAAAGCTGAATTCGAAATCTGCCTAAACCTATTTGTAACTGAAAGTTCTTATGTAATTCCTAATCTACCCCTGGCTCAAACTGTAGCCCTCTGAATAAGCTTTTCAGAGACATATCATTTGCCTTAATTGGGCTTAAATTGAGGGAGATAGGCCCAAATCATTGAGGAAAGGTCCAAGCATTGTGACAGCAACAACGTCCTGACTTTGAGGCCCAATTTCGCCTTGAATCCAGCTGAATTAGAAAAATTGCATTAGACATCAGATTGTAGATTTTCGTCTCAGCTTTCAGGGGACTCCAAGATCATCCAAATACGATATTTGTAGCCCAAGTTATGGCCTGTACAAGACAGAAAGGTCAAAATGAGTTAAAATCCGAAAATTAATGAAGTTTTTACAATTAAGCTCAATGAAGACCAATCATCTAAAACTCATCTACAAACATAATATTGGACACAATTAACATCAATTAGGCCAAATATGAAGCAATAATGAATGGCTCAAAATTGATTGATCAAAATCTCCCACACTTGAATCTTTGCACTCCTGGGCAACATTCAAAATTGAACCAAAAGGGGTTTCACCATAAGAGCACAAAATCAACATGCCTTCCAATGAATTGCAAGAATGCAAGGTAGTGATCAAGATTCAAACATCCAAAGTATCAAGGAATCAAGACAAACATGAATATATCTCTCAACATCTCAAGCAAGCAAGAAGACAACTCGAATCAAATGATGAACCAAAAGTGATAAGATCCTCACTAGGCATACTCTACTCTCAAGTGTTTAAGATTGTATTTACACTCAAGGCACCCATGAAAGCAAGTACTACCATAAGCTTGACAAGTCTCTAATTTCCACCACTTGAAACACATGTAAATAAAGATCAAAAGGACTTTATTCAAGGTTGTAATGGGGCCAAGGTAAGGGAAGGAACAATATGGATATGACAAGTTAAGCACCCAAGAGAATAAAAGAGCAATGAGGAGGAACTCAAATGACAAGTAATGCACATTCTCTTACTTTGATCACCTTTCCTTTTGCTTTTACAACCTTTCTTGAACCCTTTTTTTTTCTTTTTTCTTTTTTTTCTTCTTTTTATTTCAATTTTTTTTTATAATAATAATAATAACCTTGCATACATACACATCAATTTGTATAACCACACCACAAACTATCAACTGCCTACAAGCCAAAAGAGCTCCTCAAATGAAATAAACCAATGCTCTCCCATTCCCTAAGGTACGGTAAAATCATGGTTTTTCACAAAGGCATAAAATGAGCTAAAGCAAAGAATAGGCAATTAGGCTCAATGGGGGTAATCAAAGGAAAATGATGCAAGGTTGACTATTTGGCCAAAGTAGCTAAACAAAGAAAGAAGGCCTCAATCATCTCAATACATGCATGTGAACAAGAAGCTTCAAAAAGAATCAAGTCAAGTTCTAGAGCACCAACAATCATGAGTGAAATCACACAAGAAAGAAAAGAGAATGGCATAATGCAATCCATCCATGTATAAGGTCCAAAATCTCACCAAGGACAAGCCTATCACAATTGATGCAACACTTTAATTCTCAATGCCAGCTTGCTAAACCAAAAATGCAAGAAAAGTATTCACATCATGTCATGAAACCTCTAACTAAGAATGATGAATTTATTCACAACCTGTACAAACCAAGATATTCAATGAAAGGCATGCAAAATATCAAAATGAAAACAAAAATAGAATTAAAACAGAAAAAATAGAATTAAAAACAACAAGCGAAAAACAAAACAACAAAGCAGAAATGAAAATAGAAAATCAAAGAAAACAACAAAATAGAAAATTCTCACGAGAAACAGAAACGTAAAAATAGCAAAACAGAAAACAGAAACAACAGAAAAATAGCAGAAATTCCCTCCCCCACACTTAAATCATACATTGTCCTCAATGAAACACAAAGCAAAAGACAAGTAGACATGTGTAATAAAAGAGTAAGGGAAGAGAACACCCTCATCATGGTGGGAAAATTTGCACTTGGGGAAAGGTGGGCTTTTTGCCAAGGAGAGCTCCTCTACGATGCTGGGCTTGCAGGGCTTGTGGGGCTCTCAAGAAAGGGCTTAAGACGGTGGCCATTAACCTTGAAACTCTTGTTGGTGGCTTCATTCGAAATCTCCACTGCACCATAAGGAAAGATGCTAGTGACAACAAAAGGACCATCCCACCTAGAACGGCAGCTTACCGGGCATGAGTTTAAGGCGAGAGTTGAACAAAAGCACCTTTTGGCCAATGGAGAACTCCTTTCTAGAAATCATCTTATCATGGAAATGCTTGGTCTTTTCCTTATAGATCCCGGGAATTCTCATAAGCCTCCAAGCGAAGTTCTTCCACCGTTGCAATTGAAGCTTCCTCTCGAACTTGCTTGGTCAAATGCTAAGTTACAACTCTTCACTGCCCAGTATGCACGATGCTCTATCTCCATCGGAAGGTGACATGGTTTACCAAAGACAACCCTGAAAGGAGACATCCCTATAGGTGTCTTGTAAGCGGTACGATGAGCCCAAAGAGCATCTTCTAACCGGTGACTCCAATCTTTCCTATTCGGCTGCACCATCTTCTCCAGAATCTGCTTGATCTCTCTATTAGAAATCTCGGCCTGCCCGTTAGTTTGGGGATGATATGCAGTAGACACTCTATGCACAACCCCATACTTCCGAAACAAAGCTTCCAAAGTCCGGTTACAGAAATGAGTCCCTTGGTCAATAATGATAGCTCGGGGCACTCCAAACCTGCAAAATATGTTAGACCTGACAAAATCCACAACAACTTGAGCATCATTAGTCCTGGTGGCCTTAGCTTCCACCCACTTAGAAACATAATCAACTGCAAGTACAATATATGAAAAACCAAAAGAAACAGGGAAAGGGCCCATAAAATCGATACCCCAAACATCAAAAACCTCGCAAAACAGAATGGGCTGCTAGGGCATCTCCTGCCTCCGAGTAATGGCCACTCCTGCTCTCTGGCACGGCTCACAAGTACTGAAAACCTAATATGCATCTCTGAAAATGGTAGGCCAATAGAATCCAGAATCCAGCACCTTCCTAGCTGTCCGCTGTGGTCCAAAGTGTCCTTCTACTGGAGAGGCATGACAGAAGTGAAGAACTGACTGGATCTCATGGTCAGGTATACATCTGCGAATCACCTGGTCACTACAAAATTTCCACAAATATGGATCATCCCACACATAATATTTAGCATCACTCCTAAGTTTAGCTTGCTGTGATTTAGATGCATGAGGAGGAAAAACAGATGCAACTAAGAAATTAACTAGATCAAAGAAACCAAGGAGAAAGTGTGGTATCATGCACTGCGCATGAGCCGCTCATCCGGGAAGTCATCTCGATAGAGAAGGGTCAACAATTCCTTCTATTCTCGCTCAAATGATCCGCCACCAAATTCTCTCGTGCCACTCCTATCTCTAATCTCCAAATCAAACTCCTGGAGAAGCAAAGATCCATCTAATCAATCTCGGCTTCGATTCTCGCTTTTCAACAAGAATTTTAATGCTTTGCATGATCAATAAAGACAACCACTCTAGAGCCAAGTAAATATGATCTAAACTTATCAAGTGCAAATACAATAGCAAGCAACTCTTTCTCAGTGGTAGTATAGTTAGCCTGTGCAGCATCTAAAGTCCGAGAAGCATATGAAATGACATGAGGTTGTCTGCTAACTCTCTGTGCAAGGATAGCTCCCAATGCATAGTTAGATGCGTCACACATGAGTTCAAAAGGAAGTGTCCACTCTGGTGGCTGAATGATGGGAGTGGTGGTCAAAGCTCCTTTGAGGCAATCAAAAGCATCTTTGCACCTGTCATCAAAATCAAAAACAACTTCTTTCTGCAACAAGTTGGACAGTGGAAGGGCCTTTTTGCTGAAGTCTTTAATGAACCGCCTGTAGAAACCTACATGGCCAAGAAAAGAACGAACCTCTCGCACGCAAGAGGGGTAAGGTAACTGGGAAATAACATTAATTTTAGCAGGATCTACTTCTATACCCTTCTGAGAGATGATATGGCCTAAGACTATGCCTTGTTCTACCATAAAATGACATTTCTCATAATTAAGAACAAGGTTAGTCTCAATGCACCTATGCAAAACTCTATCCAAACTGTCCAAGCATGCATCAAAAGAGGAACCATAAACAGTAAAATCATCCATAAACACCTCAATGCAATCCTCTAAAAAATCTGTAAAGATACTCACCATGCATCGCTGGAAGGTACCAAGAGCATTGCACAAGCCGAAAGGCATCCTCCTGTAGGCAAAAATGCCAAAAGGGCAAGTGAAAGTGGTCTTCTCCTGGTCCTCTGGTGCTATATGGATCTGGAAGTATCCAGAAAAGCCATCAAGGAAGCAATAGAAAGACTTTCCAGCCAGGCGCTCAAGCATCTGATCGATAAAGGGCAGAGGAAAATGGTCCTTCCTTATCGCTTGGTTCAGCCGCCTGTAATCAATACAAACTCTCCAGCTACTCTGCACTCTAGTAGGAATCAGCTCATCTTGATCATTCTTCACTACTGTGATTCCTGATTTTTTGGAACCACTTGAACTGGACTCACCCAAGCACTATCTGAGATAGGATAGATGATGCCTGCTTGCAAAAGCTTGGTCACCTCTTTCTTCACCACATCCAGGATCAAGGGGTTGAGTCGCCTCTGTGGTTGTCTCACTGGTTTAGCACCATCCTCAAGTAGTATCCTGTGTATGCACATAGAAGGACTAATGCTAGGAAGGTCAGCCAAGGTCCAGCCAATAGCTTTCTTATGCTTCATCAGTATTAGCAGTAGCTTCTCCTCCTGGTCAGCATGGAGGGCAGTGGAAATGATAACTGGAAGCTTCTGATCCTCCTCTAAGTATGCATACTTAAGGTGCTCTGGGAGTGGCTTAAGCTCCAGTGTAGGTGGCTGCACTACAGATGGGAGTATCCTGGTGGAAGTAGCTGTGTTTACAGCCTGCAATTCTACGAAATCTGATTCAGAGGTATTTGTTGTAATCAAACTGCTACATTCTGACTTCCTCAAATTTTCAGCTGCAACACAACACCATTTAACCGTGCTCGGACTCCACACAATCAGTATCGAATCACCATGTAAACAAGATGCAATCTCAAGCACAAACACTACACATTTCTCGAAACAAGACAAGCATCACATGTGTAGGTATCAACAAAATCGAAAAGAATGGAAGATCTTCAAAAAGAGCTCGAAAAGCTATCATCAACTATATCGCCCGACAAAAATCTATATGGAAGACTGAATGTTCTTCCATGGGGTGCTTCATGGCATCCAAGATATTAAATCGAACCACATTATCTCCAAACTCCATGGAAAGAGTGCCTGCATGGACATCAATTTTGGTTCTGGCAGTTTTGAGGAATGGTCTACCAAGAATGATAGGAGCTCTACTGGATTCGGATTCTCCATCCATATCCAGAATGTAGAAGTCTGCAGGGAAGATCAAATTATTAACTCTAACAAGAACATCCTCAATGAGTCCAAATAGGTTGCATTACTCCTATTTGCCAACTGAATGATGACTCCTGTATTCTGTAAAGGTCCAAGGGCAAGAGATTGAAACACAGACATAGGCATAACATTAATTGAAGCACCTAAATCCAACATGGCATTTTCGAATTTGCTACTGCCTATGGTGCATAGAATAGTAAAAATTCCTAGATCCTTGCATTTTTGAGGCATTGTAGGCTGTATAAGTGCAGACACATTTCTTCCCATGCTGATCTTCTCATTTCCCTTGAGTCTCCTTCTATGAGTACACAAATCCTTAAGAAACTTGGCATATCTTGGAATTTGCTTGATTGCTTCAATGAGAGGAATGTTCACCTCAACCTTCCTAAATGTTTCCAAGATCTCCTATCTCGTATCGGGCCTCATGAGTCTTCTTAAGCCGCACAACTCTCTCGAGGGAATGGTAGTGGGATGGACTCGCTCAAGATCTACGAGGAATGGGGGCGAATCGCTTTTCTTATCTTTGTTTGCTACATGGAATTTCTCGGTATGGCTTGTTTCTCCTTATCTAATTCTTCAACGATCTTACCGCATCTTAGAGTAATGGTACTCACATTTCTTGGATTCACCACAAGCCAGGCAGAAGCTTATCAGAATCTTGGGACTGTAATTGGTTCATAGAGCTTGCAAGTTGTCCAATCTGATTCTCCAAATTCTGAATGGTAGCTTCTGTCCTCTGCTGGAACTGCAGGTTGTTCACTGCCATCTGTTTCATCAATTCCTCCAAGGTTGGCTCGGATTTAGGAGGAGGGGCATTATTTGGCTGCTGCATGAAAGGTGGCTGGTATGGTCTGCTGGGTCCTGTAGTGGACTGGAAGGGAGGCTGCTGTTGCTGGAAGGGAAACTGCTGCTGCTGCCTAAATTGAGTAGGGGCAGGCTGTGTAGAGTTATTCCCCCACCTCAGATTTGGATGATTTCTCTAGCCTGGGTTATATCTGTTGGAAGACAGATCATAACTCTGTTGCTGTTACTGTTGCTGCTGAGGCCTATTATTGTAGATGTTAGCTGCATAGGCCTGGGGGGTGCCATCAGTATCAACCTCTTGCAGTGTAGGACAAGCATCTGTTGAATGATCAGCAGAAATACAAATGCCACACACTCTAGCAGGAGCAGCTGCAGCAGGTTGTTGATGTTGAGTCACAGCCAATTGCCTCACCAAGGAAGCAAGGTCATCAATTTTGCTTTCCAATTTCCTGTGATCTGCAGCATAAGTTGCCTCAATTTCGTGGACACCTCTACTTAATGCCACTGAGTTACTTCGGTGCCAAACTGTTGGGAGTTAGTGGCCATATTCTCAATCGGTGCCCTTGCGACCCACAGGAGTCTTGTCTACCAATGCTCCTCCACTAGCAAAGATCAATCATGCTCCTATCCATAGGCAAAAACCTTCATAAAAATACTTGGATTAGTAGCCGATCACTAATCGATGGTGAGGACAAATAGCACACATCTTCTTGAATCTTTCCCAAGTATTCGGACAATGGTTCTCTCACAAACTGCTTGATGCCACATATCTCTTTTCGGATTGAGGCAGCCATTGATGCAGGAAAGAATTTCTCCAAAAACAGCCTTTTAAGATCATTCCAACTATTCACAGATCTCGGATGCAGGTAGTACAGCCAATCCTTAGCAGTATCCTGTAATGAAAAAGGGAATGCTCTAAGTTTGATATGATCCTCTGAAATGCCTTGAGGCTTCATGGTAGAACACACAATGTGGAACTCCTTGAGGTGCTTATGAGGATCTTCTCCTGCATGACCACTGAACTTAGGCAACAAATGAATCAATCTAGATTTAAGTTCAAATGGAACATCAACATCAGGATATTGAATGCATAAAGACTGGTATGTAACATCAGGAGCAGCTAGCTCCTTCAAGGTTCTGTTATCCATAATCTCAGTATGCTCAGTAGAATCAGAATTGAAAGATGGATCAGTGACAGAAAGTTCGAATCGAAAATTCATAAGCAATCACTAGTATGGTAACTAAGTGAAAAACCTCTACTTCCTATATGCTCAGCAGATACAGAATCAACTCTATTGAACCTATGCAAGGTATGAAAAGTCCTATCTATCTCAGGATCAAATTGATGCAAAGAACCAAGATTGGACCTAGTCATATAACATGCAAAACTTAAAAACAGCAAAGCAGCAAAATAGAGTATCCAACACTAGAAATGCACCAAAATAAATGTATTTGACCTATCAAATGATTTTTAAAAAATATGGGACCACTACACACTTAAAACTACACTAAAATGGAACTCAAAAATGCAATGAAAAATCTTCAAAAAATGAAAAAGTGGCCTAAATGAAGGAATTAGAGCCAGAGAGGGTGTTGCTCACAGCGCTGTGAGCCTTGTGGAGAATGCCATTTTCCTTCAACCCACCAATTTTCACTCATTCTTGAGCATGTTTGGTCACCCAAAAATTACAAAAATGCCATTGTCTCACCTAAATTTGCTCAAAACCCTTACCAAACGATGGAATTTGGCCAAATTATGCAGGAATGATCCTTTTAGGATCGCTTTGCTTAGAATGATGGTTTACCTTTGGCGGCCAAGTTTCAGGTCAAGACTCCATTGCAAGTACAATTCCTATCTACTAGTGCCTTTTTGGATTCAGAAAAATGGGAGCAAAGTGAAACTCAGAAGTGAAAGTGGAGGAGAAACTCAAAAGTGAAAATCAAAACTTTCAATTATCAATAATGGAGTATATGGATGGTCAAATGCAGCAAGATTACATGCAAAAGCTGAATGTGATGCAAGGAAACCAATGGAACAGTAACCGCAACAGAATTATGCATAAATCAGGCTATCAACTCAATCAGATTATGCAGGAATTTTTGCAACAAATCAATGTGTTATTTGTGCAACAGAAGTATCAACTGTGTTGAGTGAGGCAATGCACATTCACAGGAGTCATCAAATGCAGCAAAACTCAATAGAACAGTAATTAATCCAATGGAACAGTGAAAACGAAAAATCCATTGAATTGCAAAATGGGGAGCACAAATTTATACCAGAATTGATCAATGATATGTTGCAGTAGAAAAACACAATGGAACAACAAAGTAGCAGGATTTGTGCATCAGAATCGAATTCTGTAGAATTCTGCAGAAGAAATGAAATGCCTTTGCAAGAAGAAGATACCAGGCCAGCTGCGAATTATGCGCGAAGTGAAGTGAATTAGGTAGCAGATGAAACAAGAGCCAATGGAACAATGAATCGGTGTAATGCAAAGAACCGAGAATGAAGCGTAATTCAAGCAACCAGAATGCAGCAAGATCAATGCATAATCAAGACAATAGCAGAAAAAATAGCAAAATGCACTTAAGGACTTTCAGCAAAGTTGATCACGAATGCAGAGAAATTAACAACTATTAGGAACTCCTAATAAACTTAAGAAACCGAAAATAGATCCCCGGCAACGGCGCCAAATTTTGATCAGCGATGTCGCACTCGCCTCAAAATAGACTAGGATTTATGGAATATAGCATAGTGCATAACCTAGGTCATCTCCCAAGGACCAATTCGGATTTCTCAAGCATGTTAGAAGTTATCAATAAGTAGGGGGTTTTGTTCATTGCAATAACAGAAAACGAATTTAAATTGAGAAAATTCAATTAAGGAAACACCAATCCAAGGGCTTCAATTCAAGTGGCAGAATTAATCATTGTTCAAGAGAATGAATCTCTGTTGTTTACACCTCTGTTAATCCGTAATCAACTAGATAATCACCTAGTATTTTATCAATTAAAACAGAATCACAATCGCAATTCTTGATTAAGATTGATTTAGGAACAAATTTGAATTAACATAGATTATCAATCGATGATCTATTCTCCACTAGATTCAGATTAATCAACCCTAATTCTAACTTCAATTTCGAAATTCTAATCAGAATTCAATTGAAGAAGGAGAAGAGGGAAGAACACAACAGAATTTATAATTAAACAAGAGAACTCAAAATTCTAACCACAATCATTGAATTCCTTGGATTGATTGGAGCTTTAGCCTTCCATGGCCATTGCGAAAAATGCAGAGAAGAGAGTAAAACGAAAAATAGAGAAAAGAGAGAAAAAGGGTTTCTGTCAATCTGTTTGTAACTGAATCACAACCAAATCAAAAAGCTGAATTCGAAATCTGCCTAAACTTATTTGTAACTGAAAGTTCTTATGTAATTCCTAATCTACCCCTAGCTCAAACTATAGCCCTCTGAATAAGCTTTTCAGAGACATATCATTTGCCTTAATTGGGCTTAAATTGAGGGAGATAGGCCCAAATCATTGAGGAAAGGTCCAAGCATTGTGACAGCAACAGCATCCTGACTTTGAGGCCCAATTTCGCCTTGAATCCAGCTGAATTAGAAAAATTGCATTAGGCATCAGATTGTAGATCTTCGTCTCAGCTTTCAGGGGACTCTAAGATCATCCAAATACGATATTTGTAGCCCAAGTTATGGCCTGTACAAGACAGAAAGGTCAAAATGAGTTAAAATCTGAAAATTAATGAAGTTTTTACAATTAAGCTCAATGAAGACCAATCATCTAAAACTCATCTACAAACATAATATTGGACACAATTAACATCAATTAGGCCAAATATGAAGTAATAATGAATGGCTCAAAATTGATTGATCATTAGACAAAATGTCCTTAAGAAACTTAGCATAGGTAGGCATTTGTTTCAACGCCTCAGTGAAGGGTACATTAATGTACAATTTCTTAAGGACCTCTAGGAACTTCCCAAATTGCATATCTAGCTTGGCCTTAGCCAATCTTTGAGGGAATGGCACTGGGGGTTGGTATGGTTCAGGGGGTACATACTTAGACACCTTTTCATTAATTTCCTCTTCCTCTAAGGGTTGTGTCTTAGTGTCTTTTTCCTCATTCCCCTCATCTTTGTCACTAACCTCCTTATCCTTGGGATCCTCTAGGTTCTTACCACTTCTCAAACTAACAGACATGCAATGTTCATTACCTGGATTCATTTCAGGCTGACCAGGAAATTTACCTTGTTGCCTATGTGAAGTGCCTGCAAGTTGGGCAATCTGAGTTTCTAACAATTTATTATGAATGGCCAAATTTTCAACTTTAGATGACAACTCTCTAATGGCCTCAGTCACAACTTGCCCATGTTGCCTAAACTCCTCATTTTGCTTAGCTTGACTCTCAACAAAATTCTCAAGAAGAGACTCAAGTTTAGAGTTTTGTACCTGTTGGAGTCCAGAAGAGGGTTTACCACTACCTTGCCCTGCTTGGTGTTGACTATTCCAGTAGGAGAAGTTGGGATGTGACATCCAACCGGGGTTGTAAGTTTGAGAATATGGATCATTCCTCCCCTTTTGGTTGAAGTCATGGAAGTTGTGGCATGATTCCACTTGCTCCACCAGTGCACCTTGTGAGGAGCCAATTCCAACTTGGCATTCAACACCTATGTGTCCCTGTGCTCCACAAATCTCACAAAAATTGTTAAAGGCACCTATGGCATTTACATGAGCCTTTTCAAGCATGTCAAAACGTTTATTCAAAGAATCAAATTTTGACATAATTAAATCAACTCCATCTACCTCAAACTTACCTCCCGAGAGTTTTCTCGGGTTATTACCTCTTTCATTTGCCCATTGGTGATGATTTGTGGCAACACTCTCAATGATCTCATAGGCTTCTGTCAGTCTTCTATTCATCAAAGCTCCACCAGCTGCGGAGTCTAGAGACACCTTCGAAGAATATTCTAACCCATTATAGAAGGTGTGGACGATCAACCATTTTTCTAACCCATGGTGTGGGCAGGCTTCCAGCAAAGCCTTATATCTATCCCAAGCTTCCGACAATGATTCACCATCTTTCTGAACAAAGCTTGTGATTTGGGTCCTCAGATGAGCAGTCTTGGATGGTGGAAAGAATTTGTTCAAAAAAGTTTGCTCCAATTGGTCCCAAGAAGTGATGGTCTCACGGAATTGACCTCAACCAAGCCCTAGCTCTATCTCTCAATGATAATGGAAATAGGCGAAGGCGAATAGCATCAACAGAGGCACCTTCAATCTTGAGGGTCTCACGAGAATTCCAAGAACATATCCACATGATCGTTTGGGTCCTCTGATGGCAATCCTCCAAACTGGTTCTGCCTTATCATGGTGAGTAAAGCAGGTGGTATGGTGAACTGTCTAGCTTCAATGTCTGGCCGAGCAATTCCAGAACGCAAACCCCGAGCATTAGGGGCTGCATACTCTTTAAGAGGTCTATTATCAGCAGGTGCAGCCATAACAAGCGTTGGCTCAAGTCTATCTCTTGCTCTTTGGCTTTGTTGTCTTCTCCTTCTGCGAAAGGTTCTTTCAATTTCAAGATCAGCTTCTTCAAGAGTCCCAAAACATCTAGTTCTTCGCATAAACAAGAGAATTACCTGTAGACACTCAAAGAGAAAACAAGAAAGTAGTAAAAAGGTTTAAAATAATTAAATTAAAAATTTAACTGATATTCAAGAAGAACACAACCCAAGAACGGCGCCAAAAACTTGATTGGGGTGAAATCCGCAAGTGTACGGTTTCGTCGTCAAGTAATAAAATATCGAATCCACAGGGACTATGTTTATGAATACCAATTAATTAATTAATTCAATTAAATTAAACAAAAGAGAATATAATTGTTGAACAAGAACGTAGAAACCAAACAATTAAATAAATAAAAGTTAAGACGCAAAATTGAGAATAAAAATAGCAAATTGTTGAGAAAAGATTTCAGATTTAAGAAAGCTTCCAGGATTGGGGTTAACCACAATGATACAAGACTCCTAATTGACAATCCTCTTATTAACACTTGAAATTCAATTGAAGGTGAATTACCCTAAATTAGTTAATATTCCCTTTCAAGATACAAGAACCGTGCCCAATTAAACCAATTCCTACTCTTGTGGTAATTGAATCTAAATTGAACCCATTACGCTTTTTTGGTAATTCATTAATCCTCGAAAGGCTAAACCTACTCTAGTGATTTAAACCTTAAGTTCAATTCTTATAGTTCCAACACCTAGGTTCACGTTTCAGTACGTCCCTAGATATCTATGAGATGCAAATAAGTGGCTAGCAAATTCACATGAATAATTGCAATAAGGATTGAATCAACAACATTCAAGATTAATAAAAGGGGTAGACAATATCAATTAATCATCATCAATGTATCAAAGGGCATTGCCCAATCCTAGAAACAAAAAGAACTACTCAGACATAGAGAAGAAGAAACCAGAAATCAAGTTCCAAAAACATCCAAACCCGTAATCCTAGAGAGAAGACAGGAAGATGAAGATCAAGAGCCTCCAATGTGCCTCATTCCAAACCAAATTCGAATCCTAATGTTGTCTTCAGAACATCTATGTATACCCCATGGGTTAAAACTGGTTCAAGCCCATCAGAAAAGAGAAAAACGGACTTAAAAAATCTGACACGCACACCGAACCACGGCCGTGGTGGTTACCACGGCCAGGTCGTGGTCAGTTCTGGACTTAGAGTTCTCAACCATACTCTCAACCACGGCCGTGGTGGTCACCACGGCCAGGCCGTGGTTGTCTCTGGACTTTCCCTTTTGCTTTTTCACGTAGCTGCTCGATCCATGGCCATGGTTCAGGCCACGGGTAGGCCGTGGAACTCTCTGGAATGAGCTCTTTGTCCCAAATTGCTACCCTTTAAGCTCCAACTTCAATTGTGCAAGCTTTCCATCCATTTCAAGGCCAATTAAGCACCAATCCTGCACAACAACACCAAAAACACCGCAGTTATCCGAACTAAAGGGAAAAACAAACAAAAAGGTTGAACAAAATTGCCTAGAATGTATAAAAATGCATGCAAACACATGAACAAAATATGATGTTGTTTCACACACATCACCCTATAACTCATTATATATTTTGAAATATCATAAATTTTGGGATTAATAGATCCAGAAATTTTTAGCAGATAGTAGCACCTAGTCACCTACTATAGCATAGAATGATAGCTGAAATTCAAAGATGTTGAGAATTTTAAATTCAATTTGTAGGTGTTTTACAAGGAAATATTGACAGGTTTGGGAACAACTCTTGGTTGGCGAAATTGTACGGGTCAACAAGTAATATAGAATAAGAAAAAAAAAGTATTGTTTCCATATGGATTGGGTTGAGTAATGCGTTATCGATAAAATAATTAGTATTTATAGGCTTATGTAATATGAATTTAAAGAACAATCAGGAAAAGCACAAATAATATAACTGAAGTTGGCAATAAGTTAGTAAAACAAGAATGAGGTTGAATTGTGTTTCCTTTTTCTTGAAGTATCAACCTTCTCAGACCTTTCTCAAGTAGTTCAAATTTGGAGGTGAGAAGGTTCCAACTTGAAACAGTAGTTTAATGAGAAGGTTCAAAATATATGAGTAGTTCTGGTGAAAAAGTTTTGATAAGGTTTAAATGGTTGAGTTTAAAGGAACTTTCTCACACAAATATAAATGATTAACACTTCTCTTCAATAATAGTGTTTAGTGAAAAACAACTTACTTTTATCAGATTTTTTTTTCAAACCAGTGCAATTTAATGGATAAACTTATAAAGATCAACTTGAATTTTTCAGAATATTCAACTTGTAATATTTCAAATTATATGTCAAGAGTAACTTTCAAAATAGCTAGTTTAACCTTCTTAAAACTTTTTAAGCTTTCAACCAACTTTCTTATCAATTGTTGTAACTCAGTTTACACTTGTTGAAAAACTTTTGAAATACCGTGTAAAGATTAAATTAAAAGAGATAAAGGGAAGAGAAGCTTAACACCAATATTTATATTGGTTCACCCTAAAAATGACGCAAAGCTACATCTAGTACCTATCAACCACTAAAATTTTCCACTATCAAGAGTATTATTTGTCAACCAAGCTTTTTCAGGCTTCAATACAAGTATTATTTAACCACAGCCTCTTCAAGCTAACAACAAGTATTCTTTCAAGACAACCTTTTCAGGCTCAACAACAAGTATTCTTTTACACAACCTAATCAACCAAGTATTCTTTGTCAACCAAGTCTCTCTGGCTTCAATACAAGTATTCTTTTAACATAGCCTCCTCAGGCTCAACAACATATAGGCTTCAAGTGACTTTTAAAACCCACAAACTCGCTTCCAACACTCAAGGATCAAAACAAGGATTTAAGTGTTTAAAATCACTAGGTAGCTCTTGAAATCACTCAAGGAGTGAATCAACACAGTTTAACAAAGCTCATAGTACACCTACTAAGGATTCAACAAAATGAAGATCAAGTAGGTAGAGATGAGAAGGTTCAATGATAAACACCATTTTTATATATTAGTAATCCTTCATATAAAGCATTTTAGACCTCTTATGAGCTTAATTGTTTGGTTTTGATCACATTTTATAAGTTTGGTTTCAAATTAAGCTTAATTGTATTATTTAGCATTATTGAAAATTTTACACTATTTCTGTATTTTGGGCATAACTTGAGTTCTACATCTAAAAATTATGCATTTTACCTTATAGAAAATCTGAGAGAAAGCTCTACAACGTTGATGAAGAGCTAAAAGGCTGAATTGGATGTCTATTAGGTCAGATTGGGTCACCAAGTCAAAACAAAGATGCTGTCACTCGAACTTGGACGATGTACAAAGATTGAGCCATAATTCGGGTTATAGGTGTCATTGGGAGCTGAAACCAGTGCCATTTGAAAGCTAAGACATATATATTCAATTCTGATGAAGATCACTTACCAAAACTGTGATTTTTTTATGGTATTTTCACCCTTTGAAGTCGGTTGACGGGCACAGAGAGCTGCTAAGAATGTTTTGAGCATAACTCTCTCATCTTAAGCTCAAATTATGAAAATTAGGTATCCAATTAAAGTTAGGAGGAAGTGGATTAAGCCTAAGCTGAAGCAACAGCAGCAGTAGCCACCACGAAATAGTTATTTAAGGAACAACAACCACCACAAAAGAAAAAGACCAAATTTTCTGCTAATCGCTCTTACTTACACTTTCTCTCTTCATCTTTCTTCTTCTCCCTTCTCTCTAGGTTTCTTTCTTTTATGTTTCTCTTCCCTCGCATCCATGAGGATGAGAGGGAAGAACCTTTTAATCAATCCTAGGGATTGAAACATTCTTGATGTTTAATTTTGAGACCTTGTGATAAATGTTTACATTCTTTATGTTAATCAAAATTTTCCCCTCTTTCTCTTAATTCTGTTCTATCTTCATTAACTACTTAACTCAATTTGGGTGTTCATGCAATGATTGCTTAAATTGATTAGTTTTTGTTGCTATTTTTTATTTTTGTTTTATTTTTCTATTTTTTGTTTTCAAATTCTGTTTATGTTTTATTTTTTTAAAATTATATTTTTCTATTTTGAAAAAAATATATATATATATATAAGAAATTGTGCTTTTAATTGTTTTCCAATGAAACTTTGAGATTTATTAAAGTTGTGAGCATGTATCAATTGAAGTTAAAGGTTTATAACATAAGTGAATAAATTATCTTTCATCTTGAGATTAACTAGTTTGGTAATGGAAATTAAATTGGTAAATTAAAGTTTGATAAAAACACATCTTGTGAGACTTTGAGTCTTTTAATGAATTGATTGAGCATTTATGTTATTCTCTTCTTTCTTGTATGATTTTCACTCATGGAAGTGTTATTCTAGAACTTGCTTTGATTCTTTTTTAGGTTACATTTTCACATTCATACATAAATATGATTGAGACATTTTTCTTGAATTAGCCACTTTAGTCAAATAACCAACCTTGTATATTTTCCCTTGATTAACCCCTTTGAGCTTATTTGAGCATTCTTTGTTTTTGGCTCATTACATGCTTTAAATGAAAAAATCATATTCTTACCCAACCTTAGGGAATAAGAGAGCATTGACATAGTTACTAGATGAATTCTTGAACAAGTGTGGTGATGTGCTAATTGGTGTGCAAAAAGGTTGATGAAAAAGGAAAGAATGACCAATTGAAATTGAAAAACAAAAAAAAAGAGAAAAAATTGTAAAGAAAAGTAGGCAAGGAGAAAAGAATATGTAAAGAGAATTTGTATTACATAGAGTTAGGATAAACTTTCATACTTGTTACTTGAACTTAATCTTAATGCTCTTTTATTCTTTTTAGTATTTAACTTGTCATATCCATACACTACAAAAAATGAATTATTTTGCGGGTTTTTTTTTTCAATTTGCGGCAAATTTTAACCCCCCGTTAATTAAAATTGTAGCAATTTTAAAAAATGTTGCATTTACGTTCAACGCAATATATTACGATAGTTCTTTTTTCAAATTGCAGTAATTTTTAACCTCCACTATCTATTTGCCTGATTCTATTTACCAAAAAATTGCAGAAGTTTAACATCACTGTTATTTGATTATTGTAAAGAACATTTTTTACTTTCTTGAGGTTTAAAACCGTTACAATTCATCTGATGAATTTTTTTTTTAAAAAAAGATTTACTGCATATTTAATTTTTAATTCTAATAACGTTTAAGATTCACAATCAAAACAATTAATTTTATAAAACTACTGATATAAATGTGAATCAAATTGCTTTAAAAATATTCATAGTAACATAAACATCACAAGTTTGAATCTATAATAAGCTAAATAATTCATTCCTTGAAACCTAAACTTACAACTTAAAATTCTTAATAACCCAAAGTAGTACCATAATAAATGAACATAAAAAATCAACACTAAATATGCTACTGGTGATTTGTGTTGCTATCTCCAGATGATCTTCTTGGATCCAATGGCATAGTATGTTCACTTGAAGCATCACTTAGCTGAAATAATAAAAAACATTTGGTAAAAAATTACAAAGAGATAAAGAAAGAGAGAGTGAGTGAGAGAAAATATTATCAATATCTAGATAAAAAGTACATAACCAATATCTAATAGGCCTTGCAAGTAAAACAAAATTCCTCTATGGTATAGCTTACACCCTGCAGAGAGAGCTAATTTATTATAAAAACCAATGGGCTTGGATATTGGCTAGAACGTGAAGAAATGGTGAGTAAAATAAAGAAACAAGATTCATCCAAATTAAGCCACGAAGGTCCCACAGTCAGCATGTGATAACTTCAGGAAATGAAGTTATTTCACTTAATTTTGAATGAGTATGAGCATGCTATCTTCAAGTTTTTAAGTTCAAAGGCTCCACTCATGCATAATGTTGATGATTTAAGCTTGTGGTCTCAATTGATTAAGAATCAAGTGTTTGATGATTTTATTTATGGATTTGAATTGATCAGGGTATGATGGACTTTGGCATTGTCTTGATGTAGATAATCAAGGTGGAAAAGTCTTGGAGGGAATGAGGAAGCATAGAGGAGCTCAAATGGGGAAGGATGCAAGAAAGAAGGGAGGGTTGCCAACCCTATCAGTTCTGCAAGAATTCCAGGCAGAGACATCCACGCCTAGGCATGAAAAAGCCACACCTAGGCGTAGCACTATCAGTTTTTTAGCTTATTCAGGCATAGACATCCACGCCTAAGCGTGGAAAAGACACGCCCAAGCGTGGTCAGCAGAGGTAAAACACATCATTCATAACCACGCCTAGGCATGAGAAAAATCTTGGCACACGAGATTAGCCCTTATTATCTGATTTTTGAAGGAAAAAAGGGCATAGTACTTTATAACCAAGCATATATGATCTAAATTTGTCTAAAGAAAATACAATGGCTAAGAGTTCTTTTTTTTTGTAGTTATGTAGTTAGCTTGAGCAGTATCCAAAGTTCTAGAGGTATAGTAGATCACACGAGGATCCTTCCCTACTCTCTATGTCAAAATATCTCCCACTGCATAATTGGAGGCATTGCACATAAGCTAAAATGGAAGTGTCCAGTTAGGGGGCTGCATGATGAGAGTGCTAGTCAATGCCTTCTTTAAATGACAAAAGCTTCTTTCCATTTCTGGTCAAAGATGAACTCCACATCATTTTGTAGCAAATTAGATAGTGGAAGGGCAATCTTGCTAAAATCTCGAATAAAGTGCTTGTAAAAACCTGCATGTCCCAAAAAAGAACGCCCTTCCCGCATGCATGTGGGATAAGGTAATGACATCTATTTTAGCAGGATCTACTTCAATGCCCTTACTAGAGACTACATGACCTAAAACTATACCATGTGCTACCATGAAATGACATTTTTCAAAATTTAAAATAAGGTTAGTTTCAATGCATCTATGTAGTACCTTAGTCAGACTATCCAAACAAGAATAAAAAGAAGAGTCATAAACAGTAAAATCATCCATAAATACCTCCATGAACTCTTTTAAAAAGTCTGAAAAGATGCTTACCATACACCGTTGAAAGGTGCCAAGAGCATTGCAGAGGCCAAAGGGCATCCGTTTATAAGCGAAGGTGCTGAAAGGACAGGCAAATGTCGTCTTCTCTTGATCTTCAAGTGCAATGTGGATCTGGAAGTATCTAGTGTAACTGTCCAAGAAGTAATAGTATGATTTTCCAGCCAACCGCTCTAACATCTGTTAGTCATGGCAACCATCACCCAAGAGGGGGAGTGAATTGGGTGATTACAAATTTTTAATGCAACTTTGAGAAATTATGCATTTTGATATTTTCAATCAACACATGCAGCGGAAAAGATACAACTATTAGATATTTCTCAAATACCACTTGGGCTATAGGATAATTCAAACAAATAAGCTAGATATTAAATTCAACTCAAACATATATAATTAAAGTACAAATGTAAAGGAGATAGAGTTGAGAGAAGCAAACACAGTGTTTATCCTGGTTCGACCACCAACCACTTGTGGCCTACGTCCAGTCCTCAAGTAAACCACCCGAGATTTTTCACTATTACTTCAAGCTTGAACAGGTGCTTGAAACCTTTACAAACTAGAGCACTCAACACACCTTGGGATACCTTACCCTTTGTGCTTGAGTCTCAACTTCAAGGGATACCTCACCCTTACAATTTGAGGGATGCCTCACCCTCTCTTTTATAGATTCAACAAGGTTTGTAAGAATTGAAACTCTCTCTAAGAGTGGATAATACAAATTGAAGCTCTATGGGTATCAAGGAATTACACACTTATAGCTTAAAAACAGAGGTTTGGAGAAATAGATAGTGAAACACGAATCTAATGCTCAATGATCATTTTCAGATTGTTCTCCAACCTTTTTTTGATGCCCAACAACTTGCATTTATAGCCCAATGCATTTTAGAGCTGTTAGAGGTAGATAGAAACATTAAATGCTCTGTAATAGAGCCGTTGTTCGTGTTTTCTGATTTCCCAGCTAACCGGTTAGGAAATTATCCTAATCGGTTAGGAGCTTTGATTTTTGGCTCCTGACATTTTGAATAACCGGTTAGGTGGAGTTGCTAATCGGTTAGGAGCTTTTATAAAAACACGAAAACGCTCCTTTCTTTTACACTAACCGATTAGGTGAATTGCCTAATCGGTTAGGAGCTTTAGAAACATGAAAAATACTCCTAACATTCACAATAACCGGTTAGGTGAATTGCCTAATCGGTTAGGAGCTTTTAGAACATGAAAAACGCTCCTGACTTGTGCAATAATCGGTTAGGTGAATTGCCTAATCGGTTAGAGAACTCTGGTTTTGAAAGCTAACTTTAAATAGTCATAACTTCTTTGTTTCTCATCCGTTTTAAACAAATGACCAGTCATTGGAAAGGTATTTGAGTCTATTTTCATATGAAACAATTTAAGAACAAAACTCAAAATGGTTTAGAAGTTATGATCAAAAGAGTGACTAAAGGTTAGCTTTGCAAAACACAAGCTTGACTATTTTTCATGGATTTGAACTACCACCAAGACTAGCTTTTCAAAACTTGTTTGTTGAGCATTTTAGTATGTGAAAATCATTTGTAAAGATTTAAAAATATATTTGAGCTTAGTGTGATTCCCATTTACCTTTACACAAGATCTAAGTCCTATAAGCTATTCTTGAAGAACCTTGAGACTTGATCTTTTGCCATCATCAATTCTTGATGTAATCCAAGCTTCTAAAAAATTCTTCTCTTCAAATCTTGCAAACGCTTGGAACATCTTATCATTTTCATTCTTCTTGAGTTGAGCATGATTGTGATCTTTTGCTTTCTTGTTGTAATGCTCATTCTTGATACTTGGACTATCCTACAAAGTATTGCTCACTTAAACAAACATAGTTAGTCCAAATTCATATTTCAATATCTTCATATGCATGATTTATAAATGTATAACTTTAGTTAGTCTATCATGCATATAAGACTTTCATAGACACATCCAAATTAGACATTTATCAATTGCTAATAGATATACTCTATATATGATGCAACAAAGAACACTTTGCACATTTTTATTTAAATAGAGCTAAATCCGATATTAATCATTATAACTCATATAAAGCATTATTGGATATATTATATAAAGAATGCTACTCATATCTCATTGCATGTTTGTTAAGTGAAATATAACTATATAAAGTGCATAATCATGCATGATACAAAATATCTCATTAAGTATATCTATGTAGCATAAGCATCATTCTTTTTGTCTTGTATTTGTCATCATCAAAACATCATATTAAATCATTGGGGCAAACTTGTATCCATAACATCTAGTTAATAAATGGAATGGGGCTAATGATCCTTCCGTAGCCTGATTAAGCCTTTTGTAATCAATGCAGACTCTCCAATTATTCTATACTCTGGTAGGAATAAGCTCATTCTTCTAAATGGTCATAATAGTCACTCCAGATTTCTAAGGGACAACTTGTATCGGGCTCACCTATTGACTGTTAGAGATAGGATAGATAATGCCAGCCTGCAGTAACTTGGTCACCTCTTTTTTCACTACATCCAAAATTAGAGGATTTAGTCTCCTCTAGGCCTGCCTCACTGGTTTAGTGTCATCCTCAAGTAAAATTTTGTACACGTGGAAGGGCTAATACTAAGAATATCCGTTAATGTCCATCCGATGGCCCTCTTATTCTCTCTCAAAACTTGTAGCAATCTCGCTTCTTGTTCAGCAAGGAGGTTTCTAGCTACAATCACCAGAAGCTGCTCATTATTTGCTAAATATGAATATTTTAGGTGCTCGAGTAATGACTTCACCTCTAACAGTGGTGGCTGAACTATGGAGGGAAGTAATCTAGGGGGTTGTTGTTGCTCTACTGCTGCTTCTTGAACCTCTGCATATATATCATCTGTTGCACAATCTGCTAACACAGGAACAAATTCCTCATATCCCAAAAATACATAAATTTCAGAACACACATAACACAACTTATCACCATCACAATAAGCACACAAACCACCGCATATAGAATCGTCAAAATTAATAATCTCAAGAAACTCCTCACACAAACTAGCATATGAATTATCAACTAAATCATCAATTAAATCAATATGAAAGACATGATGTTCTTCCATGGGGTGTTTCATAGCATTAAGAATATTAAACCTCACAATGGAATCTCCAAACTCTATGGAAAGAACTCCTGTATGCACATTAATCTTTGTCCGAGCTGTTTTGAGGAAAGGTCTACCTAGAATGAGTGGAGCCTCGTTGAATGATAAATATCCTTCTATCTCTAAAATGTAGAAGTCAACTAAGAATATCAGCTTGTTCACCCAGACCAGCACATCCTCCACCAAACCAGTTGGGTAAGCATTATTCCTATTAGCTAGCTGGATTACCAAACTTGTAGCCTGCAAAGGACCAAGTTCAAGGGAATTAAAAATAGACATAGGCATTACATTAATGTAAGCACTTAAGTCTAGCATGACATGCTCAAATCTGTGATTTCCTATTATGCAAGAAATTGTAAAAGTCCCAAGATCCTTGCACTTCTGTGGCATAGGCTGGATGAGGGCTGAAACATTCTACCACATATTGATTCTCTTGTAGCCCTTTAGACGCCTCTTGTGTGTACACAGTTCCTTCAAGAACTTAGCATACTTCGGTATCTGCTTGATTGCTTCCAACAACGGAATATTGACTTCTACTTTCCTGAAAGTCTCAAGGAGCTCTCTGTCCTTCTTAGCCTCATGTATCTTTTTGGTCTCAATGGCTCTCTATGGAAAGGGAAGAGCCACTGTAGGCTGCTGTTGCTCATCGGCAACAACTGATTTCTTCTTACCCTCAGATTTTTGAGCTAGTTCATCAGAAACTATTTCTTCTGCTGGTTGATGCTTGCTGGCTAGTTAAGGTTCAGGTGATGCTTCTATAGATTTTCTAGACCTCAGCATAATGGCACTCACATTCCCCTTTGGATTGGGAATTGTTTGGGAAGGGAGTTGTCTAGAACCTTGGGCCTGCAGTTGACTCAATATAAAGGCCAATTGTCCAATTTGAGTTTCTAAATTTTATATGGTGGCCTATGTCCTCTGCTAGAGCTGAATGTTATTTATGGCCATCTACTTCACCAAATCCTCAAATGAAGGCTCAGATTTTGTGGATGCTGGACTTGGTTGTTCATAGGCTGCTGGAATTGTCTACTTAGTCTAACTTGAGGTTGAAACTGTTGTCGTCTCATTGGCTGTTGGAAGGGCAGTTTGTACTACAATGGTTGTTGCTGTTTTGAGGCTGCATTGCCATTTCTCATATTTGGATGGTCTCTCCAGCCAAGGTTATATATGTTGGAGAATGGATCATATTTAGGTTGTTGTTAATATTGTGGTTAACCAGGAAAGACACCTGCTGTAGTAATAGATTGATATAGAAAAACAAAACCATCATCCTGAAGTGTAGGGCATGTATTTGTGGGATGTAAAGGACAAGAACAAATGCCACATACTTTTGCATACCCTTGCACAGGTAATTGTTGTCCCAGTGCTAACTGTCTCACCAAGGAAGTTAGCTCATCAAGTCTATGCTTCATTCTCTGTTGATCAACATTAGAAACCTAGACTTCATTGACTCATCTGGTTTGAATTATCATTCTAGTACCAAATTGCTGTGAGTTGGCAGCCATATTTGCAATCAGGTCTCTAGCAACAACTGGAGTTTTGTTGACTAGGGCACCTCCACTGGCAGCATCCAACATGCTTTTGTCCATTAGCAACAAGCCTTCATAAAAGTACTGAATTAACAACTGATCACTGATTTGGTGGTGGAGACAGCTTGAGCACATTTCTTGAATCTCTCCTAGTATTCATACAAGGTCTCACCACCCATCTGTCTGATCCCATATATATCCTTTCTGATTGCAGCAGCTCTTGAGGCAAGGAAAAACTTCTCCAAAAAAAGTTTCTTCATGTCATTCCAGCTAGTGATAGCTCCTGGTTGCAAGTAGTATAACCAGTCCTTGGCTACACCATTTAATAATAAGGGAAAGGCTCTCAGCTTGATGTGTTCCTCTACAATTCCTTGTGGTTTCATGGTGGAACAGACTATATGAAACTCTTTTAAGTGCTTGTGAAGGTCTTCTCCTACAAGGCCATGAAACTTAGGCAGTAAGTGAATTAAACCAAATTTAAGTTCAAAATCAACATCCAAATCAGGATATTGAATGCACAACGGTTGATAGTTCACATAAGGTGCAGCTAGTTCCTTTAAGGTCCTGTTTTGCATGTTATCAGCTATAGGTGAAGTGTTATCAGCTATAGATGAAGTGTTAGCAGCTATAGGTGTAGTGTGATCTATATGCTCACCTTCAGTTTCAAAATCAATGTCAATCTCAACCTCTGATGTTATGCTTTCACTAATCCTATGAGTCCTGTTCAATACATGCAATGTTCTTTCAATTTCAGGATCAATGTCAAGTATATGACTATCAGAAGACCCAATCATGTATTAGATAGCACTATAGGGACTCAAAACACAAAAAACACAAAGCAATAGTAAAAAACACACAAAAACTCAATAGAAACTATATCTAAAGATTTTTAAAAATTATGGGACCACCACAGCATGAAAACTACACAAAAATAAAACTAAAAAATACAATAAAAAATCTTTAAAAAAATTCAAAAAGTGGTCTAAATGATGGAATTTGGCCAAAATCCGAAAGACCTTGTTATTAACAAGTCTTTCTTAAAATGCCATTTTCCTTCAAATAACTAAGTTGCAGGTCATTCTGAGCACAAAATTTTATACATAATTCAAGAAATTGACCCAAAATCACCCGTCTTTGCCTTAAAACCACAAAAACAAAGAAGAAAAGGGGTTAAGTGTTAGTTAAAGTCTTGAAATGATTAATTAGCACTTAATGATCCCCGAAAACGGCACCGAATTTGATTCGAGTGTCAAGCTCAACCAAATAATAAAATTCTAGTTCTACTGATAACTTGTAATATGATGTGTAAAATCGACAAGTGCACTGAATCACAACAAGTAATAAAGTAGTGAAAAGAGTATCGTCCCACGAGGATTATATTGTCAATTACTAATTTCGTTAAACTAACACTATCTAGGCTACTTCAAAAGGCAAGAGTTGGCAAAAACGAAATTAAAAAGAAAACAATCAAAAGAAAGAAATCAGATTTAAACAAAGCAAATTCAAGAAATCAAACACGAGATGAAAATAATAATAAGAAAGTATTAGGGTTCGGATTTCACTTGAACTTTTTAAATGCACGTCAAAATATAGGTTCAAATATGTTCTAATTCAATGATTTATGGTCAATTCCCAAAATTAATACTCAATCCATTGGTATATTAATCCTCTTACACTGTTTGGAATTAACTAATCCCTTAGTCTAACCCCAAATAGAAAGGCATTATCAAGAACAAGGGAATTAAAAGAAAGACCACATAACTCACAACGTCTATTCCTAGCGATTGCAGAAATTATGGTGTTTATCACAAGATCTAAGTTCATGCAAATTTTTCCAAATCATACATCAACCTAAAAGATCATTCCCAAATTGGCCAGATTCAGAAAAACATTAAGAATAAAGATAAATACATAAATCATGAAATAGAAACATGCATTAAACCCATAATTGGAAGTTACATTATCTAAGTATCAAGATCTATCGTCCCCCTAACGAGGGGAAGTTAGTTACACATAGGAAAAGAATAAAACAAAGGAAGAAAGATGACAAACTCCATTGCTAATTAGTGGAAAGGTTGAAGAAAATCCCTAATCTTCATGCCTTGATTCGCCCACACCAAATTATGATTGAGTTATCATAATGGCTGCTGCCAAGTGTTGCAATTTGGCGTAATTTTCTATTTATAATTTCAAAAACCTATGTTGTTACGCATCCAGCGCCTAAGCATTGGGCTTTCAATGCTTGAGTGCTAGCCTATTCTGAAATCTATCTATTCTGCCAGTCGCGCGCTTAAGCATTGAGCTCCCAGCGCTTGAGTTCTGGAACACCAGAAAGAATCCCACGTTCTGCCTTGCCAGTGCTTGGGCGCTGTCTCTTGAGCGCTTCAGCATTGAGTGACTAGAGAGCTTTTTCAACATTTCTTCCTTGTGATTCAACCCAATCTTCATTCCTTATGCACATATCTATCAAAAACACATAATTAAAACAAATTTAAAATAACAAAAAATATAACAAAACTCAAGAGCAAACTCAATTAAAAAGATTAAAGAGAATGAAAAACCCAAAATAGTGAACCGTAAAAATATGAATTTTTAAAGGTTCATCACTCCCCCAAACTTAAGCTTTTGCTTATCCTCAAGCAAAGAAAAACAAAAAGACTCAAAACACACAGAATCAAACATAACAATACCGAGTATTGAAAATCATTCATATCCTTAGAAACTGTTTCACAATTTAATCTCAAAGTATCACATATGAACAATTCATTTATCACATCGTCTCTCACATGCAACTCTTATGCAAAAATGACTTCCCAAAAACATGAATAAAAGACCAAATCTACTCAAAAAGTACAAGTTCGGATAAAATTATAAAAATGCAAATGCACATCAAACCCAAATCCATAGAGTTGTTCTTCAGCTCTTTCTCCACTAATGTAAACAACATATAACCAAGGATCAAAAGAGACTTTAAAAACTTGTAATGTAAGGCCAATGGTGAGGGGTAAGAAAGAAGTGGTAGGATAAATAAAACAAAAGTTGAGGTACACATTATGCACATTCCACAATCCAAGCCTCAAAATTAAGAACAAGAGCAACACAGAGCAAAAAAATCCATCACTTTATCTGCATATTGTTTTTATCTTTCAACAACTTTCACCCCCAAACTTATTTCTTTACAAAACTTTGGGTGGACTTTCTCTTTTTGACTTTTTCTTCCATTTCTTTTCTTTCTTTCTTTTTTGTTTCAGCTCCTGAAATATTTCATGCACACAAAAAATAACAAAGGCTTGAATAATAAAATAATACAAGATATGCACTCAACAAATGGTGAATAAGAGAGGAATTTTTTTTACGAGTATGGGAAAAGGAAAATGTGGGTAAAAGAAAAAAAAATAAAGGCCAAACATAAACAAGGTTGCAAAAGGGACCTAAGGATATACTGTATAGACGGGTTGGCTTGAAAGGCTCAAACGGTCCAAAGAAGGCCCTTATCATTTCCTTAATCATGCACTACCTTGGATTTCGCCTCAAAGGAGAATCAAACAACTTCTAGATGCAAATCATCCATACACAAATGCATTCCTATAAACTTTCTCTAAGCTAGACATGCATTTAAATTCCAAAGATCTATCAAACTTGAAGATGGGAAGAACATCCATACACAAATGAAACAATAGAGATAAACATAACTCATGGATTTTTATGTGATATCCCAAGAAAATAAATCAATCCACAATTCAAGCAATCATTAGATATTCAATTCAACACATCGGCATGCACAAAAAGACTCAGCACAAAATGGGTGATGATAACAAAATAAAATAAAATAAAATAAAAATATGTAAGAAAGGAAAAGAAAAATTCTTTTTGGCAGCTGACAACTATATACATGCCCTTACAAAGGCTCCGAACTCAGGGAGGCACTTAAGCCGACTCAACACTAGCTAACTACAAAACAAAAGTAGAAAAATGTTAGTCAATAAAATAAAATAAAAATAAAAAAATAAGAGAGAAAATTTGGGTTACCTCCCAAAAAGGGCTTGTTTAACGTCATTAGCTCGACGTTAGCTTTTTCTCTTCATCATGGTGGCTTGAAACAGGAGAAACACGATGACACTTTTCTTTTGTCAGATCTTTATCTCCATACTCAATCACTGGCCTTAGAATCTTCTCCAAAGTTATTCAGAATTGGCTTAGCATGTGGAATCACATCGGGCCATGGAGGTCTCAATCTTTCAACAGGTGAGGAGTTAATTTATAGTGACTTATTACACAAAAGACCGATATACAAAGAATCAGTGGAGGCTGGAGAATCTTTTTCAATCCCAACAATCTTAGAGATAGGAGGACCTTTCTCCTTTTCATCAATAATCTTGGAAGCAAAAGAGTCAATATTAATCAATGGTGCAGAGTTCTTACTAGTTGACTCCTTTTGAACTTTACCTTGGATATAGTTAACAGGAGCATGAAGATCTGATGTTGGTGTAAATTTATCAAAAACATTAATAATCACTTGATCTTCATCCACCCTTAAAATAAGCTCTCCCCTAGGCACATCTATCAATGCTCCTGAAGTGGTTAGGAATAGTCTTCCAAGAATTAATGAAATATCAGCATCCTCGTTTATATCTAAAACCACAAAATCAACTGGAAAGAAGAATTTATTGACCTTCACTAGCATATCTTCCACAATACCATATGAATGTCTGACATATCGATCTGCTAATTGAAGGGAAATCATGGTAGGCTTAACCTCTCCAATTCCAAGTTTGTGCATGATAGATAGTGGCATGAGATTAACACTTGCCCCAAGATCACAAAGAGCTTTCTCAATGTTCAGCTTACCAACGGTGCAAGGAATAGAGAAACTACATAGATCTTTCAATTTAGGTGGTAATTTCCTCTTAATTATAGCACTGCACTCTTCAGTAAGTGCCACAGTCTCATTTTCTTCCAGCTTCCTTTTCTTTGGCAGCAAGTCCTTCATGAATCTAGCATAAGATGACATCTGCTCATGTGTCTCAGCAAAAGGAATATTTATCTGTAATTTCTTGAAGACTTCTAAGAACTTGGAAAACTGCTTCTCTTGAATCTCTTTCCTAAATCTTTGAGGATATGGAAGTTTAGCATATAGTGAAGGATCAATTGTTTTCTTTAGCTTTAAGTATTTCTTCTTTCTCAGCCACTTTGGTTGCACCTCTTTAGCTTCTTCATCTTCTAGAGCATCTTTTTCTTGATTATGACTTAGAGAAGGAGAAAGTTCCTTAACTTCATCATCTTTCGGCTGAGGACTAATAACTTTCCCACTCCTCAAGGACATTTCCATACATTGCTCCTTTGCATTAACCATTGTATCACTTGGTAAGGTGCCTGGAGATCTCTCTGAGAGCTGTTTTGCTATCTGACCCACTTGATACTCTAGATTCTGAATTGCTGCTCCTTGATTTTGAAAAGTAGCTCTTGTTTCCTCCATAAAAGTGCTGGTGCTAAGAGCAAGTTTCTCAATAATACCTTCAAGTTTTGATAGCCTATCCTGTAGAGGTTGAGAAAATGAAGATAACTGAGGTTGATGTAGTGGAGGTGGTGGTGGTCTCAGCTCATTCTGATTAGTCTATGAAAAGTTTGGATGATTCCTCCACCCTGGATTATATGTATTTGAATAAGGGTTACCTTGAGACCTTGCAGGATTACCCATGTAATTTACCTACTCTTGAGGAATGACACCCATGTTGCTTGCTTCACATCCACCATTAGCATGGTTACCTCCACAAAAATTGCAAATTAGAGCTTGATGGTTCACTGAATTCACATGCAAATTCCTAACTTGCTTGGTCAGGATAACTAACTATTGCGTCATACTTTTATTCTGAGCAAGTAAGGCATCAAGAGTACCAAGTTCCATAACTCCCTATTTGACTAGAGGTCTTCCACTAGGCAACTAATATTCATTGGTAGCCATAGTCTCAAACAATTCTTGCGCTTCCTCCGAAGTTTTAGTGTTCAAAGATCCACCTACAGATGCATCAACTATAAGCCTTGTAGGATGATTCAAACCATTATAAAAAATTTGCACCTGCTGCCAAATCTCAAAAGCATGGTGTGGACATTTTCTCAGAAGCTCTTTAAATCTTTCTCATGCTTCATAGAGAGATTCTCCTTGACTTTGAGTAAAGCAAGCAATCTTACTCCTTATTTTCACAAACATTGATGGAAGGAAATATTGAGTGAGAAACTTACTAACCAGATCATCCCAAGTGGAGATGCTTCCTTGAGGCTAGGCTTGTAGCTAGTTCTTGGCTTTATCTCTCAAAGAAAATGGGAACAGTCATAACCGAATAACATCATCACTAGCTCCATTGTATTTGATAGTATCACAGAGTTACAAGAAGCTAGCAATGTGCAAATTTGGATCTTCTGTCTGACCTCCCCCAAACTGATTCTACTGCACCAGCTGTAGTAAAGCTAGCTTAATCTCGAAGTTATTTGCCTGAATAGCAGGGCTCACAATACCTGTTGAAACATTCTCAGTAGATGGAGTTGCATAGTCAGCCAAAGTGTGTCTTTGTATTCTATTAGTGTTCTCAGCCATCTTTTCTTCAATTCTTTTTCTTTCTCTGATTGTTTTTCTGATTGCTTTTTCTGTTATTGTTATCTCTGGATCAAAAAGCAATATTTATGACTTCAAAGAACTTTGCATAAACAAGTAAACCAAAGTGAAGTAAAGAAGAGAAATAAAAATAAACTAAAATAAAATTTAAAAAAATCTAAAATGAATAAAAAGAAACTAAATAACCGAAAATTAAATTAAAAAAATTAGAAATCAATTAAAACAAATTATTATCTAAAATAAAATAAAACAAATTAAAATTAAAACTAAACAAACTAAAATAAAAAAATAAACATAGAAAAATAAAAAAAATAAAAATAAAAATGAACCAAGAAATATATTAAAAAGAAAGTTAAATAAGAAAAATAATTATCTAAAAGTAAAATTAAACAAAATAAAATAAACGCCTAAATTAGTGCTCTCTTAACTACTACTCAATATTGACAATTAATAATCCCCAGCAATGCCGCAAAAAACGTGATGTGTAAAATTGGCAAGTGCACTAAATCGCAACAAGTAATAAAGTAGTGAAAAGAGTATCATCACACGAGGATTATATTACCAATTACCAATTTTGTTAAACTAACACTATCTAGGCTACTTCAAAAGGCAAGAGTTGCCAAAAACGAAATTAAAAAGAAAACAATTAAAAGAAAGAAATCAGATTTAAACAAAGCAAATTCAAGAAATCAAACACGAGATGAAAACAATAATAAGAAAGCATTAGGGTTCGAATTTCACTTGAACTTTTTAAATGCACGTCCAAATATAGGTTCAAACATGTTCTAATTCAATGATTTAAGGTCAATTCCCAAAATTAATCAATACTCAATCCCTTGGTATATTAATCCTCTTACACTGTTTGGAATTAACTAATCCCTTAGTCTAACCCTAAATAGAAAGGCATTATCAAGAACAAGAGAATTAAAAGAAAGACCACATAACCCACAACATCTATTCCTAGCGATTGCAAAAATTATGGTGTTTATCACAAGATCTAAGTTCATGCAAATTTTCCCAAATCATACATCAACCCAAAAGATCATTCCTAAATTGGCCAGATTCAGAAAAACATTAAGAATAGAGATAAACACATAACTCATGAAATAGAAACATGCATTAAACCCATAAAAGAAGTTACATTATCAAAGTATCAAGATCCATCATCCCCCTAACGAGGGGAAGTTAGTTACACATAGAAAAAGAATAAAATAAAGGAAGAAAGATGACAAACTCCATTGCTAATTAGTGGAAAGGTTGAAGAAAATCCTTAATCTTCAAGCCTTGATGTGCCCACACCAAATTAGGATTGAGTTGTCTTGACGGCGACTGCCAAGTGTTGCAATTTGGCGTAACTTTCTATTTATAATTTCAAAAACATGTGTTGTTACGCATCCAGCACCTAAGCGCTGGGCTTTCAGTGCTTGAGCGTTGGCCTATTCTGAAATCCATCTATTTTTCTAGTTGCGTGCTTGAGCGCTGAGCTCCTAGCACTTGAGCGTTAGGACACCAGAAAGAATCCCACGTTCTACCTTGCCAGTGCTTGAGCGTTGTCTCTTGAGCGCTTGAGCGCTGAGTGACCAGAGAGCTTTTTCAACACTTCTACCTTGTGAGTCAACCCAATCTTCATTCCTTATGCACATATCTATCAAAAACACATAAAAACACATAATTAAAACACAATTTAAAATTAACAAAAAATATATCAAAACTCAAGAGCAAACCCAATTAAAAAGATTAAAGAGAATGAAAAACCCAAAATAATGAACCGTAAAAATATGAATTTTTAAAGGTTCATCATAATACAAGGCAGTGAACCAAGTCGTCTTTTGAGGATCAAGATACTAATCAAACCAAATCAAGATCACAAAGGGGGGATTGTGTATGCAGAATGTAAACGTAAAAATTAAATATAAGAAAGAAAATCAAATCACAAAGCAACCATTCCAAGAAATCGTCAGAAATCTAGTTAGCTTGTCATCGATCACTAAACATGCATCTTGATTAAATTAATTGGTTAATCTATGATTGACCGAAATCTTTGCATCAAACACATAGAATTCAACACTAGATAATCACTTAGAATTTAACTAACAAATAATTCATAAATCCGCAATCGCTAGAATCATGCAACCTATGTTAATTTAACAACCAGAATTCAACTAACCTAGATTAACAAATCTGCCAACCTAACTTTCTTCAATTCATGTGACTAAACCACAATTAATTAATCCTAATTTAATCACAAATCTTAATTAGGATTAAGGATTCAATTAAATCATATCACACAACAGAAATCTCTAATTATGTAATTCAAAATCCAAATCAAGAAAAGAAGAAGATAATTAATTCAATTCAAAATCAAAATTAGGAACATAATCTCAAAGCCAAACTAGAATTTCCTCAAGATCCTTGGATTGATCTCAGATGTTTAGCTCTCCATGGCTACCACACACGGTTTGCAAAAGAAAGGAGAAAACTCTAGGTATAAGAATTAAGTAAAAACGGTTTGGGTTTCTATCTATCTCAGATCCCCTCTTTATAACAAAATAACTGACTTAAAAATTAAGAATCTTAATTTTTTCCCTAGGTTAAAGTTAATTGTCAGCCTCTTAGCTTTCATTGGCCATCAAAATCACTTGATTTGGGCTTTAGATGAGAGAGTTATGCCCAATTCACTCTTAACAGGTCTTTCATCCAGTCAGCCTACTTCACAGGGGTGAAATGCCATCAAATGTTGTAGTTTCAATTCGTGGTCTTCATAAGAATTGAAGATCTTTGTCTTAGATTTTGAATGCCACTGGTTTCTGGTCCATATCACACCTACAGCCCGAATTATAGACCAATTAGTGCACACTACTTGGGTTACGCGACAAAACCCGAGTTCTGACTTCCAAGCCCAATTCGGTCCATTAGATATCTGATTTAACTCTGGGGCTCTGCATCAAAGTTGTATAGCTCTCTTTTATATTTCTTATAAGGTAAGACATAATTTTTAAATATCTAGAACTCAAGATATGACCAAAATACAAAAATAATGTAAAATCCTAATAATGCTAAAAAAATCAATAAAGCCCAATTTAAGCCCAAACTTATAAATTGTGGTCAAAACCAATCAATTAAGCATATAAGAGGTCTAAGAGACTAAATATGAGGGTTAAATAATGTATGAAAATTGTTTTTATCAATGATCCATGAATTCTCTACTAGATAAGCATCTAGAATTTAATTAATCAAGGCTCCGGTCATAACATCTCTGTTCTGACTTCTAGGCTCAATCTGATTCACTAGACATCCGATTCAGTCTTCGAGCTCTCATCAAAGTTGTAGAGCTTTCTCTCGACTTTCCTACAAGGTAAAATTCATAACTTTTAGATGTCTAGATTTTAAGTTATGCCCAAAATACAGAAACAATGTAAAATTCTCAATAATGCTAAAAAATGTAATTAAGCTCAATTTGAACCCAAACTTATAAAATGTGGCCAAGACTAATCAATTAAGCACATAAAAAGTCTAAGAGAGTAAATACGAAGGTTAACTAATATATGAAAATTGTGTTTATCAATTGCTAGAAGAAGAAGTTGAAGAATACATGGTCATTATTGAGTTGTTATACCAATTTGTTTTCTTTTAAGGAAAAGGTTTCCAGGTTAGAGTGGGAGTTAAAAAATGGGGTGTAATTTGACAAATGCTAATTATATTCAAGGATAAAATTAATAGGCCTAGGCATACCTGAAGGCCCATTTTATCTAAATTCAGTCCAAATGAAAGGATTATGATAAAGATTTCAAATTAGTCAACTAAAATTCCACCCTTACCAACGTTATCCATTTTTACGACAACTCAACTCAATCATTATATAAATAATCTAGATTATATAGGTTATTTTATGGCATAGTTTGGTTAAGTAGAATCCATCCAACTGAGCCTAATGAATTGATCAAAATAAGGCCTAATGAGCTAAAGTTAAGATATTTGACCTATCTATCGACTCGTTATTTTGAGATACAAAACTAATGAGCTAAAGTCAGTGTTAGAAAATATGATTATAGAGTTTGACTATTAATCTAATTTGACTCTAGACTTGGCCATATTAGTTGAAACATTTGCTTTGTCACACGCGACAATTGGCTAAAAACTTAATATTTTGACTAAATTGGTCTTTTAAGTTTGGTTGAAAAGAATAATATTATGATTATGCCTTTGGGCAAAAATGATGTATTCATCTAAGTCATATGGTTGCGAACTTATTTAATCAACTAATTTTATAAAAATGTTCATAGCGATTAAGTTGATGGTCAAATCCATTGTCGAGGGTTTAGTTTAGAAGTCATGAAGAATCATGATGAATAGTGGGTTTGGATTAAATATAAAAAAAAGGTAAATAATAATACAGTAAGTTTGTGAAGTTACAAAGTCAAAAATAGAATTTTGTGATTGTAAATTTAAAAAAATCAAATTTAAAAGCAAAACATTGTCCAACAAGAATGGTTTTAATGCGTATGAGCCATCTTCAAGTTGCCAAAAATGATAAGAGGCGAAGAAGATGGTGAAGACCTTCCATTCAAAAGATTGGGGTAGCTTGACAACAGATCATCCTTTGAATTCAAAGGCATGAACCTTATGTTAAGTCAATCTAAGGGTGACAAATACATGAGGGTCAATTCACCCAAGGGAACCATCCATGGTCTGCTATCAAGTTCCCTCATCCTCTGAATGTAGCATTCACGGGCCTCAATTTAAACTAGTTAGGGAGGCGGTGAAGTAGAGCAAATTGATATTAACGAAGAACCTTGGATAAAAGCTAAGCTTTGGATGAGTTCAATGTAATAAAACAAGGTGTCAGGCTAATGTTAATGAAGAACCTTGGATGAAGAGAAGGTTTTCAAGGAAATCTTTACAACTTAGTTTAATATAACTGAGTTGACAGAGTTTTTTAGGTGGATGAAAATTTGAGAAGGAGTTCAAATGCCAAATGAAGAATTTGAAGGAAGATGAAAAGTCTTTTGTTAGCTATGTTTGAAACTATAAGAAGAAGCCTTTATTTATAGTTGAAATCTAGAATGACCATTGGCAGAAGGTAAAGGCAACAATTAATGACACTAAAGGATTTAGTTCCTGTAGGCGACACCTTGCATACGGCCAATTGAGTGATAACAAGTGTAATCTTTTCAAGTAAACTAAATCAAAGGCAACACTTGTGGGGGGCATATGTTAGGGATATTTTTGACATTTTTAGTAACATGGAAAAAAGGGGCAATGACTCACAAAAATGAAATAAGCAGAAGGAACATGTGACCAAAGAAGGTAGTTGACATCAGGAAGAAGCTTGACACGGGAAAACAGAGTTGACACCAAGGGAGAAGTCGACATAAGTCTGGGTCTATATCGATCAAAGAAAAGGACTCCAACCATTAGAAACACTAAGAAAATTGCCTGGAACTATTCGTAACCGCCAAAGACACATTGTAATGGGGAAATTATGGAGGCTAATCTTGAGAGGAAAGCTTAATTATTTCAAAGGACCCAAAATCTTAGAATTTTCAAAATTCAAAAGGAAGAGTGAGTGATTAAAGATAAAGGAAGTATAAATAGCAGATTTGAAGAAGGAAACAAGGCTGGACACTCGCGACTCCTCACACACATAGCTGGAAAAGAGTCCCTTAAGCGCCTTTACATTTTTCCAGAATTTTTTTTCCTTTCTTTTCTTTAGTTCTTTAGTTCATTTTACCATTTGTTGTTTGATTCGAGTGTCGAGCTCAACCAAATAACAAAATTCAAGTTCTATCGATAACTTGTAACACAAGGCAGCGAACTGAGTCATTTCTTGAGGATCAAGGTACCAATCAAACCAAATCAAGGTCAAATAGGGGAGAAAATTATGTATGCAGAATGTAAACTAATAATTAAATGTAAGAAAAATCAAATTGCAAAGCAACAAATCCAAGAAACCATCAGAAACCTAATTAGCATGTCATCGATCACTAAATATGCATCTAGATTGAATTAATTGATTAATCTATGATTGACCTAAATATCTGCATCAAACACATAGAATTCAACATTAGATAATCACCTAGAATTTAACTAACAAAGGATTCATAAACTTGCAATCGCTAGATTCATGCAACCTATGCTAGTTTAACAACCAAAATTCAATTAACCTAAATTAACAAATCTGCCAACCTAACCATCTTCAATTCATGTCACTAAACCACAATTAATCAATCAAAATTTAACCACAAATCCCAATTAGGATTAAGGATCCAATCGGATCACATCGCACAACAAAAATCTCTAATCATGCAATTCGAAATTCAAATCAAGAGAAAAATAAGATAATTAATTCAATTCAAAATCAAAATTAGGTATAGAATCTCAAAGCCAAACCAGAATTTTCTCAAGATCCTTAGATTGATCTTAAATGTTTAGCTCTCCATGGCTGCAACACACAGTTTGCAAAAGAAATGAGAAAATTCTAGGTAGAAGAATTAAGTAGTACTAATTAGGGTTACTATCTATCTCGAGTTCCATATTTATACAAAAATAACTAACTTAAAAATTAAGAATCCTAACTTTCACCTAGGTTAAATTAATACTTTGCCTTTTAGCTTTCCTTGGCCACCAAAATCACTTGATTTGGGCTTAAGATGAGAGAGTTATGCTCAAATCACTCTCAATGAGTCTCTAGACTTATCAGTCGACTTCACAGGGGTATAACACCATCAAAGCGTTATAGTTTCAATTAGTGGTCTTCATAAACGTTTGATCCTTGTATGTAAGATTTCCAATGGCACCAATTTCAGCTCCAAAAGACTCCTACAACCCAAGTTATGGACCAGTTAGTGCATGTTGCTCAGGTTCCAACGACAACACTCGTGTTTTGACTTCCAAGCCTAATTCAGTCAACTAGATATCCGATTCAGCTCTGCGACTCTTCATGAAAGTTGTAGAGTTCTCTTTTATCTTTCTTATAAGGCAATATATATAATTGTTAGATATCTACGACTCAAGATACAGTCGAAATACCAAAACAATGTAAAATCCTAATAATGCTGAAAAAATCAATTAAGCCCAATTTGGTCCCAAACTTACAAAACATGGTCAAGCTCAATCAATTAAGTATATAGAAAGTGTAAAGGACTAAAAATAAGGGTTTATTAATACATAAAATATGTTATTATCATTGTTATTGTAACTCTTATAACTCTATAAGTTGTACTCTTTATTTCCAGTTAAATCAAAATATTATTTCCTATACATGATAATAGCATCCTGCATTTCATCGAATCGACATTTGTATTCACAAATTTAGACATTGTGTGAAAATAGAGATCCCATAAGAGGAAGTGATTCCCTTCCCCGAACTGAGATTTTGGAATCACATCATTGATTAGATTGTCAAATCTAACGAAAATAGCAAGTTTATAACATGTGTGCCATAATAAAATTTTTATTATGCTTCCAACAACAAGTATGAACTTGTAAGCTATAAGGACATTATTCGTGATATGTATATTCTGAACAAAAGTACTTTGAGATTCTGAGATAAATTTTGGGAGAATAATCTTTAATTTATTAGCTATGGCTTTGTTAATAATTTTATAGATTATGTTGCAAAGGGAAATGGGTCTAAATTGGGTCATGTTCTTAAAGGGTGAATCTTGGGAATCAAAACAATAAAAGTCTGGTTTATATCATCCAAGGACTCAATTCCATTTAGGAAATTCTAATATGCTTACATTACATCCTCCCCTACTACATCCCAATACTTTTGAAAATAAAGTGGATATACATCTAGACTCGTTGTAGCATTTTTCATAACATCTTCTATCTTTCTTACAAAATGAAAATGCAACTGAAATTTTGTACATTTTATTCAACATTTACATGGCAAAAACTTTTCTTAAGAAATTATATTAATAGTCTATTACACAAGCAACTAAAAAAGGTGCTTAGTTGGTGCTATTTTTTTTTCATAAAGTGATTGGCCATGTGATTTGAGTCAGAGAGAAATGAAATGTGAATTGAGCGATAAAGAATTTTAAAAAAATATTTTCTTCACAGTTTTAATATGTATCTTAGTTAAAAAATAGATGAAAAATATATCAAGGTGATTGTGTGGTAACAGTACAAAACATAGGGAAGTAAAATGTCAAATTTTACAGCATAGGAACACAAAAATATTTTTGAGTCAAATCACAATGGAACAAAGTGTAATTTAAAAAAAAACTTAATATAAAGATGTATTTTGAATTTGATGAACAATTCTTAATATTGAAAAAGGCATACGAAAAGTGAGCCTGACCTTAAATGTATGGACACGGAAAATTGAATATATAACACGATAAGATTTTTTTAGTTTCTAGAGTATTCTAATGATAACTTCACAAAATGTAGTTATTTGTGTCCTATATCTGTGCTTCATAGATTACTTAGTCCTTGTATTTATGCATATTTGGAAGGTTTTAGGTCTATATTTGTTAAATGCAGTTTGGACACCTTCCTATATGATCTTGAGCAAATTGTGCATATTCTTAAATGATTAAGTGGATTTACAAGTTATATTTGACTTGGTGATTTCTTTAATGTAGGATGGGCTCAAAAGAGATGAATTGATGCAAGCCAAGGCCCAACCTTGGAGGATAAAGCCAAGGAAGCATTCTAGCAAAGCACGTCGCGGCACTGGGTACATCATGCCGTGACGTGATGCGCATCACCTACTGTCAGTACTTACACCCGAGACATGGGCACCGCGGCGTAAGGAAGTGCACGCCGCGGCATGACGCACAAAACTAAGCCTATAAATAGATTTTTATTAGATTTTCTAGGTATGGCCATTTAGGGTTTGAGAAGCTGCAGTTCGTCCTTCATTTCTGGGCAGATTGGAGGCCAAGGAAGCCAAGGTTGGAGGTTGTCTTCCTCATGGAGGGAGATTCAAGCATCAATGGCAACATCCATAAGCTTTTCCTCTCTCCCATTATCTTGAACATGATTTTTGTATTGTATTTTCGTGTTCAATGATGTAACAGCTATTTTACAGAATACTTTGAATTTTTTTATGAATATTAATGATTTTATTCTCCTCTGAATTTGTATGGATGTATGGGTTTGTTCAATCATATTGTTCTCAATGCTCTTGAATGCCTTATCATCATTTAAGCTGATTTGATAAAATCTAATGAGCCTAGACATAGGACTTTGGGTTTTAGATTATAGGTATGGTTGATGCATGTTCGATTCCATTCCAATGGCGGGATGAGTTGATTTGCTACTTGGATAGAAATATACCTCTTAGCCATGTATAGCGGATGTTTGAGAATAGATCCTAAAGAGTGGATTTTGTGTTAGCTCTCATGGAAACATAATGAGTTGGGCAATTGAAACCATGGTTAATTGACCCCTAGACATAGGCTTTCAACTAAAGTAGATACTCAAGCTAACCTAATCATTGCATTCATTTTTATGAAGAGGATTGCATGTTGTTAGTTGAAGTAAAGGGTGAAGAAGGATTTTCTTAAGCTCTAACCATTATCTTTATTGCTTATTGCTTTCTAGTCTTTAGTTTATGTTACCAAGTGGCTTCCAATACTCAAGAGGGGGGTGAATTGAGTAATTAAAAACATTTCACAAACTCTTTTTAACACAAATTTCTTGAAGCTATATGTTGAATATAAAGATGATGAAATGCCTTAAGAACAGAAAATAAACAATAAAGCAGCAATAAATAAAATTGCAATAAATAAAGAGATAAAGATAGGAAGAGCAAGCACGATATTTATCCTAGTTCGACCACTAAACCACTTATGACCTACGTCTAGTCCTCGAAACACAGTTTGAAATTTTTTCACTAACAATACAAGCTTAAACAGGTGCTTGCAACCATTACAAACTAGAGCACTTTTCACACACAGGAACACTGAACCCTTATGCTAAAGCCTCAACCTTCAGGGATACCTCACCCTTATACAAACCTGAGGGATACATCATCCTTGTTACAGACAATCAGAAAGTAGATGAAGAGAAACTCTCACAAAGAGTAAATATCACAAATTGAAGCACTAAGGAGCTCTTTCAAGGATATCTCAAAGTTTTAACAAAAAGAGCATAGAAAATAAGAGAAAATTGTATAACACATTTTCAAGCAAGTAAAGAATGATTCAGATGATTGGTGACTGCGGGATTTAAGGATGCAAACCTAAGTGCAGGTTGTCTCAAGTAGTAAATTTCTCGGGAGTCCGAGGTCGATCCACAGGAAATTGATGAAGAAAAATTAATTAAGGTAGGAAAGGATTTGTCACAACACTAAAAGTAATAAAAGATGTTCACAAATGAATTTAAGAACTTGCTTGGGTTAGAAGATCCACTCTTGGTAATAAATTAAAGGCAAGATTATTTCTTTTTATAACTCAATTGAAATCCACACACAACGGAGGTTCCAATCAGAAAATATAACATTCAAAGTTCAATTATATATGCAATTATATTATGATTTCTTTAATTATCTACCAACATTTGTAAATGAGTTCAAGCATTCACTGTGTCAATCCTATTATCTACAATAAATCAAGATCTCCATTATACAAAGAAGGTTTCTAAATTAATTGGAAACAAAATATAACACATATAATGTCCATTTAATAATATATCTTTTAAGCACAAGAAATAGAATAATCTAACCTTATTTCATTACCAAGAGCTTCACTCTTTCACCCAAGTAAGATGAAGATTTAGTTACTCATAGATAAGAAGAAAGAAAGAGAAAAGAAGAGAAAGATGAACATAGCTTCACTTTAGAACAAGAGAAAATTACAACAAAGTAAAACAAAAAATAAGTATAACCATAACTTGTAAAAACTAAGCCTAACACCAAGTGCACCAAATGATCAGCCAACTGTGCCTTTTATAGAGGATTAAGGATACAAAATGACAAGGAGGCTGATTAAGAGTAGGTGGATGAGTGGGTGGAGTGGTTGGATGATTGGTTGAGTGGTTGGATTATTGAATTAGTGGTTGGATTATTGAGATTCTTTGTCTCCAAAATCATTCATTGCTAATCTCATGGATGCCATCAGAATGAAGCAACATGGTCTTCATGAAAGTTGTAGCATTTTGTCTCAACTTTCCAATGGCACCAAAATCATCCAAAAATTTATCCTACAGCCCAAGATATGACCCAATTACTGCAGACTATTTAAGCTCAATTTTAGCACCTCTATTTTGACTTCCAGACCCAATATCAACTCCAAGCTGTCCGAATGAGCTCTTATGTTCTTCATGAAAGTTGTAGATCTAGGTCTTAACTTTCAAATGTCCAAATTTCAGCCTAAGATAATTCCTACAGCCCGAGTTATGCTCTGATTACTGTACACTGTTCAGGTTCCAGACACAAAACTCGTGTTTTGTCTTCCAAGCCCAATTAGCTCCACTAGATGTCTGATTGAGACTTTGAGCTTTTCATCAAAGTTGTAGAGCTTTCTCTCAGCTTTCCTACAAGGTAAAATTCATAATTTCTAGACATCTAGAATTCAAGATATGACCAAAATACAGAAACAGTGTAAGACCCAAATAATGCTGAAAAAATCAACTAAGTCCAATTTGAGTCCAATCTTACAAAACATAACCAGGCTTAATCAATTAAGTACATGAAGAGTGTAAATGACTAAAAATGAGGGTTTATTAATGTATAAAATATGTGATTATCAAATTCTCCCACACTTAGCTTTTTGCACTCCTGGGCAAAACACATAAGACCAAAGCTAGGAAGCAAAGAAAAATGACACAGACTCAAAAGCTAAAAACTCTAAAAGACTCGATGAAGCAAGAAGAGCAATCAGAAATTCAAGGGATCAAAGCATTAAAGAGGTAACATTTCTTCACATCTCAAACCAACAAGCAAAGAAACTTCAGTTGAAAAGAATGAATCAAGAATGATAGATCCTCACAGAATTTGCTCTCAATCTCTCAAGTGTTTAAAAGGTAAGTATTTCACTCTATTCAACCCATGAATAATTGTACTACCATAAGCTTGCTTATCTTCTACTTCTTCGCTACTCAAAACACATGCATACAAAAATCAAGAGGACTTTATTCAAGATTGTAATGGGGTCATGGTAAAGGAGAGGGGATAATATGGATATGAAAAGATAAATACCAAAGAGAATAAAAAAGCATTATGGTACAATTAGAGTGGAGAAAATGTTTGAGAACATTCATTATAAAGGACAATCACCAATATTTGACTAATGTTTTGTTGAAGATCAATCCCAAATTGGTGAATTGAATTCATTGTTAGACTTGAACATTCTCCTTTTCTTCCTGTTGTTTCTAAGCACCCACCTTTATTCTAGACTCTGATGATCCTTTAATTGCAACGGTGGTCAAATTTTTTTTTTTGAAAGATCATTTTGCACACACACCCCCACACTTGTTCAAGAACAAGGTCAATGCTCTCTTATTCCCTAAGGTTGGGTAAAAAAATGTTTTTTTTTTAAGGTACGAAATGAGCTAAAAATAAGGAATGGTCAAATAAGTTCAAAGGGGTTACACAATGGAAAATATACAAGGATGACTATTTGGTCAAAGTAGCTATTTCAAAATACCTCAATCATATTAATGTATGCATGTGAAAATGTAGCCTAAAAAAGAATCAAAGCAAGTTCTAGAGTAACAATTCTATGAGTGAAAATCACACAAGAAAGAAGAGAATGGTACAGATATTCAATCCATTCATCAATAGGCTCAAAATCTCACAAGACATATTTCTATCATTCTCAATCCATCATATCAACATTTATATCCAAGCTTGTGATTTTTAAGAAAGAAGACAATTTATGCTAAGATCCAAGAATCCATTTGTTACTTCTACACAAAATAATTATTTCCTCAACTAAGATGCGTCTCAAGAGTAATAAATTGTTTCCAAAATTTACTCCTTACTCTGCCATCCTTAATTGGTTTTACTACGAATAGGTTTCTGATAGTCATATCACTAAACATTCTTCCCAATTTAGATGCGTCTCAGAAGTAAAATTACTCCTTACTCTGCCATCATTCATTGGTTTAGTAAGTCCATGACAATCATGTCATACTTCCAAAAAAAAAATTTTTTTGGTCAACTATCCTTCCCCCCAACTAGATCACAACATTGTCCTCAATGTTAAAATATAGATGAGTAAAGGATAGAAGATATTACCTGTTGGAGAAATCTGACACAAATTTAAATAGAAACAAAGTACGATAAAAAAATCAAAAGTAGAGAAAAGCTATAAACGAAGTGTCAAATCTAGCTCTTTTTTCATCCTGTTTCCCTCACTGCTTCCTGCTGACCAATCTATCTGAGCTATTGCTGGGTCAGGTTTATGAACAAAAGCTTCTAATTTATCAATCAACTTATCAATAGTGGAAGCAGAGATAAGAAGTTGTCTTGCCGAAGGTGTGATAAATTTTTGTTCCACAGCATGGTCAAGAAAGATTAACAAAATATCAAAGAAATTTACATTCAACAAACCTATGGGTTTATGGTGGATGTTCAGTTGGGCCCAAGAGACAATTTGAAAAACTTCTTCCAAGGTACCAAAATCACCTGGTAAGGCAATGAATGCATCAAAGTTTTCAAGCATTATCTTCATTCATTCATGCATTGATGATACCTTAAGTTCCTTTCTAATTGTCTTTCCAGTGATGTTCTGTTGAGCTAAAGGTTCTGGAATGACACCTAAAACCTGACTGTCATCTATATATGCAGCAAGTGATACAGCCCCCATTAACCTACGGCAACCTCTCCTATATACAAGATGAATATTCCTCGTAGCAAGTGATCGACCAAGAGTGGTAGCTGCGTTTACGAACTCTAAACCCTTCCCATACTTAGATCTATAAAATACACAAATATTTTTAAGTTGACGAACAAAAACACCTTTCATTTCTATTCTCACCTTCCCTTTGAATGATTTTGAGTTGGAGGAAAGTAGAGAAAATAGAGTGTTTAAATAGGAAAAAGAATGGAAAGGATAATAATTGCATCTATAAGGGTAGGTTAGCTGTTGTCAGAAAAGTTTGAAAATAAGAAACACAATCTTTTTTTTTTGTTTTTTTTAATTTTTTTTTGTTTTTTGTTTTTTGTTTTTTTTACTTTAAGAAAACCATCAGGGTAAAGAAGTCTAGAAACCCCTGAAGGACCCTGCTCGAAGGATCGTCTGTCCAAAACCAAAATACAGCAAAATCATACAAAGATAAAATAAATATAATAGCAAATGATGACATACCTGTATGTACAACTTTCATGGCGTATCTTTATACTGCACGTCATGAGTGCAGTAGTGGCATATCTTTATACTGCGTGTCACCAGTGCAGTAGACACTCACGTCCGTTTATTCGAAGAAAGGAGAAAGAAGAAACCATCGTGGGTTTCCATCCTGGGTCTGGAACCTGGAGCGCTCACACTTGGACTCGTAACATCAACAAAGATGCTAAAATCTGAAACCCGTAATGTCCAAGATCCAAAACATCCCATCCCAGGGCGCTGAGAGCCCCTTCTAATAAAAGAAAAGATCAAGCTTAGATGCCTCATACGCTTTGGCAGCTGCGGGTTACTTCTCACTAATAACCAGAGTGGGATGCTTCTGCCTGTCCATCAACTCCACAGTGCCTAGATGGTAAACATTGGGTTATGGAGTGCGGCTCTCTATAGAGCATGATACACGAATTTTTTTAAGGACCAGGGTGCAAAGGTCCACCTGAGTCAATGATGGGTCAGCCAAAGGCTGGGGCTCCACAACTAATTAAAGCCATGATACTCCTTCCGGATCGCCCTTGTTCAAACATTTTTTTCTTTTTTTTTCTTTTTTTTAATTTTTTTTTAAAAGATGACATGAAGAAGAAGAGGATGATATGTATATATTGTTTGTGGATATGGCTCACATCTGCCTCTGGTTTCACGTCCAATAACGGCTTAAACGCCTTCTATAAGTTGAGGATAAGCTTCCAATCCAATTTTCTTATAAATTGGCAAACAGGGTCTTTTAGAGTCAGATTCCCAAGACTGTAGCTTTTTTCTTCATCATGATTGCGGGATCCAAAGGCATCATGTTTCTTTTTGAAATTGAGCCCATCTTTTGACAATTTTCACAACTTTTGAAAAAAGTATAGCAATCCTTAAATAAAGTGGGCCAATAAAATCCACACTGTAAGATTTTCGCAGCTGTTTTCTTTGAAGAAAAGTGACCTCCACATGCTTCTGAGTGACAAAATTTAATGACACTACCTACCTCACTGTCGGGCACACATCTCTGAAAGATTTGGTCAGGACAATATTTGAACAAATATGGGTCATCCCAATAAAAAATTTTCACCTCTATCAAAAATTTCTTTCTATCTTGGTGCGTCCATTGAGGCGGCATCTTTCCTTCTTGTTCTCAGTAAGAGTTGAAGAAATTACTTCTGGAAAGCTTTGTTCTTCTCCAAAAAATGTGTACTTCAACCCAGCAGGTAATGGCTTTAGTTCCAGTGTAGGTACTTCTTCATGGGCATTATCATTCATGGGTTTTAGCTCTTCAAATCTTGGCTTCCATCCCTTGTACTCCATTGCCTGTGTACAATCAAGCAAAGAGCATATTTCATAGATATTATCTTCTAATTGCATGTCTGAATTAAATGAATTGACTAAACAAATTTCTAATAGGTCAGAAGAACTCCTTGTTTGAAGATGATCATCTATAATGGCTTCAATTCCTTCAACTTCCTCATTTTCATCAAGGACTTCCTATGGTTGCTTGCATATGTTAAAAACATTAAGCTCCAGTGTCACGCTTCCAAATGTTAGCTTCACCACTCCATTTCTGCAATTTATCAAAACATTTGATGTTGCTAAAAATGGATGGCCTAAAAAAACAGGAATTGACTTGCAACTATCAACCATAGGGTCAATATCCAAGACAATAAAATCCACAGGATATATGAATTTATCAACATGAACCAACACATCTTCCACTATTCCTCTTGGAATTTTAATTGATCTATCGGCAAGTAGAAGAGTTACAGAAGTTGGTTTTAACTCACCCAAGTTAAGTTACTGATAAAATGAATATGGAAGCAAATTGACACTAACACCAAGATCAAGTAAAGCTTTTTTCAATTTTATGTTCTCTAATAATGCATGAAACTATAGGACAACCAAGGTCTTTATATTTCAATGCATTATTATTCTGAAGAATGGAGCTTACCTGTTCAGCCAAAAATGCTTTTTTTTCACATTTAATTTCCTTTTAACAGTGCACAAGTCCTTTAAATATTTAGCATAAGAAGGAATTTGTTTGATAGCATCTAACAGAGGAATATTGATCTTCACTTGTTTCAAAATTTCAAAAATTTCAGTGTGGTGGTCCAATTTCTTTGGATTATTCAATGCTTGAGGAAATGGGGGTGAAGGCGAGAGTTTGGTCGCCTTTTGGTCAACTTTTTCATTTTCTTGGGGAATAGGTTAATCTTCTTTCTCATAAGATTCGGGGATTTGTTTTTCAACAACCTTTCCACTCCTAAGAGTTATCACTGACTTGACTTAGTCCATTTGTTCGTTTTCTGAACTCCCCTTATTTAGAATGTACTGACCCTTGGGATTTGGTTGAGGTTGAGAAGGAAATTTTCCTTTCTCGTGAATGGTGAGTGCAGAAGAAAGTTTAGCAAGAGTGTCTTTTATGTCATTCATGGCTTGATTGTTTTGTTTATTAATGGCTTCTTACTTTTCTATGAATGCATGCATTGTTTCTGCAAGGTTTTTCCTATATGGTAGGACATAAGGTTCATATCCTTGAGAATTTTGAGAGTCTTGTTGTGCCTGAGGAGGTGATGGTTGCACGAATTGTGACTGATTATTATTCCTCCAGCTGAAGTTCGGGTGATTTCTCCATCCCGGATTGTATGTATCTGAAAAAGAAGAAGTAAATGGCTTTTTAAAATTATTCATTGCATTTACTTGCTCATGTACAACTTCTTTAAAAATAGGAATGTTAGGACATTCGTGTGTTGAGTGTCCTAAGTCATCACAAATGCCACAAATTTCTTCATTTTGCACAGATTTGATTTCTTTTACTTTTCTTAATTCCATGGCTTCAACCTTTCTAGCCAAACTAGAAAATCTAGCATTTAGATCTTCCTCTTAACTAAGGTGATATTTTCCTTTATTAGCACTTGCAAGATTAGATCTAATTGAATTTTCAGAAGTGTTAGTACTATGCCAAGATTGAGAATTTTCAGCCAACTAGTTCAAATAGTCTAAAGCTTCATCAGGTTCTTTATTAAGAAACTCATCATTGCACATTGTTTCCACAAATTGTTAAGTTTCAAGTATTAAACCTTCATAAAAGAAGCTTATAGTGTGTCATTTTTCAAAACCATGATGTGGGCAAGAATTTAACAAATCTTTAAATCGTTCCCAACATTGAAAATATGCTTCATTTGAATTTTGGAAAAAATTTTGGATTTGTCTTTTCATAGCATTGGTTTTATGTGTTTTAAGAACTCACTTTGCATTTCTTGCCATGTGCCAATTGATCTTGGTTTCAAAGTGTTAAGCTAAGATTTTGCTTTATCTTTTAAAGAAAAAGGAAACAATTTAAGCTTAATAATCTCTTCAGTGCAATTTTGGTCATTGAAAGCAATACATATTTCCTCAAATTCTTTCAGATGTAAATATGGGCTTTTAGACTCTAAACCATGAAAATTAGGAAGTAAAGAAATCATACCTAGCTTAAATCTAAAATTATTGGCATTCAGTGGAAAGATAAAACATGATGGACTAGAATTTTGAAGTGGTTGCAAATATTCACGCATGGTTCGCAACGGTTGATTTTCATGTTCATCATGTACACTTTCATTGTCAGCCATTGTGTCAATTGTGTGTGATTGTGATTCAAACAAATCAATATATAAAGTACCAGGATTAATTTTAACTAAACGAACAAAATTTAAATCACGATACCAATTAAGCATAAATGCATAAATAACTTAAAATAAATAAACAAAAATAATGTACAAGCTGGTGGTATAACCCGCCATTAAATATTAACAAGGATGTGGCATAAACCAACCACCCAATAACTATTAACAAATAAAAAGTTAAAAATAAAATACAGAAAATAAAGTGCGAAAAGTAAATTGCGGAAAGTAAATTGCAGAAAATAAATTACAGAAAGTAAATTGTAGAAAATAAATTTAAAATATGAAAATTGGATAGAGGCAGAGCCCCACCAGAGCCGGCGAAAGAGAAGAGAAGAAGAAAGATTATTTCGTTATGTTAGAAAGCAATAATAAATAACAAAAATACAAAGTTAGACTACGAGAAAATAAAAGACGTAAATTAAAAAGTTAGAGTGCGAGAAAATAAAAGTTAGTAAGCAGAAAATAAATAACATAAATTTAAAAGTTAGAAAGTTTGTATGTTAGCAAGTTAGTAGGTTAGTAAGTTAGATAGTTAGAAAGTTAGAGAGTTAGTAAAGAAACCGAAGGATCGGCAAGCCGATCTTTTACTCCTGTAAGGGAGAAGAGAGAATAGATTTTATTTAAGAAAAAGAACTTCAATAAATTAAAACTTCAAATTAAGTCCTCGGCAACGGCGCCAAAAACTTGACTGCGAGATTTAAGGATGCAAACCTAAGTGCAGGTTATCTCAAGTAGTAAATTTCTAGGGAGTCCTAGGTCAATCCACAGGGAATTAATGAAGAAAAATTAATTGAGGTAGGAAAGGATTTGTCACAACACCAAAAGTAATTGAAAATGTTCACAAATGAATTTAAGAACTTGCTTGGGTTAGAAGATCCACTCTTGGTAATAAATTAAAGGCAAGATTATTTCTCTTTATAACTCAATTGAAATCCACACACAACGGAGGTTCCAATCGGAAAATATAACATTCAAAGTTCAATTATATATGCAATCATATTATGATTCCTTTAATTATCTACTAACATTTGTAAATGAGTTCAAACATTCACTGTGCCAATCCTATTGTCTACAATAAATCAAGATCTCCATTATACAAAGAAGGTTTCTAAATTAATTGGAAACAAAATACAACACATATAATGTCCATTTAATAATATATCTTTTAAGCACAAGAAATAGAATAATCTAACCTTATTTCATTACCAAGAGCTTCACTCTTTCACCCAAGCAAGATGAAGATTTAGTTACTCATAGATAAGAAGAAAGAAAGAGAGAAGAAGAGAAAGATGAACATAGCTTCACTTTAGAACAAGAGAAAATTACAACAAAGTAAAACAAGAAACAAGCATAATCATAACTTGTAAAAACTAAGCCTAACACCAAGTGCACCAAATGATTAGCCAACGGTGCCTTTTATAGAGGATTAGGGATACAAAATGACAAGGGGGCTGATTAAGAGTAGGTGGATGAGTGGGTGGAGTGGTTGGATGATTGGTTGAGTGGTTGGATTATTGAATTAGTGGTTGGATTATTGAGATTCTTTGTCTTCAAAATCATTCATTGCTACTCTCATGGATGCCATCAGAATGAAGCAACGTGGTCTTCATGAAAGTTGTATCATTTTGTCTCAGCTTTCCAATGGCACTGAAATCATCCAAAAATTCATCCTATAGCCCAAGATATGACCCAATTACTGCAGATTGTTCAGGCTCAGTTTCAGCACCTCTGTTTTGACTTCCAGACCCAATATCAACTCCAAGCTGTCCGAATGAGCTCTTGTGTTCTTATGAAAGTTGTAGATATAGGTCTTAACTTTCAAATGTTCAAATTTCAGCCCAAGATAATTCCTACAACCCAAGTTATGCTCTGATTACTGTACATTGTTCAAGTTCCAGACACAAAACTCGTGTTCTGTCTTTCAAGCCCAATTAGCTCCACTAGATGTCTGATTGAGACTTTGAGCTTTTCATCAAAGTTGTAGAGCTTTCTCTCAGCTTTCCTACAAGGTAAAATTCATAATTTCTAGACATCTAGAATTCAAGATATGACCAAAATACAGAAACAGTGTAAGACCCAAATAATGCTGAAAAAATCAATTAAGTCCAATTTGAGTCCAATATAACAAAACATAACCAGGCGTAATCAATTAAGTACATGAAGAGTGTAAATGACTAAAAATGAGAGTTTATTAATGTATAAAATATGTGATCATTAATTAGGCAATGCTCAGAGGTGACCCAAGGTCACTATTTATAGAGCCTTTGAGGAAAATGCCCATTGGAAACAATTAATTACTGTTTAAATTTGAAATATATTTGTTTCTTTCTAAAATAGGATTCGTAGGTTATTCGAATACCTTCATGATTATTTGACTACCATTGTTTAGTGAAAAACAATTCTGAAGGAGGTGATTCGAATACCTATGAGGTTATTTGAATACCTTTATTTTTAAAATGCTTGTGAAAACAATTCAAAAGAAGTTTATTCGAATACCTCTCAAGCTATTCGTATACTTCTGTTTAAAAACAATTTTCTGTAATAAGGTATATTCGAATACCACATAGGCTATTCAAATACCTCATTTTTGAAAACAAATTTTAAGAGATTATGTATTCAAATGCCAGGTGTGCTATTCGAATAGCACTTTTGAAAACATGAAAAACGTATAGAAATTGTAGTAGGTTATTCGAATACCTTGGGGGTTATTCGAATACCCCTATTAAAAAACATTTGAAAAACCTTTAGAAAACTACCCAGGTGATTTTCGAATTTCTAAAATCTTTTAATCTTTCAAAAACCATATTAAAACTTTAGTTTAATTTATAATGAACAAGTTTTTAGATCTTTTAAGACAAACAATGGGATATCTAATAAAAGCTCCGTACAAAGAGACCCTAAGTCCGAAAGCTAATCTTTGAAGATCTTGGACTTGGTCTTCTCATCATCTTCATGTTTGTTATCATCAAAACTCATCTTTATTGTTGTATAGTAATCATATTCTCCCTCTTTTTGATGATGAGAAACTAGCATTGAGAAAAACATTAGTTCAGATAAATTGGAATTCAAAAAAAGTAAGTTAAGAGACTTACTCCCCCTCTTTTTTTGTAAGAGGTGATTTACATCAGAGATGTGCGCAGCTCCCCCTTATTTTTGGAATCCAATAATTGTTACTTACGTTACTTGTCTTTTCTCAAAATTTACTGGTTATTTTTCTCCCTCTTTGGCATAATAAAAAAGATATAACAAATATATATATATAGGGCAGAGAAATAGGCACATAATGCAACAAAACACTGATTTCATTAATAATCGGATTGCCCAACATACATTTACAATTACATAATCAAAACATGTAGCCAAAACAAAATCAAACAAAACAAAGCCTAAAAATAGGCATCTGGTGGAGGAGGAGGGGAGTCAGAACCCCTAGGAGTCAACAATTTGCGTAAGGCAGCCTGCTCACGTTCAACACCTTCAAGCCTATCAAACAGGATAGAGAAGGTATGCTCCAACTAGGCTCGGTTGTCCTCCACATAGGCTCGATTGGCCTGTAAAGTGGCCATAACGTGATCCAGAGTGATTGGACCAGCAGCAGCAGGGGCAGCAGGGTCGCCTTGAGGTTCTTCCTCATCATCTTCTACTTCGACTAGGTACACCCACCCATCATTGGTCTTGATCATCTTCATTTTGTTGAGGAAAAATGACCCAAACACATGATGATGGGTCAGCGGAGTTACTCGCTCGGTTTCCAAAATCTAAGGATACTTGCCTAGGAAGGCAGTGATGATCAGACCATAGGGTAATTCAGACTGCTCTTTACCTTTGGCCCTCATTATATGCTTCATGATGAAGACGGGCTAATTAATTTGGTATCTCCTCTTAAGGATCCATATCATCTTTACTCAGGTAGGCGTAGTTCCCACCTTTAGGAGCTAAGATGTGGGCATAAGCATAATGTAGGAGCCTATCCTGACTCTTCATCATGCCTCTTTTGACTCCCTCTAAAGTCGAAGGTAATGCCAATCCAGGCCTCAATACGTCTTCAATGGCCCGATTCTTGTTATACTCTTGGAGAAGAGCGTCACCATCTTCTTCAATGTTACGTCCAGCAGACTGCAAACCAAAGAACTGAACCCATTCTTGGGAAGTGATCACAATGTGTTGATCACTAACATTAAAGTATAGTTCCTGACCTTTAATCTTCAGGTTGCAGAAGAACATCTTTACTAGATCATGATAGAGAACGGCCTTGTAGGAGCATAATTAAAGCATGCCTTGGTGGTTCAAACAGTTCAGAAAATCAAATCCATCTCCTTTTTCGAAGAACCCCAAGTTGAGGTACTTCGGTTGCACAAGATTGCGCTCCCGAAAATGTGTAATGAAGCGACCAAGGTCATCTCTATTGGAGGAGTGTCTTCACAGGTCCAACGGGTTGTTGCATGGGGCTATCTTCGTGCGGGGACATTTGGGGCAAGAAGAAGAGAATGCCATTGATAGAAAGGAGATGGTGGGAGAGATAGAAAAAGGCAAGAGAGGATGGAGGCGAACGAGTTCAGAAATGGAGAGAAAAAGAGAGAAGAGAGAAACCAACAGGTTTTGAAATAGGAGAAATGAGAGAATGAGAACGAACGGGTACGAAGGGGGTATATAAAGAATACCCAAAATCTATTTGAATACCATGAGATCTATTCGAATAGATCCATTGGGAAAACGAAAGGACGCACAGGTATTCGAATACCTACACAATTATTTAAATAGCTATGCCACTTTGGCTTGGCTTCCAGCCATGGGTTATTTGAATACCTCTTCATGTATTCGAATACCCACCACAGAATTACAAACTCTAGAAAGAGCATGTATTCGAATATATTGGAATCTATTTGAATACTCCAGAAGCATGTGAGAAAAAAATTAATAGCAATATTTATCATGTTATTTGAATAACTACATAGTTATTCGAATAGATCAGCTTGTAAAAACATATATATATAAAAAAAATACTGGACTGATGTATGGTTATTCGAATAGCTATAGGTCTATTCGAATAGACATATCAGAAAAACATAGAATCTCACGTACAGATGCAATGATATTCAAATACCATAGGGAGGTATTCGAATAACTTTAATAGGAAAACATATTTATCATGTACATAAATGCATATTAAGAGAGAAAAACTTACCCAATGATGAAGTACTTGCAAAAATAAATTTCAAGGATATCTCCGAAGCTCAAGTTAGTAATACTTCAAGATCAATAAATCAATAAATAAAAATTATATGCAAGATTAATCCAAAATACCAAGTTCTCTTCTTAAATGAAAGAAAAAATCTTTAGGTAAAGGTTTTGTGAAAATATCTGCAAGTTGATTATTGGTTTCAACAAATTGTAATACACAATCACCTTTTTGAACATAATCTCTTATAAAATGATGTCTTATCTCAATGTGCTTAGTCCTAGAGTGCATAATAGGATTCTTAGTCTAATTGATTGCACTAGTATTGTCACATCTTATAGGGATGTGATCTAGCTAAAGTCCAAAGTTTAGAAGTTGTTACTTCATCCATATGATTTGAGCACAACAACTTCCGGCTGCAACATATTCAGTCCCAGCAGTGGATAATGTTATACTATTTTGTTTCTTGCTATGCCAAGAAACTAAGGAATTGTCAAGCAAGTGACATGTCCCACTAGTGCTTTTCTGATCCAATTTGCATCCAACAAAATCAGAGTCAGAATAACTAATAAGACTACAAATGGCACCTTTTGGGTACCACAAGCCCACTTGTGTAGTGCCACCAAGATATTTCATAATACATTTAACTGCACTTAAATGCGACTCTTTAGGATTAGCTTGGTATCTAGCACACATGCATATGCTAAATATTATATCCAGTCTACTAACAGTGAGATAAAGAAGAAATCTAATAATACCTCTATATTTAGTAATTTCTACAAGATTACCTGCTTCATCCTTATCCAAGTAACATGAGGTACTCATTGGTGTATCCATATGCTTTGAGTTGTCCATTCCAAACCTCTTGAGAAGCTCTTTGCAATACTTGGTTTGGCTAATAAATGTTTCATTCCTTGTTTGTTTGATTTGAAGCCTAAGGAAGAAATTGAGTTCTCTCATCAAGAACATCTCAAACTCGCTTTGTATGATTTTAGCAAATTCCTTGCACAGATTTTCGTTAGTGGCACCAAATATAATATCATTTACATAAACTTGTACAAGGAGTATGTCATGCTTTTTATTTTTAATAAAAAAGGTAGTATCAACCTTTCCTCTTATAAAACCATGTTCTAAAAGGAACTTACTTAACCTTTCATACCAAGCTCTAGAAGCTTGTTTTAAACCATATAAGGTCTTTTTCAATTTGAAAACATGGTTGGGTAGTTCATGATTTTCAAAACCTAGAAGTTGTTTAACATATACCTCCTCTTGAATAAAGCCATTTAAAAAAGTATTTTTAACATCCATTTCATATAATTTAAAATCCATGATGCAAACAAAAGCAAGTAACATTCTAATAGCTTCTAATCTAGCTACAGGTGCATACGTTTCTTCATAGTCTATGCCTTCTTCTTAATTATATCCTTTTGCTACAAGCCTAGCTTTATTTCTTGTTACTTCATCAAGCTTGTTCCTAAAGACCAATTTGGTTCCTATAATTGGATGATCATTGGGCTTTGGAACTAATTCCCAAACTTGATTTCTTTCAAATTGGTTTAGCTCCTCTTGCATGACCAAGATCCAATGTTCATCATTAAAGGCTTCATTGATGTCTTTAGGTTCAATTTGAGAAACAAAAGTCAAATTGTTACATGCATTTCTAATTGAGTTTTGAGTACTTACATCTTTAGATACATCACCTATTACTTGATCAAGTGAATGATATCTTGAGATTCGCCATTCTTTGGGAAGGTCCATGACTTACAAATCCTCTTGACTTTCTTCTTGCTTCATCTCTTCCTTTTCTTGGTCATCTAAGTGTGTTTTTACCAAAGCCTCTGCAACATCATCAACAACAAACTCCTTTCTCGATCCATTTGGATTAGTTTCATCAAATGCAACATGAATGGATTCTTCAATGGTCATAGTTATTTTATTATATATTCTAAAAGCCTTACTATGATTAGAATAACCAAAAAAATATACCTTCATCAAACTTAGCATTGAACTTGCCTAAGTTATCCTTTCCATTATTTAAAATAAAAATTTACATCCAAAAACATGAAAATATGACACACTAGGCTTCCTTCCTTTGTATAACTCATATGGAGTTTTCTTTAAAATTAGCCTTATAAGGGCCCTATTCATTACGCATTAGCCCAAAAATACTTAGGAAGTGTAGCCTTATTGAGCATAGTTCTCGTCATTTCTTCCAAAGATTGATTTTTTCTTTCTACAATCCCATTTTGTTGTGGAGTTCTAGGGGCAGAAAAATTATGCTCAATGTCGTGTTTATCACAAAAATTTTTAAAATCATGATTTTCAAACTCACCACCATGGTCACTTCTATTGGATGTAATTGAAAAACCTTTTTCATTTTAGATAAGTTTGGCAAGTTTCTTAAAAGCTAGAAATGCATCATTTTTGTGAGAAAGAAATAAAGTCCATATGAATCTAGAAAAACCGTCCACAATCACTAAAGCATAGTAATTCCCACCAAAGCTCATGGTTCTAGATGGACCAAAAAGATCCATGTGCAAAAGTTGTAAAGGTTTAGAAGTTGAAATAATATTTTTGGCTTTAAAAGAGACCTTTACTTGTTTTCTCTTTTGACATGCATCATATAGTTTATCTTTTTCAAAATTAAGCTTGGGTAAGTCCAATTACTAACTCTTTAGAAACTAATTTTTTTTAAGTGATCCATGTGAATGTGTGCAATTCTCCTATGCCACAACCAAGACTCATCTTCCTTACTTAAAAAGCACTTCGCATCACTTGAAGATATATCATCAAGACTAATCATATAAATGTTACTAACTCTATGACTAACAAATTTAATATGCTTATCATTTTCATCTTCAATTATGCAACAGTTTGAATAAAAAATTACTCTATTAATTTTGTCACATAATTGTCTAATACTAAGCAAGTTATGTTTAAGTCCTTCAACAAGAAATACATTGTCAATAGAGGAATTAGGATTCTTACTGACTTTACCGACTCTGAGAATCTTTCCCTTGTTGTTATCTCCATAAGTTACATGTCTGTGAGATTTGGGAACAAGGAATGAGAATTTGGAGTCATCTCCGGTCATGTGCTTAGAGCATCCACTATCGAGATTACAATTTGAGCTTTTTGATTTCAAGCACACCTACAACACAAATTCAGTTTTTAATTTTTGGTACCCAAATTTTCTTGGGTCCTTGAATGTTAGTTTTGGGTATTGTTCCTTAGGAACCCAAACCATTTTTGTTCCATTCTTTGTGTTAATATTTTTCCTTGCATTGCAAGTTAATGCATTGTGACCCTTCTTCCCACAATAAAAACATTTACTAAATGGGCTACTAGAAGTACTTGAATAAACAAAGAAGTTTTTATACGATTTGTGCTTAATTTTCGGGTTGTAACCAATTTCAGCTTTTTGAAAAACAACTCTTTGTTTTCCTAATATAGTACTTAAGTTATCTCTTCCAAAAGTGAATTTCGCAAGGGTGTTCTTTAAGTCTTCAATTTCATTCTCAAGAATATGACAAAATGAACAAGATGAAGAAATTGAAGCATGTGAAGGACAAGTTGTGCATGCATCAATTAATCCTAAAGTCTCATTTTCAATTTGTAATTCTTCAATTATTTTATTTAAACTAAAAATTTGATTTTCTAAGGAGGAGATTGTTTTACTAGATGAAGAAATTAATTTAATGAGTCTTAGAGATTCATTATGCAGTTCTTCAAAGGCATCTTGTAATTCATCATAAGAAGGCAATAAATCAGAACTTACCTCATTGTCGCTGTCTTCTTCTTCTTCTTTTCCTTTGGCCATAAGACATAGATGGGCTTCCTCGCTATCTACTGTCAGTTGATTCCATGTTGTTGTCATCCCATGCTATGTAGGCTCTTCTTCCTTTTCTTTCCTTAAAATGTTTTTTCTCAAATTTCTCCATTTTCTTTTAGTAAATTGGACACGTCATCTTCAAGTGTCCAGGTTTTCCACACTCATAGCATGTTGAAGTTAAGGATGTTCCTTCCCCTTTGTTATGGGTTTTCTTTGGAGGGAAAGGTGGTCTTCGTGGAGTTTCCTTTTTCCTTAGGAACTTACCAAATTTTCTTACTAGAAGACTGAGATTTTCTTCCTCATCACCATCATCATCATCAATTGCAGAGGTGATGGCTTTGAGAGTTATTCCCTTTTTCTTCTTATCATTTTCTTCACTTTGGCTTAGTCTGTTCAGTTCCAGATCATGTTCATGGAGTTTTCCAAAAAGGGTAGCTAGCGTCATAGTTGTCAAGTCCCTTGATTTTGAAATTACTGTCACCTTGGGTTGCCAAATCTTGCTTAAACATCTCAAAACTTTGTTGTTACCAAGTGGCTTCAATACTCAAGAGGGGGGTGAATTGAGTTTATAAAACAAGTTCGCAAAACACTTGACTATTGAATTTTGTTGAAGCTATTGACTATTTGAAATGAATGAATTGATAAGAACAATATATATTGCTTAATAACCAACCAAGAGAGAAGTAAACAAGTAAGAATACAAGCAATACACAAATATAAAGAGAAGGGTTTAGAGAATCAAACACAATAATTTATCCTAGTTCGGCCACCAATCCACTTGTGACCTACGTCCAGTCCCCAAGCAACCACTCGAGATTTTCCACTATATCTTCAAGCTTCAATAGGTGCTTGACTACCTTTACAAACTTGAGCCCTCAACTCCTTGGGATGCCTCACCCTTGAGTTTGAGTCTCTTCAAACAAAAGGATGCCTCACCCTTTACAAATTGGAGGGATACCTCACCCTCTCTCTTATACAGCAATTAAGATTGATATTCAGAAGCTCTCACTAGAGTAGATGATACAAATTGAAGCTCTAAGAATGCTCACAAATGATATCTCAAAGATTAGTCAAAAACAAAGCAAAGAGTGATTTCAGAGATTGATTCTCATTTTGATGAATTGCTAAGATGTTTTAGGTTCAAGAACAACCATAAATGATGCCCCAATAGCTGTATTTAAAGCCCATTCATTAAGAGAGCCGTTGGAGGGTGGTTGAAGCCAAGCATTTAATGCATTCAATATAGCCGTTGGGCATGTCAAAACCTTGGTAATCAATTACAGGGTTTTGGTAATCAATTACATGGAAGATAGAACGTGTTTTTGGCTTTCTGGCCTTGTGGTAATTGATTACATGACTTGTGTAATCGATTACACGCCCTCTGACTTTATGGTAATCGATTACAATATCTATGCAATTGATTACATGGCCCTTTGAACGTGTTCTTGTCTTTCAGGGAATATGGTAATCGATTACCATCGTTGGTGTAATCGATTACATGTCCTCTAACTTTTTGGTAATCGATTACATGGATGGTGTAATCGATTACAAGGCTTCTGTTTAGCTTGTAATCGATTACTAAACTTTGGTAATCGATTGCAATATACTTTAAACTCATTTTTCAAGCCTCAGAAAGGATTCATGTCATTCCTAACTTCAGAAAACATGGATTCAAACAATATTGAACTTTGTTTGGCATGATCCAAGATAAAAGAAGTCCTCTTTTTAGGAATTAATCTTTGAAAACCATATTGATTAAAATCATTTTTGAAAAACCATTTGAGATATCTTAGGAGCATTTAACATTGATGTACTAATGCCTATATCTAAACCTCTTGATTTCTTCCTTTGATCTTGGTTTTCTCTTTCGCTCTTTGATCTTCATCTTTGTCTTTGTTATCATCAAAAACCAATTGACATGCTTCAAGACACATGCATTCACATTCTCCCCCTTTTTGATGATGACAAACTGAACATTGAAAGGAAGAGAAACAATTGCATATATGTATGTATATATATCAGAGATTTAAGCGCAACTCTCCCCCGTAATGCATGCACAATATAGGGTTAGTAATGTGATCATGTGAAAGCTTTAAATCTAACTCCCCCGTACTTATGCAAGACACTAATCTCTCCCCCGTTGGCATTATCAAAAACATATTAGTATTTAGATTAAATTTCGGCAGCATTTCTGCTGATTTTCATGATTTCCCAAAATTTGAAATAGTAGAAACCAAATAGTCCAAACCAGTCAATATACAATTAATCCAACAGATCAAAATGGAAACAACCAAATCAATATTCAATAATCATATCATTTATCATATAGGAAGCATCAAAAGAACCAACTGATTTTACATAAATATTGTTTCAATCACATACAACCAAATATCAGAAAAAACAAAGAAATTATCATGGCAAAGGTCCATGATCACTATCACTGGCCTCACTGTCACTCTCTACATCCGCAGCAACGTCTCCGAGGTCCACATCATCATCTCTAGTGTCAAGATCGTCCTTGGAACCAAGAAGCTCCTCGTCATCAGCAGGAACTCCAGCAGGAGTGGCAGAGGGGTCAGCAAACGATAGAGGAGTAGCAGGAGGGGCAGAGGAGGTGGTAGGTGCAGCAGCTGCAACACCCTACTGGGAATGTCACATTTCCGAACAATAATAATAAAACTTTTACCCAAGTTATAAATTATTTCGTAATATATAATAATATAGGTTGTAAAAAATATTTTTTTTAACATTATATTATAAAATAAAATAAACAGAATATAAAATAAAACAAACTATTACATACACACCATAATTTTACATATGATTTTGTTTTTAATAGGTACAAATAATTTATATATTACAAACAATTTAATTAAAACAGCAAACTGTCTGGTTTAAAGCAAACTATAAACTAGCCCAAGCATAACACTAAAAGTTCTGGTCCTCCGAAGAATCCTCCTCGGGAAGATCATCGGAAGACATAAATACTCTGATAACACCATACCACGCTGAAATCAATCCATATGATATGGATGATCTCGAGGTTCGTCTTCCTCAAACTGGTCACTCGGTTGCTGCTCCTCGTTATATTGACAATCCAGCAGCTGCTCCTCTTCTACTTCCTCAACGACTTTACGGAACATAAATAATAATACAGAAAAATATATATACAAAGAGGTGAGACAATCTACATCATTACCAGCATAGCAGTAAGAAAACGACAAAACATATAGATATAGCAATTAAAACAACAAAATCATATAAGCACAGCATATATCATATCTCAACCAAGTATAAATGTCACATATGCATAATATCATAAATCAAATTATAATTATTCACACAGTGATGCAGATTAAATATGCCATGTACTCAGACTCGTTCCTACTCCATGGAGCTAAACACAAACATCAGAGAGAATGATCCGGTAGACATGTCCGCACATCAAGCTGCCTCAACCAACTGTTATACAGTCAAATACGTCGTGTAAACAGCACACAGTCAAATACATCATGTGAATGGCACACAGTCAAATACGTCATGTGAATAGTACACAGTCAAATACGTCGTGTATGTTCAGGCATAGTACCGGACAGTCCCCAATAGATCCTGATTAAGAATAGTATTTGTCGAGATCGCTAGTGTGTGTTTTTAGTTACCACGGCCTAGAGGAGCTACCAACTATCCACATGTGGAATCTACTGCACACTAACGCCTCCAAGTTCTCCACATGAACGCACTATGCCTATCACACCCGCAACACGGTGTAATTCATCTCGTCAGTCATTGTCAATTTCAACCAAATTGACATACCACTCTATGTATGTAATGATCCATAATTACAAAAATACTCTCAGTATCACCATAAATCATAATTACATAAATATCCTCATTGTCACCATAATTACAAAAATACCCTTAGTATTAATAATTCCAAAAATAGTATGTCTCCATTTGACAGTACTATTTCCCAACACGTCTGGGTCCACCACTTTGGCTCGACAGTAAAAACTTACTGTTTCCATAAGTCGCGTAAATATTTTATCGCATTTTCACAATTACGTCACATTTTACAAATGCTTTTCAATCACGTAAATATTTTTTAACGTTTTCTCAATCGCGTAACATTTTTAAATCATTTTCTCAATCACGTAGTTTAAAAATTATTATTTTAAATACGCGTAAACTATTTCTACTATTTTTCACTGTATAAAATATTTCTTGATGTTTCAAATTAAATTTTGAAACTTTCCAAAACTAAAAATATTATTTAGACATTATTTTCCTTTTATCTTACAAAAATTACCCTAAGTAATGATTTCTGACGTTTTCTCAAAAATTCAAATTTAATAATTTATTCTACTGTTATTTTTATTCTTCAACTACGTAAAATATTTCTTTGCTTTTTAAATGCCATTTTGAAACGTTCTTCAATACTTGCTCATTTTTAATCAATTTTGACAAAGACTTAATTTAGAAAATCCACTAAATGATATTTTCTACGTTTTCCTTTAAAACTTCCTTTATTTAATTATAACCATAAAATACACTTTGAAAATTGCTAACATACTTTAAAAATTCAAAGATAAGTATTTTTCAAGTGTTAAAATTTATTTCTTTACCATACTAGATTTCTAGTAAAAATTCATTTACTTATTTGACTCTTGAAAATCCATCGTAATTGAATTCATTTTAGGTTAATAATCTAGTTTACACTTAAAAGATAAATTTTGGATCAATTAAACATTAAAAATATATTTTGGCCGAAAATCACTATTTTTATACAAACCATGTTTAAAATTATTTTTCATCCATTAAATCATTGAAAAATCCTTTAACTTAAGTAGATCAATTAGGTAATCCTTTTAGAAAATGGTTGAGAACATATTGGTTCTCTTTTCATAGTAAAAATCATAAGCTCTTCATCTTGTGTTCTTTGGAACACTTTTGCAAATCTCAACATATTTGCACATCCAACAACAATTATCATAGATCCATGAACATATACATATATTTATAAACACATACCATATATTAAAGCAATAATAAAACACATACTAAATATCAAAGCTATAAACATGCTTGTATGCATAATAAACCACAAATAGAAAAGAAAATAACATGCACACATAAACAATCACAAATAGAGAAGACAATAAACAATCAAGTGAATGAATCCTTATGGATTCTTCACCACAAATACATTCATTTTCTCACCACCACACATGGTTGATGAGATTGAATCTCCCTCTTACCTATAACGAAGACAAGATCTCCTTGGACTCCTCCTTAGAAATTTTGTGTAGCTTCAACAAAATCCTAACAAGCTTAAACAAATTATAAAGTCATAACCTATGGATGAAAAAGATAAATCATGGATCAATCATGGCTTAGAACATCAAAAATCAAATTAGAAACAAGAAATAAGAATTTTCACCTTATAGGAAAGAAACTTCAAAGTGATTTTCCAAGCTCCAAATGGATGATTTTGCAAAAACTCACAACTAGAGATGTTCTTAGAATATGGTTTAGATTTAGGAAATGAAGTTGGATGAAATTTTTGATGGATGGAAGTGTATTGAAGAGGCTTGGCGAATGGTGTGGGAAATGAAGACTTAGAAGTTTTCTTTGGTTTCTTTGGGTAGGAGAGAAAAGAGAGAATGAATTAGAATAATTGAATGAATGATTTTGAAGTGAATAATAGCCCCCCCATCATGCATGGTCGTAGGACACTCATTATGGAGCTTTGTCTCCTTTGTTGACATTTTAGGCTTACTAATAGCCATTGATTATTTGAATGGTGGATGGTTCATTTGATTGAATAATTGAATGCATAATGCATGCATAAATCCAAAAAATAGCTATAGGAATTCTAATCAAAATTTGATTGATTTTTTTTTAATATCTTATTTATGCTTAAGTCCTCCTAATTAGGTTTAATTAAAAGTTAGATAGATTCCTTTGTATTTTAGTTAATCATTAGTTTACTTAGAATCCTTAATCTTCTACTTAATTATACTAATACATTTGTCTAACTAAAATTTGATAAAAACTAATTAGGTTTTAATCTATTTAATTATCACTTAAACCCTTTAGATTAACTTAATTAAGTTTTCAATTAACTAATCTATTAAATTAAGTTTTAAACTAACTAATCTATTAAATCTAACCATTTTTATGGATTTTCAACCTCTTGGTTTAGAATTTTACAAGCCATTTACGTTGGTAAACTTTTCCTAAAAGTGGGTCTCACAAACCCAAACGTGAGTCCCACAAAGCAAACGTGGGTCCCACAAGATAAACGTGGGTCCCACAGACTTTACTTCATGATACATATTTTTATTATACAAAAAAATCTTAAAAATTAAAAGATTGCTATATGTATTATTCAGATTGGGTTTAGTAAGATCGCCCAACTCCAAATAATCAAACAAGATTTTCTCCACCCCAAAAAAAATTATTATTTTCTTGACTCGGAGTAAATCACACAAAACAATCAAATACAGTTACGAAACAGTCAAATTAATTTTATAACACGAAGAAAACAGAAAACAGTACAATTAGGGCAAAAACGTAATTAACCAAAATTTGGGGTGTTACAACTCTCCCCCACTAACAGAAATTTCGTCCCCGAAATTTATCATACCTTAGAAAAGATGTGGGTACTGCTCCCTCATTTTGTCTTCTAGCTCCCAGGTAGCATCTCCCGTTACCTCATTCCATATTATCTTTACCAATACAATCATCTTCCCTCGAAGCTGCTTCACTCTCCTGTCCTCAATCTTGACAGGAAGTGTCTCATATGTCAAATTATCTTTCAGTTGTTCTTCATCAGGTTGAATGACATGTGTTGGATCAGGAATATATTTTCTCAACTGAGACACATGGAATACATTATGGAGATTAGATAGAAAAGGTGGTAAAGCTATCTGGTAGGCTACAGGACCTATCCGACGAATGATTTGATAAGGTCCAATGAATTTAGGAGTGAGTTTTCTAGATTTGATAACCCTTTCGACACCAGTCGTAGGTGTTACTCGCAAAAACACATGCTCACCTTCCTCAAATTCAAGAGGTCGTCTCCGTTTATCAGCATAGCTTTTCTGTCGGCTCTGAGTCGTCCTCATTTTCTCCTGAATCATCTTCACCTTCTCCGTAGTTTGTTGCACAAGATCAGGTCCAATGGTCATACTTTCCCCATCTTGATACCAACATAAAAGTGTTCGGCATCATCGCCCGTAAGTGCTTCATAGGGTGCCATCCCTATACTTGAGTGAAAACTATTGTTGTAGGTGAATTCTATCAAAGACAGAAATTCATCCTAACTCCCTTGTTGTTCCAACACACAAGCACGCAACAGATCTTCCAGCGATTGAATAGTCCTCTCCGTTTGACCATCAGTTTGCGGATGATAAGCAGAACTCAGACGTAACTTCGTCCACATGGCTTCTTGTAGGCTTCGCCAAAACCTTGACGTAAACCTCAGGTCTCTATCAGAAACTATACTTGAGGGTACACCGTGAAGTCTAACAATTTCACTAATGTACACTTGAGTTAATCGTTCCAACGAAAACTTGATATTGATCGGCAAGAAGTGTGCTGACTTCGTAAGCCTATCAACTATAACCCATATAGAATCATAACCCTTCTTAGTTCTTGGTAATCCGGTAACAAAATCCATTGAGATATTATCCCATTTCTATTTTGGAATAGTCAAAGGTTGTAATATACCGGCTGGTCTTTGATGTTTCACTTTTGCTTTCTGACAAACAAGGCAAGACGCCACACGTTCCACAACATCTCTCTTCATCCTTGGCCACCAAAACATCCGCTTTAAATCTTGATACATCTTTGTCATCCCCGGATGCATACTCAACTTACTAGCATGAGCTTCGTCCAAAATCACTTGCTTCAGCTCGGGATCATTAGGTATACAAATCCTTCCTTTAAATCTTAAGATTCCATCAAATCTTTCCTCAACCGTTGCCTTATGACCTTGCTTCAAAAATTCTTTCTCATTCAACAAATATGGATCCTTATCCTATTTTTCCTTGATTTCTTCCAGCAAGTCATTCAGAATAGTAACTTTACTTAGACGAATTCTTCCTGGTGCCAATTCCACTGACAACCGTAAATCTCTAAACTGATTAATCAATTCTTCCTCCTTTATCATCATGGTAGAAATACTGATCACCTTTCTACTTAAAGCATCCGCTACCACATTTGCTTTTCCCGGATGGTATTGGAGTTGGAAATCATAGTCCTTCAAGAACTCTAACCATCGCCTCTGCCTCATGTTCAATTCCTTTTGATTGAACAGGTATTTTAAACTCTTGTGGTCACTGAAGACATTGAACACAGCTCCATACAGAAAATGTCTCCACACTTTCAACGCAAAAACCACTGCAGCGAGTTCCAAATCGTGCGTTGGATAGTTCCTTAGTTCCTCTCATGAACCTTCAACTGTCTTGAAGCATAGGCTACCACGTTTCTATTCTGCATCGACACGCATCCTAACCCTTGATAAGAAGTATCACAATACACCTCAAAAGCCTCGTTAGGATCTGGCAAAATCAGCACTGGTGTGGTCGTCAATCTCTTCTTCAACTCTTGAAAACTTGCCTCACATTCTTTCGTCCAATCAAAAGCTTGACTCTTCCTTGTGAGTTGCATAAGAGGTCCAGCTATCTTAGAAAAACCTTCAATGAACCTTCGATAATATCCGGCCAATCCGACAAAACTTCAGATTTCGGTTATCGTCTTCGGCTTCTCCCATTGCAAAATAGTTTCCACTTTCGACAGGTCCACCGCAATACCTTCCTTGGAAATTACGTGACCTAGAAATTGAACTTCTTCTAGCCAAAACTCACACTTTGCCAATTTTGCATACAACTTCTTGTCCTTCAAAATTTGGAGAACTATACTGAGATGTTCAACATGCTCTTCCTTATTTTGGAAATAGATCAGAATGTCATCGATAAAAATAATGACAAATCTGTCTAGGTATGGATGAAAAATCCTATTCATATAATCCATGAATATTGCAGGAGCATTCGTCACTCCGAATGACATCACCTGATACTCATAATGCCCGTAACGAGTTCGAAAAGCTGTTTTAGGTATATCCTTTACCTTGACACGAATCTGATGATAACCTGATCGCAGATCTATTTTAGAGAAAATAGCAGCTCCTTTCAGCTGGTCCATCAAATCATCGATCCTTGGAAGTGGATATTTGTTCTTTATCGTAACCTTGTTCAGCTGACGATAGTCTACGCAAAGACGAGAAGTTCCATCCTTCTTCTTGACTAGTAGTACTGGCGCTCCCCACGGTGAAACACTCGGTCGCACAAACTGCTTTTCTAACAATTCCTCCAATTGCTTCTTCAACTCCACCAATTCCGATGGCGACATCCTATATGGTGCAATTGAAATAGGACCTGCTCCTGGTACCAAATCAATAGCAAACTCAATTTCTCTTTCTGGTGGTAAGCCAGGTACATCATCAGGAAAAACTTCCGGAAATTCATTCACGATTGGAATAGCATTCACATCTTTTTCACTCTTGACTTCCAAAGAAGACAGCAACATGTATCCTTGTGCTCCATCCCTCAATAAAGATTTGACTTTGACGGCAGTTAAAAATCCAAAATCCTCATCCATAGGAAAAACTAAGGTTTTATTAGCACAATCTAATAGGATATGGTTAGAAGATAACCAATCCATTCCTAATATTATATCTATTTCAACAAGAGGTAAGCAAATTAAATTGACCGAAAAGACTCGATCATTTATGGTAATAGGACAGTTCAAACATACTTTAGATGTAACAACAGGCTTGGCAGTTGGTGTAGAAACAATCAATTGAAAACTCAAAGAAGACACAGGCAATTTCAACCGATCCACACAGTCATACACAATAAATGAATGTGTCGCACCTGAATCATATAGTACAGTCAAAAGATTACCTGCTACAACACCTTCCCCCTGAATAAGATCTTCGATCGAGAAGCCTCAGCCTCCGCTCATCGTGTACACTCGCCTCCAGATCGCGGCTGAGTAGCATGAACATTGCTCACAACTGGCTTCCTTTCGACTGGTTACATTCTCTAGAAACATGCCCAGGCCTTCCACACTTGAAACAGATTGGCCCTTTGATTGAACAGTCTCTAGATATATGGCCACTCATTCCACACTTAAAACATCTTGGCGTAAACGCCACATTCGTACCAGCTTTGTTGCCACTAGAACTTCCCCTAATAGATGGACGTTGAGACTAACTTCCCGGTGGTCTCGAATACGGCTTGCGTTGAAATCGGCTATTGTTATTGTTGTTGTTGCCTTCTCTTTGGAACCTAGTTGGTCCAAAGTTGCGATTCCTTGGATCACGTGATGGCTCCAACTCCTCGAGTCGTACACATGTGTCCACCAAAGCATGAAACTGGTTCATCCTTAAGGGTAGCACTCCTTTCTTCAACTCTACCCTCAGCCCTTCCTCAAACTTACAGTATTTCCACGTATCATTCTGTCGAGTTTGAGCATAGTCTGAGAACTGAGACAAGCTCTCAAATTTAGAAGCATATTCATTGACAGTCATATTGCCCTGACATAAACCAAGAAATTCCATCTCCTTGGCATGTTGAGCATTGGCAGGAAAGTACTTTTCTAGAAATACTTCACAGAATACCTCCCAGGTAATTTCAGTTCCCTCAGCTTGTAGTAAGCGTCGGGTTCCTCTCCACCAGTTCTCACCACCCCCTCTCAGCATAAATGTAGCATACGTCACCTTTCGATCATTGGTGCACCCCATTCCTTCAAATATCTTTTCGAGATCTTGGATCCAAAGACTCGCCTTCTCTAGATTAAATTCACCTATGAATTGCGGTGGATTATTACGCCTAAATTCAGACAAGTTTAGAGCATCAGCAGTCGCATCTTGCTGTTGAGCTGCTCGTTCATTTTGTTGCATAATCACCTCTGCCATACGCTGTATAGCCTCAGCAACTACAATCATTGGGTCAACATTACGGTTCACGTTTGCACGCGTTCCTCTTCCGCCAAACATCTTCTTCTTTAATCAAACAAGACAAAACAAAGTCAGATGTATCCTTTCGGACACCAATCATAGAGAATCACACAACACAAGCAAAAACAGACCCAACCACAACCCCAAAAGACTCTAACTTGGGCTCTGATTCCAACTAAAATGTAACACCCTACTGGGGATGTCACATTTCCGAACAATAATAATAAAAGTTTTACCCAAGTTATAAATTATTTCGTAATATATAATAATATAGGTTGTAAAAAATATATTTTTTTTAACATTATATTATAAAATAAAATAAACAAAATATAAAATAAAATAAAACAAACTATTACATACACACCATAATTTTACATATGATTTTGTTTTTAATAGGTACAAATAATTTACATATTACAAACTATTTAATTAAAACAACAAACTCTCTGGTTTAAAGCAAACCATAAACTAGTCCCAAGCATAACACTAAAAGTTCTGGTCCTCCGAAGAATCCTCCTCGGGAAGATCATCGGAAGACAGAAATACTCTGATAACACCATACCACGCTGAAATCAATCCATATGATATGGATGATCTCGAGGTTCGCCTTCCTCGAACTGGTCACTCGGTTCTTTGCTCCTCGTTATATTGACAATCCAAATGTAATTGCTCCTCTTCTACTTCCTCAACGACTTTACGGAACATAAATAATAATACAGAAAAATATATATACAAAGAGGTGAGACAATCTACATCATTACCAGCATAGCAGTAAGAAAACGACAAAACATATAGATATAGCAGTTAAAACAACAAAATCATATTAGCACAACATATATCATATCTCAACCAAGTATAAATGTCACAGATGCACAATATCATAAATCAAATTATAATTATTCACACAGTGATGCAGATTAAATATGCCATGTACTCAGACTCGTTCCTACTCCATGGAGCTAAACACAAATATTAGAGAGAATGATTCGGTAGACATGTCCGCACATTAGGCTGCCTCAACCAACTGTTACACAGTCAAATACGTCGTGTAAACAGCACACAGTCAAATACATCGTGTGAATGACACATAGTCAAATACGTCGTGTGAATAGTACACAGTCAAATACGTCGTGTACGTTCAAGCATAGTACTAGACAGTCCCCAATAGATCCTGATTAAGAATAGTATTTGTCGAGATCGCTAGTGTGTGTTTTCAGTTACCACGGCCCAGAGGAGCTACTAACTGTTCACATGTGGAATCTACTGCACACTAACGCCTCCAAGTTCTCCACATGAACACACTACGCCTATCACACCCGCAACACGGTGTAATTCATCTCGTCAGTCAATTGTCAATTTCAACCAAATTGACATACCACTCTATGCATGTAATGATCCATAATTACAAAAATACCCTCAATATCACCATGAATCATAATTACATAAATATCCTCATTGTCACCATAATTATAAAAATACCCTTAGTATTAATAATTCCAAAAATAGTATGTCTCCATTTGACAAGATTATTTCCCAACATGTCCGGTCCACCACTTTGGCTCGACAGTAAAAACTTACTGTTTCCATAAGTCGCGTAAATATTTTATTGCATTTTCACAATTACGTCACATTTTACAAACGTTTTTCAATCGCGTAAATATTTTTTAACGTTTTCTCAATCGCGTAACATTTTTAAATCATTTTCTTAATCACGTAGTTTTAAAAATCATTATTTTAAATACGCGTAAACTATTTCTACTATTTTTCACTGTATAAAATATTTCTTGATGTTTCAAATTAAATTTTGAAACTTTCCAAAACTAAAAATATTATTTAGACATTATTTTCCATTTATCTTACAAAAATTACCCTAAGTAATGATTTCTGACGTTTTTCTCAAAAATTCAAATTTAATAATTTATTCTACTGTTATTTTTATTCTTCAACTACGTAAAATATTTCTTTGCTTTTTAAATGCCATTTTGAAATTCTTCAATACTTGCTCATTTTTAATCAATTTTGACAGCACTTAATTTAGAAAATCCACTAAATGATATTTTCTACGTTTTCCTTTAAAACTTCCTTTATTTAATTATAACCATAAAATACACTTTGAAAATTGCTAACATACTTTAAAAATTCAAAGATAAGTATTTTTCAAGTGTTAAAATTTATTTCTTTACCATACTAGATTTCTAGTAAAAATTCATTTACTTATTTGACTCTTGAAAATCCATCGTAATTGAATTCATTTTAGGTTAATAATCTAGTTTACACTTAAAAGATAAATTTTGGATCAATTAAACATTAAAAATATATTTTGGCCGAAAATCACTATTTTTATACAAACCATGTTTAAAATTATTTTTCATCCATTAAATCATTGAAAAATCCTTTAACTTAAGTAGATCAATTAGGTAATCCTTTTAGAAAATGGTTGAGAACATATTGGTTCTCTTTTCATAGTAAAAATCATAAGCTCTTCATCTTGTGTTCTTTGGAACACTTTTGCAAATCTCAACATATTTGCACATCCAACAACAATTATCATAGATCCATGAACATATACATATATTTATAAACACATACCATATATTAAAGCAATAATAAAACACATACTAAATATCAAAGCTATAAACATGCTTGTATGCATAATAAACCACAAATAGAAAAGAAAATAACATGCACACATAAACAATCACAAATAGAGAAGACAATAAACAATCAAGTGAATGAATCCTTATGGATTCTTCACCACAAATACATCCATTTTCTCACCACCACACATGGTTGATGAGATTAAATCTCCCTCTTACCTATAACGAAGACAAGATCTCCTTGGACTCCTCCTTAGAAATTTTGTGTAGCTTCAACAAAATCCTAACAAGCTTAAACAAATTATAAAGTCATAACCTATGGATGAAAAAGATAAATCATGGATCAATCATGGCTTAGAACATCAAAAATCAAATTAGAAACAAGAAATAAGAATTTTCACCTTATAGGAAAGAAACTTCAAAGTGATTTTCCAAGCTCCAAATGGATGATTTTGCAAAAACTCACAACTAGAGATGTTCTTAGAATATGGTTTAGATTTAGGAAATGAAGTTGGATGAAATTTTTGATGGATGGAAGTGTATTGAAGAGGCTTGGCCGAATGGTGTGGGAAATGAAGACTTAGAAGTTTTCTTTGGTTTCTTTGGGTAGGAGAGAAAAGAGAGAATGAATTAGAATAATTGAATGAATGATTTTGAAGTGAATAATAGCCCCCCCATCATGCATGGTCGTAGGACACTCATTATGGAGCTTTGTCTCCTTTGTTGACATTTTAGGCTTACTAATAGCCATTGATTATTTGAATGGTGGATGGTTCATTTGATTGAATAATTGAATGCATAATGCATGCATAAATCCAAAAAATAGCTATAGGAATTCTAATCAAAATTTGATTGATTTTTTTTTAATATCTTATTTATACTTAAGTCCTCCTCTAATTAGGTTTAATTAAAAGTTAGATAGATTCCTTTGTATTTTAGTTAATCATTAGTTTACTTAGAATCCTTAATCTTCTACTTAATTATACTAATACATTTGTCTAACTAAAATTTGATAAAAACTAATTAGGTTTTAATCTATTTAATTATCACTTAAACCCTTTAGATTAACTTAATTAAGTTTTCAATTAACTAATCTATTAAATTAAGTTTTAAACTAACTAATCTATTAAATCTAACCATTTTTATGGATTTTCAACCTCTTGGTTTAGAATTTTACAAGCCATTTACGTTGGTAAACTTTTCCTAAAAGTGGGTCTCACAAACCCAAACGTGGGTCCCACAAAGCAAACGTGGGTCCCACAAGATAAACGTGGGTCCCACAGACTTTACTTCATGATACATATTTTTATTATACAAAAAAATCTTAAAAATTAAAAGATTGCTATATGTATTATTCAGATTGGGTTTAGTAAGATCGCCCAACTCCAAATAATCAAACAAGATTTTCTCCACCCAAAAAAAAATTATTATTTTCTTGACTCGGAGTAAATCACACAAAACAATCAAATACAGTTACGAAACAGTCAAATTAATTTTATAACACGAAGAAAACAGAAAACAGTACAATTAGGGCAAAAACGTAATTAACCAAAATTTGGGGTGTTACAACTCTCCCCCACTAACAGAAATTTCGTCCCCGAAATTTATCATACCTTAGAAAAGATGTGGGTACTGCTCCCTCATTTTGTCTTCTAGCTCCCAGGTAGCATCTCCCGTTACCTCATTCCATATTATCTTTACCAATACAATCATCTTCCCTCGAAGCTGCTTCACTCTCCTCCCGTCCTCAATCTTGACAGGAAGTGTCTCATATGTCAAATTATCTTTCAGTTGTTCTTCATCAGGTTGAATGACATGTGTTGGATCAGGAATATATTTTCTCAACTGAGACACATGGAATACATTATGGAGATTGGATAGAAAAGGTGGTAAAGCTATCTGGTAGGCTACAGGACCTATCCGACGAATGATTTGATAAGGTCCAATGAATTTAGGAGTGAGTTTTCTAGATTTGATAACCCTTTCGACACCAGTCGTAGGTGTTACTCGCAAAAACACATGCTCACCTTCCTCAAATTCAAGAGGTCGTCTCCGTTTATCAGCATAGCTTTTCTGTCGGCTCTGAGTCGTCCTCATTTTCTCCTGAATCATCTTCACCTTCTCCGTAGTTTGTTGCACAAGATCAGGTCCAATGGTCATACTTTCCCCATCTTGATACCAACATAAAAGTGTTCGGCATCATCGCCCGTAAGTGCTTCATAGGGTGCCATCCCTATACTTGAGTGAAAACTATTGTTGTAGGTGAATTCTATCAAAGACAGAAATTCATCCTAACTCCCTTGTTGTTCCAACACACAAGCACGCAAAAGATCTTCCAGATGATTGAATAGTCCTCTCCGTTTGACCATCAGTTTGCGGATGATAAGCAGAACTCAGACGTAACTTCGTCCATATGGCTTCTTGTAGGCTTCGCCAAAACCTTGACGTAAACCTCAGGTCTCTATCAGAAACTATACTTGAGGGTACACCGTGAAGTCTAACAATTTCACTAATGTACACTTGAGTTAATCGTTCCAACGAAAACTTGATATTGATCGGCAAGAAGTGTGCTGACTTCGTAAGCCTATCAACTATAACCCATATAGAATCATAACCCTTCTTAGTTCTTGGTAATCCGGTAACAAAATCCATTGAGATACTATCCCATTTCTATTTTGGAATAGTCAAAGGTTGTAATATACCGGCTGGTCTTTGATGTTTCACTTTTGCTTTCTGACAAACAAGGCAAGACGCCACACGTTCCACAACATCTCTCTTCATCCTTGGCCACCAAAACATCCGCTTTAAATCTTGATACATCTTTGTCATCCCCGGATGCATACTCAACTTACTAGCATGAGCTTCGTCCAAAATCACTTGCTTCAGCTCGGGATCATTAGGTATACAAATCCTTCATTTAAATCTTAAGATTCCATCAAATCCTTCCTCAACCGTTGCCTTATGACCTTGCTTCAAAAATTCTTTCTCATTCAACAAATATGGATCCTTATCCTATTTTTCCTTGATTTCTTCCAGCAAGTCATTCAGAATAGTAACTTTACTTAGACGAATTCTTCCTGGTGCCAATTCCACTGACAACCGTAAATCTCTAAACTGATTAATCAATTCTTCCTCCTTTATCATCATGGTAGAAATACTAATCACCTTTCTACTTAAAGCATCCGCTACCACATTTGCTTTTCCCGGATGGTATTGGAGTTGGAAATCATAGTCCTTCAAGAACTCTAACCATCGCCTCTGCCTCATGTTCAATTCCTTTTGATTGAACAGGTATTTTAAACTTTTGTGGTCACTAAAGACATTGAACACAGCTCCATACAGAAAATGTCTCCACACTTTCAACGCAAAAACCACTGCAGCGAGTTCCAAATCGTGCGTTGGATAGTTCCTTAGTTCCTCTCATGAACCTTCAACTGTCTTGAAGCATAGGCTACCACGTTTCTATTCTGCATCGACACGCATCCTAACCCTTGATAAGAAGTATCACAATACACCTCAAAAGCCTCGTTAGGATCTGGCAAAATCAGCACTGGTGTGGTCGTCAATCTCTTCTTCAACTCTTGAAAACTTGCCTCACATTCTTTCGTCCAATCAAAAGCTTGACTCTTCCTTGTGAGTTGCATAAGAGGTCCAGCTATCTTAGAAAAACCTTCAATGAACCTTCGATAATATCCGGCCAATCCGACAAAACTTCAGATTTCGGTTATCGTCTTCGGCTTCTCCCATTGCAAAATAGTTTCCACTTTCGACAGGTCCACCGCAATACCTTCCTTGGAAATTACGTGACCTAGAAATTGAACTTCTTCTAGCCAAAACTCACACTTTGCCAATTTTGCATACAACTTCTTGTCCTTCAAAATTTGGAGAACTATACTGAGATGTTCAACATGCTCTTCCTTATTTTGGAAATAGATCAGAATGTCATCGATAAAAATAATGACAAATCTGTCTAGGTATGGATGAAAAATCCTATTCATATAATCCATGAATATTGCAGGAGCATTCGTCACTCCGAATGACATCACCTGATACTCATAATGCCCGTAACGAGTTCGAAAAGCTGTTTTAGGTATATCCTTTACCTTGACACGAATCTGATGATAACCTGATCGCAGATCTATTTTAGAGAAAATAGCAGCTCCTTTCAGCTGGTCCATCAAATCATCGATCCTTGGAAGTGGATATTTGTTCTTTATCGTAACCTTGTTCAGCTGACGATAGTCTACGCAAAGACGAGAAGTTCCATCCTTCTTCTTGACTAGTAGTACTGGCGCTCCCCACGGTGAAACACTCGGTCGCACAAACTGCTTTTCTAACAATTCCTCCAATTGCTTCTTCAACTCCACCAATTCCGATGGCGGCATCCTATATGGTGCAATCGAAATAGGACCTGCTCCTGGTACCAAATTAATAGCAAATTCAGTTTCTCTTTCCGGTGGTAAGCCAGGTACATCATCAGGAAAACTTTCGGAAATTCATTCACGATTGGAATAGCATTCACATCTTTTTCACTCTTGACTTCTAAAGAAGACAAAGAACATGTATCCTTGTGCTCCATCCCTCAATAAAGATTTGACTTTGACGGCAGTTAAAAATCCAAAATCCTCATCCATAGGAAAAACTAAGGTTTTATTAGCACAATCTAATAGGATATGGTTAGAAGATAACCAATCCATTCCTAATATTATATCTATTTCAACAAGAGGTAAGCAAATTAAATTGACCGAAAAGACTCGATCATTTATGGTAATAGGACAGTTCAAACATACTTTAGATGTAACAACAGGCTTGGCAGTTGGTGTAGAAACAATCAATTGAAAACTCAAAGAAGACACAGTAATTTCAACCGATCCACACAGTCATACACAATAAATGAATGTGTCGCACCTGAATCATATAGTACAGTCAAAAGATTACCTGCTACAACACCTTCCCCCTGAATAAGATCTTCAGACTGAGAAGCCTCAGCTCCGCTCATCGTGTACACTCGCCCTCCAGATCGCGGCTGAGTAGCATGAACATTGCTCACAACTGGCTTCCTTTCTGACTGGTTACATTCTCTAGAAACATGCCCAGGCCTTCCACACTTGAAACAGATTGGCCCTTTGATTGAACAGTCTCTAGATATATGGCCACTCATTCCACACTTAAAACATCTTGGCGTAAACGCCACATTCGTACCAGCTTTGTTGCCACTAGAACTTCCCCTAATAGATGGACGTTGAGACTAACTTCCCGGTGGTCTCGAATACGGCTTGCGTTGAAATCGGCTATTGTTATTGTTGTTGTTGCCTTCTCTTTGGAACCTAGTTGGTCCAAAGTTGCGATTCCTTGGATCACGTGATGGCTCCAACTCCTCGAGTCGTACACATGTGTCCACCAAAGCATGAAACTGGTTCATCCTTAAGGGTAGCACTCCTTTCTTCAACTCTACCCTCAGCCCTTCCTCAAACTTACAGTATTTCCACGTATCATTCTGTCGAGTTTGAGCATAGTCTGAGAACTGAGACAAGCTCTCAAATTTAGAAGCATATTCATTGACAGTCATATTGCCCTGACATAAACCAAGAAATTCCATCTCCTTGGCATGTTGAGCATTGGCAGGAAAGTACTTTTCTAGAAATACTTCACAGAATACCTCCCAGGTAATTTCAGTTCCCTCAGCTTGTAGTAAGCGTCGGGTTCCTCTCCACCAGTTCTCACCACCCCCTCTCAGCATAAATGTAGCATACGTCACCTTTCGATCATTGGTGCACCCTATTCCTTCAAATATCTTTTCGAGATCTTGGATCCAAAGACTCGCCTTCTCTAGATTAAATTCACCTATGAATTGCGGTGGATTATTACGCCTAAATTCAGACAAGTTTAGAGCATCAGCAGTCGCATCTTGCTGTTGAGCTGCTCGTTCATTTTGTTGCATAATCACCTCTGCCATACGCTGTATAGCCTCAGCAACTACAGTCATTGGGTCAACATTACGGTTCACGTTTGCACGCGTTCCTCTTCCGCCAAACATCTTCTTCTTTAATCAAACAAGACAAAACAAAGTCAGATGTATCCTTTCGGACACCAATCATAGAGAATCACACAACACAAGCAAAAACAGACCCAACCACAACCCCAAAAGACTCTAACTTGGGCTCTGATTCCAACTAAAATGTAACACCCTACTGGGGATGTCACATTTCCGAACAATAATAATAAAAGTTTTACCCAAGTTATAAATTATTTCGTAATATATAATAATATAGGTTGTAAAAAATATATTTTTTTTAACATTATATTATAAAATAAAATAAACAAAATATAAAATAAAATAAAACAAACTATTACATACACACCATAATTTTACATATGATTTTGTTTTTAATAGGTACAAATAATTTACATATTACAAACTATTTAATTAAAACAACAAACTGTCTCGTTTAAAGCAAACCATAAACCACTAGCCCAAGCATAACACTAAAAGTTCGGTCCTCCGAAGAATCCTCCTCGGGAAGATCATCGGAAGACAAATACTCGATAACACCATACCACGCCGAAAAATCAATCCATATGATATGGATGATCTCGAGGTTCGCCTTCCTCGAACCGGTCACTCGGTTCTTTGCTCCTCGTTATATTGACAATCCAAATGGCAATTTCTCTCTTACTTCCTCAACGACTTTACTAACATAAATAATAATACGAAAAAATATATATACAAAGAGGTGAGACAATCTACATCATTACCAAAGATAGCGAAAAACGACAAAACATATAGATATAGCGAGTTAAAACAACAAAATCATATTAGCACAACATATATCATATCTCAACCAAGTATAAATGTCACGGATGCACAATATCATAAATCAAATTATAATTATTCACACAATGATGCGATTAAATATGCCATGTACTCAGACTCGTTCCTACTCCATGGAGCTAAACACAAATATTAGAGAGAATGATTCGGTAGACATGTCCGCACATTAGGCTGCCTCAACCAACTGTTACACAGTCAAATACGTCGTGTAAACAGCACACAGTCAAATACATCGTGTGAATGACACATAGTCAAATACGTCGTGTGAATAGTACACAGTCAAATACGTCGTGTACGTTCAAGCATAGTACTAGACAGTCCCCAATAGATCCTGATTAAGAATAGTATTTGTCGAGATCGCTAGTGTGTGTTTTCAGTTACCACGGCCCAGAGGAGCTACTAACTGTTCACATGTGGAATCTACTGCACACTAACGCCTCCAAGTTCTCCACATGAACACACTACGCCTATCACACCCGCAACACGGTGTAATTCATCTCGTCAGTCAATTGTCAATTTCAACCAAATTGACATACCACTCTATGCATGTAATGATCCATAATTACAAAAATACCCTCAATATCACCATGAATCATAATTACATAAATATCCTCATTGTCACCATAATTATAAAAATACCCTTAGTATTAATAATTCCAAAAATAGTATGTCTCCATTTGACAGTACTATTTCCCAACATGTCCGGGTCCACCACTTTGGCTCGACAGTAAAAACTTACTGTTTCCATAAGTCGCGTAAATATTTTATTGCATTTTCACAATTACGTCACATTTTACAAACGTTTTTCAATCGCGTAAATATTTTTTAACGTTTTCTCAATCGCGTAACATTTTTAAATCATTTTCTTAATCACGTAGTTTAAAAATCATTATTTTAAATACGCGTAAACTATTTCTACTATTTTTCACTGTATAAAATATTTCTTGATGTTTCAAATTAAATTTTGAAACTTTCCAAAACTAAAAATATTATTTAGACATTATTTTCCATTTATCTTACAAAAATTACCCTAAGTAATGATTTCTGACGTTTTTCTCAAAAATTCAAATTTAATAATTTATTCTACTGTTATTTTTATTCTTCAACTACGTAAAATATTTCTTTGCTTTTTAAATGCCATTTTGAAACGTTCTTCAATACTTGCTCATTTTTAATCAATTTTGACAGCACTTAATTTAGAAAATCCACTAAATGATATTTTCTACGTTTTCCTTTAAAACTTCCTTTATTTAATTATAACCATAAAATACACTTTGAAAATTGCTAACATACTTTAAAAATTCAAAGATAAGTATTTTTCAAGTGTTAAAATTTATTTCTTTACCATACTAGATTTCTAGTAAAAATTCATTTACTTATTTGACTCTTGAAAATCCATCGTAATTGAATTCATTTTAGGTTAATAATCTAGTTTACACTTAAAAGATAAATTTTGGATCAATTAAACATTAAAAATATATTTTGGCGAAAATCACTATTTTTATACAAACCATGTTTAAAATTATTTTTCATCCATTAAATCATTGAAAAATCCTTTAACTTAAGTAGATCAATTAGGTAATCCTTTTAGAAAATGGTTGAGAACATATTGGTTCTCTTTTCATAGTAAAAATCATAAGCTCTTCATCTTGTGTTCTTTGGAACACTTTTGCAAATCTCAACATATTTGCACATCCAACAACAATTATCATAGATCCATGAACATATACATATATTTATAAACACATACCATATATTAAAGCAATAATAAAACACATACTAAATATCAAAGCTATAAACATGCTTGTATGCATAATAAACCACAAATAGAAAAGAAAATAACATGCACACATAAACAATCACAAATAGAGAAGACAATAAACAATCAAGTGAATGAATCCTTATGGATTCTTCACCACAAATACATCCATTTTCTCACCACCACACATGGTTGATGAGATTAAATCTCCCTCTTACCTATAACGAAGACAAGATCTCCTTGGACTCCTCCTTAGAAATTTTGTGTAGCTTCAACAAAATCCTAACAAGCTTAAACAAATTATAAAGTCATAACCTATGGATGAAAAAGATAAATCATGGATCAATCATGGCTTAGAACATCAAAAATCAAATTAGAAACAAGAAATAAGAATTTTCACCTTATAGGAAAGAAACTTCAAAGTGATTTTCCAAGCTCCAAATGGATGATTTTGCAAAAACTCACAACTAGAGATGTTCTTAGAATATGGTTTAGATTTAGGAAATGAAGTTGGATGAAATTTTTGATGGATGGAAGTGTATTGAAGAGGCTTGGCGAATGGTGTGGGAAATGAAGACTTAGAAGTTTTCTTTGGTTTCTTTGGGTAGGAGAGAAAAGAGAGAATGAATTAGAATAATTGAATGAATGATTTTGAAGTGAATAATAGCCCCCCATCATGCATGGTGGTAGGACACTCATTATGGAGCTTTGTCTCCTTTGTTGACATTTTAGGCTTACTAATAGCCATTGATTATTTGAATGGTGGATGGTTCATTTGATTGAATAATTGAATGCATAATGCATGCATAAATCCAAAAATAGCTATAGGAATTCTAATCAAAATTTGATTGATTTTTTTTTAATATCTTATTTATGCTTAAGTCCTCCTAATTAGGTTTAATTAAAAGTTAGATAGATTCCTTTGTATTTTAGTTAATCATTAGTTTACTTAGAATCCTTAATCTTCTACTTAATTATACTAATACATTTGTCTAACTAAAATTTGATAAAAACTAATTAGGTTTTAATCTATTTAATTATCACTTAAACCCTTTAGATTAACTTAATTAAGTTTTCAATTAACTAATCTATTAAATTAAGTTTTAAACTAACTAATCTATTAAATCTAACCATTTTTATGGATTTTCAACCTCTTGGTTTAGAATTTTACAAGCCATTTACGTTGGTAAACTTTTCCTAAAAGTGGGTCTCACAAACCCAAACGTGGGTCCCACAAAGCAAACGTGGGTCCCACAAGATAAACGTAGGTCCCACAGACTTTACTTCATGATACATATTTTTATTATACAAAAAAATCTTAAAAATTAAAAGATTGCTATATGTATTATTCAGATTGGGTTTAGTAAGATCGCCCAACTCCAAATAATCAAACAAGATTTTCTCCACCCCAAAAAAAATTATTATTTTCTTGACTCGGAGTAAATCACACAAAACAATCAAATACAGTTACGAAACAGTCAAATTAATTTTATAACACGAAGAAAACAGAAAACAGTACAATTAGGGCAAAAACGTAATTAACCAAAATTTGGGGTGTTATAGCAGCATCTCTCGGTGCAGTCTGTTTGGGGCCCTCCAGTAGTGAACGGATAGCGACAAGCTCCTGATCGAAGTAGTCCATCCGCAGCTCATGGTGATCCACCTTCTGCTCAATGCGGTCCATCCTGGTATCCACCGTGGTAGCCAAACTCTGTATTTCTTACAGTAGAAGCTCTAATGTGACTGAAGCTAGTGGAGCTGGTGCAGGCTGCTCGTCCTCATCCTCCTCATCACTCTCTGGACCATGGGGAATATGCCCATACCTGCCATGGGCCAAGTAGTACCATCGTCCATCGACCTTGCTCAGCTGAAGCTTCTTCAAGGTGTGCAGACCAATGGATTGGGGTCCCTTTGGAGCTGGTATCCTTGGACTCCTCAGTTAAAGAAATGTGACAATGTTCCAGGATGGCGGTTACCAACATGGCGTAGGGGAGAGCAGAGTTTTTCTTTTTCTTGACATCCAGTATGTGCTGAATGATGTAATTGACCCAGTTGATTGGCCTGCCAGTGGTCATGGCCCACAAGACCACCACGTCATCACGCAATACTTGAGAATAATTTCTGTCTCTGGGAATCAAGCCTCGAACCACCAAGTAATGGAGTACCCTATTCTCCATTGTTAGACCAGTGGCCATCACTCTTTTGTTGTTCCTTGGAAGCATGTAGCCGGAGCGAATCAGGGATGTCAGAGCGTTCTTATACTCAAACTTAGCTTCCTAAGCATTTTCATTTCCCTAGAAGCTGGTCCCAACATAGGTTAGCTTAGTCAACCTATACCATTCTTCCCGAGAAATTTTAATCTGAGCTTTGTTCACCTCAGATATTAAGCAATGATCTTCATACCTCAGGTTGGCATAGAACACACGAACCAGGTTGGGATAAATGGATTTCTGAATGCTGAAGAATCCAAGCAAGCCTAGCCTCTCAATCAATTGGAAACTCTCCAGGGGTTCACTGGTGCTGAAGGATTGTGTGAGATACCTTGGCGAGATTAACTTCCTTAGTTGGAAGTTCTTTTTGAAGAGCTTAGCTTTCTTGGTGGTGGAGAAATGCCTTGTGAGATCCAAGCCAGAAATGTTACGTGGAGGAGCACTGGAGGACTCCCCAACAGTGGTCCCTGTCCTTGCACGTTTGGCACATTGGGATGGGTCAGCCATTGATGAGTGGAGGTGAGATTTGGTGAGTGTTTGGGGGTATTTGGAGGTGTGTAGCTCGTGGGGAATGAAGTGGAGAAGAACGAAGGTAGTGGGTGAGAGAATGGAGTGGATTATGATGGGATTTGATGTTTGGGTTGTGTTAGAAGAGGGATTTCAAGTGAGAGGAGGCTGAAATGGAAGGATTTGGTGGAGAATGGAGTGAGAATAGGAACCTTTGGAGGAGAGGGCTTCGTGGGAGAAGAGGAGAGGAAATGAAAAGTTTCAGAATGAGTGACCTTTCGCGCGTCAGAAAACCTTTTAAAACCCCTCTGTAATCGATTACATGGGTTGTGTAATCGATTACAATATCAGTGTAATCGATTACCAGCCTTCTGGGAACCTTGTAATCAATTACATTATGTGTGTAATTGATTACCTGAGTTCTGGGTTCATTGTAATCGATTACCAGTGTGGTGTAATCGATTACTTGCTTAACAGAACCTTTGTAATCGATTACAAAGGTCTTGTAATCGATTACCAGCTTACTAAAACTCAGATTTTGCATTTCAAATAGTTAGGGATCAATTTTAAACCTTCCAAAATAGTTTCAAAGCTTCTTAAATCAATATCAAAACATCATGCAAGCATACAATTCACACAGATTGTGATTTAAAACACATAATCATACAAGATTGCTATTTTTACTAAGGATTACCCCATTTGGATGGATTTGAAATGTTTCCGAGCTTCTTGGAGATCTTTGACATGAGGAAGCACCTGCAAAACAACTTAGGGGAGATCTCCGACGCTCAAGTCAGTATTGGATTGAAAAATCAAAAATTATGCAGTAAAGGGACATGATTATGCAGAAAAATGTATGTTTATGCAGCAATTTGCATTTTATGCAGCAAGGCAATGTATTTATGCAGTAATTAGCTTATGCATGGTTGATCCAATATGCCAAGTTCATTTCTTATATAATAAAAGGCTTCTTTTGCTAGAGGTTTAGTGAAAATGTCTGCTAGTTGCTTAGTGGTTTCCACAAATTCAAGCATGCAATCACCCTTTTGAACATGATCTCATATGAAATGATGCCTTATTTCAATGTCCTTTGTTCTTGAGTGCAAAATGGGATTCTTAGATAGATTGATTGCACTAGTGTTATCACATCTTATGGGGATGTGATCCAGCTCAAGACCATAGTCTAGAAATTGTTGCTTCATCCAAAGGATTTGAGCACAACAACTTCCAGCTACAACATATTCAGCTTCAGCTGTTGACAATGCCACACTATTTTGCTTCTTACTATGCCAAGAAACTAATGAGCTTCTAAGCAAGTGGCATGTCCCACTAGTACTCTTCCTATCCATTTTGCACCCAGCAAAATCAGAATCGGAATAACTAACCAAACAACATGAAGCACCCGTAGGGTACCACAATCCCATTTATGAAGTGCCTATTAGATATTTCATAATTTGTTTTACAGCACTTAGGTGTGATTCTTTAGGATTTGCTTGAAATCTAGCACACATGCATACACTAAACATAATATCCGGTCTACTTGCGGTAAGATAAAGGAGTGAGCCAATTATACGTCTATACTTAGTGATTTCTACCGATTTACCTCCTTCATCCTTGTCCAAGTAACAGGAAGTTCCCATTGGTGTAGCCCTTTGCTTTGCTCCTTCCATTCCAAACTTCTTGAGCAACTCCTTGCAATATTTTGATTGACTTATGAAAGTCTCATTTCTTGTTTGCTTGATTTGAAGCCCAAGGAAGAAGTTGAGCTCACCCATCATGGACATCTCAAACTCACTTTGCATAATATTAGCAAATTCTTTACAAAGAGAGTCATTAGTAGCACCAAATATAATATCATCAACATATATTTGAACAAGTAAAATGTTATGCTTTTTATGTTTGATGAAAAGAGTTGTGTCAACCTTTCCTCTAGAGAAACTATTTTTCAAAAGGAACTTGCTTAACCTTTTATATCAAGCTCTAGGAGCTTATTTTAAGCTATACAAGGCCTTTTTAAGTTTAAAAACATGGTTGGGCAACTCAAAACTTTCAAAACCAGGAGGTTGATCCACATATACTTCTTCTTGTATGAAACCATTTAAAAAGGCACTTTTGACATCCATTTGAAAAAGTTTAAAGTCCATGATGCAAGCATATGCAAGTAACATTCTAATGGCTTCTAGTCTAGCTACGGGAGCATACGTTTCTTCATAATCTATTCCTTCTTCTTGATTATAACCCTTAGCTATAAGCCTAGCTTTGTTTCTTATTATTAAGCCCGTTTCATCAAGTTTGTTCCTAAAAACCTATTTGGTGCCAATTATTGGATGATCATTGGGCCTTGGAACTAATTCCCAAACTTGATTCCTCTCAAATTGGTTTAGTTCATCTTACATGGCCAAGATCCAATGTTCATCATTAATTGCCTCATTTATGTTTTTAGGTTCAACTTGAGAAACAAAAGCCATATGATTACATGCATCTCTAAGAGAGTTACAAGTGATTATCCCTTTTGATACATCACCTATTACTTTGTCAAGAGGATGATATCTTGATGTTCTCCATTCCTTGAGAAGATCCATGATTTGAGAGTCCTCTTGTCTTAGGGAATCATATGGGCTTTCTTCTTGCTTCTTGACTTCTTTTTCTTGATTTCCTACATGAGTTTTTGCAAGGATTTCTGCAACATCATCAACAAGCTCCTTTCTTGGCTCGTTTGGGTTAGTTTCATCAAATGCAACATGTATGGACTATTCTATGGTCATAGTTCGTTTGTTATAAACCCTAAAGGCCTTACTATGTATAGAATAACCAAGAAATATTCCCTCATCAGATTTTGCATCAAACTTCCCCAAGTTATCCTTTCCATTATTTAAAACAAAGCATTTACATCCAAAAACATGAAGATGTGAGACATTTGGTTTCCTTCCTTTGTATAATTCGTAGGGGGTTTTCTTTGAAATTGGCCTTATTAAAGCCCTATTCATAACATAACATGCGGTGTTAATCGCATCCGCCCAAAAATACTTAGGAAGGTTGGCCTCATTGAGCATAGTTCTTGCCATTTCTTCTAAAGATCGATTTTTCCTTTTGACGACACCATTTTGTTGTGGTGTTCTAGGGGCTGAAAAATCATGCTCAATGTCATGTTCATCACAAAACGTTTCAAATTCATAGTTTTCAAATTCACCACCATGATCACTTCTTATGGATGCAATACAAAAACCTTTTTCGTTTTGGATAACTTTAGCAAGCTTTTTGAATGATTGAAAAGCATCATTTTTATGAGATAAAAACAATGTCCATGTAAACTTAGAAAAATCATCCACAATCACTAAGGCATAGTAATTTCCACCCAAGCTCATAGTTCTAGAGGGACCAAAAAGATCCATGTGCAAAAGTTGTAGAGGTCTAGAAGTTGAAATCATATTTTTAGCTTTAAAAGAGACCTTTACTTGTTTTCCCTTTTGACATGCATCACAAAGTTTATCTTTTTCAAATTTGAGCTTTGGAAGACTAATTACTAGTTCTTTAGAAACTAATTTGTTTAAGTGATCCATGTGAATGTGAGCAATGCTTCTATGCCATAACCATGAATCATTTTCTCTAGTCATAAAGCAATTTGCATCATTTGAGGAAATGTCATCAAGGCTAATCATATATATGTTATTGACCCTATGACCAACAAACTTAACATGCTTATCATCCTTACTCTCAATTATGCAACAATTTGAATCAAATATTACTCTATTTCCCTTATCACATAATTGACTAATGTTAAGCAAATTATGTTTGAGTCTTTCAACAAGTAAAACATTATCAATGGATGAGGAAGGAATCTTGCCAACTTTACTGACTCCAAGGATTTTTCCTTTATTGTTGTCACCATAAGTCACATGTCCACTCTTCTTGGGGACAAAGAAGAAGAACTTGGAGCCATCACCGGTCATGTGCATGGAGCATCCACTATCAAGATACCAACTTGAGTTTTTGGTCTTCAAGCACACCTACAACACACATTCAGATTTTAACCTTTGGTACCCAAATCTTCTTGGGTCCTTGTGTGTTAGTGTTAGGCATGGTGCCCTTAGGGACCAAAACCATTTTTGTTCCAACCTCTGAGTTGATTTTCTTCCTTACATTATATGTTGATGCACTATGCCCTTTCTTTCCACAATGAAATCATTTAATGAAGGGACTACTTGAGGTACTTAAGGAAACAAAGAAATTTTTTCGAAACTTTTGTTGATTATTAGGATTATACCTTAAACCGGCTTTTTGAAAGACACATCTTTGTTTCCCTAGTAATACATTCAAATTATCTCTTCCCATAGTAAATTTTGCAAGAGTGTTTTTCAAGTCCTCAATTTCAATTTCATATTCTTTATATGAAGAACAAGATGAGGGTGTGGATACATTTTCATGTGAAGAATAGATCATGCATGATGAGTTGGCATCAATAAGTCCTAGAGTCTCATTTTTCAACTTTGAGTTCTTCAATCTCCTTAGTTAAGGTAGAAATTTTGTTAGTCATTAAGGAGATTGTTTTGTTAGAAGTTAAAACCATTTTGGTGAGTCTCATGGATTCATCATGCAATTCTTGAAAGGCATCTTGCAATTCATTATATAAAGGAGATAGTTCAAGGTTAGATGAGGTTACCTCGGTTTCTCTTTCCTCTTCTTCTTCTCCATTTGCCATAAGGCAAATGTGGGCTTCCTCATCCTCCGAGTCATCGGTGGAGTCCATATCGTTGTCCTCCCAAGCGATGTATGCTCTTCTTTCTTTCCTTTCTTTGAAGGGCTTCTTTTCAAACTTCACCATCTTCTTTTGATAAACCGGACATTCCATCTTCATGTATCCGAGTTTTCCACATTCATAGCAAGTTGGAGTAGAAAAGGTTCCTTCTCCTTTTTGAAATGACCTTTTAGGAGGGAAAGGTGGTCTTCTTTGAGTTCCTTTCTTCTTGAGAAATCTTCCGAATCTCTTAACAAGGAGGCTGAAGTTTTCTTCATTCATCTCAAGATTGTCAATACCATCTTCATCATCTTCATCCTCATTATAAATTGTTGAGGAGGTGGCCTTGAGAGCAATCTCCTTTTTCTTCTTATCTTGCTACTCACTTTGACTTAATCGGTTTAGTTCTAACTCATGTTCTTGAAGCTTTCCAAAGAGAGTGGCCAAAGTCATTGCGGCAAGATTTCTTGATTTTGATATTGCCGTCACCTTGGGTTGCCAATTCCTACTCAAATATCTCAAAATTTTGTTAATAAGATCTTTATTGGCAAAAGTTTTTTTCCAATGAAGCAAGATGATTAATTATATGAGTAAAACGTTTTTGCATTTCTTGAATGCTTTCCCCTTGGTTTATTCTAAACAATTCATATTCGTGAGTGAGTGTGTTAATTCTAGATCTTTTTACTTCACTTGTACCTTCATGAGTTACTTGCAATGTATCCCACATTTCTTGAGCGGTCTTACAATTTGACACCCTAAAGAATTCATCATACCCTAAAGAGGTAGTAATGATATTCTTGGCTCTCAAGTTGTATTGAACCTTTTTCTTGTCATCATCGGTCCATTCATTTCTTGGTGTATTTGTTCTAACACCATCAACTAGACGTGTGGGGACAAAAGGACCATTTTCAACGACATCCCACACATCAATATCAATAGCTTCAATAAAAATCTTCATCCTTTCTTTCCAATATGTATAACCATCCCCATTGAGAAAGGGAGGCCTATTTATAGAAGAACCTTCATTAGAAAAACCATTTGAAGCCATCTTTACTCTTGAAGCGGCTAAGCTCTTTATACAAGAGTCTAGTTCTGATACCACTTGTTACCAAGTGGCTTCAATACTCAAGAGGGGGGGTGAATTGAGTTTATAAAACAAGTTCGTAAAACACTTGACTATTGAATTTGGTTGAGGCTATTGACTATTTGAAATGAATGAATTGATAAGAACAATATATATTGCTTAATAACTAACCAAGAGAGAAGTAAACAAGTAAGAATACAAGTAATACACAAATATAAAGAGAAGGGTTTAGAGAATCAAACACAATAATTTATCCTGGTTTGACCACCAATCCACTTGTGACCTATGTCTAGTCCTCAAGCAACCACTCGAGATTTTCTACTATATCTTCAAGCTTCAATAGGTGCTTGACTACCTTTACAAACTTGAGCCCTCAACTCCTTGGGATGCCTCACCCTTGAGCTTGAGTCTCTTCAAACAAAGGGATGCCTCACCCTTTACAAATTGGAGGGATACCTCACCCTCTCTCTTATACAGCAATTAAGATTGATATTCAAAAGCTCTCACTAGAGTAGATGATACAAATTGAAGCTCTAAGAATGCTCACAAATGATATCTCAAAGATTAGTCAAAAACAAAGCAAAGAGTGATTTCAGAGATTGATTCTCGTTTTGATGAATTGCTAAGATGTTTCAGGTTCAAGAACAACCATAAATGATGCCCCAATAGCTGTATTTAAAGCTTATTCATTAAAAGAGCTGTTGGAGGGTGGTTGAAGCCAAGCATTTACTGCATTCAATATAGCCGTTGGGCATGTCAGAACCTTGGTAATCAATTACAGGGTTTTGGTAATCGATTACATGGAAGATAGAACGTGTTCTTGGCTTTCTGAGCTTGTGGTAATCTATTACATGACTTGTGTAATCGATTACACACCCTCTGACTTTATGGTAATCGATTACAATGTCTGTGTAATCGATTACATGGCCCTTTGAACGTGTTCTTGTCTTTCTGGGAATATGGTAATCGATTACCATCTTTAGTGTAATCGATTACACGTCCTCTGACTTTCTGGTAATCGATTACATGGATGGTGTAATCGATTACAAGGCTTCTGTTTAGTTTGTAATCGATTACTAAACTTTGGTAATCGATTACAATATACTTTAAACTCATTTTTAAAGCCTTAGAAAGGATTCATGTCATTCCTAATTTTAGAAAACATGGATTTAAACAATATTGAACTTTGTTTGGAATGATCCAAGATAAAAGAAGTCCTCTTTTTAGGAATTGATCTTTGAAAATCATATTAATTAAAATCATTTTTGAAAAACCATTTGAGATATCTTGGGAGCATTTAACATTGATGTACTAATGCCTATATCTAAACCTCTTGATTTCTTCCTTTGTTCTTGGTTTTCTCTTTTGCTCTTTGATCTTCATCTTTGTCTTTGTTATCATCAAAAACCAATTGACATGCTTCAAGACATATGCATTCACATTTGTTAATCAAGTCTTCATTAGAAAAACTCTTTCCTAATGATGCAAGATGATTAACAATGTGGGTGAATCTCTTTTATATTTCTTGAATGCTTTCTCCTTAGTTCATTCTAAATAATTCATATTCGCGAGTAAGAGAATTGATTCTCGACCTCTTAACTTTACTAGTACCCTCATGGGTAACTTGTAAAGTATCCTACATTTCTTTAGCGATTTTTCAATTTAAAATTCTAAAAAATTCATCATACCTCAAAGCAGTGGTAATGATGTTTTTGGCTTTTAAATTATGTTGAACTTTTCTTTTATCATCATCAGACCATTCACTTCTTGGTGTTTCAGTCTTTACACCATTGACCGTTTCTGTAGGTATAAATGTGCCGTTTTCAACAGCGTCCCACACATCTAGATCAATAGCTTCGATGAAAATTTTTATTCTTTCCTTCCAATATGCATAACCATCCCCATTGAAAAAGGGTGGTCGGTTTATGGAGGAACCCTCTGAAAAACCATTTGAAGAAGCCATGTTCTCTCGAAGCTGCTAAGCTCTTTATACAAGAGTCTAGTTCTGATACCACTTGTTACCAAGTGGCTTCCAGTACTCAAGAGGGAGGTGAATTGAGTAATTAAATTTTTTTCGCAAACTCTTTTTAACACAAATTTCTTAAAGCTATATGTTGAATATAAAGATGATGAAATGCCTTAAGAACAGAAAATAAACAATTAAGCAGCAATAAAAAAATTACAATAAATAAAGAGATAAAGAGAGGAAGAGCAGACATGATATTTATCCTAGTTTGACCACTAAACCACTTGTGGCCTATGTCCAGTCCTCAAAACACAGTCCGAGATTTTTCTACTAACAATACAAGCTTAAACAGGTGCTTGCAAAAATTACAAACTAGAGCACTTGTCACACATAGGGACACTGAACCTTTGTGCTAAAGCCTCAACCTTCAGGGATACCTCATCCTTATACAAACCTGAGGGATACCTCACCATCGTTACAGAGAATCAGAAAGTAGATGAAGAGAAACTCTCACAAAGAGTAAATATCACAAATTGAAGTACTAAGGAGTTCTTTCAAGGATATCTCAAAGTTTTAACAAAAAGAGCACAGAAAATAAGAGAAAATTGTATAACACATTTTTAAGTAAGCAAAGAATGATTCAGATGATTAGGCAATGTTCAAAGGTGACCCAAGGTCACTATTTATAGAGCCTTTGAGGAAAATGCCCATTGGAAACAAATAATTACTGTTTAAATTTGAAATATATCTGTTTCTTTCTAAAACAGGATTCGTAGGTTATTCGAATACCTTCATGGTTATTCGAATACCATTGTTTAGTCAAAAACAATTCTGAAGGAGGTTATTCGAATACTTATGAGGTTATTTGAATATCTCTATTTTTAAAATGCTTGTGAAAATAGTTCAGAAGAAGTTTATTTGATTACCTCTCAAGCTATTTGAATACTTCTGTTTAAAAATAATTTTTTGTAATCAGGTATATTTGAATACCACATGGGCTATTCGAATACCTCATTTTTGAAAACAGATTTTAAGAGATTCTGTATTTGAATGCCAAGTGTGCTATTTGAATAACACTTTTGAAAACATGAAAAAATGTATGGAAATTGTAGCAGGTTATTGAAATACCTTGGGGGTTATTCGAATACCCCTATTAAAAACAATTTGAAAAACCTATAGAAAACTGCCCAGGTGATTTCTGAATTTCTAAAATCTTTTGATCTTTCAAAAACCATATTAAAACTTTAGTTTAATTCATAAGGAACAGGTTTTTAGATCTTTTAAAACAAACAATGAGATATCTAATAAAAGCTCTGTACAAAGAGACCCTAATTCCTAAAGCTAATCTTTGAAGATCTTGGACTTGGTCTTCTCATTATCTTCATGTTTGTTATAATCAAAACTCATCTTCATTGTTGCATAGTAATCACAGTTTATATCCCTTTTCTCTATTTTTATGTTCTTGAATAGAATTACTTAAACTATTGGTTAGTACTTAACATTAGAAGCAAACTTATTCCTGTGGAGACGATCTTACTTATCATTTTTATTACTTGAACGACCCGTGCACTTGCAGTACACAAAAGATCTAAACAAGTTTTTAGTGCCGTTGCCAGGGATAAGACTTTATTTGTATATTGCTAATATTGACAATGAGTTTAGGTAGTTCTAATTCAAGTTTTGTTTTTGGTTTAATTCAATAAGTCCATTTGGATATGTTTTGATCCTTTAGTTTTTAGTTTGTACTGTTGTTTTGTAAATGTGTCAATATGTTTATTTTGTGTTTTATTATATTTTAGTTGTACATTATGCAATTTAAGTCTTTAGACATATTTTTGCAGGTGTTGGAGACCACTAGGAAGCAGAATTGGCAAAAAAGGCATTTTGCTGCAAAATTCTACAGTCTGATCACTCATGCCGCAGCGCCCACATCTCACGCCGCAGTGCCCTTGTCTCTGCCATATCAGGGTTTTGCACCCGAGGGCTCAATGTTGCGGCGCAAGGAAGTGCATGCCGTGGCGTGACCCCTATTTTTGCATTTTCTATTTATTTTATGTATTTTTCTTTATTTATTAATGCTTAGTTCTAATATAGCTGCTATTTTGACAAGCTCAGGTACCCTATAGACCATGAACAACAAGGACACATCTTTATTTTGGTTTAGGGGAGTATCATTACATGTTTTTTCTACTTTAATGCTTAATGTATAACATGTTTTGATATTTAAAGTATGCAATAGTGATAGTCATCATACTTTCATCATTATATCTTGCTTTGACTATTACTAATGTGCTGTTGATATAAATTTTCAATATTCTACACACGATGTGCATGCTTGAATTGAAAAGGATGAATCTTTTGAATGCATGTTATTGCCACTTGCTAGTGTGTGATGGTTGTCCAATGATAAATCTGGATGCGATTTAACCTCAATTTTTTTATGAATCCATATGCGATCTTTGAAGCATGCTGAAGCAATCTAGTTTGTTTTTATGCATGATGTGTTTTCTGCTTAGATGCACGTGTAACTTTGAAAATGATAACAGTGCATGTCTAGAGAAAGTTTATGGATGTACATGTAGAGTTTCGATTATCCTTGAAGTTGCTTTTAAACTCTCTTGAGGCAAAATCCTAGGTTGTGCATCACTCAGGAAATGATTAGGGCATTGTTTGGACCAATTGAGTCTTTCAAGCTTACCCTTACATGATGATATCCATAGGTCTCCTTTGAAACTTTTTAATTGTTTGGCCTTATTTGTTTTCATTACCATTGTGTTTGTTAACCTTTTAACCATTCTAATGTATGTGAAAACATTACATTTTCTTCCTACCATCATTGTTTGTTGAGTATATGCTATGTTATTTCTTAAAGTGAGTTCAATGATTAGGGGTATTATGTATGTCCATTACAAAACTGAGCCTGAAGGAACCAGTCGTAGCAAAAGAAAAGAATTGCTTTGTATAAGTAGAAAAGGAGAAAAAGAGAAAAGAGACAAGCAAAACAAATAAAAGAAAGAAGAAAAGTTAAAAAAGATAAGCATCAAATTATTCTGGCAAGTTTTATTTTTTCACTGTTGAATACCCTGATAGTTTCACTTGGTCTCAAGTCTTGAAATAGCATGTGTATATTTCTCAATGTTTGTGTTAAATCCTTTCCCCTTCTATTCATGAACCCAATACCATTGGCCTTACATTACAAGCTGTTAAAGTCCCTTCTGATCCTCAGTTGTGTGTGATTTACGTTAGTGGAGAAAGAGTTTAGATTCAATTTTATGGATTATATGATTCAAATACATGTATGTTTATAAACTTATCCGGATGTGCATGACTTGAATAGGAGAAGTTTATCTTGCATGTTTGTGGGAAGTGTGAATTGCACGAAAGGATGCTTTGATTGTTGGCATGTTAAGGATTGTGTATGTGTGGAGCTGATTGTGGGCCATTATCATTCTTTGAGGATTGATGCAATCATTCTATACTAGTTAAGGTGAATTGAAAAATTGAAATTATCATATTTGTGGAATGCATGTGAGCATGATTGGAGGCCAAGGGAGCCAAGGTTGGAGGCTATCTTTCTCATGGAGGGAGATTCAAGCATCAATGACAACATCCATAAGCTTTTCCTCCTTTCTCCATTTTCTTTCCTCTCTCCCATTATCTTGAACATGATTTTTGTATTGTATTTTCGTGTTCAATGATGTAGTAGCTATTTTAGGGAATACTTTGAATCCTTTTTTATGAATATTAATGATTTTGTTCTCCTCTGAATTTGTATGGATGTATGGTTTTGTTCAATCATATTGTTCTTAATGCTTTTGAATGCCTGATCATCATTTAAGCTGATTTGATAAAATCTAATGAGCCTAGACATAGGATTTTGAGTTTTAGATCATAGGTATGGTTGATGCATGTTCAATTCCATTCCAATGGCGAGATGAGTTGATTCGCTACTTGGATAGAAATATACCTCTTAGCCATGCATAGCGGGTATTTGAGAATAGATCTTAAAGAGTAGATTTTGTGTTAGCTCTCATGGAAACATAGTGAGTTAGACAATTGAAACCATGGTTGATTGACCCCTAGACATAGGCTTTCAACTAAAGTAGATACTCAAGCTAAGCTAATCGTTGCATTCATTTTTATGAAGAGGATTGCATGTTGTTAGTTGAAGTAAAGGGTAAAGAAGGATTTCCTTAAGCTCTAACCATTATCTTTATTACTTTCTAGTCTTTAGTTTATATCCCTTTTATCTATTTTTATGTTCTTGAGTAGAATTACTTAAACTATCAATTAATACTTAGCATTGGAAGTAAACTTATCCCCGTGGAGACGATCTTACTTATCATTTTTATTACTTGAATGACTCGTACACTTGCGGTATACAAAAGGTCTAAACATCTAACTCGACTTTTTTTACCTGAATGGTGTAGTTTGAAGTTGATTTTATCATATAGATATAAGTCAGAAATTAGTTTTCAAAATGGTGTAAAATGAATAGTATTGTTTACCTAAATAGTGTAGTTTGAAGTTGATTTTACTAGATAGGTATAAGTCAGAAATTAATTCTCAAAATAGTATAAAATAAATAGTAATTTATAGAAAGTCGTATCCCCTAACTATGACTTATGTGTGGATGATTTTTATATTTTTTTATATATATAAGTTGTTGCTCCCATACATGACTTACCTGTGACTTTTTATTTATTATATTTTGGGTAAATCATGAATCCCATACACGACTTCTCCTTTTTTAAAATAAAAAAACAAATGAAGTCGTGTGTGTGACACATGATTTGTATAAAATATAAAGGATGATAAAAAGTCATGTGTTGAATAAGAATAATAATACACTTAGTCCCACTAGGTTGATCTATGGGTGTTTAAAACTCAACTCGTCCTAATAACCCATCATGACCCAAAGCTAATTGAGGCGAGTTTGGGTTCTAAAAATTGTACAATTTATTTAATTATCAGGTTGATCCGATACTGACCCGTTCATTTGTTGGACCATAATCAGGTTAGGTCAAGGTCTGAGAAACTAGCCCGATGGAAATATCGACCCAAGTTTGGGTCAGGATAAACTCGTCCTAACTCGTCCCATAAACACCTCTAAGTTGATCCATCCATTTAGATTCCAAACACATTCCCTTCTTTATGAGATTGCTTTGTTTTTTCTTTTTTCTTTTGATTCTACGCTATAAGCCATTTTTAATAATAAAAAATTATTTGAAAATAAGTCATACATGGGAGCAAGGACTTGTATAAAAAAAATAAAAAATCATTTGCACATAAGTCATGGATGAGGATACGACTTCCTATAAATTATTGTTTATTTTACACTATTTCAAGAATTACTTTTTGACTTATTTAATAAAATCAACTTCAAACTATACCATTCTAAAAAAAAAGTTATAGTAAAAGATTAATCTTAAAATATGATCAAGCCTTCCAATAATATTTTTTTTATATAATAAATTTCATAATTAAACTCAAAATCGTATATACTTAGTTGAGTCTCTCGACTCGAATAACATATGTTGATCACATTACGAGAAGATTTAAAGGGTCATGTTTCCGTTCAAGTAATGTTAAAGTGTAATCTTAAGCCAATCCGAGTTGGCGATGCCCTTCCATCTTAGGGCATGTTTGGTAAAGTTTAGATTAGTTTTTTTTAATTTTTTTTCTTGAAAAAAAAAAGTTTCAATAGTGTTATGATATGTTTGACAAAATTGACTTTAATTTTTACACGAAATTTAATGTATTATAAAAATTTTTTTTATAATGCTGAAAATTGAATCTTGTGATTCTATCTTATAAATTATTTCTTATATTTTGAGATATAAATACTATTTTATCCTTAATCAAATAATTTTTTAATTATTTTATATCTATTTTAATAATTTAATATATAAAAATAATTCCTTTTTATATTATCTAAAACAAAATAAATTAACTTAAAATCACTTTTCGGTTAATATATTTAAATATAAAACTAATTTAATTATAATTGATTATAATAAAAAAATTTATATAATAATCAATTATTAAAATAATTAAATTTTCACAATTATCCCAAACACACACTTAAAATTAGATAGTCAAACTTCATCATTCACACTTCTTTTGGAGACGGACATACACAAATGCATTCATTTTTTTGTGCTGCAACTCGGCCACTCGTAAATGTAAACGGCGTCGCTTAGTGCCACCCTTTTTTCTCTCTTCTCAAAAGTCTCATCTCTTCGTTTGGCGCGCCATTTTCCTCTTCCCTTCCCTTTCTATCTTCGCAGTTACAACTTACACCACTCTCACAGTTTCACGATTCACCCACCGCCACTGCATAGCAACTCCCCCTCTCTCTCTCTCCCTTCACCAGAACCCTCTTCTCGTCCTCTTCTTCTCTTCCCATACCCACGTTCCCTTCATTTTCACTGCGACTTTTACTCCCTTTGGCGAAACCCTCCCCCACTTCCCCCCTTTCGTCCAAAGGTCGCACCTTTCGCATCCCCTCATGGACCCGCGACCAGAAACCGTAAACGGATCGGACCCATTGTTCGTTCCGGGTGAGTGGAGAGACCAGAGCAACCTAAACAATATGAGCATCTCGGAGCTCGTTTCGGAGTTGCGAGGCACGTTCCTCGTGAGCGATTTCAACCGAGTCGAGGAGGCTCTGGTGGCTAGAGAAGCGAGGCTCAAGGCAGAGATTGAACAGAAGAAGAGGGAAATTGGGTCCCTCCAAGAGAAAATAGAGGTTGAGAGGTTGGGCAGGGTCAGAGCTGAGTGTGAGAATGAAAAGAGGGTGCGAGAAATGTGTGAAAAGTTGCTGAAAGTTGAGGAGAATAGTGGGTTAGATGGTACAATTGAGAACACTGGATTTGAGGTTGGGAAAAGGAGGAGTGAATTGGAGAATGAAAAATGCAAGCTTGATGAAAGGGATGCTGTTGCTGAGCTTAGGAATAGAATTTCTAAAGTGGAAGATGAAAAGAAGAAATGGGTTGATGACAGATGTGTCATTGCTGAGCTGAGGGCTGAGAACCGGAGGTTGGTAGAGGAGAAGCGCAAGGCCAAATCGTTGGTGGAGGGTTGGAAGAGGAAGTTCTGTGAATTGAATGAACAGTTGTTGGTGAATGGTGATGCCCCTAGTGGTGGAAACAATGAGGGGGTGTCTGGGGTTCCTTTTAGAGGTAATGAGGAAATGAAAATGATTGAAATCGATGTTCGTGGCTCTGCTCCTTTGAAAAGAAATGAAGATGTTCACCTTTCCAGAATGAAGTCCCCGAGCATACCAAGCAAGGATGGTCTAGGTGCTTCAGGTATGATGATTCTGAGTGCATATCTGCTAGATATTGGATATGAATTCCTGATTGTTACATTGTTACTTAAAAAAAAAAATATTGATTGGTAGAAGTGATCGGGTAAATATAATTTGATTATGTTTCTCGGTAGCTAGGTGGGACAATACATTTTGTGCTTTAATTAGGATTAAGGCAGTGTTTAGGTCATGAGTGTGATTAGTTGAGAGAAAACGTGGAATTTATGGTGATTAATTGTGTTAATATGGGTCACAGAACATTCTGTAGGTGCAAGCATTTATGAAAAACTTTTGATGAATTTTGTGGTATAACTTAACTGTGTGTTTGAGAGTTCAAAGAAGGGAAAGTAAAGGTTTTAATATTGAAGAAAGAGAGGGAAGTTATTTACTTACCTTCTATTTAAGATGTCTATTTAGAAATTATATGAGAATCTACTTTCTCTTATTTATTTTGGAAGTAAACTTATGTTGATTTGTTCAATTGGTATGGAACTGTATTTTATCAGCAGAAACTTTGTTGTAGGCGGCAGTTTCCCATTTCATCAATCTATAGTATTTTAATACTATTATGGAAAAAAGGCATGTTAATGTCTTTTTTTTTTTTTTTTCGGGGGGGGGTGGTGGGGGTGGTGGGGGTGGGTGGTACATTGAGGGGACAAAAATCTAGGCATGTTATTTCATTTACTTGAATGTAAAATGGCTTTGCCTTTTACTAAGTGACATTGTTAGGCATATCAACTTTTCTACATAGCTCCACCAGTGCCTTTTCAGTTTTTCCTTTTAGCTAGGTTACTGAATGCTCCAATTATTTATTGGCAGGTTACCTTCAATTCATCTCTTTGGAAGTTCATTTGGTGTGATTAGGAAATGATAAGATCCAACATTTTGTTTTGGCACTAGATTTTGTGAATTTTGGTATAATGCAGTTTTTTTTAATGGTCACTTTAGTATTTCAATCTTCTTGTTCCCATCCTTTTACAGCTATGACCAAATGAAGGGAACAAAAAATCATTATCTCAAACAAGATTGTCCATATTGCCTGTTTTTTATGTTTAGCTTATGGCTTGTATTTTGAATGGGTTTTAGAGAATCACCTGAACGAGATTGATGAAGGTGATTTCTTCTAATATACGATAGTTGCGATGGTTGTGTCAGGGGTAGGTACTTGCAAAAGATATTCTGACGCTCAAGTTAGACCGTGCATAAGGTGGATAGTGTTTAGAGTTAAATGCATACCTTTGTGACCTTATGTAGCATTTATAATAGCGTCTTGGTAGATAAGAATTATGTTTAAATCTGCATTAAATACTGTTAATTAGGATAAGAATCTAATAAGATTGTTATCTCTTATAGTTGTCTCATCTATTTATGAGGGATATAATTGATTCCTTTATTTATGAGATATTTTATTATAGATTTACTCTTCATAAATAGGCATATTTACTTATTCATTAACGCTCATAATTATCCCAACTCTAACGGGCTGGGTTGCTCTTAAACCGCTAACTCGGAACTCAGTCCAGAATAGTTGCCCTTAACTTGGCGCTTAGATATGATAGCTAAGTGTCAAGATATCCGAGATTTTCGGGAGCAAACGGCACGCGTGGGACAAAGGGATCCAAGTCATGATATAGATGCTGGATCTTGCGATGTCTCTAACAATGGGCCAAAGTTCGTGATAAAATAAAAAATCGGGATGACCCAAGTGTTGATTAATTTGGCCGGGATCCGGTGTAGATTACTCTGTCTTAAGTTGATATGTCGTTGTCCGTGATTTATAATAAGTTGCCCCCGCACCAATTTTTGCTGTGAGGTCTAATTACGAATTATGAAGATAATATGAAGATGAAGTTATAATCCGTATTAAGAATTTACAGTGACATCATGGTGTTAGTCCATGATCCGACATGGATATTGTTCTGAGGTGGATTCAGAGGTGTACCTGTGATAGACACATCACAGTGGTTTCCTCCTTGTACAGTAGCAGCAGAGCGTGTCGAACTGGGGGGTTGGTACCTGCAAAGAGACTCCAACGCTCAAGTCAGGCTGTGCACAAGTAAGATTTATGCTAAGAGAGATAGGTTCTCATAATAGTCGTAGGTAGAGATATGTTCCATTGCTAGTTGCAGAGAATCCCTATAATATTGGAATGTTGATATTGCAATCATTAGCAACTACAAACAGTTATGAGTGCTATTATTTCGCAAGATCATGATTAACAATAACATTTATCCATCGTGCAGATCTCGTGGTAATGTTGTTGCTACCCAATGCCATAGTTCGACATCCGTTATACAGGGATCTCGTCTGCATGCCAAGTGGATCCCTTCTAGGGGTGTCAATGACGTACTCCGGCATACCGCGTGCTAGATCGACCCATGGGATATGATCTCGGATCATGGTCTAGAACAATTGTCCCCAGCTTGACGCTTAATAGAATAGTTAGGTGCCAAGGTATCAAGTTTAATAAGAGCACACGTCGCGTTGTAGAATGTTTTTCAAAGGGGCGAGGTCTGTTATAGTATGCCTCCATGTACACAGGGTCTTCGTTCTTTCTTGCAGCTTTTATTCTACAGCTTGTAGCAATCTGAGCTTGCTTGGGAAACTGTCGCTTTGACTTTATTGGGAATTAAAGGTCTTTTAAAAGAGGATAATAGTTTTATGTTGTTTCCTAACTGTCTGCTACTCCTGTGACCAATCAGAGTAAGGGAGCATTAAAATGCGACTTCCAACGTGCGATTAGTTCACCTTTTCAGGGGCCAACTAGAATGCTTCGTTTCTTTAATAAATATGGAATGATTGCATTAAGGCTAACATTCTTTTTGTCTTGTGGCTTTGCTTGATAATGATCTCTTTTCAAAGAATGGTTTCTCTCCCATTTCTTGTATGCATGGGGAGAGCTTTGCTCCCATCTGAAATCATCTTCCTATTCTTCCCAAAATCCTTAAAGGTATTTACTTTTTTTGCAGCCAGTCTTTCTGATGGAGGCCTTTCTTTCTTGGCATAATGGCTTGGTGAGTTCCAAGTAACTGCCCTACATGGGCTGGCCAACATGCATCTGGGCGGCAGAAGCCTTTCTCTCTCGGCGTACGCAGGAGCGTGTAACCCTCCTGTGTGTGCCAGAGGGATTCACTACTTTTGTGTAATTCTTGTGATGCATGGAGGTGTTCCACACTCCGTCCTCCTCCTTTCCCGACTATTGTGGAGGCACTTAGTCATAGTTTCTCTTCTTGAGTGCAGTTGGATATGTAGGAGGGCTCCAAGGTGGGAAGAACCCTTGGAGCAACTTGGGGTGATTTGAAGCAACTTGGAGTTATTGTGAAGCATTCCGTGGAACAATCTTTTGATGCGGAGCACCCTTTTGTTGGCTAGCAAGGAAGAAATGAGTGTTGGTTTCTGGAAGAACCTTGGAGGTGGCTGCGACTGGTGGCCATCGTCATCATCACTGTTTCATTTGGCTTCTTTTCTGGCTCACTCTAGTGGGCATTCCTAACTTACTAGTTTATGTATCCTTTTTGGTTAAAGATGACAATGTGTGGAATGTGAATAATAATAAAATTCTTTTTCTGAATCTTGTAATTTGTATCTTTTATTTTTCACTTCCTACTTTTTCTTTTTCTCCGGGGTTAGTTCAACGCTCATCCTGTAATGATGTCATGTTACTCCCAACTTAATACTTGGCTAGTACATCGAAGTGGCAAGATAAAGTCTCAATGCCCTCGAGTGACGGTATTCGTGCTTCACTTGAAGTCGTGATCCGTGTTACCCCATGGGGTTGAGTTCTAATTTGGGGACGCTCATAACCAAGTCTTGACAATCCTGGAACTGTCGTGGTTTGGACAGAGTCCACGTGCCCGTTGACCATAAGCGGACATTCTGGGTGTAGCTGGAGTTCGTAGAAAGAGATTCGTGGTTTGTTGAAAAAATATGGACTCAATCTGCAGGGCTTGCACACCATTTGGTTTTTTACGGAATCGTCCCTTCAACTGCTGTGATAGCTGTGGGATCCACGTGGTGTACTTTAACTGGGTAGACATGGTTAGGGTTCTATGCGCCATGACGACGGACCCCCGTGGTAGAGTCACGAACCATCTGAGGGCTCCCTTCTTCAGGGAAAGGGGAAAGACACGACATAGCAACTGTGAGGATCCTTTATGAAAGCACATAGATTGGATGTAGACGTCTATGTGTTCGTGAGGGTCCGTGGTCTCGTCGTAGAGTTCCACGTTGACCGGAAACTTAAAGTTTCTTGGAACTCTATACTCCATGAGTTGGGCAGAGAAAGGCTACCCTTAATTGTCGAGGTCTGAGTTGTTGTCAACAACATTGGACATTTTGGCGTCAACATGCGGTCTCCTTTGGTTGTTATTCATGTTTCGCCTTCCGTCGTTACAATGAGATCCAAACTGGCTGTCATGCATGGATCGCTCTAGATCTTTTAGTTTGCGACATTGTTCTTCGAGTTGTCGTCGCAATAAGTCTAGACAGTGATTTCTGGACATATCAAGCGGGATTGTACCCACCAGACGGGACGCACGATCTTCTGCATCATCGTTTGTGGGTCCCAAGTTGTGGTGTACTAGGATTTTGGACCCTTTGAACGTTAGGATTGGCTTCTTGCACGAGGATTCCAAGTCTATCGGATTCCAAGTCTATCCCTGACGAGACCCTACGCAATGGGTGTGGGCTTTCGTCAGAAAGTGAAGTTTCGTGTCCATCGCGTAGAGGTTCAGCATTGGGTGCTTGGTTCCTCGCAGCATGGGTCTTAATGGCTGGCGATGGGATAGGGTGAGGAGGAGGCTGCGCCGTTGGTCCTCGCCTTCGAGCTGCAGAGGTTTGCACAACCTCTCCTTTTCTCGAGTTCTATCTCGTGTTCACCATGGTTGAGTGGGAATAGAATTTTGTGGTTTCCCACAGACGACGCCAATGTTCTGAGGTGGATTCAGAGATGTACTTGTGATAGGCACGTCATAGTGGTTTCCTCCTTGCGCAGCAGCAGCAAAAGCGTGTTGAATCGGGGGGCTGGTACTTGCAAAGGGAATCCAACGCTCAAGTCAAGCTGTGCACAAGTTGAGTTTATGCTAAGAGAGATAAGTTCCTATAATAGTCGCAGGTTGAGATATGTTCCTTTGTTAGTTGCAGAGAATCCCTATAATATCGGAATGTTGATACTACAATCATTAGCAGCTACAGGCAGTTATGGGTATTATTATTTCGCAAGATCATGATTGACAATAACATTTATCCATCACGCAGATCTTGCGGTAATGTTGTTGCTACCCAATGTCGTAGTCCGACATCTGTTATACAAGGATCTCTTTTGCATGCCAAGTGGATCCCCTCTGGGGGTGTCAATGACGTACTTCGGCATACCGTATGCCAGGTCGACTCATGGGACATGATATCGGATCACGGTCTAGAACATATATCATCTTGCCTTGATATGCGTCGCTTCAATTATGACCGCAATCCTTTCAGCTACTACATTAGGTTTGTATTGCCACGTGCGAAAAGTTAGTAGAAGCTGTCGTTTGATCTTCATTCCATCATGGTTGCCGTTTTCAAATTCAATGTAGAGTTTCAAAATGAAAGTGGAAAAACCACTTTACCCCTGTGTGTGGTGACGGTTGGGGGTTACCCTCATGCTTATAAATTGAAGTGAGGGGTTTTTTCCTCCACTTTCTCCTTCTCTTCCATATCTACGTTTTTCCTCCGGCGAACCAGGCAATTTTCAACGACCTTTCAACAAGTCTCCAATGGTTATTTTCCTGCATTTTCAACCTCTTAACACCTTTTTCCTCCTCAAACACAAGTTATTTCCTTTTCCCACTTTTTTTTTTCTTCCATGAACATCATGGTGAGAATGAGAACGTTGAATAGTAGCAATGGAGAGAGTAGTCCTTTAGAGATTTTGAGTGCTTCGTCGTCTTCGCTACCTTAGGCGCAACAGAGATAGGCTCCTTGTGGTGGAGGTATTGGTAGGACATAGAGGCCGCTATCTGGGGTGAATATCTTAGAAATGATACGGAGAACGGACAATGCTAGGGAGCTTGCAAGGCAAAGATCACCACGTTCGCTCTCCGTACTCAGGAGGGAGTTAGAGAGTTATGATGAAACCTCTTTTGATTCTGACATGATTACGACTTCTGTAGGTAACGCTAGAAGCTCATAGATGGGACGACGAAGAACGACCACGTTAGAACCAAAGGAATATACCTTTCCAAGGAATGTCGGTCTTTATCAATGGGTTGATCGTGAAGTTCTGAGCACTCTGTCCAGCGTTGTGACCTCGGAGGATGCTAGAGCTAAACAAGAATGCCTACATCTCACCGAAGATCGGTTGTGGGATAATGAATACGCAATTTGGGCCCCGTTTCATTGAGAAAGGGTCTGCTCGACCAAGACGGAGGGTGACCACTTTATCTATATGTATGATGCGTTATTCACCCACATCGGTGTCTGCCTTCCATTATCCGACTTCGAGATTGGAGTCTTAAACCACCAATAGGTAGCTCTGACACAACTTCATCCAAATGCGTGGGGCTTCGTTAGGACCTTCAAGCTCATCTGTAGAACCTTTGGATGGCTATACTCTGTGGGGTCTTTCGTCTCCCTTTTCACTTAGTTTTCACCCTTCGGGAATACCTTTCAGAAGGGATGGGTTACTCTACACGCACAAGCAGGGCGCAAGGTATTTAAACCATATCAAGAATCTTTCAAGAACTTCAAGAAGGACTTCTTCCGAGTAGAAAGGGCTCTGGGGTTAACACCTTTTTATGTTACCCTGGAAGGCGAACCACAAATATATTTATACTTGACATATGCAGTTTGGGACTAGAGTTAAGAGGAAATAGAGACTCTGCTATCCTTGCTGACAGAGAGCGAGGCCGATGTCCTTAATTTTTTAGTTTAGTGGGCCGACAAGAATGAGGCTATCTACTGTAAAGATGTTTTGGATGAGTCTTCCAATTCTTTAAGAGCATTTTTAGGTACCCCATCTTGAATACATTGACAAAATTATGTTTCATAATTTCTTGTAAGTGTAATAAAATGTTTGTTTCTTGTTTGCAAAGAGCATGGTGCCACCCAGTGGACTTGAAGCCCTTGCACTGCGTTTGGCCTAGATAAAGGTTGGGGCATCGGGCTCTAGATCCCAGCCAGTGATCTCGGTCCCTCTATCTCAATCTCACCCTCAGGAAGTGGATCCTAGGTTTCCTGCTCAACCACTCTAGCCACAAAAGAGGAAGGAAGATGGACGACGGGAGCCAAGGGGCAAAAGGCCAGTGATCGAGGTGGCACCGGTCGACCTCACTGCCAGCAGGGAGCCTGAAGTCCCAGAGTGTGCCCTTTTTTAGTTTACTGCCAAGTCCATCTAGGGCAAGGGGGTCAACCTAGGGCGGATTATCAACAACGCCCTCTTGACCCAGGTTGATCAAGATGTCCTGATCGAGAAGGACTTAGTTGAATTAATATGGGACACCTAGGTCTGAGCTCTTCGCAACGCCTCCGTCCTCCGTTTCTTGGAATCTACCTTTGAGTTTGTTCGTTAGACTCGTGATTTGGAGAAAGAGCTAGATCCCCTTCGGGGCAAGAAGAAAGCTGGAAATAACAATAGCCCAGAAGGACGAGCAGTTGGCCCAGATGAGCGAGGAGCTCGGTCTACGAAGTGCCGAAATTACTGGGCTCCAGAAAAAGGTTGTGGAAGGGGAATCTCGGGAGAAGACCTTGATGGATGATTCAACTCTAGCGGACCAGATTCTTCCAAATCTGCTAACTTGGAATTTGGTCCAGAACAACTTGATTAGAGAGTCATGGTTGTGCATATTCTTTCAGATTTGAGGACACTGATATCAGTACTTGTAACTGTTGTGGTTTTATTTGAGTCATGTTACTTTCATGTTTCTGTTCTCTTGAAGAGCTGCCAGTCCTTTCCGTAATCCCTTGATATTTTTTTCCATATAGAGAAAGAAAGAAAGTAGCTATGAAAATATTAAAAGTAGTTATGAAAATATTTTGTTTTTCCTATAAAAAACAACATTGTGGGATGTCCTACAATATGTATATCTAAAATTGGTGAAAGCATAGATCTTCGATCACTTAGCCAGAGGTTGGATTTTCCATGAATGCTGAAACAATTACCAATGTACTATTAGGGTTACAGAGTCTACTGCTCTTCACTTTCCGAGCTTCTGCTTGACGTATTTTGTTGGCAAATTAATATTATGTAGGCCTTAGATATCTCTTTTGTGCCAGCAGGGGGAAGAGTGGGAATGGGAACGATTATTGCTATAGAAGACAGTGACGAAGATGACTGTAAAACAATGCATAGAAAAAAGACTACTTCTGGGATTATTGCGGATAATGCTTATCCAAGTTCATCAGCAGTCGTCCAAAAGAAAAACGTTGCAACAGGACTGGCTGAACCCATTGGAATTCTCAAAAGAGAATTTGCTTCTTCACGTGAATTTGGTACAAGTATCAGTATCTGGGATGGCTTAGATAGTGATACTTCAAGTTCCAGTTCCAGATCCTCTTCTGGTTCACTTGATATGGATAGTCTTCCTTTGAATTCCCTTACAAGTAATAAGAAAATGAGAACTGAGGCAGCCAGTACTAGATCAAGGTAAATAAGCTGTACATATTAAATTTATCTCAGGGCTCTAACCTCAACTCTACCCGCCAGCCAGTCTTTTCTGTTTCTTGGTTATATTGAAAAGTAGGAAAACATCCAAATTCTCTTTAAAATTATTCACTGAAATCATGCGCAAGTGACTCTTGTACCAAGCTTATGATTGTTTTCTAACAGTACGCATGTTAGAACTGTATATTATAAACAGATAGCCGCCTAACACGTTCCAATATAAAGGTAGTCATATAACGGTATATTATGTTTAAGTGTAGTTTATTTCATTGATAAATTCGAAGTTCAGCTCATGTTTAATTTCGGTTAAACTAATTTGTAGATTCCTTTACTTTTAAGAATTTTTAAACACATTCTTATAATTTAAAAATTATAAATGGGTTTCGATAATTTTAAAAACTTTTTAATTGGGTCCTTGTAGGGTCCTGAGTACCTAACAATAGAATAGATTTAAGGGATTCCGTTGAAAAAGTTTTTGAAACTATAAAAGACTCATTTATAGTTTTTAAATTATAAGGACATATTTAAAATTTTCTAAAAAAATACAGTAACTTGCATATTAATATAATCTAATTTATGACATATATCATATTATTTGAAGAAATATTCCTGAGCATTTTGTCTTTTAAAGTAAAATACAGCTATATCAGCAATTCTGAATTCTGAACCGTTATTGACAAAAATGAAAAATAAAAAATAAATGGTGTGAATATTTAATATTATTATAATGAATTTACTATAAATCTAATGAAAAGTATGGAAATATTATGGAAAATTATTATCCTATCGCAAACAGTATCACACTTATTTCCACACCCGTTACTGTTCATGGGCTCCACTTTGTGAATAGTATCAAAATCATTTTTGTCTTTTTTTTAGTATATGTTCATTAATCAACTTCTCTACGTCGTTAACCACTTTTTTGTTCTTCGTTAACTAACTTTTTTCACGAGTATAGAAATCATGTGGTAAAATCTTGTGTCATTAACTAACTTTTGTAGGTCATTAACTATGTTTTTGTTATTCATTAACCAACTTTGTTTCTATACTCGTGAAAAAAGTTAGTTAATGAAGAACAAAAAAGTGGTTAATTACGTAGAGAAGTTGGTTAATGAACATATACTAAAAAAAAGATAGAAACATGATTTGACACTGTTCACAGGTGAGTCCCATGAACGGTAATGGGTGTGGAAATGGGTGTGGACACTGTTAGATGTAGGAATATTATTGTTGAAATATTATTTAGGTAATTGGGTGTAGCTGTCCCCTCAAGTTGATCGTAGGTTTGCTCCTTAGTCAACTGCTACTGGTTCTGTTAAGAACAGTGGAAAATTCGCACTTTGGTCCCTAAGTAAATAACATAAAGAAAAGGAAGAGAAAGGAACCCTAGCTAGCTGCCATCCCCTCCTCCTTATCGATGCGCTTCTTAGGAATCATGCTCTGATATCCTTATCTCCCTCTGCTACTAACCCAAACTTATCTCGATCTAGGAGCACTTCATCTCTTTCCTCATCAGTCTCTTAGCTTTCGCCACTTTCTTTGCCATTCTCCCCATGCCCCACTCTCGTTCACCGCCATGATGTTTTTTGCCACCGTTGTCTTCATCATGCCCCTTGGGGAACATATACCAACGTGGGCTCGCACATTTCGGCATGGCCCTTATTGTCCTGGGTGATTTCTTTTGTATCAAATCCTAGCTTTTGTTCATTGTATTTATTTTTTGTTATTCTCTCTTGATTGTGTACATGTGTTATAAAATTTGAATTCCATTAGCAAAACTCATACTTTCGTTCTCTAACTTATTTTTTGATTTCAAATTCATCTTCTAACTAATAAATATTTTAAATTCGTCCTCCAATTTCTAAAAATCTAACAAAGTTATCTTTTCGCCAAACTTTATTAGTTTCATTGATGATACAATTCTAGGTGGCATCCTAACTAGCAATACAACGTTAGCTCCTGTTTTGAAGTAGATTTAGAGGTGTACTTGGGATATGCACGTTACGGTGGTTTCTTCCTTGCGCAGTAACAATAGAGCCTGTTGAATTGAGGGGCTAGTATCTGCAAAGGAACTCTAACGCTCGAGTCAGGCTATGCACAAGTAAGGTTATGCTATGAGTGATAAGTTACCTGAGAAAGTGAATAAGTCTGGTATTTATAGAGATAGAATGAGGAGATATGCTCCCGTAATAGTTGCTGAAGATCCCTATAATATCAGAATATAGATACTGCAATTATGGGTAGTTAAGACAATTATGGGTGCTATTATTACGCAAGATCATAATTAGCAATTACAGATAATCTTAGGACTTATCTATCGTGCAGATCTCGCGGTCATAATGTTCTGACCCAATGTCGTACTCCAACTTGTGTGGTGTCAGGATCTTATCTGTGCCATCCTGTTGAGGCCAACAATGACGGACTCTAGCATTATGCGGGCCAGGTGGATCCGTGGGACATGATCTCGAATCATGGTCCATAATAGTTGGCCCTAGTTGGTGCTTAGATAGAACAACTAAGTGTCAAGGTATCAAATTTAATAGGAGCACACAACACGCAGTTGACAAAGGGATCCAAGCTAGTCAACTCTGGATCTCTCGATGTTCTTCAAAAGGCCGAGGTCCATTATATATTATAGTATGCCTCCTGGGTTGACATGTAAGACCGAGATTCGATGCAGATCGCTTTGCTTACGTTGCCATTCCGTCATCCGAGATGTATCTTTTGTTGCCCCCATGCATGTTTCACAAGGTCTTCATCATTTCTTGCAGCTTTACTCTGCAACTCGTAGTAGTCTGAGCTAGCTTAGGAAACTGTTACTTTGACTTTATTAGAAACTAAAGGTCCTTTAAAAGAGGATAGCAATTTCATATTGTTTCCCAACTGCCTACTACTCTCATGACCAATCAGAGTGAAGGAGCATTAAAACGCGACTTTGAACGTGCGATCGATTTACCTTTTCAGGGACCAATTAGAATGCTTCGCTCCCTTTATAAATAGGGAATGTTTGCGTTAAGGATGACATTCCTCTTGTTCTGTGGCTTTGCTTGAGAATGATCACTTTTGAGAGAATGATTTCTCTCTTATTTCTAGTACTCATGTGGAGGGTTTGGCCCCTTTCTGAAACCATCTTCGTATTCTTCCCAAAATCTTTAAAGGTGTTTACTTTTTTACAGGTAGTCCCTCCAAAGGAGGCCTTTCTTTCTCGGCGTAATGGCTTGGTGAGGACCAAGTAACTACCCTACGTGGGTTGGCCAACATGCATCTGGGCCGTAGAAGCCTTTCTCTCTTGGCGTACGCAAGAGTGTGCAAACTTTTTATGTGTGCCAGAGGGATCCACTGCTTGTGTAATTCTTGTGATGCATGGAGGTACTTAGCCACAATTTCTCTTCCTAAGTGCAATTGGATATGTAGGAGGACTCTAAGGTGGAATAATCCCTTGGAGCAACTTGGGGTGGTTTGAAGTAACTTGGAGTGATTGTGAAGCATTCTATGGAACAATCTTTTGATGCAGAGCACCTTCCCGTTGGCTAGCAAGGAAGAGATGAGTGCTAGTTTCTAGAGGAACCTTGGAGGTGGCAGGGACCAGTGGTCATCATCGTCAACATTGTCCTAGCTTTCTTGTTGGCTCTTGTCCGTGGGCATTTTTGACTTTTTTTTTTGTCATGGAAGAACTTTTATGTATTCCTTTTTTGTTAGAGCTGAGATGTATAGAATGTGAATAATAAAATTCTTTTTCTTAATGTTGTGACTTCTATTTTTCGTTCTCTGTTTTTTTTATTTCCTCCGAGATAAGTCCAACGCTCATCATATAATAGTATTGTCATCTTGCTCCTAGCTTGGTGCTTGGCTAGTACAACAAAGTGGCAAGGTAGTCTCAATGCCCTTGGGTGACAGTATTTGGATTTTACTTGAAGTTATGATCTGTGTTACCCCATGGGGTTAAGAGCTCTACTCGGGATGTTTACAACCAAGTCTGGAAGCGTCGTGGCTCGGATAGAGTCCACACGCTAGTTGAACATTCTCGGTGTGACCGGAGTTCGAAGAAAAAATCCGAGGTCCATAGAAAAAATTTGAACTTAATTGCAGGGGTTGCATGACGTTTGGTTTTCTGAGCAACTGTCTCTTTAACTGTTACGACAATTGTGATGTGCATGTGGCACGTTCTACTTAGATACTTGTGCTTAGTGCTTCGCGAGCCATGATGGGGTTTTTTTAAAATCAAATGAGTTTTGAAAAAATTATCCCCTAATTGCCTTATCCTTATAAATAAGGGTCGAGGACGCATCATTTAAACTTTCACTATTTCTGATCATTTTCTGGTGACTCGAGGTTTTCTGGTGACCTTGCACAGTGGAGAGGCGTGGTGGTTCACAACGATTTTACTAAGTTTTCATCCTATTCTTTCAACTAATCTTATTTCTTTTTCAAGGTACGCATTCTTTTATCCTTCTGTCTTTGCTATTCGTAGCGTCGTACATTGATTTTGCTTCGTTTGTTTTGGGGAATGTTCCCTTCTTTTAGTAAAATGAGTTGTGATACCACTGTTTGCTGGGTCCTTTCAAAGGTGTCGTTGTTGGGGCTACCAACCTTGTTGGTAACTCTTTTACTAACCGCAAGTGCACAGGTCACTCAAGTAATAAAAATAATGAGTAGAGATCATTCCCATGAGGATTATGGTTACTTTCTAAAGCTAAATATTAACCTATATCTTAACTAATTCTATTCAAGCAACGTAAATTAGAAAATGGATTTATTAATTAAACTACAAAGCATAAAGAAAAGATAAAGATATGGTTGAGAAAACAGGGAATCCTTTTTCACCCCTACTTCAATTGATAACATGCAATCCTTTTAAGCAATACAAACGATTAGATTAGGTTAGCTTGAGAAACTAACTTAGTTAAAAGCCTATGTCTAGGTCGATTAACCATATGTCGCTTACCTAGTTTACTATGCGTCCATGAGACTAGAGCAAACAACAAACATTAAAATTGATTCTCAATTATGACTATGCATGGCTAAGAGGTATATATCTATCCTATTAGAGAATCAATCTATCCCGCCATTGGAATGAAATCGAACATGCATCTACCATACATATAATCTAAAACCCAAAGTCCTATGTTTAGGCTCAATTGATTTCATCAAATCATCTTAAGAGCTGATCAAACAAATAAGAGCATTAAGAACTATATGATAGAACAAAACTCAAATCATTTATATAAACTTAAAAGAGTACAAATCATTCAATATCCATAGGGGGATCTAAAGAATACCCTAAATACAACTTAGCTACTCATTGAACACGAAAATACAATACAAAAATCCATGTTCAAGATAAAGGGAAGAGAGAAAGGAGAAGGAACAGAAGATGAAGCCCAATAGGGTGAGCCTTAAAGTTTGAATTTCCCTCTAAGATGAAGATGACCTCCAATCTTGGCTCATCCAGCTCTCTTTTAGGCCAAAAATAAGGTCCTAACCACTGGGTTTTCTGAGAGACAAAAGCTAAAAGAATAAAATAAAAGTCCTACAAGCTCTCTCCCTCTAAAATCTACATACAAAGTATTTATAGGCTCACAGATTTTGCGCTTCACGCCGCGACGTTACACAACATGTGCCACGAAGCGCAAGAATTAGGTTACCACCGCCGCAGCGCGAAGGCCTCAGGTTATCAAGGTGCACAGGTAGAGAGCAGCATGCACCACAGCGTGAGCTACTGAAGCTATTCTTGTGATTCCTCTTCCACTGCAAGGCCTTGGCTCGCATCAATTTGGTTCTTTTGGGTCCATCCCGCAATTGAGAAATCAACCAGTCAAATACAAATGCAATCAAACTCAATCCAATTAAAGATTATGAAGAATTCTAGATTGATAAGAAGGAAGACCTTAACATGGATTTTACATGAAAATGAGGCTAAAGCTTTCTAACAATGCATAACAACAAGGACAAAGCAATCAATAATGCACAAAAATAGGACACAAATAACTACATTCTATGGAGTTATCACACTCCCAAACCTAGATTTTTGCTAGTCCTCGAGCAAAACAAAGTCAGACTACACTAGCAAAGACAATTTCTACTACAACACTAGTGTATGATGATTGCATTAGACCTCAAAGAATACGCATGCCTCATAATCTGGTCCACGCATACACAATCTTTATCATACCAACAATCAAAGCTTCAAATCATCCATAACCTATTTCTACAAACATGCAAGCAACACTAAAAGAAAAGTCACGATCTACGAAGGATAAATCCTTCGCAAATAAGCTAAAACTCATCGCAAATAAGCTAAAATTTGTTGCAAATTATCAATTTGCGACAAATTTGCAGTGGATTCGTGACCGCCGCAAAAACGGTCGTTGCAATGTAGCTTGCGGCGAATTTTAGTTTTGCCGCAAAGCTGCCACAAATCTCTCTGACATTTGGTGTCGGAGTTGCGTTGTTGCGGCGGATTTTTCTGCCACTAATTTGCGACGGATTTTTTTTGCCGCTAATTTGTGGCAGATTTTTTCCACTTCTAATCTGCGACAAAAAAATTCGCCGTAAATTTCTATGCTAATTTGAGGAGAAAAATCTGTCAGAAAAATCCACAATTATATTACTGCCAATGCATACAACAATCAAAATCCAAAATGGTCACCAGTCTGTAGGGAGCGACGGCTAAGAGGGGCAGATCTGGTGTAGGGTCGCGGTGCTGGTTCGAGGTCGCGATAGAGCTCTGATCTAGTCACGATCGGCATTCGTGCGGCTGTTCTTGAAGGTGGCAAGGTTGAAGGTGGTGGGTCTTTGGTCTCACGTGGTGGTTTGGTAGGAGGTTAGAGATGAAGATGGGTTATGGTGAGGGGTGGTTGGACGTGGTTGTGTGTGGTGGAGATGAGGGTGGTTGATGGTGAAGATGAAGTGTGAAGGTTGATGGTTGATGGGAGGTGAAGTGAGGTGATGAGGTTGAAAATGGGTAGTGAAGGTGGAGATGGTTGTGTGTGGTATTTTGGTTGATGGTTTGAAGATGGTGATGGTGGTAGAGATGAATGATGATGAGGTGAGGTTGAAGGTGGAGCTTCGGGGTGGTGTAATGGAAGGTTGAAGGTGGTTATGGAAGAGTGGTTTTGTGTGGTGGCTATTATGATGTGGTAGAGGTGGTGGGTTAAATGGAGGTTGAAGATGGATGAATGTGGTGGTTGGGTGGTGGTTTTCTTAATGATGAAGGTGGGTTAAATGGAGGTTGAAGATGGATGAATGTGGTGGTTGGGTGGTGGTTTTCTTAATGGTGAAGGTGAGTTGAATGGAGGTTGAAGATGGATGAATGTGGTTTCTCTGAAAAATTCTCAGCCCCTTCCGAACTGCTCAGCTTTCTTCAAGAAAATGGTTCTCTCCCAAAAATCCCTCTTCCCCGTCTGTTTAGATTTGGTACTTTATTTTTTAAATTGCGGCGAATTATTTAGTTGCAAAATTTTTTACATTTTGAATTGAGGCAGAATTTCGACGGATATTTTTGCTGCCAATAATTTTTTTTATTTGGTGGAGAAAAATTTGCCACAAAATTTGCAGCAAATTTATCCGCTGCAAAATCCTTCACAAATTTATCCGCCTCAAAATCCATCACTAATTTTTTTTAAATTATAATTTTTTTATTTGGTGGAGAAAAATCAGCCACAAATTTATCTGCCACAAAATCCGCCTCTAATTTTTTTATTTGGTGGAGAAAAATCTGCCGCAAAATTAACCACAAATTTATCAGTTGCAAAATTTGCCGCTAATTTTTTTATTTTTTTAAATTTTAAGATAAATTTTTATTCTATTTAATAATTTATGGTGGAAATATTTGTCACAAAACATCTTTCTTTAATAATTTATCTCTAGAAAAAATTTGGGTGGGAAATATCCACCGCAAAATCTGCCACAAATTGATCCGCCGTAAAATTTGCTGCAAAGTTTTTTTTTAATTTTTAAAATTTTAAAATAAAATTCTATTTCATTTAATAATTTGATGCGGAAATATCCGCCGTAAACATTTTTTAATTTAAAAAAAATTTCACGGTGAATGTGTCGCCGAAAAAAATTGGGGGAGGGGGGAATCTGCTGCAAATATCTACCGCAAATGGATCTGCTGCAAAATTCACCACAAATTGAGACGGATTATAATCCGTCGCAAAATATGCCTCCATTGGCGGCGGATTCGAATCCGCTGCAAAAAATTTGTCGCAAAAACATGTTTTTCTTGTAGTGCGAAACCTCTTCAATTCAAATCATACTTAACCAGATAAGTTTATGAGCAAACACATGGATATAAATCAAAAGAATCCACAAGATTGTAATGCAACTCTCTCTTCACTAATGTAAATCATATATAATTGAGGATTAAAAGAGGCTTTATCAGCTTGTAATGTAAAACCATGGTTATGGGCTGAAGAACAAAGGGGAAATGGTAACAAACAAACATTGAGAAACAAAAATAGGCTATTTCAAAACTTGAGATCATCAGAAAATAGTAGGGTATTCAATAGTGAAAGACTAAAACTCACCAGAACCATGCAATACTTTTCATATTTAACTTTTCTTCTTTATTTTATTTGATTTGCTTGTCTCTTTTCTCTTTTCTTTTTTATACTTATACAAAGCAATCTTTTTTTTTCTTTTTCTTTTACTGCATCTGGCTCCTTTAGGCTTATTTTTGTATTGAAAATATTAATACCCGTAATCACTGAACTCACTTCAAGAAATAACATATTTTGTACTAAACAAACATTGATTGTAGGAAGAAAATACAATGCTTTCACATGCATTAGAATGGTTAACATGGTAACGAATACAATGGTAATGAAAAACATATAAGGCCAACAATTAAAAAGCTTCAAAGGGGACCTATGGATATCATCATGTAAGGGTAAACTTGAAAGGCTTAATCAGTCCAAACAATGCCCTAATCATTTCCTCAATCATACGCAATCTAGGATTTTGCTTCACGAGAATTGCAAAACAATTTCAAAGATAAAAGACATCTCCACATGTACTAACCATAAACATTCTCTAGAAAAGCACTCAAATCTAATCCGAAGATAAACAAGCATACAAACGGAAAACACACCATGCATAAAAAGAATTTAGATTGATCAGCATGCTTCAAAGATCGCATAAGGATTCACAGAAAAATTGAGGTTAATTTGTATCCCTAATTATCAATAGGCAATCATTACTCTAGCTAATGGCATCATGTTATGCACTCAAATAATTTCACAATATCGAACATTCAAATCAGCCATTACGTGCACCAAATCACATAATAAACAAAAAATTTAACCAAAAATATCAATAACTATACTAACAGAATTTAACCAAAAATATCAATCAATATCAATCAAAATAACTAGACACTCCCCAAACCTAAGGGAAATAATGTCCTCACTGTACAATAAAGATAATAAGAATAAATAACAACAAAATAAACCAGGATGCCCTGAATGCATCAGTCTACTCATCATCATCATCATCTGGAAAGAGCTCAGTATCACCATTGCTATCATCATGATATGGAAATGGCTCAGTATCACCACCGCTATCATCATGATAAGCAGCTGGATCCTAGTGCTCATGTGAAGGGCCGACACCGTCATAGGGAGGGTAGGGTGGGATGGTGAAGTCATGAGTAGACACGTAAAGGCACTCCACCAGCCACCTAATAGTCTCGACTGTGTAAGTCTGCATGACGGCCACCTGGTGAAACTCGGTACGCACATCATCCACATCCTAGGGAAGTTGGGCCTCATGCGCTACTCTCTGTGCCTGTCTCGGGGCTCTGCGAGGTATTGCCATGGTCGAGGGAGCTGCACCAGCTTTCCTAATGAAGTACTCATCGAGAGGCTGTCTGATGTCAGTAAGCTCCTTATGTGGGTCCTTGGGCACACCCCGCCTCTAGCATAGTGCATGGAAGAGGGAGGTGAAGAAAAGGCTGCGCTGCTCGTTGACCAACCTCCACAGCTGCCTCTAGAGAATGCCCGCTACATCAATCGAACACCATTGTAGTATGGCATAGATTAGAATGGCCCTGTCACGCATGACCTCCGATAGGTTGTTAGAGGGCAGAATCCTGGTGCAGATGAAGTGGTACCAGGCCTTGGCCTCCGGGGTCAAGCAAGCACGAGAGAAATATCGAGCTCGGCCCTGCTATGACTGGACGATGTATATACGAGTTATGACTACTTACAGGTTGATCCCCTCCACTAGCTCCTATCGGATAAACTCTGAATACTCACATATCTCGGGAGAAGAGGGCAAGGACAATGCTGCTCTGATAAACTTAGCAGAAAAAGAAATGCGGTGCCTCTACACGCCGACATTGGTGGACTCAAGGTGAGTGAATACAAGGTTCGCATAAAACTCACGAACCAAGGGTAATTGGGCCCTATTTTGGTGTTTGGCGAACTCCCCCCACTAGTGCTGATGAATGGTGGCCTTAATGTCCGCTTGTATAGAATCCATGAAGCTGAAGCCTTTCTCAACAATAACACTTTTTGAGACCAGAATCCCATAACGGTCTTGCGCTGTAGCCGAAATAAACCTAGTGCAATCAAACTCTCGAGGGGGAGATGGCTCTCTGTGTTACCCACTACTCTAGCGTCTGACCCGTTTATAACCCATTTTGAAAGTATATATACCTGAAAAAGAAATGAGAAGGTCAGAATTGAGCAATGAAATTAATAAGACAATTAAAACAATTAATTTTTGGAAAATAGGGTCAAACATTGCGGCATTAATGCCAACGCCGCGACATTCAAAGAAATCCAGGCAACATCGCGGCATTAATGCCAGCGCTGCAAGATTAAAGCATATTCAAACCAATGCCGTGACGTTAAAGTGCCACGCCACGACACTCAAAGAAATTCAAGCGAATGTCATGGCGTTCACAAGCAACACCACGACGCGCACGAACAGTCACAATGTAACCGCAACCCACAACAACACCCAGCCCCAAATGCAACTTAATACCAACAAAAAGCACACATATACTAAACAAAACACTAATTAACTATGATAAAAACTAACAAATAGAGCCTAAAACTAAAAAGAACTAAAACAGAAACGAAAAATACAAAAAAAGGAGAAAAGGGAGAAAATTGAATACCTGGAGATGGAAATGGATGAATGGAATGCACGAGGTGCAAGAAAACAGGAATAAGAGATTGTGGGAGGAAGAGTGAGGGGAAATTTGAAAAAAAAATGCAGAAGGAAGAAGGAGGAGGGTTTGCGTTGCGGCGCAAACCCTATTCCCTTTTTAAGTAAATTACGCCCAGAACATTGTGGCACACACTAACCAGTGCCGCGACGCACAACTGTGAAACATACGTTTCACACAAAAAAAAATTATTATTATTTTTTATGCAGATTGCCCGCCGCAACGTTCACAAGTCACGCCTCGGTGCTTTGCTCTCTGTCTCCAAACCCTAATAGGGCAAATGCCAGAACGCTGCAACGCAATAAAGTGACCGTCGCGATGTGAGAAGTCGGACTGCAAAATTCTACAGCAAACTCCACACAGCACCCATATTTGCCTCAATGAGGCCTCCACCACCTATAAAAACTATCTAGCAGGTTTAACACATACATGCATCAACAAAATACCATTAAATTTCCAATTCTAACATACTACATACTAGACTCCAAATAGAAGAATTAAACACATATAGGTGGATCCATGCCAAAAAGGTGCCTTTTTTATAGTCCAGGAAGGACTTTTTCTATTTCTTCAACTTGGGGCATCCCGTTTGAGGGAGGTCTCCTCCTTATCAATCTTCTCTGGTGGTCTTCCCCAATAAGCATATTGTACATGATTGAGCAAGGGCTTCAAGTCAAGCTTTGAAAGCTCCTCAATGGAAGGCATTGATGCCTCTTTAGATGCTTGGAGCCCCAAAGGCTCCAACTTTGATAACTTGTAAAACTTAGGAGAAAAATCAAGTGGCCAAATGCGTTTCCTACTATCATCCCCATCAAAATGCTCAGCATCAGATGACAAATTTAAAGATGGGGAATTTTCAATAACACTAGCCTGAAATGCATGGTTGGCAACTTGATTAACCTCACCAATGTATAAGCATACCTCATGATCATTTGGCATGTTAATTGCGTTAAAAATCTTAAATGTTCACTCTCATAGTTAATTAACCTTTATGCACGTCAATGAAAGTTCTCCCTGTGGCAAGGAATGGTTGACCCAAGATCAATGAAACATTCATGTCTTCCTCTATATCAAGGATAATGAAATCAACAGGGAAGATAAACTTGTCGACCTTGATCAACACATCCTCTACAACTCCTCTCGGGTAAGCATATGAGCGATCAGCTAGCTGGAGGGTAACCAAAGTTGGCTTGCACTTTCCCAAGCCTAGTCTTTGGAAGATAGATAGGGGCATAAGGTTGAAGCTTGCCCCTAAATCACATAAAGTTTGCCCAAAGAATTGCTCTCCAATAACACAAGGAATTGTGAAGCTTCCCAGATCTTGTAATTTAGGAGGAAACTTGTTCTACAGGATGGCACTACACTTCTCAGACAGTGCCACAGTCTCATAATCACCAAGTTTTCTCTTCTTGGTCAAAATTTCCTTTATAAACTCCACATAAGATGGCATCTGCTCCAATGCTTCTGCAAAAGGTATGTTGATGTGAAGTTTCTTAAAAATCTCTAGAAATTTTCTAAATTGAGCATCCAACTTCTGCTTAGCTTGCTGGTTGGGAAAAAGTAGAGGGTGCACATAAGGCTTGACTTCTTTTTTCTGGCCTTCACCCTCTTTCTTGGCAATTTGTTCATTCCCTTCATCCTCCTTACTCACTACAACCTTTTTATCCCTCTTCTTCTCAACTTCTTCTTGAAACAACTTTGTCCTGGGCTTCCCTTGAATGTCTTGCCACTCCTTAGTGATATAGCATGACAAATCTCCTTACCCTTAGGATTATTAGTATAATCACTTGAAGAAGTCCCTAGGGGCCTATTGCTTATTACATTGGCTAGCTGCCCCACTTGTGTCTCAAGAGCCCTGATTGAAGATGTTTGGCTCTGAAGAAAAGAATCGTTTTTGGCTAAATTAGTATCAGTTTTAGTCATGTACGAATCAGTTTTAACCATAAATTGCATGAACATGTCTTCTAATGCTGGCTTCCTTTCTTGCATAGGTGGCCTTACTTGCAATGAGAAACCAGGAGGAAAATGTGGTCTCTCATTGCCAGTAGATGAAGTTGTTGGCCCTTGGTTGTCCTTCCATGAGAAATTGGGGTGGCTTCTCCACCTAGGATTATATTGCTATGAGTAGAGATTGTTATGAGGTGGCCGATAGTTTCCTTCACATTGAACACTCTCCAAAGTGGAAGGGCGTCTATCTGTGGCATGATTGTCCCCACATCAGTCACACAGTGTGAAGAAGCTTTGATTAGGGCTTGTACCCAAACTGTCCAACTTGTTTGCTAATTATGCAACTTGAGCTGACAAAGATTTAAGTGCACCAATGTCATGAACTCCAACTATCTTCCTTTAAGTGTTTCGTACTAAAGGCCATTGGTAGCTGTTGGTGGCCAATTCTTCCAATAGTTGGTATGTTTCATTGAAAGATTTACTCAATAATGAATTACCTGTAGCCGCATGCACAATTGGATGATGGTAAGGTAGTAGGCCTTTGTGAAAGGAGTAAATCTAGTGCTAAGGAGGAATTTCATGGTGTGGGCACCGTCTAATCAGATCCTTGTACCTCTCCCAAGCTTCATACAAGGATTCAGATTCAGATTGGGTGAATGAAGTGATGGCATTCACCCACCCAGCAGTCTTGGTCGGAGGAAAATATTTGTTGAGAAATTTTTCGCACATATCCGCCCAAGTGGTTATAGATCCCACAGGTAGAGACTGTTGATAAGCCTATATTTTATAACATTTAATTGAATAAATGATGGTGATTTGCTTGTAATTATGGGAGAATTTTAGATGGATCCTTATCATTATCTTCGCTTTTGCAGATCTAGAAAGATTTAATGCATTTGGAGAGAAAGCAAGAGAAGATATTATGTTTTCAAAGCAAAAGAGGTCCATTTTGGCTGTGGTATTTGCATGAGGATAAAGATTGGAGTTGATTTCACGGAAGAGCTGCCAGAAAAATATTTATGGACTCCCAGCGCTCAAGCGCTAGCAAAGCAGAATGTGGAGTTTCTCATATACCCCAGTGCTCAAGCAGCGCTCAGGCTCTCAACTGGCAGTTCCCAATGCTCAAGCACTGGGAAGCCAGCACTTAAGCTCATGCATTAATGGCAAAAGTTGCTCTCTGGTAAGACAGCACTCAAGCGCTAGTAAACCAGTACTCAAGCGCTAGACGCGCAGCAATCCATTATATATGGAAACTTAAGATCTAAGGAAGAGGAGACGACATATGGGAGGCAAAAGCACCCTTGTTAGTTTTTCATATAGTTTCACCTTTCTTTATAGTTTTTACATTTTTTTGTTCATAGTTTATGTAAGGAGAGGTTTGGAGAGACAAATCTGAAGAAAGGAAGGCTTCAGAAGGAGGGTTTCTTGGAAACTTGAAGATCTGAATCTCTGCAAAGGGGTTTTGATCTCTCTTTCTTTCTAGTTTCTTTTCTTTCTTTTGTTATCTTTTTATGGATCTGTATCTTATGATGAGTTTGTTTGTATTGAATATGAGTAGCTAAACTCATAGCTTGGGCTATGGGGAATCTTGTGTTCTTAATTATTTAGATCTGATTTTTGAATTGATTATGGTAATTTCTTTATGGGTTTATCATATTGTTTGCATTCTTGTCATAACTTGATCACTTATGACATTTGTTAATTCATTGTTTGACCGGTGACCATCCGCACTCAATGAGTGGATCTATATGGTAAGCCTAGGATTATATTGGTGAATGATCAAACATCAATTTCTCCTACCAATGGAATTGATGGGATGTTAATTCATATCTTGAAATTTGGACTTGATGCATTCTCGATTAATTCAACTAAATGACTAAATAGGTGGATTAAATTAAGAATAGAATATTGTTTCATCCATGACCATTGGGATTCAATAGTAAATAAGATAATATTGGCAAAAGAATTACCTATTTCATAATTGAAAAAAAATCTAAATAATGAGATTCAAGTGAACCTTGCGCCTTAGTGCCTCTCAATCTTTGCTCATCTTTTATTTGATTGTTCTTTATAGTCTTTATTAGTTTTCTATTTTTAATTTGGATCTTGTATACAATTTCGACTGTCTAAATAACATAAGAGTTTTATAATTTTAGTGATTATTATTTATTCCTTGTGGGATCGATAACTGGGACTCAAAAGCCCTATATTACTTGGCGATAGAGTGCACTTGCTCTTAGTGTATCCTTTGCACACACCAATTGCAACTAACTATTGGCCCGATCTCTAAGAGAGAAGGGAAAGAGCCTGAGGGGAATGGCATCCTCTGAGACTTCATTGTGCCTGAAAGTGTTGTAGAATTCTAGAAAGTTTGATAAATGCACAATGGGATCTTCGCTCAGCAAACAACCAAATTGTACAGATGTCTGAATCATTTGGATAATGACCAGTTTGATCTCAAAATTATTTGCGCGGATAGGAGGCCATCTGATACTTGATTAAAGATTTTCCATTTGAGGAGTAGCAAACTCCTTCAGAGGCCTCGTATGATCGTTGTGTTCCGCCATTGATGGTATCTAAATCACAAAAGAATGAAAGCTTGAATCAAAATGTAATAAAAGAAAAACTTGAATTAGAACTAATAAAGCTTGTTATCAATATTAGCAATACTTCATTAACCGTAGTCCCTGGCAACGACGCCAAAAACTTGTTGGGCTGCCAACCTTGTTTGTAACTCTTTTACTAACCGCAAGTGCACGGGTCGCTCAAGTAATAAAAATGATTAGTAGAGATCGTTCCATCGAGGATTATGGTTACTTTCTAAAGCTAAATATTAACCTACAGGTTAATTAATTCTATTCAAACAACGTAAATTAGAAAAATGGTTTATTAATTAAACTACAAAGCATAAAGAAAAGATAAAGATATGGTTAAGAAAGTAAGGAATCCTTTTTCACCCCCTACCTCAATTGATAACATGCAATCCTTTTAAGTAATACAAATGATTAGAATAGGTTAGCCTAAGAAACTAACTTAGTCAAAAGCTTATGTCTAGGTTGATTAACCCTATGTCACTTACTTAGTTCACTATACGTCCATGAGAACCCGAGCAAACAATAAGCATTAAGATTAGTTCTCAACTATAACTATGCATGACTAAGAGGTATATGTCTATCCTATTAGCAAATCAATCTATCCTGCCATTGGAATGAAATCAAATATGCATCAACCATACGTATGATCTAAAATCCAAAGTCCTATGTCTAGGCTCATTAGATTTCATCAAATCACCTAAGAGCTGATCAAACAAATAAGAGCATTAAGCACCATATGATAGAACAAAACCTAAATAATTTATATAAACTCAAAAGAGTACAAATCATTCAATATCCATAGAGGGATCCAAAGAATACCCTAAACATAGCTTAGCTACTCAAACATGAAAATACAATACAAAAATCCATGTTTAAGATAAAGGGAAGAGAGAAAGGAGAAGGAACAGAAGATAAAGCCCAATGGGGTAAGCCTTGAAGCTTGAATCTCCCTCTAAGGTGAAGATGACCTCCAATCTTGGCTCATTTAGCTCTCTTTTATGCAAAAATGAGGTCTTAGCCGTTGGGTTTTGGGAGAGACAAAAGCTAAAAGAGTAAAATGAAAGTCCTAAAAGCTCTCTCCCTTTAAAATCTATGTACAAAGTATTTATAGGCCCATATATTTTGCACATTATGCTGTGGCGTTACACAACATGCATCGCGACGTGTAAGAATTAGGTCATCACCGCTGCGGCATAAACATGCCAGCACTGCGGCGTGAGTTACTGAAGTTATTCTTATGATTCCTCTTCCAATGTAGGGCCTTAGCTCACATCAATTTGGTTCTTTTGGGCCCATCCTGCAATTAAGAAATCAACTAGTCAAATACAAATGCAATCAAACTCAATCCAATCAAAGATTAGGAAGAATTTTAGATTAATAAGAAGGAAGACCTCAACATGGATTTTATATGAAAATGGGGTTAAAGCCTTCCAACAATGCATAACAACAAGGACAAAGCAATCAATAATGCACAGAAATATGGCACAAATAACTACATTCTATGGAGTTGTCAGTTGCTCAGTGAAGCACCTTCTTTTCCACGCTGTGAGTGGCAGAGGTGTCCATTTGAGGCTTAAACCTTGGTGTGCGTGGAGGCCGGTATTTGTAGTGGTTATGGGTGCGAACTTTTGATTTTTTTCCTGGTCCGCCCCCTTCCGTGTATAAATCTGTTGGCTGAATGATTATGACAATTACTCACCGGTCTTTGTGGGTGTTTCTGGGGACTTAAATGGCTAGGAGACGAGCTGCAAGACCCCAGGTGCCAACTGTAGAAGACCCCACAACAATTGTCTCTGGCGTTAGGCGTGTGTATCAGTGCGTTGGAGACGACTCCTACGATCAAGTGTCTAGCTTTCAACCTAGGGAGGAGCTTAAAAGGCTTAAAGGCTACTTGATGTTGACCGAGAAAGGTTCGGGGAATCACGAGTTCTAGGTCTTATCACCAAAGGACGAGAGAGTGTGCTCGTCCCAGGAGGTGGGTGCGTACTACGAGGATCTCTTCATCCTGCTTGGACTTCAGATTCCTTTTAATGATTTCTAACTTGCGGTCATTCGCACTCTTAACGTGGCACCATCACAACTTCATCCCAATAGCTGGGGAAACATATTTTTCTTCGAAAGACTTTGTTGGGTAGTTGAATTGCGGCATTCTAAAAGGACGTTCTTCTATCTGTTTACTTGATGGAGTCTTTAAGGCATGGGGCGCTCAAAAGAATTAGGTCATGATCCAATCAAGGTCTGGTCGGAAGGTCTTCTAGATTTTCCAAGATAGTTATAAGGGTTTCAAGGATAAGTACTTCAAGTTGATGGTGACACCGGGGACTCATCCATTCTTCCTAGTTGTTGATGGGAAGCCAACGTTTGACTTGTACTGTACCCAAAGGGCTTGGAGTACTTCCATTAGGTTAATTGAACGGGAGAAGAGCGACCTTGACTAAAATGACATTGAGTGCGTCGACTTCCTAACTTTGTGGGCTTAGGACGTGGGTCTCGTTTCTTGTAAGGATGTGCTGGATGCCCTTGACGATGGAACTCTCTAGGTCATTCTAGGTAGCATAGGCTGTAATCTATATTTAATTTTTGGTATATAGTAATTCTTTTACATATTTTTCTACCATCTGACTCTTGCTCTATTTTATAGAAATTTTAGGTACTATTGCACCCGCCAAAAATGCTCTCGCTGCCCTCGAGGCCTTAAAAGTTAGGAACACGAATGGTCTTTCTAATGCTCCCGTGATAGTGGCTCCGACCCCTCCATTCAAAGATCCGGTGATTGAGGTGGTCCCAGTCCAACTGGAGGAGTTTCCTACATAGCCACTCCAAAGGCAGAAGAGGAAGGTTGTTGAAGGTGGTAGGGCGGATGATTAAGGGAAGACGACAGTTGTTAATGCGGATGACGAGTGCCCAGTTTCCTTGTACAGGGACAACTCAGAGCCTGGAAATTTCATCGATTTCAATCTCTTGGACAACAAAGTCATGGATCGTATTGTGTAGAACAACACACTGGAGATCTTATCAGTGTTCTAGACCTACGGCCTCCGTCTTGCTATGGAGGCTCATTTTATGGAGATGTGTTTTGGGGAGTATAACCAGCAAATGGCTAACGAAGTGAGGGAGGCCTAAGAGGAGGGTAACCAAACCCTCAAGGCCAAAGAGGAGGCTAAGAAGGCCAAGGGTGATGCCAAGGCAAGGGCTAGGGAATTGGAGAAGAAGCTGGCGGCTTTACAGGACGACCTAAAAAAGGAGAAGGCTAGTTTAGTGGAGGCAAGAAGAGTAGTTTTCGACCTTTGTGCTGAGAGTGAGAACCTCCATAATGAGAAACAGGGTCTTCGATCTGAAGTGGCGCGGCTGCAAGAGGACACTCAACAGCTGATTACGGTTTGTATGAATATCAATAGGGAGCAGTTCCAAATATTAATGCAATTGACTAAGTCCATCTTTTTAACCCCGAGGTAGCATTAGTATTGGATTCACTCAACTCCATAAAAGATCATCTGAGATGGTCGTCTCGTGCCTCCAGATTTTGCTGAGGACCACCAAGGTTCTTTTGATACCCTGGCTGTTTCCATCCAGGATCCGACGCCTATGAAGGGCGACAATAGTGTAGCTTAGCTTGCTTATTTTTGCCCCCTGTGAGGGGCATATTATTGAGACAATTACTCTAATTGTCGGGGTATTTTAATTTATTTCCTTGTCTTTATTTGCTTATCGTCGTATGCATTTCTTATCCATGGTCCATATTGGGTTCAAACGTCCATTAATAATGTGCACTTGGTAACTGCTTCGAGGACTTAGGAAAATTTTAATTGAATCAAAACCTTTGTCTGGGGTCCAATACCTAAATATTAAGCACTCAGAATTCCACTTGACTCTAGGCAAAATTTTAAGGTGATCCGTAATCAAGGCATTTAATGTTTACGGTTAAGTGCTAAAAATCGTCTAAGCAATTTTTGACTTCAGAACCTGTTTAACATAAGATATTCTGGTCAATATCTGATGGCTGGGCACAAATATGGTAACTCGTGTTGCCCCTTAATTTCACAACCACAGAATGGTCATGAGGTATGGACCCATAACTCGCAACCAAAATGCTTAAACGAGTCTTGTAGGTTATTCTTCTTAACCTAGACCCTTAAAGAGACCTCAGATCCCATATGGAACGAGCTCAATATATTCTCAAGACATTTTTTTGGCTTGAGGGTCTTTTTGTTGAAATCCAGATCCTATAAGGAATGAGCTTAGTAGAGATTCTCAAGGTGAAGTCCGACTTGAGGGTTCTATGAAACTTTAGATAATGCGAGATGATATTTGAATAACTCTGTTTTATTGATAGATCGAAGGACTAAAGTCCGTACAAGGTATATGCTCGTCAAAACTGGAGCAGATCAAACATGTAGTAAACTAAGAGACTAGACCTCGTAGGACACTTAGCTACAGTACTTTCTAAGTTTGTCCACATTCCAATAATTTTGATTGGCTTTCTTGTTAATGTCTCTAAGGTGTAAGCTCCTTTGTCAGTGTTGATCACGATGCGGTAGGGGCCTTCCCAATTAGGGGCTAACATTCTGTAGGAGGCATTCTTACCACTGATGTCTGCTCTTTGGAGTACTAAGTCCCCTGGTTAGAATTTCCTTGGGACAACCTTCAAATTATAATAGGTCGCTATCTTCTGTTTGATGGCGGCATCATGTATATGAGTAACGCGCCTTCTTTCTTCCAGAAGATCCAAGTCTTCTCTAATCAGTCTGGGGTTGCTGTTAGGTAAGAATTATTGGAGATGCCAGCTTGATTCTCTTATCTCCACCAGAATCATAGCCTCGCACCTGTATGTGAGTTTAAAGGGGGTTTCACTCATTGTTGAGTGAGACGTAGTCCGGTAAGCCTAGAGGACATGGTTTAGCTGTTCAGTCCAATTTCCCTTTGTAACACCCATATTAGGGTATCACATTTAAGACTAAACCTAATATAACTTACCCAAGTTGTAAAAGAATTAATCTTGTAAAATACTGATTTTAAAATTTCATTTGCGGAATAACTGAAAATAAATAAAAACCTTAAACGTAAAACGTAACTAAAAATAAACTCGCCATACTTACATATTTCTTAAAACATTGTTGACAAATAATTTACATAAATACACACTTAATCTCCAAAAGATAATATATATATGATACACATGACAAAAATATAAAATACTAAACCATAACCTCTCAAACTAAACTAAGGATTTGGGCTCTCAGCAGGATCCTCCTCCTCCTCCTCCTCCTCCTCCTCCTCAGTGTCATCATAAAAGAACCCTGGCGAATATAACATACGCCTGGCTGGTGTCCTAGCAGACGACACCATGGAATCCTCCTACGGGTATAAAAACTACCACCCTGGAGTAATAACTTCACAAAATGTAGTTATTTATGCCCTATATTTGTGCTTCATAGATTGCTTAGTCCTTGTATTTATGCATATTTGAAAATTTTTAGGTTTATATTTATCAAACGCAATTCTGACACCTTCCTATATAATCTTGAGCAAATTATGCATATTCTTAAATGATTAAGTGGATTTACAACTTATATTTGACTTGGTAATTTCTCTAATGTAGGATGGGCTCAAAAGAGATGAATTGATGCAAGTCAAGACCCAACATTGGAGGATAAAACCAAGGAAGCATAGCACACCATGATGCAAGGAAATGCAAGCCGCGACGTGAGCGCCTCACCTGCTGTCAGTACTTATATCTGAGGCATGCGCGCCGCGACGTTGGGTAATGCACGCCATGACGTGACACGCTAAACTAAGCCTATAAATAGATTTTTATTAGATTTTCTTATGAGGGGCCATTTAGGGTTAGAGAAGTTGCGTTAGGGCTTCGGTTCTGAGGTTGAAGGAGGCCAAGGGAGCCAAAGTTGGAGGCTAACTACCTCATGGAGGGAGATTCAAGCATCAATGGAAATATCCATAAGCCTTTCCTCTTTTCTCCCTTTTCTTTCTTCTTTCCTCTGATTTTGAACATGGATTTTTGGTATTGTATTTTCGTGTTCAATGATGTAGCAGCTGTTTTAGGAAATACTTTGAATTCTTTTATGAATATCAATGATTTTGTTCTCCTTTGAGTTTGTATCGATGTATGGTTTTGTTCAATCATATGTTCTTAATGCTCTTGATAGTTTGGCCAATTGTTAAGTGATTTGTTGAAATCTAATGAGCCTAGACATAGGACTTTGGGTTTTAAATCATATGTATAGTTGATGCATGTTTGATTTCATTCTAATGGCGAGATGAGTTAATTTGCTAATGGGATAGAAATATATCTCTTAGTCATGCATAGCGTGTATTTGAGAATAGATCTTAAAGAGTGGATTTGTGTTAGCTCTCATGGAAACATAATGAGTTGGGCATTTGAAACCATGGTTGATTGGCCCCTAGACATAGACTTTTAACTAAAGTAGATTCTCAAGCTAACCTAATCATTGCATTCATATTTATGAAGAGGATTGCATGTTATTGGTTGAAGTATATGGTGAAGAAGGATTTCCCTAAACTCTAACCATTATATTTACTGCTTTTTAGTTTGTAGTTTATCCCCCTTTTCCCTATTTTTATGTTCTTGAATAGAATTACTTAAACTATTGGTTAATACTTAGCATTGGAAGTAAACTTATCCATGTGGAGACGATCTTACTCATCATTTTTATTACTTGAACGACCCGTGCACTTGCCGTACACAAAAGGTCTAAACACAGAGCTCATGTATAGGCATAGTGAACTCAAGACGCACAGAAGCATATTGCGTCAAAATAGGAGTTCCATCTCTAGTACCACTAAGGTTAAGAGTTAAATCCCTAGTATAAACAAACTGCTCATTCTCATAATCAAACCTCCAAGCGTCAGTCCCCCCATGGAACTGCACTGTGATGAAACCCAAAACTTAACGTCTCGCCGCCATATAAACAAACACAACAAAAAGATATATCACTGGTGGTAAATAGAATTACCAACTCCTTCGTCTCCTCAGTCTTCATCAAACATATACAATAAAATAAATATAATACAACAAAGATGTAAGATCCCCTACATCAATACGAATGAGGTAGTATAGAAAATGACAGTAAATGGTACAGATACCATATTATCATGTATAATCATATTATCATATTGCAAATAATATATCAGATAAACATAATTATCATATCAATATGTTGACCCACTATGCATATGTACCAAGACCAAATCTTACTCTATGGAGCTAGCCATAATTTTAGAGAGAAAGATAGGAAGTACATGTCTGTATATCGTTAGCCTCAACTCATGTGCCAATATATCATATCATGGTGTGCAACATGGCTAATACAAGACACTCTCAACAAATCATGAAAAGAGTAGCAACTCCGTCAAGACTGTTGGTGTGTTTGCATAGGATACCACAACGCAAAGGTGCTACCAATTGGTCACATATGACTTTTCACACCCCAACGTCTCCAAGATCATTGAAGATCGTAACTACACAATTCTCACCCGCACGAAAGTGTAATTTCAATCTCTTAGGCCCATTGCCTTAACCAATTAAGCTGACACATTTTTCTATGCATGATGTATAATTCAAAAAACATACAAACAATATTCTTACAGTATTTCACATACACACACCATTTCTTGGCGGTATCACTTTCTAACATAACTAGGCCCACCACTATAGCCTGACATCAAACTGTTGTTATCTCCAATCGCGTATACATTTTATCGTATTTTTGAAATCGCATAACATTTTTCTTACGTTCACGTAAGTATTTTCCAACATTTTTGTAATCGCAAAAAATATTTTCAAACATAATATAGGCAATTTGAACTTATTTAGAATATTGTCCTACTAAAATTCTTAACATAATATTTTCTACTATTCTTTACAGAAATTTGACTTCTTTGGTTTAATTAGATATTACAACTCAAAATTTTCTAACGCGTTTCAAAACCCAAAGGGTGAGCTATACGTTAGCAAATTTCAAGTTTTAACTTTATTCCTCATTATAACTTAAATATGCTAATTAAATTTCTAAACATTAAATCTACTTTCTTTTTTTTTTTCTAAAGATTCATTAAATTGAATTCTTGTTAGTTAATTACCTAAGTCTACACTTAGGAAAATAATTTTGGATCTAAAACATTAAACTTTGGCATGTTGGCCAAAAATTCATTTATGCTTCATAAATCATATTTAATCATTCTCCATCACATAATCCTTTACAAAAACCTTTAATCCAATTTATTATCATTAAATCCTTTAATCCATGATTGAGGAAAATAATTTGAAACATTTTGTTCTCTTGGTGGTGTAAAAACCGTGAGCCTCCATAGGTTCTTTGGAACCTTCATACAAGTTTTTATCATGTGAATCACATCCTATTTAATACAATAAATCAACATGCTTCAAAATCACATAATCAAGCATATAATCAAAGCTATAAATCATACTAACAAAAAATTATCACAAACAAAGAAAGCTTTAGATCACACAAGTGAATAAATCCTTATGGATTTTTCACCACAAACAACCCACTTCCTCACCACCAACATATGGTTGATGAGGTTAATCTCCCTCTTACCTCAAAGAAGACAAAATCCTTCAAGTGGCTTCCTCCAAAGAATTTCGTGTAGCCTTCCCAAAGAAAACCTTAACAAACTTAAACCAATACAAGTCACAAACTAAGCTTGACAAAGAGAAACCATGGACCAAACATGGCTTAGAAATTCAAGAACCAAACTTTGAATCAAGAAACAAAGTTTTTACTTTTAAGAGTAGAAAACTCAAGCTAGATTTCCAAGCACAAGATGGATGAACTCGCTTAAGTTCACAACATGAAAAGTGTTTAGAATGGTGTTTAGGTTTAGGAAATGAAGTTAAATGAAATTTTGGAAACTTGGATGTTGGCTTTTGGTGTGGAGGCCGTGAGCTTCAAAATGGAGAAGAATGGAGTTCTTGGTTGTGTTTTGAGAGAAAGAGAATAGATAGGAAGCTTATGGTCTCAAAATGAGATAGAAATGAACATAAACACCCTCCCCCTAGTGATTGCCGTGAAGGTGTGTAGGAAAGGAGAGTAAAAGATTTTTGCTAACGATTATGATTATTACATGGCCTATGTCACAAATTATCATGCCTTGATCACCTAAGTTTCTATTGGTTTAGATGCAAGTGAATCACCTAATTCTATATGGTGCTTAGAGCTTCCTAACCGTGGAGCTCAATGGAGAACTAACCAAGTTTCTAATTCAATTGATTCATAACTAAATTAAGCTAACTTAGTTGGATTTCTTAGTTCCATTGCTAACTATCTAGTTACTTAAGTGTGATTCATAAAGTTCTAGAAGCTACTAGATCCTCCCAAAACCGTGAAGCTCTAATGAGAAGCAAACTAAATTTGTTCCATTTAGTTACTACATAGGCTTTATGCTAACTTAGTTTAAGTCATCTAGTTTCATCTAGTTACATATCTAACTAGTCTAGCCATTTTCGTTGACCACATTCTATTGGTTTTTAACAAGCTTCAAATATTCTAATTGGTTCATAAAACAAGTCATCAAACTTTTCTCTAAAGGCTATTATCCAATGGACAATAGTTATAGAAATTATTACCCAATGGACAGAATATACTGCTACAAGTCAGTAAGTATTTGTCCATTGTATAATAAAATATGAAATATTTTTATTTCACAGATAAATTCTAAAAATTAAAAGATCATGACACGTATGTAATTGGCTAGTTGACATGGAAAATAGTTTTGATGATAACAAACATGATGAAGATGATGGATAGTCCAAGTACCAAGAGTGAGCATTGCAACAAGAAAGCAAAGATCTCAATTATGCTCAACTCAAGAAGAAGGTACATGCTTATCTCATGAAGGTTTTGATAATAACAAAATCATGTCAAAGACCAAGTCCAAAGGAAGATTAAATGGTATAACTTATAAGACTTAGGGTCTTTTTGTAAGAAGTCTTCTGGATATCTCAAATATGTTTTCAAAGGCTAGTAATGGTAGTAGTTCAAATTTATGAAAAATAGCCAAGTTTGAGTTTTGAAAAACTAACCTTAGGTTACTCTTTTGATCATAACTTTCAAACTAATTTGAGTTTTGTTTTGACACTTATTTCATTTGAAAATAGACTCAAATATCTTTCCAATGACTGGTCATTTGCTTTAAATGGGAAAGAAATAAAGTAGTTATGACCATTTAAAGTTAGATTTCAAAATTAGAGTGGTGTATTCGAATAACCACATAGTTATTCGAATACCACAACCCAGAAAATGTTCCAGAACATGTTTTTGAGGATCTATTCGAATACCAAATGTGTTATTCAAATAAACATGACAAAAAACACATAATGACTAGTTTTCTATGCCTTTAATGTGATATTAAATGATACCCAATGACTATTTTCTCAAGAACACTATAAATACATGTTTTTGGATCATCTTTTATACACACCCAACTATCTAAAATAATTCTTTTATACTTTGATTCATATTTCATATTTTTTACTATTTCCTGTGCTTTTTTCACCAACACTTTGAGATATCCTAAGAGAGCTTCTTAGTACTTCAATTTGTAATATTTGCTCTTTGTGAGAGTTTCTCTTCATCTATTTTCTGCTTCTGTAAAAAGGGTGAGATATCCCTTGTTGTAAAGAAGGTGAAGTATCCTTCAAAGGGGGTGAGGTATCCTTCTTGTGAAAAAGGTGAAGTATCCCTGTTGTGTAAAAGTTACAAGCACCTGTTTTAAGCTTGTATTGAATAGTAAAAAATCTCGAACTGTGTTTCAAGGACTGGACGTAGGCCACAAGTGGTTGGTGGTCGAACCAGGATAAATATCGTGTCTGCTCTTCTCATCTTTATCTCTTTATGTTTCTGTAATTTATTTATCATTGCCTATCTATTAAATTGCTGCGCTTAAGGCTTTCAATTATTTTCTTCATTTTCATATCCTTTTTAACATATAACTTTGAAGAAATTTGCTTTTATAAGAGTTTGCAAAAAAGTTTTAACTACTCAATTCACCCCCTCTTGAGTACTGAAGCCACTTGGGTAACAAGTGGTATCAGAGCTAGACTCTTGTATAAAGAGCTTAGCCATTTCAAGAGTACATGGCTTCATCAAATGGTTTTTCAGAAGGAACTTCCATAAACCAACCATCCTTTTTCAATGGGGATGGTTATGCATATTGGAAGGAAAGAATGAAAATTTTCATCGAAGCTATTGATCTAGATGTGTGGGATGCTATCGGAAAATGACGCATTTATACCTATGCGAGAGATCAATTGTATAAATATTGAAAAACAAAGAAGTAAATGGTCTAAAGATGATAAAAGAAAAGTTCAAAATAACTTGGTAGTCAAAAACATCATTATCACAACTTTGGGGTATGATGAATTTTTTAGAATTTCAAATTGCAAAACTGTTAAAGAAATGTGGGATACTTTACAAGTTACCCATGAGGGTACTAGTGAAGTTAAGAGGTCAAGAATTAATTCTCTTACTCATGAATATGAATTATTTACAATGAACCAAGGAGAAAGCATTCAAGAAATGCAAAATAGGTTCACCCACATTGTAAATCATCTTGCATCATTAGGAAAGAATTTTTCTAATGAAGATTTGATTAACAAAGTGTTGAGATGTTTAAGCAGGATTTGGTAGCCTAAGGTAATAGCTATATCAGAATCAAGAGACTTATCAACAATGACGTTAGCTACCTTATTTGGCAAACTTCAAGAGCACAAATTAGAACTCAACAGGCTTGACCAAAGTAAGGAACATGATAAGAAGAAGAAGGGGATTGCACTTAAAGCCACCTCCACTATCAATAATGAAGATGAAGATGATGGAGATGACGCAGACAACATTGAGTTAAATGAAGAGAACCTCAGTCGACTAGTGAAGAAATTCAGAAGGTTTTTCAAAAAGAAAGGAACTCAAAGAAGACCGCTTTTTCCCCCAAAGAAATTTGAAAAGAAATGCTCCAAGGAAAGAAAAGCCTACATAGCATGGGATGAAAATGACATGGACTCCACTGATAGCTCAGATAGCGAGGAAGCCCATCTATGTCTTATGGCCAAAGAAGAAGAAGAAGAAGAAAGCGACAATGAGGTAAGTTCTGATTTATTGCCTTTTTATGATGAACTACAAGATGCCTTTGCAGAACTATATGATGAATCACTAAGGCTCACTAAAATAATTTTCTCATCTAAGAAAACAATTTCTTCTTTAGAAAACCAAATTCTCATTTTAAACAAAGAAATTGAAGAATTAAAAATTGAAAATGAGACATTAGGATTAATTGATGCATGCACAACTCATTCTTGACATGCTTCTACATCTTCATCTTGTTCTTCATGTCATTTGCTTGAAAAAGAAATTGAAGATTTAAGGAACACTCTTTCTAAATTCACTTTTGGAAGAGATAACTGAAATATTTTATTAGGAAAACAAAAAGTTGTTTTTCAAAAAGCTGGAATAGGTTATAACCCAGAAAAATAACAAAAAATTTATAAAAATTTCTTTGTTAATTCTAGTACTTCAAGTAGTCCTTTTATTAAATGTTTCTATTGTGAAAAGAAAGGACATAGTGCATCAATATGCAATGCAAGAAAAAACATTAACTCAAAAATTGAAACTAAAATGGTATGGGTTCCTAGGGGTACTTTATCCAAAACTAACACACAAGGACCCATGAAGATTTGGGTACCAAAAACTACAAATTGAAATGTGTTGTAGGTGTGTTTGAAGGCCAAGAGCTGACTATGGCATTTTGAAAGTGGTTGTTGCAAGCACAAGACCAGAAATAATTCCAAGCTCTCCTCCTTGTCTCTATGAAGCTTGGACTTGCATTTTTTTTTTGATATGTGTTTCCATCATCGGCTAAGTTTTTCGTCTCTCAAATATACATTTCTGGACATAATATATATATGCTTTCCTATTTAAGTTATTCGAATAGCTCTCTATGGTATTCGAATACCATTACTTTTGTACGTATAAATCTATGTTTTTTTTTTCTAATAGGTCTATTCGAATAGACCTATGGCTATTCGAATACCATACATCAGTACAACATTCTTGTGTTTTTATAAGCTGGTGAATTCGAATAACTAAGTAGTTATTCGAATAACCTGAGACATAGCAATATCAGTGTTTCTCACATGCCTCTGGAGTATTCGAATAGCTTCCAAGATATTCGAATACTTGCTCTTGCCTTGTTTATAATTCTGTGTTGGCTATTTGAATACTCTTCGAGTTATTCGAATAACTCAAGGTAGAAAGCCATGCTTACGGCCTGATCTCTATTCTGTTGCTGTCTTTTTTTTTTTTAATGCAAATATAATTAACCAAATTTGACTCTATGGATGTTATGTTGAAATACATCTTATTTCATTTGAGCCTGAATTTATGTGATTACTTTTCTGCCTTAAATAAAAATCACATGATGCACTTAAATGCATATTTCTTAGCTTGCTCTTGCCCCTTCATTTTCTTAAGATTTTTTTTCTCATATGATAAATTCTCTGTAATGCAAATGCTTAATGTAATTGGCTATTGTTTTGATAAATATATGAATGTGGTAACAATTGCAACAAGTGGTATCAAACAAGTGGTTACTTGGCCAAATTGATCAATAAAATATCTTTTGCCCTTATGAATTCATTTGCTGTTTTTGACTTATTATTTTGAATGCTTACTTACTTATGAGTTTGGCTAACCTCTATGGATCCAAAAATTAATGGATACCAAAGAAAGTACTTTGATTTTTGTTGTAGGGAGATAACTACCTCAAGCACATATTTAAATGAAAAAGTTCATTCAACTTGAGGATATGCAAATGTTAAACCTGAATATATATATCATATTGCTTTGACTTTATGCTCTATCTTGCCCCATCTTTTTGATCATGACAAAAGGGGGAGAAAAATTTGAATTCTTTGATTGAGAAAAGTCAGGGGGAGAAAAAGTAAAAATCAGGTAAGACAAAAATAGAAATTGGATTCCAAAAGTAAGGGGGAGCTGCTGCGCACATCTCTGATATAAATCACCTCTTACGAAAAAGAGGGGGAGTAAGTTTCTCAAATTAACTTTGTGAATACCAATTTATCTGAACTAATTCTTTTCTCAAATGTTAGTTTGTCATCATCAAAAAGGGGGAGAATGTAATTGGCTAGCTGACATGGAAAATAGTTTTGATGATAACAAACATGATGAAGATGATGGATAGTCCAAGTACCAAGAGTGAGCATTGCAACAAGAAAGCAAAGATCTCAATTATGCTCAACTCAAGGAGAAGGTGCATGCTTATCTCATGAAGGTTTTGATAACAACAAAATCATGTCAAAGACCAAGTCCAAAGGAAGATTAAATGATATAACTTATAGGACTTAGGGTCTATTTGTAAGAAGTCTTCTGGATATCTCAAATATATTTTCAAATATTTAAAAATAATTTTCACATGCTAAAATACCCAACAAACAAGTTTTGAAAGGTTAGTTATGGTGGTAGTTCAAATTTATGAAAAATAGCCAAATTTGAGTTTTGAAAAACTGACCTTTGGTTACTCTTTTGATCATAACTTTCAAAATAATTTGAGTTTTGTTTTGAAATTATTTCATTTGAAAATAGACTCAAATATCTTTCCAATGACTAGTCATTTGCTTTAAACGGATAAGAAATGAAGAAGTTATGACCATTTAAAGTTAGATTTCAAAATTAGAGTGGCGTATTCGAATAACCACATAGTTATTCGAATACCACACCCCAAAAAACATTCCAAAACGTGTTTTTAAAGATCTATTTGAATACCTAAAGGGTTATTTGAATACCACAACCCAGAAAATGTTCCAGAACATGTTTTTGAGGATATATTCGAATACCAAATGTGTTATCCGAATAAACACGACAAAAAACACACAACGACTAGTTTTCTATGCATTTAATGCGATATTAAATGATACCCAATGGCTATTTTCTCAACAACACTATAAATACATGTTTTTGGGTCATCTTTTATACACACCCAACTATCTAAAATAATTCTTTCATACTTTGATTCGTATTTCATATTTTTTACTATTTCCTATGCTCTTTTCGCCAAAACTTTGAGATATCCTAAGAGAGCTTCTTAGTGCTTCAATTTGTAATATTTGCTCTTTGTGAGAGTTTCTCTTCATCTATTTTCTGCTTCTGTAAAAAGGGTGAGGTATCCCTTGTTGTAAAGAAGGTGAGATATCCTTCAAAGGGTGTAAGGTATCCCTCTTGTGAAAAGGGTGAGGTATCCCTGTTGTGTAAAAGTTGTAAGCACCTGTTTTATGCTTGTGTTGAATAGTAAAAAATCTCGAACTGTGTTTCAAGGACTGGACGTAGGCCACAAGTGGTTGGTGGTCGAACTAGGATAAATATCGTGCCTGCTCTTCTCATCTTTATCTCTTTATGTTTCTATAATTTATTTGTCATTGTCTATTTGTTAAATTACTGTGCTTAAGACTTTCAATTATTTTCTTCATTTTCATATCCTTTTTAACATATAGCTTCGAAGAAATTTGCTTTTATAAGAGTTTGCAAAAAAATTTTAATTACTCAATTCACCCCCCTTCTTGAGTACTGAAGCCACTTGGGTAATAATGTATCTCTCAGATTCGGTTTTAGTAAGATCCTCTGGCTCCAAATAAATCAGTAAAAAATTTTCCCAACCTGAAAATTATTATTTTTCTGACTCAGAGTAATTCACCCACAACGATCAAAAACTGTCACAGAACAGTCAAAATAAATTACAGCACATAGAAATCATAAAACAATACAATTCAGTCATTACTGTAAAATAACAAATTTTGGGGTGTTACACACTTGGTTTCATCCATCCTTCTTTTGATTCCACAGACAATAACTCAGTTGACGACTTTGACTTGTCCATTTGTCTTGAGATTCTCAACAGAACTGCAATAATATTTGATTTTTAGCTCGGCAAGCAGCTTTTTGAAACCCTTATCCTTGAATTGGGTTCCGTTGTCCATCATAATGGACTCCGGAACCCCGAACCTGGTGATGATGTGGCGTTAAGTAAACTTTTGGACCCGAGCAGAGGTGATCATGACTAAGGGTTCTTCCTCAATCTGTAACACCCTCAATAACATGTTAGGCTTGTAAATGGTCATAGAGATAGCCTAATACTTGCTTAACATGCCAATTCAATTTTGTGACAAACTGAGTCAGTTTAGGCACTTTGCTACCACACAGAAGTTGCAAAGTAGCTTAAAATGATTCAAATAGTAGCATAAATTGCTAAGTTGAGGAAGACATGTATGAATAACTTGTTTCTAAGTCACAAATGAGTTAAATAAGGTACAATTAAAATTTGAGAATAATTGGAGTTAGTTTGGTATTTTTAAGTATACTAGTTATGTTTTTAATGCTAGATTAACCCCCGGCAGATATGAAAAAATATAATAAAGGTGAAACATGATTTTTAATGAATCTTAGGATTTATTTCAAGTCTGTTGGAAGTTAGAAAACTTGATTTAGTAAGATCTAAGTGTTCTTAACAGATTAAGAAGTTGCAGCAAAATATCAAAATGACAAGTATTTCATTGTCTCTATATCTCATATTTCTCTCCTATTCCATGGCTAAGAGCAACAGAAAACAGAAAAGAAAGAAAGAAAAGACAAAAAGAAAAGAAGAAGGACCCAAGGGAGATCAAGAACAAGATCAAGAAACTCCAAGATTGGTCATCACCACAAGGTAGGGGATTTCTATTCATTTTCCCTTTTTGATTCTCTTGAAAGGGGGTTAGGGTTTATGAATGGAAAGATGAATTTGAAGAGTCAAATCCTAGTTTCTAGATTGATTCTTGATTCCAAGAATTGAGTTAGGATAGTTTTAGCTTAATAAGACCAAGTTAGCCATTTATGGCTTAAGATAAATCTTTTGAGCTTATTAAAGGAGCTTGGAACAAGAGTTTGAATTAATGTGATTTTGGACCTAAATCTATGCCTAAGTGAATCAATAGGTTGTAAAAGAGTTACAACAAATTTAGAGGCCTAGATTGGCATTAGAAATCACATAGAAAGTGATATTAAATGATTGGAAGTGATAATTGTTCCAAAGGAACCATTCTCAGATTCTGCAGAATCCAGTGAGTAGTCAGTGGTAGTTATTGTATAACTTGAGCTACAAACATCTTATTGACCTAATTATAGTGGCATTAGAAAGCTAAGACATAAGGCTTCATGTGGTAAAAATTTCAAAATTTGCCAGCAAGCCCATTAGTACCAGTTTCTATTTGAATCCGAGGCAGATTCTATAGAAAATGCATTCTGGCAACCTATAAACCAGAATGTATAATTTCTTGCTCTGATGTCGTATTGACATGAAACTAGTGCCATTTTGAAGCTAAAATGTAAGGATTATTTCCTGTAAAATTTCAGAATTTTATCATTTTTAGTTTGTTCCCAGTTTCAGTTTAAAGTCAAGACAGAATCGGGTAAATCAGAGAATGCCCTGTTTTGGCCTCTGCAAAATGTCGCATAACTTTGGTTACACTTAGCCAAATGAAGCAAGGTTTATGGCATTGGAAAGATATGAGAGGAATCTATATGCTTATAAAATTTCAAAATTTCTGAAGTTATGATGCACATTTGGTGCAATCTTGAAAATCAACCTTTTTAGGCAAGATTTGAGGTGTTTTGGGTATGGTTTGAGCCCTATGAACACTAGTAACTCTTTTAATAGTTAGAGTTGAGCGTCATAGGGCCTATTTAGCAATAGTTGAGTGCAATAGGGCCTAGTTGGCAATAGTTGAGTGTCATAGGGCCTAGTTGGAAAGAGTTGAGTGTCATAGGGCCTAGTTAACAATAGTTGAGTGCCATAGGGCCTAGTTGGCAGGAGTTGAGCACCATAGGGCCTAGTTGGCAATAGTTGAGAGTGACATAGGGCCTAGTTGGCAAGAGTTGGGCGCAATAGGGCCTAGTTGTCAATAGTTGAGCACCATAGGGCCTAGTTGGCAATAGTTGAGCGTCATAGGGCCTAGTTGGCAATAGTTGAGCATCATAGGGCCTAGTTGTAAATAGTTGAGCGACATAGGGCCTAGTTGGCAAGAGTTGAGTGCTATAGGACCTAGCTGGCAAAAGTTGAGCGCCATAGGGCCTAGTTGGCAATAGTTGAGAGCGACATAGGGCCTAGTTGGCAAGAATTGAGGGCCATAGGGCCTAGTTATCAATAGTTGAGTGACATAGGGCCTAGTTGGCAAGAGTTGAGGGCCATAGGGCCTAGTTGTCAATAGTTGAGCTCCACAGAGCCTAGTTGGAATGAGTTGAGCGCCATAGGGCCTAGTTGTCAATAGTTGAGTGACATAGGGCCTAGTTGGCAAGAGTTGAGCGACATAGGACCTAGTTGGTAAGAGTTGAGCGCCACAAGGCCTAGTTGACAAGAGTTGAGTGTTATAGGACCTAGATGGCAAGAGTTGAGTGCCATAGGACCTAGTTGGCAAGAGTTGAGATTGATCTATAGTTTGACACAATTCCTAACTAAGGGAGCGAGAAAAGCACTTTGCTAAAGGTGGAGTTGTAATCAATTATGTCCTAAGCTAGGCGGTGGCTGAGCATGTCCTATTCTAGGCTGTGGACTAGTTATGTCCTAAGCTAGGCGGTAGATGAGCATGTCCTATGCTAGGTTGTGGACTAGTTATGTCCTAAGCTAGGTGGTAGATGAGCATGTCCTATGCTAGGCAGTGGAGTAGTTATATCCTATGCTAGGCTAAGGATGAGATATCCTATGCCAGGCGAAGGATGAGCTTCTAGTTTGATATTGTGGAAGTAGTACATGGAACAATCCATTCATCATCAGATATAATGTTATGGAATTAGTAAATGGAATAGTCCACTCATCATCAGACAATTTAAGGGTTATTTAGCCTATTTTACTCATATAAATATAAGGAAATATAGTTCCTGAGAATATTTAAGTTATAAGTATGAGTTTAATATTGGATTATGAAGTAGCTAGATGAATATTCACATAGAGCTTCAATGTGAATGTTCTAATGCTAGTAGTATTATTCATTGTGAATTGATATTTGCTCAGTACTTATATCATATTGATGAATGACTAGATCATAGAAGTTAGTATAGTATGCCCACTTTAATGAGTAAAGTTAAGGCATGAGGAGACTTTTGATATTTTACATTTGTGTAGACATTTGTTTAATATCGATAGTATGTTCAATTTCAGATTTCATTCATTCAGTACAAATGTTTAAATGCTTATATTAGTTACTCATACTGAGAATTATTATTTCTCACCCCGCTTTGTTTCCATGTAAATCCAGGTTAAGGCCCTACAAGAGGGTAAGAAGATGAAGATAACAGAAGAACTAGAAGAGTTTAGTTTATGTTTTTAGTTCAAAGCTTATGTAATTATTTATATTTGCTTTGAGAGTGTAAAAGTTGTATATTTGTGCATGACTTTTAGATATGGCTCTCCATAATGATTTGTTTAAATATTATAGATTAGTTGATATTTAGTTAGAAGTAGCAGAACTTACACTGTTTATCTAGGTATATGTCAGATATACTAGGGTACAAATATTAGGTTGTTACATAATCCATTTTGTGAAGTAGTGCATGCCACAACCAAGTACTTCAGTTATCTAGGTGCTTAAAGGAACGGACCCAGGATATCGATATCTTATCTATAGAATGGCCAAGGTACAAACATCGTGGATAGTTCCTCTGGGGGAGCTTGATAATGGTCCGAGTGACGCTGACATTTGTCACAAACCCAGATATGTGCAAGGGAGTCAGCTTCCATTGTTGGCCAATAGTATCTGTCCTTGAGTTCCTTCAGAGCTAAGGCTTTACCTCTTAAGTGGTGTCCGCAGCTTCCCTCGTAAACCTCAGCCAGTATATATTCTATTTCTTTTGGTGTTAGGCATTTAAGGAAAGGTGAAGAAAACCCATTTCGGTATAACTGCCCATCGTATATGGTGTACCTAACCATAGTCTTGACTAGTTTAGAGGTTTCCTTTGGATCAGAGGGCTTGGTTTTGGACTGTAGATACTCCATGATTAGGGTTATCCAAGTATGCCTTCCTTCTTCCACCAGGAAAATAACTGCATCCGTGATGGAGTGTTGCGAGAGGGTCTCTTGGATCACAAAACGGTTATTGCCTAGGATTTTGGTGTTGTCTAGTTTAGATAGGAGGTCAGTTCTGAAGTTATGCTCTTTGGGTATGTGCTCTATCTTGACATCCTGGAAGCTTTGAAGGAGTTCTTGTACCTTAGATAAGTATCTCTGAAGAAGAGGTTCCTTGGCCTAATAGTCTTCCTGGATCTGGGAGGTCACAAGTTGGGAGTCATTGCAAAGTGTAATCTTAGCTGCTTCTATGTCCTTGGCCATTACTAGTCCAGTGATACATGCTTCATACTATGCCTGGTTGTTTGATGTCAAGAACTCAAACTTCAGGGAGTTTTCCATTGTCCCTCCTTCAAAATTTTCTAAAATCACCTTGGCACTACTTCCCTTGGGGTTTGAGGAACCATCAAAGAATATGGTCCAAGAAATTTCATCAAAGAATATTATGGATTAGTTGATATTTAGTTAGAAGTAGCAGAACTTACACTGTTTATCTAGGTATATGTCAGATATACTAGGGTACAAATATTAGGCTGTTACATAATCCATTTTGTGAAGTAGTGCATGCCACAACCAAGTACTTCAGTTATCTAGGTGCTTAAAGGAACGGACCCAGGATATCGATATCTTATCTATAGAATGGCCAAGGTACAAACATCGTGGATAGTTCCTCTGGGGGAGCTTGATAATGGTCCGAGTGACGCTGACATTTGTCACAAACCCAGATATGTGCAAGGGAGTCAGCTTCCATTGTTGGCCAATAGTATCTGGCCTTGAGTTCCTTCAGAGTTAAGGCTTTACCTCTTAAGTGGTGTCCGCAGCTTCCCTCGTGAACCTCAGCCAGTATATATTCTATTTCTTTTGGTGTTAGGCATTTAAGGAAAGGTGAAGAAAACCCATTTCGGTATAACTGCCCATCGTATATGGTGTACCTAACCATAGTCTTGACTAGTTTAGAGGTTTCCTTTGGATCAGAGGGCTTGGTTTTGGACTGTAGATACTCCATGATTAGGGTTATCCAAGTATGCCTTCCTTTTTCCACCAGGAAAATAACTGCATCCGTGATGGAGTGTTGCGAGAGGGTCTCTTGGATCACAAAACGGTTATTGCCTAGGATTTTGGTGTTGTCTAGTTTAGATAGGAGGTCAGTTCTGAAGTTATGCTCTTTGGGTATGTGCTCTATCTTGACATCCTGGAAGCTTTGAAGGAGTTCTTGTACCTTAGATAAGTATCTCTGAAGAAGAGGTTCCTTGGCCTAATAGTCATCCTGGATCTGGGAGGTCACAAGTTGGGAGTCATTGCAAAGTGTAATCTTAGCTGCTTCTATGTCCTTGGCCATTACTAGTCCAGTGATACATGCTTCATACTATGCCTGGTTGTTTGATGTCAAGAACTCAAACTTCAGGGAGTTTTCCATTGTCCCTCCTTCAAAATTTTCTAAAATCACCCCGGCACTACTTCCCTTGGGGTTTGAGGAACCATCAAAGAATATGGTCCAAGAAATTTCATCGGGATCACTGGGGTCTGATGTTAGTTCTGCTAGAAAATCAGAGAATGCTTGAGCCTTTATTGCAAGTTGAGGCTTATATGCGATTCCGAACTCAAAAAGCTCAATAAACCAAGTAATCATTCTTCCTGCCAAATCTGGCTTATGCAACACTTGGCGATTGGGCTGGTCTGTCCTCACCACCACGATGATATTGAAAGTATTGCCTGAGTCTCATGGTCTTATTAAGAAATGCAAATGTGACTTTTTCAATCTTTTGGTATCATAGTCTGACCCTTGTAAAACCTTGCTTACAAAGTAGACCAACTTCTGTCCCTCTGTTATCTCTCGGATTAACACTGAGCTTATAGCCTCTTTGTGAATCGAAAGGTACAAGTATAGTGTCTCATCGGGTTCCAGTTTGGTCAGTATGGGGGGAGAGGACAAAAGATTTTTCAATGAGGAAAAGATATCCTTACACTCCTGGGTCCACTCAAAATTCTTCCCCTTTTTGAGCAATCTAAATAAGGGGAGGGATTTGCGAGCAGCTTTGGAAAGGAAATGTGTGAAAGTGATAGTTTAGCTAGTTAGCTGCTGCACTTCTTTAATACTCTGAGGGTCACATATGTTGAGCATCACTGGGCATTTATCTGTATTAGCCTCAATTCTACTGTGAGACAACATGAAGCCCAAAAACTTACCTGGGTGGACCCCGAAGGCGAACTTCTCTGGTTTAAGTCTCATGTTATACTTCTGGAGTTATGTAAACAATTCTTCGAGGTCTGTAATATGTGATCTGCCTTATGGGGTCTTCACTATCATGTCATCAATATAAACATCCAAAATTCTTTGGTAGGTAGCTTCTGTATTTTTCAAATCAAAGGGCATAACCCTGTAGCTGTAGCTTGCCTTGTTAGTGATGAAAGCAGTCTTGTCTTCGTCTTCAGGGTACATTGGGAAGTACCTGGAGTTTACATCTATGGATGACAGCAAACGAAATCCTGTGGAGCTGTCCACCAGCTTATTTACATTGGGAAGTGGGTATTGATCTTTAGGGAAGACTTTGTTTAAGTCTGTATAGTCTATGCACATTCTCCACTGCCCATTTGACTTCTTCACAAAGATCACATTGGATAGCCATGTGGTATAAGGTACTTCCCTAATGAAGCCACCACTGAGAAACTCTTTTGCATGTTCTTCAATAACTTGCTGTCTTTTTGGGCTAACTTTTCTTTTCTTCTGGGAGATTGGCCTCGCATCTTCCCTGATAGACAAGTGATGGCAGATGAAGGCGGGGTTAAGCTCAGACATGTTTGATGATGTCTAGGCGAAGAGGTCTTTATTTTTATGTAAGAGCTCAATCTGTTGGCGCCTCTGTTCTTCTTCCAAGTTCACTCCAATCTTGGTGACTTGATCCAACTTGGCACCAAGTTGGAGGGGTTATAGTTTGCCTTCGGCTGAGGTCTAGTACCTCAAATCTCTTCTTATACATCTAGCTCGATCATAAGGATGTTGACCTGATCCAAAATCATGCTAAATGTGCCAGCCTTTGCTTTCTTGGGGACCCTGCAAATTCTAAGGCTCTCGTTATAGCATTTCTGGGCCATAATTTAGTCGCTCTTTACTGTGACAACCTTACCACTCTTACTGTGAGACTTCATGACCAGGTGGGCAGTGGATACCATGGCGCTAAGGGCATTTAAGGCAAGGCATCCCAATATGATGTTGTAGGCCGAGGGGTAGTCCATGATCGGAAACCTGACTTTGATGGTCTTAAAAAGTTTAGGGGACACTAGAGTCAAATGGGTCTCAAAGTATCCTACTGGGGTGATCTTCTCACTAGTGAACCCTCTAAGTTCTCTATCATAGGGAGTTAGCTCTGTATGTAGAAGTACTAGCTCTGGTAAAGGTCCATGAACATAATGTCTCCCGAACTTCTTTGGTCAACGAAGATGCGTCAGACTTCACATTGGAAATTATTCCCGAGATAACAAGTGGGTCATCAAGATCTGGGATAATTCCACCGTAGTCCTCATCAGAAAAAGTGATGGGAGGCGTTTTCTATTCTCTGTCCATAGTTTAGGCTCGGAGTGGGAGACGCTCAACACTGCCATCCTGAGGGCTTTCTTCCAAGCACCATTGGACGAGCCACCACCAACGAATCCACCTGTAATAGTGTTAATGGTTCTATTGAGTTAGGCATGGTGATTGTCATTATCATCAGATGGATCGTCCCTGTTCCTATCCTATCGGTCATTTGTATCACGGTGAGGTGGACTCCAAGATCTTCTCCCGAGGCTCTGGGTCCTCCTTCTTTCGCTTGGAGATAGGTTTCATTGAGGGTTGCACCTCCTTTCTCTCTGCCTTCCGTGGCGTTCATTGATACGCGTTAAATATACTAAGAGCAAGTGCACTCTATTGTAAAGTAATATAAGACTTAAGTCCTAGTTATCGATCCCACGAGGAATAAAAAGTAATTATTAAATTCTCTAAACTCTTAGTTATTTAGACAATCTTAAGTGTAAAAGAAACCAAAATAAAATCAAACAACAAATAAAAAAGAAAGATGGATATTCAAACAATATAGAGATAAATCAATTAGAGGGAAACTAAGGTGTAAGGTTCACCTAAATCCAATTAACCAGATTTTCATTCATTTATAATGCAAGGTAATTCTTTTGCCAATATTCTCTTAATTACTATTGAATCCCAATGGTCATAGACAAATAATATTTTATTCCTAAATTATTCACCTATTTGGTCTTTTAGTTGAATTAACTAGGAATGCATTAAGCTTCAATTCAAGAGATGAACTAACATAATCGTCAATTTCATTGATAGAATAAATTGATATTTGGTCATTCACCAATCTAATCCTAGGTTTATGATATAGGTCCACTCATTGGATGTGGATGGTCACTGGTCAAATAATGAATTAAAACATGTAAAAGTTGATCAAGTTCTGACAAGAATTCAAATAATATAATAAACCTAAAAGAAATTTCCTTAATAAAATTTGAATTCAAAACCAATCAATTAGGAAAATAAGATCCCTCATAGCCCTAGTTATGAGATTAGTTACTCATGTTCAATAACAAACCTATATCATAATATAAATCTATGGATAGAAAAACCTGAAGAAAGGAAAAAAACTAGAAGGAAGATAAACTAAAACCCCTTTTATGGAGATTGTGGTCTTCACCCCTTCAAGGATGTTGTCCTCTCTTTGTAGTCATCCTCCAAGGATTCGTGTCAATTCTATCTTTTGATCTGTCTCTCAAAGTTTATTGTCACAAAAATTGTGTCTCAGGTTTAGGGATTTGTTTCTATTTTATAATATTTAGGGCAAAAATTACCATTTTTACGCACAAGAGACCTCACATGGCCGTGTCTAAGCTCGACACGGTCGTGTGAGCTTAAAAACTAGTGTAACTTAAATGTAAAAAGGAGACACAATTGTGTATAGCTTAGAAACGGTCGTGTCTCCATACTAGAGACATTTTCCAAGTTAGACACGACCATTTCTAACTTTAGATGTTAAAATTCTTATCAAAACGTCACCTTTTGGATAAGTGGTCTTCATGAAAGTTGAAGGGTTTTGTATCAGCTTTCTAATGTCACTGGTTTCAGCACATTATGACTCATACAACCAAAGATACAACGCAATCTTTGCAAACTACTCAGGTGCTAGTGACAGAACCTCTGTTCTGACTTCCAAGCCCAATATGACCCACTAGACATCTGATTCAACTCTGGATATCAAAGTTGTAAAGTTTCATCTCAGATTTCCTACAAGGTAACATTCATAATTGTTCAATGTCTATAACTTAAGTTATACCCGAAATATGAAACAATGTAAAATTACCACAATACTGAAAAATACAACTAAGCCCAATTTGAACCCAAACTTATAAATGGTGGCCAAAATCAATCAATTAAGTGATAAACTCATATTTTATAGTCTCAAATTGGATAAATTATGGTGATTTGCTTATATTTATTGGTGAATTTTTTATGGATGCCTATCATTGTCTTCGTTTTTGCATATTGAAAGAGGTTTATCACATTTGGAGTGAAAGTAGATGAAGACATCACGATTTTAGAGCAAAAGAGGATCTTTTTGGCCCTATGAGCAATTGAGGAGTTAAACAAGGCCGTGTGAGCGATTGATGAGTTTGACATGACTTTGTCTAAGTTAGAAAACACTTCTGTGTGGGAGACACAGCCGTGTTTCTTGGTCACACGGCCATGTTTCACTTACATTGCAGTTATATTATTTTTATGGCACACAACCATGTCGTGTACTCACACGGCTGTGTGAGGCTTCTTGGCAAGAATAATAGGCAGTTTTACCCCCAAACTATTATAAATGGAGCAAATCCCTAAATGTAAATAGAGATAGACCTTTTTAGACACTTTTGCGATAGTAGACTTTGAGAGGCAAAGGGGAGTTTTTGTTTTCCTTGACCAAAGATTGGAGGCTAGGGTTTTGAAGACAAGTGCAAGAGTAATTAAAGTTTAACCAATGAAGACATCTTCTCTTTCTTCATCTTCTTCATATACTCTTAAGATAAAATCATAGTTGTCTCTTCAACTTTTGTTCTTGTTTGTGCTACATTAGCCATGAGTGGCTAAATTCCTCTTTCTAGGATTAGGATGCAACTCTCTATTTTTCTATGTTGAATTGTTAATTTGATTCTTTGTTAATGGAAAATTATTATTCTTGATTCATTCTTAGTATGCTTAATGCTTGTGGTATGTCGTTGGCCATATTTACATGATCTTAGGTTTTAGGTGAAGGATCGAAAGATGAAACCTAATTGCTAAATAATCTAAGAATTAAACTTAAGAATTGAGACCTAGACATAGACTTAAATCCTTCGAGGAACAAGTGATTGTCATAAAACTTAATGGGTTGGAACTTGGATTAATTGCCATGAGAATGGGATTGATGGAGTTTTAGCACATTTTCAGTGCCAAGAAATTGGGTCTTTAAATAATTTAGGACAAACCGCCTTCAAGAACATAATTGAACATTAGCAAAGATAGTGTAATTGGCTAGCTGCCATTGATAGTTGTTTTGATGATAATAAACATGATGAAGATGATGATGAGAAGACCAAGTCCAAGATCTTCAAGATTAGCTTTAGGACTTAGGATCTCTTACATACAGAGCTATTAAATAGATATCTCATTAGTTAAATTTAAAAGATCTAAAAATCTATTCCTTAAATCAAACTAAGGTTTCAAAATGGTTTTGAAAAATCAAAGGTTTTAGAGATTGGAAATGGTTTTCAAAGTAATTACAAATAGCTTTTTAACTATTTTTTAACTGAGGTATTCGAATACACCTCCACGGTATTCGAATAACCTATATCTTTTACATACGTTTCTGTTTTCCAAAACAGAGGTATTCAAATACCCTTCATGGCATTCGAATACAGTGCTTCTTAAAAACTTGTTTTAAGTGACAGGTATTTGAATAACCCTTGTGGTATTCGAATAACCTGATTTTAGAAAAATACCTTTTAAACTGAGGTATTCGAATACCCTTAACTGGTATTCGAATAACCCACGAGACTCTGTTTCAAAATTTGAAATTCTACGAGATTTTCTCAGCATTTATTATCAGAATAAATGCCCCCAATGGCCATTCCTCATACGAGGCTCTATAAATAGAGGCCTGAGTCACCTCTGATCAACCTCCGAACATTCTGATTAATCTTTGCTTGGTTGAAAATGAGTTTTATACTATTCTCTCTCTTTTTCTGTGCTCTTAATATTAAATCTTTGAGATATCTGTGAGACAGCTTCTTAGTGTTTCAATTTGTAATATTTGCTCTTTGTGAGAGTTTCTCTTCGTCTATATTCTAGTTCTTTGTAAAAAGGTGAGGTATCCCTTAGTGAAATTGTGAGGGTGAGGTATCCCTCAGTAAAAGGGTGAGGTATCCCTTGTTGTAAAGAAGGTGAGGTATCCCTTTAGTAAATTAGGTGAGGTATCCCTGTTGTGTAAAAGTTGCAAGCACCTGTTTTAAGCTTGTGTTGAATAGTGAAAAATCTCGAACTGTGTTTCGAGGACTGGACGTAGGCCACAAGTGGTTGGTGGTCGAACTAGGATAAATATCGTGTCTACTCTTCTCTTCTTTATCTCTTTATTTTCAACAATTCATTTATTATTGCTTAATTGTTTATTTACTGTTCTTAAGGCATTTCATCATCTTTATATATTCATTATATTGCTTCAAGAAATTTATGTTAAAAAGGGTTTGAGAAAAAGTTTTAATTACTCAATTCACCCCCCTCTTGAGTACTGAAGCCACTTGGGTAACAAGTGGTATCAAAGCTAGACTCTTGTATAAAGAGCTTAGCCGCTTCAAGAGTACATAGCTTCATCAAATGGTTTTTCATAAGGTTCCTCCATAAACCGACCACCCTTTTTCAATGGGGATGGTTATGCATATTGGAAGGAAAGAATAAAAATTTTTATCGAAGCTATTGATCTAGATGTGTGGGATGCTGTCGAAAATGGCGCATTTATACCTATGCAAGAGATCAATGGTATAAAGATTGAAAAACAAAGAAGTGAATGGTCTAAAGATGATAAAAGAAAAGTTCAAAATAACTTGGTAGCCAAAAACATTATTACCACAGCTTTGGGGCATGATGAATTTTTTAGAATTTCAAATTGCAAAACTGCTAAAGAAATATGGGATACTTTACAAGTTACCCATGAGGGTACTAGTGAAGTTAAGAGATCGAAAATCAATTCTCTTACTCGTGAATATAAATTATTTACAATGAACCAAGGAGAAAGCATTCAAGAAATGCAAAAGAGGTCCACCCACATTGTAAATCATCTTGCATCTTTAGGAAAGAATTTTTCTAACGAAGATTTAATTAACAAAGTGTTGAGATGTTTGAGTAGGATTTGGTAACCTAAGGTAACAACTATATCATAATCAAGAGACTTATCAACAATGACGTTAGCTACCTTATTTGGAAAACTTCAAGAGCACGAATTAGAACTCAACAGGCTTGACCAAAGTGAGGAACACGATAAGAAGAAGAAAGGGATCGCACTTAAAGCCACCACCTCCACTATCAATAATGAAGATGAAGATAATGGAGATGACGTGGACAATGTTGAGCTAAATGAACAAAATCTCAATCTTCTGGTAAGAAAATTTGGTAAATTTCTCAGGAAAAAGGGAACTCAAAGAAGACTGTCTTTTCCCCCAAAGAAATTTGAAAAGAAACCCTCCAAAGAAAGAAGAGCATACATAGCATGGGATGACAATGACATGGACTCAACTGACAGTTCAGATAGCGAAGAAGCCCATCTATGTCTTATGGCCAAAGGAGAAGAAGAAGAAAGTAACAACGAGGTAAGTTCAAATTTATTGCCTTCTTATGATGAACTACAAGATGCCTTTGAAGAATTACATGACGAATCAATAAGGCTCACAAAATTAATCTCTTCTTCTAAGAAAACAATTTGTTCTCTGGAAAATCGAATTCTTATTTTAAATAAAGAAATTGAAGAATTAAAAATTAAAAATAAAACTTTGGGAATTATTGATGTATGCACATCTCATTCTTCACATGCTTCTACTTCTTCATCTTGTTCTTCATGTCATATACTCGAAAAAGAAATTGAAGACTTAAAGAACACCCTTGCAAAATTCACCTGTGGAAGAGATAATTTAAATATCATGTTAGAAAAACAAAGGGTTGTTTTTAAAAAAGCTGGAATTGGTTATAACCCGAAAAATCAGCACAAATCTTATAAAAATTTCTTTGTTTATTCAAGTACTTCTAGTAGCCCATTTATTAAATGTTTCTATTGTGGGAAGAAGGGTCATATTGCATCAACATGCAATGCAAGGAAAAACATTAATACAAAAAGTGGAACTAAAATGGTATGGGTTTCCAAGGGTATTATACCCAAAATTGACATTCAAGGACCCAAGAAAATTTGGGTACCAAAAGCCAAAACTTGAAATGTGTTGTAGGTGTGCTTAAAGATCAAGAGCTGACTTTGACATTTTGAAAGTGGTTGCTGCAAGTACAAGACTAGAAATAATTCCAAGCTGTCCTTTTTATCTCTATGAGGCTTGGACTTGCAATTTTTTTTTGGATAAGTATTTCCATCATCGGGTAAGTTTTCCTTTCTCATTTTGCATCTGTACGTGAAAATCTATATTTTTCTGATAGATTTATTTGAATACCATCATAAGGTATTCAAATATCATACATCAGTACAACAATATTATGTTTCTATAAGTTGGTGTATTCGAATAACTCAACAGGTATTTGAATAACCAGAGACTTATCATATCAGTGTTTCTCACATGCCTCTGGAGTATTCGAATAACTTACAAGGTATTCGAATACTTGCACCTGCCTTGTCTTCTTTTCTGTGGTGGGTATTCGAATACAGTAAGAGGTATTCGAATAACCCATGGCTGAAAGCCAAATTTGTGACCCAATCTCTGTTCTGTTTCTATTTTTTTTTTTTTGCAAATACAAATATACTTGGCCAAATTTTTGATTCTATGAATGACATGCTTTTGATCTTATTTCTTTTGAGCCTATATTTTATGCCTTAAATTAAATCATATGATGCCCTTAATTGCATATTTCTTGGCTTTGCCCCTTTATTTCTCAAGATTTTTTTTATATGTTAAATTCCTTGTAATGCAAATGCTTAGTGTAATTGGCTACTGTTTTGATAAATATATGAATGTGGTAACAAGTGCAACAAGTTGTATCAAACAAGTGGTTATTTGGCCAAATTAATAAATAAAATATCTTTTGACTTATTATTTTGAATGCTTACTTGTTTATGAGTTTGACTAACCTCTATGGATCCAAAAATTAATAGATACCAAAGAAAGTACTTTGAATTGTTTTGTAGGGTTATAACTATTGGTTGTGGACGGTATGGACGGTGTGGATGGTGTGGACGGTGGAATTTTATTCTTTGTATTCATGTATCCTATGTATTTACTCTCCTAAGTCTTAGCATAGTTAATTAATACTCTAGGAATCAGCTTTCTCTATTTATTAGGATTCTGATTGTTGTACATTTTTTTCTTCTATTTAAACCCATTGTACCTACTCTGGTTGTATAATAATAAAAAATCAATATTTCACAATAACTACCTTAAGCAAACTCTTGAATGAAATATATTATTCAACTTGAGGGAAATGAATGAAGAGGACATGAGGAGACTTTCTTCAAGTACATTGAAATGGAATACTCAATGGAAGAAAACTCAAGACTATCTTAAATGACTAAATATTTTTCTTACATGAGTAGTATGCTTAGCATTGACAAAGTGCCAAATTGGATTTTTTTTTTGTTTTGTCATTGCATATAGGGTAGATAATGTTAGTTCTATATAATGCTTTGATCCCTATAGCATATTTCATCAAGGTAAAATGTTTAATATCTATGTTTCTCTTGATATATGACAGTATTATAAGAAATTGACAACAAGTGGTAAATGTTTTATATTTGATAACAAGTGGTAAATGTCATGATTCTCTTGGTAAATGTAAATGAATGTTTTGATGACTATACAATACAATTGGTTGATCTATGAATGAATATATCTTTGCTCATGTGCTGAATATTGTGCCTATCTTGCTAAATTTATAAAATTATACTCTGTTGCCATTCTGGTATGCTATGAATGAATATATTTTGTTAGAATGGAATATACTCTGTTTAGCTTTATGCTTTATTTTGTCCCATTTTTTTGATCATGACAAAAGGGGGAGAAAAAGCTTGAATTCTTTGTTTGAGAAAAGTCAGGGGAAGAAAAAGTAAAAGTTCGGTATGACAAAAATGGAAATTGGATTCCAAAAGTAAGGAGGAGCCGTTGTGCACATCTCTGATATAAATCACCTCTTATGAAAAAGAGGGAGAGTAAGTATCTCTAAACAACTTTGTGAATTTCAATTTATATGAACTAACATTTTTCTCAAATGTTAGTTTGTCATCATCAAAAAGAGGGAGAATATAATTGGCTAGCTGCCATTGATAGTTGTTTTGATGATAACAAATATGATGAAGATGATGATGAGAAGACTAAGTCCAAGATCTTCAAGATTAGCTTTAGGACTTAGGATCTCTTATGTACGGAGCTGTTAAATAGATATCTCATTAGTTAAATTTAAAAGATCTAAAAATCTGTTCCTTAAATCAAACTGAGGTTTCAAAATGGTTTTGAAAGATCAAAGGTTTTAGAAATTGGAAATGGTTTTCAAAGCAATTACAAATGGCTTTTTAACTATTTTTTAACTGAGGTATTCGAATACACCTCCATGGTATTCGAATAACTTGCATCCTTTACATACGTTTCTATTTTTCAAAACAGAGGTATTCGAATACCCTTCATGGCATTCGAATATAATGCTTCTTAAAAACTTGTTTTAAGTGACAGGTATTCGACTAACCCTTGTGGTATTCGAATAACCTGATTTCAGAAAAATACCTTTTAAACTGAGGTATTCGAATACCCTTAACTGGTATTCGAATAACCCACGAGACTCTGTTTTAAAATTTGAAATTCTACGAGATTGTCTCAGCATTTATTATCAGAATAAATGCCCCCAACGGCCATTCCTTATACGAGGCTTTATAAATAGAGGCCTGGGTCACCTTTGATCAACCCCCGAATATTCTGATTAATCTTTGCTCGATTGAAAACGAGTTTTATACTATTCTCTCTCTTTTTATATGCTCTTAATATTAAATCTTTGAGATATCTGTGAGACAGCTCCATAGTGCTTCAATTTGTAATATTTGCTCTTTGTGAGAGTTTCTCTTCATCTATATTCTAGTTCTTTGTAAAAGGGTGAGGTATCTCTTAGGGTTCGTTTGGATAGCGGAATTGGAATTGCAGTTTAGAATTTTAATTTCAATTCCAATTCCGTCAGAATTGGAATTGACTTAGAATTTTAAATTATATGTTTGGGTTATGCAAAGAATTAGGACACAAAATTAAAATTCTAAATTCAAGTCCAATTCTATGGTTTGGATGTATGATCCAAAAGTTTATATATATATATATATATAAAATTGTAATTAAAAAATTTTACATTAAAATTTTATTTAACATTAAATATATGAATATTTACTATATTTTTTATTTTTTCTCAAATTTAATTTTAACTTCATCAACAAATAATAACTAAAAAGTTTCATTGCAAAATAAATAAATAAACTTGTCCCATAAAGTGAAGACACATTGTTGATACCACACATGAAACGTCAAACATAAATAACATCCACTTCAAAACTTAACTTAAAAATAAATCCAAAATTAAATGTCTTCTTCAAAAATAGACAATAAAAATTCTAAGACAAGATATATTGTCAATTTTATTAATTCTTGATTTGCATCAAGATCCATGATTTTCTAAGTACAGTAGGAAGTGCCTTAAATGACTCATACTTTCTTGCATCACCAGTAAGAACATTGTAAGCTCGGAGCAGTTCTGGTTCTTCTAAATCTGAAACTTTAGAAAGTTCAGCAAATATTTCTTCAGCGCTTGCTTTAATAGGATCATGTGAATAAGCTTTACTGATAGTGTTAGCCATATGAGTAACAGCAATTGCAAGTGTCTCACCAGAGCGATTTCTCTTTGTTTGAAGATTTGGATTCAATATAGATGTTGGTTGCTTCGCCAAAGTTGGTGTAGATTCAGGTGTATCATAAATTGTCTCCTCAATAATATTTGAATTGACATTGTTTGTATTCTCTTCTTGTTCAATCTCTTTCATGGCTTCAGCACCAGTCCCAGCACCATCTCCTGTAGCACGATCTTGTCCACAAATAGTAGCTAAATTTTCCCAATTTTCAATCTGTTTGTATCTATAACTACTTGCTTCTGGATGAGACTGAAAATAAATATACCAAGTAATATTATTTATGTATAAATATTAATATAAAAAAATAAAAGTAAAGAAACCAAGCGCAAGTTTAATACCTTGACATAATCTTCCCAAACTTGATCGCTGTGAACCTTCACCATATTGCGATCCCAATCCCAACCAAAGCCGCTAGTGCCAAGCATGTTAGTAATGATAGCACAATGTTTATCCCAAGTTTTAAGGCGAGACACAATGTTGTCCTTGGTGATTACAATGTTGCATTTTTCCTTTATGCCATTTATAGCTGCAGTATATGCAACTGATTTCCATCCATTAGGTACTTGATTTCCCAAGTTATGTTGTTCAACTAGAATGCTCGTAAGAACACGGTCCATATCCTTTGTCCATTTTAGATATGACTTGCCCTTATCCTTATTTTTGCAAAATTTACCTTTCTCCATCAACTATAAAATAAAACCAAGACAAATACAATTAAAAAGCAATGCATAAAATAACTTAATGATATAAAGAAGTTTAAATAACGTAAATTAAGCATTTGTAAACATGATATGCACAGTTTGAAAGTAGACAAAAGCACAATATGCAAAGAATGATTTGAAGACAAATTATTTCCCTGCAATGTGTACATGTACCTCTTTGTATGTGCATAAGGAAATAGAAAAGTAAAGAAAAAAAAAGCTTCACCAGTGGTAAAACATTCTTGTTTATGTCTGCTTGTGATCTATTCACAATACCAATCCAAGGAAACTTTAACCTATAAGCTCTCTCTTCCAATATCTAAGAAAGCAAAAAGATATCTCATACAAATCATTATTGAATCAAGAATCTAATTTTTTCATTACTTAGAGTAAAACATCTATCCATTTTTCAGGGTTATGTCATAAACTAGAGAGGAGGTGAGTGAGGATTAATGAGACTACGCTTAATTCTGCAACAGAAAGAATACTTTAATATGAGAAACCTTAAGCTTTATAAACACTTCATCCACCACCTTATCAATACGATACTATGACTAGAGTCCATTGAAATCAAGCTATTTTTCTTAAAGAATAACCAAGATTTTTGCGTCAATTGAAATCAAGCTCATATGCCCAAATATATTAAAAATTACTTTCCTAAAATCTATTCTTGTTGCTCAATAAGTTTTCTCCCATTAACAAAGAAAAAATAAACAAAAAAGGTCATTATATATTCTCAGCCATCTCGTTCTTAGAATATGTTTCTGTGAGAAATTGGGTGGGGGAGTAGGGCGTTTATAAAGCAAGTATCATCTAAAACATGTGAGAAACTAAGGATGCTACCACTACGCCAAGCCCATATTTTAAGTAGCAAAACTAAGGATGAATGGAGGTGTATGAAGCTGATCCTTTCTCAAATTAAAAAATTAATAAATATTATCAGGAAAGAACATGTCCCAAATACAATTATGTAGTGTTGAATACTTTGAATGTATCTTCTTCCTCTCACACACGCTCCACCATAAAAATTATATAAATAAACAAATGAAGTACAAGAGACACAAATATCAATGCCATCAAGTCCACAAATTGATATGTCATCGGGTAGGACCAGAAAGGCATGACTTCTTCAAACACAAGATTATAGTTTTGAACAAGCGATATTGATGAGACGCGTAACAGTGATGAAACACAATTACGCGATATAGAGACAGTTCATACCTCGTCAAAGCTACTAGAAAAGATGGAGTGAAGAAGGAGAGGCAGCACATCTTTAAGGAAGAAGATGGAGTGAAGCAGGAGAGGCAGCACGTCTTTTCGTTTTTGGAGTGAAACACGATTTTAATTCTGAAGAGTGGAATTCATAATTTTTGGGGTATGAGTTAAGAATTGAGAATGAGTTAGGTTAGTTATTTTTTAATTCCATAGAATTGTGATATGAAATTATGATTCTAATTCAAAAAGAGCTTCCAAACATAAAAATTAGAATTCATACACCTAATTCAAATTCTAAATACCAATTTTATGCTCAATTCCAGAGTCCAAACGAGGTGTTAGTGAAATTGTGAGGGTGAGGTATCCCGCAGTAAAAGGGTGAGGTATCCCTTGTTGTAAAGAAGGTGAGGTATCCTTCAAAGGGGGTGAGGTATCCCTATTGTGTAAAGGTTGTAAACACCTATTTTAAACTTGTATTGAATAGTGAAAAATCTTGAACTGTGTTTCGGGGACTGGACGTAGGCCACAAGTGGTTGGTGGTCGAACCAGGATAAATATCGTGTCTGCTCTTCTCTTCTTTATCTCTTTATTTTCAACAATTCATTTATTATTGTTTAATTGTTTATTTACTATTCTTAAGGCATTTCATCATCTTTATATATTCATTATATTGCTTCAAGAAATTTGTGTTAAAAAAGATTTGCAAAAAAGTTTTAATTACTTAATTCACCCCCCTCTTGTGTACTGAAGCCACTTGGGTAACAGATAGTATTACAATTTATAATAGGGGGTAATGTAGTGAATTCCTAGTCTTAGGCCTTTAAATCTTGGTTGAATCTTAACTTTTCTTGATTTATTTGCTTACTTTATTACTTTGATTTTCGTCTTGATTGTAATTGAGCTTCCACTACTATTTTTAACCGCTTAAATAATCAAAATCATTATAAGAGTTAGTAATCAATCGATCCTCGAGGGAACGATCTTTATTTTACTACTTGAACGATTTGTGCGCTTGCGAAAAATTCACAACAAGTTTTTGACGTTGTTGCCGGGGATCGTGTTGATATTAACACAACTGACAATTTGGTTGATTTAAATAATTTTTATTTTATTTTCATCTTATTTTATATAATTTATTTTTTGAATTTTTAGGTGTTATTTTGTTTCTTATGCGTAGAACGAGGAGTCAAGAAGATTTTACTATCCCCATTGATCTTGAGATCGAGATGACACTTCGTAATATTTGAAGGGAAAGAAGAACATTGAGAGTTGAGGAATGCCATATGGCAAACAACAATAACCAAGTTGCCAATCAAGAGCGAAGGCTGAGGGATTATGGAACCCCCAATGCTAACGCTTGTCAGTCTTCCATTGTAAGGTCACGGGTAGAGGCAAACAATTTTGAGATCAAGATGTTGTTGGGAATCGAGGATACATCACGCAGCGAAATAATAAAAATTCCCTCACAGGATCTATGCAAATAAGCCATAATCTGAGTTTTAATATGTTTTAAAACGTTTACCTCTTGAAGCGTGATAAACACAAGCGACGTGAATCACCAACACCGTAATGCGATGATGTCTCTGTGGTATCCACACGAACAGACTTGAAAAACGTCCAACATCCGCAGTCTTGGAGTCTGACCTCTCTACAACAGTGCTAGCTGCGAAGAGAAGAGAAGGAAACCTGTCATTCTCGCATTCACTTTCTGTAGGTGCGGCTAGGGTTTTGTTGATATGTACTTAGCAGCCCCCTTACCAGTACTATTTATAATAGTGGCTGCCTTAAGTGAGTGTGAGCAGTAGCAAGGTAAGCTGTGTAACCCTAGACTCATCTGTTATGATTTAGGCTCACAATTGAATCCGAGGCCAACTTGGATCTTTATTGCTCTAATTTAGTCTACTCTAAGTGTGCGACCCTGCAGGTTCTTATGATGTTGGTAGTAATATTAAAATCTCATTTTAATATTATAAACAGTGAGCGGTAACTAGCAACACATCACTGCTACCCAAGTAATGAGAATGTCAGTGATTTGACATAACCTATCCATGACCAATGTTACCGTATAGTTTAGTCCCTTTGTCTAGATATCTAGATTGAACACAAGGCATGGAACGTGTCGCCCTTGTTTAGTTCAATCTTCAGTTTCCTGATTCTCGAGTAGACATAGTAATAACAAATGAGATCAATATCTCATATTGGCTCATTTGAGCATGGCCATGCATTTCATAGTCTCACTCAATCAGGGGCCCCGAAGATATCACTCCTGTTATGTAAGAAGGGCAAATCCCATCTGGGTCACTCACATCCTTCCACATGAATCGCGGTATATCTAATAACTAACTTTATAATCATCTTGTTACAAATGACGTTTGATGGCATTAAAACACATAACTCCTCATGTAGGAATCGTAGTGATTTCAGGTCAAAAGACCATATACACCATTATCACTATGAGAATCGCTTATGACACTCACGTAATGATTCACGTAGCGTTCTCATGGAGGGTCTGTCCAATACATCATTACTCTAATATATATCCATGTGAAGACTTGATATCTCATATTCATGACCCATGAGATGTGGCCATCAATCTACGCACATACTAGTCTCAATGCATTATTGTTGTCCTAATTAACAATAATACTTGACTAGGGACATTTAAGAATAGTATTTTATCCAATAGGATCTCACGATGAAGTCATCCACTTGATGTCCTAGGATATCAAACTTACTATTCTAAGGACTTTATTATGTTTACCATAAAGAACACAATAAATGAAATGCCTCATAGATTAAAAATAGCATAATACAATGTATGTAAATACAGACAAAATGTATTGGCCTCTAGGGTATACACCAACAGATATCATTAATCCAAATGGTCCAACAATTGTAATTTATAGGGTCAACAACTGAGGACCCCAATAAGCATTTGGATGAGTTCTTGGAGCTATGTGACACGATAAAGATAAATGTTGTTTCAACTAATGCTATACAGGTCAGACTTTTCCCGTTTTCTCTTAAGGGGAGGGCAAAGAAGTAGATTCACTCAGAAGCCCCAAATTCACTTACCACATGGGACTTGATGGAGTAAGTTTTCTTGGACAAGTACTATCCGATTGGAAAAACAATCAAGCTTTGTCATGACATCACTACCTTCTCCTAAAAGGACAATGAATCGATTTATGATGCATGGGAGAGGTACAATGATCTCATTCATCAGTGTCCACATCATGGATTACAAGATTTTGTTGTTATGCAAAATTCTTTACTGGGTTAAATCTTTTTACAAAGGTAACTCTTGATGCCACAGTTAGCGATGCTTTGATGGCAAAGACTCCAACAGAGGCAAGGGCTTTGATTAACAAGGTCGCTTCGAACATTTATTTATTGCCAAGTGAGAGATCATCTTCAAAGAAGCAAGCCAAAATGATAGAGCTTGATGTTATTACTATGTTGAATGCCAATTTTGATGCCTAGACTAAGTCACTTGAGAAGCTGAATGTCAATGCTGTCGGTACTCCTAACATAACCTATGAAACATGTGGAGGAGGGCATTTGGCTTCGGAATACAATACAGTAGAGACGTATTCTCAAGACCCGTCTTTGGAGCAAGTGAATTATGTGCAAAATGGCAATTTCAAGGTTCAAGGAAATCCTTTCTCCAACTCATATAACCCTAGATGGAGAAACCACCCTAATTTCTCATATGGTACCCAACAAAACATAGGGGCTTCATCTAATAATAGACTCCCACCCAGATTCCAACAAGCTCAACACTCTTCTCAAGGTACGAAGTCTAATTTAGAAGTCCACATGAAAAATTTCATAGTTACTCAAAAAGAACAAAATCAAGTCATTTGTTGCGATATCGCCAAGTGCACCGAATCACAAAAGTAACAAAGAGTGAATAAGAGTATCGTTCCACGAAGATTATATTGTCAACTATTAATTTCTTTAAATAAACACTATTTAAGCTATCGAAAAGTGAGAGTTGATAAAAATAAAAATAAAAGAAAACAATAATTAGAAAAATAATTAAAAATAAATCAAGAATCAGATCAAAGGTGAAAAATGATGAGATTAAAGTGTTAGGGTTCAGGCTTCACTTGAACTCTTTTGATGTAATTTCAAATATTAGTTTAATCAAGTTCTATTTCAATGATTCATGGTCAATTCCTAAAATTAATCAATACCCAATCCCTTAATATATTAATCCTCTTTATACTATTTAAAATTAACTAATCCCTTGGTCTAACCCCAAATAAAAAAGGCATTATTATAAACGAGGGAATTTAAAGAAAAATCACATAACCCACAACGTCTATTCCAAGCGATTGCGAAAATTATGGTGTTTATCACAAGTTCTAGGTTTATGCAAATTTTTCCAAATCATACATCAACCCAAAAATCATTCACAAATTGATCAGGTTCAGAAAAGCATTAAGAGAAGAAAAAAACACGTAAACCATGAAATAAAAACATAGATTAAACCCATAAAAGAATTGCATCATCCAAATATCAAGATCCATCATCACCCTAATGAAAAAGGTTTAGTTACACATAGAAAGAGAAGAACACAAAGGGAAGAATATAACAAACTCCATTGTAGATAAGTGAAAAGGTTGAAGAGAATTCCTAATCTTTAAGCCTAATTGCGCCCACACCACTTTAGGGTTTGTGCCTCTTGACGGCTGTTGTGTTCTGTCCAAGTGTGTGTTGCACATTGGTATAACTTTTCTTTTTATAGAGAATTAACACTACCATTTATGAGACCAACACCTGAGCGTTGGCTTTTTGAAATAATGTGGCTTCATACTCTTTGCGTGCCTGGGCCCTCCACTCCCAGTGCTCAAGCGCTGGGCGGTGGGAGAAATTCTTGTTTCTACCTTACCAGCGCTTGGGCACTGGCTTTCTAGCGCTTGGGAGCTGGCTTTCCAGCGCTTAGGCACTGACTTTCCAGTGCTTGAGGTTGGACATCTTTGCTTCATCGATCAAGTGTCCAGTCTTTTCCATGTACAATTACCTATCAAAAACACATAAACCATGTAATAAGAACACAATTTAAAATAATAACAAAAATAATAAAACTTAAGAACAAAATTTAATCAAAAAGATTAAAAGAGCATGAAAACCCAAGATTTTGAACTGTAAAAATTTGAATTTTTGAAGGTTCATTACTATTTTTATTTTATTTCTCTTTTCATTGCCTTGTTTTCTATATTTCACTTTTTGTTTACTTTGTTTGCTTATGCAAGGTGCTGTGGAACCGGAAAAATTACTTTTTGATCCAGAAATCGAAAGAACAAGAGCAAACATAGAAACAACTAAAGAAGGAAACAGAATTGAAGAAGAAAAAACGGCAGAAACTATAACTGAACAAAGAAGACGCACTTTAGATTACTATGCAACTTTTTCTTCTAAAATGTCTTAACCAGTATTGTGTGACCTACTATCCTAGCAAATAATTTTGAGATTAAACTAGCTTTGCTATAGTTGGTACAATAGAATCAGTTTGGGGGAGGTCAGGCAGAAGATCCTAACTTGCACATTGCTAATTTCTTGCAGCTCTATGATACTATTAAATATAATGGAGCTAGTGATGATGCCATACAATTAAGACTTTTTCCATTTTCTTTGAGAGATGAAGCCAAGAGCTAGCTACAAGCCCAACCTCAAGGAAGCATCCCCACTTGGGATGATCTGGTTAGTAAGTTCCTTACTTAGTATTTTTGTCCATCAATGTTCGTGAAGATAAGGAGTGAGATTGCTTGCTTTACTCAAAATCAAGGAGAATCTCTCTATGAAGCGTGAGAAAGGTTTAAGGAGCTACTCAGAAAATATCCTCATCATGCTTTTGAAGTTTGGCAACAAGTGCAAATCTTTTACAATGGTTTGAATCATTCTTCTAGAGCTAAGGCGGATGCATCAACAAGTGGGTCTCTAAATTCTAAAACTCCTAAAGAGGCTTAGGAATTATTTGAGACCATGGCTACCAACGAATACCAATTGCCTAGTGGAAGATCTACTATTAAATAGGGAGTTATGGAGCTTGGCACTCTCGATGCCTTACTTGCTCAGAATAAAAGTATTTCATAGCAGTTAGCCTCACCAAGCAAGTTGGGAATATGCAGGTTAATTCAGTGAATCATCAAGTGATAACTTGTGACTTTTGTGGAGATAATCATGTTAATGGTAAATATGCAGCAAGCAACTCTAGTTTCATTTCTCCAGAGCAAGTTAGTTATATGGGCAATCCTTTGAGACCACAAGGTAACCCATATTCCAATACATATAATCTAGGGTGGAGGAATCATCCAAACTTTTCATGGACTAATCAGAATATGCTAAGACCACCATCACCTCCATATCAATAACCATCTTCACAACCTTAATAAGATAAGATATCCAATGTTGAAAGTATTGTTGAGAAACTTGCTCTTAGTACTAGTAATTTCATGGAGAAAACAAGGGCTAATTTTTAGAATCAAGGAGCAGCTATTCGAAGTTTAGAGAGTCAAATAGGTCAGATAGCAAAACAGCTCTTAGAGAGACCTCTAAGCACTTTACCAAGTGATACAGTGGTTAATTCAAAGGAGCAATATACCAAATTCAATTCATAATGGTGGCCTTGAGTTTCATTGTAATTGCATACAGTTGTTATATAGCTAACTTGAGAGACCTGCTACTTAGTTTTTTCCATTCGCTACTTTTTTTAATTGCTGAAATTGGTGGAAATGGATCCTATCTATTTAGCGTGGTTCTTCTCTAAAGGAACCCTCAGGAGAAAGAAATCATTCTTCTTCTTCTATCTTTCTTTGATGGAAATGTCTTTGAGGAGTGGAAAAGTTGTTATCCCTTTGTTAAAAGAAAATGATGTCAAGGAAGAAACTCCTCCTCCAAGTCCTGATCAAGAAAAAAATTCTCCAGAGGAAGAGATCTCTATTGAACCTAAAACGGAACAACTAAGAGTATGAAGAAAAAAGAAAGATTCAAATTTGAATAAACCATTGGACCCTTCACTGTACGCTAGGCTTCCATTCCCTCAGAGGTTGAAGAAGGAGAATCAGGAGAAACAAGAGAGACAGTTCTCAAAGTTCCTTGATATTTTCAAGCAATTGCAAATAAACATCCCTTTTGCTGAAGCACTTAAGCAAATGCCTTCTTATGCTAAATTCATGAGGGATTTGTTATCCAAGAAGAGGAGATTCAAGGAAGATGAGATTGTGGCACTTACTGAAGAATGCAGTGCTATAATTCAGAGGAAACTACCACCTAAATTGAAAGATCCAAGTAGTTTCATTATTTCTTGCAGTATTGGGAAACTGACCATTGAGAAGGCTCTATGCGACTTAGGAGGCAACATTAATCTTAAGCCATTGTCAATTCTTTGTGAGCTTGGGATTGAAAAAGTGAAGCCTACTATGATATCTCTTCAATTAGCATATCGATTAGTCAGACGTCCATACGGTATTGTGGAAGATGTACTAGTAAAGGTTGATAAATTCTTTTTTCCAGTAGATTTTGTGGTTTTAGAAATGGATGCGGATGTTGACATTCCACTTATTCTTAGAAGACCGTTCTTAGCTACTTTAGGAGCATTAATCGATGTACCAAGAGACGAGCTCATTTTGAGGGTAGATGAAGATCAGTGACTAATAATGTTTTTGATAAATCTACACTGACATCAGATTTCTATGCCCCTGTCAAGTGCATTCAAGGTAAGCCTTAACATGATTTGGCTAGTAAAAATCCTTCATCATTGATTAATGATGATCATCCAATTTCCAAGATGATTGATAAAAAAGAGAAAGGTCCTCGTGGAGGCATAAATCTGAAAAAGGAAAAGCGTCATCTTACTTCTCTTACTTCAAGCCACCATGATTAATTAAGAATAGAAAACGTTGAGCTAATGACATTAAACAAGTGTTTTTTGGGAGGCAACCCAAATTTTCTTTCTTTTTCTTTACTATTTTATTTTGAAATTTTTTTGTTTATTTTCCTTCAGTTAGTTATTAGTTTTTATTACCTTTTAGTGACTAATATTTCTATATTTTTGTTTTGAAGCTTTTGTTGAGTCGACTTATGTGTCTCCTCGAGTTCAGAGCCTTTGTAGGGGGATATATATAACTGTTAGCTTCCAAAAAGATTTTTCTTCTCTTTCCTTTAGCTTTTTGTTTCTGCATTTATTTATTTGCTCTTTTTTATTTTATTTTGTTTCCATCACCCTATTGTGTTTTGAGTTATTTCGTTGAAATTGTGTATGCCAGTGTGTTGAATTGAATATCCAATGATTGCATAAATTATGGATTAAACTCTTTTCTTGGGATATCACATGAGAATTTGAGAGTTATGCTTTTCTCTATTGTTTCAATTGTGCATGAATGATTTTCCCATCTTTATGTTTGATAGACCTTGGAATATGCATGTATGTCAGGCTTAGAGAAAGTTTATGGGAATGCATGTGTGTGGATGACTTGTATCTAGAAGTTGTTAGATTCTCTCTTGAGGTAAAATCCTAGACAATGCATGATCAAGAAAATGATAAGGGCCTTCTTTGGACCGTTTGAGCCTTTCAAGCTAACTTGTAAACACAATATATCCCTAGGTCCCTTTTACATCCTTGTTTATGTTTGACATTTATTTTTTTTCTTCTACCCATATTTTCTTTTCCCATACCCATGAAAAAAAAATCCTTCTTAACATCCTTTGTTGAATGCATATATTGTATTATTTTATTATTCAAGCCTTAGTTATTCTTTGTGCATGAAGTATTTTTGGAGATAAACAAAAAATTCAAAAAGATAAAGTCCACCAAAAGTATTGCAAAGAAATAAGTTTGGGGGTGGAGGTTATAAAAAGAAAAAAATAAAGAAATAACGTGTTGATCTGTATGCTCCGTTTTGCACTTGTTCAATATTTATAAGGATTGAATTTTGAAATTTGCATGATTATGTATTTCAACTTTTGTTTTATTTATCCTACCCTTTCTTTCTTAACCCTTACCCTTAGCGTTACATTACAAGCTTTGTAAAGTTCCTTTTAATCCTTGGTTATGTGTTGTTTACATTAGTGGAGAGAAAGATGAAAAATAATCTTAAGGATGCAGGTTTGATGTGCATTTGCATTTTGATTAACCTATCTGGGCTTGTGCTCTATGAGTAGATTTGGTCTTACATTCATGTTTATGGGAAGTCTTTTTTGTATAAGTGTTGTATGTGGGAGATGTAACACCCTGGAAAAGCATGTTAGGCTTGTAGATGGATACAGAGGTAGCCTAATACTTACTTAACATGACTGTTAAGTTTTGTGACTGTCTGAGCACGTTTAGGCACTTTACTACAACGCTATGTGTGGAAAAATAGTTGTTTTTAGCTCAGGAAGTGGCTTAAACTGCTTAGTTAGTGGAAATAAATGTGGAGAGTTTATTTCTAGGTCACAGATATGTGAACTGTGCTACAGATAAATTTTAAGGTTAATCGGAGTTAGTTTGATATTTTTAAGCATACTAGTTGTGTATTTTAATGCCAAATTGACTGCCAGCAGGTATGAAAAAGTGTGAAAATGGTGAAAACAGATTTTTAATGAATCATAGGATTTATTTTAAGTCTGTTAGAGGGTAGAGAATTGGATTTGGTGAATCTGAGTGTTTTTAACAGATCAAGATTTTTGGTACCACATTAGTGGTTATCTTTAAATAGCAAAGTTGGACTTTGCTATTGTTGGTTCACGACAGAGAAGAGAAAATAGAAAAGAGAAGAGGGAAAAGAGAAAAGAAAGAAAGAGAAGGAAGAAAAAGAGAAAGGGGAAAGGAAGAAGACCAAAGAGGAGGATCTTCCATGGCCATCATTGGCTTCATCTTCATCTTGTCTACAAGAGGTATGGGAAAAGTTTGTTTTACTTCTTAATTTCATCTTCTTCATTGGGTTTATAGGGACTTGATGGGGGATATGGGGTTTTGAAGTGTGAGAATTGTATTTATGTTAGTAAAAGCATGAATCTTGTTAGAAAGTTAGAGAATAACATGTTTTTGGTTTGATGGAAGCAAGAAGTTGGATTTTCAGCCTTGGAATACCTTGGTTCCCATTTTAGGTCATAAATGAGGATTTTTGGTTTAGGGTGATGATGGATGCATGTTTTGAGTGATAAAGTGAAATTTGGGATTACTATACAACAATCAAGATGAGTTTTGATGATAATAAACAAGAAGATGATAAGAAGACCAAGTCTAAAGATCTTTAAAAATTAGCTTTAGGACTTAGGGTCTCTTTGTACAGAGCTTTTATTGGATATTCATTGTTTGTTTCAAAAAGATCTAAAAACCTATTCCTTATAAATTAAACTAAAATTTTAATATTGTTATTTTTTAAAGATCAAAAGATTTTAGAAATTTAGAAATCACCTGGCAGTTTCCTAAAGGTTTTTCAAATGTTTTCTAACAGGGGTATTCGAATAACCCCTAAGGTATTCGAATAACCTGCTACAATTTCCATACGCTTTTCATGTTTTCAAAAGTGGTATTCGAATAGCACACCAGGCATTCGAATACAGGATTTCTTAAAATCTGTTTTCAAAATGAGGTATTTGAATAACCTATGTGGTATTCAAATATACCTGATTACAGAAAATTATTTTTAAACAAAAGTATTCGAATAGCTTGAGAAGTATTTGAATAAACTTCTTCTGAACTGTTTTCACAAGTATTTTGAAACATAAGTATTCGAATAACCTTATAGGTATTCAAATAACTTCCTGCAGAATTGTTTTTCACTAAACAGTGGCATTCAAATAACCATGAAGGTATTCGAATAACCCACGAATCCTATTTTAGAAAGAAACAGACATATTTCGAAATCAAATATGCATTTAATTCTTCCAATGGGCATTTTTGCTTAAAGGCTCTATAAATAGAGACCTTAGGTCACTTTTGCAGGCCCCGAACAATCTGAATTATTTTTTGCTTATGTTAAAACGTGATTCACAATTTTCTCTTTTATTTTCTATGCTCTTTTGCTAAAATTTTGAGATATCCTTAGAGAGCTCTATAGTGCTTCAATTTGTATTACTTGCTCTTTGTGAGAGTTTCTCTTCATCTATTTTCTGTTGTATTTCTAAGAGGGTGAGGTATCCTTCAAAGGCTTTGTAACAAGGGTAAGGTATCCCTTGAAAGTTTGTGTAAGGGTGAGGTATCCCTGACAATTTGAAGCTTTAGCACAAGGGTAGAGTTTCCCTGTGTTTGAAAAGTGCTCTTGATTGTAAAGTTTGCAAGCACCTGTTTTAAGCTTGTATTGAATAGTGAAGAATCTCGAACTGTGTTTCGAGGACTGAACGTAGGCCACAAGTGGTTGGTGGTCGAATCAGGATAAATATCGTACTTGCTTTTCTTATCCTTAATCTTTTATTTATCTGCATTCAATTTATTATCTCTTGCAATTTATTTATTGGTTGCTCTTCTTCTCTTCCTTTATTTCACGTCTTTTTAATATTTTATTTTTAGCATATTTAATTTGTTTACGCTTTTGCGAAAAGTTTTTAATACTCAATTCACCCCCTCTTGAGTACTAGAAGCCATTTAGTAACAAGTGGTATCAGAGCTAGACTCTTGTATAAAGAGCTTAGCCACTTCAAGAGAACATGGCTTTTTCAAATGGCTTTTCAGAGGGATCTTCCATAAACCGACCATCCTTTTTCAATGGAGATGGTTACGCATATTGGAAGGAAAGAATGAAAATCTTCATCGAAGCTATTGATCTAGATGTGTGGGATGCTGTCGAAAATAACGTATTTATACCTACACGAGTAGTTGATGGTGTAAAACCGAGACACCTAGAAGTGATTAGTCTGATGAGGATAAAAGAAAAGTTCAATATAATTTGAAAGCTAAAAACATCATTACCACTGCCTTGGGGTATGATGAATTTTTTAGAATTTCAAACTGCAAAACTGCTAAAGAGATTAGGGACACTTTACAAGTTACGCATGTTGGTACTAGTGAAGTTAAGAGGTCGAGAATCAATTCTCTTACTCGTGAATATGAATTATTTAGAATGAACTAAGGAGAAAGCATTCAGGAAATGCAAAAGAGGTTCAACCACATCATAAATCATCTTGTATCTTTAGGAAAGAATTTTTCTAACGAAGATTTAATTAACAAAGTGCTAAGATGTTTGAGCAAGATTTGGCAACTCAAGGTAACAGCCATATCAGAATCAAGGGACTTGTCGACTATGACATTAGCTACCCTTTTTGGAAAACTCAATAAACACGAACTAGAGCTAAATAGACTAAGCCAAAGTGAAGAAAATGATAAGAAGAAAAATGGCATAACTCTCAAAGCCACTGCCTCAGCAATTGATGAAGATGATGATGAGGATGGAGAAAGCACTAAAAATATTGAGCTAAATGAAAAAAACCTTAGCCTTCTAGTTAAGAAATTCGGTAAGTTTCTCAGAAAGAAGGGAAACCATAGAAGACCACATTTTCCTCCAAAGAAAACTCATCATAAGGGGGAAGGAACAACTTCAACTCCAACTTGCTATGAGTGTGGAAAATCTGAACACATGAAAATGGAGTGTCCAATTTACTAAAAGAAGATGAAGAAATTTGAAAAGAAACCCTTCAAGGAAAGAAAGGAAAGAAGAGCCTACATAGCATAGGATGATAACGACATAGACTCAACTAATAGTTTAGATAGCAAAGAAGCCCATCTATGTCTTATGGCCAAAGGTGAAGAAGAAGAAGAAAATGACAATAAGGTAAATTATGATTTATTGCTGTCTTATAATAAATTACAAGATGCCTTTGAAGAACTACATGATGAATCACTAAGGCTCACTAAATTAATCTCTTCTTCTAAGAAAACAATCTATTCTCTAGAAAATCAAATTCTTATTTTAAATAAAGAAATTGAAAAATTAAAAATTAAAAATGAAACTTTGGGAATTATTGATACATGCACATCTCATTCTTCACATGCTTCTACATCTTCATTTTGTTTTTCATGTCATTTGCTTGAAAAAGAAATTGAAGATTTAAAGAGCACTCTTGCTAAATTCACTCTCGAAAGAGACAACTTAAATATTTTGTTAAGAAAACAAAGAGTTGTTTTTCAAAAGAATGGAATAGGATATAACCCTAATAATTAACACAAATCCTAAAAAATTTCTTTGTGCATTCAAGTACTTCAAGTAGTCTTTTTATTAAATGTTTCTATTGTGGAAAGAAAGGCCATAGTGCATCAACATGCAATATAAAAAAAAACATTAATACAAAAATTGGAACAAAAATGGTTTGGGTTCCCAAGGGTACTATACCCAAAACTGACATTCAAGGATCCAAGAAAATTTAGGTACCAAAAGTTAAAAATTAAATTTGTGTTGTAGGTATGCTTGAAGGCAAAGAGCTCAAATTGGTACCTCGACAGTGGGTGCTCCAAGCACATGACAGGAGACAACTCAAAATTCTCATTCCTTGTTCCCAAACTCATGGACATGTAACCTATGGAGATAACAACAAAGGAAAGATTCTCGGAGTTGGCAAAGTCGGTAAGTGTCCTAAATCCTCTATTGATAATGTATTGCTTGTTGAAGGTTTGAAACATAACTTGCTTAGTATTAATCAATTATGTGATAAAGAAAATAGAGTTATATTTGATTCAAATTGTTGCATAATTGAAGATAAAAATGACAAGCATGTTAAGTTTATTGGTCATAGAGTTAATAACATTTATATGATTAGTCTTGATGATATATCTTCAAGTGATGCGAAATGCTTTTTAAGTAAGGAAGATGAGTCTTGGTTATGACATAGGAGAATTGCTCACATTCATATGGACCACTTAAAAAAGTTAGTTTCTAAAGAACTAGTAATTGGACTACCAAAGCTCAATTTTGAAAAAGATAAATTATGTGATGCATGTCAAAAGGGAAAACAAGTAAAGGTCTCATTTAAAGCCAAAAATATTATTTCAACTACTAGACCTTTGCAACTTTTGCACATGGATCTTTTTAGACCATCTAGAACTATGAGCTTTGGTGGGAATTACTATGCGTTAGTGATTGTGGATGATTTTTCTAAATTTACATGGACTTTATTTCTTTCTCACAAAAATGATGCATTTCCAGCTTTTAAGAAACTTGCCAAAGTTATCCAAAGTGAAAAAAGTTTTTCTATTACATCTATAAGAATTGACCATGGTGGTGAGTTTAAAAATCATGTTTTTGAAACTTTTTGTGATAAACATGGCATTGAGCATAATTTTTCTGCCCCTAGAACTCCACAACAAAATAGAGTTGTAGAAAGGAAAAATCGATCTTTGGAAGAAATGGCAAGAACTATGCTTAATGAGACTTCTCTTCCCAAGTATTTTTGGGTGAATACGGTTAATACCGCATGTTATGTAATGAGTAGAGCCCTTATAAGGCTGATTTTAAAGAAAACCCCATATAAGTTATACAATGGAAGAAAGCTAAATGTCTCACATTTTCATGTTTTTGGATGTAAATGTTTTGTTTTGAATAATGGAAAAGATAACTTAAGAAAGTTTGATGCTAAGTCTGATGAAGGTATATTTCTAGGCTATTCTATTCATAGCAAAGCTTTTAGAATTTATAATAAAAGAACTATGATAATTGAAGAATCCATTCATGTTGCATTTGATGAAACTAATCCAAATGGATCGAGAAAGGAGTTTGTTATTGATGATGTTGTACAAGCTTAGGTGAAATCACATTTGGACAACAAGGAAGAAAGGAAACAAGAAGGGGATCCTCCAAATCAAGAAGAATCACAAGTTATGGACCTTCCTAAAGAATGGAGGACATCAAGACACCACCCTCTTGACTCCGTGATAGGTGATATCTCAAAAGGGATAATTACTAGAAACTATCTTAGAAATGAATGTAATCACTTAGCCTTTGTTTCTCAAATTGAACCTAAGGATATAATTGAAGCTTTTGATGATGAACATTGGATCTTAGCTATGCAAGAGGAATTAAATCAATTTGAAAGAAACCAAGTCTGGGAATTAGTTCCTAGGCCTAACGATCATCCTATAATTGGCATTAAATGGGTTTTTAGAAACAAACTTGATGAAAATGGCTTGATAACAAGAAATAAAGCTAGATTAGTTGCAAAAGGTTATAATCAAGAAGAAGGAATAGATTATGAAGAAACCTATGCACCTGTAGCTAAATTAGAAGCCATTAGAATGTTACTTGCATATGTTTGCATCATGGGTTTCAAGCTATATCAAATGGATGTTAAAAATACTTTTCTAAATGGTTTTATTCAAGAGGAGGTATATGTTGAACAACCTCTGGGTTTTGAAAATCATGAACTATCCAACCATGTTTTTAAACTCAAAAAGGCCGTGTACGGCTTAAAACAAGCTCCTAGAGCTTGGTATGAAATGTTGAGTAAGTTTCTTTTAGAAAATGGTTTTTTAAGAAGAAAAGTCGATACTACCCTTTTTATTAAAAACAAAAAGCATGATATTCTCCTTGAACAAATATATGTGGATGATATTATCTTTGGTGCTACTAATGAATCCCTTTGCAAAGATTTTGCTAAGTCAATGCAGAATGAGTTCGAAATGTCAATGATGGGAGAACTTAATTTCTTCCTTGGGCTTCAAATTAAACAAACAAAAGAAGGGACATTCATAAGTCAAACCAAATACTACAAGAAATTGCTCAAAAAGTTTGAAATGGACAATGCTAAGCACATCGCTACACCAATGGGTACTTCTTGCTATTTGGATAAAGATGAAGGAGGTAAATCCATAGAAATAATAAAATACAGATGTATGATTAGATCTATTCTTTATCTTATTGCTAGTAGGCCAGATATTATGTTTAGTGTTTGCATGTGTGCTGGATATCATGCTAACTCTAAGGAATCTCATCTAAGTGCCATTAAAAGAATAATGAAATACCTAGTAGGCACTTCACAAATAGGTTTGTAGTACCCTAAGGGTGCCTCATGTAGCCTAATAGGCTATTTCAATTCTGATTTTGCGGGATGCAAAATGGATAAGAATAGTATTAATGGGACATACCACTTGCTTGGTAGCTCTTTAGTTTCTTGGCATAGCAAGAAACAAAATAGTATGGCTTTGTCTATTGCTGAGGCTGAATATGTTGCAGTCGGGAGTTGTTGTGCTCAAATTCTATGGATGAAGCAACAACTCTTAGACTGTGGTCTTCAGCTTGATCACATCCCAATAAGATGTGACAACACTAGTGCAATAAACCACTCTAAGAATCTCATTTTGCATTCTAGAATAAAGCATATAGAGATAATACATCATTTTATTAGAGATTATGTACAAAAAGGGGACTGCATTCTTGAATTTGTTGAAACATCTAAGCAACTTGCAGATATTTTCACTAAATCCCTAGCAAAAGAAGCATTCTTTTATATTCGAGGAGAATTAGGCATAACTGATCAATCTAATATATAATTGCTTGCAATTATTTGTTTAATTATGAATTTATCTTTCTTGAATTATTACTGACTTGAGCGTCGGAGATATCCCGAAATCATTTTTTGCAGGTACTTCATCAGAAGGTAAGTTCTCGTCTCTCAAAATGCATTTCTGTACATGATAAATATACTTTCCTGTTAAAGTTATTCGAATACCATTACATCTGTATGTGAGATTATGTGTTTTTCTTATAAGTCTATTCGAATAGACCTATAGCTATTCGAATAACTAAACATCAGTCTAGTATTTTTATGTTTTTACAAGTTGGTCTATTCGAATAACTATGTAGTTATTCGAATAACCTGATATGTATTGCTATCAGTTTTTCTCACATGCTTCTGGGGTATTCAAATAGATTCCAATATATTCGAATACATGCTCTTTCTGGAGTTTGTAATTCTATAGTGGGTATTCGAATATAGGAAGAGGTATTCAAATAACCTATGGCTAGAAGCCAAGCCAAACTGGCCTAGCTATTCGAATAACTGGGTAGTTATTCGAATACCTTCTATCAGAAGGGTGCGTTCTTTGGTTTTTCCCAACGGATCTATTCGAATAGATCTCATGGTATTCGAATAGACTTTGTGTATTCTTTATATACCCCTTTCGTACCCGTTCATTCTCATTCTCTCATTTCTCCCGTTTCAAAACCTATGGTTTCCCTCTTCTCTCGTTTCTCTCTTTTTCTCTTCGTTTCTGAACTCGTTGGCCTCCCCCCTCTCTTACCTTTTTCCATCTCTCCCACTATCTCCCTTCAATCAATGACATCTTCTTCTTCTCGCCCCAAACGTCCTCGCACGAAGACGGCTCCATGCAACAACCCACTGGACCTTTGAAGGCTCTCATCCAATGAGTGAGAGCGTGGTCGTTTCATTTCACATTTTCGGGAGTGCAATCTTGTGCAACCGAAATACCTCAACTTGGGGTTCTTCGAAAAAGAAGGTGGATTTGATTTTCTAAACCTGTTGAACCACCAAGGCGTGCTTCAATTATGCTCCGACAAGGTCGTTCTCTATCCTGATCTGGTAAAGATGTTCTACTACAACCTAAAGATTGAAGGTCAGGAACTCCACTCAGATGTTTGCGACCAGCACATCGTGATCACTTCCCAGGACTGGGTTCAACTGTTTGGTTTACAGTCAACTGGCCGTAACATTGAAGAAGATAACGACTTGCTTCTCCAGCACTTCAACAAGAACAGACCTATAGAAGATGTTCTGAGGCCTGGGTTGGCATTACCTTTGACTCAAAAGGGAGTCAAAGGAGGCATGATGAAGAGTCAGGATAGGCTCCTACATTATGCTTATGCCTACATCTTAGCTCCTCGAGGTGGGAACTACGCCTACCTGAGTGAAGATGATGTGTTCATGTTATAGATCCTTAAGAAGGGATACCAAATTAACTAGTCTGTCTTCATCATGAAGCATATGATGAGGGCCAAAGGTAAATAGTGGTCTGAATTACCCTATGGTTTAATTATCACTGCCTTCCTAGGCAAGTATCCTCAAATTTTGGAAACCGAGCGAGCAACTCTGCTGACCCATCATCATGTGTTTAGGTCCTTTTCCCTTAACAAAATGAAGATGATCAAGACCGATGATGGCTGGGTGTACCCAGTCGAAGTAGAAGATGATGAGGAAGAACCTCAAGGCAACCCTGCTGCCCCTGCTGCTGAGGCTGCCCCTGCTGTTGCTGGTCCAGTCACTTTGGATCACGTTATGGCCACCTTATAGGCCAACCGAGCCTATATGGAGAACAATCGGGCCTATTTGGAGCATATCTTCTCTGTCTTGTTTGATAGGCTTGAAGGTATTGAACGTGAGCAGGCTGCCTTGCGCGCATTGTTGACTCCTAGGGGTTCTGACTCCCCTCCTCCACCAGATGCCTAGTTTTAGGCTTTGTTTTGTTTGGTTTTTGTTTTGGCTACATATTTTTTTTTGTTTTTGCACTTGTAAATGTATGTTGACCAATTTGATTATTAATGAAATCAGTATTTTTGCTGCCTATTTATCTGCCTTTCTTATATATATATATATATATATATATATATATATATATATATATATATATATATATATATATATTTTTTATTATGCCAAAGAGGGAGAAAAATAACCAGTAATTTTTGAGAAAAGATAAGTAACGTAAGAAACATTTATTGGATTCCAAAAATAAGGGAGAGTTACACACATCTCTGATATAAATCACCTCTTACGAAAAAGAGGGGGAGTAAGTCTCTTAACCTACTTTTTTGAATTCTAATTTATCTGAACTAATGCTTTTCTCAATACTAGTTTGTCATCATCAAAAAGGGGGAGAATGTGATTACTATGCAACAATGAAGATGAGTTTTGATGATAACAAACAAGAAGATGATGAGAAGACTAAGTCCAAAGATCTTTAAAGATTAGCTTTAAGACTTAGGCTCTCTTTGTACGAAGCTTTTATTGGATATCTCATTGTTTGTTTCAAAAAGATCTAAAAACTTGTTCCTTACAAATTAAACTAAAGTTTTAATATGATTTTTTTTTTAAAGATCAAAAGATTTTAGAAATTCGGAAATCACTTGTGCAATTTCCTAAAGGTTTTTCAAATGTTTTCTAACAGGGGTATTCGAATAACCCCTAAGGTATTCAAATAACCTACTACAATTTCCATACGCTTTTCATGTTTTCAAAAGTGGTATTCGAATAGCACACCAGGCATTCGAATACATGATTTCTTAAAATTTGTTTTCAAAATGAGGTATTTGAATAACCCATGTGGTATTCGAATATACCTGATTATAGAAAATTGTTTTTAAACAAAAGTATTCGAATAGCTTGAGAAGTATTCGAATAAACTTCTTTTGAACTGTTTTCACAAGTATTTTGAAACAAAGGTATTCGAATAACCTTATAGGTATTCGAATAACTTCCTGCAAAATTGTTTTTCACTAAATAGTGGCATTCGAATAACCATGAAAGTATTCGAATAACCTATGAATCTTGTTTTAGAAAGAAACGACGAAATTTCGAAATCAAATATGCATTTAACACTTCCAATGGGCATTTTTGCTCAAAGGCTCTATATATAGAGACCTTGGGTCACTTCTGCAAGCCCCAAACAATCTGAATTATTTTTTGCTTGTGTTAAAACGTGATTCACAATTTTCTCTCTTATTTTCTGTGCTCTTTTGCCAAAATTCTGAAATATCCTTAGAGAGCTCTATTGCTCTTTGTGAGAGTTTCTCTTCATCTATTTTTTGCTGTATTTTAAGAGGGTGAGGTATCCCTCAAAGGCTTTGTAACAAGGGTGAGGTATCCCTTGAAGGTTTGTGTAAGGGTGAGGTATCCTTGACAGTTTGAAGCTTTAGCACAAGGGTAGAGTTTCCTTGTGTGTGAAAAGTGCTCTTGAATGTAAAGGTTGCAAGCACCTATTTTAAGCTTGTATTGAATAGTAAAAAATCTCGAATTGTATTTTGAGAACTGGACGTAGGCCACAAGTGGTTGGTGGTCGAACTAGGATAAATATAGTGCCTGCTTTTCTTATACTTAATCTTTTATTTATCTACATTCAATTTATTATCTCTTGCAATTTATTTATTAGTTGTTCTTCTTCTCTTCCTTTATTTCATGTCTTTTTAATATTTTATTTTTAGCATATTTAATTTGTTTACACTTTTGTAAAAAGTTTTTAATACTCAATTCACCCCTCCTCTTGAGTACTGGAAGCCACTTTGTAACAAAATTAAAATAGAATAAGAGTTGCTATGTGTAGTTGAACCTTGTGGAAAGTTGTAAATCACTTGGATGTAAAGTTTGAGTGATTGGAGGAGGGGTTGTAACACCCTTCATAGGGCATCACATTTTCGACTAAAAACTTAAAATCTAAAAAAACATTTCATAAAAGATTTGAGTTCTAAAATATGGATTTTAAAATTTCTTTTTGCGGAAACATAAACTTACCGAAGTATAAGTAATATAGAAAATAAACTGAAAAGATTATTACACAGCTTTATTTATACCACATAATATCTAATAAAGAAATAAAACATGTAACTTACAGAATTAGAGAAAATAGTAGCAAAACCCAATGACGGGTACTACTAATAGCATGGTAACAACACTAACGAGAAAAACCCAACATACATGTTCCGTTTCTCCACCAAACTGTATCTTGTTGAAACTGAGAAGATCACTCCTCGACGCCGTCACCGACCACAGAACATTGCCTCCAAAAGTCTAAGATACTTGCTTCACCTACTATACGAATTTAAACAATACAAACACAACAAAATAATATAGTAAAGAGGTGAGATCCCCTTTCACTAATACCAGTACGGCAGCAAAGAATGATACGAATGACAAAGTCATTCCATACACACGGATATCACAAATATAATCATGTTATCAATTTACAAATAATTCCAATAAACATATATTGTAATGAAATGAACAACAATAATATTACCTTAACAAATATAACAATTGATACAATAAACCATATAGTCACATCGTGCATAATAACCCGCATCAACACATCATACATAGTATCTCAACTTTGAATATAAATAACCACATTAAGATGCAGACCACATATGCAAATATGCACAGACTCATTCCTACTCTATGGAGCTAGACACAGACATCAGAGAGAATGACCCGTAAAGAACTATAAGTACCTCAGGCTGCCCAACCAAGCTATTGCATTATCTAACGTTGTGTCTATAGCCCACAGTCCAAACATCGTGTAACTACAGGCATTGTACTAAAATAGTCTTTATAAGATCTTGATTAAGTATAGGGCGTGTCGAGATCACTAGTGTGTTGCCAATTACCACGGCCCAGAGGAGCGACCAACTGTCCCCATGTAGAATACTCTGCACACTAATGTCTCCAAGTCCATACAAAAATGAACTACACTATGCTTATCACACCGACAACACGATGTTATTCACCTCGTCAATCAATCACCAATATCAACTAAATTGGCACAACTTAATGCATGAATAAAAATAATAATTATCAAATTACCCTTAGTCTCAAAATATTCTCATATTTACGCAAATGCCCTCAATGATAATAATCTCAAATACAGTACGTTCCCACCTGACGTACGCAAATGCCCTCAATGGTAATAATCTCAAATACAGTACGTTCCCACCTGACATACCATATTTCCACATGTCCGGGTCCACCACTTTGGCCCGATAGTAAAATTCGCTATTCCATTTAATCGCGTAGAAATTTTATCTCGTTTTCACAATCTCGTCGTTTGTACAAACGTTTTTAAATCGCATAAATATATTTTGCTATTTTTAAAATCGCGAAGTATTTTTAAATCATTTTCTCAATCGCGTAAGATTTTTAAATCATTTTCTTAATTGTAAAGCTTTAAAATCGTTATTTTAAAACTGCATAAGCTATTTTTAATATTTTTAAATTACGTAGAATATTTTCCTTACGTTCAAATTTTATATTGAAGCTTTCTTTATTATTAGTCCATTTTTAATTAATTTTGGCGATATTTTATCTAGAAAATTCATTAAGTGATATTTTCTACGTTTCCATCAAAAATTTGCTTTTCTTAATCATAACTAATAATTACATCTCGAAACTTGCTAACGCGTTTCAAAACTCAACGAGTGAACTATACATTAGTATTTTTCAAGTATTTACACCATTGCTTAAATTCACTGATTTAACTCTAAAAATTAAATTACTTTTCATTGTTTATCAAAAATATATTTAATTAAGTTCTCATTAAATTAATTTCATAAGTCCACACTTTTAAAATAGTTTTGGATTAAAAACATCATAAGTAGGCATGTTGGCCCAAAATCATTCCATGCATAAAAATCTTATTTAATTGTTTCTCATCATTTAATCTCTTATAAAAATTCTTAATCCAATTTATTATCATTAAAATCATTCTCTTTATATTTCTAAATTTATTAAATTGAGTTCCCCTTTATTAAATTACATAATCTACTCTTAGAAAATAATTTAGATCAAAAGTGTCTTAAATTGGCATGTTGGCCAAAATTTACTATGTTTAAATCATTTTTAAATTATCTTCTACTAACTAAGTTCTTGTAAAAATCATTACTAATTAAGTTTATTAATCGTTGCTTTAGAAAATAGTTGAGAACATTTTGGTTTTCTTTGGGATAGTAAAAACCGTGAGCTATATGTGTTCTTTGGAACACTCATGCAATTCTTCAACATATTATTCATGTCCTACAATAACTATCATGCATCTATGAACACATACCATATATTAAAGCAATCATAAATCACATACCATATATTTTAAAGCTATAGACATGCTTGCACACAAAATCAATCACAAATAGGAAAACTTTAAACAATCAAGTGAATGAATCCTTATGGATTCTTCACCACAAACACATCCATTCCTCACCACCAACACATGGCTAATGAGGGTAATCTCCCTCTTACCTCTTGAAGAAACCTCCAAAGTTCCTTGTATGTCCTTCTTGAATAAATCCTTCTACCACCACCAAGAGCTTCTTGAAAATCAAAGAAAACATGCAATATTAATATCTAAGGCTCTAAACTAAAATAATCATGGTTTAAAATCATGATTAGAACTTTGAAATGGATAGAAACATGAAGGTTAAAGAACTCCACCTTCAAGGCTTCAAACTTGAGTTTTGAAGAACAAGATAGAAGATGGATGATTCAAGCTTAGGTTTCAACTACAAAGTATCTTGAGATGAAGTAAGGAAGCAAGATATAAGGTAGTTTAGAATTATAGAAGAGTGAATGATGGGGATGGGTGTGGAGGCCGTGAGGTTGAAGAAAATGAGAAGGAAAATTTGTGAGCTTTTGCTAGTTTGATAATTTTGGAGAAAGATGAAGACTTTGATTTAATGAAAACAAGTCTCATTTTTACTATGCACGGCCGTAAACCACTTTGAGAGAAAATGAGAAATATTTTTGTTTTGCTTCTTTGAATGATAGCTAGAAAAATGACCAAATATATTTAAGTAGGTAAATTGGCTTCCATTCAAATGCATGGCCGTAAATGCATTAGGAATGGAAATGAATTGAAGTGTAGAAATTGCCTTCCTAAAGGCATGCATTGCCGTAGAAACACATGAAGAGAAGCCACCAAAATTGACTTTGTCTTACTTTGTTCAATTAATGAAAGATGATAAGAATTAAATTATAATATTTTGCCTCACAAAACTTGCTTGGCCGTGGGATACAACAAGGAGGAGCCACCATTATTGACTAGTCTTCACTTGTTCAATTTTAAGCTTTCTAAATGAATATCACAAAGTGAATTGCTTATTTGAGCAATTTGCTCTTCCTTCACCATAGAACCAACAAATTCAAGAAGTCTAAACTTTGTTTAATAGCTTGTTTCCTATTGGTCCTTAAAGAGTCAAGCCATTATTCTTGACCAATTTCTATTGGTTGCTATTTTTTTTGTTGACCAATTCTCATTGGTTCATTTCAAAGAGACTAATTTTCTATTAGTGCATACCAAATATTTTTTAGTATACTTTAACCAATGAACAATAATTATTGTTTATAAAGTCAGTATCTATTATCCAATGGATAATAAAATATACCTAGATTTTTCTCTTGTTCTAGCTGGGTAGCAACTATTGTTGATCATTTTCTACTGATTGCCCTAGATGAGTCACAGAACGAGTCATCAAAGAGAAGTTTCTAGAACATGTGACTCACTACGATGAGTCAGCATAATGAGTCAGCGTAGATATTTCTAGAACAGGTGAGTCAGCATGGCGAGTCATCAGCTGAGTCACTAGCTAAGTCAGCAATGGTGAGTCATAGCGCTGAGTCAGCATGGTGAGTCGTCAGGGAACCTTCTAGAACATGTGACTCACTGCGGCGAGTCACAGGGTGAGTCAGCGTTTCTACAACCTTCCAGAATGTGGCGAGTCACTGCTTCTGGAACATGGCGAGTCACCGCTTCTGGAAGCTTCCTGAATATGCTGAGTCACAGGTGCTGAGGTGTCATGCCACGTGTCAAGTTCCAATTGGTCTTTCGCGATGAGTCACAACCACCAACTTTGACCAGCTCCTTATTGGTCCACGTGTAAAGTGCTTGATGACTAGGCGCGTGACGATGCGTTTTCTAGAGTCTTCTAGAACAGTCTGGAACATATGAGTCACTAGGCTAGTCATCTAAGTGAGTCACCAAACAATGAGTCATCGTCTAGAACATTCTAGAGTGGGTGACTAGGCTTATGTCTAGAATCATCCACTAGATATTTTTCAAGAAAGATATTATCCAATGGATAATAAAACATATTCTGATTTTATTTGTCAGAAAAAATCGTAGGGAAACAAATTGTCAAAAACTGTTTTCGGTTTCGGGTTTAGTAAGATCTCCCGGCTCCGAATCAACAGTACAAAACTTTCTAGCTAATAAATTTTTTTTTATTTTTCCGGGCCCGTCTCGCCCACACACACACCCAAAATATCGAAATATATTAAATATTCAAAATATATCAAAATATAAAAATATAATATAATATTTTAAAATATCTCAAAATATCTAAAAATATCTTAAAATATCTTAAAATATCTAAAATATAATAAAATATTCAAAATATCTTAAAATATATTAAAATATTCAAAATATCCGAAATATCACAAAAATTCACAAAAATCATAATAATTGTAAAACTCATGAAAATCAAATCAGATTAGTAAAAATAATTAAGGATTGAGAGAAAGAAATAAAATACGAAGGCTTATATGTACAACCCAAAAATAATATTAAAATAATCAAAAACGTAAAAACTCCCAAAAACTCCTAAAAAGCATAAAAATTATAAAATTCACAAAAGTCAAAACAGATTACTCAAAATAATTCAGAATCGACCAAAACAAATAAATTACGAATTCTTGGGGTGTTACAACACTCCCCTCCTAAAAAGAATTTCATCCCCGAAATTCGTAGTAGTCTTAGAACAATCATGGATACTACTCCTTCATCTTGTCTTCCAGTTTTCACGTTGCATCACCACTTACGTCATTCCAGATTACTTCAACCAACGAAAACTCCTCGCCTCGTGTTCAACTGCTCCTTTAAAATGTGGAGAACCACATTGAGATATTTAGCATGTTCCTCATGATTTCGAGAATAGATCAGAATGTCGTTAATAAAGATAGTGAGAATTCTGTCTAGATAAGAATGAAAAAACTTTCCACATAACCTATAAATATTGTGGGAGCATTCGCCACTCTAAACAGCATCACTTGAAATTTTTCCTGCCTTTGTACCGCTTCACTCTTCTGCCTTTACTTTTAACAGGAAGTGCCTCACAAATTAAGTTTTCTTTTTCAACAGTACTGTATTCTAATACTATGACATGAATTGGACTAGGAACATCCTCTCTTGCAATGCAAAATATAAAAAAGGACATTATAAAGGTTAGAAAGAAAAGATAGTGAAATTATTCGATATGTTACTGGCATATCCAACAAGAAATTTGTCCGATTTTAAAAAATGAGTTTTTCGAGACACCAAAATTTTACTGAAACAATCTACAGGATATGATTAAAGATAACCAATCCACTTATAAGATCACATCTATCTCGTGAAAGAGGTAGACAATTTAAATTAATAGAAAAGATTGTTTAAGAAATTGGATAGTAATAATGGGTTTGGCAATGAAAGTAGAAATAGATAAATCAAAAGGTAACAAAGATACTGATAGCTCTAATCAACCCACACAGTCAATTAGTCATAAAAGAATGGGCTGAACCAAAAATGTGTTCTTCGCAATTGCGACACATGAAGGATATCATGAAGGCATAGAAAGAAAAGATGGTAGAGTCATCCATACCACCGGACCTATCCGATAGAGAAATTGATGTGGTCCGATGAATTTAGAAGCGAGCTTTTTAAGTTGAATAATTCAACGGATAAGTCTAACAGAGCATGGATAGTCGGAAAATGCCCAATCCATATTTTTAGATCGCGTCTGTTTTGAGAAAGAAGTATACCAATTGAATCAACAAAAAAGATTCAATTATTTAACAGACTTAGGATGGTTTAAGTAACTCAAGTCCTCAACCACATGTTTTAGCAATAGAAGTAGAAACAACCAGGTCAAGAGATAATGAAGACATAGATAACTCTAATTGACCCACACAATTATATGCCATAGAGAAATGGGTTACCCCCAGAATTATACAATATAGTTAAAGGATCACCTTTTGTGACACAACCTTCTTTGTTTAGGTCTTCAATCTGAGATGCTTTTGCTCCACTTGAAGAATCGATGCTCCATTCTACTTAAGATGTTGAAGCACGTTCATTAATAACAGATGATTTGGTCTTTGGTGGAATACACTTTTCAGCAAAATGTCCAGGCATCCTTCACTTGAAACAGATGATTCCTTTGATTGTACAGTCCCTTGTTAGATGATCTTTCCCACACTTCCAACATTTTGGTACAGATGTCACGGTTTAACCAAAACTACTACCACTAACTCTTCCTCCACGAAATTGATGTTGTTGTTGATTTCCCGATGATCACGAATACGCTTTCCACTGGAATCGCTTGGCCTTACGATTTTCCTCCTTCGGAACCAATATGGTCCAACATTACGAAATCTCGTATTCTAAGATTTATTCTAACTTTGTCCGATTCTAAATCTAGGCTATCGTTTCCTGTTGCTGAGTAATCCTTTGGCCTTACTATACCGTTCCTTCAACTGTTCTTTGCACCACTTCCATAGCTGCAGTCATATTGCCACTATCACGTCTTGCTTCCACACGCATACGTCTACCACGAGCCATCGCCTTTCTTCAAAGATGGACGAACCAAAATACAATGGAAATTAAAGTAACCATTTCAAAGAAACATTGTCTCCTTTCGGAGTCCAAGCACAGAGAGTCACACAACATAAACAAGATAGACCTAACCACAAACCCCAAAAGACTCTAATCGTGCTCTGATACTAACTAATGTAACACCCTTCATAGGGCATTACATTTTCGACTAAAAACTTAAAATCTAAAAAAACATTTCATAAAAGATTTGAGTTCTAAAATATGGATTTTAAAATTTCTTTTTGCAGAAACATAAACTTACTGAAGTATAAGTAATATAGAAAATAAACTGAAAAGATTATTACACAGCTTTATTTATACCACATAATATCCAAAAAAGAAATAAAACATATAACTTACAGACTCAGAGAAACAGTAGCAAAACCCAATGGCGGGTACTACTAATAGCACGGTAACAACACTAACGAGAAAAACCCAACATACATGTTCCGTTTCTCCACCAAACTGCATCTTGTTGAAATTGAGAAGATCACTCCTCGACGTTGTCACCGACCACAGAACATTACCTCCAAAAGTCTAATATACTTGCTTCGCCTACTATACGAATTTAAACAATACAAACACAATAAAATAATACAGTAAAGAGGTGAGATCCCCTTTCACCAATACCAGTACGACAGCAACGAATGATACGGATGACAAAGTCATTCCATACACACAGATATCACAAATATAATCATGTTATCAATTTACAAATAATTCCAATAAACATATATTGTAATGAAATGAACAACAATAATATTACCATAACAGATATAACAATTGATACAATAAACCATATAGTCACATCATGCATAATAACCCACATCAACACATTATACATAGTATCTCAACTTTGAATATAAATAACCACATTAAGATGCAGACCACATATGCAAATATGCACAGACTCATTCCTACTCCATAGAGCTAGACACAGACATCAGAGAGAATGACCCGTAAAGAACTATAAGTACCTCAGGCTGCCTAACTAAGCTATTGCACTGTCTAACGTTGTGTCTATAGCCCACAGTCCAAACATCGTGTAACTACTGGCATTGTACTAAAATAGTCTTTACAAGATCTTGATTAAGTATAGGGCGTGTCGAGATCACTAGTGTGTTGCCAGTTACCACGACCCAGAGGAGCGACCAACTGTCCCCCTGTGGAATACTCCGCACACTAATGCCTCCAAGTCCATACAAAAATGAACCACACTACACTTATCACACTGACAACACTGTGTTATTCATCTCGTCAATCAATCACCAATATCAACTAAATTGGCACAACTTAATGCATGAATAAAAATAATAATTACCAAATTACCCTTAGTCTCAAAATATTCTCATATTTACGCAAATGCCCTCAATGACAATAATCTCAAATACAGTACGTTCCCACCTGACGTACGCTAATGCCCTCAATGGCAATAATCTCAAATACAGTACGTTCCCACCTGACATACTATATTTCCACATGTCTGGGTCCACCACTTTGGCCCGATAGTAAAATTCGTTGTTCCATTTAATCGCGTAGAAATTTTATCTCGTTTTCATAATCTGGTCATTTTTACAAATATTTTTAAATCGCATAAATATATTTTGTTGTTTTTAAAATCGCGTAGTGTTTTTAAATCATTTTCTCAATCGCGTAAGATTTTTAAATCATTTTCTTAATTGTAAAGCTTTAAAATCATTATTTTAAAAATGCATAAGCTATTTTTAATATTTTTAAATTACGTAGAATATTTTCCTTACGTTCAAATTTTATATTGAAACTTTCTTTATTATTAGTCCATTTTTAATTAATTTTGGCGACATTTTATCTAGAAAATTCATTAAGGGATATTTTCTACGTTTCCATCAAAAATTTAATTTTCTTAATCATAACTAATAATTACATCTCGAAACTTGCTAACGCGTTTCAAAACTCAACGAGTGAACTATACGTTAGTATTTTTCAAGTATTTACACCATTGCTTAAATTCACTGATTTAACTCTAAAAATTAAATTACTTTCCATTGTTTATCAAAAATCTATTTAATTAAGTTCTCATTAAATTAATTTCATAAGTCCACACTTTTAAAATAGTTTTGGATTAAAAACATCATAAGTAGGCATGTTGGCCCAAAATCATTCCATGCATAAAAATCTTATTTAATTGTTTCTCATCATTTAATCTCTTATAAAAATTCTTAATCCAATTTATTATCATTAAAATCATTCTCTTTATATTTCTAAATTTATTGAGTTTCCCTTTATTAAATTACATAATCTACTCTTAGAAAATAATTTAGATCAAAAGTGTCTTAAATTGGCATGTTGGCCAAAATTTACTATGTTTAAATCATTTTTAAATTATCTTCTACTAACTAAGTTTTTGTAAAAATCATTACTAATTAAGTTTATTAATCGTTGCTTTAGAAAATAGTTGAGAACATTTTGGTTCTCTTTGGGATAGTAAAAACCGTGAGCTATATGTGTTCTTTGGAACACTCATGCCATTCTTCAACATATTATTCATGTCCTACAATAACTATCATGCATCTATGAACACATACCATATATTAAAGCAATCATAAAACACATACCATATATTTTAAAGTTATAGACATGCTTGCACACAAAATCAATCACAAATAGGAAAACTTTAAACAATCAAGTGAATGAATCCTTATGGATTCTTCACCACAAACACATCCATTCCTCACCATCAACACATGGCTAATGAGGGTAATCTCCCTCTTACCTCTTGAAGAAACCTCCAAAGTTCCTTGTATGTCCTTCTTGAATAAATCCTTCTACCACCACCAAGAGCTTCTTGAAAATCAAAGAAAACATGCAATATTAATATCTAAGGCTCAAAACTAAAATAATCATGGATTAAAATCATGATTAGAACTTTGAAATGGATAGAAACATGAAGGTTAAAGAACTCCACCTTCAAGGCTTCACACTTGAGTTTTGAAGAACAAGATAGAAGATGGATGATTCAAGCTTAGGTTTCAACTACAAAGTATCTTGAGATGAAGTAAGGAAGCAAGATATAAGGTAGTTTAGAATTATAGAAGAGTGAATGATGGGGATGGGTGTGGAGGCCATGAGGTTGAAGAAAATGAGAAGGAAAATTTGTGAGCTTTTGCTAGTTTGATAATTTTGGAGAAAGATGAAGACTTTGATTTAATGAAAACAAGTCTCATTTTTATGATGCATGGCCGTAAACCACTTTGAGAGAAAGTGAGAAATATTTTTGTTTTGCTTCTTTGAATGATAGCTAGAAAAGTGACCAAATATATTTAAGTAGGTAAATTGGCTTCCATTCAAATGCATGGCCGTAAATGCATTAGGAATGGAAATGAATTGAAGTGTAGAAATTGCCTTCCTAAAGGCATGCATTGCCGTAGAAACACATGAAGAGAAGCCACCAAAATTGACTTTGTCTTACTTTGTTCAATTAATAAAAGATGATAAGAATTAAATTATAATATTTTGCCTCACAAAAACTTGCTTGGCCGTGGGATACAACAAGGAGGAGCCACCATTATTGACTAGTCTTCACTTGTTTAATTTTAAGCTTTCTAAATGACTATCACAAAGTGAATTGCTTATTTGAGCAATTTGCTCTTCCTTCACCATAGAACCAACAAATTCAAGAAGTCTAAACTTTGTTTAATAGCTTGTTTCCTATTGGTCCTTAAAAAGTCAAGCCATTATTCTTGACCAATTTCTATTGGTTGCTATTTTTTTTTATTGACCAATTCTCATTAGATCATTTCAAAGAGACTAATTTTCTATTGGTGCACACCAAATATTTTTTTGTATACTTTAACCAATGAACAATAATTATTGTTTATAAAGTCAGTCTCTATTGTCCAATAGAGAATAAAATATGCCTAGATTTTTCTCTTGTTCTAGCTGAGTAGCAACTATTGTTGATCATTTTCTACTGATTACCCTAGATGAGTCACAGAACGAGTCATCAAAGAGAAGTTTCTAGAACATGTGACTCACTACGATGAGTCAGCATGATGAGTCAGCATAGATATTTCTAGAACAGGTGAGTCAGCATGGCGAGTCATCAGCTGAGTCACTAGCTAAGTCAGCAATGGTGAGTCATAGCGCTGAGTCAGCATGGTGAGTCATCAGGGAACCTTCTGGAACGTGTGACTCACTGCGGCGAGTCACAGGGTGAGTCAACGTTTCTACAACGTTCCAGAATGTGGCGAGTCACTATTTCTGGAACATGGCGAGTCATTGCTTTTAGAACATGGCGAGTCACCGCTTCTGGAAGCTTCCTGAATATGCTGAGTCACAGGTGCTGAGGTGTCATGCCACGTGTCAAGTTCCTAGTGGTCCTTCGCGACAAGTCACAGCCACCAACTTTGACTGGCTCCTTATTGGTCCACGTGTAAAGTGCTTGATGACTAGGCGCGTGACGATGCATTTTCTAGAGTCTTCTAGAACAGTCTGGAACATATGAGTCACTAGACTAGTCACCTAGGTGAGTCACCAAACGATGAGTCATTGTCTAGAACATTCTAGAGTGGGTGACTAGGCTTATGTCTAAAATCATCCACTAGATATTTTTCAAGAAAGATATTATCCAATGGATAATAAAACATATCCCGATTTTATTTGTCAGATAAAATCGTAGGGAAACAAAATGTCAAAAACTGTTTCCGGTTTCGGGTTTAGTAAGATCTCCCGGCTCCGAATCAACAGTACAAAACTTTCTAGCTAATAAAAAAAATTTTATTTTTCCGGGCCCGTCTCAGGCCCACACACAACCTAAAATATAAAAAATATATTAAATATTCAAAATATACTAAAATATCAAAAATATAATATAATATCTTAAAATATCTTAAAATATCTCAAAATATCTAAAATATAATAAAATATTCAAAATATCTTAAAATATCTAAAATATATTAAAATATTCAAAATATCTTAAATATCACAAAAATTCACAAAAATCATAATAATTGTAAAACTCATGAAAATCAAATCGAGATTAATAAAAATAATTAAGGATTGAGAGAAAGAAATAAAATACGAAGGCTTATATGCACAACCTAAAAATAATATTAAAATAATAAAAAACGTAAAAACTCCCAAAAACTCCTAAAATCATAAAAATTATAAAATTCACAGAAGTCAAAACAGATTACTTAAAATAATTCAGAATCGACCAAAACAAATAAATTACGAATTCTTGGGGTGTTTCAGGGGTAAGTTCCAATGGAACAGTACCCGAATCTGCAAAATTCTACAGATTTCATTCTGGGTAGCCAGCGCTTGAGCGCTGGGATTTGGGCTCCTGAGCGCACACTGTCCTGAAGGGAATTGCGTGATGCAATGCACCCAACTCTTGGGTGCTGGGATTCGAGTGCCTAAGCGCATGTGTAGCGTTTGAGCGCTAGGAAGTGAGCACCTGAGCGCTAAAGTAGGGAAAAATATGGGCTAGTTTTGCCCAGTCAGTGCTTGAGCGCTGGATGATTGAGCGCCTAAGCGCCCAGATCAGGATTCACCAGGAACCTTATTTTGTGGAACTAGAGTTTCTAGTTGGTATAGTTTCTTCTTTTGTGCTTCTTAATGAGTCTTTAGGCTCTAATAGAAGTATTTAATGAAGTGAAAACATGATAAATCAAAGTGATTTGTAATGCTAATTACGAGAGGTAATTAGACATAGAGATATAAGTCATATATTATGATATTGAGAAAATGAGTTTCCTAGGAGTTGAAATCACTTATGTTTACTCTTTTAAGAGTGTTGAAGTGTTTTTAGAAGTATTTGGACGAAATGTGTTCTAAAATGAACTTGTTGTGCATATAAATCAATTATGGGGCTAATTATGTGAAGTAATTAGTAATTATTTTGCATGATATGATTGTGAAACATAGTTGAGGTGAATGGTATACTCTTTATGTTTGTTGTGTTGATAAGGATGGATTTCCCTATAGTTCCAAAGATGGACTTCCTCTCCATTTTGAAGACTGTGTAGTTGATGGATTTCACTACCCGGAGTGTTGGATGTGACTTCCATTACTTTGTTCAGGACTCAAGCATTCATGGTATTACCATGGACTTGGTATCATGCATTATTCATTTCATACTTAAGTTATTGCATAGGCATACACACTAGACATAACTTGGCATAACATGGCAATTGTATGGGCGGTTGCGTACTTCTGAGATGGAAGTGTTATTGTGCTTTTATGATTGAAGTGTTAAGTCAGTAAATATGTAATATTTATGAATGTATGATTGCTGGTATTGGAATACTTCTACTGAGATTTGATTTCTCACCCCGATTAAGTTGCCATATAAATCCAGGTGCGAGTTCTTCAAAAAGAAAAGCAAGAGCTTGGAGTGCTTAGCTTAATGTAGCTAGGTAGTTTATTTTGAAATGATGTATGTATGGTATTTATGAGGAATACTGTTATGGTGTAATATTTATATATTCATTCATGGCTCATATTTTCTATATAATGTCGTTATGTTATATTGAAAATCGCATAGTTATTAAGTAGCTGGTCCGAATCTAGTGACTGTGGTAGTATACTATGCTTATTAAATTTGGGATGTTACAGGAGACGATGTACTAATTGGATTGTACATGTGCGACACTTTGAAAATAGATTGTGAAGCAGTTTCTGAGGATATGCATGATATTCACTACACAATATTACCACGTTTAAGTCTGATTGTTTTTAGTTTATAGTTGTTGTTTTGATTTATTTTTAATCTTTTTCTTTTTCTTTTTGCTTGAGGACTGTAACGCCCCTTTTTTGGAGAGGGACAGTCACACCAAACACTAAACAAAAACTCAAAAGATAATACTAAGACCCAGTTCATTTACATATAGATGATAACCTATTTATTTATAAGCGTATAATAATTTGGCGATCTCTTTCTTTTTTTTTGTAAATGGATAAGAAATTAATTTAACAAAAATTAACATGAAGATTAAACCACACATTTATATAAAAGATATGAGTCATAAGTGTTTAGATACATCAACAGATTTAGCAAAAGAAAAAAATACAAGCTTTACATGCCCAAAAGGATATACATATTACAGCCCACCAAAAGACAAAACATCAAGCTCCCAAAGTGATGTACAGACAGCCACCAAAAAGGCTACCAAAAAGAGTCATGCCTCCAACAACTACTAAGAAGGAGCCTCAGATGGGTCCTCCTCAAGATCTTCGTCAGAAGAGGAAATCTTTATAGGAGCGGCGGACTCACGAGCTGGAGCTCGTGCAGAGGATAGAAACGAATTTGAATCCTAGCGTAGAGTATACACACGATCACCCTACACCTCCCGCATTGGCATGTAGAACTCCAACCACACTCGAAGATCAAAAGAGAAGACAGGTGGGTCATAACGACCCCACACCAAGGACACCGTCACATCCCCCACGTAGACAAAACGTTCAGTATCTGAGTCGACGTGCCAGTAGTCAACGCCTCTATGGAACCTTAGTCTGGCTTACCTAAGAAAGCCTCGTTGGGATGCCATCGCAAAACAGAAGACTAATTTGACCAAAATCCAGGAAACGCAGGCTCTTTCACGCCTTGGTCTTTACAGGAGCACAAATACATCCAGAATGACAAAACAAAGAGGTGAGATATCCAACATTATTACTAGTTATGGCAGTAAAGAAACATAAATGGCGCATAATGCCAAACGTAGTAAAACAGTAAATAGCATCAAGATCAAATAATAAGCAATCTAATAATCCAGGCAATCATAGCATCAATAAAAGAAATAGTTTCATAATCATATAAATATAAGCCAAGTAAATATAATGACTGACCATGTACATGCACAAAGTACCAAAACCCTACTCCATGGAGCTAAATACAACATCGGAGAGAATGATCAAGGAGACATGTCTGTATCTCATCAGCCTTTAATCAAGTGCTTCAATATCAATAAATTGCGCAACATGGCTCATACAAGACATTTTTTCACAAGATCGTGATATAGGACAGTATCTCGGTTCGGATCGTCGGTGTGTTTACATCGGTCTATCTCATGATACAGAGGAGCTACCAACTGCCCATTGCGAGATACACGCACCCCGATGTCCCCAAGGTCAACAAGTGACCTACATTAGTCTATACGTACCCGCACTAAGGTGCGATGCATCTCCTAGGCATACAGTCTTATAACAAAGTCCACCAGACTTTCACAACGCATGATGACTCAATGCATATTCATGTATATTAAATAATCATATACTTTTCCATAATTACGCCACAATTGGCCAATTTAATCACCATCAAAACCTTGGTCCCACTCATGGACCCACAACAACACATTATCTGATTCTCAATTGTGAAAATATACCCTTAAGGTTTATTATAAAATTACGCCTTAGTTCCTATGTTTTTCATGTTAGGTCTCTCTAGGGGAATTCTCTTGCATATTTCACCTAATCTTTATTACTAAAATTAAACAAGTTCTTCACTTAATACTAAGCCTAATTCACGTAGGGTAATTTAATTTGAGTTGCTCAACACCTCACTTACACTCATGTTCTTCCTTTGATCAAAATTATTCTAAGTTATAGGACAGAATCTTATTATTTGTTCTTCTATTTTATGAATTCCTAATTAACCTCTAATCATCTATTTAACTAAGTTTCCACATCAACACAACATTTTGCCATTATTTTCCTTAAGAGGTCGTGAGTCTCAAAGAGATTAAGAACCCAAATTTTTTTTCATCAATCCATTCATTATTAGCCACTTGATTAGTTGGTCTCCCAATTGGAGGGTGTTTGGCCATGAGCCTCAACAAAGAGGGCAAGGAGCCCTTGATTTCCATCCATGATTTCAATCCATCAAGATCAATCCAAAGTCATCAAGATATACCAATACAACAAATAAAATCATATAAGATGAAATCAATACAAAAATCATTAAAAATTACATAACAAAGAGAGTAACCCTAACATGGGTTCCTCACAACCAACAGATAAATATGCTCCTCACTACCAAGATAGGTTGAAGTGGATGATCTCCCTCTTACCCAAAGAGATAAACAAAGAAAAGCAAGCTCATTTTTGCCCTTGTAATTCGTCCACCACCACCAAAAACCCTAGGATGATCAAACTTTCACAATCAATAACCAAAGCTTGAAAAAAAGAATCCTTGATTACCAAGGTGACCAAGGGTCACAAAAATGAGAAGAGAAAATGGAAAAGTCATGAACTTTACCTCAAAGCTTCAAACTTTAGGGTTTTATGAAAGAAGATGAAAATGATAGATTTAGGTGATAGTCACAAAAGAGAAAGACTTGAAGATAATGAGAAGATGTAGGAAACAAGGTTGGTTGAGCAAGAAAATGTGGATGGCCAAAAATGTTAGTTTTGGCCATGGAAGAGGGGAGAAAATGGAGAGGAAATGTGAGACTTTGAAGATGGTTCCAACAAGAGATAAAAAATCTTCAAGGGAAAAATAGCTTCAAGCAAAGTAGTTACTTGAAATCAACCATTCATGGAGGGGAAAGGATGGTGATTACCGTGGAAGAGAGGAGAAGAGGAAGAGGAGAAAAGTGTGAGAGAAAAATGAGAGAAGAGAAATGTGGAGAGAAAAAGTGATAGAAAAGTGATGGTAACTTTTGAATTATGAAAAGATGAAATGAAAGGTGTTTTTGGGTGAAAAGGTGGCAACTTTTGCCCCTTTTTTTTTCTCTCAAAGCCGTAGAGCTACATGGGGAAGAAGGAGAGGAAGCTTCCTCTAGAAGCTTAGTGCAAAGCTTCCTTGAGAAACTTTGTTAGCTTTTTGCAAAAGTCAAAGTGATAATGTCACTTTGATGATGTCACTAAAGTGCTCTTCTAGAAAGAGGACTAACACTTAACTAAAGCTATTATCCAGTGGACAAAAGTTACAGTTAACAAAACTGGTATTTATTGTCCAATGGATAATAAAGCGTACTACGATTTTATTTTATCAGATAAAATCTCAAAAAACAAAAACTTCGTAAACTGTGCTCGACCTCGGGTTTAGTAAGATCCCCCGTCGACATTTCTATAGTTCAAGGTTTTCTAGCCTCGGAGAAAATATTTTATTTTTTTCGACTCCGCTCAGTGTGCACGTAAATCAAAAAATATATTAAAATAGTCAACATTTCTAGAAAAATCCACAAAAATTCACAAAAATCACAAATATTGTAAATGAATATTTATCATGAAACAAACAATTTTTGGGGCGTTACAAGGACAAGCAAAATCTTAAGTTTGGGGGAGTGATGAACCTTCAAAAATTCATATTTTTACGGTTCAAAATATTAGGTTTTCATCCTCTTTTTTATCTCTTTGATTGAGTTTTGTTCTTAAGTTTTATTATGTTTTTATTATTTTAAATTGTGTTCTTATTACGTGTTTTATGTGTTTTAGATAGGTAATTGCACATGAAAAAGACTGGACACTTGATCACGTGTCCAATCTTACGTGTTTTAGATATGTGTTTTATGTATTATGTTTTTATTATTTCTCTGGGTGCCCAATGCTTGAGCACTGGGAGTGGTACGCCCTAGCACGCAAAGCGTATACAGCCACGTTATTTCAAAAAGCCAACGCTCAGGCGTTGGAAACCCAACACTCAGGCGCTGGTCACATAAATAGCAATGTTAATTCTCTATAAAAAGAACAGTGATGCTAATGTGCAATGCACACTTAGACAGAACGCAATAGTCGTCAAGAGGCATAAACCCTAAAGTGGTGCGAACACAATTAGGCTTGAAGATTAGTAATTCTCTTTAACCTTTCCACTTATCTACAATGGAGTTTGTCATATTCTTCCCTTTGTGTTCTTCTCTTTCTATGTGTAACTAAACTTTTTTCATTAGGGTGATGATGAATCTTAATATTTGGATGATGTAAATTCTTTTATGGGTTTAGTTTATGTTTTTATTTCATGTTTACGTGTTTATCTCCTCTCTTAATGTTTTTCTAAACCTGATCAATTTGGGAATGATTTTTGGGTTGATGTATGATTTAGGAAAATTTGCATGAACCTAGAACCTGTGATAAACACTATAATTTCCGCAATCGCTAGGAATAGACGTTGTGGGTTATGTGGTATTTCTTTAAATTTCCTCGTTTATAATAATGCCTTTTCTATTTGATGTTAGACTAAGAGATTAGTTAATTTTAAATAATGTAAAGATGATTAATATACCAAGGGATTTGGTATTAATTAATTTTGGGAATTGACCATGAATCATTGAAATAGAACTTGATTAAACCAATATTTGAAATTACATCAAAAGAGTTCAAGTAAAGTCTGAATCCTAACACTTTAATCTCATCGTTTTTCATCCTTGATCTGATTCTTGATTTATTTTTAATTATTTTTCCAATTATTATTTTCTTTTATTTTTATTTTTATCAACTCTCACTTTTTGGTAGCTTAGATAGTGTTTATTTAACAAAATTAATAATTGACAATATAATCCTCGTGTGATAATACTCTTATTCACTCTTTATTACTTTTGCGATTCGGTGCACTTGTTGATATCACAACAAGTTTTTGGCGCCGTCGCCGGGGATTATTAATTGTCAATATTAAGTAGTAGTTATAAATGCTTAAATTAGTGCTTTTTAGCTACTACTTAATATTGACAATTAATAATCTCCAACAACAACGCCAAAAACTTATTATGATATCGACAAGTGCACCGAATCGCAAAAGTAATAAAGAGTTAATAAGAGTATTGTCCCACGAAGATTATATTGTCAATCATTAATTTCGTTAAATAAACACTATCTAACCTACCGAAAAGTAAGAGCTGATAAAAATAAAAATAAAAATAAAAGAATACAATAATTAGAAAAAATAAATCAAGAATCAAATCAAGAGTGAAAAATGATGAGATTAAAGTGTTAGAGTTCTGACTTTACTTAAACTCTTTTGATGTAATTTCAAATATTGGTTTATTCAAGTTCTATTTCAATGATTCATGGTCAATTTCCAAAATTAATCAACACCCAATCCCTTGGTCTATCAATCTTCTTTACGCTATTTAGAATTAACTAATCCTTTAGTTTAACCCCAAATAGAAAATGCATTATTATAAATGAGGAAATTTAAAGAAAGACCACATAACTCACAATGTCTATGCCTAGCAATTGCGAAAATTATGGTGTTTATCACAAGTTCTAGGTTCATGCAAATTTTTCCAAATCATACATCATGCTAAAAATCATTCCCAAATTTATCAAGTTTAGAAAAGCATTAAGAGAAGAGATAAACATGTAAATCATGAAATAAAAACATTGATTAAACCCATAAAAGAATTTACATTATCCAAATATTAAGATCCATCATCACCCTAATGAAAAAGGTTTAGTTACACATAGAAAGAGAAGAACACAAAGGGAAGAATACGATAAACTCCATTGTAGATAAGTGGAAAGGTTGAAGAGAATTCCTAATCTTCAAGCCTAATTGCGCCCACACCACTTTACGGTTTGTGGCTCTTGATGACTGCTATGTTCTATCCAAGTGTGTGTTGAACATTAGCATAACTTTTCTTTTTATAGAGAATTAATGCTGCTATTTACCCGACCAGTGCCTGAGCGCTGGCTTTTTGAAATAATGTGGTTGTATACGCTTTGCGCGCTTGGGCGCCCAAAGAAATTCTTGTTTCTGCCTTATCAGTGCTTGGGTGTTGGCTTTCCAACACTTGAGCGCTAGACGTCTTTTCTTATTGTTTCAGCTTTTCTTCATTGATCAAGTGTCCAGTCTTTTCCATGTGCAATTACCTATCCAAAACACATAATAAGAACCCAATTTAAAATAATAAAAATATAATAAAACCCAAGAACAAAACTCAATCAAAGAGATTAAAAGAGGATGAAAACCCAAGATTTTAAAGGTTCATCATCGTTCAAGCACAAGTGCAACAACATGGGGAATCCATCAAGTGAATCAATACTTGCCTAGATCAAATGGTCACTCACTCCAAGATGCTTGAAACTCAAATAACCCAACAAGCAAGCTTGTTCAACGTATTCAAGGGCAAATACCAAGTGAACTAGAAACTAACCCAAGTGACACTACAACAACTTTGCCTTTTGGCAAGGGCTGAAAAGCGTTGCCTTTAGCTGAAAAGCGTTGCCTAAAATCTATGGCAAAGTTTTGCAACACTTGCCAAGCCGTTGCCATTTCCATCGTGGCCTATTATAATAGGCAATGTTTTTTTAAACTTTTGGCAACACTTTAGAAAAAACGTTGCCTATTCTTATCTTCTGGCAACGCTTTTGAGATGTTGTCTATGGATAGTTCTGGCAACGCTTTTGACATGTTAGGTATAGGTACTACTTTAGGCAACACTTTCTTGTCGTTGCTGTTAAGTATGGCATAAGACAACGTTTAAAAACTGTTGCCTATATGTTAAGCTTTTGGCAACATTTTTTACACGTTGGTTATAGTTATTGTTTTGGCAACGTTTTATATGTGTTGCTTGTAAGTTTAACCTAAGGCAACTTGTAAAAAATGTTTCCTATAAGTTAAGGTTTTGGCAACATTTTCCACACATTGGTTATAGGTGCTGCTTTACGCAACGTTTTATCACTGTTGCTTTTAAGTTTACCATAAGGCAACTTGTAAAAAACGTTGCCTATAGGTTCATATTTTGGCAACGTTTTCTGCTTTAAGCAACGGTTTTGAAATGTTGCCTATAATCCATTTTTTTTTAAAATTTACCTATACATACCTACTTTTTACTTGCATATTAAAAAATCACGTATTAAAAACTAACAATACATTAAAAAAAACTAGTTCTTCTCAAATAAATACACTAAATTATGTAATGTATTTACTGTATATATACACCAAAACTAAAAAAAAGTCATTTACTACTATTGTACAAAAGTAGTGCGATTGTTCTTGATCATATAACATAAATGAAATAACCAAAAAAAACTAAAGCTAAATATCCTTCGCAAATCTCCATAATTGTGGAATGCAAGATGTCTTTGTTTCGCTTTATCTGGTAGATTCTCACTGCAAAAAATAAAAAAATAAATATATATAAGCAAATATTCTAAAACATATAAATATTTCTCTTAAGGCAGGGTATGAAAAATTGTTCCAGTATTGGACAATGTGATGTGGTTTGAATTCTCACACCAAACAGTGATATATAAGGATATAATAAGCTTTTCCATCCCACTATTACTAGTCATTGCATCCCATTATTTTTTACATTCGTTCATGCAACTAATATCTAGTACCAAGAAAATACAATGGAATACAGTAATTTTATGAGTAATGTCTTTTCTTTCTCAAACAAATATTGATAGAGATCTAATGATTGAAGAAGTTCAAGTTCATTCTCAATTCTAATGACTGAATGGTTTTGCTTCTATTTTTCTCCTAATATCTTTCTCACACAGCCAACATGCAAACACATTGAGAATTTTGAATCTTCTGATATCTTATTCTAAAATGGTTAGAAATGCACATTGTAGTATGCATGAAATACAATGGTTCTTCAGCAGATGGTCTCATATTTAATTAATAAAATGTGTATTGCTAAAAAATCTCAATTCAAAATAGTAAAGAATTTACAGCATTTATGCATATGTAATTACAATAATAGTATTTGTGCGTCAACACAAATTTGTTCAATTTGTAGATAACAGAATTAACTTTCATGTTACACTTAAAAAAAAGGAGATTTACTAGTATCTTCTTTGGATTATGACACGGAAAATAATCAGGCCACATTTGAAACCATGATTAAAATAACTAAAACACGTACACAGGAAGATGCACACAAAAGCAGAGCTTTCCATATAAGTATAAAAGATATGTACATATAGTGATTGTGCAAAAGCAAATCCAATGCGCATACACTGGCACATGATATATATATATATATATATATATATATATATATATATATATATATATATATATATATGAGCGGGGATCGGTTTACTGTGTAAATCTTTTTTGACTTACACTCATTTTTAACCGTTAGATCCACTTTCATCTAATGGTTGAGATTATTTCATTAAAAGTAACTATTAGATGAAAGTAGATCTAACAATTAAAAATGAGTGTAAGTCAAAAAAGATTTACACTGGTGTAAATTGATCCTCCCTATATATATATATATATATATATATATACATACATACATATATATGGTGAATTTAGTAAGCATTACCCACTGGATTAACTGTAACACCCTTGTGGGGATGTCACATTTTCGATACAATAAAATAAAACCTACCCAAGTTATAAAACTTTTGATACATAATTAATATGAGTTGTAATTTTTTTTTCTTTTTATAGCAAATGTCATTAAATAAAATAAAACAAAACATAAAATAAAACACACTATTATTACCCATCATAATATACATATGATTTTGTCTTGAGTACACAAATAATTTACAACTACAAATATTTAATAAAGTAGTAAAAAATTAGCATAATACTAAAACATATAATGCCCAAGTGCACATCAAAGATTTCTAACCCTCCGAAGGATCATCCTCAGATGGATTATCGGATGACAGAAATCCTGGATGTCTCGCAGCTCTACGGACAGGAGTCCATGCTGTCGATACACTACTGATCTCACTAGGTGCATGAAAATGTCCTCCCCAGTAACGCCTCAGAGTTAAAGGCATCTTCGGATGTAAATATAGAGTAGTAGTAAAAATAGGTGTTCCATCAAACTCTCTACGCAGGGTCACTGTCAAACGCCCCACATAGACTAGCGATCCTCAGTCTTCACGCAATCGCCAGGCCTTAGAACCTCCGTGAAAATTGAGTCTCACAAAACTAAAGAAATCAGGCAACGCCATCACCACAAAATCAATCTAAATGATAAGGGTGATCCAATGGCTCGCCTTCCTCAAACTAGTCACTCGGTTGTTGTTCCTCCGGGTACTGAATATCAAGAGGCTGCTCCTCTTCCTCTTCCTCTTCCTCAAACTCTTTACATAACATAAATAATGATATAGAAAACGCATACAAAGAAGTAAGACAAACTACATCATTACCAACATGGCAATAAAGAAAATGATAATACAAACATATATCACAGTTTAATACAATAATACATGCCATCACATCATATGTAATATCTCAAATTAACACATCAAACATAATATCACAAATTAGAGTAAACAACCATATTAAGATGCAGATCCTCAAATGCAAATGTATACAGACTTGTTCCTACTCCATGGAGCTAAACACAGACATTAGAGAGAGTGATCTGAAAGAACTATCAGCACCTCAAGCTGCCCAACCAAACTATTACACTGTCCAACGTCGAGTAAATAGCCCCCAGTCCAAAACATCGGGTAAGTAGTACACAGTCCAATACGTCGTGCACCACAGGCATTGTACTAGACAATCTTCACAAGATCTTGATTAAGAATAGTGCTTGTCGAGATCATTAGTATTTGCCCGTTACCACGGCCCAGAGGAGCTACCAACTGCCCGTATGTGCAATCCTCCGCACACTAACACCTCCAAGTTCACTTAATGAACCGCACTACGCCTATCACACCCATAACACGGTGTAATTTATCTCGTCAGCCAATCGTCAATTTCAACCAAATTGACACAACTCTCAATGCATGAATAAGAACCATAATTACATAAATACCTTCGGTATCAATATATCACTATATTTACATAAATACCCTCAATATCAATATTTCTAAATATAGTATGTCTCCACTTGACAGTACTATTTCTCAACATGTCCGGGTCCACCACTTTGGCCCGACAGCAAAACTCACTGTTCCATTTAGTCACGTAGAAATTTTATAGCATTTTCACAATCGCGTCACTTTTACAAATATTTTTAAATCGCGTCAACATATTTTGACGTTTTTAAATACCATGTAATGTTTTTTTAAATCGTTTTCTTAATCGCGTAAGATTTTTAAATCATTTTCTCAATCGCGTAAGATTTTTAAATCATTTTTCTCAATCGCGTAGCCTAAAATCATTATTTTAAAATACGCGTAAGCTATTTCTAATATTTTTCAAATACGTAAAACATTTTCCTTATGTTCTAATTATATTTTGAAACTTTTCCCATTATTTGTCCATTTTTAATTAATTTTGACAGTATTTTGTTTAGAAAATTCATTAAATGAGGTTTCCAACGTTTTCCCTTAAAAACTACGTATTTTAACCTTAACCATTATTTATACCTTGAAACTTGCTAACGCGCTTCAAAATCCAACGAGTGAGCTCTACGTTAGTATTTTTCAAGTGTTCACTTTATTTCTTTACTTCATATTAAATTCCTCTAAGTTAGGTTTCTAAAACTAAGTTCATTCATTTCATTTCGCAAAAATTTATTGAAATTGAATCCTCATGTAGTTAACTACTTAATCTACCTTAGAAAATAATTTTGGAAATCAAATATACATTGAATAGTATGTTGGCCGAATTCAACATATCCTTTACAAATGGTCTTTAAATCATTTTCCATCTTCTAAATCATTTTCAAATTCATTGTTTTACCTAATTTCCTTAAATCATTGTTTTAGAAAATGGTTGTGAACATTTTGACTCTCTTTTTCTTGGTGAAGCCGTGAGCTCCTTTTGTGTTCTTTGGAACACTCATACAATCCTTACATATTATTCACAATAATAGTCATACATCTATAAACACATGCAATATATTTTAAAGCTATAGACATGCTTACAAATAAAATCAACCACAAATAGGAAAGCATTAAACCACCAAATGAATGAATCTTTATGGATTCTTCACCACATATACAATCCATTTTCTCATCACCACACAAGGTTGATGAGATTAAATCTTCCTCTTACCTTAATGAAAGACAAACTCCTTCTAACCCTTCCTAGTGATTTTCGTGTAGCTCCCCAAAGAAACCCTAACAAACTCAAACAAATTTTAAAGAGTCATAACTATAGGAGAAAATATAAGCCATTGATCAATCATGGCTTAGAACCTAAGAAATCAAGTTAGAAATAAGAAACAAAGATTTTCACCTTGTAAGAAAATCTTCAAGATGGTTTTCTAAGCTCAAGATGAACTTTTTTGAAAGAACTCTCAACTAGAGATGTTCTTAGAATGGTGTTTGGATTTGAGAAATAAGGTTAGGTGAAATTTTAGATAAGGGGAGATGTTGGTTATAGGTGTTGGCCGAATGGCTCAATGAAGAAAGCTAGAGAGTTGTTCTTGGTGTTCTTGTTTTTGGAAAAGGTTGAAGATGAAAAATGACTAAGTGAAATGTTTTCTAACCCTCCTAATCTCTACTTGGCCGTGGAGCTCCCTCAAAGGAGGTGGCCTCCTTTGTTGACCCTTAAGACTCCTAACAACCCTAGATTAGATCAATGGATGATATCAAAGGCTTTGTCTCCAAGCTTGCTTCTAATTGGTGTAGGAAAACTAAGTCATCAAGTGACTAAGCCTTCTTGATCCTTCTTGAACATTGCTTGACCGAATTGCTCCAAAGGAGAGCAAACTTAGTTTTGGTTCATTTGGTTTCCTAGCTAGGTTTAGGCAAATTTAGTTAGGCTTCTTAGTTGCTTAGTTAGCCATTTAGTTAGCTAGGATGACTAACCATCTCCTAGAAACTTCTCTAACTAAGACTTAAATAGATAGCTAACTAGATTTCCTTCACTTAGTTACTAAACAAGCTTCCTATGCCAACTTAGTTAGGTTTAAGCTAACTTAGTTAAGCTTTCTAGTCATAATTCAACAAGTCCAACCACTTTTGTGGACTTGCTTCCTATTGGTCTAGAAATTTCAAGCCACTAATGTTGACTAGCTCTCATTGGCTTAGGATTTAATCTAGCCAGAAACGTTGACTGGTTCACTAAACGTAGGTCCCACAAACTTTTCCGGGTCCATGATCCATTTTAGAGCAGATTTCTACTGTTTTCAAGACAGTAGGTACTGTTAAATAAAATAATATTATAATAATATAAAATTATTTTATTACACAGTTAAATTCTAAAAATTAAAAGATTAATACATGTATCATTTAGAATTGGGTTTAGTAAGATCTCCCAGCTCTGAATAATTAAATTAAGATTTTTTTGGCCAACAAATTACTATTTTCTTGACTCAAAGTAAATCACACACAATAATAAAATACAATCACGAAACAGTCAAATTCAATTTATAACTCACAGAAAACATAAAACAGTACATTTAGGACAACATCGTACTTAACTCAAAAGTTAGGGTGTTACATTAACCACAAGCATACTGATTAGTTGTTCACTTTCTCTAGCTTACAATACCCTATATAAACTGCAAGACAACATAAGCTAGTGCAATCACATTTAAATTTTAGGTTCAGCACTCAATATACAAATCTATAATTGACTTTAATATCATATTAAGAATCAACTCTCTTAAAAATATATCTTTAAGTAAATGTTCTTGAATAGTTTTTATATCTATCAAAGTCACAAGGTGAACCAGAAGGTGCGTGAGAGAGAGCTGAAAAGGAGGGCATGTAGACTTATGTCAAAAGTTTCTTTTAAATGTGCAAACAATGATGGATATTGCACATGTAAGAATTAGTTATACACTTATATCAGTTCAAAAACAGAAAAAACGGGACTCAGACAGAGAGTGCGCAGAGCATCAATTGCATGTGGACAAACACATTGAACTAGTCTTATTGGGCCTAACATATATACGTGCATAACAATAATAACCAAAAAGAAAAAGTAGTCAAAGTTCAGCATGCGATTTTATAGGCTATAAGTCTTTGAGGCAATCTGTCTAAATGAAATACATCCAAATTTTTTGGGTACCTAGCATACCCAGAAAATCATACTTGGGATTTCAAACTTAATATTCAAAAATAAAAAATCGTACTTGATTACAAACTCATCAGTTTTTCCTAAAACTAAAACATGCATCATTAATCATTCGTCAAGGTTTGTATACATGCAAACAACAGCCTCAGATTTAGGCTTCCCAAGGCTATAAACAAGCATTCTATGAAAGCATACCTCTACTTGATTAAACTTTCAAAACAACAAGTTAACTAAAAAATAAAATGAAAGCAAACCCTCAAAAAGACCATGAACAGTCCCAACAAAATTTATCAATGGTCCATGAGAGATTAGAATCTATTCAAACAAATAAAAATCAATAAAAAGAAAACAGTCTCAAACATTACACAAAAAACTAAGACAATCTAAGAGATCAGATTAAGAAAGACCAGACCACCATTATGTAAAACCAAAATCAAACAACCAAGGATTATAACATCAATTAATGCTCCCATTATTCATTAACAAATATTGCATCCTTTTCATCAGTCAAATTAATATGCAAAGATCAAGAATAAAACCAGAACAATAACCCATCCATTCATATCAAACTGAACCTGAAACAAAATTCAAATCACCATTTTAAATCAACATATGTTATTACATTTTCTTAGCTTGGAATATGCATCGATGTAGAAGAGTATGGAAGACCACTTTTATCCATGTTAGGTGCACTGTTCGCATCAGCTGGAGATGAGTGCATTAAGTGTGCCAAGTCTTCCAAGTTAACACCAGGGTTAGCTCTTTGAAACAAAGTCTTCACAAGATTTTCTAATCCCTCTACTTGTTTCTTCATGTTATTCATCTGATTGTCAGTGTCCTACTTCTGATTTTCTATCTCAGTTTTCAGGGTTGACATTTCTTCAGAGTGCTTACGCTTTACAGCGTCAATCTCAGCATCCATTTTTAAACTAGTTTTAGTGACACCTCTTCCGTACCTTCGAACTCTCCCTGGCCTTTCCTTTCCGAACACAGCTTGAAAGGCTTCATCAACATTCTCTCCAGAGTTTTCAATCTGATCTTAAACTTCATCCTGCAAAAAGATGGAGCACTCATCAAAACATAATGTTAAACATCAATAAAAGATTTGTATTTGTTATAATTTTACATTGTATAACTTACGATTGCACTCTTGGTTTCTAAATCCAATTCCTTTCTTTTTGTTCCCATGCGAGTTGTATTGAATAAATCAACTTGGGTGACATCATCATTCTCATTTGCTAAACGCTTTAACAAATTTAAAAAAAGTAAGTAAAATATTTATCAATGAGTAAAATTCACAAATTCTTAAGCACAATACCAAACGATTTCGAACTCTAGCAAAATTCACAGGTCCCATTCAATGGTTCCACCTTTAACGCTTTCTATTTTCAGAATTCATCTTGCTGATTGTCTATATTCCATAAAACATAAAAAGAAGTATAATGTTATGAAAAATACATCTCATAAGTAAAATGAGATTGAAATATGACCTTATAATTTAGATCTTACTTGAATGGCAGGAAGACTCCAAAAGGCAATCAACTTTTTAAAAATTGAAATTGGTACATCTCTTTCTTTAACATATCTTTGGTGTTGTCATAAGGCTTAAAATGCTTTTTCTTAATCTTACACTTGTGCCTCTTCCAAGCTTCCTTTACTCCTGAAAGTACCCAATCTTCTCCTTCTTTTGGAATAATGAATTTTGACTAAGGAAAGTATCACAATGATGTTAGCATCATTAATATACTAATATTGCATTTAAAATGATAGAAATTAATCCTACGCATACCCGGACATATTTCATAATATTATCTGTGTAGCTTTTTGGAATAGTCTTAAAATTGGTATAGTTCAAGGGGCAGAATTTTGAATTTCTAGCAATTGTGCCCAAGAACAAGCTTAAATTAGAAATACTTTTATCAGTGGGTCCAATTGCTACTCTTCTCTCAAAAATGATTTCTTCTCGTTCTTCCTCCGATCTAGCATGTATTTCTTTGCATTCAGTCTTACCTCGAGTTTTTTTCTTCTTCACTGTCCCTAATTTTACATAAGTAGAGGCATAAGTTTTATAAGTCAATGCATACAAAGTATTTGAGAAATCTAATAGAGTTCCAATAATATTATCACATATGTTTTTCTCTATGTGCATCACATCAAGGTTATGGCGCATGGTGTTATGCTTCCAATATGACAACTCAAAGAAATTAACCTCTTTTTCCACTAACCATCATTATTTTTCTTCTGCTTCTTTCTGAACACATTGTCAAAGTCTTCTAATTCAGCTAAGATTTCTGTCCCACTTAATGTTGGTGGTGGAGATCTAAATTTTGTATCTCCATTAAAAGGCCTTTAGATCTCCATGGATGACTCATGGGCAGAAAAATTCGATGATCCATATAGCACATCTTTCGACTATGTTTCAAATAAGTAGAACAAGTCCCATAATTACAACAAGGACAAGCCAACTTTCCTTTGGTGCTCCAACCAGACAGCATAGCATAAGCAGGGAAATCACTAATAGTCCATAAAAGAGCTGCTCGCATTTGAAAAGTCTGGTTGGCTGAAGCATCATACGTTTCTACTCCCAAATCCCATAACAACTTTAACTCCTCAATCAATGGTTCTAGATAAATATCAATGTCATTTCCAGGTGAATGTCTTCCAGGGATTAGTAAGGATAACATGCAATATTCTGGCTTCATGCACAACCACAGAGGTAAATTATATGCCATCAACACCATAGGCCATGTACTATGAGATATACTCATAGTCCGATATGGATTGAATCCATCGCTAGCCAACCTAAGCCTTACGTTGCGAGAATCCTTTGCAAAATCAAGATGATCCTTATCAAAGTCCTTCCACGCTTGACCATCAGCAAAATGTCTCAACTTTCCATCCTTTGAACGCTCGTCTTCATGCCACCTAAGCGTATTGGTTGTCCTTGAAGACATAAACATCCTTTGGAGTCTACGAATCAAAGGAAAATGTCTCAAGATCTTAGCATTTACATTAGGTTTCTTGGAAGATTCAGCCTCACAATCGATGCTAGGATATTGAATATATCATGAAGCTCCACATATATGGCAAAACTCTTTATCAGCATAACAACCCCTATATAGCATGCAATCATTGGGACATGCAGGGATCTTCTTGTAGTCAAGACCCAAGTCCTTTATCATGGCCTTGGTTTTGTTGAAAGATGAAGGAATATTCAAATTAGGTATAGCTTCTTTCAACAACTCAAGGAAAGATATGAAAGGTGCATTGCTCCAGCCATGAAGACACTTCAACAAATAAATCTGGATGGTGAATGACAATGTAGAGAAGTTTTCACAACATGGGTATAGTTCTTGATTTACCTCCTCAACCAATTTATAAAACTCTTTGCATCTTCATTAGCACCTTCATGAAGCCCATCCTCTTGCACTACATGTCTAAACCTATCATTCAATAAGTTATCAATATCATCACGTGGGTCTTCAACATCCATATTAGCATCAACACCGGTTGCGCTTAGCCCCTCTCCATGGTTCATCCATTTTCGGTAGCCCACAACAAATCCCTTGCATATTAAATGTTCATACACAACATCTCTTGTTCTCCAATAAGAATTTGCACATTTTGCGCAAGGGCATAATATCTCCTCTTCATCAGGTTCTCTAATAGTAAATGCAAAATCTAAGAAAAAATGGACACCATCAATGTATTCTTTGCTAAACCTCGATAAATCCATCCACTCCTTGAACTCATCTTTTAATTCACTAATAAGAAAGTTATTTTTGGTGTTAATGGTCAAAAGCAAAACACGAATATTCATAGTACTAAATTAGTCTAAACAATGATATCATATAAACTAGTTCAAGTAAATAATGTGGGATAAAAAGTAAGACTTAAATAGGAGAATTTTATGTCTAACCAGGTAAAAGTGTTGGGATCAACCATCTTTTTGAGTTCAAACTCTAGTGGCTAATTGAGTACCTTTATCAATCCTAGAAAAAATAAAAAGAGAAGTGAAAAGTTGATGAGCAACTATATTGGAGTTATGTGCTAGCATTACTCATTAAACTTACACGAGGTTACCTGTGTTGTGTACAGTTGTGAATACATGAGTTGTATAAATTTTATTTTATTTTTTATCTTTGACTTTATTTTAAAAGAGAGTAAATTAATGTTTTGGCCATAGAAAGATTGGATTTATATCTTTTAAATTTTTAATATCAATTGATTATATTAAATTAGAGTTTTATTAATGTGTGCCCTTAAGACACAGGTTAAGGAATTTAAATACTATTTACTATTTATCTAAATTATTCAACAAAAAATAAAACATTAAATATTTTTTATATTTTCAAAGTACTAAACTTTTTATTTCAAATTTTTTTTATTCTTTAAAGACACATGTTAACCAGACCCATTACTGTAAATATAATTTTTTGAAAGATGAAGAAATCAATTTACTCTAAAAAAGAAAACATTTATTTTCTTTGATCATGGAAAAGATCAAAAGAGAAGGCAAAATCAGAGTTTGGGCTAGTTCCTGAAAGGGGCTTGAATTGCATTTCCTTAAGCCTATTAGATAAATGTTGTTTTCTTGTTTTGTTTAGCATTAGTCAACCGTCAGACCAAAAAAAAAAGCACTAGTCAATCTCATTACATCTAGACCAAAGTCCAAAACAAAAAGCCATTTCCTATATTAGCTATCACACGTACTTTCAATTTGAAATTGTGCTTGTCGTTACAAGTTAAATAAAACAAATAAAAATAAGAAGAAAATAACTTAAAAAAAAAGAGCCACAGAGCACCAAGAAGAAGAAAGACATGAGTTTCACCATTGAATCTTGAGTTAGTGATAAACAAATAATAATTAGAGTGATTTGTTATGGCTATGTACCATGTGTGAGATTAAATTTTGGATAGAAGTTTCTTTTTATAACTTTGCTGTTATATTTTTTAATATATAAATAATCAAGTTAAAGCAGAATGTCCTACCAAACCATAAAATATCCTTTCATAAGAATCCAGTTTTGGTCTACTTAATCAACTATCAGCTACCAAAAAGATAATCCTGAAATGCTAGGTATACATTTGGAAAAAGAAAAACTTGAGAAGAGAGGAAAAAGATTAAAGAAAGAAAACCCAATCACTTATACATGTTACAGAAACTCAAAAGCAACACAAGTTCCTTATACACGTTAAAGAAAACCCAACACAAGTTCCTTACTTAGATACCTAACTTCCTAAACTTCACGCAACCAAAATAACATCAAACAAAATCAAATATCGACTAAATTGAACATTTAGTGAGAGTGGAAGCTTAAACACAAAAGCAACTCAAGTTACAGATAAACAAAATAGACATTGGAGTCTAAACATGATTAAAACAATAAACCATTCTAACACAGAGTCAAGTCCATAACCTAAACAAATCAAATTTTGGTCTCCTTTGGTAGTACTTAACAAGCAGTAGCTAGGTTATGACTGCAAGAAATACAACCAAGTTGTTATAGTCCACACTTGTTCATATTTTCCTAAACATAAATGGTAATCCTACTAATGTAGCATACCAATATATTTCATGATCGATATAGTATCTGTTATCAAAACAAGACATCTCTAAAACAAACAACTAAACAAATGTGATAGAAAACAATATACCTTTGTTGGAGAATTTTTTCAGCCACAGGATCCAATGACTCTTCCTTTACTGGTTCTACTTTTCCCCTTTTCTTTTCAGTATCTTTTTCAGAAGATTCTTTATGAGCCTTCTCAGTAGGTTTTACAGCAGGTGCTGTAGGCGTAGGTGTGACCACAGATACTATCATTTACCAGTTTTCAAAAGTAAACTAACCAAGTTGGATGTTTAAGTCAAACAAGCTATTAAATATGTAATGCAAGCTGAATGATCAGCTCAAAAAAGGCACAAAATGCTAATGCAATCATTGTATGTAAAATATGATTATGACCTTCACAGTTTCTCACAGGCATCCTTTAAGATCTTCATTATAAGACAGACAGATAGACTTTAGCTCTTAAGAAAGTCAATTCTTTGAACAAAGTCTGATGTTTTCATGCAATGGATACCATTTAGACTTTCAAGGAGATCCCAACTGCTAAAATCTAAAGTGAGAGTGGTCATATTAAGATATTAAATGGAGATCCTCAAACCTCAATGTATGAATTTGACAGTAGAAAAGATTACCCCATCCTACTAATAATTCTTGTAGTATATTGCACTATGTTTTATGAAAATATACTCAACATGGCTAACATTCCCTACTATATGCCAAGTTTCAGAGAAACAGAACACAAACCCCAACAATATTTTCATTACTTCCCAAGGTCATATCATTCATGTATCTCAATTGCTTTTTAGACCACCTAATCAAATCTTCTCCATCTTTCTTTTTTTGAGAGAAAAACTTCCTCCATCTTTAATTCCAGATACCACCTTTGAAAATGATCACTCACAAGGGAAAAGCACTAACCATTTTTTAACCTATGTTGAAAATACTTAGCTTTGAATCCACAAGCCCCTCCTAAACATTTGGGGTAAATAAAACATGAACTAAATTCATCTAAGATGATAGGAGGAAACAAGAAATGAGTCACAAACTTCTATAATAATTAGTAATTTATTTACAAAGCATTTGACTGCAACGAATGAAGAAAACAAGGGACATTTGTTAGGTGCTCATTGGTGCAAGTCATGATTATAGAAAGCACATAAGTGGTAAATAAATAAGTTCAATAACTTACATTGATAAAGCAGTGCACCAAGATTGCATGAAATGCTCCATATGTGGTGATACCAGCTCTGGACAGACCCATGCAAGTCTCCCTAGTGTTATTGCACTATTTTCTATAAGTGACTTGTTGAGTCCCTATAATAAATAGCAAGACAATCAGCAACTAAACATGACCGAAATTATAATAAAAAGCGACACAACATATGTAATGATGATTCTGGGACTATAATAAAAATTTAAATTTATGAAAATTGCTGCTAAAACTAAAAAATATGTAATGGAAGAAGATCCAGGACACTTTCAAAGACAATGATACACCTTTAGTACTTATCCCATTATTATGAGTATTTAGCAAAAAGTAGAACTGCAAAACAATTTCACAAGTACAACTAAAATTTAAGATACTATCATGAGTAGATTATAAGTTCTAACCAGTCAAAAGGCATCATGTCATGATGGGAAGTGAATTCTAAGCAAACCTCATAACTAACCACCTTCAATTTTATTTATTTAAAATTCAATTATGCTTTCACTCTGATCCCCCTTTATTTTCTGTGGGTTTTGCTTGCTTGCAGGTTTTGGCAGCTCTCTGATTAGTACCATACCAATTGAGTCTTGATTCCCAGATCAAGTTGTGAGTTTCTGTGTTGTGTTGTGTAATGAACTAATGATGTTGTGAATGAAGTCATTGGTGAGGCAATAGGGGAGGTGTTGTTTTTTTTCCTATAACTATATTGTAGATGGACCGAAGGAGTTGGCTATGGCATAGGAAGTCATCTGAGAAAAGTTTTGGTGAAACCGAGAGTTCTGGATCGATATCTTCCCTTTCAGAAAGATTCTCCGATAATCAGGTGGGTAGTGGAGTGGAGGCACTACAACAATGCTAAAATAATTGACTCTATTTTCCCCCTTTTTCCTTGTATAGATTATTCAGTTCTATTCCACATACTATCACACTTTGATCCTATTTCTTGGCTCTGTTTAGTTGGTGTAATAGATTCTTAGGGTTGTGGCCATTTTCTGAAGTGAAAAAATCACAGTCATTATTGAAGGAGATAGATTGAGGGGGGCTAAAATGACCTGACTTCAAGACTATAGTAATACAAAATTGTAAAATTTTGAACAGAGAATTTGACCTTATCCAAGGTCTAAATGGACTGGGGAGGGAAAAAACGATGATAAAACCATGTTGCTGAAATGACAAATGACAGGAGTACAAGAGACTGGAATAATAACTTTCCTTATTCCTGCTGTAACTTGAGATAGTTTGTAGTGTCTAGACAAGATGAAAACAATGTTTATTGCTCCCTTTGTAGATTTTGCATGGACTTGTTCCTTTTCTAAGCATACAAGATTTTATCATTGAGTCCTATTTGAGTGTGAGATCTCTGATTGTTCAAATTACTGTAAAGATGGAAAAATAATATGATGAATCTAATTTTTCCCCCATGTTGTAAAGGTATATCCAACCCAAGCTACTATATCACCAGAGGTTACGTCTAAGGTTGCACCAAATGAAGAAGTTAGTACACCAAAAAAGAATAAAGAAGTTACTGACATGAAGACTCTAATAGACAAATTAGCCGCTGCTCTCCTAAATATTAGTGCCAAAGAAGACTTGGTAAAGCAGCATGCTAAAGTTGCTGAAGAAGTTGTCTCAGGTATTTATTGTTTGGCCCTTTCCATGCATGTCACTGGAAGTAGTGCTACCTCAAATGTTTATTTCTTAAGAAAGTAACTCGATAAAAATGGTTTTCCTCTTCTTTCGAAGTACAACTATATTGATTTGTTAGCATCTAGTTGGCTCATTATTAACCTTTAGAATTCTGGTCATTTTAGAATTTTGTCATTCCTTTTCCATAAAAAACTCTGCATCTTTAAAATATGATGATCTAACTTTCAAAGTAACAAGTCTTCTGGTATTTGGATTACTTCCATTGTCTTAAAAAGTTTTCAACTTTCATCCAATGTTAAACATAAGTCCCAGAGAAGAATATCTATTATCACTTTTCTACAGATGTTGCAAAAGCTACATAAATAGAGGATGACTAAATATATAAAACCAAAATGAACATGAAGAATGCTGGCTATACACACAAATCTGTAGAATCATATTCATGTCACAACGAGTAACTATAAATGAACTCAGTAGCTATATCTATGATTAAACCGCAAGGAATAGAATGTTCTTCATCAAATAATGTCATCTAAATTAGCAGATTCACAGAAAATCAAGCCACTCAACAAAGAAAAACAAAACTACTTGAAGCTCAACTTCGCACATAATAAAATGAAACAAATTACCAAAACACTCACTTAACAAATATATATATAGTAGTTTATATATCATTAATTATTTTCAATATTAATTCAAACATGTCCTTAAATGTATTATCAGTCTTTTGAGTTGTGAAGACTGAGGCTTTAAGAATCAGAAACTAATCCATAAATGCTTTATAATAAAGATGTAAATACATTCGTGTGCTCTCAATAGGCAAGTTGTCATGCTCATTTTGAACATCGGCAACTACTATACCAGCACCAATTACTATATATCAATAGACAAGCTGTCATGTATATTTCCAGGTATTGATAATAAAATCTTCTAATCGAGTTTCCTTATATGATCCTACAGCTGCATAAGTATATGTATAGATAGCTAGATATCAAATAATAATTTGTGCCATAACATTTATCTTTATTAGGCCCAACATAAGTGAATTAAGAAAAAAAAATTAAAAGAAAAAGAAAAGAGGAATGAAAAGGGTAAGATAAGTAGAGAAAATTGCTTGTTTGCTTTTGTCTAATAATTTGTCTTACTGCCAAGCTACTCTCTTTATCACTAGTCAAAACCTGCGTTGCACTTCACTGCAACTAACGACTCCATTTCAAGCCAAACAATGTTCAACTGCTAGATTTAGGCTAGGCCCTCTAGCACCCCCGCCACAATTCAGCCACAATTCCCCAAGTTGTTTGTGAACCCTCTAACCTATTAGCCACTTATTAATCCACCACATCATGCTCTTCCATTGCATTAGTGTTGATTTTTAAACCAGCCTTCTTCAAGGTGTCTCCACTTTGTCATCACATCACCCTTTTCCTCCTTCTTTCTTCTATACTCTGTTGTCTTCAACATAATAACCCCTCCACTTCTCCACCACCCTTATAGGGTTCATAGGTCTATTGAAACCTTCCTCAAATATTGATTTGTTGCATTGCATTATTGCCATAACAACCAGCAGAGAAGTGCCCATATTTCCTGTCATTCCCTACAACCTGTCCTCCTCTATCCTATTCTCCATATAGTACTAAGCAGGGACAATTTGATTCCACACCTCAGCTTTTTTTGTCTTTAAATCTCCTTATAATCAAAATCTTACTGAAAAACCTTATGCTTTTTTTCCTAGAAATTAATCAAAACTAAACATACACCCATTCTATATATAAAGCACACAGAAACAAGCATGTTCTCATTTTCTAATTTTAATTTTGAAGGCTTGCTAATCTAGGAGGACCCTGTACCGGCTAGCTTGAACTTGTTGCACATATAAAATTCACTTCTCTTTAGGCTGTTTAACCTTTCATTTAATTTCTTTTTGTTAATTTGTAGCTACAATATATTTCTACAGAATAGAGGGAACATAAATGCAATTACCCGTAAGAAGCCTGCCTACACATTAGTTCTCTCATTTTCAACTATAAAATCCCAAGTATCACAGTTGTAAGTAATGACACCTCAAATAAGGGAGACTTTAAACTAGCTCAAACAAACTATGGAAGTAAAGTAATAACCAGAATCACCACCTTTTGATTATTTGGGTTTCATTTCATGGTGAATAGGTATTTGGTTGTTTTTCAGAAGGGGTTTTTGTGGTTTATTTGGTTTTAAGACTTTAGACACTTGGGTCATTGATCAATCAATTTTGAGCCATTCATTATTGCTTCATATTTGGCCTAATTGATGTTAATTGTGTCCAATATTATGTTTGTAGATGAGTTTTAGATGATTGGTCTTCATTGAGCTTAATTGTAAAAACTTCATTAATTTTTGGATTTTAACTCATTTTGACCTTCCTGTCTTGTACAGGCCATAACTTGGGCTACAAATATCGTATTTAGATGATCTTGGAGTCCCCTGAAAGCTGAGACGAAGATCTACAATCTGGTGTCTAATGTAATTTTTCTAATTCAGCTGGATTCAAGGCGAAATTGGGCCTCAAAGTCAGGATGCTGTTGCTGTCACAATGCTTGGACCTTTCCTCAATGATTTGGGCCTATCTCCCTCAATTTAAGCCCAATTAAGGCAAATGATATGTCTCTGAAAAGCTTATTCAGAGGGCTACAGTTTGGGCCAGGGGTAGATTAGGAATTACATAAGAACTTTCAGTTACAAATAGGTTGAGACAGATTTCGAATTTAGCTTTTTGATTTGGTGGTGATTCAGTTACAACAGATTTACAGAAACCCTTTTTCTCTATTCTCTCTATTTTTTCGTTTTACTCTCTTCTCTGCAATTTTCGTGATGGCCATGGAAGGCTAAAGCTCCAATCAATCCAAGGCATTTAATGATGGTGGTTAGAATTTTGAGTTCTCTTGTTTGATTATAAATTCTGTTGTGTTCTTCCCTCTTCTCCTTCTTCAATTGAATTCTGATTGGAATTTCGAAATTGAAGTTAGAATTAGGGTTGATTAATCTGAATCTAAGGGAGAATAGATCATCGATTGATAATCTATGTTAATCTAAATTTGTTCCTAAATCAATCTTAATCAAGAATTGCGATTGTGATTCTGTTTGAATTGATAAATTGCTGGGTGATTATCTAGTTGATTTCGGATTAACAGAGGTGTAAACAACAGAAATTCTTTTGAACAATGATTGATTCTGCCACTTGAATTGAAGACCTTGGATTGGTGTTTCCTTAATTGAATTTTCTCAATTTAAATTCGTTTTCTGTTATTGCAATGAACAAAACCCCCTACTTATTGATAATTTCTAATATGCTTGAGAAATCCGAATTGGTCCTTGGGAGATGACCTAGGTTATGCACTATGCTACATTCCATAAATCCTAGTCTATTTTGAGGCGAGTGCGACATCGCTGATCAAAATTTAGCGCCGTTGCCGGGGACTATTTTCGGTTTCTTAAGTTTATTAGGAATTCATAATAGTTGTTAATTTCTCTGCATTCGTGATCACCTTTGCTGAAAGTCCTTAAGTGCATTTTGCTATTTTTTTTTTCTGCTATTGTCCTGATTCTGCTACTGATCTTGCTGCATTCTGATTGCTGAATTCTGCTTCATTCTGGTTGCTGCATTACACCAGTTACTGTTCCATTGGCTCTTGTTTCATCTGCTACATAATTCACTTCACTTCTGCTGCATAATTCTGCTGGCTGTACTGCTGCAGCATTTCATTTCATTTCTTCTGCATAATTCTGCAGAATTCTGCAGAATTCGGTTGTGATGCACAAATCTTGCTGCTTTGTTGTTCCATTGTGTTTTTCCACTGCAATATATCATTGATCAATTCTGGTATAAATCTGTGCTCTCCATTCTGCAGTTCATTGAATTTTTCGTTTTCACTGTTCCATTGGATTCATTACTGTTCCATTGAGTTTTGCTGCATTTGATGACTCCTGTGAATGTGCATTGCTTCACTCAACACAGTTGATAATTCTGTTGCACAAATTACACATTCATTTCCTGCAAAAATTCCTGCATAATCTGTTGAGCTGCTAGCCTGATTTGAGCATCACTTTGCTGCGGTTACTGTTCCATTGGTTTCCTTGCATCACATTCAGTTTTTGCATGTAATCTTGCTGCATTTGACCATCCATATACTTCATTATTGATAATTGAAAGTTGTGATTTTCATTTTTGAGTTTCACCTCCACTTTCACTTTTGATTTTCACTTTGCTCCCATTTTTGTGAATCCAAAAAGGCACTAGTAGACAGGAATTGTACTTGCAATGGAGTCTTGACCTGAAACTTGGCCGCCAAAGGTAAACCATCATTCTAAGCAAAATGATCCTAAAAGGATCATTCCTGCATAATTTGGCCAAATTCCATCGTTTGGTAAGGGTTTTGAGCAAATTTAGGTGAGACAATGGCATTTTTGTAATTTTTGGGTGACCAAACATGCTCAGAATGAGCTGAAAATTGGTGGGTTGAAGGAAAATGGCATTCTCCACAAGGCTCACAGCGATACTGTGAGCAACACCCTCTTCTGCTCTAATTCCTTCATTTAGGCCACTTTTTCATTTTTTGAAGATTTTTCATTGCATTTTTGAGTTCCATTTTAGTGTAGTTTTAAGTGTGTGGTGGTCCCATATTTTTTAAAAATCATTTGATAGGTCAAATAGATTTATTTTGGTGCATTTCTAGTGTTGGATACTCCATTTTGCTGTTTTGCTATTTTTGAGTTTTGCATGTTATATGACTAGGTCCAATCCTGGTTCTTTGCATCAATTTGATCCTGAGATAGATAGGACTTTTCATACCTTGCATAGGTTCAATAGAGTTGATTCTGTATCTGCTGAGCATATAGGAAGTAGAGGTTCTTCACTTAGTTACCATACTAGTGATTCTGCTTCTGAGTTTTCTGATTCTGAACTTTCTGTCACTGATCCATCTTTCAATTCTGATTCTGCTGATCATACTGAGATTATGGATAACAGAACCTTGAAGGAGCTAGCTGCTCCTGATGTTACATACTAGTCTTTATGCATTCAATATCCTGATGTTGATGTTCCATTTGAACTTAAATCTGGATTGATTCATTTGTTGCCTAAGTTCAGTGGTCATGCAGAAGAAGATCCTCATAAGCACCTCAAGGAGTTCCACATTGTGTGTTCTACCATGAAGCCTCAAGGCATTTCAGAGGATCATATCAAACTTAGAGCATTCCCTTTCTCATTACAAGATGCTGCTAAGGATTGGCTGTACTACCTGCATCCGAGATCTGTGAATAGTTGGAATGATCTTAAGAGGCTGTTTTTGGAGAAATTCTTTCCTGCATCAAGGGCTGCCTCAATCCGAAAAGAGATATGTGGCATCAGGCAGTTTGACAGAGAACCATTGTCTGAATACTGGGAAAGATTCAAGAAGATGTGTGCTAGCTGTCCTCACCATCAGATTAGTGATCAGCTACTAATCCAGTATTTTTATGAAGGTTTGCTGCCTATGGATAGGAGCATGATTGATGCTGCTAGTGGAGGAGCATTGGTAGACAAGACTCCTGTGGCTGCAAGGGCACTGATTGAGAATATGGCCACTAACTCCCAACAGTTTGGTACCAGAAGTAACTCAGTGGCATTAAGTAGAGGTGTCCACGAAATTGAGGCAACTTATGCTGCAGATCACAGGAAATTGGAAAGCAAAATTGATGACCTTGCTTCCTTGGTGAGGCAATTGGTTGTGACTCATCATCAACAACTGCTGCTGCAGTAGCTCCTGCCAGAGTGTGTGGCATTTGTATTTCTGCGATCATTCCACGATTCTGTCCTACACCGCAAGAGGTTGATACGATGGCACCCCCGTGCCTATGCAAAGAAACATCTACAATAATAGGCCTCGGAACAACAACAACGAGTTATGATCTGTCTTCCAACGGATATAACCCGGTGGAGAAATCATCCAAATCGAGGTGGGGGAATAGCTCTACACGGCCTGCCCTACTCAATTTAGGCGGCGCGGCGGCTTCCCTTCCGGCGGCGGCGGCCTCCCTTCCAGGTCCACTACGGACCCGGCGGAGACCATACCGGCCACCTTTCATGCGGCGAAGAAAATAATGCCCCTCCTCCTAAATCCGAGCCAACCTTGGAGGAATTGATGAAACAAATGGCAGTGAACAACCTGCAGTTCCAGCAGAGGACCGAAGCTACCATTCAGAATTTGGAGAATCAGATTGGACAACTTGCAAGTTCTATGAACCAATTACAGTCCCAAGATTCTGATAAGCTTCCTGCACAAACTGTGGTGAATCCAAGAAATGTGAGTGCCATCACTCTAAGATCTGGTAAGACTGTTGAAGAATTAGATAAGGAGAAGCAAGCCATACCAGAAATTCCATGTAGCAGCAAAGATAAGAAAACTGATCCTGCTCCCATTCCTGTAGTTGCTGCTGAGCAGTCCATCCCACTACCATTCCCTCAGAGAGTTGTGCAGCTTAAGAAGACTCATGAGACGATACAGATAGGGAGATCTTGGAGACATTTAGGAAGGTTGAGGTGAACATTCCTCTCATTGAAGCAATCAAGCAAATTCCAAGATATGCCAAGTTTCTTAAGGATTTGTGTACTCATAGAAGGAGACTCAAGGGAAATGAGAAGATCAGCATGGGAAGAAATGTGTCTCACTTATACAGCCTACAATGCCTCAAAAATGCAAGGATCCAGGAATTTTTACTATTCCATGCACCATAGGCAATAGCAAATTCGAAAATGCCATGTTGGATTTAGGTGCTTCAATTAATGTTATGCCAATGTCTGTGTTTCAATCTCTTGCCCTTGGACCTCTACAGAATACAGGAGTCATCATTCAGTTGGCAAATAGGAGTAATGCATACCTGCTTTGGACTCATTGAGGATGTTCTTGTTAGAGTTAATGATCGATCTTCCCTGCGACTTCTACATTCGGATATGGATGGAGAATCTGAATCCAGTAGAGCTCCCATCATTCTTGGTAGACCATTCCTCAAAACTGCCAGAACCAAAATTGATGTCCATGCAGGCACTCTTTCCATGGAGTTTGGAGATAATGTGGTTCGATTTAATATCTTGGAAGCCATGAAGCACCCCATGGAAGAACATTCAGTCTTCCATATAGATTTGCTGGCTGATATAGTTGATGATAGCTTTTCTGAGCTCTTTGCTGAAGATCTTCCATTCTTTTCTGATTTTGTTGATACCTACACATGTGATGCTTGTACTGTTTCCGAAATGTGTAGTGTTTGTGCTGAGATTGCATCTTGTTTACATGGTGATTCTGATACAGATTGTGTGGAGTCTAAACAGTTAAATGGTGTTGCAGCTGACAATTTGAGGAAGTCAGAATGTAGCAGTTTGATTACAGCAAATACCTATGAATCAGATTTCGTTGAATTGCAGGCTGTAAACACAGCTACTTCCACCAGGATACTCCCATCTGTGGTGCAGCCACCTACACTGGAGCTTAAGCCACTCCCAGAGCACCTTAAGTATGCATACTTAGAGGAAGATCGAAGCTTCCAGTTATCATTTCCACTGCCCTCCATGCTGACCAGGAGGAGAAGGCTGCTGCCGCAAATACTGAGGAAGCATAAGAAGGCTATTGGCTGGACCTTGGCTGACCTTCCTGGCATTAGTCCTTCTATGTGCATGCACAGGATACTACTTGAGGATGGTGCTAAACCAGTGAGACAACCACAGAGGCGACTCAACCCCTTGATCCTGGATGTGGTGAAGAAAGAGGTGACCAAGCTTTTGCAAGCAGGCATCATCTATCCTATCTCAGATAGTGCTTGGGTGAGTCCAATTCAAGTGGTTCCAAAAAAATCAGGAATCACAGTAGTGAAGAATGATCAAGATGAGCTGATTCCTACTAGAGTGCAGAGTAGCTGGAGAGTTTGTATCGATTACAGGCGGCTGAACCAAGCGACAAGGAAGGACCATTTTCCTCTGCCCTTTATCGATCAGATGCTTGAGCGCCTGGCTGGAAAGTCTTTCTATTGCTTTCTTGATGGCTTTTCTGGATACTTCCAGATCCATATAGCACCAGAGGACCAGGAGAAGACCACCTTCACTTGCCCTTTTGGCACTTTTGCCTACAGGAGAATGCCTTTCAGCTTGTGCAATGCTCCTGGTACCTTCCAGCGATGCATGGTGAGTATCTTTACAGATTTTTTAGAGGATTGCATTGAGGTGTTTATGGATGATTTTACTGTTTATGGTTCCTCTTTTGATGCATGCATGGACAGTTTGGATAGAGTTTTGCATAGGTGCATTGAGACTAACCTTGTTCTTAATTATGAGAAATGTCATTTTATGGTAGAACAAGGCATAGTCTTAGGCCATATCATATCTCAGAAGGGTATAGAAGTAGATCCTGCTAAAATTAATGTTATTTCCCACTTACCTTACCCTCTTGCGTGCGAGAGGTTCGTTCTTTTCTTGGCCATGCAGGTTTCTACAGGCGGTTCATTAAAGACTTTAGCAAAAAGGCCCTTCCACTGTCCAACTTGTTGCAGAAAGAAGTTGTTTTTGATTTTGATGACAGTGCGAGAGAGGCTTTTGATTGCCTCAAAGGAGCTCTGACCACCACTCCCATCATTCAGCCACCAGAGTGGACACTTCCTTTTGAACTCATGTGTGACGCATCTAACTATGCATTGGGAGCTATCCTTGCACAGAGAGTTGGCAGACAACCTCATGTCATTTCATATGCTTCTCGGACTTTAGATGCTGCACAGGCTAACTATACTACCACTGAGAAAGAGTTGCTTGCTATTGTATTTGCACTTGATAAGTTTAGATCATATCCACTTGGCTCTAGAGTGGTTGTCTTTACTGATCATGCAGCATTAAAATTCTTGTTGAAAAAGGCAGAATCGAAGCCGAGATTGATTAGATGGATGCTGCTTCTCCAGGAGTTTGATTTGGAGATTAGAGATAGGAGTGGCACAGAGAATTTGGTGGCGGATCATTGATAATCACATATTTTATTCATTAAGAAACCCTCATTATTAGTCATTTACACTCTTCATGTACTTAATTGACTGAATTTGATTATGTTTTGTAAGTTTGAACTCGAATCGGACTTAATTGATTTTTCAGCATTATTCGAGTCTTACACTATTTCTGTATTTTGGCCATATCTTGAGTTCTAAATGTCTGATAATTATGAATTTTACCTTGTAGGAAAGATAAAAGAGAGCTCTACAACTTTGATGAAGAGCTCGAAGTCAAATTCAGACATCTAGTGGAGCTAATTGGGCATGGAAATCAGAATACGGGATTTGTGACTGGAACCCGAACAGTGTGTAGTAACCAGAACATAATTCGAGTTTGGGTTTATAGAATGGGCTGAAAATTGGTGATCTGAAAGTTAAGACCCATATGTACAACTTTTATGACAAACACAAAACTTGATTCGGGCTCCTTGATGGAGATATTGGGTCTGAAAGTCAAAACAGAGGTGCTGAAACTGGTCCTGAGCAGTCTATAGTAATTGGGTCATATCTTGGGCTGTAGGACGAATTTTTGGGTGCTTCCAGAGCCATTGGAAAGCTTAGACAATTTCCTAGAACTTTCATGAAGACCACTTGGCTCAAAAATGACGAAATCAATGAGTTCAGCAATGAATACTTTCGGAGACAAGGAAGCTCACCTACCAAGCTCACCTACCAAGTTCACCTACCAAGCTCACCTACCAAGCTCACCTACCAAGCTCACCTACTAATTCCACCTACTAATCTCATCTACCCATCTACTACTACTCTGAATCCTCTATAAAAGGAAGCATGAGGAGAGCTCTAAAGACAACACACACCTGGTGTTAGAAATAGCTTTTCATAGTTCTTGTATATTTTTCCTTCATTGTAATGGAGAGCTAAGTCACTTCTAGTCAATTCGGGACTCTTGAAGAGATTGTGGCTTGGATTCTTGAGACCTTGGTTATGTAATGTATTTGATTTATATTTGAATTCATCTTCTCTTATTCTTCTGTTCTCTTAATCTTGAATGCATGAATGGTGATTCTGTTTATGTTTGATCTGATTTGATCTTGGTTTAAGATTAAGTATTGCGATGAAATTTAGAACCCGATTGATCTGAATTAATCACATAACTGAAGATTGAGATTTGTGATGAAACTTAGAACTGATTGATCTAAACTAATCACGTAATTGAAGAGGTTAGGTTACTGATTTGTGCCTAGGTTAATTGAATTCGGTGCTTAAATTGACATATATTTACATGAATGGTGCGATTGCAGATTTGTGTTTATCACTTGTCAATTGAATTACGACGATTGTCTAGTATGAATTCTCGGATCGATGCGAGATCTCGGTTAGATCCAAGTTAACCATTCAAATGTATTTCGGTGTTTGTTGAAAGGTCTATGATTGAATCCACCCAATCTCTGGATAGATTTAAATTGATTTGTTCTTTTAATTGTTATTTCTCTTTAAATCCATCACTCGCGATCCTTGAACCATCAAAACCCCCTTTTTCTAACTTTCACTTGATTTGATCAAATTGCATCACGATCCTTGAGGAGACGATCCGGTGTTGTTCACTATACTACAAGTTTAGGTAATAACTTCGGTTATAATTTTGATTGAGTTCGGTATTTCGTCAAAATTTTGGCGTAGAGATGTAGGGGATCTCGTAGGTGTAATCTTTTCATTTTGAGTAACCTTACTAATTTTTGTTCTTTCTTACCTATTCTAACAGTTATTTTTCATTTACTAACATTGTTCATACCATACTAACGTTTTTATCTTAGCTTTTGAATTTTTCTGATTTAGGAAAGACGGAAAACAGGTGATTACAGGTAACTATTGCAATTTTCGAACTGAAACATGCCCAGAATGAGCTGAAACTTGGTCGGCTGAAGGAAAACAGCCTGATAAACAAGACTCACAGTAAACTGTGAGGTCATCCCTGGTTTTTCGAAATTCTATCATTTAGACCATTTTTTTAATTTTTTATTATTTTTTATTACATTTTCTAGTTTCATTTTTATGTAGATTTTGTCCTGTGTTGCTCCCATAAATTTTAAAAATGTGTAGATACATTAACTAGATTTATTTTTGCATATTTTGAGTGTTGATCCCATACTAACTCTTTCTTTTTAATTTTTTCTTTTTCTTTCATTATCATTTTGTTGCATTCTGTTGCATTTTAAGGATACAATGGACCATGCATAATGGAGTCAAAACTTGAGGAGTTGACTTCTTTGGTAAGACATATAGTAGTGGGACAACAATCACTGTGCGAAAGCTACACTTGTGTGTAACATTTGTTTTTGTTCATCTCACCCCACATATGCATGTCCTACACTTCAAGATGGTAGTTACATTTTTTTCCAGATCAATTTGTTGCAAAGAAATGGTTATTTTCCGATGAACCACAGTTCAAAGAAGAAGAATGAGAGTTATGACCCCTTCTTCAACATATACAACCCTAGCTGGGAATACTATCCGGATCTGAGATATGGCAATACGGCATCACTACAACAACAATCATTTCAATATGAGCAGCCATTCCAGCAGATAACAAGTCCATCAACCACAAAACTTGAGCCTTCATGGGAGGACTTGATGAAAACCCAAATTGAGTTCCAGTAGAATTTCACTGCCACTATTCAGGATTTAACAACCCAAATTGACCAGTTGACAACCACTGTTAATGAACTGAGATGTCAAGAGTCAGGCCAACTTTTTCCCCAAACAATTCCCAACTCCCTGCATTCTAATTGTCATATTGATTTACATGCAGACTTAGTTGAGGAAACTCATGATGAGTTGTGTCAGTTTGAATTTCTGATTTAATTGGTTTTGATGATTCTATCAATTGCAACTCATGTGCTGATCATGATGGTGATATAAAATGTATTGTGTGTGCTGAAATTTTTGCATATTTGAAAACTAATGATTCTGTTTACGCAGGATCTAATGATATAGAAGGATCTATCAACAATGTAGTTGCGAGAATCGAAACATATAGGGAGGTGGAGTTGAAGGCCATTGAGGAATTTTCAAAGAAAGAGGAAAGTCGGCAATGCTAGTAACTACTTGAAGTGGATTTTGTTTTTAGGCCATGGTCCAAAGATTATCAATGAAAGCAGGATTGCAAAATTACACGTATTGCATGTCATTGGTGAAGTCAAGGAAGACCAATGGGACCCCAATGTGAACCCTCATGCTTCAAGCTTCACTTGGTCGTTACACTTCAACCAATGGGACCGTAGTAGAAGCTATCATGTTGTGTCAACCATAACCTGGTCATCACGTTTCAACCAATGGGATCCTGGTGGAGTCATTTCACCAACCTCACTTAATAAGACCAATGGACACCGCCTCAAACAGTATCATGAACTTCCAGAGAATGCAGAAGTGGAGGTGATGAACCTTCTCCATCCGCATTATGAATAAAAAAAAAAAAAGAGAAATGTATGTATATAGTTATGTTCATATATATATATATAAAAAAGAGAGAAATGATTGGGAAATGAATATGTAAAGGGATATACATTAGAGTTGAGATGAACTTTTATGCTCGTTATTTGAACTCACTTTCTCATTTGCTTTTATTCTCTTTGGTATTTATCTTCTCATATCCATTTTATCCTCTTCAGTTACCTTGACCTCACTACAACCTTGAATAAAGTCCTCATGATTTGTGTGTGCATGTGTTTTGAGTAGTGGAGAAGTAGAAGATAAGCAAGCTTATGGTAGTGCAATTTTCATGGGTTGAATTGAGTGAAATACCTACCTTTTAAACACTTGAGAGATTGAGAGGGAATCTTGTGAAGATCCATCATTCTTAATTCATTCTTTTCAACGGAAGTTTCCTTGCTTGTTGGTTTGAGATGTGAAGAAATGTTACCTCATTTATGCTTTGATCCCTTGAATTTCTTGTTGCTCTTCTTGCTTCATTGAGTCCTTTAGAGTTTTTAATTTTTAAGTTTGTGTCGTTTGTCTTTGTCTTCTAACTTTAGTTTTATATGTTTTGCCCAGGAGTGCAAAAAAGCTAAGTGTGGGGGAATTTGATAATCACATATTTTATTCATTAAGAAACTCTCATTATTAGTCATTTACACTCTTCATGTACTTAATTGACTGAATTTGATTATGTTTTGTAAGTTTGAACTCGAATCGGACTTAATTGATTTTTCAGCATTATTCGAGTCTTACACTGTTTCTGTATTTTGGCCATATCTTGAGTTCTAAATGTCTGATAATTATGAATTTTACCTTGTAGGAAAGATAAAAGAGAGCTCTACAACTTTGATGAAGAGCTCGAAGTCAAATTCAGACATCTAGTGGAGCTAATTGGGCATGGAAATCAGAATACGGGATTTGTGACTGGAACCCGAACAGTGTGTAGTAACCAGAACATAATTCGAGTTTGGGTTTATAGAATGGGCTGAAAATTGGTGATCTGAAATTTAAGACCCATATGTACAACTTTCATGACAAACACAAAACTTGATTCGGGCTCCTTGATGGAGATATTGGGTCTGAAAGTCAAAACAGAGGTGCTGAAACTGGTCCTGAGCAGTCTATAGTAATTGGGTCATATCTTGGGCTGTAGGACGAATTTTTGGGTGCTTCCAGAGCCATTGGAAAGCTTAGACAATTTCCTAGAACTTTCATGAAGACCACTTGGCTCAAAAATGACGAAATCAATGAGTTCAGCAATGAATACTTTCGGAGACAAGGAAGCTCACCTACCAAGCTCACCTACCAAGTTCACCTACCAAGCTCACCTACCAAGCTCACCTACCAAGCTCACCTACTAATTCCACCTACTAATTCCACCTACTAATCTCATCTACCCATCTACTACTACTCTGAATCCTCTATAAAAGGAAGCATGAGGAGAGCTCTAAAGACAACACACACTTGGTGTTAGAAATAGCTTTTCATAGTTCTTGTATATTTTTCCTTCATTGTAATGGAGAGCTAAGTCACTTCTAGTCAATTCGGGACTCTTGAAGAGATTGTGGCTTGGATTCTTGAGACCTTGGTTATGTAATGTATTTGATTTATATTTGAATTCATCTTCTCTTATTCTTCTGTTCTCTTAATCTTGAATGCATGAATGGTGATTCTGTTTATGTTTGATCTGATTTGATCTTGGTTTAAGATTAAGTATTGCGATGAAATTTAGAACTGATTGATCTGAATTAATCACATAACTGAAGATTGAGATTTGTGATGAAACTTAGAACTGATTGATCTAAACTAATCACGTAATTGAAGAGGTTAGGTTACTGATTTGTGCCTAGGTTAATTGAATTCGGTGCTTAAATTGACATATATTTACATGAATGGTGCGATTGCAGATTTGTGTTTATCACTTGTCAATTGAATTACGACGATTGTCTAGTATGAATTCTGGATCGATGCGAGAGATCTCGGTTAGATCCAAGTTAACCATTCAAATGTATTTCGGTGTTTGTTGAAAGGTCTATGATTGAATCCACCCAATCTCGGATAGATTTATGAATTATTTGTTTTTTAATTGTTATTTCTCTTTAAATCCTGTCACTGCGATCCTTGAACCATCAAAACCCCCTTTTTTCTAACTTTCACTTGATTTGATCAAATTGCATCACGATCCTTGAGGAGACGATCCGGTGTTGTTCACTATACTACAAGTTTAGGTAATAACTTCGGTTATAATTTTGACTGAGTTCGGCGCTCGTCAATCATTTGAGCAGAATAGAAGGAGTTGTTGACCCTTCTCCTATCAGAGATGACTTCCCAGATGAGCAGCTCATGCAGCTGCATGATACCACACTTTCTCCTTGGTTTGCTGATCTAGTTAATTTCATAGTTGCATCTGTTTTTCCTCCTCATGCATCTAGATCACAGCAAGCTAAACTTAGGAGTGATGCTAAATATTATGTGTGGGATGATCCATATTTGTGGAAATTTTGTAGTGACCAGGTGATTCGCAGATGCATACGACCATGAGATTCAATCAGTTCTTCACTTCATCATGCCTCTCCAGTAGGAGGACACTTTGGACCACAGCGGACAGCTAGGAAGGTGCTGGATTCTGGATTCTATTGGCCTACCATTTTCAGAGATGCATATCAGGTTTTCAGTACTTGTGAGCAGTGCCAGAGAGCAGGAGTGGCCATTACTCGGAGACAGGAGATGCCCCAGCAGCCCATTCTGTTTTGCGAGGTTTTTGATGTTTGGGGTATCGATTTTATGGGCCCTTTCCCTGTTTCTTTTGGTTTTTCATATATTGTACTTGCAGTTGATTATGTTTCTAAGTGGGTGGAAGCTAAGGCCACCAGGACTAATGATGCTCGAGTTGTTGTGGATTTTGTCAGGTCTAACATATTTTGCAGGTTTGGAGTGCCCCGAGCTATCATTAGTGACCAAGGGACTCATTTCTGTAATCGGACTTTGGAGGCTTTGTTTCGGAAGTATGGGGTTGTGCATAGAGTGTCTACTGCATATCATCCCCAAACTAACGGGCAGGCCGAGATTTCTAATAGAGAGATCAAGCAGTTCGGAGAAGATGGTGCAGCCGAATAGGAAAGATTGGAGCCACCGGTTAGAAGATGCTCTTTGGGCTCATCGTACCGCTTACAAGACACCTATAGGGATGTCTCCTTTCAGGGTTGTCTTTGGTAAACCATGCCACCTTCCGGTGGAGATAGAGCATCGTGCATACTGGGCAGTGAAGAGTTGTAACTTAGCATTTGACCAAGCAAGTTCAGAGAGGAAGCTTCAATTGCAACAGCTGGAAGAACTTCGCTTGGAGGCTTATGAGAATTCCAGGGATCTATAAGGAAAAGACCAAGCATTTCCATGATAAGATGATTTCTAGAAAGGAGTTCTCCATTGGCCAAAAGGTGCTTTTGTTCAACTCTCGCCTTAAACTCATGCCCGGTAAGCTCCGTTCTAGGTGGGATGGTCCTTTTGTTGTCACTAGCATCTTTCCTTATGGTGCAGTGGAGATTTCGAATGAAGCCACCAACAAGAGTTTCAAGGTTAATGGCCACCATCTTAAGCCCTTTCTTGAGAGCCCCACAAGCCCTGCAAGCCCAGCATCTGTAGAGGAGCTCTCCTTGGCAAAGCCCACCTTCCCTCAAGTGCAAATTTTCCCACCATGATGAGGGTGTTCTCTTCCCTTACTCTTTTATTACACATGTTTTCTTGTCTTTTGCTTTGTTTCATTGAGGACAATGTATGATTTAAGTGTGGGGGGGAATTTCTGCTATTTTTCTGTCATTACGTTTTCTGTTTTCTGAAATTTTCTTCATTTTGCTTTTTTTCGATTTTACGCTTCTTGTTTACTGCAAATTTTCTCGTTTCTGCAATTTTACTGTTTCTAGAATTTTACATTTCTTGATTTTCTGTTTTTCTGCTTGCTATTTTTAATTCTGTTTTAATTCTGTTTTTGTTTCCATTTTGATATTTTGCATGCCTTTCATTGAATATCTTGGTTTGTACAGGTTGTGAATAAATTCATCATTCTTAGTTAGAGGTTTCATGACATGATGCGAATACTTTTCTTGCATTTTTGGTATAGCGTGGCATTGAGAATTAAAGTGTTGCATCAATTGTGATAGGCTTGTCCTTGGTGAGATTTTGGACCTTATACATGGATGGATTGCATTATGCCATTCTCTTTTCTTTCTTGTGTGATTTCACTCATGATTGTTGGTGCTCTAGAACTTGACTTGATTCTTTTTGAAGCTTCTTGTTCACATGCATGTATTGAGATGATTGAGGCCTTCTTTCTTTGTTTAGCTACTTTGGCCAAATAGCCAACCTTGCATCATTTTCCTTTGATTACCCCCTTGAGCCTAATTGCCTATTCTTTGCTTTAGCTCATTTTATGCCTTTGTGAAAAACCATGATTTTACCGTACCTTAGGGAATGGGAGAGCATTGGTTTATTTCATTTGAGGAGCTCTTTTGGCTTGTAGGCAATTGATAGTTTGAGTGGTGTGGTTATACAAATTGATGTGCATGTGCATGTTTGCAAGGTTATTATTATTATTATTAAAATAAAAAAAAATTGAAAATTGAAAGAAAAAGAAGAAAAAAAAAAGGGGGTTCAAGAAAGGTTGTAAAAGCAAAAGGAAAGGTGATCAAAGTAAGAGAATGTGCATTACTTGTCATTTGAGTTCCTCCTCATTGCTCTTTTATTCTCTTGGGTGCTTAACTTGTCATATCCATATTGTTCCTTCCCTTACCTTGGCCCCATTACAACCTTGAATAAAGCCCTTTTGATCTTTATTTGCATGTGTTTCAAGTGGTGGCAATTAGAGACTTGTCAAGCTTATGGTAGTACTTGCTTTCTTGGGTGCCTTGAGTGTAAATACAATCCTAAACACTTGAGAGTAGAGTATGCCTAGTGAGGATCTTATCACTTTTGGTTCATCATTTGATTCGAGTTGTCTTCTTGCTTGCTTGAGATGTTGAGAGATATATTCATGTTTGTCTTGATTCCTTGATACTTTGGATGTTTGAATCTTGATCACTACCTTGATTTTGTGCTCTTATGGTGAAACCCCTTTTGGTTCAATTTTGAATGTTGCCCAGGAGTGCAAAGGTTCAAGTGTGGGGGATTTTGATCAATCAATTTTGAGCCATTCATTATTGCTTCATATTTGGCCTAATTGATGTTAATTGTGTCCAATATTATGTTTGTAGATGAGTTTTAGATGATTGGTCTTCATTGAGCTTAATTGTAAAAACTTCATTAATTTTCGGATTTTAACTCATTTTGACCTTCCTGTCTTGTACAGGCCATAACTTGGGCTACAAATATCGTATTTGGATGATCTTGGAGTCCCCTGAAAGCTGAGACGAAGATCTACAATCTGGTGTCTAATGTAATTTTTCTAATTCAGCTGGATTCAAGGCGAAATTGGGCCTCAAAGTCAGGATGCTGTTGCTGTCACAATGCTTGGACCTTTCCTCAATGATTTGGGCCTATCTCCCTCAATTTAAGCCCAATTAAGGCAAATGATATGTCTCTGAAAAGCTTATTCAGAGGGCTACAGTTTGGGCTAGGGGTAGATTAGGAATTACATAAGAACTTTCAGTTACAAATAGGTTGAGACAGATTTCGAATTAAGCTTTTTGATTTGGTTGTGATTCAGTTACAACAGATTTACAGAAACTCTTTTTCTCTATTCTCTCTATTTTTTCATTTTACTCTCTTCTCTGCAATTTTCGTGATAGCCATGGAAGGCTAAAGCTCCAATCAATCCAAGGCATTTAATGATGGTGGTTAGAATTTTGAGTTCTCTTGTTTGATTATAAATTCTGTTGTGTTCTTCCCTCTTCTCCTTCTTCAATTGAATTCTGATTGGAATTTCGAAATTGAAGTTAGAATTAGGGTTGATTAATCTGAATCTAAGGGAGAATAGATCATCGATTGATAATCTATGTTAATCTAAATTTGTTCCTAAATCAATCTTAATCAAGAATTGCGATTGTGATTCTGTTTGAATTGATAAATTCTTTGGGTGATTATCTAGTTGATTTCGGATTAACAGAGGTGTAAACAACAGAAATTCTTTTGAACAATGATTGATTCTGCCACTTGAATTGAAGACCTTGGATTGGTGTTTCCTTAATTGAATTTTCTCAATTTAAATTCGTTTTCTGTTATTGCAATGAACAAAACCCCCTACTTATTGATAATTTCTAATATGCTTGAGAAATCCGAATTGGTCCTTGGGAGATGACCTAGGTTATGCACTATGCTACATTCCATAAATCCTAGTCTATTTTGAGGCGAGTGCGACATCGCTGATCAGTCATCATGGACTCGTTTGTGGCTTCAATGTGGGTATTGGTTGCAGATTGGCAAGATGAGAAGCATGTATGTGGGTGCACATGAGGCTCTGAGTTAAAGGAGAGAATGTGTGTGGAAGCAAGGGGATGAAAAGAAAAGAGTGACCTTTCTTTAGGTCCCACCATACAAACAACTTTTGTCAAACTAAATGTTTTTCCAATACCTATACATTTACTAACAAAAGTTCAAAATAGTACAAGAACTCAAAGATCACTTTGGTGAAATTTAATAACCTGTAACTTATAAGAATTATAAGCAATAATAAAACTACAGTAATTCAACCATGAATCATCACATTTCTAATAAGGTTATATCTCAGATTTAGATTAAAATGATCCCAACTTAACCAAGTATTCCAAGTCACCTATTGCAAATTAAAGAAGAAATCTTGACTCAGGCATTCTATCAAACACCTTAAAAATGAGTTCATCATTTCAAATTATCTAGCAACTCATCTCATACACATCAACTACTTTCATACCAAATCAGTAAAACCCATCTCAGTATATCATTTAAGCTTACACACAATAAATCAGCTCTGCATTAAACAATATTAAACACAAGGCAAAATGCTGAGTAATGTCGCAACAAGCAAGCATACTACTAAATAATCATAATAACTCAAACATCATGCTCATCCTCGAAACTTCCATTTCATTTTCATCAAATAGGAACATACCCAATCCTTTCATTGTTATCAGAATGAGTAATTGAGAGTAAGCAACATAACCAGAAAGGTTATGAAAAGTGTCTGATTTAAAGCTGAAAGTGTGAATTACATTAGCAATAGTGTAATACCTCATTGCTACGATCTTCCTAAATTGATGAAACACGTAACGCAAGCCACTGAATTACAGGAAAAATGAGGTCAGCATCAAGATCTCAAACAGCGAAAATAATAATAATAATAATAATAATAATACAAAAGGAGATAAATCAAAGGAGAAAGACGAGGTAAGGGAATTGAATTAAGAAAACTATTACAAAAGGAGATAAATCAAAGGAGAAAGACGAGGTAGGGGAATTGAATTAAGAAAACTATTGTCACAATGAACTATGCTTGGAAAACCTTCAACCTAACAAAATCAATGACACAAAATCTAAAAAATTAGAGCAAAAAATTAGAACAAGAGAAAAACGCAAATAAATTGAACAAGGCATCGCTGAGTTTGAAAATCAGAACTGAAAAGCAAAGGGTTCAGATATGCTGCTTACTCTGATAGGAATCTAGTAGCAGATGGCAATGGTGAATGACGTCTATGGTTGGAACAAAGAAAAGTGTACAGATTGAAGGTTGATTGGGGCTGGTTTCGAGTGGGGTCAGTCTCGATTGCTTTGGTTGAACAGAGGAAGATGCTCCAAAGATCAACAAACAAAGGTGTGATGACTATGCCAAAGATCAACAAACAAAGGTGCGACGGTGTGAGGTCGAAAGCGGCAAAGATCAGTGATGAGATTTTTTGTTGTTTATTGTCAATAATTAAGTAAATGTATTATTGTCAATAAGTCCCTTTATCCAAATCAGACCAAATCTGCACGGCGAGGCTTAGATTAGCTTCATTGTAGAACGATTTTGTGGATGATTTTTTCATGTTTGACAGGCAACAAAATGAAGCAGGTTTGGTGGGATTTGTTGAAGGCTACTAATTATTTTCGTGTCTTTTGACCTTAAATATCTCATTTACCTTCCTTCCATTATCATGTTCAGAACGTCATCACTGAAGGTATACCAAAAACCAGATCTAACTAGCTTGTAACATGCTTATTGAAGTTGAAATCTTTTAATAATAAAAATGCAATAATAGATAATAAATAAAAGAAATTTACATAAAAATATGTGTTGGTTTGGTCAGTTGCAAGTTATATGAGGTAGAACTTAGAAGAACAGGACGTTGGAAAAATTTCAAATGAAAAGGAAAAAGAAGAATGAGAAGAGAAAAAGAGAAGACCCACCTTTCCAAATCTCAGTTGTTTTTTCTGATTTTGTTCCTCTGAGTACGAACAACAATGGCACTACTATGGTGGCCAACATGAACTGATTGTAGTCCTCCACTGCTTTGAAGCTTTCGACTTTGATGTTGGGTTGTAGTGAAACACAGATCTGGTCACTACGCTATCGTCACAGATCTTGTTTGAATGTGAGGAGAGGGTTTGAGTGTGAGAGGGCTTGTTGCCCGCGCGGTGGCAAAATTTTCATAGTTTTAGTGCATTTCTCAAAGAATTAGTTTCAGAAAACTATTAATATAAAAACTGATTAAATAAGCAACGTTTTTCTTGGCTTTAAAAGATAATATAATGAGAACACTTAAAAACCGTTGCATATTCTCTTTAAGGCAACGTTTATTAAATGTTGTGTTAAAAGCGTTGCCTAAACATGTTCAAAATTAGAGCATGGTTGTAAAGTGTTGCCTATGCTTGTTATGACAACGTTTTTCAAATGTTGCCTTAAACTCGTGGCCTAAAGCTATAACTAAAAACAACTTGTAAAAAATGTTGCCTATACCACTTTAGCAATGCTTTTTAAGCCTTGCCAGAAACTTCGTTGCTAGAAGCCAAAATTGTTGTAGTGGGAACAAGTTCAAGCAATTTCATTGAGAAGTGGTAAGCAACTTGAAGGCCCCACAAGGAAAGAAAAGCTTGAAGATAAGGTGTAATTGGCTAGCTATCATGAACAATAGTTTTGATGATAACAAACGTGAAGACAAACATGAAGATGATGACAAGACCAAGTCCAAGACTTTCAAGAATAGCTTTAGGACTTAGGATCTTTGTAAAAAGACTCACTGGATATCTCATTATTTTTTTAATTGCAAAGAAATGTTTTCAAAATTATTTTTCTAAACTTAAATAATCATTTTCTGGACATTTAAAAGCATTTAAAACTGATTTTATATCAGGGGTATTCGAATACCCCATAAGGTATTCGAATAGCTCACTGAGTATTCGAATAACCTGTTTTTGCATAAAGCCTGTTTTATTATAGGTATTCAAATACACCATATGGTATTCGAATAACCATGTTTTAAAGTTTGTACGTTTTCTGTTTTTCAAAGTGGTATTCGAATAACCACACTTGGTATTCGAATAACCTTTGTCTGAACTGTTTCTCAAAGTCATTTTAAATCAGTGGTATTCGAATAACCTATTAAAGTATTCGAATAACCTTCTTCAAAACTAGTTTTCACGGAGCTTTTCAAAATGAGGCATTCGAATACCTCATAAGGCATTCGAATACCGTATCCCAGAAATGGCTTTACGAAGCTTTCGAACATGGAAAGAAACGACCATCTTTTTGTTTTAAATGGTTTTTAATTGTACCAAACGGCTATTTTCTTTCATTGCTCTATAAATAGAGATCTTGGGTCTCTTCTAAAGGTTGCCTAACCACTTGAACTATTATTTGCTTGTGTCAAAACGTAATTTTCATTTTTCTCATATTTTCTGTGCTCTTTTTGCCAAAATCTTGAGATATCCTTTAGAGAGCTTCTTAGTACTTCAATTTGTAATATTTGCTCTGTGTGAGAGATTCTTTTCATCTATTATTCTGATACTTTTGTAAAAGGGTGAGGTATCCCTTAGTGAAATTGTGAGGGTGAGGTATCCCTTGTTGTAAGGAAGGTGAGGTATCCTTCATAGGGGGTGAGGTATCCCTCTAGTAAATAGGGTGAGGTATCCCTGTTGTGTAAAGGTTGCAAGCACCTGTTTTTAAGCTTGTGTTGAATAGTGAAAAATCTCGAACTGTGTTTCGGGGACTGGACGTAGGCCACAAGTGGTTGGTGGTCGAACCAGGATAAATATCGTGCCTGCTCTTCTTTCCTTAATCTTTTATCTTTCTGCACTTTATTTATTATATCTTGCAATTTAATTTCTAGTTGTTCTTCTTATCTTCATCTTATTCACGCCTTTTATTATTTAAATTCAGCATAGTTTATTTGTTTTCTGCTTCTGTAAAAAGTTTTTTAAATACTCAATTCACCCCCCCTCTTGAGTACTGAAGCCACTTGGGTAACAAGTGGTATCAGAGCTAGACTCTTGTATAAAGAGCTTAGCCACTTCAAGAGAACATGGCTTCCTCAAATGGTTTTTCAAAGGGATCTTCCATAAACCAACCACCTTTTTTCAATGGGGATGGTTACGCATATTGGAAGGAAAGAATGAAAATCTTCATCGAAGCTATTGATCTAGATGTGTGGGATGCTGTCGAAAATGGCGCATTTATACCTACACGCGTTGTCGATGGTGTAAAAACCGAGACACCTAGAAGTGATTGGTCTGATGAGAATAAAAGAAAAGTTCAATATAATTTAAAAGCTAAAAACATCATTACCACTGCTTTGGGGTATGATGAGTTTTTTAGAATTTCAAATTGCAAAACCGCTAAAGAAATGTGGGATACTTTACAAGTTACCCATGAGGGTACTAGTGAAGTTAAGAGGTCGAGAATCAATTCTCTAACTCGCGAATATGAATTGTTTAGAATGAACTAAGGAGAAAGCATTCAAGAAATGCAAAAGAGGTTCACCCACATTGTTAATCATCTTGCATCATTAGGAAAGAATTTAACTAACGAAGATTTGATTAACAAAGTGTTGAGATGTCTTAGCAGGATTTGGCAACCCAAAGTAACAGCCATATCAGAATCGAGGGACTTGTCAACAATGTCTTTAGCTACCCTCTTTGGAAAGCTTCATGAGCATGAACTAGAACTGAGCAGATTAAGTCAAAGCGAAGAAAACGATAAAAAGAAAAAGGGGATAGCGCTCAAAGCCACTTCCTCAACAATCGACAATGATGATGAAGAAAATGAAGAAAGCTCAGACAACATTGAGCTAAATGAAGAAAATCTCAGTCTTCTGGTAAGAAAATTTGATAAATTTCTCAGGAAAAAGAAAACTCAAAGAAGACCGCCTTTTCCTCCAAATAAATTTGAAAAGAAGCCTTCCAAAGAAAGAAGAGCCTACATAGCATGGGATGACAATGACATGGACTCAACTGACAGTTCAGACAGTGAAGAAGCTCATCTATGTCTTATGGCCATAGGAGAAGAAGAAGAAGAAAGCGAAAATGAGATTAGTTCTAATTCTACACTACTGCCTTCTTATGATGAGTTACAAGATGCTTTTGAAGAGTTACATAACGAATCTTTAAAACTCACAAAACAAATTTCTTCTTCTAAGAAAATAATCTCCTCTCTAGAAAATAAAATTCTTATTCTAAATAAAGAGATTGAAGAATTAAAAATAGAAAATGAAACTTTGGGAATCATTGATGCATGCTCATATCATTCTTCACATGCTTCTACCTCTTCGTCTTGTTCTTCATGTCATATGCTTGAAAAAGAAATTGAAGATTTAAAGAACACTCTTTCTAAATTCACTCTCGGTAGAGAAAATTTAAATATCATATTAGGAAAACAAAGGGTTATTTTTGAAAAAGTTGGAATTGGTTATAACCCGAAAAATCAACAAAAATTTTATAAAAACTTCTTCGTTAATTCTAATATTTCATGTAGTCCTTTTATTAAATGTTTTTATTGTGGAAAGAAAGGACATAGTGCATCAACATGTAATGCAAGGAAAAACATCAACATGAAAAGTGGAATAAAAATGGTTTGGGTTCCTAAGGGTACTATACCCAAAACTGACATTCAAGGACCCAAGAAAATTTGGGTACCAAAAACTAAAAATTAAATTGTGTTGCAGGTGTGCTTGAAAGTCAAGAGCTATCTTTGACATTTTGAAAGTGGCTACTGCAAGCACAAGACCGGAAATTATTCCAAGCTCTCCTTCTTGCTCTTCATGAAGCTTGGATTTGCTGCTCTTTTTCGGATAAAACTATTCCATAATATATCCAGTAAGTACACTATCTTTGGATATGCTTTCCCTTCTAAAATTACATCTCTGAACGTGCTTAGTAATATATTTCTGATGGGTTTATTCGAATAAACCTATGGTTATCTGAATAAACACAAATCAGTTGCTCAAAAAATTGTGTTGCATATCATTGTATTCGAATAATGCCCAATTTATTCGAATAACCTGACTCTAGCAACCATAGTCCTTTTATTTGATATCTGTTCTATTCGAATAACTCAACAGTTATTCGAATAACATAACCTTTGAACGTGCTTTCTAAATGCTTTTCTGACAAGTCTATTCGAATAACTCTTATGGGTATTCGAATAACCATATTTCAACCTTGCTTATTTTATGTCTTATAAACTAATCTATTCGAATAACTCAGTGGCTATTCGAATAAATGTCTGAAAACTGGTTACGACTTTTGTGTTACCTTGTTATATACAAATATATAAATATATCATCTTTGCTCATTTTCTATTGAATGCTCAACTAAATGTAATTGGCCATATTTGACTCTATGCTTTTGATAAAATGCATCTTATTTTTAGCCTATATTTTTATGCCTTAAATAAAAATTATATGATGTTCTTAAATGCATATTTCTTAACTTGTTCTTGCCTCTTCTTTTTCTCAAGAATATGTTGCATATTTAAATACAAATGCTTAATGTAATTAGCTACTGTTTTGATAAATATATGAACGTGATAACAATGCAACAAGTGGTATCAAACAAGTGGTTACTTGGCCAAATTAATAAATAAAATATCTTTTGATTTATTATTTTGAATGCTTATTGGCTTATGAGTTTGGCTAACTTCTATGGATCCAAAAATTAATGGATACCAAAGAAAGTACCTTGAATTGTTTTGTAGGGTTAAACTACCTCAAGCAAACTCTTAAATGAAAATTTATTCAACTTGAGGAAAATGAATGAAGAGGACGTGAGGAGACTTTCTTCAAGTACATTGAAATGGAACACTGAATAGAAGAAAGCTCAAACTTAAAGGACCAATAAACGAAGAACATTACAAAGAAACATCTCTCTTTATCTAATTCAATAAGTATCTTTATCCCTAAGCAATTATGATATTCTATATGGATTGTATGATACTCGTTGATTAATTGATCTTAAATAATTAAATATTTTCTCTCACATAAGTAGTATGTTTAGCATTGACAAAAGTGCCAAATTAGATTTTTTTTCATTGCATATAGGGTAAATTATGTTAGTTCTATACAATGTTCTGATCCCTATAACATATTTTATCAAAGTAAAAATATCTATGCTTCTCTTGATAGATGGTCGATTTATAAGAAATTGATAACAAGTGGTAAATATTTTACATTTTAGTAACAAGTGAGTGTTTACATTTTAATAAGAAGTGGTATTAAATATAAGTAATTCTCTTGGTAAATGTAATGACTGTTTTGATGATAATAAAATGCAATTAATTGTTTAATGAATGAATTTATCTTTGCTCATGTGCTGAATATTGTGCTTATATTACTAAATTTATAAAATTAAACTCTATTGCTATTCTTGTATGCTATGAATGAACATATCTTGTTGGACTGACATATACTATGTTTAGCTTTATACTTTCTCTTGCCCCATCTTTTTGATCATGACAAAAGGGGGAGAAAAAGCTTGAATTCTTTGTTTGAGAAAAATCAGGGGGAGAAAAAGTAAAAGTTCGGTAAGACAAAAATAGAAATTGGATTCCAAAAGTAAGGGGGAGTTGCTGTGCACATCTCTGATATAAATCACCTCTTATGAAAAAGAGATGGAGTAAGTATCTCTAAACAATCTTTGTGAATTCCAATTTCTATGAACTAATGCCTTTCTCAATTGTTAGTTTGTCATCATCAAAAAAGGGGAGAATGTAATTGGCTAGCTATCATGAACAATAGTTTTGATGATAACAAACGTGAAGACAAACATGAAGATGATGACAAGACCAAGTCCAAGACTTTCAAGAATAGCTTTAGGACTTAGGATCTTTGTAAAGAGACTCACTGGATATCTCATTATTTTTTTGGTTGCAAAGAAATGTTTTCAAAATTATTTTTCTAAACTTAAATAATCATTTTCTGGACATTTAAAAGCATTTAAAACTGATTTTATATCAGGGGTATTCGAATACCCCATAAGGTATTCGAATAGCTCACTGAGTATTCGAATAACCTGTTTTTGCAGAAAGCCTGTTTTATTATAGGTATTCGAATACACCATATGGTATTCGAATAACCATGTTTTAAAGTTTGTACGTTTTCTGTTTTTCAAAGTGGTATTCGAATAACCACACTTGGTATTCGAATAACCTTTGTCTGAACTGTTTCTCAAAGTCATTTTAAATCAGTGGTATTCGAATAACCTATTAAAGTATTCGAATAACCTTCTTCAGAACTGGTTTTCACGGAGCTTTTCAAAATGAGGCATTCGAATACCTCATAAGGCATTCGAATACCGTATCCCAGAAATGGCTTTACGAAGCTTTCGATAATGGAAAGAAACGGCCATCTTTTTGTTTTAAATGGTTTTTAATTGTACCCAACGGCTATTTTCTTTCATTGCTCTATAAATAGTGATCTTGGGTCTCTTCTAAAGGTTGCCTAACCACTTGAACTATTATTTGCTTGTGTCAAAACGTAATTTTCATTTTTCTCATATTTTCTGTGCTCTTTTTGCCAAAATCTTGAGATATCCTTTAGAGAGCTTCTTAGTACTTCAATTTGTAATATTTGCTCTGTGTGAGAGATTCTTTTCATCTATTATTCTGATACTTTTGTAAAAGGGTGAGGTATCCCTTAGTGAAATTGTGAGGGTGAGGTATCCCTCAGTAAAAGGATGAGGTATCCCTTGTTGTAAGGAAGGTGAGGTATCCTTCATAGGGGGTGAGGTATCCCTCTAGTAAATAGGGTGAGGTATCCCTGTTGTGTAAAGGTTGCAAGCACCTGTTTTTAAGCTTATGTTGAATAGTAAAAAATCTCGAACTGTGTTTCGGGGACTAGACGTAGGCTACAAGTGGTTGGTGGTCAAACCAGGATAAATATCGTGCCTGCTCTTCTTTCCTTAATCTTTTATCTTTCTGCACTTTATTTATTATATCTTGCAATTTAATTTCTAGTTGTTCTTCTTATCTTCATCTTATTCACGCCTTTTATTATTTAAATTCAACATAGTTTATTTGTTTTCTGCTTCTGTAAAAAGTTTTCTAAATACTCAATTCACCCCCCCTCTTGAGTACTGAAGCCACTTGGGTAACATAAGGGAACCCATGAAAAGGAGGAGAAGCAAGAGAAAAGCAAGGATAAAGCAAGAGATAAAGAAAGCACTAAAATATATGTTCCTCCAAAAGTATATGTTCCACCTTTTCCTTTCTTCAAAGGTATCAAAAGGCGAAGCTTGATCATCAATTTAGAAGATTTTTAGAGGTCCTTAAGAAGCTTTACATTAACATTCCTTTTACGGAAGCTCTTTCCCAAATGCCCTCTTATGCTAAGTTCTTGAAAGAGATTCTCTCTAATAAGAGGAAGCTTGAGGACTATTAAACTATTGATTTGACAGAAGAATGTAGTGCAATCATTCAAAAGAAGCTTCCACCCAAGCTTGAGGATCTGGGTAGCTTTTCAATTTCGTGCTCAATTGGAAACATGAATATTAACAAGGCTTTGTGTGATCTTGAGGCAAGTGTGAGTTTGATGTCCTTTTTTATTTATGAGAAACTTTATATTAGGGAGCTCAAACTAACCACCATCTCTCTTTAATAGGTAGATAGGTCAATCAAATATCCTATTGGCATATTAGAGAATGTTCCATTAAAGGTGGGAAAGTTTTACATAATGGTCAATTTTGTTGTGCTTGAGATGGAAATAGATGTTCAAATCTCCATCATCTTGGGCAGGCCATTCCTAGCCACTATTAGAGTCGTGTTTGATGTGAAGCACGGGAAAATAACCCTCAAAGTAGGTGAAAAAGTTGCTGAGTTTAATTTGTCTCAAGTGTCCAAGCAACCAACCATTGTTGATTCTTACTTTAGGGTTGATGTAGAAGAAAGGCTAGCTAAAGAGGTGCACACTAAAAGCCATCCACAAGACCCCTTAGAGAAGTGTTTGGTGCACAATGGTAACACCAACGTTGAGAATGCCAATCTTTGTAAGAAGAGATCAAAGAAGCAGTATGACAAGTGTATCAAGCAGCGTGAGTTTAAGATTAGAGATAAAATACTTGTTTGTTACTTATGTCTTCGTCTTCTTCCTATTAAGTTTTGGCCAAAAAAGTGTGGACCATATGAGATTGTTCGCGTCTTATCATACGGTATGCTTGTGGTGAAGAAAGAAGGCCACAAGACATTCCTGATTAATGGCCAGAGAGTAAAGCACTGTGAAGAAGGAATGGGGACTGAGCACCACTCCATTGGCATCACCTAAGCAAGGAACTGGCCCATAGTCAAGTTAATAACTATAACTTATCGCTTCACAAGAGGCAACTTGTGTTTTTACCTTTGTATTTGATTTTTCAATGTTTACTTTGTTTTTCTTGTGTAGTTTTTGACAACATGTTGCCGCTTAGTTAGATAGATATTTGAGCTCATGGCCACATGCTTTCCCCGGGCTCTACCTCCCTCGCCTCCTTCGTGATTTTGTGTTTAATTTTCATGGAAGTTTCGTTATCCTCTATTCTGTTATTTTTTTAATTTTTTCACATTGAGGATAATGTTCATCTTAAGTGTGGGGGGTACATTTAAATTTTTATGTACTCAACTGTTAATTTTGATTACATTGTATTAATGAACACTTGAGTATTGCATCAAATCAAGCAGGAATTGTGTGTTAATTTCTTGATTAATTCTGAGTTGATAAAAATACGTTTGAGAGGGGAATCCATTACTCATGAGCTGCTTTTGTGCAAGGTAATCTTTTTCAATTGAGTATTAAAATATTTAGCATCTTATTTGAAAATTAGTCATGTTTGCTTGCATTTGTTCTCTTTATTAACATTAGCTAGAAAATGAGTTTTGAGCTTTAATGTATGGATCTTTCATAACAAAATCCTATTTTTCTTCTATAGTGAGATTTCTCTTGATTGATGTACGCTAGAACTTGCTTTGATATCTTGTTGAGACTTTAATAATTCACATACATACTTGAACATGATTTAGGCTATTAGGCTTAATTCTTTCTTGACTTCCAGAGTTGCATTGATAAAATAATCCCTTAGTTACCTCATTTGAGCCTGAAATTGATTTCTTTGAATACCCAATTGAATAATTAGGTTGGATTCTTTGGAGCATCTGATGTGTTGATTGAAAAGTCATTAAGGGTTGCTTTTGTCTTCAAGGGTTTATTGATGAAAAAAATTAAAAAAATGGAAAAAAGAAGAAGAAGAAGAAGAAAAAGGATTAATAGTGAAGAATAATGAGAATATTGGGTTGAAAGTGAGAATCTGTTATACCCTTGTGCAGTAAGCTCTATTTATCATCTTTTCAACCTGATTCTGTGTTGTATCAATTTATCCATAAATATTCTTTAACTTTATTTATTTTTTTCCTACCTTTCATTATACCTCTGACCCCGTTACAATCAAAGGAAGTCCTTTTGATTCTTGTTATGTATGTGAGCTTGGAAGTGGAGATAAGATTGATAACCAAGCCTATGGTATTGCATTTATTAAGAGAAATTTGAGTTATCTCTTTGTCCTTAAACACTTGAGTGATGAAAGAATGAGTGACCTCAATTGGTTGGTAAAGAGAAAAGATGCAAGCTAGACTCAAGCCTCTAATTGTATTAAGTGCTAAACTATCTTGCTTAATTGGATTTGATTGCCGAGCTTAATTAAATTTTTAAATTTTGGAATTTTCCTTGATTCATGTTTCTCGATGTTGAGCTAATCTTGTTTTTTATTTCTATTCTTTGCTTGAGGACAAGCAAAGCTCAAGTGTGAGGGAGTTGATAAATCCATATTTTATAGTCTCAAACTGGATAAATTATGGTGATTTACTTATATTTATTAGTGAATTTTAGATGGGTCCTTATCATTGTCTTTGTTTTTGCATATTGAAAGATGTTTATCACATTTGTAGTGAAAGCAGGTGAAGACATCACAATTTCAAAGAAAAAGAGGATCATTTTGGCCCTATGAGCGATTGAGGAGTTAGACACGAACTTGTCTAACTTGGAAAACGATTTTGTGCGGGAGACACGGTCGTGTCACTTAGTCACATGGCCATGTCTCACTTACGGTGCAGTTATATTATTTTTATGGTACACGCCTGTAGAAATAAATTTGCCCTAATGATTTAATATGTTAAGTTTTGATGATGACAAATACAAGACAAAAATAATGATACTTATGCTACATAAATGTGCTTAATAGATTATATGAAGATATTTAATTATGAGTTTGGACTAACTATATTTTAAGTGAGCAATGCTTTGTAGGATAGTCCAAGTACTAAGACTGAGCATTGCAATAAGAAAGCAAAGATCTCAATTATGTTCAACTCAAGGAGAATGTGCATGCCTATCTCATAAAGGTTTTGATAAACAACAAAGACATGTCAAAGACCAAGTACAAAGGAAGATTAAATGGTATAACTTATGGGATTTAGCGTCTTTTATGTAAGAAGCCTTCTGGATATCTCAAATATGTTTTCAAATATTTACAAATGGTTTTCACATGCTAAAATGTCTAACAAACAAGTTTTTAAAAGCTAGTCATGGAGGTAGTTCAAATTTATGAAAAATAGTCAAGTTTGAGTTTTGTAAAACTGACCTTTGGTTACTATTTTGATCATAACTTTCAAAATACTTTGAGTTTTGTTCTGAAATTTTTCATTTGAAAATAGACTCAAAGATCTTTCCAATGAGTGGTCATTTGCTTTAAACGAATGAGAAATGAAGAAGTTATGACCATTTAAAGTCAATTTTCAAAATCAAAGTGGTTTATTCGAATAAGGGATGTGTTATTCGAATAACACACCCCAGAAAATGTTTCAGAACATGTTTTTAAAGATTTATTCGAATAACCAAAGGGTTATTCTAATAACATAGCCCAGAAAACGTTCCAGAACGTGTTTTTGACTATTTATTCGAATAACCAAAGGGTTATTCAAATAAACACAACCCAGAACACGCAACAACTATTTTTTCAGAGGCTTTAATGTGATATTAAATGATACCCAATGACTATTTTCTAAAGAACACTATAAATACATGGTTTTAGGTCATCTTTTACACACACCTAACTATCTGAAACAATTCTTTCTTGCTTTAATTTGTGATTCATATTTTTACTATTTCTTGTGCTCTTTTCGCCAAAATTTGAGATATCCTAAAAGAGTTTCATAGTGCTTCAATTTGTAATACATACTCTTGAGAGAGTTTCTTCCTTCTTCTACTCTTTGATTCTTTGTAACGAGGGTGAGGTATCCCTCAGAGAAATTATAATGGTGAGGTATCCCTGAAAGTTGAGGCTCAAGCACAAGGGTGAGATATCCCAAGGTGTGAGGAGCATTCTAGTCTATAACGGTAGCAAGCACCTGTTCAAGCTTGCACTGATAATGAAAAATCTCGGGTGGTTACTTGAGGACTGGATGTAGACCACAAGTGGTTGATGACTGAACCAAGATAAATCATTATATTTGTTTCTCTAAACTCAAACTCCTTTATATTTGTGTCTTAATTTCATATACTTGCTCGAATACTTTTTGTGTGGGTTGTTCTTTTACAAGTGCATCTTTTTATCTTCTATATTCATTCATTTTAATCGATAAATAACTTAAAAGAAAATTACTTTTCAAGTGTTTGATAAAAGTTTTCAAATAATTTCTATCTCCTTTATATTTATCTTTTAATTATATATGCTTAAGTTGAATTTAACATTTAGCTTATTTGCTTGATTTATCCCATAACTCAAGTTCTATTTGGGTAATTTATAATAGTTGTATCTTTATTAAACTTACTCCGCTACATGTGTTGATTGAAAATATGAAAATGCATAATTTCTAAAAGTTGCTTTAAAAATCTATAATCACCCAATTCATCCCCCTCTTGGGTGATGGTTGCCATGGCTAACAACACTTGTGTCGTGTACTCACACGACTGTGTGAGGCTTCCTAGCTTGAAAAATAGGCAGTTTTGCCTACAAACTATTATAAATAGAGCAAATCCCTAAACTAAAACAGAGATAGACCTTTTTAGAAACTTTTGCGATGGTAGACTTTAAGGGGCAAATGAGAGTTTTAGTTTTCCTCAACGAAAGATTGGAGGCTAGGGTTTTGAAGACAAGTGCAAGAGTGATTGAAGTTCAACTATTGAAGACATCTTCTCCTTCTTCATCTTCTCTTAAGATAGAATCATGGTTGTCTCTTCAACTTTTATTTTTGTTTGTGCTACATTAACTATGAGTGGTAAAATTCTTTTTTCTAGGATTAGGATGCAACTCTTTACTTTTCTATATTGAATTAATAATATGATTCTTTGTTAATGGAAAATTATTATTCTTGATTCATTCTTAGTATGCTTAATGCTTGTGGTATGTTGCCAGCCATATTTACATGATTTTAAGTTTTAGGTGAAGGATCAAAAGATGAAACCTAATTGCTAGATAATCTAAGAATTGAACTTAGGAATTAAAACCTAGACATAGGCTTAAATCCTTCAAGGAGCAAATGATTGTCATAAAACTTAATGGGTTAGAACTTGGATTAATTGCCATGAGAATGAGACTGATGGAGTTTTAGCACGTTTTTAGTGCTAAGAAATTGAGCTTTAAACAATTTAGGACAAACCTTCTTCAAGAACATAATTGAACATTATCAAAGATAGGATTACAATTTATCATAAAGGATAGTATAGTGAATTCCTAGTCCTAGGCCTTTAAATCTTAGTTGAATCTTAACTTTTCTAGATTTATTTACTTACTTTATTGCATTGATTTTTATCTTGATTTTAATTGAGCTTTCACTGTTGTGTTTAACCACTTAAATAATTAGAATCGTCATAAGAGTTAGTAATCAATTATTCCTCGAGAGAATAATCTTTATTTTACTACTTAAACCATTCGTGCGCTTATGAAAAATTCACAACATTAAGCACAAGAGAGGTCTAAAATGCTGAATATAAGAGTTAACAAATATATAAAAAATGGTGTTTATCAGCTGTGTAAATGATCCTCTTTTGCTCTGAAAATGTAGTGTCTTTCCTACTTTCACTCTAAATGTGATAAACCTCTTTAATCTGCCAAAACGAAGACAATGATAAGGATCTTTCTAAAATTCACCAATAAACATAAGTGAATCACCATAACTTATCTGGTTTAAGACTATAAAAAATAGGTTTATCATTCATCGTTTTAAGCGCAACTAACATATTGTTCCAGCCTCCTACCCTAATCAAGAACTCAATGGCATCACAAAGTTGGTAGTTGTTTTCAGTTTCATGGCCACAACTTTTGTGCCATGTACAGTGCTTGAAATGATCCTTTTGCTTATGCTTCTTTAAAAGGGGCAGCCTTTTGATGTTCTGGAATTCTGTCTATAACACTTCCCTCAGAATTGTTTCACATGGGGTGTTCAGAGAGGTGTAATTGGAGTATTTACCCTGGGATGGGCTATCCTTTGAGGGGTTCTGTGCCCAAGAGGAGTTATGGTTGGCTTTCTGGTGAGAGGACTCACCCTTCTCCAAACTCTTCTTTGCCTTAGTTGCCTCCTCGAGGTTTATATACTTTTGGGACCATTGTCAAAATTCCTCCATAATCTCTGGCTTTCTCTTTGCCAAAGATACAAAGAACTTAGAACTAGTCCGGAGCCCACTCCTGGCATAATGGAGGACAATTCTGTCATCGAAATTCTCCATGTTAATGCAAGTCATGTTGAGCCTTTTAATGTATTCGTGAAAGGGCTCATCGTGCCCTTGATGAATCTTAGATAAAGATTCAATAGACCTGGGTTGTTCCTTGCTAGTAGTGTACTGGAGTAAGAAACAATGTCTAAGGTCCGGCCAGTCAGTGACGGATCATTGTGACAAAGTAACGAACCATCTAAGGGCTCTCTTCTTTAGGGAAAGGGGAAAGACATGGCATAGTAGATTGGATGTAGACGTCTATGTGTTCCTAGGAGTTCGTAGTCCCATCATAGAGCTCTATTTTGGGTAGGACTTTAAAATTTCTTAGGACTCTATACCTTATGAGTCAGACAGAGAATGATTGTTCTTGATCGCCGAGGTTCGAGTTATTATCGACAACATTGGATATCCTAGCGTCAGCATGTGGTCTCCTCTGGTTGTTGCCTGCACTCTGCCTTTCATCGTTATGGTGAGATCCAGACTGACTGTGGTGCATGTACCACACTAGATCTACTAATCTGCGACATTGTTCCTTGAGTTACCATCGCAATAAGTCTAGGCAGTGATTTCTGGACATATGAGATGAAATTATGCCAGCCGAATGGGACACGTGATCCTCTATGTTGTTGTTCATGAGTCCCAGGCACTAATGGACTGGGATTCCAAATCCTTGTATGCCAGCATTGACTTCTTGCACACGATTACCAAGTCTATCCTTCACGAAAACCCTGCGCGATGGGTATGGGCTTTTGTCCAAAAGCAAAGTTTCATGCCCATCGCGTAGAGGTTCAAGGTTGGGTGGCTGGTTTCTTGCGACGAGGGTCTCAGCAGCTAGCGACAGGACAAGGTGAGGAGGAGGTTGCGTTGTTGGTCCTCACTTTCGGGCCGCAGAGGTTTGCAAAACCTCTCCATTCTTCTAGTTATATCTTATGTTTACCATGGTTGAGTGGGAATAGAAGTTTATTGTTTCCTATAGACGACGTGATAGCAACATATTTTATTCATTTAATGATTCTCTCACTAGATGTCTTAAGGTTCAATTTGGCTTAATTAGATTGATTTTGTTATATTTTATGATATTAGGCCTAATTGGATCATTGAATGAATTATTGCATGAATTGACTTTTATTTGTCTATTTGGCAATGTTCAATATTTTGGCTATAATCTGAGTTTCAAATATCTGATTGGTGTGATTCTAGTCTTGTAGGAAAGCTAAGACAAATCTCTACAAGTTTCATGAAGACCTTGGGAGTTAAATCATACATTTAGATATTTTAAATTGAAGTTGAAATAAGAGCCAGAATGCTGATCCTGAGGGGTTTACCTTTGCACACTCATCAGCCCATATCTCGAGTTATAGGAGTTCAACTGATGTCAAACTAAGCCCAAATGAAAGCTAAGACACAAACTACAAATCTTATGAGACTCCTAAGCTAAAATACATCGTTTTGTGTGTGTAATTGAAGTTGGAAAACAAAGACAAATTGGTGATAAGTTGGGCCACTTAATTGAGCATAACTTAAGTTGTAGGGCTCTAAATGACATGGGACTTGGGCCCAATGATTCCTAATTGACTCAACTTTGTACCCATTAGAATTTTGATCATGTAAGGCAAAATTTGGCATTAGTTATAGGAGGTAGAAGCAGAAATCCGAGACTTATCTTTTATTCTATACTTCTCACATTCTCTTTAGAACTCTCTTCCTCTCCCTTCTCTCTAGGTTTTCATTTTTTTCTTATTTTTCTGAGTTCTTCCCTCCTATTCATAGAGGGATAGAGCCTTTAATCAATCCAAGGGATTGACATTCTTGATGATTAATTTTGAGATTCTATTTTAATTGTTATATGTTCATCTATTAATCAAATTTATCTTCTTTTTCTTCTCTTGTTTAAATTCTGATTTAATGCTTAATTTGATTGGGATTTGCATATGTTAATTGTGTAATTACCATGTGCCAAGAGATGAATTCAAAGGTTAAATAATGCATTAAAGATGTTTGATGAATTGTTTAGCTTGGTTGGATCTTTGTTTTTAAGTTAATTTGGATTTTGGATGGATGCTTAATTTGTCTAACCTCAATTAATTGAATTCTAGAAGCGTTTCTAGTAGAAGATCTATGGATCATTGAGGGGCATCTTGATGTGATCTAAGACTAAGGGTTTGGTTGATAGTTGATTGGATCTTTAGTAATCAAGGATGAATTAAAATCAAGTTTGGACTATTCTTTTGGATTGGTTGATTCTTATTTTTTTTTTCATTTATTTGAATTTTGTTTCTACGTTTTTAATCTTGCAAACAACCCCCTTTTTGTTTATGTTTCTATTTTTAATTCGTAATTCTATTTTTGTGATACTATTTCTAACTCTATCACTAGTTTATGTTTTCTTCAAGTTGGATTTTGTCTGTTTTTAATTTCGTATATCTTTTCCCCATTATTCATTAACATCCTAATTTGAATTTCTGATCATAATCAGAGTAATCCGTGGGCTCGACCAGGTTTTACCGCATGCTGCAAGTCATTTTGGTAAACTGGTTATAAATTGTTAAATCTGGTAGCCTCGACAACTATCACGGCGCCAATGTTCTGAAGTGGATTTAGAGGTGTACTTAGAATAGGCATGTCATGAAATCCATAGCAAGATCCTAGAGAACCCCTAGATTAGAGTTTAGTTACACATCATGAAAGAGGAGAAAACAAATGAAATCACAAAATCCATCAAGTTACAAATCAAGAGGGAAAAGGGAAAGAAAGAACAAAAGTGGAGAGATTTCAAGCTTGATCTTCCTTCCTTGGTCTTGATTCTCCCTTGAATCACCTCCAATCTCAATAAATTTCTCCTCCTCTCACTTACTCTCTTGATCCCGTACTTGGTTAAAAATAAAAGATACCCTTCTTCCTTCAAAAATCAGATAATAAGGGCTAATCTCGTGTACCAGGATTTTTCCCACGCCTAGGCGTGGTTATGAATAACATGTTTTGCCTCTGCTGACCACACCTAGGCATGGTTGTCTCTGTCTGAAAGCCCTGGAAACCTGAGAATGCCACGCCTAGGCATGGCTTCTCCATGCCTAGGTGTGGATGTCTCTGCCTAGAATTCCTAAAATACTGAAAAGGTTACGCTTAGGCGTGGATTTGTCACGCTTAGGCGTGGGTTAGCAGTCCTTCTTTCTCTCTTGCATCCTTCCCCATTTGAGCTCCTCTTTGCTTCTTCATCCTTTTCAAGGGTTTCCCTCTTGAATACCTGCCTCAAAACAATACCAAAGTATATTAGACCATAATCAATTCAAATTCCTCAATTAAAATTCTCAAATATACAATTCCTAATCATTTTTGAGCTAACAATCTCACATCATTAAAGTCATGCAAGAATTGAACATTTGGCTAGAAAACTTAGGGATAACATGCTCTTATATATTCAAATTCAAGTTAAATAACTTCATTTCCTGAAGTTATCACACTCCCAAACCTAAGGATTTGCTAGTCCTCGAGCAAACTAGTCCAAATAAGGGAAGAAAGAATACAATCCAATACAAAACATGGGGCAAATTAAATTAGAGCATAGCCAGCTTCCAATCATCATTTATACCCTCAGAAATCACTTCTCAACCTCACAACAAGGTCCACACATGCAAGAGAATTCAAACAATCATGATTACCCTAGAATGCTATTTTTGTGTATGAAAGATTTCCCAAATTTATGTGTTAGGACCCTTTCCTAATCAAGAAGAGCAATCTACATGAATTTATAAGAAAAGCACATGCACTCTCAAAAGAATGTCTTTCATCCCTTTCTCCACTAATGTAGGCAACACAAAATCAAAGATCATAAGAGACTTTTAAGGTTGTAATGTGAAGCTAAGGATAATGGCTAAGAAAGAAGGGGAAGGATTTAACTTCAAATATCAAACACATGATCACACATTTCCATTGCATCAAGCCAAGCATGTAAGATGCACAAAAGGAATCAAAAATGAAGAATCACCCCTCTTTATTCCATTTTTTTTCTTTCTTTTATTTTATTTATTTTTTTATTTTAAAGAACAAATATACATGGGTATTTTCTTTTGCTGAAGGAGGCTACAATTGTATAGCAGCCCACACATTTTTCTTTTTCTATTCTTTTCTCTTTTTTATTTTTATTTTATTTTATTGATTTTGGACAAGGGTTGGTTCCCAATTGATCCTAGTTTCCTAGTACCATGCAAAATGATTTGGCTCAACTCAACAAAAATGGCTAACCTTGTGTTCAACAAGGGACATGTAATGAGGGTAAGAGATTTTTTTTTCACAAGTATGGGTGAAGGGATGGAGAATGTAGGTTTTAAGAAGGAAAAATTAGGTCACACACATGTACACCAGGCTTCAAAGGGGTACTAGGGATCTCATTCAGTTAAGGTTAGCTTGAAAGGTCCAATCGGTCCAAAGAAGTGACTTAGTCATTTCTTCAAAAATGCATCGCCTAGGATTTCGCCTCGAAAGGGAATTAGACAAGCTTCTAAGATGCAAATTTACTATACATATGCCTCTCATAAATTTTCTACAATCATGCATTTCATTCATATTCCAAAATTCACCACACATGCAATAGGGAAATACACTCATGCACAATTATAGCAATAAGTGTAAGCACAAAATTTGAATATTTACAAGTGCTTTCCCAAGTAATAAGGCATATCTTTGATCCACACAATCATTGGATACTCAAATCAGAGTCTAGGCATGCACAAATTCAACTTGCCTCTAAGCATACTAATCACTTCTAAAGCTAATTCAAAATCTCAGGCAACCCAATAAGCCTAACCAATCTCTCTCAGATCCTCAATTACACAACATGAACAAGATCACCAAAATCACAAAAGAAAAACAATTTGAAAATAAAACTAATGGGAGGCATGGAATCATTAAGCAAAAAGCCCAAGAATGAGAGGGGTTTAGTATGCATCACCAAAAATAATTAAGCAAAAAAAAAACTCAAAAAGATACTAATGCCCCCTCCCCAAACCTAAGGCGTGCAGTGTCCCACTATATGTAAATGAAAGTAACTACAAATAAAGGAAAAAAAAAAAAAGAAAGTGCGTACAGTATAATAAAAGTAACTATAGGGAAATGAAAATATAAAAGAAAGGAACATAAAAGGAAAAGGCCCTGGTGCCTCAAAATAGCTCATCCTTGTCAAACAAGTCATCACCCTCGGTGCCCATCTCTATATCATCAGCAGGTGGTGGAGGTGGAGGTAAAGCTGCAACTGGTGGAACTGCAATTGAGGGCAACACCGAAAAGTCATCCATTGGGCGTCCCTAACCCAATGCTAACCAATGGATGCCCTGAAAGATCGCAACCAGCATCGCTTGCTGCTGGTCCAATTGCTGATCAACAGAAGCTGCCCAAGCAACATCAAATACCAGAGCAGGTTGTGGAGCTGGCAGGAGCAGGCTCGGGATCAGTAGTTAGGGGCTGGACTAGTGGGGACTCTGAAGCTTGCCGACACTACTCTTGGGCAGTCATGATGGTTTGAACTGCCTTCTCTGTCATAGGAGTCTTTAGCTTCATGCACACCTCAGTGTCTTTCCATGTGACGTGAGCTCTCTCACAGAGCCGACAAATAAGGAAGGGAAAAAATAGAGATTTGAGCTTTACAGTAATGCATAGCTTGATCTGATCATAGAATATCTGAGCCGTGTCCACTTGTTGCAAGTTATGGATCGCATACAACATATAGGCCCGCTCAGGATAGATTTTAGACCTATGCTTAATATGGAGCAAACAGGAACAGACAAAATGGTTCCACGGGCGCAACTCATGGCTCAAACTCTCTTGTTTAATGAATCTGATGGAATAATCTGAGTTCCTCTGAAACTGAACAGGGAAGTCAGGATCGCAGATATTGTCTATAACTGTGCTAAAGGGGGCTCATCCCTCCTCTTCTGGTAGTTACAGTGTTCTATATGCACACTAGAGCGGAGGAGGGCCAAGGTCCATAACTTGGCAAATACGGTCAAAAGAGTAGTATACCGTCTTCCTTCTGACTGTGGTAGTTGTAGCAGAGCGCTTCTCAGTATGAGCATTAGCATAAAACTCTTTAACCATGGCAGCCATTGGTTCCTCAGTGGGATGCTCTGCAAAAGTTTGCCAGTGGAGTGCATCAGTGGCATAAAAAATGGAAGGGTAACGCGCCACATTAATATCATAGAACCCCCTTTCTGGAATGATGTTGATCTTGTGTAGATGCTGCGAAAAGTAGTCAAAGGCAATATGAGATGTGAAGAAGGCTGGGTTAAATATCGGGATGTCATCAGTGTCATCAGCATGGCTTGGCCCAGCTTTAACAGTTTTGCGTTGACGCTTTGACATGATCGAAGGATACCTAAAAGGAAACAAGGCCTAGTTTTTACCATTGAACAGTAATCAAGCAATCAATGTAATTAACCAAACCTAGTAAGAACAGTTTGCAATGCAATCAAGCAACCCAATCAATCATAAAGGTAAACTCATGCAACTTATTTAGTTTAAAGCTCACCCAAATCAATAATCCCAACTAAATCAATTCTTAGCCTCACCAATTCAAGATTTCACTAAGAATGAAACTAGTTCTTAGCATGTAACAGTTCAACACTCAACTCCTAGCATGCAACAGGGTACAACCTTAAACCAAGCATTGCCAATTCACAGCTTAGCATAATCAAGTCACAACCCAGTCAATTCAAAAAGCAACCAATGCACAACCTAACCAGACCAATTAACACAGCCTAAATGATTCAAAAATTAATCAAATCATAGCTCAACCAGTTCAAAATCAATCAAATCACAACCCAATCCCCAAAAAAATGGTAATAGACCCTTTATAAAAATTAATATGGTGGCTCAAAATTAATCCAGATCTCAAGCAGCATATCAACAAAAATTAGCAACTATCAATAGGCACATGATTAACAAAAACAAAAATTAACATATTTTTTAGTAAAACCTCCAGCCAACAATCCCAACACAAATCAAAATTGGGCAATTAACCAGCAACCAATTTAATAAGCATTGTGACAAATTAATAATTGATAAGTAATTACAAAACATTCTAAGTATGTACAATCTGTCACTCATGGAAACAAAGTATATCATAACCAAATTAATCACAGCACCACCAAATGAAGCACAACACAACCCAGTTAAATCACAGCACATGCAATTGACTCTCAATTTAATCAGAGCACATCATAACCAAATGTAACTATAGAGAAATGGAGAAAAGAGTGTACTGACCTTGGACGAAGCAACAAATTGCACAAGGCACCCAACAACCACATAGCAGAGAAAGACAAAACACAAAACAAAAACAAAAACTAAAAAAAAATAGGGGAAAGGGGCACAGGTAGAAATGGAATGTGGTGGACGTATGATGGGATTTGTGTGGGGAAGAGAATATATAGTGGTACGGTGGTGGGGAAAGGGATGATGGATTATGGTTTGGTGAAGGTTAATGGAGAATATAGGTTGGGAAGAAGCTACGATGGTGTGGTAGTATATGGTGTGGTTTTGGAGTGAGTTAAAAATGGTGGGGAAGAAGAAGAATGAGTTATGGTGGATGAGAGGAAGGTGGGCTACGGTGGTGATTGGGTGAGGATGATGGGAAGACTTGTGAAGGAGAAAAGAGAGAGGGGAGGGCTGCTCTGTGTACGAATGAGGGAATGGGTTTTAGGGATTTAGGGATTAGGAAAGGAAATTAGAAAGAAAAGAAAGGGTTGTTGTGTTTTGTGCAGCAGCAGACCCATCACATCTAGGCATGGTTATTTCACACCTAGGCGCAAAATTAATATTTTTTAAAAGGTTTTCAGAAAACTCATGCCTAGGTGTGGTATATGCACACCTAGGCGTGACACGCGCAGCAAAATTTCCCTGTTGAGATAGAGACCTCCACGCCTAGCCGTGGTTGTCTCTTGAAATTTTCGCCTAATGAGGCTGAGGCCTCCACGCCTAGGCGTGGCTTTTTGGACTTCCAGACTAAATAGAATCAGCCTTATGACCCCCTTTTTCATGCATCTAAAACCTATTTCCCTCACTCAAACAACTAAGAAACATTATCTACAATATATACAATTTGAAGGCATCAATTTGAGAAACAAAGATTATGAAACAATCAAAAACAAATTCAAAACATGAAACAAAATTTGAAACCATGCATAAAAGTGTCCTAATCTAAGAGATAGAGTTAAGAAATTGGGTTGCCTCCTAACAAGCGCCTTATTTATAGTCTTGGCTGGACTTGCAGACTTTTAAGATGGAGGAGCAAGGTTGAATGAGGTTTTGCGCCTCACCACCTAAGTAGAGCTTGAGCCGCTGACCATTGACCTTGAAAGTTGACTTTGAAACTGGGTCTTCTAGGGTTATGGCACCATGAGGAAACACTTACATAACCAAAAATGGACCTAACCACCTGGATTTGAGCTTGCCCGGAAATAGTTTCAGCCTTCAGTTAAATAAGAGAACCTTCTGTCCTAGTGCAAAGCTTCTTGGAACAATATGATTGTTGTGCCACTTCTTCACCTTATCCTTGTATATCTTAGCATTTTCATATGCTTGTAGACAGAATTCCTCAAGTGCATTAAGTTGCAACAATCGTTTCTCCCCACAAGCTTCAGAATCCTAATTCAATCCCTTGATGGCCCAGTAAGCATAGTGCTCAAGCTCAATAGGGAGGTGGTAAGCCTTGCCAAAAATCAGTTGATATGGAGACATCCCAAGAGAGGCTTTGTAAGCAGTGCGATATGCCCAAAGAGCATCATCTAGGTTCTTAGACCAATCCTTCCTCGAAAGGCTCACAGATTTTTCTAGAATTTGCTTCAACTCTCTATTAGAAACCTCTACTTTGCCACTTGATTGTGGATGGTATGCTGTGGCTACCCTATGTGTCACCCCATATTTAGCAAGTAACACAGCAAAGTACTTGTTATAGAAATGAGATCCCCCATCACTAATAATAGCTCGAGGGGTGCCAAACCTTGTAAAAATATTATTTTTTTAAAAAACAAGGACCACCTTGGAATCACTAGTGGGTAAAGCACAAGCTTCCACCCACTTTGATACATAATCCACCGCTACAAGAATGTAATGATTTCCAAAGGATGATACAAATGGTCCCATAAAGTCAATGCCCTACACATCAAAGATTTCTACTTCCAAAATAGAGTTCAAGGGCATCTCATTCCTCCTTGAGATGTTGCTGATTGTTGACATCGATCACACTTAGTTGCAAAAGAGTAAGAATCCAGAAACAAATAAGGCCAATAAAAACCTAATTGCAACACCTTAGCTGTTGTCCGTTCACCCTCATAGTGACCTCCATATGGTGAAGCATGACAATGCTCAAGTATAGCACTAGTTTCTTCCATCGGAATGCACCTTCTAAGCACCTGATCAACACATTGCTTAAATAAAAACGACTCATCCCAAACATAAAATTTGACATCATGAAGGAATTTCTTTTTCTGATGATAAGACAATTCATATGGCACCAATCCACTCACAATGTAGTTAGAAAAGTCACCATACGAAGGATCTGAACTAGTAAACACAACAAATAATTGTTCATCTGGGAATGTCTCACAAATCAAGGTTGGGTCCTGTTGATACGTCTCATTCTCCAACTTGGAAAGATGGTCAGCCACCTGATTCTTAGCACCCTTTCGATCTCTAATTTCAAGGTTAAACTCTTATAGTAATAAAACCCAATGAATCAACTGGCTTGGCGTCCTTTTTGCTCACTAGATACTTGATAACCAAGTGATCTATGAAGACAATGACTTTAGTGCCAACCAAATATGCCCTGAATTTGTCAAAGGCAAAGACAACTGCAAGGAGCTCCTTCTCAATGGTGGTGTAGTTCAACTAAGCATCATTAAGTGTCTGACTTGCATAATAGATGTAATGAAAGATTTTGTTCTTCTTTTGGTCCAATACTGCTCCAATTACGTAGTCACTAGCATCACATATGAGCTTAAATGGTAGGGTCCAATCTGGAGTAGTGATAATAGGCGTTGAGACAAGTATCTTTTTCAATTCCACAAAGGCTTCTATACAGGATTCATTAAACTTGAAAGCCACATCATTCTCCAGCAAGTTACATAGTGGTTTAGCAAGCTTGGAAAAGTCTTTGATGAACCACCGATAGAATCAAGTATGCCCAAGGAAACCTGAATTCTCTTTACTGAAATTGGTGGTGGAAGTTTCTCAATCACTTCAATCTTAGCTCGGTCCACCTTCATTCCTTTAGGTGACACTCTATGACCAAGTACTATGCCCTCTTGGACCATAAAATGACACTTCTCCCAATTAAGCACCAAATTAGTTTCCTCGCACCTTTGCAACACTAGAGCTAAGTTCTGAAGACACCCATAAAAGGAATCACCAAAAACAGAGAAGTCATCCATGAATATCTCTAAGTAGTTCTCCATCATATTAGTGAAAATGGCCATCATACATCTCTGAAAAGTAGTTAAGGCATTACACAACCTAAAGGGCATTCTTTTGAAAGCATAAGTACCATATGGGCAGGTGAATATTGTTTTCTCTTGATCATCCGGGGCAATCATAATCTAATTGTATCTCGAGTACCCATCCAAGAAACAGTAAAACTCACGACCTGCCAATGTATCCAATATCTGATCAATAAAAGGTAATGGGAAATGATCCTTTCGGGTTGCAGTGTTAAACTTCCTGTAATCCATGCATATGCGCCATCTAGTGATAGTGCTGGTGGGAATTGAGTCATTATTATCACTGGTTACCACCGTCATTCCACCTTTCTTGGGCACGCATCGAACTGGGCTCACCCATTTGCTGTTAGAAATAGGATATATGATACCCGCATCCAGCCACTTGATAATCTCCTTCTTGATAACCACCTTCATGATAGGGTTGAGGCGCCTTTGATGTTCAATGGTTGATTTGTGATCAGCTTCCAATAGTATTTTGTGCATGCAGATGGTGGGACTAATACCTCTTATGTCTACAATAGTACACCCCAAGGCCTGTTTATACTCCCAGAGCACTCTGAGCAACTTAGATTCTTGCTCTTCTGACAAAGATGAGGAAATGATAATTGGCAATGTGGACGCCTCCCCTAGGTATGAATACCTCAAATGATCAGGTAGTGGCTTGAGCTCTAACTTAGGTGGGACTATGACTGAAGGCTGGAGACTGAGCTTAGCAAAAGGTATATTTAACGATTCAAAACCTAGTTTCCTGTAAAACTTAGCAGACGAGTCAAGCAGTTTAATACATTTCATCACATCATCTCTATCTACATGCTCATGTATGGATATTAATGATAAGGCAATGGGATCATTAGTAAAATTAGTATGGAATGTAGTATTAACTACTTGATTAATCATACCTAAGTAAGAAATTCTTCATGATGATCAGGAAATTTCATGATTTTATAAATGTTAAACATTACCTTTTCTTCATTGACTTGCAGTGTGAGCTCACCTTTTTGGACATCAATCATAGTCTTACTAGTGGCTAGAAAATGTCTTCCAAGAATCAAGGGCACATTGCGGTCTTCTTCTATGTCTAGGATAATGAAATCTGCTGGAAAGATGAACTTATCCATCTTAACCAAGGCATCTTCTATCACTCCTTTAGGATAAGTGAAGGAACGATCAACTAATTGCAAGGTTACTGAAGTTGGATTCACTTCCCCCAAACCTAGCCTTTGAAAGATGGATAGAGGCATCAGGTTTATGCTTGCCTCTAGGTCACACAAGGCTTTTCCAAAGAATTGGCTCCCGATGGTGCATAGAATGACGAAGCTCCCTTGGTCCTTCAACTTGGGAGGTAACTTGTTTTGTAGGATGGCACTACACTCCTCTGTGAGAGCTACAGTCTCATAATCCCTAAGTTTTCTCTTCTTAGACAAGATGTCTTTCATGAACTTCACATAGCTAGGCATTTGTTCCAACACCTCAGCAAATGATATGTTAATGTGAAGCTTCTTAAAAATCTCTAAGAATTTTTGGAATTGAGCATCAAGTTTTTGCTTTACTAGCCGGTTAGGGAAATGTGGAGGTGGTGTCATGGGCTTGTCCTCCTTCTTCTTGTCTTTAACCCTTCCCTTTTCAATTTCTTCATTTTTCTCAACCTCCTAGCTCACAACATCTTCATCTTGTGCTACTTCAACCTCCTCTTCAAGTAATTTGGTCTTTGGATTACCTTCTATCTCCTTCCCACTCCGTAATGATATAACCTTGCAATGCTCATTAGATGCACCCTTAGGATTGTTGATGGTGTCGCTTGAAAAACTCTCTGGGGGCCTGCTATTTAGAGCTTGGGCAAGTTGGCCCACTTGAGTCTCAAGAATCCTTAATGAAGCTGGTTGGCTTTGCATCAACACATCATGGGACACTAGCCTTAATTAGTTTTGGTTATATAATCTTGTTGACTAGTCATAAACTGAGCAAACATCTTCTCCAAATTAGAAGTTGAAGTTAATGTTAACGTTTGGGCTTGAAGGGGGCTCTGTTGTTAAAAACTTGGAGGAACACAGGGTGCTTCTTTATGCTGATAAGACAAGGAAGATCCTTAAGCATTTCCACTCCATGAGAGATTAGGATGGTTTCGCCAACTAGGGTTATCAGTGTTACCAAAAATATTGTTATGACCTGACTCACGGAATTGACTAGCACATTGTACACTCTCCAAGCTAGTCGTACAATTAGCAATAGAGTGAAGGTCCCTACAATGGTCACAAATTTTTACTGAGCTATTGGCTCCACTTACTACTGAATTTATTCCTATGGTGTCAATTTTCTTGGAAAGAGTTGCCACTTGAGCTGTAAGTGATGTGAGAGCATCAACTTCATGTATATTGGCCATCGTTCTCCTAGAAGTAACCCTTTCTGCTAGCCACTAATAATTGTTGTTAGCCATTTCCTCCAAAAGGTCATAAGTCGCATCCACTGTCTTGCTCATAAAAGCTCCTCTAACTGCTATATTGATTATAGATTGAATGGATGTAGTCAAGCTATTATAGAAAGTATGTACCAACATCCATTTTGCTATACCATGATGTGGGCACTTCCTTAGCAACTCCTTGAATCGCTCTCATGCCTCATACAAAGTTTCTCCTTCAAACTACCTGAAGGACAAGATGTCATTCCTGTACTTCATTGCTTTCATGGGAGGAAAGAATCGATCCAAAAGCTTCTCTGCCAGCTCTTCCCAAGTAATGATGGAATGCTCCGGTAAGGAATGAAGCCATGCCTTGGCCCTATCCCTCAAAGAAAAAGAGAAGAGCCTTAAGCGAGCTGCATCATCAGTCATCCTGTGATGCTTGAAAGTATCACAAATCTCTAGGAAGTTAGCTAGATAAGCATTAGGATCTTCATGAGGTAAATCTCCAATTGCACATTATTCTGAACTATCTGGATAATAGCAGGCTTGATCTCAATAGTTTGTACTTGTACAGCTGGCTTTCTAATGCTAGATCGAATTTCTCTCGCACTAGAGGTGACATATTCCCTTAAGGGTCTTTCAGCATTTACTTCCTCCACCATCTTAGATTCGCTATCCAAATTTAGTGCTTGCTCTTGTACTTGTTGTTCTCTTAGCAATCTACAAAAGGTCCTCTTAATCTCGGGATCATAAGGAAATTGAGATACACTTTGAGTTCTATGGATACAAGAGCCAAGTACCTGAAAAAAAAAAATAAACAAACAAAACTTGAAATAAGAGCTGTGAATAGATATAATAAATAACACAAAATTTAAACTCAATCCCTGACAGCGGTGCCAAAAACTTGTTGGTTGTGAAATTCGCAAGTGCACAGGTCAACAAGTAATATATGAGAGTAGAGTATTGTGTCCCAAGGGATTGACATTTAGAGGTGTGCTAAAACTCAACCAATTGCCACATTCTTATCCAAGCAATCAAAATGTAAGAGTGGTTTGCAATTGGATTAATAAATTAAAAGGAATAAAACAAAACTGCACCAAACACCAAATCCTTAAGAGAAAGAAGAGAATGATTAAGGCCTAGAGGTCTCTATTCACTTGCTATTTCCATGAATATATATAATTCACAAGCACCTATCAAAAAATTGAGTTTTGTTAGCTAAAAGTAAACATTAGATAAGAGCCTATGTCTAGGACAATAATCCATGTGAAACCTATCTAATCCGCTATGTGTCCATGTGAGTTAGCATAAGAATCACTCATTGAAACTAATTATCAAACACTTGCCATGCATGACCGAAGGGTATATGTCCATCCCCTTAGTTAATCAACACACCTAAACTAGTTGAATGTAATTAAACATACATCAACCATACCATGTCCATATTCACAATTCCCTATTTCTAATTCAATTGGAATACTAAAATCATGCAATTGATGGACAAATAATAATAAGCACTAAGCATAGGTATAGAAGAACAAAACCAATTTCATTGATAGAAACTCAACAATTTACAAAATATTAAAATCCATAGCAAGATTCTAGAGAACTTGTAGATTAGAGTTTAGTTACACATTATGAAAGAGGAGAAAACAAATGAAATCACAAAATCCATCAAGTTACAAATCAAGAAGGAAAAGGGAAAGAAAGAACAAAAGTGGAGAGATTCCAAGCTTGATCTTCCTTCCTTGATCTTGATTCTCCCTTGAATCACCTCCAATCTCAATGAATTTCTCCTTCTCTCACTTACTCTCTGGATCTCATACTTGATTAAAAACAGAAGATACCCTTCTTCCTTCAAAAATCAGATAATAAGGGCTAATCTTGTGTGCCAGGATTTTTCCCACGCCTATGCATAACTTTTCCATGCCTAGGTGTGGTTATGAATCACGTGCTTTGCCTCTGCTGACCACGCCTAGGTGTGGCTTTTCCATGCCTAGGTGTGGTTGTCTCTGTCTGAAAGCCCTAGAAACCTGAGTATGCCATGCCTAGTTATGGATGTCTCTGCGTGGAATTCCTAAAATACTAAAAAGGTCACGCCTAGGCGTGGATTTGTCACGCCTAGGCGTGGATTTGTCACGCCTAGGCATGGGTTAGCAATCCTTCCTTCTCTCTTGCATCCTTCCCCCATTTGAGCTCCTATTTGCTTCCTCATCCTTTCCAAGGGTTTCCCTCTTGAGTACCTGCCTCAAAGCAATACCAAAGTCCATCATACCATGATTAATTCAAATTCCTCAATTAAAATTCTCAAATATGCAATTCCTAATCATTTTTGAGCTAACAATCTCACATCATTAAAGTCATACATGAATTGAACATTTGGCCAGAAAACTTAAGGATAGCATGCTCTTATATGTTCAAATTCAAGTGAAATAACTTCATTTCCTGAAGTTATCAGTGTGGTATAACATTGGGGGGAGGGAATTGGATGCTAGCTTGAAGCAATTGACAATTGATAGGGGTGTCATTGAAATGGCAACAATAGCCAAATAACATGGAAATGTTGAAGTTTATTTGGAGCATCCAGTGTCACAACCTGTTATATTTAGTAGTCATAAACCTGGTTTTCCTTATTGTGACGAACTTGAAGTTGCTATGGCTGAAGGAGATGAGCATGAACCAATAGACCTGCAGAAAAAGATGGTACAAATGACGAAAGTGGTGATAGTTCCATCAACATTCGTTTTGGAGATTCTAAAGAGAAGTTAGATGATAATGACTTATTTGATAAGTATCATGGCAATGGTAGTGAGCAAGGTCATGGTAGTGTAGGGGTGTAGGGAGCTAATAACAATGGTGAAACAAGCTTGGATATTAAAGGAAGGGTACAGATTGAGAGAGCTAATAATAGTGGTGGTGGGAATGCTGAGTTTGTAGCAAGGTTGGAGACAATGATTGAGTCTAATGAAGGAGCTAACATTGTCAACTCACAACCAACAGATGCCAGGATAAGCCAAAGAAAGACAAAGGGCAGAAATGAGTAATCCACACAATCTGAGAATGAAATATAGAGGAGAAAGAGTCCAACTAAGAGGTAAGGCAAAGAAAGTGTAGGACCAAGTAGGAAGAGAGGTAGGCCAAGAAAATGATACCAATTCCAATGTTTGATGAAGGGGATATGCAAATAAGTAAAGATTCATAAACTGATTCACTCAGATTTGCTGGTGACAACAACATAGATGAGGAAGATGTCGTGGATAGGGGATTATATGATGACAACTACAATTCTGAAGAAATACAAAATGGTGGTGATACTACAGATGATGAGTAAAATAAGAATACAACAAAATATCCCTTATTCAAGATGCCAAAAAAAGATGGCAGATTACAAGTAGGAATTGGTGCATGCAAACAAGACTTCTAAGAGGCCATGAATACTTACGCTATTCATTCTAGAAGAAATTTGAGGTTCCAAAAGGATGATAACATGAGGGTGAAGGTAATTTGCAAGAAAGGTTGTGAGTAACTTGCTTTCTAATCTAGGCTACTCGTTGAGGACACATGGCAACTAAGGAAGTTAGTGGACAAGCACACTTGTAGCAGAGAATTTAGGATGAGGTTTGTTGGTTCTTTTGCTTACCGTAAGTGGACGAGTCGTACTTGTAGTGTAGCTAGGAGTCGGATATTGTTCCCACGAGGACATCCGTTAAATTCAGTTCTAAATATAAACCAATAACTCAAGTATTTATATTCAAGGACATATAAATTGGAAAGATGTGTATCAAACTAATTAGAAGAACTTAAAACTATCAGATTGAGTTGAGATAATAATTTAGAGAATAGGGCATCCTTTTTCACCTCCTATATCAATTGTTAACAAGTAATCCTTATGAGTATTATAAATGCAATGACTAGGTTAGCTTGGGAATCTGATTTAGCCAAAAGCCTATGTCTAGGTCAATTAACCCTAGTATCACTTACCTAATCCACTATGTTTCCATGAGAACTAGTGTAAGCTCTACTAATGAACGATTTATTCCTAATAATTACTATGCATGGCCAATAGGTATATTTCTATCCTATTAATGAATCATCGTATCCAAGCTAATTGAATGAAATAGAACATGCATCAATCACACACACGATCTCAAATCTAAATTCCTATGTCTAGGTTCATTAGATTTGAACAAATCAATTGAAAGCTGATCAAACATTCAAAGCATTAAGCACTATATGATTGAACAAAAATCAAATCATGTATATAACTCAAAGGATTACAAGATTAATCAATATCCATAGGAGGATCCAAAGTAAAACCCTATAAACAGCCTAGCCAGCCATGACAAATGAAAATATATCATAAATACTCATAGTCTTGCAGATGGAAAAGAGAAAGGAGAAAAAAAGAGAAGAACAAAGCTTAAGGGAGTGATCCTCCAACCTTCAATCCTCCACCAAGGTGAACAGAGACTCCAAACTTGGTCACTTCTGCTTCTTGTTGGTCTGAAATGCTAAAACCTGGCCGCAGTTTTGTAAAATATAACCTAACCTTCTAAAATTTTAATGCAACAATATTTATAGGGCTCAGAAAATAGAGTCACGCTGCGACATTCAACTACTTACGCTGCGGCATGTTACATTTTAGGTTGGGACGTCGTGACATTCACATCCTCTCGCCGTGGCGTGCAAAATGCATAGCTCTCTGACTTTGATGCAGGGGTGGCAAACGCCGCGACATTCACATGCCACGCCGCGATGTGACAAGCTGATCCTTGCACTCAACTTTCTCTTGCAATGTTGGTCCAAATCTGAAATGATTCACTTGGTTGGAACCTTACCTGCCATAGAGAAATTTCTCATTCAATAATCAGTGTAAATGTACTCAATATATCTAAGAATCAGACACATTTTCTCAGAATCATGATGGAAGACGTTAAAATCAAATCATACGAGTATATAGCTAAACTCTTCCATTCATGTCTCAAAACAAGGACTAAGCAGACAATAAAGCACAGATATGGGGCCCAAATAACTATAATCTGTGGAGTTATCACACCCCCAAACTTAGATTTTTGCTAGTCCTCGAACAAAACAAAGTACATTCATATTGATCAACTTGCTAACCTGCTTCACCAATCTGTACCTTCCACTTTCACTTAAACTGAACTCATGTTAAATGATTGCATAAAATCTCAAAGAATGTACTTGCCTCACACTTAGTTTCACACATATACAATCCTACTCATGCTGACAATCACAGTTTCCTTTTAGTCAAGATATAATTTTCCATAATCATGCATACCAAACTTCTTCTTTTCAATTAGGACTCACCTAGATAAGTTTATAAACATACAAATGAATATGCATTAAGGAATCCACATGATTGTAATTCAACTCTCTCTCCACTAATGTAACTCACACATGATTGAGGATCAAAAGGGTCTTTATTAGCTTATAATGTTAGGCCAATGGTATGGGTTAAAGAACAAAGGGAATGGATTTAACACAAACATTGAGACAAATACACATATGATTTCAAGACTTGAGCACAAGTGAGATTATCAGGGTATACCAAAAAGAACTTTGAGAGATCAGAACTCATAAGAACCATTTAATACTTTATTTTTAACTTTTCTTTTTCTTTTTCTTTTGCTTTGCTTGTCTCTTTTCAATTTTTCATTCTTTTACTTTTACAAAGCAAGGCTTTTCTAACAGCAGATGGTTCAAACAAGTTCTTTTTAAATTTGACTTACATAGTACCCCTGATTAGTGGACTCAATTCAAGAATTCATATATATATGCACTCAACAACAATGATGGTAAGATAACAAATGTCGTGTTTTCACATGCATTTAGAATGGTTACATGGTATGGAAAATGTAGGTGATGAAAAATATAAGGCCAAACATACATAAGGCTTCAAAGGGGACCTAAAGATATGATCATGTCATGGTAAGCTTTTTAAGGCTCAGTCGGTCCAAAGAATGTCCTAATCATTTCCTTAATCGTGCACAAATTAGGATTTCGCCTCAAGAAAGTTCAAAAACAATTTCACAGATAACTGACACTTTCACATGCACCATCCATAAACTTTCTCTAGGAAAGACTTCTTATTATTTCCAAAGTTCAACAAGCATGCAAGTGAGAAATGCATCAATCTTAAAATGAAACTAGATTGCTTCAACATGCTTTAAAAATTGTATATGGATTCACAGAAATGTTAAGGTCAATTTTTCATCCATATCTATCATTGAATAATCATTTCACATTAGTTTTAACATTTATGATTCAAATTGTGAAAGGGAACGACAATTGTATCTTGAATGGGATTTTCAAGAAATGATTATCAAGATACAAGTTCCTCTAGATCCTATCAAACATACATAATTACAAACGTACATAGCTATACTAACATACTAATATATCATATTAAAGATAAGCAATAATACCTAATAAGTAATGCAATATATACCATATATATAACTAACCAAAATATTAGTATCAAAACCTCATACATAAGTTTAAAACACCCCCCAAACCTGAGGAAAACAGTGTCCACATTGTACATAAGAAACATACATATACTAATAAAAATGAAATACAATGAAAGGAAAATGCCCTAAAGTCTCAAGGGCTAGATGGAGGCCTTTTCAGAGTCGGTAGCCTAATCATCTGTGTCCTCATCATCGGGCATGGACGAGTCCTCATCATCCTCATCATCGGCATGGCATCGAGCTGTGGGCTGGTGAGAGGGTTCTGGCTCATGGGGTGGTGGTGGTGGGTCAGCAACTGCCACGGGCGGGAAGTCAGGGACGGGGTAGTCTTCCAGCGTTGAGTCTGGATAAGATAGGCTAGCATGGCCGTGGTCTGTGCAGTCTAGGCCTCCAGGCATATCATGTGAGCCTCCATATGTGTCCTCTATGCAGCAGCATCTGCTGGTGCTGCCCTAGGCTGTGTTGGCTCTGCCCTAGGCTCTGCTGAAGCTTGCCTCTGGGTCCTCCTATGTGGTGGTGGTGTTGCTGGAGCTGCTTGTACCCTCCCAAGGAAATAATTGTTGAGAGGTTGTTTGGCCTCTTTGTGCTCCTCATGGTCATGAGTATGGACCATCTGCCCTTGACACAACCGCTGGATAAGTAAAGGAAAGAACAAACTTCTGTACTCCCTAGCAGCTCAAGAATAGCGTAGATCATGATCGCCTGATCTCGAGTCACCTCTGACAGGTTGTTAGATGGCAAGATACAGGTGTTGATGAAATGATACCATACCCGAGCCTCTGGTGTCAAGCAAGCTCATCGGAAGTATCTGGGTTGGGCATCCTAGACGCTCAATACCCACTCCACTGGTTGCGACGCAAGCGTGCAGATCCTGGCAGTAACTGTAGCAAGGTCGATGCCATTAGGGTTGACTCTGAGGAAATGAGAGTATTCACAAACCTATGGAGGAGTAGGCAAACTGAGTGCCGCTCTAATGACCGATACAGAGTAAGAGATACGGCGACCCCGCACAACAACAGTGGTGGTGTTGACGCCAGTGGTATCAATGTTCGCGTAAAATTCGCGAACCACAAGAAGGACCGTAACATCAGGGTACTGTACAAATTGACTCCATTGATGATGGTGGATGGTTCTGTCGATGTCCTCTGGTATGGTCTTCTTAAAGGAGAACCCTCGCTCTGCTGTCATTGGTTTTGAAACCAGTACGACATACCTCTGTGCAGCATCAGCTGAAATGAATTGTCCCTCATCAAATGGCAGAGGGGGAGACGGCTCTCGGTGTCTCTGGATGGAGGATCCACACTGGCGCTTTGGGTCCATTGTACCTAAAAGGGAATTACAAACAGTCAATAACAAGTAATGGCAGTATTAAGCAAAATAGCTTACAATTCTGGGGAATTCTGGTAAAATAAATGCTCTACGATGCGGCATTTACACATGCGTCGTGACATTCAATCTGCTCAACCTAACGCCGCGGCATTCAGACACCACACTATGGCATGTAAGCATGTTCACTAGTACGCCGCGACATTTATACGCCACACCGCGGCATTTAAACAATTTCATCATGGTGCCACGACATTTATCAATGATGTCGCGGCGCGGGTTCAACCCGAACCTAGAAATACCCTATTTCAGGTAAAATCACTTCCCCCAGGCAGAATAACAACACAAAACTACATTAAAACTAAAGCATTCTACTATTTACTCACATTTAAGCTCATTAAACAACATATATACATTTAACACAGAAATCTAAAAGAAAACGAAATAAAAACAAGAAAATAAAAAATAAACAGAAAGGGAGAGCTTCATACCTTATTTGGAAGCAAGGAAATGAAGCTAAAGATGAGAAAAATGAAAAACGAATGGGAAGGGTTGAGAGAAAACACAGAGAAAATGGTTTACGTAATGAGAGAAAAATAAGGGACGTACGAACTGTCGCGGCATTTAACCCCAACAGACGCATCACGCTGTGGCGTGAGACATACTGTGCTGCGGCGCACATAATTCCCTCTAAAATAAATATTTAAATAAATACTATTATTATTATTATTATTATTATTATTATTATTATTATTATTATTATTATTATTATTATTATTATTATTGGACAACAGATACATACGCCGCGACATGAACACATTTGCTGCCGCGACATAAAACAACTGATAAATGACCTAATGAGAACACAACGCCGTAGCGTTAAACAACGCACGCCACGGCGTGAGAGGTCAGTCTACTGAATTCTGTAGCAAACTAATTTCAGCCAGGACTTTTGGCCAAAATGGGTCATTAACACCTATACAACATGCCCAAATGATCAAATATCAATTTAATTATCAACAACTTAAACAAACCACAAAAAACACATATTAAGTACTAAGGACATAAAAACACAGACTATAAACATATATAAAACACAGAATAAATCTTGGGTTCCCTCCCAAAAAGGGCCTGATTTATAGTCCCGGCAGGACTTTATGTGCAGTTCCACTTGTAATTGCTCTAAGGAGGAGGATCTTCCTCCTTTGCATCAAAATGAGCTTGAAACTCTTGAAATGGCTTGGGTTTAAGTTTCACATTTAGAGCTTTCTTAAAAGGTGGATTGCATAACTTAACCACCATTCTTGGCTTCGGCCGCTCCAGCTCATCATCTTCACTTCCTCTTGTTGAGATCACTTGACATTGGCTAGGAGCACTTACTACACTTCCACAAAGTGTCTCAGATGGCATCCTAACAACTTTACTTACCAAACAACATTCTTCTTGATTTGAGGACTTTTTATGGCTTTGAAAATGTTGAAAGTGACCTCTTGATCTTGGACCTTCATCGTGAGCTCTCCTCTCTCCACATCTATGAGGATTCTGCCTGTTGCAAGGAAAGGCCGGCCTAAAATCAAAGGGACCTTGCTGTCCTCTTCCATGTCAAGTATGACAAAATCAGCAAGGAAGATGAATTTGTCCACTTTTACCAATATATTCTCAATAATTCCCTTTGGATATGTATAAGAACGATTGGCTAGCTGGAGGGTCACTGATGTGAGCTTGCATTCCCCCAAACCTAGCCTTTGGTATATGGAATAGGGCATAAGATTGATACTGGCTCCTAAATCGCATAAGGTCTGCCCCAAGAAATCCTTCCATATGGCATAAGGGATTGTAAAGCTTCCCAGATCCTTCAGCTTTGGGGGAAGCTTTTGTTGTAAAACGGCATTACATTCTTCAGACAATGCCACCATTTCATTCTCACCCAGACTATGTTTCTTGGATAAAATATCCTTCATGAATTTAACGTAGTTGGGCATCTGCTCCAAGGCTTCAGTAAAAAGGATGTTTATATGAAGTTTCTTGAAAACTTCCAAAAACTTCTTGAACTGATCATCCATTTTTTGCTTGATTTGCCTGCTTGGAAAAGGTAAATGATGTATATATGGATTATTCACAAACTTCTTATCCTCGGCCTTCTCCTTAGAAACATCAGGTTTCTGCTTGACCTCCTTGCTCACTGCCTCCTTCTCATGGTTTATTTCAATGTCTTCCTCCAGCATCCTTGTATTTAGATTTCCCTCTATGTCCTTGCTACTCCTTATTGAGATGGAATTGTAATCTCATTGGGGGCACCCCTAGGATTAGTAACTGTATCACTTGGTAAGGTGTCTGGGGGCCTATTGTTGATAACATTGGCCAGCTGGCCTACTTACATTTCCAATACTCTCATCGAAGCAGTCTGGCTTTGAAACATTGTATCATGCTTTGTCAAATGAGCATCTGTCCTTGACATGTAGGAGTCGATCTTGGTGATGAAAACATCATTCTTGGCCATCAACTACATGAACATATCTTCCAATGCAGGCTTCCTTTCTTGCATTGGTTATCTTTGTTGAGCTGGAAATCCAGAAGGGTTATACTAACGTTCAGGTCTAGGAGCATTGGAGGAGGAAGAGGGTCCTTGGTTATCCCTCAATGAGAAATTTGGATGGTTCCTCCATCCAGGGTTATATGAATTCGAGTACAGAGTTATTCTGCTACGGCCTATAATTGTTGACATATTGTGCACTCTCAATCTGATAGGGGCATCTGTCACTTGAATGAGTATCGACGCATCTTTCACACATCACAAATGGGCTCTGGTGTGAATCCCGACCTATACTATCCATTCTGCTTGTCAACTTTACCATCTGAGCTGACAGCGAAGTTATCGCATCCACTTCATGCACTCTAGCTATCCTTCGCGGAGTGTTTCCTTTAGAGGGCCATAGGTAGCTGTTAGCTGCTAATTCTTCAAAAAGCTGGTAGGCCTCATCAAATGATTTGCCTAGCAATGAGCCTCCAGTGGCTGCATCCACAATCGGGCGATGTTGCTGCAACAGACCCTTATGGAATGAATATACCTGATGCCATAGTGGAATTGCATGATGAGGACACCTTCTTAGTAAATCCTTGTACCTTTAAGTTGTTATGGAGTTAGGTGGCATAGAGTGTAGCCAGCTTTTGGCTCTGTCCCGAAGTGAGAATGGGAAGAGCCTTAAGCGAATGACATCTTCAGAAACGCCATTATGCTTGAACGTATCGCAAATCTCCAAGAAATTAGAGAGATGTGCATTAGGATCTTCATTGGATAAGCCGCCAAACTGCACTGAAGTTTGGATCATTTGGATAATGACCGGCTTAATCTCAAAATTATTTGCCCTAATAGCAGGACGCCTAATGCTAGATAGCAGATTGTCAGCAAAAGGGGTAGCAAACTCCCTTAATGGTCTAGTACGACTCTCGTCAGCCAACGCTTATGTAACTTTTTCATCCACCATCTTGTATTTACCTAAAATAAATTAAAGAATAAGGAATTAAATCAATATGGAACAAAAGAAACTTGAACTAGAGATACTTAAATTCGTTGTTTATATTAGTTATACTAAATTTAAATCGTTATCCCCAGCAACGGCGCCAAAAACTTGTTGACTCTTTTGCTTACCGCAAGTGCACGGGTCGCACTTGTAGTGTAGCTAGGAGTCAGATATCGTTCTCACGAGGACAAACGTTAAATTCAGCACTAAATATAAACCAATAACTCAAGTATTTCTATTTAAGGACATATAAATTGGAAAGATGTGTATTAAACTAATTAGAAGAACTTAAAATTATCAGATTGAGTTGAGATAATAATTTAGAGAATAGGGCATCCTTTTTCACCTCCTATATCAATTGTTAACAAGTAATCCTTATGAGTATTATAAATGCAATGACTAGGTTAGCTTGGGAATCTGATTTAGCCAAAAGCCTATGTCTAGGTCAATTAACCCTAGTATCACTTACCTAATCCACTATGTTTCCATGAGAACTAGTGTAAGCTCTACTAATGAACGATTTATTCCTAATAATTACTATGCATGGCCAATAGGTATATTTCTATCCTATTAATGAATCATCGTATCCAAGCTAATTGAATGAAATAGAACATGCATCAATCACACACACGATCTCAAATCTAAATTCCTATGTCTAGGTTCATTAGATTTGAACAAATCAATTGAAAGCTGATCAAACATTCAAAGCATTAAGCACTATATGATTGAACAAAAACCAAATCATGTATATAACTCAAAGGATTACAAGATTAATCAATATCCATAGGAGGATCCAAAGTAAAACCATATAAGCAGCCTAGCCAGCCATGACAAACGAAAATATATCATAAATACTCATAGTCATAGAGATGGAAAAGAGAAAGGAGAAGAAAAGAGAAGAACAAAGCTTAAGGGAGTAATCCTCCAAGCTTCAATCCTTCACCAAGGTGAAGAGAGACTCCAAACTTGGTCACTTCTGCTTCCTGTTAGTCTGAAATGCTAAGACCTGGCCGCAGCTTTCTAAAATATGACCTAACCTTCTAAAAATTTAATACAACAGTATTTATAGAGCTCAGAAAACAGAGTTACGCCACGACATTCAACTACTTACATTGCGGCACGTTACATTTTAGGTTGGGACGTTGTGGCATTCACATCCTCTCGCCGCAACATGCAAATTGCGTAGCTCTCTGACTTTGATGCAGGGGAGGCACACGCCGCGACATTCACATGTCATGCCATGATGTGACAAGCTGATCCTTGCACTTAACTTTCTCTTGCAATGTTGGTCCAAATCTGAAATGATTCACTTGGTTGGAACCTTACCTGCCATAGAGAAATTTCCAATTCAATAATTAGTGCTAATGTACTCAATATATCCAAGAATCAGACACATTTTCTCAGAATCATGATGGAAGACGTTAAAATCAAATCATATAAGAATACAGCTAAACTCTTCTATTCATGCCTCAAAACAAGGACTAAGCAGACAATAAAGTACAGATATGTGGCCTAAATAACTACAATCTGTGGAGTTATCAAGGTTATTGAGTGCAAAGTGGCTAAGCATGAAGCTATTTTTTGGGGTTAGGGAGAATCCAAAAATGAAGTTATTAGACATATGTGATAGAGCACAAGAGAAATGGAATACTGGTGTGACTAAATCAAAAGCATATAAGGCAAAGAAACAAGCAATTGACATTGTGGATGGCTCCTTTAGGGAGCAGTATACTAGACTTTATGTCTACTGTTATGAGTTGTTAAGGTCAAATCCCAGGTCTATAGCGAAGATGACTGTTAATACACTTGATGGTGATGAGGAGGATGTGGAACATCCTGAGAGATGTTTTTTGCCTACGTTTTAAAGGCTTTATATATGTTTTTATGGCTGTAAGGAGAGTTTCTTGAAGTGTAGGCCAATAATTAGCTTAGATGGGTGTTTCCTATAGGGATACTATTAGGTCAGATCCTATCTGCAATTGGAAGAGATCCAAGTAACCAAATGCTAACAATAGCATTGGTTGTGGTAGAGGGTGAGACAAAGGATTCATGGAGCTAGTTCATGGAGCTGTTGATAAATGATCTTGAAGAAAGATCATTTTGTAGCATATACACCTTTATATCTAACTAGCAGAAGGTATATATCTCTATTTTAGTTATGAATTCTTTACTTATTACTTGTTGCTTGGTTAAAGCTTTCATTGTTTATGTATGTACATATTTACTTAATTGTTCATTAGTTAAATTGTTGTTGTTTATTACCTGACTATTGATTAATTGTTCATGTTTGTACATGTCTAGTTAAAGCCTTAGTATAATTGTTAACTATTTATTATGGTTGTAAAGGACTATTGCCTACCTTTGATGAGCTATTGCTATGAGTGGAACACAAGTTTTATATCCCACACTTATACAACAACTTCCGGAAAAAAAACATCTTGGAAAGAAGCTAAAGGAAATAATGTAGAGGGCAGTTAAGGCAACATACCCATAAGAATAGGAAAAGGTTATGAGGGAGATAAGATAGGTTAATTAGGAAGCATACAAGGGCCTAATAAATATTCCTCCAAGGTTCTGGAGTAAATCTAGATTCACTTTTGGGCCCAAGTGTGATGCCCTGCTGAACAACATGTCAGAAACCTTTAACAGTCTAATTGTTGGGTCAAGACAAAAGCCAATTATGACTATGTTAGAAGAGATAAGGGTGTAATTCATGGAGAGGTGAGCTGAAAATAAGAGGAAGATTACTCTTTTTAATGGATGTGTATTGCCTAAGATCAAGAAAAGACAACAAAAAGAAGCTAAAGCTACCAACAGGTAGCAGATAAGGTGATTTCTTTAATCTTATTGGCATTTATTTTAATTATTTTCATCCTATAAATTTTAATCATGACTTATTTAATCTTATTGAATATCTATTATTGATACTTATCTATTATTTGGTTATAAGGTAGTTTGGAGAACATATGTTTTAGGTTAGACACATCAACATGTTGATAAACATATTTGTCGTCAATTTAGACATAAGGGAGTGCTTATGCAGAAAGTGGAAGCTCATTCAGATTCCCTATTGTCATGCTATCTTATGCATAAATTATCTAAATCAAAATCTAGAAGATTACATTCTTGTGTATTATAAGAAGAATACCTACGAAGCATGCTATTAGTCAGTAATCTACCTTGGAAATGGCTCAAACCTGTGGCCTTAGACAGAGTACCAAGATTTGTTGCCTCCCCCTTTCAAAAGGCAATCAGGGAGACCAAAGAAGAATAGGAACAAAGAAGCAAGTAAGATTAGTAAGGATGCAACACAGATGAGCAGGAAAGGTTTCCCTTGCAAGTGTAATAGGTGTGGGAATACTAGTCACAACAAGTCCATTTGCAAGCTTGGAGCAGGTTAGATAGAAGCTGAAAGTGTGACACAATCACAACCTGCACCTTCTAAGAAAAAGCTTTCTACAAAAAGGAAGCAAGCACCAAATGCACCAACTTCCTCTAACCCTCCAACTCATTCATCTCAAGAGCACCAACCTAGTCAACTTGTAAACTAAGCAGGAAATCACCCTTCAAGTTCATCTTTGCCACAACCTACTACCCAAGCACCTAGTCACCTTGCAAGTCAACCCTTGCCCAAGCCTTCAAAGAAGAACCAAGCAGGAAATGGCCATGCAAGTCAACTTGGTTTGCCCCAAGTTGCAAAAAAGAAGCAAGTAGGAAATTACCCTAGAAGTTAACCATTGCCCCAAGTTTCTAAGAAGAAGCAAAACATGAAATGGCCTTGCAACAAGTCAACCATTGCCCCAAGCTTCAAACAAGCATCACGCAGGAAATGGCTCTGAGGTATCAAATGATGATGGCAAGAAGACCAGTCAAATATTGGGATGACTGAAAATTACATAAGCCTGTAGTTAGTTTCTATGTTGGATAGGCTTCTGCTGGTTGGTTATTTTGTGAGTAAGCAGTAGTTGGTTAGTTACTTGGATGTTAGACCTTTGATGTGTTATTTTGGATAGGACTTAAGTTATGTAATTGGAGTTGTAATTAGCACTACTATATGCATTTTGGATTAGCATGAAGTTATGCAATTGGAGTTGTAATTAGCACCTAGTATGTTATTTTGGATAGGCCTTATGGTATGTGATGGCAAGTTGTAATTGACACTATGATTTTACTTATTTTGATTTGAAATCAATACTCTTAAGTTTATAGAACTTAAGTTTATGGCAGTATACATTTGCTTATTTCGCTTATTATTAGTTGTAATGCCAATATCAGTTTGGTAAGTTTAGATTGTCAAGTACTTTGCAAACCAGATTATGAAATGTAAATGTCAAGTTCTTTGTTAATTGACCAAATTTTGCTTCATGTATAATGTGGAACAAGTCATTGTTAGTGGAAATAAGTCAGGCTGCCCGTCAGGGGCCTATGGCCTAGCCTGACCTGTTTACTAAATAAGCTAGGTTAAGACTTTTTTAAAAGTCCATTTAACTAAAAAGGTCAGACCTCAGGCTATCTAATAGACCTTTTAGGCCTGACAAGTCAATCTAGTATGTTTAACTATATATAATATAATATATATTATTATAATAATAATTATTTTTAATTTATTATAATATATCAATATATTTTTTAATTAAATTAAATTTTAATAAAATTTAGTAACTAAAACCTAAGTTAGTAAGAAAATAACATATTAGAATTATATTATAATTTAACACTCACCTTCTACTTTTATACATGCTCACCACTTTCTTGCTCTAGTCTTTGATCGATGTGGGACTTAGAGATATATCAAGCTGCAAAATTATTAGAAACATATAGTTGCAAAACATGAAGATTGATGTGTGTGGCATTCCTCTTATTGAGTATGTGTATTGTCTGGTTTGTGCTCGTTGGACTTGGAAAAGATGTCTTCATATATCAAGACTAAAGCAACACAATAACCTCAAGTATCAATAAAAGTATACTGAAAATGAAGATGAGGTTGAGTAGATGTTGGCAGAGGGTTGGTCGTGATCATGGTGCTAGGCGGAAGTTCAAGGTGGTTATGGCGTGGTAGCCAAAGAGTATTGATCATATTAAAATATATACTTTTTAAATTTTTAATATATTTAAGTTATTATTTGAAACATAATTCATGTTGGCAGAGTGTTAAAAAGGTTACTTTGTTGTTTTGAGGGAAAATGATGGTAAAAATAGTGAGCTATGGAGGTTTCATGGTGAAGCTTGGTGAGAATGTGTTATATCTCTAAGTCCTAGATCGACCAATGACTAGAGCAAGAAAGTGGTGAGCATCTATAAAAGTAGGGGGTGAGTGTTAAGTTATAATAATAGTATATACTGACCTGTTAGAATTATGTAATTGAGTTAGAATATTAGATTTTTAATATAATATTTTAAAAATTATATACTTGATGGCCTATTTAAAGGCCTTGGCTCGTTGGTCTATTTCAAGACTTATGCTTGTTATATGTAAAAGTCTGTTTGCCTATTTAAATGTAGGTCCATTAGTCCATGTAAAGGCCCATTGGCCTATTTAAAGATAGACCTGTCATCTTATTTAAAAGCCTTATTGCAAAGTAGACCTTTAAATAAGCTTTCAAGCCGGGTCAGACTTTTAAAAAGGTCAGATCAAATCCTAAAAATTGGCTTATTTCATGCTCACAGGCTAGGCTCAGGCCTTATAATTGAGATACAGGCTAAACTTGTTTAAGGCAGAGCCTGGCCTGACCTGACCTGTTTTCACCCCTACAACAAACCATTTCAATTTAGTAACGTAGAATCATAACATTCATTAGGCAATTCAATTCCTATTCATTACAAAATCAACAATACAAATTGTGCTTCATTACAAAATCATCCTATTCCCATTCCCATATATATTCATTCCCATCCCAACTCTCCTATAAACTACATTCAGTACATAAAGTGCTTAAGTCCTTTGGTGCTTCCATATGTCCACAACATGAACATAAATAAGAAATTAGCCACAAGCAAATAATGGTACTGAAGATTAACATCTTTTTCCATCTTCTTGTTGCATTGAGTGACCTCTGCAGGGTGAGAATCCTTCTCCTTTGCCTCAACATAACCAAATACCTCTCATTAGCTATATCCTCGTTATACCATTCAAAAAACTCATAACTAGAACCTTTCACACCTTTCTAGAAACAAAGCAAATGATGCACAATTAGTCAATAAACAAATTGAGGAAATTAGGAAAACCCACCACCAACATGAACTAAACATGAATGAATTCTCTTACTCATCAGTGCTTGCAACTCCAAAATCTTCTTCCAAATTTGGAATTTGTTCCCACATTGTGAACCACGATCTTGTCCCCATACTTGCAAAATGGAGCCCATCAATCCCCTGTGCTGCCAGTCATAGAGGAACTACCTTCGGAATTCATTGAGCCTTTTGGGTTATATATAAAATAAATGTCACAACTTGCAATATGAGTCCTTGTTCGTTGACGAAATGGAAGTGGAGAAGAAATAGAGGAATTGCAATAGTGGGAAGAAGATAAAGCAAAAATAGAAACCCTAGGCTAAAATAGGGGTGAAATTGGGGAGAACCACCAATGGCTAATTTTTTTATTCATTGGCCATATCATATATCCCTTGCCACATCAGATGCCACCTGTGTTTTTTTAGCCATGTCAGATGTGAACTACATTATTTTTTGCCATGCATACAAATAGAACTAACAGAGTTAGATGAAAGGATAACTTTGTTAGGTTTTTAAAAGTTGGAGGACGAATTTAGAATATTTATTAGTTAGAGGACGAATTTGAAAATAGAAAATAAGTTAGAGGACGAAAGTATAATTTTGCCAATTCCATTTTATGTGGAAATGTAATCCCAAATTGAGGAGTCATGTTTGCAAATTAGTTTTCTAAAAAGGGCGTTTTGTTTTTAGGCATATGATTACGTTCCTGGCAATTGCATTCACAAAAATATTATGACCGAGAATGTTATTTTTGGATAAATTTAAAAATATGTTTAGTTAGCATTTAAAATTATTGAAAATATTTTTCAAAGTTTTTTTGCTTCACAATATAAATTTTTCAAAGTTTCAACAAAGATTAAAATTCAAATTGTAACCTCGTGAGAGAAAGAACATGGAAAAGAGAAGTTGGAGTGAAAGTTAATGGTGAAGTATTTTAGTCTTTTATAAGATATTTTTCATTCCCTTTTTACAAGAAAATAATTTACCCAAACCTCATGGTGGGAATACAAATCAAGTAAAACATGGAAATATAACTTTTTGAAATCAATAATGCCTAGGAATATATTTTTAAATCTCATACCAAAAGTGTGAATGTCATATTCCCAACTTTATCTTTCCAGAAATAATTTGACAATCCTTGAAACAAACACACCCTAAGGGAAAATCAGTTATGGGGGAAAAAATTATTAGCACACAACTAAACTTATTTTTGGGCCTGAAGATAGGTTGAATCTTAGTTGAAAAATAGTTGGGAAAATACAAATACCGAAATTAAATAAAAACTTATTTTTAGAGAGACTTGTTATAAACTTTACCCTAATCTTAATTGAGTTAAAATTTAGCCCATAAATGAGTGGAAATGGTACTTTTGTGAAATTTTCTCCTATCTTCTACTACCTTACCAAACATATCCTACCAGTAGGGGTGGAAACAGGTCAGGTCAGGCTAGACATTTCCTTAAATAGGCTTGACTTGTATCCTAATTATAAGGCCTGGGCTTGGCCTGTGGGCTTGTAATAGATCGATTTTTAAGGTCTGTCATGACTTTTTAAAAGCTTGACCTAATCTGAAAGTCTATTTAAAGTCCTACTTTGAAATAAGAGCTTTAAATAGGCTAACAAGCTTACCTTTAAATAGGCTAACAAGTCTTTATATAGACTAATAGACCTACCTTTAAATAGGTCAATATGCTTTTACATAGGCTAACAGACCTACCTTTAAATAAGTCAACATGCCTTTACATAGGCTAACAGGCCTAAGCCTTGAAATAGGTCAACATGCCTACTTAAGGCAAATAGGCCTTTGTTATAACTTAACACTCACCTTCTAATTTATAGATGCTCGCCACTTTCTTACTCTAGTCTTTGGTCGATGTGGGACTTGAAGATATATCAAGTTGTAAAATTATTAGAGGCATATAGTTGCAAAATATGAAGATCGAACGTACGCTCTCTAATTGCAACATGAATTCAAGAAAGACTAGAGTTATAATGAATTAGCATCATGATAAAAACTGCATGTTTTATAAATAATTGACCAAAAAAATAATATCATAATATCAATAATTAGTGAGGTTAACATATTACCCCAAGAATTCCACAAACAACTAAATGAGTTAGACATGAAACATAGTCCAGTAAATTTGATAACTTTTCGTCATGTTCCTGTAACTAGAGATAAAATAGTTGTACGATTTAATCATAACAAAATTAAAATAATAACCTTACATATGTTATAAACAAATATATAAACAAGAAATCCATAAGTAAAATTTTTTAAATGAACTCACTTGTTTTATATCTCTAGAACCAACTTTTCCATTAGTAGAAACAGGGATTGGGGTCCTTTCAAATGACGTTACAGTTATAGAGGAGATATGATTCAATGTTGTGGGATATTGCTACAATTCATGATCCTCTGTGAGATATAAATAGCATAGGTTATATTTTCCTGTTTTGCAACTATATGCCTCCAATAATTTTATAACTTGGTATATCTCCAAGTCCCACATCGATCAAAGACCAGAGCAAGAAAGTAGTGAGCATCTATAAAGGTAGAGGGTGAGTTTTAACTTATTATTTTCATTCTAATAAATATATATTACTTTAAATATATTAATAAATATGTTATTTCTATTTTAACTTACTAACTTAAGTTTTAGTTAATGACTTTAATTAAAATTTAATTAAAAAATATATTAATATATTATAATAAATTAATAATTATAATTTATAATTATTACAATAATATTTATTATATTATATATAGTTAGGCAATTGGCCGACTCTTGTCGTCAGTTTAAAAAGCCTATTAGATGACATGAAGTCTGACCTTTTTAGTTAAACAAACTTTTAAAAATGTCTTGGCTTAACTTGTTTAATAAACAGGTCAGGCCAGGGCAGGTTTTAGGTAGGTCAGGCTATAGGCTCCTGACGGGTAGCCTGACTTATTTTCACCCCTACCCACTAGTGTTTACCCCGAACTAAATATAGCATAAGGATAAAGGATTTTATCATGTTTTAAGGATGCTATCTTTTTTTTTTAATCTTATCTTATATTATTTTTAGAAAGATAGTCTTACTAATCAAGTAATTATAATTTAATATTAATTTATAATTTAATTTGGGATATGAAAGTTGATATTATCCAATGACTAACGGTAATCATAAGAAAAAAAAAAAATCTTTTTTTGTAACTTATTTTTCAATCTGATAAAAAAATTAATATAGAATATTTATAATATGGATGGTTTATGGTACGGAATCATCTCTCACATGATTTATAATAAATAATAATTTTAAATATTAATATTAAAATATACTGTAATCAGAATAAAATAAGAATTTATTAAAAACAAAAAAAAATGTCTATACAAAAAATTACCAATATATTATTTTCTCTCTGTATTGCAGGTCAAAAAATCTAATTTATACATTAAATTAGAAATTCATAGCTATAGATATGAATTTTAAAAGGTTTAAAATAACTAGTTTGCTCTGTTTTTAAGAAAACCATTTATGTATTTTAAGTAAACCAACCACTGTTAATTTTTGTTTGGTCTTATGAGATTTTTTCACTATGGGTATGAGACTAATATTCGCTTGGGATATTGAGGTAGTAAGGCTACCCCTCTCCATATATGCTCTTCGCGAGGTCGAACTCCTAACATTGGAGAGGCCTTCAACTGTTGAGTTTAAAGTTTAAACTTGTTTATCACTTAAATTAGTTATGAGCAATCTCTCGTAATTGCTTAATTAATAACTCACTAACATTAGAAAAACAGAAAACTTTTAAATAACTTTGAAATAAAGCTGGTTCCATCGAGGAGCTTTTTAGCAATAGTCATTTGCACACACAAAATTGCACATATTTGTTATATCATTTAACGATAGGTTAAAAATTGGTTATTAGATTAATCCTTTTTTATACACATTTTTACATATACATTACCTAATATTTATATAATTTTTATTATATAATTATAGTTGATTTTATTTTATTTTCTATACATTTATACTCTAATTCTACCATCATCTCACTTATGTGAGAGATGTGAAGGAAGAAAGGGATGTGCAAATTAGTATTATCCTGTATTTTAGTTGTGCCTTATCACAATATGTTCCTGAATTTTACTTGGAACAGTAAATATAATGGCGAATTAATGTTGGATAGAATGTCTAATTCAATTTAATATTAGGTTAAATTAAAATCTTACCCCTTTTAATTTTTACTTATTTGCAATTTAAATCTTTTAATTTTTTAAATTAGTCCTCATACTTATAAATATTTTTTAAATAGTTCTTATATAATCAATTTTCATTATAACACCATTAGTCTAATTCTTAGTTGATTTTTTTTTTTATAGAAAATGAGTATATAAAAAAACACATATTGAATAAAAGAGCATCTATTCAAAAGAAAAAAAAAATACTTACTAAAATGAAGGAGGACATATTCAACGTTTTACGAGAAAAAAATGAAATATTTAAAAGAGCACTTATTCAATAGAGAAATATTTATTATGTTAGTCAATTGATGATATTAAAATAAGAGAAATATTTTATCCTCCTACCTAATCTTTTCACTAATCCTCTTAATTATTAAATAAATAAAATATTGAATATTTTTTATATTTTTAAGATATTAGATGTATTTATTTTTTTCATTTAAAATTTTTTTTATTTAGTATTAAGAGGATTATTATAAGGAACTTGTAAGAAGATATAATATTACTCTTAAAATAATATTATAACATAAGTTAATGATAGGAACTATTTTAAAAATATTTGTTAGTGTGACGATTGATTTTTTTAAAAAAAGACTAAATTAAAAATAAGTAAAAACCATAAAATCTAAAATTTTAATTTTAATTTATTTTTAATATTTTATTAACGTGTGTCTTAAAGACACATGTTAAAGAATAAAAAATAAAAAGAATTAAATGAAATATTGAAACATATAATATTTTAAAAATATAAAAATATATTATACTTTTTTATTTAATTAATTAGTAAAAAATAATATATACTATTCTTACTTTTTAGCATGTGCTTAAAGTCCTACATTAACAAAAATTCTTATTTTTATAGTATAAACTTTTACTTTTGTCATTATTTTTTTCCTTATGCTGTTCGAATCTATTGAAGTAATTGCACGATTATGTCATTTTTTAAGTGATTAAATAAATTAAAAAGATATATATAAATGTTATAAAAAAATTTATAAATTTTAATTGAGTCTTATTAATAAATTTTTTATATTTAATCATTTAAAAAAAATAATATGAAAATATTCAAATCCTTATACGTGATTGTCAGCATTGAAGTAGTGGGAGCAAATTTTCTTTGATTGTTGCATTTAATAATTGCATTCTTCTTATCTTATTGTTGCATTTAATAATTGCATTCTTCTTATCTTATTGTTGCTGTCAGAAGCCCGGTCTCTGTCTCTATTATTCTCTATTATTGCATGAGATCTTGAACGTGGCTATAAATCTAGTACTGCATCGATGCTTTTTATTAAACTAAAAGTTAGGTGTTCAAAAACGGATTTTACACACAGTTCCTATGGCTAAATATAGTCCCCATGTGACATTAAGGTGGATAATATTCAATTAATTGTAAGTAAAAAAATTAAATTAATTAATAGTGATAATAAGCAAAAAATAATTTTCTTTTTGTAATATATTTTTCAATATGAGTAAAATTTTTTAATATGGATGATTTATAATAAATAAATAATAATCTTAAATATTAATAATAAAATTACACTCTAATAACAATAAAACAATAATTAATTAAAAACCAAAATATCTTTACCAGACAAACAGACAAAATATATATCGATATATTATTAGCTCTCTATATCGCAGGTATAAAAAAAATATCTAATTTATAAATTAAATTAGAAATTCATAGCTATAAATATGAAATTTAAAAGGGTTAAAATAACTAGTTTGTTTTGTGTTTTAAACCATTTATGTATTTTAAGTAAACCAACCACTGTGAATATTTGTTTTGTCTTATTGTCAACAAAAGATTTTTGTTTGGTTTTTACGACATTTTCCCACGGAGCCGTTTATGGTACTCATAAACGGCCTTGGAGTAAAATTTACTCCCAAAAATTGACCTACAATAGCTGGTCAGTTTTTATTGATATTTTTTTATTTTTTATTTTTTTGTTATGTAGAGAGAAAAATAAGTGGTAATCAATGGAGAAAATAAATGATAATTTATGTGTAAGTAGTGATAATTATTAACTTGAACTTAAATCATTACATAATAAACTTAAATCACTATTTGACATTAATCATAGGTCACCAGATCATGGGTCACATGTTCTGGACTAGGTATTGGGTCCACAGACCTGAAGTAACTAGGCCAACTAAGATAGAACCCAGGCGTTACAGCACGCTCATAATTGCCTCTTTGCAAGGCATAAATCTCTTAGAATCCCTTTAAGAGTTATGAATGATAATCATATCTCGTATAAAAAGGGCATTAACTACAGGGAATAACAGTTTCCCTAAATATAGTTAATAACATTCAATTCAAATTAAATGCTAGAATCTTCAACGCCCCTCATACATATACCCTGCAAGGCCTAGAAGGTACAAATCTAATCTCCAATCATATACACTACCCTCATTGCACACAAATTGACTTGAGCGTCGGAATGTCTTTTGCAGGTACCCATCCACTCGCACCATTGCAATCACTGTCATGCCATAGAGGTTTCCACTCACCCCTACCTTCTCAGGTAACCCTTAGAACTCAATTCTAAACATTGGTGCCATCTGTAGAGAATGATAAACTTCTACTCTCAACACCACCATCAACACTCTCATCACAACCATCATCATGGTTAATACAAGGAGGAAACAAACCTCAACTAACCAGAATCACACTTCTACTACCGCAACCCACCATCTGCAAATTGCCGTCTAGCATATGTCCCTACTACTTATGAGCCAGTCTTAGAATCAGTCGTAACTCAACCGGAACCCAAGCAAGATGAGCTGGAGACTTCTTTCACTAGATAGAATCTCCCCCTCATTCCCCGCAAGTTCCTGTGAGACAACGTTTAGGTCTCCTAAGAGTACCATCTGGTGATGGACAGTGGGTATCAGTGCTGCAACACCTCGGAGATCGAGTAGAGAATGAAGTCTGGCCTCACCATGCCAAATCTGATCATTAGGAGCTATTCAAGGTAGAACTGATCTCTCTGGTTAGACTTCAAGATGAAAGAATTCATCTCCAGGAGGAGAGAATCCATAACCTGGAGAGAGTTGCCAACCAAGACTATGAAGGTGAAAACCAATCTCTGAGGAGAAATCGTGAAAATAGAAGTGACAGAATTCAGGAGGATGACCGCCATCCAGAAAACTCTAGGATCGTGGATTCCGGTCAAAATGCTAAACCTGTCCATGCAAAAGAGCAGGAACATTGAGTAAAAAGCACGGTTTCACAAAACTAACCCTTCTCTGATAGATATATGGCTTGCGAAATCCCTTGGTGTTTTAAGTATCCTAACAATATTGAAGCCTATGATGGGACCACGAATCCTCAGGAATACTTGGATGCCTACATTTCTGCACTTTTTTTTTGCTGGAGGCGATGACTCTCTCATGTATTGTGTTTTCCCCTATCTTTAAAGAAAGCCACCTTGATATGGTTTACCACATTAACTCTGAGGTCCGTGAAAAACTAGGGGAGCATATCCTCGAGATTTTTATTGCACTTCACCACTAGCAAAGTACAGCCTAAATCCATTTCATGCCTCTCCCAGATTAAGTAAGGAAAGGAGGAGTTTCTCCAAGACTTTATATCCTAGTTCAACAAGGAGATTGTAAACATATGAGACTGTGATGAAAGACTCAGATTGTAATACATCAGAGAAGGGCTCCGACCAGGACCATTCTCCTTTTCACTGGAAAAAAAGGAGCCCAAGACCATGGACGAGTTCCGTGCCTATATTGGTGATACATCAATGCTGAAGACGTCCTTCGAGCTAGGAAATAACTTAAGAAGGGAGAGAATGCCAAGCCTAAGCCCGGACCATCCAATCAATAGGGCCAAAATTCAATACAACCTTTTAGGGGGAAATATGAGGAATACATTCCTCTAAACATGTCTCGAGCTCAAATTTATCAGGAGGTAATGAACACCGAGCTCTGGGATATACAAAAGACCTCTCCCTCTAAAGAAGCACACGCAGAAAAATAAGTCCAAGCACTGCGCGTGGCTCGAAGGCCCACTGACATAATATAGAGGATTGCATTAACCTTCAAGATGTCATTGAGTGACTGATCCAAGATGGCCGCTCGACCCGATATGTGCGCTAATCTCAGAGCAACCATAGGGGAGGACAGAACTATAGGAAATGGAGTTACAACCCACTGAGAAGTACATCCCCACTTTACTAGAGAAGACACTTCCTAACCAAGAATGATAATCCCAATGCAGGCGCATCACGGAATGCCCAAAACTGAGATAGGGCGCAACCCCAGGATGATCATCATGAAGATAATTGCGCTATGTTGATGTAACCCGAACAATAAACACCATCTCGGGAGCTTCGCAGGTGGCGGTAATTCTGGAAACATCGGGAAGAGGACCCTTCGAGTTGTTATGAGCGTAACATCCCCCATAGAATCCAAGTCAGGTAGAGGGTCAAGAAAAACACCACCGATCTCGTTTTCTGATGAGGTTTATAGAAATACCATCTCGGATCATGATGATCCTATGGTCATTACCAGGATAATCACAAACACCAAGGTTCACAGAATGTTCTTGGATCTAGGAGCTCAACTGACATTATGTTCCTAGACATGTTCAACAAGCTAGTATTACCAAAAGAAGAACTCATCCCATATACCGGCGAGTTGATCAGATTTACAAGGGACAAGATCACCCCGGTTGGGTATATTAGGACTCACATGACCTTAGGAAAAAACCCCTTCTTTAAAACTGTCAAGGTCAGGTTCTAGGTGGTTGATTGCCATTCGGCCTACAATGTTATTTTGGGTTGTCCTTCACTCAATGCCTTTGGGCTCGTGATTTCAACACCCCACTTGGTCATGAAGTTTCTGGACCAATAAGAAAGAGTTGTGACAATGAAAGGGGACTAAGCCACAATGAGGAAGTGCTACAATGAAAGCCTAAAAATCACCAAAAAAACCCCGAACTGTGGACCAACATAACAATTCAACTCCGGTCACTATGGACTCCGTCAACGTCCTCTTGACCGAGTTGAACGTATGCAAAGAGATCTGCAATACACGTCTCCAACCTGACGGAGAGCTCTAACCCCTTTAACTTGGTGTCAAGCCAAACTAGGTGACCAAGATTGAAAGGCAACTCAGTCAGGAGGAAAGATCTTGGTTGTATGAGGTCTTGCAGAAAAACAAGGATCTGTTCGCCTAGACTTCAGTAGACATGCTGGGTTTAGACCCTGACTTCATTTTCCACTGACTTTCTATTATGAAGAATACAAAATCGGTGGCCCAACGTAAAAGGAAGATTGGTCTGAAAGGCAAGATGTGATCTAAAAACATGTGAAAGAGCTCCTGGATGCCAGATTCATCAAAGAAGTCTCCTACACCACATGGCTTTCTAACGTGGTCTTAGTTACGAATACCAATGGGAAGTAGCATATGTGCGTTGATTATACTGGCCTCAACAAGACCTGTCCAAATGACCCTTACCCACTTCACAACATTGACAAGCTAGTGGACAACTCGTTTAGTTTTCAAGTTATTTTTCATTATGGATGCTTACTCCGACTATAACCAGATCCCCATGAATGTAGAAGATGAAGACAAGATTGTCTTCATAACCGAGATGTGTAGTTACTGCTACCGGGTCATGCCATTTGGACTCAAAAACGCAGGAGCAACTTACCAGTATATGATGAACAAGGCCTTTAAGGGACAAATTGGTAAAATGTTAGAAGTCTGCATTGATGATATGATAGTCAAGACGGCAGACACTAATGACCACATTAAATACTTGGAGGAAGTATTCGCTGAGTTTTGGAAGCACAATATGCGATCAAATATAGAGAAGAGTGCCTTTAGGGTACAAGCTTACAAGTTTCTAGGGTTTTTATTGACAAACCATGGTATTAAAACCAACCCAGAGAAATGTCAAGCTGTTCTCAACATGCGTAGTCCCCAATCCATGAAAGAGGTGCAACAACTGATATGTCGAATTGCTGCCCTCACACGTTTCTTGGCCAAGGCTGCTCAAAAGTCTCTTCCATTTTTTCAAACTCTAAAAAAAGGAAAGAACTTTGAGTGTGATGGCAGATTTTGAGAGGCAGAAACAAGGATTGGAGGCTAGGGCTCGGAAAACAAGGAACAAGAGTAATTGAAATTCAACCACTAAAGACATATTCTCCATCTTCATCTTCTCCATCTTCTCTTTTTAATTTTATTCTTTACTACTCTCCAAAGATAGAATCATGGTTGTTTCTTTAACTATTGTTCTTGTTTGTGCAACATTTGCCATGTGTGGCTAAACCCTTTTTCCTACGATTAGGATGAAACTCTCTACTTTTCTATGTTGAATTGTTAATTTGATTCTTTGTTAATGGAAATTATTGTTCTTGATTCATTCTTAGTATGCTTAATGTTACCAAGTGGCCTCAATACTCAAGAAGGGGTGAATTGAGTATATAAAATATTTTTGCCAATCCCTTGTAAAACAATTGATTACTAATTTTTGTTGAAGCTATTGAGTGATAGAGATGAATGGATAGAAAAGATATAAGACTTTCACTCACAAATATCACAACCAAGCAAGATAATATTTAGGTAATGCCAATAAAACAGTGCACAATTTTAAAGAGTAGAGTTTAGAAAATCAAACACAAGATTTATATTTATACCCAACAACTTATATTTATAGCCCAAAGCAAATTAAAGTCGTTAGGGAGTGGTTAGATACATTTAATGCTCTTAATAGAGCTGTTGGACATGCTTTCTGCTTTCCCAGATAACTGGTAATTGATTTCCAGTAACTGGTTATTTGGTTAAGCATAACCGATTATTAGAAATCCCTAACCAATTATGATATGTCAAAAAAAATGAAAACCATGCTTCTGTTTCACACAATAACTGATTATGGCAATTGGCCTAATCGGTTATTGGTCTTTTAAAAACCAAAGAGGTGCCTCTGTTCTATTTCAATAACCGATTATATAAGTTGCCTAATCAGTTAGGCCTTTTTAAAACAAAGCGGCAATACCTCTGACTTATCAAATAACCGATTAGGGAATTATCATAATCAGTTACAAGCCTTAGAAAAACATTAAACTTTGGCTACTGACAAAGTCACTAACTGCTTATGCAATTCCACAATATGTTATTCCATTTAAAACATTTCGACGAGTTTTTGTTCTAGACAAATAACCCATTATTGAACTTCAATAACCTGTTATTGAATTGTCAAGAAAGCAAGATCTCCAAGGGGTTTTTCAACCAAAGATTCTTAAAAACTTTTCAAGCTTTCTAAAACCATTTGTTCAAACTTAACCACAATTTTCATAAGTATAAATCATGATTTTGCAAAGCCATTTAAAAAAGCCAATCAATGAGCTTAGTGTGAATCCTAAAATACCTTTAGACAAGATCTAAGACCTATATGCTAAACTTGAAGTTTCTTGGGACTTGATCTTTGCATTTCCATTCCTTTCTTGTTTGTTATCATCAAAACCTTTGCTTTAGTCAATACCAATCACATTCTCCCCCTTTTTGATGATGACAAACAACTATTAAGAAAAGGTTAGTTCAAATAAATTAGAATTCACAAAAAGTGTTAGAGACTTACTCCCCCTTTATTTTTCAAAAGGTGATTGAATCAGAGATGCACAACTCCCCTTAGTTTTGGAATCCCGAGACCATTGAAAATATACCTTTTGCTATTTTACCTTACTTTTCTCAATGACATAAAAACCAAAAACATTCTCCCCTTTTTGTTATGATAAAAATGATAGACAATATATATTTAGACAAAAGGAGATGGTGCACATAACCATTGCTATTTAACAAATATCCAATAATAATCCAACAACAATATAAGCATATTAGCATTTCAATAGTACATTCATTGCAAAAGCATCCAAGTCATACTAAACATAGTTAAGCATGTCATAATTCTAAGATATTGAACAATCATATCCAAAAGATAGCTTACTATGGTTAGATAAACTTTAATCACAAATAAAAGCTAAAACAGAAATAAATACTCCATGCCTAAGCCCCATGATCCTCCGGTGGTGGATAGCGACGCTCAAGCCTATCCAGGTGATCTTCCATAGTGCTCAAGCAATCATAGATAACTGTGTTGCTATGTTCTTGATAAGTTTTAAGATTTACAATTCGGGATTTAATACTGACTTGTATATTGGCAATGGCTTCCAAGATGTGGTCATCATTGGTGGCAGGGGCCTATTCCATAGGCACGTCAGCAAGGGCAATGGGAATTCCTCCTTGTTATATTGCTGCCTCGCATCCATGACCGTAGACCTATTCACCATTCACTTTCTTCGCTTGCATGTGGTTTAGATAGGTTATTTCAAACTTGTGGGGACCAGTAGTATGAATGAATCCTTCTTTGTCTAAATGGACTTTATATTAGTCCAAAATCGTAGCCATCATCAAGGCGTAAGGTAGATCCATCATTACTTTTTCCTTAGCTTTCATCATGTAGTGTATGATGTAATGTGGCTAATTGATTTGCATGTGCCTTTTCAGAGCCCACATTAGAAATATGTCTTCTTCTTCAACCAAGGAATAGTTACTCGCCCTTGGTACCAAGATATGGGCTACCATGAAATGAAGAGGACAATCCTGTAAATTCAAAAGGCTAGTAGTGAAAGACCTCTTTGGCACTTGAATGTCTGGTTGAAGCATGCCCTCTACAACTTGGTCTTTGTCAAATTCCTCTTACGAACTGTGACTATCCACAGTAAGTTTTGTAACAGAGTGAGTGAGTCCAAACAGATGAGCCCATTGACTCGGTGACATAATGATTCTATGCCTCTTGAATTCAGAAACCAGATTTCCACCAACAATGTTTATATTATAGAAATAAACTTTTGTGGGTTCAAGATAGAAGTACCTGGGATTGGTGGTGACGAGTTTTCAACCCATGGAATTCTAAGAGCTCTATGAGGGATATGAATCCTTCTCTGACAAAGAAGTCCCAGTCCATATACTTGGGTTGAATGAGGCGTCGTACATGAAACTGCAGTGTGTTTGTCTTCATCTGATTTTTGTGGGAGATGTACCATCCAATGTTAAGGCTAATGGAGAAGTCTTGGTCAATGGGTGAAATGGGTGTTTGTAGGGGTACATTAGGATTTTTGGAGTGAGAACGCTTTAGGTGAGATGAACTACTTGCCATGCTTGAAAATGGAGGCTAGGGCTCAGTTTAGGAGAGATAAAATGTGAGGGAAGGTGAAAATTTGGAAGAAAATGGAAGTTTTGATCAATGAAAAGTGATGGAAAATGAGTTTTAGTGGTGGATTTTGGTTGGATTTGGAGTGAGAGTGGTGTTTGAGTGAGTGGGTGTTTGAGAGAAGAAGAGGAAGAAAATGACAAAGGAGGAATGGGTGCCATCGTGAATAAGGAAATAGGCTATGACTGGTGTTTTAATAAAGGCCCAATAATCGGTTATGGGTTATTGGTAACTGGTTAGTAGTGAAAAAAAAGGAACGTGATCTCGGTCATGTTGAAATAACCGGTTAAGAGGTGATGTGTAATCAATTATTTTGTAAGCAAAAAAAAAAAAAGATAGCCTTTGTTTTAGTAGAATAACCGATTAGGACAATTAGATAATCGGTTATTTGCTTGAAATTGGAAAACACAACGTCAATATTGCTTTGAATAATCAATTAGGATCCTTCCATAATCGATTATTTTGTATTCCAAAGAGCACTATATGAGCTTATAACTGATTATAAGGGGCTCATAACTGATTATTTACTTTGGCAGAGAACACTTCAACGTGTCAAATTAATTCCAAAGTCCAAATAACATATTATTTTTCCTTTCTAACTAGTTATTTCACTGTCAAAAATAGAAAATCTTTGAGATTTCAACCCTTTAAGAATGCCAACTCATGTCATTTGAGGTTCGTCTTGACTTTGTCTCAAATGCACCCACTCTAAGCACCATGAATACATCTAAAATCATATTTGTCTTCTTTAAAAATACTAGAAACCACTGACTCATGCCATCTTGAGGTTGGCCTTACTTTCATCACTTAAACCATCATAAATGCAACTCATAAGCTGATTACTCTTCTCCAAAAAGTACCAGGAAGAAATTTTCTTCATTGAGAACTTGAGATTGGTAATTTGGGGGACTTAAACATGGATCAAGCACCTATAAAACAAACTTGGGGGAAACTCTGACGCTCAAGTTAGTATTGGATACAAAAATGATTAAAGTAAGATAATTGTACAACCAAATAACACATTATACAACAAATGATAAATTATGCAGCAAATGACAAATTATGCAGCAAAATTAGATACATGATTGATCCAATATGTCAAGTTCTCTTCTTATATTAAAGAATGCTTCTTTGTTTAAAGGTTTAGTGAAGATGTCAGCTAGTTGCTTAGTGGTTTCAACAAATTCAAGCAAGTAATCACCTTTTTGAACATGATCCCTTTTTGAACAAGATCATATTCTTGAAGTTGTTGCTTCATCCAAAGGATTTGAGCACAACAACTCCCAGTTACAACATATTCAGCTTCAGTTGTTGGCAATGTCACACTATTTTGTTTCTTGCTATGCCAAGAAACTAGTGAGCTTCCAAGCAAGTGGCATGTCCCACTAGTGCTTTTCTTGTCCAATTTGCATCCAACAAAATCAGAATCGGAGTAACCAATTAGGCAACATGAGGCACCCTTAGGGTACCATAAACTCATTTGTGAAGTACCTATTAGATATTTTATAATTCGTTTTATAGCACATAAGTGTGATTATTTAGGATTTGCTTGAGATCTAGCACACATGTACACACTAAACATAATATCAGGCCTACTTGCTATAAGATAAAGGAGTGAGCTAACCATACCTCTATATTTTGAGATTTCTACAGATTTCTACTTGTGTAGCCATATGCTTGTCATTGTTCATTCCAAAATTTTTGAGCAGCTTCTTGCAATACTTTGATTGACTTATGAAAGTTCCATCTATTGTTTTCTAGATTTGGAGTCTAAAGAAGAAGTCGAGTTCACCCATCATAGGCATCTCAAATTCATTTTGCATAATATTTGCAAATTTCTTACAAAGAAAGTCATTAGTAGCACCAAATATTATATTATCAACATATATTTGAATAAGAAGTATGTCATGTTTTTTATGCTTGATGAAAAGAGTAGTGTCAATCGAGCCCTAGGGAAGCTGTAACACCCCAATTTTTAGAAAATGTCCCGAATGTTATGTTTGCTGTTTTTTGAGCTTTTGTGTAAATGACTGTTGTGTCCTTATTTACTGTTTCTTGTTTTCTGTATGAAATACAAATATGTTTTACAGGCTAAAATTTTATTTGATCGTTTTAAGTATTTTGCTTTGATACAAGATAAAATAAAAATTTTCTCGAACTACTGTTTTAATTTTTCTCGGGAGATATACGAGACAATTAATACTGTCTGTAATTTTATTTGAACTTTTTGGATGATTTGCTACGTCGTGGGGAAAAATAAAAAAATGACCATTACGTCCCGAATGTGCTGTTTTTGCTGTTTTTGCTGTTTTTAATTGTTTTCTACTTGATTTAGTGTTCAATATTACTGTCTGTGATTTTATTTGGACTTTTTGTGCGATTTGCTCCGGGACAGGAAAATAATATTTTTTCGGGCCGAGGAAATCTTGTTTTAATTATTCAGACTGGGGGATCTTACTAAACCCAATTCTGAATGAGACAATAATTAATCTTTTAATTTTTAGAATTTAACTGTCCAATAACATAATTTTGTGTATTATTTTATTAGTCAGTATAATTAGATGACAGTGGACCCGGAAATATTTTGCGGGACCCACGCTTAGCTAATACAGTTAACTTAGTAGCTTAATTAAACATCATTAAGAGTGGAACATTCTTGAACATGGTGACTAAGCTAGATGACTAGGTCATTAGTGACTAAGCTAGGTGACTAAGCTAGATGACTAAGCTTAAACCAACCAATAAGAGCAAAGCTTGTTAATCAAGGCTTAATCTTGACCTTTGATGCATTCAAGGGCTTGGATGGAGCCAAGCAAGGCTACACCTTGCATGGCATGAAGTCCACGACCATTTGGCCTTTGAGAGACCAAATTCTCTTTGTTTTCATGCAACTTTCTCTCTTCTCTCTCTTCCAAGAACCCTAAACACCATTGTTGCTTTCTTTGTGAAGCATTCGGCCAAGGCTTCTACTACACCATCCAACCACCCAAAATTTCATCCAACCAAGTTTTCTAAACCTAAACACAATCCTAAGAATATCTCTAGTTGGGAGTTCTTACAAAATCCTTCATTTGAAGCTTGAAAACCTACTTGGAAGATTCAACCAAGAAGCTTGCTAGGTGATTTGGTGGAGTGAAACCGAAACCCTAGGAGGAGTGAAAGAATAGTTTTTGTCTTTATTTAAGGTAAGAGGAAGACTAATCTTATCATCTAAGGATGGTGGTAAGAAGATGGAGTGTGATTTTTGTGATTGTAGAATCCATAAGGATTCATTTGTGTGATTGTTAATGGCTTGTTTATGTGTTTGTATATTTGTTAGTAGCTTTCCTATTTGATACTTGTAATAATTTACATGTCTACAAGCTTTGATTGCATGTCTACAAGCTTTGATTTAGGTTATATGTGTTAGAAATATATTGCATGTGTTAGAATTGCATGATAATGTATAGGATGTGAATAACATGCTAAGGTATGCATGAGTGTTCCAAAGAACACAATCCTAAGGCTCACGGCCATGGACACAAAAGGAGAACCAAAATGTTCTCATATTTTCCCTAAATTGTAATTTAATTAACCTAGAAAAATTAACAAGAGATAGTATTGTTTAAATCAAGGAAAATGAATTCAGAAATCAAATGATCCAAATATACATTTCGGCCAACATGCCAAATCAAGAATTCATGATTTCTAAAATCAATTCCAAACTATTTTCAAGTATAAAGATGCAATATATGTTAAAAAGAATTTTTCTCCAATGAGTTTTAAAGAAACAAAATGATTTGAATTAAGTTTAAAGATTAAAATTAATGATTTTAGTGTTAGAAAAGAAATACAGTAACTTTCGAAAATTTTTAACATATAGCTCATGTTGTATTTTGAAGCATGTTAGTAGTTTTCAAAAGGATTAATTATATGGTTTAAAAATTTAATAAACAGAATTTTTACGGTAAAATTAGGAAACCATTAATATAATTTTCTAAGCAAAATACTGTCAATTTTTAGTAAAAATGGACAAATAAGATAGGAAAGATGTCCAAAAGACAGTATACGGTATGAAAAATATTTTACGTAATTTAAAAGTATTAATTATTATTTCTGTTTATTTAAACAGTAATTTAAGGGATTTGAACAAGAAAACGTATTAAAAATCCTACGCGATTGAGAAAACGTATTAAAAATCCTACGCGATTGAGAAAACGTATTAAAAATCCTACGCGATTGAGAAAATGTATTAAAAACTTTACGCAATTGAGAAAAAGTGTTAAAAAAATTCTACGCGATTTTAAAAACAGCAAAATATATTTACTCGATTTAAAAACGTTTGTAAAAACGATGAGATTGTGAAAACGCGATAAAATTTCTACGCGATTCACCGAAACGATATTTTTCATATTCTTTCTGGATTTTCTGTATTTTTCTGCTGTCGGGCTATGAGGTGAACCCGTACAGGCTTTGGGACAGTATTTGTCCGGTGGGACTTACTGTATCTTTTTATCTTAGTTATGCCAGTTTTTGGTGGATTGGTTGACGAGGGGAATCACATCGTGTTGTCAATGCGATAAACGTAGTATGGTTCATTATTCTTATGAACTTGGAGACATTGGTGTATGGGATTCCATATATGGACAGTCGGTCGCTCCGCTGGGCCGTGGTAATCGATAGCACACTAATGGACTCGACACACACTGTTTTTAATCGAGATTTCGTAAAGTCTAATAATACATTGCCTGTAGTGCCACAATGTGAGACAGTGAACTACACCATGCTTTGGATGATGGATTCCATATGACTTGGGGCTATAGACGCAAAGTGTGACAGCGCAATAGTTTGGTTGGGCAGCCGTGGTACTAATAGATTTTGCGAGTCATTCTCTCTCTGATATCTGTTTGTGTTTAGCTCCATGGAGTAGGGTTGTGTCATATTATATTTGAATTATATCTTGAACATTATTTAGTTTATCTGTTAATTTATTTATTTAGTTATTGATTCTGAGAAATTGTCTATTTTCTGAATTTATTCTATTTGTGATTTTATATTGTATGTGTTATTGATTTATCTGTGAAATCATGTGTTGTTATGATAATTAGATTTTTTTACACTATACTGTTGTTAAATTACTGTTATAGCTTTTCATATTGCATAAACTGTATATCTGTTGTTTGTCGTTTTCTTATTTGCCATGTTTGTGATGATTTTAGGTTGTCTTACCTCTTTCTTTATTGTATATGTTTTCTGTATTTATTTTACGCGGTAAAGAATTTGAGGAAGAGGACCAGCCTCTTGAGATTCTGTACCCCGAGGAGGAGGAAGATCAGCAAGCTGAAGATTAGTTTGACGATCAAGAACCATCTGATCATCCATATCCATTGGACTGATTAGTTTGGGTATGGCGGTGCCTGGATTTTTGGGGTTCGTGACACTTGAGTTTCACGGTGGATCGTTAGCTTGGCATATGCGAGGAGACAGAGACTCCGTGACGTATGCGGGACGGTTGACTGTGTCCCTACGTCATAGGTTTGATCACGAGCCAGTAATGACGACGACTGTGTTTCTACACCTAGAGTTACCTTTATCCATTAGGCGTCATTGGGGTGGTGTATCCACTGAGCCTAGTGAGATGACACTCGTATCGACTGCGCGGTCTCATGTCCGCCGAGTGTCGAGGCATCCTGGGTATTTATCTTCTGATGAGTTTCCTAAGAGTGATCCATCAGAGGAATAAATATTTATGATGTGTATTTTGGGCGCGTCTGCGTATGTATATATTGACTCTTTACTATTTTTATTTACTGTTTCTGTTTAAATATTTGTAGTTGTAGTTGTAAATTATTTGTATAACTTATAACTTAGACCATATGTATATTATGAGTGATGTTGTTTTGTTTACTTTATATTTCCGCTTTATTTTATTTAATAATATTCTGTTCAACAGGAATTATTTTACAACCCATATTAATATGTAATAAATGTTTTACAACTTGGGTAGATTTTATTTATTTCTTTTTATATATGTGACATCCCCACAAGGGTGTTACAGAAGCCTTTTTCTAAAAGGAACTTGCTCAACCTTTCATACCAAACTCTAGAAGCTTGTTTCAAGCCATACAAGGCCTTTTTTAGTTTAAAAACATGGTTGGGCAGTTCAAAATCTTCAAAGCTAGGAGGTTGATCCACATACACTTCTTCTTATATGAAACCATTCAAAAATGCACTTTTAACATCCATTTGGTAAAGCTTGAAATCCATGATGCATGCATATGCAAGTAGCATTCTAATGACTTCTAATCTAGCTACGGGAGTGTATGTTTCCTCATAATCTATTCCTTCTTCTTGATTATAACCTTTAGCAATAAGCTTAGCTTTGTTTCTTATTATTAAGCTTATTTCATCAAGTTTGTTCCTAAAGATCCATTTGGTGCCAATTATAAGATGATCATTTGGCCTTGGAACTAATTCCCATACTTGATTTCTCTCAAATTGGTTTAGTTCATCTTGCATAACCAAGATCCAATGTTCATCATTAATGGCCTCATTTATGTCTTTAGGTTCAACTTGAGAAACAAAAACCAAATGATTACATGCATCTCTAAGAGAGTTTCAAGTGATTACCCCTTTTGATACATCACTTATCACCTTGTCAAGAGGATAATATCTTGAAGTTCTTCATTCTCTTGGAAGATCATTTGAAGTTTCCTCCTCTTGTTGTGGCAGTGCTTCCTCTCTTTGACTTTCTCTCTTTTACTCTTCTTCTTTGCCTCCTCAGTGTGTGTTGGATAGAGTTTCTACAATATCATCAATAACATCCTTTCTCGGCCCATTTGGGTTAGTTTTATAAAAAATAAAATGTATTGATTCTTCAATAGTCATAGTTCTCTTATTATAAATTCAAAAGGATTTACTATTAAGTGAGTAACCAAGAAATATTCCCTCATCGGATTTAGCATCAAATTTACCTAGGTTATCTTTTCCATTGTTTAAAATAAAGCATTTACAACTAATGATATGAAAGTAGGAAATATTTGGTTTCCTTCCTTTGTATAGTTCATAAGGGGTTTTCTTTAAAATTAGCCTTATTAGACCCCTATTTATAACATAACAAGCGATACTAACCTCATCCGCTTAAAAATACTTAGGAATGTTTGTTTCATTGAACATAGTTCTTACTAACTCTTCTAAAGATTGATTTTTCCTTTCAATCACTCTATTTTGATGTGGAGTTCTAGGAGCAGCAAAATTATGCTCAATGCCATTTTCATTGCAAAACATTTCAAATTCATGACTTTCAAATTTCCCACCATGATCACTTCTTATGGATGCAATGCTACAATTCTTTTCATTTTGAATAACCTTTGCAAGTTTTTTAAATGCATGAAAGATATCATTCTTATGAGCAAGAAAAAGAGTCCATGTAAATCTAGAGTAATCATTCACAATCACAAAAATAAAATAGTTACCCCCAAAGCTCATAGTTCTTGATGGTCTAAAAAGATCCATATAGAAAAGTTGTAAAGGTCTAGTAGAAAAAAACAACATTTTTAGCTTTGAAAGAAACATTTACTTATTTACCCTTTTGACATGCATCACAAAGTTTATTTTTCTCAAATTTGAGCTTTAGAATACTAATCACCAAGTCTTTAGAAACAAGTTTGTTTAGGTGATCCATATGAATGTGGGCAATTCTCCTATGTCATAGCCATGAATCATTCTCTTTACTCATAAGACATCTTGCATTTTGAGAGGTAATATCATCAAGGCTAATCATATATATGTTATCAATTCTATGACTGTTTAACCTTTTGTGTACCGCAAGTGCACGGGTCGTTCAAGTAATAAAAATGATGAATAAGATCGTCTCCACAAGGATAAGTTTACTTCCAGTGCAAAGTATTAACCAATAGCTTATATAATTCTATTCAAGAGCATAAAAATAGAGAAAATGGATATAAACTAAAGACTAGAAAGCAATAAAGATAATGGTTAGAGTTTAGGGAAATCCTTCTTCACCACATACTTCAACTAACAACATGCAGTCCTCTTCATAAACATTAATGCAATGATTAGGTTAGCTTGAGAATCTACATTAGCTAAAAGCCTATGTCTAGGTTAGTTAACCCTGGTTTCATTCACCTAGCTCACTATGTTTCCATGAGAACCAGCGCAAACTCCACTTTTGAACGATCTATTCTCAAACACACGCTATGCATGAGTAAGAGGTATATTTCTATCCCATTAGCGAATCAACTTATCCTCGCCATGAGAATGAAGTTGAACATGCATCAACCATACATATGATCTCAAACTCAAATCCCTATGTCTATGTTCATCATATTTCAACAAATCACCTAAATGCTGGCCAAGCACTCAAGAGCATTAAGAACAATATGATTGAACAAAACCAAACATCCATATAAACTCAAAGAAAATGCATAATCATTAATATTCATAAAAAGATCCAAAGTATTCCCTAAATACAGCTTGGCTATACATTGAACATGAAAATAACATACAAAATACATGCTCAAGATAAAGGGAGGAGAGAAAAGCAAAGGGAGAAGGAGAAAACTCATGGATTTAGTCTTTGAAGCTTGAATCTTCCTCCAAGAGGAAGATGGCCTCTGTCCTTGGCTCCCTAAGCCTCCTGTCCACCTCCCAATGAAGACTCAGTCGCGCTTCTCTAACCTTAGGATGACAGAAAACCTAAACTAAGAAAAACTCTTTAAGAAAACTAATGAAAACGCATTTATAGGCTCAGTTCCGCGCATCACGCCGCAACGTTACACAAGTGGCGCCGCAGCGCGCGTTCAAAATAAGGCACAACACCGCAGTATTCACTCCTTCTGCGAAGTGGAAGAATTCTTACCAACTTTTTCAATGTCAAGGATACTTTTTTTATTGTTGTCCCTGTTGGGAATTGCGGATCAAAAGTCTCGCAGCGGAATAATAGAATTCCCTCACAGGATCCATGCGAAAAAGTCCATAATCCGAGTTTTTAAAAATTACCTCTTGAAGCATGATAATCACAAGCGAGGTGAATCACCAACACCGTAATAGTGACGATGTCTCTACGGTATCCACACGAACAGACTTGCAAAAGGGAGTCACGCCTTTGTTTTCGTAGTGCTAGCTGCGAAGAGAGGAGAAGAAGACCTCACTATCTCTCACTCACTTTCTGTAGGTGCGGCTAGGGTTGTGTTGTAACCTAGTAGCAGCCCCATTAGCAGTACTATTTATAATAGTGGCTGCCTTAAGTGCGTGTGAGTAGTAGCAAGGTAAGTTGTGCAACCCTAAACCCATCTGTCATGAGTTAGACCCACAAATGAATCCGAGTCCAACTTGGATCCTTATTGCTCCAATCTAGTCTGTTCTAAGTGTGCGACCCTACAGGTTCTTATGATGTTGGTAGTAATATTAAAATCTCATTTTAATATTACAAACAGTCAGCGGTATCTAGCAACACATCATTGCTACCCAAGTAATGAGAATGTCAGTGATTTGACATAACCTATCCGTGACCAATGTTTTTGTGTAGTTTAGTCCCTTTGTCCAGATATCCAGATTGAACACAAGGCATGGAATGTGTCACCCTTGTTTAGTTCAATCTTCAGTTTCCTGATTTCCGAGTAGACATAGTAATAACAAATGGGATCAATATCTCATACTGACTCATTTGAGCATGGCCATGCATTTCGTAGTCTCACTCAATCAGGGGACCTGAAGATATCACTCCTGTTATGTAGGAGGGACAAATCCCATCTAGGTCACTCACATCCCTCCACATGTATCATGGTATGTCTAATAACTAACTTTATAATCATCTTGTTACAGATGACGTTTGATGGCATTAAAACACACAACTCCTCATGTAGGAATCGTAGTGATTTCAGGTCAAAGGACCACATACACCATTATCACTATGAGAATCGCTTATGACACTCACGTAACGATCCACATAGCGTTCTCATGGCAGGTCTGTCCAATACATCATTACTCTAATATGTATCCATGTGTAGACTTGATATCTCATATCTATGACCCGTGAGATATGGTCATCAGTCTACGCACGTACTAGTTTCAATGCATTATCGTTGTCCTATTTGACAATAATACTTGACTAGGGATATTTTAAGAATAGTGCTCTATCCAATAGGATCTCATGATCAAGTCATCCACTTGATGTCCTATGGTATCAAACTTACTATTCTAAGGACTTTATTATGTCTACCAAAAATAACACAATAAATGAAATGCCTCATATATCAAAAATAGCATAATATAATGTATGTAAACACAGACAAAATGTATTGGCCTCTAGGGCATACACCAACAGTCCCCATATATGACATGTCCATGCTTCTTTAGTGTAAAGAATGAGAACTTGGATCCATCACCCATTATGTGCTTGGAATATTCACTATCAAGATACCAACTTGAGCTCTTAGTTTTCAAGCACACCTACAACACACATTTGAATTATAACCTTTGGTACCTAAATTTTCATAGGTTCTTGTGTGTTAGCATTGGGCAAGGTGTCCTTAAGGACCCAAACCCCCTTAGTTCCAACCTTGGTATTGATATTTTTTCTTACATTACATGTTAATGTACTATGCCCTTTCCTACCACAATGAAAATATTTGATAAAGGGGCTACTTGATGTACTTGAGAAAATAAAGAAATTTTTGTAAGACTTTTGTTGGTTATTGGGATTATCTCTCAAACCGGCTTTTTTAAAACACATCTTTGCTTCCCTAGTAACACATTTAAGTTGTTTCTTCCAAAGGTAAATTTTGCAAGAGTATTTTTCAAATCCTCAACCTTCTTTTCAAATGATTTATAAGATGAGCAAGGTAATTGAATGGATGCATTGTCTTGTGAGGAACAAGTTATGCATGATGAGTTAGCATCAATAAGTGCTAGAGTCTCATTCTCAATTTTGAGTTCATTAATCTCTTTGTTTAAAATAGAAACTTTGTTTATTAATAAAGAGATTGTTTTGTTGGAAGATAAAACCATTTTTGTGGACCTCAAGGATTCATCATGCAATTCTTGAAAAACATCTTGTAATTCACTATAAGAAGGTGAATAATCTAAGTTAGAAGATATTACCTCGGTGTCACTCTCTTCTTCTTCTTCTCCTTGAGCCATGAGACAAAAATGAGCTTCTTCATTTTAAGAACTATCGGTGGAGTCCATGTCATTATCTTCCCATGCTATGTAGGCTCTCCTTACTTTCTTTTCTTTGGAAAGTCTCTTCTCGAACTTCTCCTTCTTCTTAAGAAATACGGGACATTTCATCTTCATATGCCCTGATTTACCACATTCATAACATGTTGGAGTTGATGACATTCCTTCCCCTTTATGATAGGTCTTCTTTGGAGGAAAAGGTGGCCTTCTTTGAAATCCTTTCTTCTTAAGGAATCTTCTAAATTTTCTCATAAGAAGGCTAAGATTTTCTTCATTTATCTCAAGATTGTCGTTGTCATCTCTATCATCTTCTTCAATTGTGGAGGAGGTGGCTTTGAGAGTAATTCTCTTCTTCTTCTTGTCATGCTCCTCATTGTGATTGAGTCTATTTAGTTCCAATTCATGCTCATGGAGCTTCCCAAATAGAGTGGCTAGAGACATTGTTGATAAATCTCTTGATTCCGCAATAGTCGTTACTTTTGGTTGCCAATTCCTGCTCAAACATCTCAAAACTTTGTTAATAAGATCTTCATTAGGAAAGATCTTTCTTAATGAAATAAGATGATTTATAATGTGTATGAGTCTTTTTTGCATTTCTTGAATACTTTCTCCTTGATTCATTTTAAACAATTCATATTCATGAGTGATAGTGTTTATCTTGATCGTTTTACTTCACTAGTACCTTCATGAGTTACTTGTAGAGTATTCTACATTTCTTTGGCAGTCTTACAATTTGACACCTTAAAGAATTCATCATACCCCAAGGATGTGATGATGATGTTTTTGACTCTCAAATTGTATTGAACTTTCTTTTTGTCCTCATCGGTCCATTTACTTTTTGGTGTATTAGTTTTTACACCATCAACAGCACATGTGAGAACAAAAGCACCATTTTCAATGGCATCCCACACATCTATGTCAATAGCTTCAATAAAAAAATTTATCATTTCTTTCCAATAGGCATAACTATCCCCATTGAAAAAGGGAGGTCTATTTATAGAATAACTTTCGTTAGAAAAACCATTTGAAGCCATTTTTTCTCTTGAAGCTGTTAAGCTTTTTACACAAGAGTCTAACTCTAATACCACTTGTTACCAAGTGGACTCAATACTCAAGATGGGGGTGAATTGAGTATATAAAATATTTTCATAAATCTCTTATAAAATAATTGATTACTAATTTTCGTTGAAGCTATTGAGTGATAGAGATGAATGGATAGATAAGATATAAGACTTTCACTCACAAATATCACAACCAAGCAAGATAGTATTTAGGAAATGCTAATAAAACAGTGCACAATATTAAAGAGAAAAGTTTAGAAAATTAAGCACAAGATTTATCCTGGTTTAGCCACCAATCCACTTGTGGCCTACGTCCAGTCCTCAAGTAATCACCCTAGATTTCCACTAATTCTTCAAGTTTCAAACAGATGCTTGATGACCTTTACAAGTTGGAGCACTCAACACCTTGGGATACCTCACCCTTGTGCTTGAGCCTATTCTTTTAAGGGATTCCTCACCCTTTATAAATTGGAGGGATGTCTCACCCTCTTTTACAGATTATACAAAGATTGTATGAATGGAAACTCTCTCAAAGAGTTGATAATACAAATTGAAGCTTATGGGTATCAAGGATTCACACTTTTGAAGCTAAAAAACAGAGTATACTTGAAAGGATAATGAAAACACGAATTCAATGCTTAAGAGTAATTTTCATATTGATTTTCTAGTGGAGAGAAAGCCATTAGTGTAGGAGCAGGGAAAAAAGGTGGAGACAGAAAGCAGTGAAATTTGTAGAAAGAATGGTGGGAACAATGGTAATGGCTATGTGCAGGTTTTCTATAGAAAGAAAAAGACTAATGAAAATGTGAGCTAAATATCCTAAGGACTGGGGGAGTTTAGACGACAATCTTAAGAATACTAGCCTTGCAGGTAGCATGGGAAGCATGTTTATGCTTGCATTTGTCTAATGAGTTTAGAAGAGTGGTGGGACAAATTCTAGGGGTATTTTCAGTTTTTGACTAATTTGAGATTAGGGGCATGGATAGTGGTGGTGATGGCGGGACGGTTGAGCTTAACATTCAAAATTTTAGGAATGCTCTCTAGTTCGGATATTAAGTGATGAAATTGTAAAAACTCATGTGTTTACATTTCAAAATCTTGGTTTTCACTCTCTTCCAATCCTTTTTGATTGAGTTTTATTCTCAAATTTTGTCAAGTTTTTATTATTTTAAAATTTATTCTCATTATTTGTTTTTGTTAGGTATTTACACATGGAAGAAGATTGGATGCTTGAACAAGGAGCAAAAAAGACAAAAATTAAGTTTATGGTGTTAGGCGCTTAAGCACCCAACTTTCCACCTCTTAAGTGCCCAAGCACAAAGAAGGAAGTGTTACACACTAAAGCACCCAATTTATATGAGTGCTTAATTGGTGGAACACAAAATGCATCATACTACGCGACTAAGTGCCCAAAAACTGAGCGCTTAAGCACTCAGTACATTTAATGACATGTCTTTATACCTATAAATAGGAAAAGTAATGTCTTTGGGCAGAGGATTCAGAGAGAGAAGCAGAGGCACGAACCCCAATTTGACGCGGGGGCATCCACGCTTGAAGATTAGGAATTTTTTTCAACCTTTCCACCTATCTTCCATGGAGTTTGTTAGAATTTCTTCTTTGTTTTCATCTTTCTCCATGTGTAGCTAAACTTCTCTAGTTAGGGTGATGATGAATCTTGTTCTTGGATGATGTAAATTTATTTTTGTGTTTATTCTATGTTTCTATTTCAAGATTTATGTGTTTATCTCTTCTTTTAATGTTTTTCTTGATTTGGCCAATCTTGGAATAATTTTAGGGTTTATATATGATTTGAAAAAATTGTGCACGAACCTAGAACTTGTGATAAACTATTAGACCTTTTGTGTATCGCAAGTGTATGAATCGCAAAAGTAATATAATGATGAAAAAGATTGTTTTCACAGGGATAATGAGCAATTTCTAATGCCAAAAATAAACCAAAAGTTTAATGAAGTTTTATTCAAGCATATATCGATTGGGAAGAGTTTGTGTAGCCAATTCTTAAAGACTCAAAAGCAATAGATCAGGAGAAAAAGGCAGTATTGAGAATATAGGGACTCCTTTTTCACCAATTACTTTACTTGGTAACTTGCAACCTTTTTAAGCAACAATGATTTCTAGTTTTGTTAGCTTAAGAAACTATTTTAGCTAAAAACCTATGTCTAGGTCAGTTAGCCCTATATTATTCACCTAACTCACTATGTGTCCATGAGAACTAGAGTAAACACCAAGCATTAAGGTTGATTCTTAACAAATGCTATGCATGACCAATAGGTATATATCTATCCTATTGACAAATTAATTCATCCTACTATTAGGATGAAGTTAAACATGCATCACCCACATCCATGATCTAAAATCTAGATTCCTATGTCTAGTTCACAAGATTTTACCAAAATCACAATAAATGTTGGTCAAACACCTATAAGCATTAAGAGAGATATGGATGAACAAACAAATCATCATTAATAACTTAAAAGGTTACAAAATCACCATTGTACATAGAAAGATCCAAAGGAATCCCTAAAAATAGTTTAGCTATCCATGAAACACGAAAATCTCAAGAAATATTTCATGCCCATGACCTAGAGATAGAGAGTTTAAAGAGAGAAGAGAGAAAACACTATAATGTGAACTTGGGATGTTTGATCCTCCTTGGATGGTGTTGGTTTTCTCTCTAAATCCCTTCAAAGCTCTCCAAAATAGTGAGAAAACTCGAGCTTCTCGCCTCTATCTCGACTCCCACCTAACACTCCTCAAAATATCTGATGGAACAGTATTAATAGATAAAGCTCATGAACTCGCGTCGCGGTGTGACCATTATTGCGCCGTGGCGTGAATGCCTACGTGGTTAAGTGAAACCAATGCTGACAAATGCACGCTGCGACATGTCATCCTTTGCGCCACGGTGCTCTAGCCTCTATCTTTAGTATGCGCAACAGGCAGAGAGCGAGACCCCACGGCGTGCTAAACCTTGCGCCGCGGCATGATCAGTTGGAATGCATGCTAAGCTCACTCCTCCAATGCCAGGCCTGGACTTGCTTCATTTTATCAGTTTAGAGCCCATCCTGCTATAGAGAAGTCGCCTAATTAATCACAAGTGTAAATTAACTTAATTCAACAAAGAATAGACAAGATTTTAGCAAGATTGGAGAGGAAGACATCAATATGAATTTGAATAAAAAGTGAGGGAAAAGTCTTTCAATTATGCCTAAGCACAAGGACTAAGGGATCAATATATCACCAATATGGGACACAAATAACAATATTTTATGGAGTTATCACACCCCCAAACCTGGATTTTTGCTAGTCCTCTAGCAAAACAAAATATGATTACACTCGCAAAGGCACATCATGCATCAACATGCAATCAACAATAGAAAAATGGATTCCAACTTCAGTCAGTTCACAACTAGCTATGTGATGATTGCATATAGCCTCAAAGAATACCTATGCCTCACACTCATGATCCTACATACATAATCCATGTCATGCTGATAATCAAAGCTTCCTAATATGCATGATAGAATTCCCACAATCAAGCAATCAAGACTTTATCAATTCAAATCGCACTCCTTCGGATAAGCTTATGAGCATAAACATGGATATGAATCAAAGAATCCAAAAGATTGTCATTCAACTCTCTCCACTAATGTAGATCACACACCACTGAGGATTTAAGGGGACTTAAACAGCTTGTAATGCAAGGCTATGGTTAGGGCTAATGAACAAAGGGGAAAGGATAAGAAACAGACATTGAGAAACATAACATGATATTTCAAGACTTGAGTTACTAATTGATACAAGGAGGGCGTGCAGAATAAAATAACCAGACTTTCTAGAACCACTCTTTCATTTGTTTTGTTTTTTGGATTTTTCTTTTCTTTTCTCATTTTTTTTCTTAACCACTTTCTTTCACAACTCATGGTTTCGTAAAATCACTTCTATGCTGACATAAGCACTTATACCCTTTGACCACGTAACTCAAGTCAAGAAATGTCATATCATGCACTCAACAAGCAATGATGGTAGATGAAAGAATGCAATGTTTTCACATGCATTAGAATGGTTAAATGGGGTTAGGAAAATGAAGGTGATGAAAAATATATCAGGCCAAACAATTACAAAGCTTCAAAGGGGACCTATGGATATCATTATGTAAGGATAAGCTTGAAAGGCTCAATCGGTCCAAAGAATGCCCTAATCATTTCCTCAGTCATGAAAAATTTAGGATTTCGCCTCAAGAGAGTTGCAAAACAATTTCAAGGATAAAAGAAGTCATTCAAATTTACAACCTATAATCACTTTCTAAACAAGCACTCAAATCATTTTCAAGGCTAAACAATATACAAGTGGGAAAATCATCATGCATAGAGAGAATCAAGATTGTTTTAGCATGCATCGAGGATCATATATGGATTTACATAAAACCTGAGACAGACACATCCATATTCATCATTGGGCAACCACTGCAACACTATGTACCAAAAACCAAGCATTAGCATACAAATCTATTACCAAAAGATCTGTATTATATACAAAGCATAAGATATTAGACAAAAGCAGCTTTAGACACCCCCTAAACTAGAGGGAGACAGTGTCCTCACTGCACAAAAGATAGAAAAAGGAGCAAAACAACAAGAAGATGCCCTGTATGCATCACAACTACACATCATCCTCATCATAGGCAGTCTTCTCTTCATCATCATCATCATCTTCCTCAGCAATAACCATCGGTACATCATTTGTGTCATCAATTGGATCCGGATGCTGTTGTGAGGGCCCAACATAATTGAGAGGAGGGAGGTGTGGGATGGGGAAGTCATCGGTGGAAACTAGCAGGGGCTTCGCTAGTCACTTGATTGTCTCCACAGTATAAGCTTCTAAGGCAGTCAGACGCGCAAGCTCACTACATAAATCATCATGTAAGGGAGTACAAGCCATCTTGGGTGCACTCCTAGCCTATTGCTACCTAGCATGTGCCACAGCTGGAGCTTCTTTCAGCCTCTGTAGTATTCTATCATTAAGAGGCTATTTAACATCAACAAGTTCCTCATGAAGGACCCATTGTACTTGATGCTGGCTATAAAACATATGGATGAGAAATGGGAAGAAGAGGCTCTTGGACTCCCTTATTGACTTCTTAATTTGCAGATGGATGATCAGGGCAACATCAATGGATCTGTGCTCAAAAATGGAATAAATCATGATGGCCTAATTTCTAGTCACCTCAGACATATTGGCAGAAGGGATGAGTCGGATGCTAATGAAGTGATACCACACGCGGGCCTCTGAAGTCAAGCATGAACGGGGGAAGTATCTAGGCTGCTGATCTTGAACACCGAGAGTCCACATGACCGGCTGTGCCTCCGGGGTGCAAATTCGAGCGGTGACAATATTAAGGTCAATTCCCTCCTCCAGCCCCACTTAGAGGAAACTAGTGTATTCACACATCATCGCCAGGGCGGATAAGCCTAAAGTTGCCCTAATGTTTTCAACAAAGAAGGAGACCTGGCAGCCGCGCACTGTGACTTTTGAAGACTGGGGGTCAGCAAATGCAGCATTCGCATAAAACTGGCGAACAATTAGCAGAATGGCAGACACTGGTTGTTTGACAAAGGTCTTCCATTTGTTGTGTTGAATGGTTTGCTCGAGCTCTTGGTGAATATCCTTCTTGAAGCTAAAACCCCTCTCAGAAATGACTGGCTTGGAGACCAGTTTGAAATATCTCTCCTGGGCAGCTGTTGAAATGAATTTTCTTCTATCGAATTCTACAGGGGAAGAAGGTTCCCTGCGGTCCTGGCTACTCTCACCCTTTTGGCACTTTGGGGGCATGGTGGTAGCAGGATTGGAGTACCTGGTGTTGGCAAAAAGAGACCCACAGTGAGAACAAAGAGATGTGTGAACAAAAATACAAAGTATTTAACCTAAATACAAGGCATGGTGGGACATGTAAAGCATGGCTAAAAAGAACAAAAAGTAGCACCACTAAGGCAAAAAGAGGAATATGATTAAAAATCATGCCAGAATAAGCAAATGAGAAGGATAACGCCGCGATGTTCACTCTGAGCGTCGCGACATTGAAAATAATCCAGATACACCGCGGCGTTGGAAAGAGAATGTTGCGGCATGCATGAACATGCTAGAAAGAATTTAATGCACAAAACAATGCAAATTCCCAGAGCATTTAAAGCCTACAGACTACAAACAAAAAAAAATAACCCAAAATGTATATGATCTCCCAGAAATCAACACAAGGAAATATCAAAAGGGAGAAAAATCATAGTTAAAAGAAAATAAAGCATGAAATAGAAGAGACAAAGTGAGAGAATGGGTTACCTGGACAGAAAAAGGGAGTGGGAAATGCAAAATATGCATGAAACCAAAAGGAAAAGCAGAGAGAGAATGTGTAAGAACAAGAGGAACGAACAGAGAGGGTGACAATGGTTTGTGTGACAGGGTTTGTGTTATCACACAAACCCTAACCTCTTTTTATTGAGACAGCCAACACCACACTGCAGTATACTATTAGCACGCCACGATGTACACTCCAGTGAAATGCATGTTTCACAACTCTCTCTCTCTCTGAGAAAACCACGCCACGACATGAATCTTGGTACGCCGCGGCATCGGGCTCGCAGCTTTTTTACCCTGATAATCCCGAGAGTATGATGCCGCAGCTTTACATTGATGCGCCACAACGTGAAACTCTCAGGAATGAGCCCTGATAAGACAGAGCTTGGAACGCTGCGACGTTGACTTGGTGCGCCACTGCGTGAGGAGCCATTCTGCAGAATTCTGCAGCAAAAAGTATTTGGCAGTTACCTCCGCTGCCCAAAAGTCCCCACCATATGTAAAAATAGTCCAGCTGATTAAATCATTAAATGTGCAACCAAAATAGCATGAAACATCAAAATCAAAGTATCTTAACACTAAACTCAAAATGAAAGAATTAAGAGCTTGGGTGGGTTAAGTTCAAAAAGGGCCCTTTTTAATAGTCCAGGCAAGACTTTCTCTGTTCATGTTAGGGTAGCCAATGTGACAGAGGTTTTTCCCCTATCAAATTCTCCTCCCAAGTAAGGCTTTAGGCGTTGGCCATTGACCTTAAAGGATGAGTTTCCATTAAGATCCGCAACTTCAACCGCCCCATGGGGAAACACATTTACCACTTGGAACGGACCTGACCATCTAGATTTAAGCTTTCTTGGAAAGAGCTTAAGTCTGGAGTTGTAGAGGAGGACTTGTTGGCCTTGCTCAAAGGTCTTCTGCATAATCTTCTTGTCATGCCACCTATTCACCTTCTCCTTGTACAACTTGGCATTCTCATAAGCTTGGAGCCTAAATTCATCAAGTTCATTGAGCTATAATAATCTTGTCTTCGGCAGCTTGCAAATCAAAATTCAGCTGCTTTATCGCCCAATAAGCATGATGCTCTAACTCGATGGGAAAATGTCAAGCTTTTCCAAACACAAGCTTTTATGGGGACATATCAATGAGGTTTTTAAAAGCAGTTCTGTATGCCTATAGTGCATCATCAAGGCGTCTTGACCAATCTTTTCGGGTTAGACACACAGTCTTTTCAAGTATCCGCTTGATTTCCCAGTTGGAGACTTCTGCTTGTCCACTTGTCTGTGGATGGTAGGCGATGGCAATGTGGTGAGTCATCTCGTATTTGGCAAGAAGAGCCTCAAAATACTTGTTGCAGAAATGCGACCTTCCATCATTGATAATGGCCCTAGGAGTACCAAAATGGGTGAAAATTTGTCTCTTCATGAAGTTTATCACCACCTTAGAGTCATTAATGGGAAATGCACTTACTTCCACCCATTTGGACACGTAGTCCACCGCCACAAGAATATACAGGTTCCCGTAAGAGGGAATGAAGGGGCCCATGAAATTAATGCCCCAAACATAAAAAATTTCAACTTCAAGAATGAAATTGAGGGGCATCTCATCTTTCCTTGATATGTTCCCTGACTTTTGACATCTATTACATTTATTAACATGAAAGTATGCATCCTTGAAGAGAGATGACCAATACAAGCCAGATTAAAGCACCTTTGTTGCTGTCCTATCGCCACTATAATGACCTCCATAAGGAGAAGCATGGCATTGATTCAAAATTTGCTCAACTTCCTCTATAGGAACACACATTCTTAACATATGGTCAGGGCATTATTTAAATAAGAAAGGCTTATCCCAAAGATAATATTGGATTTCGTGCAAGAACTTCTTCCTCTAGTAAGAGGTGAAATCCGGAGGCATCACACCACCTACTAGGTAGTTCACAATGTCAGCATACCAAGGATCCGATTGGGCTATAACAACATAGAGTTGCTCATCGGGGAATGTCTCTCTGATTATAATTAGTTCAACTTGATATTCCTCATTTTCCAGTCTAGAAAGGTGGTTAACAACTTGATTCTTAGCCCCTTTCTTATCACGAATTTCCAAGTCGAATTCTTGTAACAGTAGAACCCACTGAATCAGTCGTGGCTTTGCATCCTTCTTGGCCACCAAGTATTTAATCGCATAGTGGTCTGTATAGACTATCACTTTAGCACCCACTAAGTATGCCTGAAACTTATCAACTGCGAAAACAACCGCAAGAAGTTCCTTTTTAGTTATGGTGTAGTTTAGTTGTTCATCATTGAGAGTCTTGCTTGCATAGGATATGGAGTGAAATACCTTGTCCTTCCTCTGCCCCAGAACTGCACCAACAACATAGTCACTGGCATCACACATTAGTTCAAAGGGCAACTCCTAATCAGGGGTGGTAGTCACCAGAGCTGATACAAGTCTATTTTTCAATTCCACAAATACCTCATGGCAAGATTCATCGAAGTCAAATTGGGTATCTTTCTGTAATAGGCTGCAAAGAGGCTTAGAAATCTTAAAGAAGTCTTTTATAAATCTCAAGCAGAAACTGGCATGCCCCATGAAACTATGGACTCCCTTCACTGAAGTTGGTGGTGGGAGTTTCTCAATCACCTCTATTTTTGCTTTGTCCACCTCCATCCCCTTGCTTGGCACTCTATGACCAAGGATTGTACCTTCTTGCAGAACTAAAGCCAAGTTGTTCAGGCAATTATCAAAAGAATCACCAAAGACTGAGAAATCATCTATGAAGACCTCCAAGAACTTCTCTACCATATTTGTAAAAATTGCCATCACACACCTTTGGAAGATTGCTGGCGCATTACACAAGCCAAATGACATCCTCCTAAAAGCATGTGTCATAAGGCCAAGTGAATGTTGTCTTCTCTTGATCATCAAGGGCTATGGCAATCTGATTATACCCTGAGTATCTATCCAGAAAGCAGTAAAATGCACGCCCTGTCAACCTATCCAGCATCTGATTAATGAATGGCAAAGAGAAATGATCCTTTCTGGTCGCGGTGTTCAGCTTCCTACAGTCCATGCAAATACGCCACCCAATGACTATTCTGGTGGGAATCAAGTCATTGCTTTCATTAGCAATGACCGTCATTCCACCCTTTTTTTGGCACATATTGGACAGGACTTACCCATGTACTATATGAAATTGGGTATATGATGCCTTCATCCAACCACTTGATGATCTCTTTTTTTACCACCTCCTTCATAATGAGGTTCAGACGCCTTTGGTACTCAATGACTGGTTTGGCACCATCTTCTAATAGAATTTTGTGCATGCATATGGTGGGACTAATGCCTTTAATGTAAGTAATAGTCCATCCCAGAGCCTTCTTGTACTGCCTTAGCACTCTCAACAGCTTGGATTCTTGCTCTTCTGATAAAAGTGATGAAATGATAACCGGTAGTATGGATTATTCTCCCAAATATGAATATTTCAAGTGATCAGGCAATGGTTTGAGTTCCAATTTGGGTGGAGAGATAATGGAAGGTTGCAACATAGGCTTGTCAAAAGAGATCTACAATGGCTCAAAGCTTGGTTTCCTGTAAAACTTACCAGGTGTGTCAAGCAGTTTACTACATTCCCTAACGTCATCCCTATCTACATGCTCATCATGATATGTCAAAGTTAAAGCAAGTAAATCACCAAGAAAATTAGCATGAAATACATCAGTTACTACCTGATCAAGTATACCTATAGAGGAGCATTCTTCTTGATCACCAGGGAATTTTATGGCCTTGTAAATGTTGAAAGTTACCTTCTCATCATTCACTTGCATGGTAATCTCACCTTTGTGCACATCTATCATGGTCTTACCAGTTACCAAGAAAAGCCTCCCTAGAATTAATTGCACATTGCGGTCCTCCTCCATATCCAAGATAACAAAGTCAGCAAGCAAAATTAATTTGTCCACCTTTACCAAAACATCCTCAATGACCCCCTTCGGATATGTGAGAGTTCTATCAGCTAATTGCAGGGTCACAAAAGTTGGCTTTGATTCACCCAATTCTAATAGTTGGAAGATTGAAAGTGGTATCAAAGTAATGCTCGCCCTGAAATTACACAAAGCTTTACCACTGAATTGACTCCCAATTGTGCATGGTATGGTAAAGCTTCCTGAGTCTTTCAACTTTGGAGGTAGCTTATTCTACAAAATGGCACTGCATTCCTCAATGAGTGCCACCGTTTCATAGTCCCCTAGTCTTCTCTTCTTGGATAGGATGTTCTGCATGAACTTCACGTAACTTGGCATTTGTTCTAATGCCTCTGCAAATGGAATATTTATGTGAAGCTTCCTGAAGACTTCCTAAAACTTTTGGAATTTGGCATCCAACTTTTGTTTAGCCAATCTGTTAGGGAAAGGTAGAGGTAATGCGTGAGGTTTGTCTTCCTTTTTCTTTTCCTCATCCTTTTTCTTATCGCCAACCTTCTTCTTCTTAAGAACCGTGGTTCCTTGGTCTTCCTTGTATACAATCTCGTCATCTTGTGTTACCTCAGCATCATCCACAAGCAGTGTGGTCTTAGGATTCCCCTCTATGTCCTTTCTACTTCTAAGGGTAATCGCATTGCAGGCTGGTGACTCCTTGGGCTCGCCTCTTAGATTACTGACAGTGTCACTTGGGAAAGTCCCCAAGGGCCTATTGTTTATAGCATTTGCCAATTGACCTATTTGGGTCTCCAGTGCTCTCATTGAAGCTGTTTAGCTTTGAAGTATGGCATCATTCTTAGCCAAATGAGCATTTGTCTTTGACATATAAGAATCAGACTTGACCATGAACTGCATGAACATGTCTTCAAGAGCTTGTTTTTTGACTTGCATGGGAGGTCCGGGCTGTGAAGGGGAACCGGAAAGATATGGTTGTCTTTCATTACCTGCCGATGAAGATGATGCACCTTGATTGTCTCTTCATGAAAAGTTTGGATGATTTCTCTATCCTGGATTATATTAATGCAAATAAGGATTATTTTGTGGTGGATGATAGTTCAAAGCATACTATACATTCTCCAAGATAGAAGGGCACTTGTCAATAGCATGATTATCATCACATCCTTTATAAAGCACAAAGGGGCTCAAATGAGGACTTGCTCCCAAACTATCCAACTTGCTAGCAATTACAGCCACTTGAGCAGAAAGTGAGGTAATTGCATCATGGAGGAATCTTTGGAAGATTTCATTGGGAAGGCCACTGATAGCTATTTGCGGCCAAATCTTCAAGAAGTTGGAGTGTCTCATCAAAGGATTTGCTAAGCAAAGATCCACCCATAGCTGCATCCACTATTGGACGGTGATGAGGAAGTAACCCTTTATGGAAGGCATAAATTTAGTGCCATGGAGGAATCTCGTGATGAAGGAACCTCCTCAAGAGATCCTTGTATCTCTCTTATGCATCATACAAGGTTTTAGAATCAACTTGAGTAAAAGAGGTAATGTTATTCACCATCTTTGCAGTCTTGGAGGGTAAGAAATATTTATTCAGAAATTTACCACAGACATCGCTCCATGTGCATATGGATCCTGCCAGTAGAGATTGTAGCTTAACTCTTAGCTCCTTCTCTGAGAGCAAAAGGAAAGAGCCTCAGTCGAATTGCGTCTTCAAAGACACCATTATGCTTAAATGTGTCACAAATCTCCAGAAAATTTGATAAGTGAGCGTTTCAATCTTCACTAGGCAAACCACCAAATTGCACCGACATCTGGATCATTTGGATGATGGCTGGTTTAATTTCGAAGTTGATAGCTAGGATAAGAGGCTGTCTTATGCTTCATTGTAGATTATCCATCTGAGGAGTTGCAAACTCCCTCAAAGGCCTCATATGATCATTAAAACTAACCATGGTATTGGTACCTGAAACAATGAAAGAATGAAATTTGGATTAAAATGAACTAAGAGAAAACTTGAATTAAAACTAATCAAAACTATTGTTAATTTTGGCAAGAAATAGAAATTAGTTGTTATCCCTAGCAACGACGGCAAAAACTTGTTAGACCTTTTGTGTACCGCAAGTGTACGGGTTGCGAAAGTAATATAATGATGAGAAAGATCGTTTCCACAGGGATAATAAGCAATTTCTAATGCCAAAAATTAACCAAAAGTTCAATGAAGTTTTATTCAAGCATATATCAATTGGGAAAAGTTTGTGTAGCCAATTCTTAAAGACTCAAAAGCAATAGATCGGGAGAAAAAGACAGTATTGAGAGTATAGGGAGTCCTTCTTGACCAACTACTTTATTTGGTGACTTGCAACCTTTTTAAGTAACAATGATGACTAGTTTTGTTAGCTTAAGAAACTATTTTAGCTAAAAGCTTATGTCTAGGTCAGTTAGCCCTATGTTATTCACCTAGCTCACTATGTTTCCATGAGAACTAGAGTAAACACCAAGCATTAAGGTTGATTCTTAACAAATGCTATGCATGGCCAATAGGTATATGTCTATCCTATTAACAAATTAATTCATCCTACCATTAGGATGAAGTTAAACATGCATCACCCATATCCATGATCTAAAATCTAGATTCCTATGTCTAGTTCACAAGATTTTACCAAAATCACAATAAATGTTGGCCAAACATCTATGTACATTAAGAGAGACATGGATGAATAAACCAATCATCATTAATAACTTAAAATGTTACAAAATCACTAATGTACATAGAAGGATCTAAAGGAATCCCTAAAAATAGCTTAGCTATCTATGAAACACGAAAATCTCAAGAAATATTTCATGCCCATGACCTAGAGAGAGATTTTAAAGAGAGAAGAGAGAAAACACTATAATATGAACTTGAGATGTTTGATCCTCCTTGGATGGAGTTAGTTTTCTCTCTAAATCCCTTCAAAGCTCGCCAAAATAGTGAGAAAACTCGAGCTTCTCACCTCTGTCTCGACTCCCACCTAACACTCCTCAAAATATCTGATAGAACAATATTAATAGACAAATCCCACGGACTCGTGCCCCGGTATGACAATTGTTACGCCACGGCTTGAATGCCTACGTGGTTAAGTGAAACCAATGTTGACAAACATGCACTGCGACATGTCATCCTTTGCGCCGCGTCGCTCTAGCCTTTGTCTTCAGTCTGCGCAGCAGGCAGAAAGCGATATGTCGCGGCGTGATAAACTGGAATGCATGCTAAGCTCTCTCCTCCAGTGCTAGGCCTTGACTTGGTTCATTTTATCAGTTTAGAGCCCATCCTACCATAGAGAAGTCGCCTAATTAATCATAAGTGTAAATCAACTTAATTCAACAAAGAATAGACATGATTTTAGTAAGATTGGAGAGGAAGACATTAATATGAATTTGAATAAAAAGTGAGGGAAAAGTCTTCTAATTATGCCTAAGCACAAGGACTAAGGGATCAATATATCACCAATATGGGACGCAAATAACAACATTTTATGGAGTTATCATAAATAACTTAATTTCTGCAATCGCTAGGAATAGACATTGTAGGTTGTGTGGTCTTATTTTTTATTTTCTCATTTTTTATTGTCTTCTCTATTTGGGGTTTATACTAAGGGATTGGTTAACTCAAAGTAGTGTGAAAAAAAATTAATATACCAAGGGATTGGATATTGATTAATTTTAAGAATTTGATCATAAATCATCAAATAGAACTTAGTTAAACTAATCTTTGGAATTTGCATCAAAAGAGTTCAAGTGAAGTCTGAACCATAACACTTTGATATCATTATATTTCATCCTTTGCCTAATTGATTTATTTTACTCTTATTAATTTTGAATATTTTCTTCTTAGTTTCTTTTTATTTACATTCTTATCAACTCTTAATTTCTGATAGCTTAAATAATGTTGATTTGATGAACTTAGTAATTGATAAAGTAATCTTTGTAGGATGATACTATTACACATCATTATATTACTTTTACAATTTAGTACACTTGTCAATATCACAACAAGTTTTTGTTGTCATTGCCAGGGATTATTTGTTTGTCAATATTAAAGAGTAGTTTGAAAGACACTAATTTAGGCATTTATTTTTCTTTGTTTAATTTTATTTTTAGTTGTTTAATTTCCTTTTTAATTTGTTTCTCTTTAATTCACTCTTATTTGATTTGTTTATGCGAAGTACTGTGAATCCAGAAGCATTACTCTTTAATTTGAAAATTGAGAAAATAGAAAGGGCAAACAAAAAGTAACAAAAAAGAAAAGAAGAATTGAAGGAGAGAAAATGACATAAACAAATGAAGAAAGAAGACGCACTTTGGGAGATTATGCAACTCTTATTGCTGAAAGGGTTGCAACTAGTATATAGTGCAACCTGCCATCCAACCAATAACTTTGAAATTAAACTAGCTCTTCTACATCTAGTTTAGCAAGATCTGTTTAAGGGAAATCAGTCAAAGGATCCCAACTTGCACATTAACAATTTCTTACAACTTTGCGACACCATCAAGTTCAATGGAGCAAGTGATAATACTATATGGCTAAGGCTTTTTCTATTCTCTCTAAGGGATCAAGCTAAGAGCTAGTTACAAGTTCAACCTTAAGGAAGCATTACTACTTGGGATGATTTAGTAAGCAAGTTCCTGACTCGAAAATTTCCTCCGTCAATGTTTGTGAAAATAAGGAGTGAAATCATATGTTTCGCCCAAAATCAGGGGGGATCTCTATAAAAACCTTGGGAGAATATCAAAACTCCTGAAGAGGCTCAAGAATTATTTGAAACTATGGTTACAAATGAATATCAAATGCCTAGTAGAAGATCAATGGTTAAATAGGGAGTTATAGAGCTTGGTACCTTTGATGTTATACTTGCGCAAAATAAGACTCTTTTGTAACAAATCGCCAATCTTTCCAAGCAAATTGGAAACATGCAAGTAAGCTTAGTCAACCATCAAGCTTTAACTTGTGATTTCTATGGGGGCAATCATGTCAATGGTGAATGCGAGGCAAGCAACTCAGGTTTTATTTCTCAAGAACAAGTCAACTACATGAGCAATCTTTCAAGACCTCAAAGTAACCCATACTCAAACATGTATAATCCAGGGTAGAGGAATCATCCCAACTTTTCTTGGAATAATCAAGGGATGCAACAAGCCGCTTAACAAGAGAAGGAATACCCTCTAGAGATTACTCTTGAAAAGCTCTCTCAACAGACATCTTCCTTTGTGCAACATACTTCCAATTTTATGCAAGAAATAAGGGTCAACTTTAAAGATCAAGAGGCAACTATTCGAAGTCTGGAAACACAAATGGGGCAAATAGCAAGATAACTCGCAGAGAGACCTCCAGGTAGCTTACCTAGTGATACCATGGTTAATCCAAAGGAGCAGTGTATGACAATCTCCTTGAGGAGTGGCAGAGTTGTTAGTCCTCAACTGAAAGAAGATGATGCCAATGAAGTAGCTAATCCTCCAAGACAGGACCAAGAGAAAGTTGCACCAGAAAAAGAAGTCTTTACTAAAAACAAATGCAATGGAGGAAGGGAAATAAGAAAGATCTAGATTGGGACAAACCTCATGAGTTATCTCCATATGTTAAAATCTCATTTCCTCAGAGGTTGAAGAAGGAAAATCAAGAAAGGCAGTTCTCCCAGTTTCTAGATGTCGTCAAGAAATTACAGATAAATATTTCTTTTGCTGAAGTACTTGAACAAATGTCATCTTATGCTAAGTTCATGAAGGAGTTGTTATCTAAGAAAAGAAAGCTTAAGGAAGATGAGACAATGACATTGACAGAGAAGTGCAATGCTATAATTCAGAGGAAATTGCCACCTAAATTGATAGATCTAGGTAGTTTCACCATTCCTTGCACTATTGGGAAACTATTTATTGGGAAGACTTTATATGATCTTGGGCCAAGTATAAATCTCATGCCAATATCTATGATGCATAAATTGGGAATTGAAAAGGTAAAGTCAACAATGATCTCCTTTCAACTAGCAGATCGATCCAGTAAACACTTATATGGTGTAATTGAAGATGTGTTAGTGAAGGTGGATAAATTTATTTTCCCAGTTGATTTTGTGGTTCTGGATATGGAAGAAGGCGTTGACATCCCTCTTATTCTTATAAGACCATTTTTGGCAACTTCACGAGTAGTAATTGATGCATCTAGGGGTGAACTCATCTTGAGAGTTGGTGGAGACTATGTGACAATCAATGTCTTCGGGGATGCTAAATCTTCCCCAATGTTAAATCTCTATGCCCTTGTCAATATCATTCTAGCTAAGAAGCATAAAGCTTTGACTATCAAGTACCCCCCACCATCATACAATGTTGATGTTGACCCTCCTAAAACACAAGTTATTGAAAAAGAGAAAGGCCCTCTCAAAGAGCATAGTCCACAAGCTACACTTGAAGCACAACATGGTCCTAAAGGCACATCGAAGGGCATTTTCCATGATATGGCTCCACACTTTGACAAAGAAAATGAGCTATCATTTTCCCTTCAATTAAAACCACCAAGGTCTAATGGAATCTTTCATGCCAAGGCTCATTTAGGATAACCAACACCAATTGGAGTTCAAAATGCCTTTGAAGGAATTTCTAATGTCATTGACCAAATATTGAAGTATCACTTTGAAAAAGGGAAGGAGTTATCTTATTTCTCTTACTTTCAGCCACCTTAATCATACCACTAGCAATGTCAAGCTAATGACGATAAACAAGCGCTTTTTGGGAGGCAACCCAAGTTTCTTTTCCTTTTTTGTTTTACATTACTGCATTGCTTTTGACTTATGCTAGTTAGTTGTTTTGGTTATTTGATTTGTCTTTTTTATTAGTGTTTGTGAAGTTTTTCCCTTCAAATTTGAATTGATTGTTTTAGCTAGTTATTTAGCAAAAAAATGTTGTTAACAATAGAGTTAAGGGTTTCTCAAATTTTTCCCTAAAACTAAGTATTTAATTGTTAGATATAAGGAAAAAAAGTGTTGAGTTCCTGTCAAGCACCCAAAAACTGAGCGCTCAAGTGCTCAGTACCTTTGCTTTCTATCACTGACTGATTAGGCACTCAAAAATTAAGTGCTTAAGCACTCAAGACCCTTGCTCTCAGCCAGCCATCACTTAAGTGGTGAAAAACCCACTGCTTAAGTGTGCAAACTAGATGCGCAGTTTTAAGAGAGTTTTCTATAATTTTTTCCAAAATTCCTCTTTCAAAAACCTAATTATGTCTCCCACCTTCAACTTAAATCCATCTTAATCACCCTCAATCCTTCCAAACACCAACCCAACCCATTCCTACACCAAAAACGCACCTAATCTCCATCCTCAACCCCTGTTTGTCTAAGGTTATGATTTCACATTAGAGTTGTTAAATACATATGTGAAGATTTTGAGAATTTTGGGAAATATGTAGGGTTTTTTTTAATTTTGGTGGGTTTTTGATGGTTTGGTAACAAGTGTATTGAAGAAAAACTTGGATAAATTCTCATTTTGAGTTGATAGATTATTATGATAGCAATTTTTGGTGCTTAATTTGTTAAATTTATTGGCAACTTTGAAATGCTCACCATGCCCACCATATGTTTGATCAAATTCTCACTATGGAATACTTGCTTTGAATTGTTGATGGGTTGATTCTGTTGATGATTAGACCTTAATAGATTAATTTTGATGGATTGATTTCGATGAGTGATTATGAAAATGTCTAATGGGTTGAGTTAATTTTGGTGCCTTTTATGCTCAAATTCCTACTCATGATTTGGTATTTTGGATATGATAAATTGAGCAAAGATTCACTAGTTGAATTTTTCTTTTGTGTGAACATAACTCTATCTAATGGCTCCAAACAAAAAGAGAAAAGAGATGGCAGGATCCAGTTCTAGAAGTGTTGCTTTCGATGACCACCATTTTTGCTCTCCTCAACATGAAGAGGGGTACATGAAAGTAGTAGGAAAAAAAGGAACAATTAGAGAAAGAGGAATTAAACTGTCGAGAAGTATCGCCTCATTCTCATTGAAATTAGGCAGAGAAACTGGGAACGATTTTGTGTGCCACCCCAACCAAGTCGGCCAATGTTGGTTAAGGAATTCTACACCAATAACCTTAATGAGAAGAAGAAAAAAGGACTTCCCTTAACATATGTTGAAAGATTCAAGACCTATGTGAGAGGTCATGAGTTTTAGTTTAGTAAGGATAATTTGAATGAGTTGCTTGGTAGAGGAGTCAATTTTCAAAGAGTTGGGTATTGTGGATACGCTAGATTAGCCAACCAAGAGTTGGACCAAGAGGGAGTTCATCAAGAACATTGCAAGGAAGGTACTGCTTGGGAATGCGATGTCAATGATTTACCAAAGCATCTTAAAAAGAGTGATTTGAAGCCTATTCCTAAGGCCTGGTGCACTTTTGTACAAACCACTCTGCTTCCCTGCTCCCACACCCATGAAGTAACTATAAACAAGGCTTTACTTATCTACACCATTGTGACTGGTTTATTAATGAATGTGGGATAAATGATTGCTTCCCATATTAATGAATTTGCTCACAATGACGTGGCTAAGTTGATGTACCCCTCTATCATCACCAAACACTGCTTAAAGGAAGGCATCCCACTAGAAAATGATGTGGAAGAAAGATCAACTCTATCAGTGGACTCTGCCATGCTGGAAGCCTACTTCAGCGAAGACGGTGCACCAATCCAACATCTTGCCCCACCAGTTCTTGTCAGATAGAGGAGGTAGTGACAACCAGTCAAAGAAAGGCTAACCAGGGTTAAGCAAGAAGTGCGAGACTGTAGAGGGATGTTAACCCACCTTACCCATTAAATGACTAGAATGGAAGGAATGATCTGCAACCTAACTTCTCAGTTGAACTTGGATCCAAATGAGGTTGGAGGCCTTCCCCTCTACGTCCCATAAGAGGAACAAGAGGAGGAGGAGGAGCATGATAAGGATAAAGAGCAGGAGTGCTCAACCGCCAAATAATGAACTTTTCTTTGCCCTTCACTTTTATTTTATTGTTTTTACTTTTTCTTTGTTACTTGCTTTTATTTTGTTTGCACAATGAGGGCACTATTTATCTTAAGTTTAGGGCAGTAGCTTTTCTATTTTTGTTTTTAGTTTTCTTATTTTCTGTTGTTGGTTAGTATTTTGTTTTGAGTCACATGGTTGAAACTGAGCATAATGGTGTGTTAAATTGAATATCCAATAATTTCGTGAACTGTTGACTGATCTCTTTTCTTGAGAAATCACATGAGAATTCAGGAGTTGTGTTTATCTCTATTGCTACAATTATGTATGAATGCATCTCTCATCTTTATGTTTGGTAGACCTTGAAATATGAATGCATGTTAAGCTTAGAAAAAGTTTACGAAAATGCATGTGTGTGGATTACTTGCATCTGGAAGTTGTTTAGATTTTCTCCTGAGGTAAAATCCTTGACAATGCATGATCAAGGAAATGATAAGGGCATTATTTGGACCGTTTGAGCCTTTCAAGCCAACCTTTGAATAATATTATATCCCTAGGTCCCCTTTTGTAGCCTTGTTTATGTTTGACCTTTATTTTTTTTTCTTTACCAACATTTTCCTTTCCTTTACCTTAAAAAAAATATGTTCCTTCTCACACACCCTTTATTGAGTGCATATATTGTATTATTTTATTATTCAAGCCATCTAATTAGTATTTTTATATTAAAGGAGCTTAAAAAAATAATGATAAAGAATGAAAGGAAATGAAATGAAAAGTATTTTATGAATATATATATATATATATAAAGTGATTGATTCTTATGCTCCGTTTTGCACTTGTTCAATATTTTATGGCTTGAATTTTGAAATTTGCATGATTTTGTATCTCAACTTTTGAGTTCTTTATCCTACCCCTTCTTTCTCAACCCCTACCCTTAGCCTTACATTATAAGCTTAAAAAGACCATTTTGATTCTTGGTTATTTTTTGTTTACATTAGTGGAGAGAGATGAAAAACAACCCTATGGATGCAGGTTTGATGTGCATTTATAATTTTATAAACCTATTCGGGCTTGTACTTCATGAATAGGAATTGGCCTTCATTCATGTTTATAGGAAGTCATTTATGCATGAAAGTTTCATGTGACAGTTGATGTAACAATTGGATTGTACATGCGTGATGCCTTAAAATGAGGTTGTGAAGTAGTTTCTGAGGATATGAATGATTTTTAATAACCAGTATTGCCATGTTGAGTCTGCATGTTTTGAGTTTTGAGTTGTTTAATCTTTTTGTCTTGTTTTGCTTGAGGACAAGCAAAATCTTAAGTTTGGAGGAGTGATGAAACTGTAAAAACTCATGTTCTTCCATTTCAAAATCTTGGTTTTCATCATCTTCTAATCCCTTTTGATTGAGCTTTGTTTTCAAATTTTGTCATGTTTTTATTATTTTAAACTTTATTCTCATTACGTGTTTTTTTTTGTTTTTGTTAGACGTTTACACATGGAAGAAGACTGGATGCTTGAACAAAGAGCAAAAAAGACATAAATGAAGTTTATGGTGTTGGGCACTTAAGCGCCTAACATTCCACTACTTTAGTGCCCAAGCACAGAGAAGGAAGTGTTACATGCTTAAGTGCTCAATCGGTGGAACACAAAATACATCATGTTGCGCGACTAAGTGCCCAAAAATTGAGCACTTAAGAGTTCAGTGCGTTTAATGACGTGTCTTTATGCTTATAAATATGAAAAGTGATGTCTTTGGGTAGAGGATTCAGAGAGAAAAGCAAAGACACAAACCCTAATTTGATGGGAGAGCATCCAAGCTTGAAGATTATGAATTTTCTTCAACCTTTTCACCTATCTTCGATGGGGTTTGTTAGAATTTCTTCTTTGTTTTCTTTTTCTCTATGTGTAGCTAAACTTCTCTAGTTGGAGTGATGATGAATCTTGTTCTTGGATGATGTAAATTCGTTTTTGTGTTTAATCTATGTTTCTATTTCATGATTTACGTGTTTATCTCTTAATGTTTTTTTTTATTTGGCCAATCTTGGAATGAGTTTAGGGTTTATGATTGTTTTTAAAAATTGTGCACAAACTTAGAACTTGTGATAAACACCTCAATTTCTGCAATCGCTAGGAATAGACGTTGTAGGTTGTGTGGTCTTGTTTTTTATTCCTTAATTTTTTATAACTCTATTTGGGGTTATACTAAGGGTTTGGTTAACTTAAAGTAGTATGAAGAGGATTATTATACCAAGGGATTGGATATTGACTAATTTTAGGAATATGATCATGAATCATAGAATAGAACTTAGTTAAATTAATCTTTGAATTTGCATCAAAAGAGTTCAAGTGAAGTATGAACCCTAACATTTTAATATCATTATCTTTCATCCTTTGCCTAATTAATTTATTTTACTCTTATTAATTTTGAATATTTTCTTGTTATTTTCTTTTTATTTACATTCTTATCAACTCTCAACTTTTGATAGCTTAAATAGTGTTGATTTAACGAACTTAGTAATTGATAAAGTAATCTCTGTGGGACAATACTCTTACTCATTATTTTATTACTTTTGGGATTTGGTACATTTGTCAATATCACAACATTGAGCTTTGCCCATTTACCTTCACCACCACCATGCACACCCATATCTCAAATTCCTCATAATGCCCCTAATATTTATCCTACTACTCTCCAAAACTAGTTAGACAAATGCAAGAAAACACAGGTTTTTAGTGCCCCAACAATGATAGTGGTCTTGAGATTGCTATCTCAACTCCCTAAGAATCTAAGGATGTGTCGCTCATAGTTTCACTAGCCTTTTTCTCTCCATGTAAGTTCAACACAATACAATTATCATTACTGCCACCATTCTTTTTGCAAATTACACTGCTTTCAGTCTCCACTTGTCTCCCCTGCTCCTCCACCATGGATTTTAACTCCGTTAGAAAAGTTAATTCATCATAACATGCAAATTTCTTGGCCTGAAGCTCATTGCTCTTCTTCTTCCTATTGTCATATCTCCCTCCCTACTTTTCCTTCTTACAATCATAAGAGGTGAAACCGTCTTCACTACTCGAGCTTTCTATCATATCATCCACTTGCAAATCTCCATCACCAGACATGATTTTCACTATTAGTGAAAACAAAAAATAATCATCAGAGTCAATTTTGGAATTGCTTTTAGCCACTCATGTTATTCCACACACTGATCTTTATCCAAATTGATTATAATAGGGTTTTAAGGTCCACAATCACAATCGAGAAATCAATACCGATGAATCATCGACGAATTCTAAATATCAATAATTTTTAATTAAATATCTGGCACTGTTGTTGAAGGGTCTACAAACGGACATACCCTCACTAAAATGTTGGCAACATCTGTCATCGATAATAAAAAATAATTCAGTCAACAAATTGTCAATGCAAGTCTTATTTTTTTCTCCCCCAAACGTCATTTGCCAATGAAATTGTTTACACTACTGGCAGATTGATATGTCAATAATTCATCGACAAACTAATTAATTTGCTTGGAAAGTTTACTAACACACTTATCGCCCATAGATTTTGTTGTTATTCTGTTAGTAATTTAAAAGATGATGGTTTTTTATTATTTACTTACGGTATTTTTTGGCAATAATACGTGAATTTCTAGTTGCTTACCTTATCTAGTAAGTTTCTTATTTTGTTAATATTACATTCCTATCAATATTATTATTATTATTATTATTATTATTATTATTATTTCCAGTGAGTTAGTTTGACTAGTAAGGATTGAAGAACTTCACTTGAAAGGTTTAGATTTGATTCCCACTGCCAACAATGTTCTTTGATAGGTAATTTGTAAATATTATTGTAAGCTCTCATTAAAGCTTGAGGCATGGCCTAACCTTAGCATGTGATAACCTCCCTTTTTACTAAACTTTTATTATATAAAGAAAAAAAAACAATATCTATTGTTACCTTGATTTCAAAAATAATTAAAATTATTAAACATCAAGCATCCAAATTAAATAAAACTATTCATGTGTGCAATATTTTCACAACCCATTCTTTATAGATAGTTATTTATAAATCCTCAAAAGGATGCAAGCTTCACATAATTAGTTCAACTATTCCAAAGTGTGTCACGCTATTGTTCCACCATATGCTAGACCTACAATAATTTGAGATTCTTTTTTTGGGTTAAGATAACTAAAACAGGTATAGTCACACTTAAGTGACTTAACACAAACAAAATAGTTGTAATTACTAAAATGAATAGTTGTAGAAAAGTGAAGACTACCATTTATTATAAGATTACCCATTACCGTTTGTGGTATTATTGACATACCTACGATCTGACAAGAACAAATAGAGGTCTACTTATAAGATTACTTTATTCTATGGTTGAAAAATTTGAATTGGACCAGACCGAGTGATTCAACCAGAAAATCAGTAAACTGATATGTGGGTAAAAAACGTACATCTTATACTTGGTTTGATATGAATCTACATGTATTTTAAGGGGGTATATGCATCTAATGATTAGATTATCCTTGGTAATTTGAGTTTGTCCTTTCTCTATGTTTTTAGGATAAAAAAGGATGCCTTGGGTTAATTTTATGAATATTATGTTGAGTTTATTCTAAAGAAGTTGAGCTCATAATCAAGATCACCAAAATTCACAGATTTCTTGACCTTTATGCGATAAACAAATGTAACTTGAGCTACGGAGGTCGAAACCAGGTGATTTTGGTGGTGTTGGAAAGCTAAAAAAAAGAGATACAACTTTAGTAAAGATTTGAAGCCTAGTTCTTGTGTTTAGAGGGTGTAAAGTTGTGTGCAATTCAGGAAATGAGATTTTTGGTAGCAACCAGGGCGCCACATCACCTAAATACTAGTGCCCCAACATTCTGCGTTGGCCTTTGAAACTTGTTGGCCAAGTAACAGGAATTTAGGGACCAATTAATCAAGTTTCCTAAATTTATTCAACAACTTTTCATTACGTGAAAATTGATAACTCCATAATGTGTAGTTATTTGTGCCCAATATCTGTGTTTCATTGATTGCTTAAGTCCTTGTTGTTATGCATATTTGGAAGGTTTTATGCTTATATTTACTATATTCAATTCTGATACCTTCGTATATGATTCTGAGCAAATTGTGCATATTATTTGAATGATTAAGTGGATTTGCAATTGTTCTTGACTTGGTGATTTCTCTATCGTAGGAAGGGCTCCAAACAAGCTGATATATGGAACAATTGAGCTGAAACTAGAAGAGAAAGCTAAGTGTGCAACTCAACACTCAACACCACGACGTGGCATATCAATGCCGCGGCGTCGTGCATCCCCTGCATCAAAGTCAGAGAGCTCAAAGATTTGCATGCCGCGACGTGAAGACTGAATGCCGCGACGTGGTGACCTAAATTGAACCACGCCGCGGCGTGCCAAGTTGAAAGCCGCGGTGTGAAGCAGAGTTCTGAGCCTATAAATAGAATTTTAACAGATTTTATAAAGGAGCTCCGCCTTAGTTTTAAGGTTTTAGAGAGGCTGCGGCCTGTTCTTCATTTCTGGGCTGATTGAAGGCTTAGGGAGGCTGGGTTGGAGGTCATCTTCTTCATGGAAGGAGATTCAAGCTTCAAGGATGAGATCTATGGATTCCTTCCTCTTCTCCTTTTGCTTTTCTTCTCTTCTCTACCTTTTGAACACTATTTTTGATGTGTAATTTCGTGTTCATGGATTAGCCAAGCTGTATTTAGGAATTACTTTGGATCTTTATATGGATATTGATGTTTATGTTATCTTTTGAGTTTATATTCATGTTTGGTTTTGTTCTACCATCCCTATGCTTAATGCTTGCTTCTGATTGGCTATAAATTACATGATCTTAGTTGATGCTAATGAACTAGACATAGGGATTTGTGGATATAGATATTGTATGGTAGATGCATGTTCGACGAGTTCAATGAGCTTGGATGAATTGATCCGCTAATTAGATAGAAATATACCTTTTAGCCATATATTAGCGGGTGTTTGAGAATATATCATTCATAAGTGAAATTTACACTAGTTCTCATGGAAACATAGTGGATTAGGTAAATGACACTAGGGTTGATTGACCTAGACATAGGGTTTTAACCAAATCAGATTCTCAAGCTAACTTAATAATTCATTGATGCTGCTTGAAAGGATTGCATATCATTAGTATGAAGTAGAAGGTGAAGAAGGATTTCCTAGATCTCTAAACCACTATCTTTATTGCTTTGGTAGTTTAGATTTACTTTATTTGTACTTTCTTCTATTTTATATGTTCTTAAATAGAATTTAGCTAAGTTATTGGTTGTTATTTAGTAATGGAAGCCATTTATCCTCGAGGGAACGATCTCTACTCTTTAACTGTATTACTTGTATGACCTGTGCACTTACGGCCTAATAAAGGGACAAACAAGTTTTTAGCACCGTTGCCAAGGATAATGGTGTATTTCCTTATGGTTTAGCCTTATTCCTTGGCAATTGCCAGGGATAACGGTTTAATTCCATGTTGATAATATCAACAATGAGTTTAGCTAGTCCTAATTCAAGCTGTATAGTTCTTTTCTCATTTAAATTTCCATTCTTTGTAGTTTGGGTACAATAAATAGAGGATGAGCTTCATCAGTCGAGGCCTTTGTGGGAGCTTAAGACACCGCAATGGAAAACCTCAAGCAGGCGAAGGAAGGCATACCATCCAATTCATCACTTTTGTGCTCAAACTGACAATCAATGTGGCAGTTTGCCTTGACAAAGTCCTGTCGGGACTATAACTCAAGCCCTTCTTGGGAAGGAACACAGGTTTTTTTAGTTTTTAAGTTTTTAGTAAGTTTTAAGTCATAAATATGCTAGTATGCTAGTTTTTGTAGTTTTAATTAGTTTTTAGGCTTTTCTTGTATTTTAAGTTATAAATATGTTAGTATCTTTAATTTCTGTAGTTAAGTAGTTAGTATGTTTGATTTTAGTAGCTTTAGTTGGTCTTAAATCTTATATATGTTAGTACTTTGGTTTTTAATGTTTTAGTTAGTTTTGAGTTTATGTTTAGTTTTAAGTTATATAGGTTAGTTTGTGAGATTTTGTGTTTTTATATATTTTAGTTGTCCATTTTGTGTTTTAGCCTTTTGGACAAGTTTGAGAGTTGTTGAGGACCTCTTTGGGCAAAATCCTGCAGCAAAACTGAGTTTGTTGCAGAATTTTACAGGCTGGCTCATCACACCGCGGCGTGAGTCTGTTGTATGCCGCGACATGACAATTATGTATGCGCATTTGAGTCAAATTCCAAAGAGTTCAGCGCCGCGGCGTGGTAAATTCAACACCATGACGCTCACCTATAGAACTTGTTAAAAAAAAAAAAGAGATACTTGTTTTGGGTGCTACTGAAGGCACCCATTCTGATCAAATACCGTGGCATGGATGTTATGTGCTGCGATATGCATATATATTTTACATTGTTAGTTTAGTTTAAGTGTTTTTAAATATTTGTAGTATACTCAACTCTTACATTTTAGATATTGATAGGCTCAGGTTCCCTAGACGCCATAGAAAGTGAGGACATTGTTTCACTTAAGTTTAGGGGAGTATCATTACATGTTTTGTTATTAAAATGTTGAGTTTGTATAACATGTTTTAATATTTTGAATATGCAGTAATGAGAGTCAGTATGTTATCATGATCATAAGTTGAGTTTGACTATTATTGTTGGGATTCTGAGGCAAAAAATTTTCAATTTTGATTGAATGATTGAATGATTGAATTGATGCTAGTGTTGATTTGGTTGTTCAATGACATAAATGATTGCAGTTTGATTACTTTCAGTGAAACCATATGTGATTAGAAGCATGTGAAATACTTTTGTCACTTTTTATGTATGATTTATATCTCACTTAGATGCATGTGTAACTTTGAAAATGATAAGAGTGCAGGTTTAGAGAAAGGTTATGGATGTACATGTAGAGTTTCGATTATCCTAGAAGTTGTTTCTAAACTCTATTGAGGCGAAATCCTAGATTGTGCATGACTGAGGAAATTATTAGGGTATTGTTTGGACCGATTGAGGTTTTCAAGCCTACCCTGATATGACGATATCTCTAGGTCCCATTTTGAAGCTTGATAATTGTTTGGCCTTATATGTTTTTCATTAACCCATGTATTCCTTACCCTGTTAACCATTCTAATGCATGTGAAAGCATTGCATTTTCTTCCTAACTTCATAGTTTGTTGAGTGTATACGATATGATTTCTTGAAGCGAGTCAAGTAATGAGGGGTATTGTGTAAGTCAAATTCCAAAATTGAGCTTGTAAGAAACATCTGCAGTTAGAAAAGCCTTGCTGTATAAAAGTAAAAGAAATAAAAAATTGAAAAGAGACAAGCAAAGCAAAAGAATATAAAAAGAAAAAAAATGAAGCATTGAATGGTTCTGATGAGTTCTGATCTTTCAAAGTCTTTTTGGAATACCCTGAGAATCTCACTTGGGCTCAAGTCTTGAAATCATATGTGTATGTGTGTCAATGTTTATATGTATCATTTCCCTTTTTTTCTTACGCCCATTACTATTGGCCTGACATTACTTGTTGTAAAGACCCTTTTGATCCTCTGTTCTGTGTGGTTTACATTAGTGGAGAGAGAGTTTAGACTCAATTTTGCGGATTTTATGATTCATATAGATGTATGCTTATAAACTTATCCGGATATGTATGACTTGAATAGGAGAAGTTTATCTTGCATGTTCGTGGAAAATGTGATTTGCATGAAAGCATGATGAATTGTTGCATGTTTAGGATTATGTATATGTGGAGTTGATTGTGAGATTTTTGTATTCATTGAGGACCGATGCAATCATTCTACACTAGTAAATATTTAAGTGAAAATTGAAATTAAAAGTTACTGAATGCTTGTTGAGTATAAATTGTTAAAGTAACTTTACTTAGTTATACTTTGTTTTACTCGAGGACAAGCAAAAGGTTAAGTTTGGGGTTGTGATAACTCCATAATGTATAGTTATTTGTACCTCATATATGTGTTTCATTGATTGCTTAAGTCCTTGTTGTTATGCATATTTAGAAGGTTTTATGCTTATATTTGCTATATACAATTCTGATACCTTCCTATATGATTCTGAGCAAACTGTGCGTATTATTTGAATGATTAAGTGGATTTGCAACTGTTATTGACTTGGTGATTTCTTTATCGTAGGAAGGGCTCCAAACAAGCTGATATATGGAGCAATTGAGCTGAAACTAGAAGAGAAAGCTAAGTGTGCAACTCAACACTCAACGCTGCAACGTGGCATATCAATGTCGCGGCGTGGTGCATCCCCTGCACCAAAGTTAGAGAGCTCGAAGATTTGCACGTCGCGACGTGAAGACTGAATGCCGCGGCGTGGTGACCTAAATTGAAGCACGCCATAGCGTGACAAGTTGAATGTCGCGGTGTGAAGCAGAGTTTTGAGCCTATAAATAGAATTTTAACAGATTTTACAAAGGAGCACCACCTTAGTTTTTAGGTTTTAGAGAGGCTGCGACATGTTCTTCATTTTTGGGCTGATTGGAGGCCTAGGGAGGCTAGGTTGGAGGCTATCTTCTTCATGGAAGGAGATTCAAGCTTCAAGGATGATATCTATGGATTCCTTCCTCTTCTCCCTTTGTTTATCTTCTCTTCTCTATCTTCTGAACACTATTTTTGATGTGTAATTTCGTGTTCATGGATTAGCCTAGTTGTATTTATGAATTACTTTGGATCTTTATATGGATATTGATGTTTATGTTATCTTTTGAGTTTATATTGATGTTTGGTTTTGTTCTACCTTGCCTATGCTTAATGCTTGCATCTGATTGGCCATAAATTGCATGATCTTAGTTGATGCAAATGAACTAGACATAGGATTTGTGGATATGGATATGGTATGGAAGATGCATGATTGACGAGTTCAATTGGCTTGGATGAGTTGATTCGCTAACTGGATAGAGATATACCTTTTAGCCATGTATTAGCAGGTGTTTGAGAATAGATCATTCATTAGTGGAGTTTACACTAGTTCTCATCGAAACATAGTGGATTAGGTAAATGACACCAGGGTTGATTGACCTAGACACATGCTTTTAACTAAATCAGATTCTCAAGCTAACTTAATAATTCATTGATGTTGCTTGGAAGGATTGCATATCATTAGCATGAAGTAGAAGGTGAAGAAGGATTTCCTAGATCTCTAAACCACTACCTTTACTGCTTTGGTAGTTCAGATTTAGTTTATTTGTATTTTCTTCTATTTTATATGTTCTTGAATAGAATTTAGCTAAGCTATTGGTTGTTATTTAGTAATGGAAGTCATTTATCCTCGAGGGAACGATCTCTGCTCTTTAACTGTATTACTTGTATGACCCGTGCACTTGCGGCTTAATAAAGGGAAAAACAAGTTTTTGGCGCCATTGCCAGGGATAATGGTGTATTTCCTTATGGTTTAGCCTTATTCCTTGGCAATTGCCGGGGATAATGGTTTAATTCCATGTTGTTAATATCAACAATGAGTTTAGCTAGTCCTAATTCAAGCTGTATAGTTCTTTTCTCATTTAAGTTTCCATTCTTTGTAGTTTAGGTACAATAAATAGAGGATGAGTTTTATCAGTCGAGGCCTTTGTGGGAGATCAAGATACCGCAATGGAAAACCTTAAGCAAACGAAGGAAGGCCTACCATCCAATCCATCACTTTTGTGATCAAACCAGCATTTAGTGTGGCTGTTTGCCTTGACAAAGTCCTACCGGAACTATAACTCAGGCCCTTCTTGGGAGGGAACCCAAGTTTTTATGTTGTTGTTAGTTTTTATGTTTTTAGTAAGTTTTTAGTCATAAATATGCTAATATGTTTGATTTTAGTAGCTTTAGTTAGTCTTAAACATTATATATGTTAGTACTTTAGTTTTTAATGTTTTAGTTAGTTTTGAGTTTATGTTTAGTTTTAAGTTATATAGGTTAGTATGTGAGATTTTGTGTTTTTATATATTTTTGTTGCCAATTTTGTGTTTTAGCCTTTTGGACAAGTTTGAGAGTTGTTGAGGACCTCTTTGTGCAAAATCCAGCAACAAAAGTGAGTTTGCGGTGGAATTTTACAGACTAGCTCATCACGCCTATTGCAAGTCGCGGCGTGACAGTTATTTATGCGTATTTGAGTCAAATTCCAAAGAGGTCAGCACCGTGGCATGGTAAATTCAACGTCGCGATGCTCACCTGAAGAACTTGTTAAAAAAAAAGAGATACCTGTTTTGGGTGCTACTAAAGGCTCCCATTCTAATCAAATACCGGGGCATGGATATTGTGTGCTGCAGTATGCATATATATTGTACATTGTTAGTTTAGTTTAAGTGTTTTTAAATATTTGTAGTATACTCAGCTCTTACATTTCAGATATTGATAGGCTCAGGTTCCCTAAACGCCATAGAAAGTGAGGACATTGTTTCACTTAAGTTTGGGGGAGTATCATTACATGTTTTGTTATTAAAATGTTGAGTTTGTATAACATGTTTTAATATTTTGAATATGCAGTAATGATAGTCAGTATGTTATCATGATCATATGTTGAGTTTGACTATTATTTATGGGATTCTGAGGCAAAAAATTTTCAATTTTGATTGAATGATTGAATTGATGCTAGTGTGGATTTGGTTGTTCAATGACATAAATGATTGCAGTTTGATTACTTTCAGCAAAATCATATGTGATTAGAAGCATGTGAAATAGTATAATTGCTTTTTATGTATGATTTACATCTCACTTAGATGTAAGTGTAACTTTGAAAATGATAAGAATGCAAGTTTAGAGAAAGGTTATAGATGTACATGTAGAGTTTCGATTATCCTAGAAGTTGTTTTGAAACTCTCTTGAGGCGAAATCCTAGATTGTGCATGACTGAGGAAATGATTAGGGCAGTGTTTGGACCGATTGAGCTTTTCAAGCCTACCCTGATATGATGATATTTCTAAGTCCCATTTTGAAACCTGATAATTGTTTGGCCTTATATATTTTTCATTAACCCATGTATTCCATACCCTGTTAACCATTCTAATGCATGTGAAAGCATTGCATTTTTTTCCTACCTTCATAGTTTGTTGTGTGCGTACCATATGATTTCTTGAAGCGAGTCAAGTAATGAGGGGTATTGTGTAAGTCAAATTCCAAAATTGAGCTTGTAAGAACCATTTGTAGTTAGAAAAGCCCTGCTGTGTAAAAGAAAAAGAAAGAAAAAATTGAAAAGAGACAAGCAAAGCAAAAGAAAAGAAAAAGGAAAAAATATGAAGCATTGAATGGTTCTGATGAGTTCTGATCTTTCAAAGTCTTTTTCAAATATCTTGAGAATCTCACTTGGGCTCAAGTCTTGAAATCATAGGTGTATGTGTCTCGATGTTTGTATGTATCATTTCCCTTCTTTTCTTACGCCCATTACCATTGGCCTGGCATTACATGCTGTAAAGACCCTTTTGATCTTCAGTTATGTGTGGTCTACATTAGTGGAGAGAGAGTTTAGACTCAATTTTGTGGATTTTATGATTCATATAGATGTATGCTTATAAACTTATCCAGATGTGTATGACTTGAATAAGAGATGTTTATCTTGCATGTTCGTGAAAAATGTGATTTGCATGAAAGGATGCTAAATTGTTACATGTTTAGGATTGTGCATGTGTGGAGTTGATTGTGAGATTTTTATATTCATTGAGGACCGATGCAATTATTCTACACTAGTAAATATTTAAGTGAAAATTGAAATTAAAAGTTGTTGAATGCATGTTGAGTATAAATTGTTAAAGTAACTTTACTTAGTCATACTTTGTTTTGCTTGAAGACAAGCAAAATGTTAAGTTTAGGAGTGTGATAACTCCACAATGTGTAATTATTTGTACCCCATATCTGTGTTTTATTGATTGCTTAAATCCTTGGTGTTTTGCATATTTAGAAGGTTTTATGCTTATATTTGTTATATTCAATTCTGATACCTTCCTATATGATTCTGAGCAAACTGTGCGTATTATTTGATTGATTAAGTGGATTTGTAACTGTTATTGACTTGGTGATTTCTCTATCATAGGAAGGGCTCCAAACAAGCTGATATATGGAGCAATTGAGCTGAAACTAGAAGAGAAAGCTAAGTGTGCAACTCAACACTCAACGCCGCGACGTGGCATATCAATGCCGCGGCGTGGTGCATCCCCTGCATTAGAGTCAGACAGCTCGAAGATTTGCACGCCACGACAAGAAGACTGAATGTCACGACGTGGTGACCTAAATTGAAGTGCACCGCCGCGTGACAAGTTGAATGTCGCAGCGTGAAGCAGAGTTCTGAGCCTATAAATAAAATTTTAACAAATTTTACAAAGGAGCTCTGCCTTAGTTTTTAGGTTTAGAGAGGTTGCGGCCTGTTCTTCATTTCTATGTTAGAGGCCATCTTCTTCATGGAAGGAGATTCAAGCTTCAAGGATGATATCTATGGATTCCTTCCTTTTCTCCCATTGTTTCTCTTCTCTTCTCTATCTTCTGAACACTGTTTTTGATGTGTAATTTCGTGTTCATGGATTAGCTAAGCTGTATTTCAGAATTATTTTGGATCTAAAAATGGATATTGATGTTTATGATATCTTTTGAGTTTATATTGATGTTTGGTTTTGTTCTACCATGCCTATGCTTAATGCTTGCTTCTGATTGGACATCAATTGCATGATCTTAGTTGATGCAAATGAACTAGACATAGGATTTGTAGATATGGATATGGTATGGTAGATGCATGTTCGACGAGTTTAATTGGCTTGGACGAGTTGATTCGCTAACTGGATAGAAATATATCTTTTAACCATGTATTAGTAGGTGTTTGAGAATAGATCATTCATTAGTGGAGTTTACACTAGTTCTCATGGAAACATAGTGGATTAGGTAAATGACACCAGGGTTGATTGACCTTGACATAGACTTTTAACTAAATCAGATTCTCAAGCTAACTTAATAATTCATTGATGTTGTTTGGAAGGATTGCATATCATTAGTATGAAATAGAAGGTGAAGAAAGATTTCCTAGATCTCTAAGTCATTATCTTTATTGCTTCGGTAGTTTAGATTTAGTTTATTTGTATTTTCTTCTATTTTATATGTTCTTGAATAGAATTTAGCTAAGCTATTGGTTGTTAGTTAGTAATGGAAGTCATTTACCCTCGAGGGAACGATCTCTACTCTTTAACTGTATTACTTGTATGACTCATGCACTTGCGGCCTAATAAAGGGACAAACAAGTTTTTGGTGCCATTGCCAGGGATAATGGTGTATTTCCTTATGGTTTAGCATTATTCCTTGGTAATTGCTGGGGATAACGGTTTCATTCCATGTTGTTAATATCAACAATGAGTTTAGCTAGTCTAATTCAAGCTGTATAGTTCTTTTCTCATTTAAGTTTCCATTCTTTGTAGTTTAGGTACAATAAATGGAGGATGAGCTTCATCAGTCGAGGCCTTTGTGGGAGCTCGAGACACCATAATAGAAAACCTCAAGCATGCGAAGGAAGGCTTACTATCCAATCCATCACTTTTGTGATCAAACCGACAATCAGTGTAGCGGTTTGCCTTGATAAAGTCCTGTCGGGACTGTAACTCAGGCTCTTCTTGGGAGGGAACCCAGGTTTTTATGTTATTGTTAGTTTTTATGTTTTTATTATGCTTTAAGTCATAAATATGCTAATATGTTAGTTTTTGTAGTTTTAGTTAGTTTTTAGGCTTTTCTTGTATTTTAAGTTATAAATATGTTAGTATCTCTAATTTCTGTAGTTAAGTAGTTAGTATATATGATTTTAGTAGCTTTAGTTAGTCTTAAATCTTATATATGTTAGTACTTTGGTTTTTAATGTTTTAGTTAGTTTTGAGTTTATGTTTAGTTTTAAGTTATATAGGTTAGTATGTGAGATTTTGTGTTTTTATATATTTTAGTTGTCCATTTTGTGTTTTAGCCTTTTGGACAAGTTTGAGAGTTATTGAGGTTCTCTTTGGGCAAAATCCTACAACAAAACTGAGATTGCTGCAGAATTTTGCAGGCTAGCTCATCACGCCGTGGCATGAGTTTGTTGCACGCCGTGGCGTGACAGTTATTTATGCGCATTTGAGTCAAATTCCAGAAAGCTCAGCGTCGCGGCGTGGTCAATTCAACGCCGCAGCGTTCACCTGTAAAACTTGTTAAAAAAAAAAGAGATACTTGTTTTGGGTGCTACTGAAGGCACCCATTATGATTAAATACCGTGGCATGGATGTTGTGTGCTGCGGTATGCGTATATATTGTACATTATTAGTTTAGTTTAAGTGTTTTTAAATATTTGTAGTATATTCAGCTGTCACATTTCAGATATCGATAGGCTCAGGTTTCCTAGACGCTATGGAAAGTGAGGACATTGTTTCACTTAAGTTTGGGAGAGTATCATTACATGTTTTGTTATTAAAATGTTGAATTTGTATAACATGTTTTGATATTTTGAGTATGTAGTAATGATAGTCAGTATGTTATCATGATCATATGCTGAGTTTGACTATTATTGATGGGATTCTGAGGCAAAAATTTTTCAATTTGGATTGAATGATTGAATTAATGCAAGTGTGGATTTGGCTGTTCAATGACATAAATGAGTGAAATTTGATTACTTTCAGTGAAACCATATGTGATCAAAAGCATGTGAAATAGTTTAGTTGCTTTTTATGTATGATTTATGTCTCACTTAGATACATGTGTAACTTTGAAAATGATAAGAGTGCATGTTTAGAGAAAGGTTATGGATGTACTTGTAGTGTTTCGATTATCCTAGAAGTTGTTTATAAACTCTCTTGAGGCGAAATCCTAGACTGTGCATGACAGAGGAAATGATTAGGGCATTGTTTAGACTAATTGAGTTTTTCAAGCTTACCCTGATATGATGATATCTCTAAGTCCCATTTTGAAGCCTGATAATTGTTTGGCCTTATATGTTTTTCATTCACCCATGTATTCCTTACCCTATTAACCATTCTAATGCATGTGAAAGCATTGCATTTCCTTCCTATCTTCATAGTTTGTTGAGTGCATACCATATGATTTCTTGAAGTGAGTCAAGTAATGAGGGGTATTGTGTAAGTCAAATTCCAAAATTGAGCTTGTAAGAACCATCTACAGTTAGAAAATCCTTGCTGTGTAAAAGTAAAAGAAAGAAAAAATTGAAAAGAGATAAGCAAAGCAAAAGAAAAGAAAAAGAAAAAAAATGAAGCATTGAATGGTTCTAATGAGTTCTGATCTTTCAAAGTCTTTTTGGAATACCATGAGAATCTCACTTAGGCTCAAGTCTTGAAATCATATGTGTATGTGTGTCGATGTTTGTATGTATCCTTTCCCTTGTTTTCTTATGCTTATTACTATTAGCCTGACATTACATGCTGTAAAGACCCTCCTGATCCTCAGTTGTGTGTGGTTTACATTAGTGGAGAGACAGTTTAGACTCAATTTTACGAATTTTATGATTTTCATATAGATGTATGCTTATAAACTTATCCGGATCTGTAAGACTTGAATAGGAGAAGTTTATCTTGCATGTTCGTAGAAAATGTGATTTGCATGAAAGGATGTTGAATTGTTACATGTTTAGGATTGTGTATGTGTGGAGTTGATTGTGAGATTTTTGTATTCATTGAGGACCGATGCAATCATTCTACACTAGTAAATATTTAAGTGAAAATTGAAATTAAAAGTTACTGAATGCATGTTGAGTATAAATTGTTAAAGTAACTTTACTTAATCATACTTTGTTTTGCTCGAGGACAAGTAAAAGGTTAAGTTTAGGGGTGTGATAACTCCACAATGTGTAGTTATTTGTGCCCCATATCTGTGTTTCATTGATTGCTTAAGTCCTTGTTGTTATGCATATTTGGAAGGTTTTATGCTTATATTTGATATATTCAATTCTGATACCTTCCTATATGATTCTGAGCAAACTGTGCGTATTATTTGATTGATTAAGTGGATTTGCAATTGCTATTGATTTGGTGATTTCTCTATCATAGGAAGGGCTCCAAACAAGCTGATATATGGAGCAATTGAGCTGAAACTAGAAGAGAAAGCTAAGTGTGCAACTTAACACTCAACACTGCGACGTGGCATATCAATATCGCTGCGTGGTGCATCCCCTGCATCAGAGTCAGACAACTAGAAGATTTGCACGCCATGACAAGAAGACAGAATGTCGCGGCGTGGTGACCTAAATTGAAGCGCACCGCGGCGTGACAAGTTGAATGTCGCGGCGTGAATTAGACTTATGAGCCTATAAATAGAATTTTAATAGATTTTACAAAGAAGCTCTGCCTTAGTTTTTAGGTTTTAGAGAGGCTACGGCCTGTTCTTCATTTCTTAGTTGATTGGAGGCCTAGGGAGGCTAGGTTGGAGGCCATCTTCTTCATGGAAGGAGATTCAAGCTTCAAAGATGATATTTATGGATTCCTTCCTCTTCTCCCCTTGTTTCTCTTCTCTTCTCTATCTTCTAAACACTGTTTTTGATGTGTAATTTTGTGTTCATGGATTAGCTAAGCTGTATTTTGGAATTACTTTGGATCTCTATATGGATATTGATGTTGATGTTATCTTCTGAGTTTATATTGATGTTTGGTTTTGTTCTACCTTGCCTATGCTTAATGCTTGCTTCTGATTGGCCATCAATTGCATGATCTTCGTTAATGCAAATGAACTAGACATATGGATTTGTGGATATGGATATGGTATGGTAGATGCTTGTTCGACGAGTTCAATTGGCTTGGATGAGTTGATTCGCTAACTGGATAGAAATATATCTTTTAGCCATGTATTAGCGGGTGTTTGAGAATAGATCATTCATTAATGGAGTTTACACTAGTTATCATGGAAACATAGTGGATTAGGTAAATGACGCCAAGGTTGATTGACCTTGACATAGACTTTTAACTAAATCAGATTCTCAAGCTAACTTAATAATTCATTGATGTTGCTTGGAAGGATTGCATATCATTAGTATGAAATAGAAGATGAAGATGGATTTCCTAGATCTCTAAATCATTATCTTTATTGCTTTGGTAGTTTAGATTTAGTTTATTTGTACTTTCTTCTATTTTATATGTTCTTGAATAGAATTTAGCTAAGCTATTGGTTGTTATTTAGTAATGGAAGTCATTTATCCTCGAAGGAATGATCTCTACTCTTTAACTGTATTACTTGTATGACCCGTGCACTTGCGGCCTAATAAAGGGACAAACAGGTTTTTGGCACCATTGCCAGGGATAATGGTGTATTTCCTTATGGTTTAGCCTTATTCCTTGGTAATTGTCAGGGATAATGATTTAATTCCATGTTGCTAATATCAACAATGAGTTTAGCTAGTCCTAATTCAAGCTATATAGTTCTTTTCTCATTTAAGTTTCCATTCTTTGTAGTTTAGGTACAATAAATGAAGGATGAGCTTCATCAGTCGAGGCCTTTGTGGGGACTCGAGACACCGCAATGGAAAACCTCAAGCAGGTGAAGGAAGGCCTACCATCCAATCCATCACTTTTGAGAATTTACTTGGAGACTAATTAAGGAGGTTATGTTTCCTAAATTTAGTTTTCTAAATTCAATCAAGATTTTTTCATTACTTGGAGACCAACTAAGGAAGTCAAGTCATTATACAACTTCTTCAGGGTTAATCCCCAATAAATAAACAAGAGATAATAGCTTTTGGGGAGCTTTTTGGAGAGATTGGTGACAAAAAGGATTGAAGAACAAAGGTTGAAAGCAAGATCAAGGGAAAATAGGCATCCATTCAAGAAATCTTTCTTTCTTTCTTATACTTCTATTGTTATTTTCTCTTTCTATAGGATTTATTCATGGTTATATCTTTATCTTTTAATCTTGTCTATACTTTAATAGTCATGTTTAGCTAAATCCCTTTTTCTTAGGGTACGTATGAAAACTTTATACTCTATAATGATGAATACTTGATTTTTTTTCCTTTATTAATCAAATAACTATTGTTTTTTATTCATTTCTAGTGTTCTTAAAGCTTGGGAAATGTTGTCGGCCATATTTGCATGATCTTAGGTATTAGGTGAAGGATTAAGAGATGAAGTCTAATGCTTGATAATCTAGGAATTGAACTTAATAATTAAGACCTAGAGATAGACTTGATCCTTTGAAGGTTAATGGGACATCAAAGAACTTAATGAGTTTTAACTAAGTTAATTTCCATGAGAATGGGGGTGATTTAGTTTTAACACGTTTTTAGTTCTAAGAGATTGATTTTAAATAATTTAGGATAGACTGCCTTTAAAAACATAGTTAATCATTAATAAATGATAATTAATATTCATCATAATGGATAACTGCAGTGGATTCATAATCCTAGGGCTTCAATACTTGGTTGGCCTCTATCTTTTTAGTTTTATTAGTTATTTCATTACTTTTTAATTTCTTTCAATTTATTTTATATTGTTATTTTCATTGCCTAAATAATTAAAATTTTCATAGTTTGGTAATCACATGATGCTCGTGGAAACGATACTCTACTAATCACTTTATTGCTTGTTAATGACCCGTGCACTTGTGAATTTCTCACAGTAAGTTTTTGACGTCGTTGCCAAGGATCAGTGCTAATATTGAATGATCAATGATTTGATTAGTTTAGGCACTTTATTTTTCTTTTAAGTTCTTTTTACTTTCTTTTGCTTTTATTTTTCTTTTTGGGTACTTTTCCATTTGTACGCAAGATGATATGTTAGATTCATTGAGCACACTTAATGATAAACTTAATACTTTCATTGAGAAGTTAGACAATTTCAAGCCTTAAATTAACTAGTATTCCAAAGCAAATAATCATTGTTGGTGGAATCACCACAATTTCCCTAGGGGAAATCAACAAATTCAAAAGCACCAACCAATTAATAAAACATCACCAAGCTTCCAACATTGGGGTGCTCATGCTCAAATGTCATATCAATATCCACCTCAAAATCAAAAGTCCAACTTGGAGCTATTGTTTAAAAATTTTATACAAGAATGAGGTGTCAATGCTCCAATGACTTACCAACAACCACCCCAAAGTGAGAAGTTGAATTTGGAGATCCTCATGGAGAACTTTATAGCCACTCAAAGTCAACAAACTCAAGCCATTCAACAACAAATTTAAGAACAAAATGAAGCTCTCCAACTAATCACATCAAGGCTTGACCAATTAGCTATACATAACACGATGCTAGAAGATCAAATTGCTCACAACCAAATGACGCTAGCATATCAAATTGGTCAACATGAGAGTTCCAAAGGTGGTGAAGATCAAGAGAATGGGGAAAAGGTTGAAGATGAGGCTGAGTTTAATTTATTCAATTCTCCTAAACGACCAACTATGGTAAATTTTTTGGAAGATGATGTCACCTATGAGGTTGATCAAGAGATATACAATGAAGAATACCTAAATGAATCTCTTGATTCATGTCTGGAGCATGGTACCATAATTGAAGAAGAGGATGAAGAAGTTGCGGCTTATAGTCAATTGCTAGAATTGAATTCGCTCTCTCTTTATTGGCAAGGAGCAAACTCTGAGGAGCTAGAGAAAGTCCAAATCACTCCACATTAACTCATTGAGATTGAAGCTCCTAAGGTAGAATTCAAACTTCTTCATCCTATGCATAGGTATGCATTACTTGGACCAAAATTTACATAACTTCCCATGTTGAGGTACATGTTTCCATGTGCTGAATATTTGATAGATCTTATCTTAGTAATGATACAAATAATTCATTATACTTTTGACTAAGATAAGAATATGATCTTTATAGGTCAAGCTAAGGACCTTAAATAGCATTTCTTGGGAGGCAACCCAAGCTTTCTTTTCATTGTTTCCTTTATTTTCTTGTGATTTATATTTTGTGAATTTTGTTGATAGTTTAATGTTTATGAGTTGGTTTAAATGCTTTCTCAAGTTCAAAGCCTTTGTAGAGGGATGTATATAGTGTTGGCAAACATAAATATTTTTTTCCTTTCTTTTAGTTTTTATTAGTTTGCAATGCATTTAGTGTAGAGCACTTCCTCTAATTCTTTTCAAATCAAGCATAATTTTTCAAAATGAGAGATAAGATTTGCTTTCAAGGATAACTTGAGATATCAAAAGAGTTTGATGCATGATAGTTTATGAGAGTCTAAGTGGAAGTAGTTCATGAATGTTATTCTTGCTTAACTTGAGACATATATGCTTTCCTAAGTATGCTACTCATAAATTAGTTGATTGAGTTTGTGAACTCTTGAAGAAGGTTTATATGTATCATGTGATTTTTGAAGTGTCTCGTCAATCCTAGAACAACTCCTAGACCTATCAAAATGAAATCCTAGTGTGTGGATTCTAAGAAAGATGATGTAGGCATTCCTTGTTAAACCCCTCAACCTTTGTACCCACCTTACCAACATGATTTGTCCTTAGTATCCCTTTGAAGCCTAAACACATTTAGCTTATTTTTCTCTCATTTAACCCAAATATTCCTGACCTTTTTAGCCTAAACACTAGACTTACTCTATGCGAGAAGGAATTTCATTGGAAAATGATAAACTAATTAGGAAAAATATACTTCAAAAAAAGGAGAAAATAATTAAAGAATTCTAGCATGAAAAATGAAGAAGTCCACCCAAGAGTACAAAATGAAATAAGTGTAGGGGTGGAAATATAAGAAAAATATTATTGAATAGTCTAGCATGGATGAGAGCTTGCAATGTGTGAGTTAGGGGCACGGTCATAAATTTGAATCTAAGCAATGTCGTTCTACTTTAAAGAAAAAAAAAAGGAAAAGACGAGGAAATATGCTAGTTTGTGCATAAGAAGAAACATCCTTTTTTTTATGTATTTTAGCCCAGGATCCAAACCCATCCCCTTGGGGGCATCCCAGCCAACGCGAGCTTCCCAGCTCCGCTTGCACCATGGAGCATGGCCTAAGTTAGCACCACATCATCTATGGCAGTTACACAATTAAGAGATAATCACTCCCAGCAAATCCCATAAAAATAGGAGTGATTATGTATCCCTTAATTAGTTATAACTACCCATTAATGATCATTCAAATTAGAATTTGCCTCTTATCCTGCTTAACCATTAAGCAACACTCCTCTATAAATACCAGGCTTTATCACTCAGGTATCTCTCTAAACCCTAATACTCTCTCCTAATGCATCACCTTTGAGCGTCGAAGTGCCTTTTATAGACACACCACCCCTATACTCCACTACTTTGGCCATCGCACTACGAAGGAAAACACCATACTCTGCTAATTAAAAAGCCTTGTAAGTAAACCTTTCTGACCCGTTTAGAACATTGGTGTCGGCTATGGGAAGAGATATACTTCAAATCCCACCACCTTAACCATGGTTACTACCAGACAGAACCGCACCTCTATCATGCAAAACCAACCAACCACCAACCACCGTTGTGGCTTGACCAGTACTCATAATCCACCCGCTAACTAATCGAAACCTAAGCGAGATGGAGAGGAGGCTTCTCACTCCACCAAGACCCTTTCTCCCACACCACAGCGCATTCTGACTATGTAGCAACTCAGATCACGTGAAGCTCTTTCAAGAGAAACCATACCCCAGGTTTCGGCTTTGCAGCGCCTAGGTGTGAGAAGAAACAATTAGGGCGATCAATCCTGGCAAGAGGAGTCAATCCCCACTAGATTGTCATGCCACGAGCTGATTTTCTAAGTCTGCCTTCAGGATGAGCATATTCATGAACTAGAGAGGTCAGTTCGTGGAGAAAGAGAAGATGAGAACTGGCCAACTCGCAGGAATCACAATGCTAGAAAAGAACCAGCACGTGACGAGGACCATAATCCAGAAAACTCTAGGATAACGAAACCCGGGCACAGACTTGGGAATCAGGAAAGGGAAGATTCCAAGGAGTCAAAGCCCGATATGAGGAAAACCATGGTTCAACAAAATCAACATTTTTCAGATGAATTGATGGCTTTCAAGATCCCCAAGTGCTTCAAATATCTAACCAACATTGAAGCCTACAGTAGGATCTCGAACCCCCAAGAGCATTTGGATGTTTATGTTTCAGCTATGTTGTTCGTAGGGGGAGATGATCCCCTCATTTGTCATGTTTTCCCCTTCTCTCTAGAGAAAGCTGCCTTACGGTGGTTCACAACCTTGACTCCGAAGTCCGTGGTCAACTGGGAAAGCTTGTCCTCGCGATTCTTACTGCAATTTACCACTAGTAAGGTGGAGTCAAAATCTATTTCATTCATTTCCCATATTCAGTAAAGAAATGAATAGTCACTCTGAGATTACCTAACTCGATTCAACAAGGAGTGTTTGAATATCTAGAATTGGAATGAGAGGTTGGCCCTCCACTATATAAGGGAAGGCCTCTGTTCTGGCCTTCTTTTTATATCCCTCATCAAGAAGGTACCCCAGACAATGGATGAATTCCGGGCAATGGTAAAAAAGTACATTAATAGAAAAGATGTCATCTACATGAGAAAGCATGTGGACAAAAACAAGGAGGCAAATCCAAAGCCGGCCCAAGCCCCCTCGCAACTACGTAACTCCAAACCACCACCGAAAGGGAGGTATCAGGATTATACCCGCCTAACATACCTCGGTCCCAAATCTATCAGTAGGTGATGAACACAAAGTTCCAAGATATACCCAAACCTTACCTACTAAGGAAGCATGCTCAGAAAGACAAGTCCAAACATTGTGTCTTTCATGAGGGATACAGGTATACAACGGAAGATTATTTCTACCTTCAAGACACAATTGAATCCTTGATCTGAGATAACTATTTGGGACGCTATGTACGTCAATCTAGGAATGAAAACTAATGGGGAAACAAAAATTATAGGAATCGAAGTTATAGTCCTCGAATAAGTCCTTCCCCATACCAGAGACAACAATCCCCATCCAAAAATGATAACCAAAGGGAAGGTACACCCTAAGGTAATACCTAAAATTAAAACATATGACAACCCTGGGATCTTCCCCTTCAGAAAGATGATCACCCCTATGTAGAAGTGACCACACTATCAACATAATAACTAGTGGCTTTGTAGGATTGTGGTGAATCTAGCAATGCAAGAAAGAAAGCTCTCTAAACCGGGGAGCGGAGTGTAGAAGGCCCCACTAATTTCCTTCTATGAAGAATATTATGGAAATATGATCCTGAATCACAATGATCCTATGGTGATATTCGAGATCATCACTAATGTTAAAGCCTGACGTATATTTATAGATCAAGAGAGTTTAGCATATACAATGTTCTTGGACTTGTTCTAGAAGTTAGGGCTCTCGATCAGAGACCTCATTCCATATACCGGCAAGCTAATTGGGTTATCAATAGATAAATCACCCTAATAAGGTATGCAGAGATATACCTGACCTTAGGCAAAGACCCCATGTTTAAAATGCTCAAGGTAAAGTTCTTTGTGGTGGAATGCCCATTCGCTTACAATGTAATCCTAGGCTGCCTTTCTTTAAATGCCTTTGGAGCTGTGATATCTAATCCGCACTTAGCTATGAAGTTCCTTGACCAGGACAACAGGATATTCACGGTCAAAGGAGATCAATCCACGTCTCAAAGATGTTATAACGAGAGCCTTAAGATAGTGAAGAGACTCAAGAAGATAAAACAATGGGGCAAATCCAATTCAATCACTACAGACTTCATCAATATCCTCTTGAATGAGTTGGACGTGCACGAAGAGATCTGAGGCACCCATCCTCAATTGGAACTTGGTGTAAAGTCGAATCAGGTCACCAAGATTAAAAAACATTTGAGTCAGGAAGAGAAGTTCCAGCTAGTCGTATTCCTTGAGAAAAATAAAGACCTTTTTGCTTGGACATCATCTGACATTTCGAAATTGGATCCTGAATTAATCTCTTACAGGCTTTCCATTAGGCCAGATGCCAAACCGGTTGCACAACGAAAGAGAAAGATCAGACAAGAGATAATGCAGAAACAAGTTAAGGAATTCTTGGTTTCCAGTTTCATAAGAGAAATCTCCTACACTACCTGGTTGTCCAACTTAGTACTAGTAAAGCAAGCTAATGGGAAGTGGCATATGTGCATTGATTACATGGATCTAAACAAGGCTTAAACTAAAGACCCTTACTCACTTCCCAATATTGATAAGCTAGTTGACAATTCATCTGGGTTCCAACTTCTATCCTTCATGGATGCTTATTTTAGATACAACCAGATCCCTATGCATCCGATTGATGAAGAAAAGACAACGTTCATAACAAATAGGGCAAGCTATTATTACCAAGCCATGCCTTTTGGCTTGAAGAACACCAGAGTAACCTACCAACAAATGATGAACAAATTAGTAGGATGCTTGAAGTCTATATTGACGACATGATCGTCAAGACCTTGAAGACTAATAACCATGTACATGACCTCAAGGAGGCGTTTGTCCAAATCCGAAAACATAATATATGATTGGACCCAAAAAAATGTTCTTTTAGGGTGCAATGTGGTAAATTCTTAGGATTTTTGTTAATGAACTATGACATTGAAGCTAACTCAGATAAGTTCCAATCGGTGCTTGACATGCCAAGCCCATAATCCGTGAAGGAAGTATAACTCACTAGACAAATAGTGGCCCTCACTCGCTTTCTGGCCAAGGCTGCTCATAAATCTCTTCCCCTATTCAAACTTCTTAAAAAGGGAAAAGATTTTGAGTAGACCCTGGAGTACAAGGTCATTTTCCTAGATTTAAAAAACACATTGGCTTCACCTCTTATCTTGACAAGACCAGAGTATGGCAAGACCCTATATGCTTCCCTCTATGTCAATGATGAGGCTATCAGCTTAGTGTTGATAATAGAAACTCCCAATGACTAAAGATTGATATATTTTGTGAGCAAAGTGTTGTAGGGTCCCAAGCTCTGGTATTAGAAAAATGAAAAATTGGCATTGGCACTCCTAACTATAGCAAGATGTCTTAGACAAAACTTTCAATGTCATCATGTCCTGGTAAGGACAGATTAGCCAATCTGGCAAGTATTACACAAGCCCGGCCTTGTTGGGAGAATGATTGCTTGGTCCGTAGAGCATTTTGAGATCAAAATAACCTACAAGCCAAGACAAGCAATAAAGGTTCAGGTTGTATCAGACTTCCTAGCAGAACTCACACAAAATACTAACTATCACAAAGGGAACTCCTGGACTATTTACGTCGATGGCTCCTTGAATCCTAAAGCGAGTGGCGCTAGGGTCATATTGAAGAATGAAACTGGACTTACACTTTAGTATTCTTTAAGGTTCGAGTTCCCCAACTCAAATAACCAGGCGGAATATGAAGCTTGCATAGCTGGTATCACTATGGCCAAAGAAATGGGAGCCTCTGGCATAACACTATGTAGCAATTCACAATTGGTGACTTCCCATATCTGAGGTGAATACCATGCCAAAGAGCCCCTCCTACAAAAATACTTGGCCAAAGTGAAGAAACTTTTGGAGAATTTTTCAAGCGCTAAGATTGAACGCATCCCCCAGAGAGCAGAACTCTCGTGTTGACATCCTTTCAAAGCTTGCCAGCATAAAGAGTCCCTTTAACAACATATCCCTGATTTAGGAAACTTTGTTGGCACTAAGCATTACAAACTTCAAAGTCCTCTTGCTTGAAGAATAAGAAACTTGGATCATTTTTATTATTGTCTACCTCTAGGATGGAACCTTTCCCGATGATCGAAAGGAGGACTAGAAGCCAGTACGAACCATTGTGTGGTATACACTTTATGACAATCAGCTATACCGTCGTGGCTTCTAATCCCCCTCCTTAAATGTCACGGACCAAAAGAAGTTGAATATGTTTCGGCTGAGATCCATGAAGGGAGTGTTGGGAATTTCAGAAAGAAAAACATAGTGGAAAAAGAATTCCCATAAAGGATCCATGCGAAAAGGAGTCATGATACATGATTTTTTTGAGTTTACCTCTTGAAGCTAGATGAAAAACAATCAATGCGAATCACCAGCACCGTAACAACGATGATGCCTCTGTGGTATCCACACAAACAAACTCACGAATGTCCAATGTCCTCAATCTTATAGTTTCACATCTCTTACACAGTGCTAGCTGCAAAGAGAAGAGAAACCTGTCACTTTCTCTCTCACTATTTCTATAAGCTGCGGTAAAGGTTCGTTGTTCCACGTCTGGTAACCCCCTTAGCGGTACTATTTATAATAATGACTATCTTATGCGAGTGAGAGTAACAGAAGGTTAGCTGTACAACCTTTGGACTCATCTATTATGAGTTTGTCCCACAATGGAATCCCAGTCCAACTTGGATTCTCATTGCTCCAATTCAGTCTGCTCTATGTGTGTGACCTTGCAGGTTCTCATGACGTTGGCAATAATATTAAACTCCTATTTTAATATTACAAGCAGTGAGCGGTATCTAGCAATACATCATTACTACTCAAGTAATGAGAATGTCGGTGATTTGACATAACCTTTCTGTGATCAATGTTTTCGTGTAGTTTAGTCCATTTGTCCAGATATCTAGATTGAACACCAGGCATGGAACATGTCACCCTTATATAGTTCAATCTTCTGTTTCCTGGTACTCGAGTAGACTTAGTAATAACAAATGAGATCAATATCTCATATTAACTCATTTGAGCATGGTCATACATTTCGTAGTCTCACTCAATCAGGCCCCCCGAAGATTTCGCTCCTGTTATGTAGGAGGGATAAATCCCATCTAAGTCACTCACATTCCTCCACATGATTCGCGGTATGTCCAATAACCAACTTTATAATCACCTTGTTACAGATGACGTTTGATAGCATTAAAATATACAACTCCTCCTGTAAGAATCATAGTGATTTCAGGTCAAAGAATCACATATATTATTATCACTATGAGAATCGCTTATGACACTCACATCACGATCCATGTAGCATTCTCATAGTGGGTCAGTCCAATACATCATTACTTTAATATATACTCATATGAAGACTCGATATCTCATATCTATGACCCGTGAGATGTGGTCATCAATATACTAGTCTCAATGCATTATTGTTATCCTGATTAAAAATAATACTTGACTAGGGACAATTAAGAATAGTGTTCTGATTCTATCTAATAGGATCTCACGATCAAGTCATCCATTTGATGTCCTATGGCATAAAACTTACTACTCTAAGGACTTTATTATGTTTATTATAAATAACACAATAAATGAAATGCCTCATATATTAAATAAATAGCATAATATAATGTAAGCTAGTATGGTTAAAATAAATTGGCCTCTAGGGCATATAAACATCACCTCAGAGGGAAAGCATTAGCTCGAAAGGCGTTACGAGCAGGATACTACTAGCCTAATGTGGAGGTCAACTCAATGGTTCATATCCAGAAATGTGACAAATGTCAGTGGTTCTTGGATGTCCACTTCACCCCTCTAGAAGAACTCTCAACGATGTCTATGCCTTGGCCTTTCTATCAATGGGGGATGGACATCTTAGGCCCATTTCCACAAGCACCGGGGCAAGTGAAGTACTTAGTGGTGGTGTACTACTTCACTAAGTGGATAAAAGCAAAGTCGTTGTCCACTATCACCTCAGCCCAGATACAAAAGTTCACCTACAGAAATATTATTAGTATATTTAGTTTACCAGAGCCCATTGTTACGGACAACGGCCCAATTCCCTGATCAAGGTTTTCAAGATTTGCTCTCTGGACTCTGCATCAAGCAACACTTCACCTCAACAGTGTAAGGCCTCTTTTTCTTAATACCGTGAAGAAGGAACGTCACACCATAATATAAAGGTAAACCAAATAAATTACGAAAAATAATAGTTACAGTGATTAATTAAGTCTCGGTTCATTATTAACACAAGATTAAATAGTTTGTATTCTTTGATAATAAAATAGTCGAGTATTGAAACTTTTGTAAGCATTATTTTTTACAGTAAATAACGAAGAAGAGATGATATAATGGTAAGGAGATAATAATAATTATCAATACAACAGAATTGAGAGAGAATTAGAAATTATACATCCACAATATATATATATATATATATATATATATATATATATATATATGCATCGGCTGTTTTAGTTACATCACAAAATATACAAAAAGTAAAGGCTTTACCCACCCAAGATAGTTACAAATTTACACCCATATTAGTAAAACGTCAAGCTTCCCCAAAAAGATAAACAGTTAGCCATCAGTAGCCACCTATAGTATTAGCCCCTAAGACTGACGAGAAGGGATCGTAGCTAGGTCCTCTTCATCTGATGAGATTGCCATCGGAGCGACCGAATTTCGAGCAGAAGCCCGAGCAATAGAGAGGAAAGAATCCTCTTGAGGGATGTAGAACATATCAGTCCACATATCCCTCACGGGTAGGTAAAATTCTAAAATAACAAAAGCAGAAAACTCAAAAACAGGAATGTCGTAGCGGCCCCAAGCTAATGACATCATCAACTCCCCATGGTACATGCATCGGTCTGTCTGCACATATAGATGCCAGTAATCGGGTCTTCCATGAAAGGTCAACTTCACGTACCCCAAAAAGTGGTGTGGGCGCGACGACATCCTCAGCAGCTTTAGTCGTAATGTGGCTAGAATCCTGGAAACTCAGGTGTTTCCTTCTCTTCCTCACGAGCGTTTTCTCATAACACAGTCCGATAAAGATACAGAAAATACAGAAAATATAGAAAATACAGAAAGAGGTGAGACACCCAGCTTTTAGTACCAAAATGGCAGTGAGAAAACAAATCGGCGCTAGATGCCCATATATAATACAGTTCATACGTCAATTATAGTAATAATTAAAATTAACAGTAAGAGCAGAACAACAATAAATAACAGTAATCATCATCCACAACAGGCAGATAACATTAACATTTCTAACATTCAACAGTCCAAACAGTCAAATAATTATTACAATAATAATAACAGATACTTTCCATAATTATAAATGCTCATGCTCAATGAATTATGAGACTGACAGTTCATAATGCAAGTGGTACTAAAATTCCTACTCCATGGAGCTAGACATAAACATTTTCGGAGTGAATGATTAATGAGTTATGTCAGTATCTCGTTAGCCTTTAAAAATAGTGTGCTCATCACATAAAAATAGTTGCGCAATATGGCTTATACATGGCATCTTAACAGTTGATCGCGATATAGGACAGCGTCTCAGTCCAGATCGTCGGTGTGTTTGCATCGGTCTATCCCACGGCCCCAGTGGAGCTACCACTGTCTATTGTGAGACACCAGCACCCTGACGCCCCCAGGGCCAACCACTATGACCCTACGCTTAGTCTATTCACACCCGTACATATGTGTTATTCAAACTCCTAGGCATAGATAGCCTTCACCACAATGTCCTACAGACAACATATATGCATGACGACACAATGTACATCATACATGTTTATCAATGATGCATTCATCATAAGCATACCACAATGGCATATATATTCATTTCTCAACCTCCATATATCATAATTTCCTTAAGTACATAGTCAACAAGTACTTAGCCCACATAGGGGTCCACAATAACATAGAATCAATTTCCCACATCAATATATTTTTAGGGTCCATCAATTATCTCAAGTCCACATTATGGATCCTCATTTTCAAAGTCTTAAGCTTTGGTTAATTATGAAAATTTTAAGGTAAATAATCCTTCAAAACCATGGCACTCTCAAGAGTCATTACTCAATTTAATTCTTCCACTTGATTATGGATTATGCAAGTCTCTATATTCTTGATCTCCAAAGATGCATCAAGGCATCATTTAAGTCCAAATTTTTCTCTAAAAATCGTGGCCGCACTAGATCATCAAGGTTCCAATTTCTTTACATTTTATGCATTAGTCTTTTGATATCTAATCACTTAAATTTTAGTGCACACCAAACTAATCCAATCCCTTAAAATTCAAGTCAAAACCGTGGCATCACATTAGGGTAGGAAACTCCAAATTTTTCATTTAATAACCTTAACATGATCAAGCATTTTCAACACATCCAATACATTCAAGATCATCAATCAAGCATAAATCCAATTTCAAGAATACATAACAAGCAAAATCACCAAAACAAAGTAAGCATACAAAGGTTCCCTCACCACTAAAAATGGTTGAAGTAAGTAATCTCCCTCTTATCTAAAGGAAGAACACAAAATGGTCTCCTTCTTGCTCCTTGAAGGTTTCAGTTTTCGGCTTCCAAAACCCTAGGAATTTCAAGACAATGAATCAACTCAAGGGTTGAAAAAGAAGAAGTTTATGGTCATCAACGAGACCATGGAACACAAAAGTGAAGAGAAAGAGGAAGAAAGATAAAAACTTTACCTTAAAGCTTGAAGCTTTGTCTTGGAAGACAATGGAGGAAAGGTTGGATTTTGAAGAAAATCTCTAAATAGAAAAGGTAGATGAGGTTGAGGTGGGTATGGAAACGGTCTTGATGAAGAGAAAAGTGAAGAAAAATGGTTGCTTAAGGGGCTGAAATTTTTGTATAGAGAAGGGAGAAGAAGAGAGAAGGAAGAGAGAAATGTAAAAGAAGAAATTAGAGAGAGAAAGTGTTGTAGGAAAATGGGTAAAATGTGATTAAGTGAATTAAGTGGGAGAGCAAAATTTTGCCCTCCTTGGGCAATGGTTGCCGCGGCAATGGAGAGAGAGAAGGGGAGGGAATGGCTTCCCTAATAAGCTAAGGGTAGTTTGGTCATTTGGTGGTCAAAGCTTCTCAAAGAAGCTTTGATTAAAATACTATAAATTTAAATTAAAGTGAGTTTGATTAGACATAAAATGGATTACATTAGGATAATATGATAGGATTTTTAATATATGTTATTATCCAATGGACAATTGTTACAGTTGACAGAAGTCAGTATTAATTATCCCGCGGATAAAATTTTACACAGCGATTTATTATTTTATCTGTTAAAATTTTTTGAAAAACGTAAAATTTCGTAAATCGTGTCCAGCCTCGGGTTTAGTAAGATCCTCCGTCGACATTTCCACAGATCAAGGTTCTCGGGAAAAATATCTCATTTTCTCAGCTCTGCTCAATTTGTACGTAAAACGAGAAATAATATTAAAATATTTCACGTTCTTAGAAAAATTCAAAAAAATTCTCAAAAATTACAAATATTAGAAATGAATATTTATTATAAAATAAATAAAATTTGTGGTGTTACAAACAGAGCATCAAAAGACGAATGGCCAAGCTGAGGCCACTAACTGGGTTATTCTTTAAGGTATCAAGAAAAGGTTGGATGAAGTGAAAGAAAAATGGGCAAAGAAATTTGATCATGTTCTCTGGGCATACCAGACCACACCATACTCGACAACCTGAGAAACTCCCTTCAAGTTACCCTATGGCTGCGAGGCAATGATTCCAGTTGAGATTAGAGAACCCAATTGGCAAAGACAACGTTTCTCTGAGGAATCTATCCCAGAACTCATCTACCAGAACCTAGATCTGTTAGAGGAACAATGCCACAATACATATATCCGCAAAGCCACCATCAAATAGAAAATGATAACCCAGTATAATGCCAAAATGATTCTACAAAAGTTTATGCCTGGCAATCTTGTCCTGTGCAGACCAGATATCAGAGGTAAAAACACTTTACCAGGAAAGTTGGCACCGAATTGGAGGGCCATGCCCAAGACAAACACTGGTGCCTATACCTTGGAAACCCTCATTGGCAAGAGCATTAAGAATTACTGGAATGCGAAGAAACTTAAGAAATATTATAGTTAGCAATTATTTCAAGTATTTCCAAGTTTTAATATTGTAATCATGTAAATGATGGATCCCAACATCAATAAAATGCTCCTAGATTATTCAGATAATTACTTGTTTCATTTACTTTTGTTTAACGCAACCAAAGGTCAAAGCAGGCATCCTACTTGATCATTATTCATGGTCTTGTAGCGAGCATACGGGTTCTCACCTATGCCCCAACGAGCCTAACCTTAACCCATAAGTTCAAAAAGGAATTTGACGAGGTTAAGCGTATCTAAGAGAAAACCGTATTTTGGCAACTACAATTGTCAGGGTCTATTACAAGGAGTACCCTTCCGAGGTCCTTCTAACATTTTTCTGCATAAAGAAAGTTCCTACAAACACTTAAGAATTCTCTAAGTATAAAAAAGATTTTACATATACAATTGCACCGCACTCAAATATCCATCCTTCGAGGTCTGAGATCATTCACCCATAATGATTCATCCTTAGGTATCTGAGATTATTCTAAAACTAAGTAAAGTGTGTAAAAATTTTCCTAAGTCCCTTTCGGGACTCACATGTAATTTTGGGCATTGAACCCAAAGTGGACGAAGGGCAAAAGAGTATAAGAGTTCCCTAAGTCCCTTTCGAGGTTTGCATACAGCTATAGTCGTTGGACCCATAACAAACAAAAGCAAAAAGAAAGCAACATTTAAACAATACAAGAATATATAAAAAAAAATTGCTAAGTTAAAGAAATCAAAAGGGTGCCTGACAACTGGGACTTTTCCATAAAAAGTGGTGTCGGGATCTCAAGGCCTTGGAATGATGTCCACAATGAATCCATCCCTGACACAACGGTGAGATCTTGCACCTTCAGTAATGAGCCCAGTAAGGTTCAAGGTTCGGAGCCGTTCCAAAGTGTTAGGAAAGGACTCATCCACAGACCTTGTCTATTTTACCTCGATTTCTTCAATCTTAGCATCCAAGGCCTTATTCATCACCTCCAACTAGCCACCTTCATCCAGAGACTAGACATAGTAGACTCAGAGTCCGTTAACTTCTTTTCCCAACCAATAATCTATTATTTTAGAGTTTGAATTTCTTCTTGGGCTGCCCCGCGCCTTTTCTGACCTCCTCTATTGGCTTACGTTGCACCCTGAGATCTTTCTCTAGGGTCACCTTCTCCCCCCTAATATCTGTCGAGACTATCAAATTATATCAATTTGTAATCCGATTCACCAAATTACTTATAATATAAGGCACAACAGGGTCAAGTCCTTGGATCACTCTAATTAAGCAATCAGATTAAGAAGTTGACAAAGGCAAAACAATTACATAATTAATTAAACAATAGCAATTAAAAACTGTAAACAGAATTAAGTAAACAACCATTCTAAGGAAATCAACTAATCTTGAATTCAATCCATCATTAATTACTAGGAATCTATTCAATTGCTAACCAGATTCTTGGTCTTAAATCACATCAAGAAGCCTTAAGATAATCCATGAATTCTCTACTATATAAGCATCCGGAATTTAATTAATCTATGTTAAATAAATTAAGCAACCATCTAATCCTAAATTAACCTAAAGCCCAGAATTCAACCAAGCTTAACAATCCAATCCATCAAACACCTTTGTTGGATTTTTTAGTCTTTGTAATCCTTATTAAACATGTGAAAATTATGCAATTATCACATTAACATCCAAATCAAATTAAGTAATTCAATCCATATTTAACAAAATCAAAAAAGGTAAAAGAGAAACTTGATTAACAGGTAAAAGAGAAACTTGATTAACAAGTAAAAGAGAAAATTAACAAGTAAAGAGAAACTTGATTAATAATTAAATATAAAATAATTAAAACAAGATCTCAGAATTAAACATCAAGATTGTTAATCCCTAGAATTAATTAAAAATGGTCTAACTCTCCTTGGATGGAAGGGAAGAAAAATAGAAAAGAAAGAAAACTAGAGAGCAGGGAGAGGAACAGAGATTAAGAGAGAAAGTGCAAGCAAGAGTGGCTAAGACAAAATTAGGGCTAAGTTCAGAGTTGTTGCTGCTTCTTAAATAACTATGTCTAAAATTAAAAATTGAAGTTTTCCCTTAGCTTAGCGTTAATCCTCTTCCTCTTAGCTTTAATTGGATACCTATATTGTATAATTTGGGCTTAAAATGAAATAGTTATGCCCAAAACATTCTTAACAACTCTCTAGACCCATCATCTAATTTCAAAGGGTGAAAACACCATCAAAATATCATGGTTTTTATAAGTGGTTTCATAATAGTTGAAGATCGGTGTTTGAGCTTTCTAATGGCACTAGTCTCAGCTCCATATGACCCCTACAACCCAAATTATGGCCCAATCTCTACACATTGTCTAGGTTCTAGTGACAACATCTCTATTCTGACTTCTAGGCCCAATCTGACCCACTAGACATATAATTCATCCTTTGAGCTCTTATCAAAATTGTAGACCTTTCTCTCAACTTTCCTACAAGGCAAATTTCATAATTTTCAGATGTCTAGAACTCAAGTTATGTCCAAAATATAAAAACAGTGTAAGGTTCCCAATAATGCTGAAAAACACAATTAAACTCAATTTGAACCCAAACTTATAGAATGTGGCCAAGATCAATTGATTAAGCACATAAGAGGTCTAAGAGAATGTTAACTAATGTATAAAAATTGTGTTTATCAAATTCCTCCATACTTAGCTTTTGTATTCCCGTGCAAAACTAGAAATTCAACACTAGGGAACAAGGAACAACAACACAAACTCAAAAGTTAAAAACTCTAAAGACTTACTTTCCAATTTTGTTCAAGAATGAAAAAGTCTATAAGTAAGAAGAGGAACCAAAGCTTCGAGGAATTAAAACATTCATGAAGTAATATTTCATTACATCTCAAATCAACAAGCAAAGTAACTTCAATTGAAAAACATAAATCAAGAATATTAGAACCTCATAAGATACACTCTCAATCCCTCATGTGTTTAGAAGGTAAGTGTTTCACTTAATTCAACCTATCAAAATCTACACAACCGTAAATTTGCTTATCTTCTACTTCTCCAATACTCATTATACATGCACATATAAATCAAGAGGACTTTATGCAAGGTTGTAATGGGGTCAAGGTAAGGGAGGTGAATAATATAGAGATGACAAGTTAAATACCAAAGAGAATAAAAGAATATTGGAGATGAGTTCAAATAACAAGCATGGAAGTTTATCCCAAGTCAATATAATGCAAATTCTTTTTACATATTCTTTTTTCCCATTTTTTCTTTCTTTTTATATTTTTCAATTTTTTTCTTTTATTATTTTTTTTCAATTGGCCACTCTTTCCTTTTTCACTAAACATTTTGCACTCTAATTAGCACACCCTCACTTATTTAAGAACTCTTCCAATGACAATGTCAATGCTCTCCTATTCCTTAAAGTTAGGTAAAAACATGGTTTTTCACTTAAGGTATATAATGAGCTAAAAACAAGGAATGGTTAAATAAGCTCAAAGGAGTTAATTAAGAGAAAATATACAAGGTTGACTATTTGGCTAAAGTAGCTAATTCAAAAAAATGCTTCAATCATGTTCATGTATGCATGTGAAAAAATAGCCTAAAAAAGAATCAAAGTATGTTCTAGAGTAACAAATTCCATGAGTGAAAAACACAAAAGAAAGAAGAGAATGACACAAATGCTCAATCCATTCATTAAAAGGCTCAAAGTCTCATAAGGTATGCTTATATGGAACTCAATCTACCAATTCAATTTTCATCACCAAACTAGTTAATCTTAAGATGAAAGACAATTTATTCACTTATGTTATAAACCTTTAACTTCAATTGATGTATGCTCACAACTTTCACAAATCTTAAAATTTCATTGGAAAGCAATTAAAAACATAACTTCTTATATATATATATTAAACAGAAACAAAAATAGAATTAAAAGACAAAACAGAAATAGTAAAATTAAAACAGAAATAGAAAACAGAATGTAAATTCCTTCCCCATACTTAAATTTGACATTGTCCTCAATGTAAAGATTATAAAACATCAAATCATCAATATCTATTAAAAATTATCGATAAATTTAAGACAAGTAAAATAAAAGAGAAAAGGAAGAAACATCATTATCAAGTGATGTACATGGCTGCAAGTAAGCGAACCTCCTCCATTGTGTCTTCTTCAGCTCCCTCATAGAATTGCTTAAGGCGATGTTCATTGACTTTGAAAACTTTGTCAGTTACCCCGCTTGTGATCTCTACTGCTCCATAAGGAAGAACTTTAGTGATTATAAAAGGACCTAGCCACCTAGAACAGACCTTATCGGGCTTGAGCTTGAGGCGAGAATTGTAAAGAAGAACTTTTTAACCAATCACAAATTCTTTTCTTGCAATCATCTTATCATGAAAGACTTTGGTCTTCTCTTTGTAGATACAGGAGTTCTCATAAACTTCCAACTGAATCTCTTTAAGTTCTTGGAGTTTGAGTTTTCTTTGGGATTCGGCTTGGTCCAAGTCAAGGTTACACTTGTTTACCACCCAATAGGCCTTGTACTCAATCTCCACCAAAAGGTGACATGCCTTGCCAAAGACTATCCTATAGGGAGACATACCTAAAGGAGTCTTGAAGGCAATCTTATACGACCACAATGCATCCTTAAGCCTCTTGCTCCAATCTTTTCTATGTGGTTGGATTATTTTTTCCAATATTTGTTTCAACTCGCTATTTAAAGGTTCAACTTGCCCATTGGTTTGTGGATGGTAGGGAGTCAAAACCTTATATACATCACAACATATTTCTTCAACAATGCCTCCATGTTTTTATTATAGAAATTGAAGTCTTGGTCACTGATTATGGCTTTCAGAACTCTAAACCTGCAGAAAATATGAGACCTAACAAATTCTAAAACAAAATGAGAATCATCAGTCCGAGTGGCCTTTGCCTCCACTCACTTAGATACATAATCAACAGCTAACAAAATGTAAACAAAACCAAAGAAATTGGTGAAAGGGCCCATGAAATCAATGTCTCACATATCAAATATCTAACAAAATAATAATGGTTGTTGAGACAACTCATTCGTATAGGAAATGTTACCGGTTTGTTGGCATTGTTCATAATTCTTACAATAACTATAAGCATCACGAAACAAGGTAAAGCAAAATAATCTAGAGTCTAAAATCTTCCTAGCGGTGCGTTGCAATCCAAAGTGACCACCACAAGTAAGGATATGACAAAATACAGAATAGACTGAAACTCATAATCAGACACACAATGCCTAATCATTGGTCACTAAATCAACATTCCATGGGTCCTTACCTCACAGCTAAAAAAATTGCTCATTTGGGAAGGTCTCTGTGATTACTATACAACAATGAAGATGTATTTTGATGATAACAAACACGAAGATAATGAGAAGACCAAGTCCAAGATCTTCAAGATTAGCTTTAAGACTTAGGATCTCTTATGTACGGAGCTGTTAGATAGATATCTCATTGGTTAAATTTTAAAAGATCTAAAAATCTGTTCCTTAAATCAAACTGAGGTTTCAAAATGGTTTTGAAAGATCAAAGGTTTTAGAGATTAGAAATGGTTTTCAAAGCAATTACAAATGGCTTTTTTAAACTATTTTTAACTAAGGTATTCAAATACACCTCCATGGTATTCGAATAACCTACATCCTTTACATACGTTTCTGTTTTCCAAAACAGAGGTATTCGAGTACCCTTCATGGCATTCGAATACAGTGCTTCTTAAAAACCTGTTTTAAGTGACAGGTATTCGAATAACCCTTATGGTATTCGAATAACCTGATTTCATAAAAATACCTTTTAAACTGAGGTATTCGAATACCCTTAACTGGTATTCGAATAACCCCCCTTTGATCTGTTTTTAAAAATACTTTTTATCAGAGGTATTCAAATAGCCCCTGATGGTATTCGAATAACCCACGAGACTTTGTTATAAAATTTGAAATTCTACGAGATTGTCTCAGCATTTATTATCAGAATAAATGCCCTCAATGACCATTTCTCATACGAGGCTCTATAAATAGAGGCCTGGGTCACCTATGATCAACCCCCAAACATTCTGATTCATCTTTGCTTGGTTGAAAACGAGTTTTATACTATTCTCTCTTTTTTTCTGTGCTCTTAATATTAAATCTTTGAAATATCCGTGAGACAGCTCCTTAGTGCTTCAATTTGTAATTATTTTCTCTTTATGAGAGTTTCCTTTCATCTACTTTCTGATTCTGTGTAACAAGGGTGAGGTATCCCTCAGGATTATATAAGGGTGAGGTATCCCTGATTGTTTGAGGCTTTAGCATAAGGGTAGAGTCTCCCTGTGTGTGAAAAGTGCTCTTAATTGTAACGGTTGCAAGCACCTATTTTAAGCTTGTCTTGAATAGTGAAAAATCTTGAATTGTGTTTGGGGGACTGGACGTAGGCCACAAGTGGTTGGTGGTCGAACCAGGATAAATATCATGCTTGCTTTTCTTTCCTTAATCTTTTATCTTTCTGCACTTTATTTATTATCTCTGGCAATTTAATTATTAGTTGTTCTTCTTATCTTCATCTTATTCACGCCTTTTATTATTTAAATTCAGCATAGTTTATTTGTTTACACTTTTTGCAAAAGTTTTTGTTACTCAATTCACCCCCCTCTTGAGTACTGGAAGCCACTTGGTAACAAGTGGTATCAAAGTTAGACTCTTGTATAAAGAGCTTAGCCGCTTCAAGAGAACATGGCTTCCTCAAATGGCTTTTCAGAGGGATCTTCCATAAACCGACCACCCTTTTTCAATGGGGATGGTTACACATATTAGAAGGAAAGAATGAAAATCTTCATCGAAGCTATTGATCTAGATGTGTGGGATGCTGTCGAAAACGGCGCATTTATTCCTACACAAGTTGTCGATGGTGTAAAAACTGAGACACCTAGAAGTGATTGGTCTGATGAGGATAAAAGAAAAGTTCAACATAATTTAAAAGCCATAAACATCATTACCACTACTTTGGGGTATAATGAGGTTTTTAGAATCTCAAATTGCAAAACCACTAAATAAATATGGGACACTTTACAAGTTACCCATGAGGGTACCAGTGAAGTTAAGAGGTCGAGAATCAATTCTCTAACTCGCGAGTATAAATTGTTTGGAATGAACCAAGGAGAAAGCATTCATGAAATGCAAAAGAGGTTCACCCACATTGTTAATTATCTTGCATCATTAGGAAAGAGTTTTACTAACGAAGATTTGATTAACAAAGTAATAAGATGTTTAAGCAGCATTTGACAACCAAAGGTAACAGCAATTTTAGAATCAAGGAACTTGACAACCATGTCATTAGCTACCCTTTTTGGAAAACTTCATGAGCACGAATTGGAACTAAACAAACTAAGTCAAAGTGAAGAAAATGACAAGAAGAAAAAAGGAATAACTCTCAAAGCCACCACCTCAATAAATGATGACAATAATGACGAGGACGAAAAAGGCACGGAAAATAATGAGATCAATGAAGAAAATTTTGGCCTTCTTGTAAGAAAATTTGGTAAGTTCCTAAAGAAAAAGGGGACACAAAGAAGACCACCCTTTCCCTCAAAGAAAACCTACAATAAAGGGGAAGGAACATCCTCAACTCCAACATGCTATGAATGTGGAAAACCCGGACACATGAAAATGGAGTGTCTAGTTTATCAAAAGAAAATGGAAAAGTTTGAAAAGAAACTATTCAAGGAAAGAAAAGGAAGAAGAGCCTACATAACTTGGGATGACAATGACATGGACTCATCCAACAGTTCAGATAGCAAAGAAGCCTATCTATGACTTATGGCCAAAGGAGAAGAAGAAGAAGAAGAAAGTGACAACGAGGTAAATTCTGATTTATTGCCTTCTTATGATGAATTACAAGATGCCTTTGAAGAATTACATAATGAATCACTTAGGCTTACTAAATTAATTTCTTCTTCTAAGAAAACAATTTCTTCTCTAGAAAATAAAATTCTTATTTTAAATAAAGAAATTGAAGAATTAAAAATTGAAAATGAAACTTTAGGAATCATTGATGCATGTTCATCTCATTCCTCACATGCTTCTACTTCTTCGTCTTGTTCTTCATGTCATTTGTTTGAAAAAGAAATTGAATATTTAAAAAACATTCTTTCTAAATTCACCTTTGGAAGGGACAATTTAAATATTTTATTAAGAAGACAAAGAGTAGTTTTTCAAAAAGTCGGGATAGGTTATAACCCAAAAAATAAACAAAAACTGTATATAAACTTCTTTGTGCATTCTAGTGTTTCAAGTAGTCCTTTTATTAAATGTTTTTACTGTGGAAAGAAATGACATAGTGCATCAACTTGCAATGCAAGGAAAAACATTAACACAAAAATTGGAATGAAAATGGTTTGGGTTCCCAAGGGTACTATACCCAAAACTGACACACAAGGACCCAAGAAAGTTTGGGTACCAAAAGTTAAAAACTAAACATGTGTTGTAGATGGGAGTTCAAATTGGTATCTCGATAGCGGCTGCTCCAAGCACATGACCAGGGACGACTCGAAATTCACCATGCTTATTCCTAAGAATCATGGACACGTTACTTATGGAGATAACAACAAAGGAAAGATTCTTGGAATCGACAAAGTCGGTAAGAACCCTAACTCCTCTATTGAAAATGTGTTGCTTGTTGAAGGCTTGAAACAAAACTTACTTAGTATTAGCCAGTTATGTGATAAAGGAAATAGGGTAATTTTTTATTCAAATTGTTGCTGTGAACACCGAATTTTGTCGGGGACATTTTGTAAATAAAATAAAATTAAAAAAATTTTCTAAAAAAAAAAATTTAAATATCCAACCCAATCCATTAACCTATCCATTAACCCAATATCCAGCCCAATTCATTAACCTACCCATTGACCCAATATCCATGACCCAATACCCAACCCATTACCCATTATCTAACCATAACCCATATCCTACACCAACACCAACTCTCATCCTAAACAAACTAATCCTTATTAAACTATAACTCAAACTCATCTTAAATCAACTAACACTTATCCTAAACAGATCCTAACTCACCAATCTCAATTTCACTTTAACTCAAACTCTTCACCTTAATCCCCTTCTTTAAAAACCATAATCCATACCTTGACTGGGGACTTCGGCCTAACCTACAGACTTATCTTCTCAGCTTACACTCTCAGTTCCATTTTTTTCAGCCTCAACACACCATTCACGTAGCCTTCATCACCATTCCATCATCTTCATCCCCTTCTCCACCTTCACCACTCCATCTTTACCATTGTAACCCAACTTTTCCCCACCAACACACCTATTAAAGCTTCCCTCTGCCATACGCAAACCTTCCACCCCTGCCAACGTTTTTCATAACCTTCATCCTCTCCATTTCACCATTACCATTAACCAAAGCACTAAACAGCCATCCAAATCACTTCACTATCTACACCTAAATCATGACCACCCAACCAGTCGTATAACCAAGCTACATCACAGCCACCCAACCCCAACCAAGAACGTTGTTACCCATGACCTAGAGTCGTCTCTCTGTCAAGCACCAGCCCCGTCTTCCATCCCATCAACACCGGCCAAGAACCAGAACCGGAGTAGCTCTCCGTTCCGACGCTCACTGTGCAGACCAGAAGCACACGTCGCACGCCAAGAACCGCCCCACCGTCGCGACGTCTTGACCTTGCAGATCCGAGCCGCGTCCGTGCCGATCCAGATCAGAACCGTGTTGACTCGGTTCCGAACCGTCTGTCAGATCCGCCCAACGCCTGAACTTCCGACGAACCCGCATGAGGACCTCCACCCAAGACCCGAACGATCCGTAACCGCTTGTCCCGAGTCGCCGACGTGCATCACCCCAGTTGCCAGCGAACCGCACTCAACTAAACCGCCGCTCCTCTGCTTCTGTTTCTCTGCTCCTACAAAAATATCAAAAGATAGAAGAAGAGCCCCCACTTTGTTTCGTTTTTTGGGTTTCTGTAAGTTTTTTTTTTTGGTTTAAAAGGGAAGTGGGCTTAATGGGCTGAAAACTAAAAAGGTTTTTAAAAAAATGGCAAAAGTGAAGGAAATAAAATAAATGAATTAATTTTTTTCAATATAAATAAATAGGATTAACCGAGTTGTGACAGCTTGTTAGTCTTGTAACTATTTGGATCATCTGAGTTGCGACAACCTAATGATTCAAATTATTTTAAAAATAAAACCTATTTAATAGATACTCAAAATTAATTCCTTTTATAAAAAAATATTATCTAAATAACAATCTGTGGGTGACGTCTAGCGTGACACAAGCTTCACTCATTCAAATTTTAATTTGATTAACAGAGTCGCGACGACATGTTAATTCAAATTTTTTATAAACATAAAAAATTTAAATCTTTTCTTTAAATAAAATCAACTAACCCACACTTATTTTCTAAAGAACTACGTGACTTTGAATTCCTCATTGCACCTGAGGATACGTAGGAGCGAAATTTTTATTTCGTCAAGCCAAATTTTAAACTTTCACCAATTATTTTTTTAAAATAAAAAAGGGTAAAACAAACATATTATGAGATTATTAAGTTTTGCATAACTAATTTAGGGCAACCGTTTTAGGACGGATGTTTTAGGGGTGCTGTGGGGTTAAGTCTCCACCCTTCCCTATGCATAACCGACTCCCGAATCTAATCTGGTTCCAAAGACCATTTTCTAAAAAAGTTTTTCCAATTTTTCCTAAATTAAATAAAATTGGTGGCGACTCCTAACTTATTTATTTTGTTTCGCCGCTCCCGCCGCAATTACGGTCGCGACAGATTGCGACTCCACTGGGGATACTTGAGAGTCAAGCCCATATAATTTTATTGTGTAAAATTTTGTAATCTTTGTACATTTTGTTTTACCTTTCTTTTCTTTTTATTTATTTTAATTATTATTGTTATTAAAACCTTAGGATAGAGAATTTCTCTTGGAATTTTTGTTTGTTTTTGTTTTTGTTTTGCGGGATGCGGGTAGTCTTTAGGATAATGAAGGTTTGTATACTCCCTACACCCACCACACCTACACATCTATCACACATTCGAGTGGGGCCCTATACCCGGGTCTGAGTGAAGCTTAAGATAAGTAGAGGTTGTGTAGTGGTAACCATTTTGGATGTATATCCTGTTTGGCTATTGCGAAAACCTCATCTAGAGTACGCCTTTTTCACAAATGTCCCACACCTAGTGGTTTACCCACTATTTCGTGGTCAATATTTTGAAATGGGACTTGGCTCTAGAGACCTTCAAAATAGAAAAGCCACCAAATGAGAGTTATCACGAATCAGAAAGACCCATAGATCCTTATGATAGAATTCCTCCGTTTATGGCAATATCTTAGGACACGAAGGGAGCGAACTTCTTCTTTATATAGCCATCTTTTTTTTTAAAAAAAATAGCATCATGCATTTTCACGGCATATTTGAAAAATAAAATAAAAATCATGCATTTTCATGGCATTCCTAGCATTTAAAAAATAAAATAAAATAAAAAAATCATGCATTTTCATGGCATTCCTAGCATTCTAAAAAAATTAAATAAAAAAAATCATGCATTTTCATGGCATTCATTGCATTTTTTTAAAAAAAAAAGAAAAAATATTTTCATTTCATCCATTTCATTTTATGTATCTCATTTCATCTCATTCATTTCATTTCATCTCAATCATTTCATTTCATCTCATTATTTTTGTTTGGTGTTACCGTGCTCACCATTGCGCGACTAAGGAAAGAAGACACTAATCAAATCCGAGTTCATAACACAAGAGCTCGAACAAAGCTTGCAATAATGGTAGCTGAAAAGAAAGGAAGAAATCTGAGTATAGAAGTAGATGAGACGAAAGAAAAGATGAATGAAATGACAGAGTCTCAGAAGAGAATGGAGGAAATATTGTCGGCCATGAGGGAGACCCTCACTTTGATAGGGACAATCGGAGGTATAGGAGTAATTAGGGCATACTTGCACCCACCAAATGTTACTTCCATAAGGGCAAACCCTGGGGCCACCACTGAGATGCCTTTTGTGGGAGGAACATCAAATATTGCATCACTAGTACTTCCTATTGGAGAAAGATATCATTCCTTAGAAGGAACTCGAAATGAGGTTCATGGCAATGCTGAGTGTGCATGTGAACCACCGCATATGTCCATCCCGATTCTAACGGGATTTCCTGTTGGGACTGGTCATGCGGCCATCCAAAGTGACAAGATGAGAGAAGAATGGATGAAAAAGATGAAAGAACAAATTAAAACAATCAAGGGCCCCAGTACCTATGGTCCCATTGGGATAGAAGAATTGTGTCCTACTGCTAATATCATCATTCCTAAGGATTTCAAAATTCCAGAATTTGTCAAATATGATGGAAGCACCAATCCTTTCTTCCACCTGAAAACATACATTACTAAAATGTCAATTTGGTCAAAGGATTGGAAGTTTCTCGTTAGCTTCTTTCATGAAAGTTTGACTAGACCTGCTTTGGAATGGTGTATCCAGCAAGATCTTTCTAAAATCTCTTATTGGGATGATTGTGCAAACTTGTTTATGGGGCAATATCGGTTCAACCTGGATACAGCCCCAACCCGGGAGCAGTTGGGAACACTGCAGAAGAAAAATGAAGAAACATTCAAGCAATATGCCCAGAGGTGGAGAACTCTCGCAGCACAAGTGCAACCGTCGTTGACTCTGACAAAAATGTGCTCATATTTCTTGGGGACCTTAAAAGCTCCTTATATTGGGACAATGGCGGGCGCTGCGTATCAAGACTTTGCTGATTTAATTACTGCTGGACAGAGGATTGAAATTCTGGTAAAGGCTGGAAAATTGACAAGTGATAATAATGAATATGGTTTCAAGATAGGGTTTCCTCCTAAGAAAAGAGAGCCAGATGTGAGTTACGTGCAAAGCCAACAACCTTTACAAACCTGCTACCCATCATTTTACTCTGCCTACCAAACTTTTGCATATAACCTAAATACTTACCATTCTGTACCTCCACAAAATATCCCAAATCACCCACAGTCTCGACCAAGCTTTCAAAGTCAAGGCCGTTTCTGTTCCCAAAACCTCCCCCCTTTCCCAAACCTATTCATTTCAAATGCAGAGTTATTCCAAAGGTTGTTTGATGCTCACCTCATTTCTGGGAATCCTGTACGTCCCCTACAACCACCATTTCCAGCATGGTACAACCCAAATTTAAATTGCAAGTACCATATGGATGTCCCAGGGCACTCAATTGAAGATTGTGAATCCTTCAAGACTGCAGTAAGGAAGCTAATTGCTTATGGGAAGCTTGACATTGAAGAAATAGTTGGACCTAATATTGATAACAACTCTTGAAGTGATATTTAGTGATGTTGGACTCATGTTAACTTTCTTGAAATATTAATGTAAGGAATTTGCATGGGTACCTTGTTTCCTTTCACCACTTTGTCTTTCTTTTATTTCTTTATAGCGTCTTCTTTGATAATTCTCAGTCGGGTCCGCGTGTGTAAGTGTCTTTGCAAAAAAAAAGCAAAAAAAAGAAAAAAAAAAAGAGCAAAGAAGTAAGCACTTGGTTTGCACAATCTTTTTGTCTCAAAATTAAAGTTTTGAAAATAAACAATCATGATTTGAAAATGAAGACTGACCATTTTTCTCTATCTTTTACAAAATTTCATCATTTTTATCCCTTGTTATCCCTTTTGAGCTTGATTTTTTTTTCAATAAACCTTGGATAAGGATCGTTTCTATACTAGGGGATAGCATGAAGCAAAGGTTGATTACGACGATGAATGTTCTGAAACATAATGGAAAAGGAAGAAAAGGTGAAAAGGACAAGAAGTAAAAATAAAAAATGATGAAAAAAAGGCAAAAAAAAAAAGAGAAGGGAAAGGAGGATGAAAGAAAATGAAATGAAATTAGAAAGAAAAGGAAAATAGTAAGATAAAAGTGTTTGAAAGTGGAAAAGCAGTCGATGAAGTTTAATGATCCTTATTCCCATTCCACCCTTAAACACTTGTTTGAACCTTATACCTTTCCTTTCATAACCCTAGCCTTGGCCACGTTACAAGCCTCAAAAAGTCCATTCTGATCAATGAAGGGTTGTTGTTATTTTCGTTAACTTTAATTTTGAGGCAAAGGTTACGCTCATCCAAGTACATAGTTCATTGTTCCTAAAAATTGAAAATGAAAAGAAAAAAAAGAGAGACTTACACTAGGACAAATTCGTACCCTGTTCGACCCGGTTCTAAACTAGGACAATTTTTCCTTCTTGTCCTAGACTGGAAATTTTTTTTCTTTGGTTCAATGTGGCCCTACACTAGGACAAGTTTATACCCCGTTCGGCTCAGCTCTAAACTGGGCAATTTTTCCTTGGTTCAATTTGTCTTAGGCAAATCTTTTAGTCACTAGGATAGGTCTTGGTCCTACTCAATTCAGTTAGACAGGGGCAAATTTCTCTTCGGTTCAATTTGGCTTGATGTAGATGTTCAGCAGAAAAAAATCCTTGGCCATAATATCTAGTAGACAACTAAAGATTGGTCTCATGAAGGTCAAACCTATTCGTATCGAGTCAATACCTCTTTGGATCTCCTATCATCATTGGTGTCTTTTCGTGTAGTCAAACTTCCAAAACCAATCTAGAAGTTGTTTACCCAGTAAATTCCTTTTATGTCGTACTTTTGAATTCATGTTTGTCCGTTACGTAATGTTTCAAATAAGGTGAACAAGAGTACAACATTATGATTTAACCATTCGATGGCAATCCCCTGATGAACTTTTCAAATAAAAAAAGAACTTAGAAGTTTCGAAGTTCATTATGTTGAAAACTCGTAAGGGCAGCCTAAGCAAAAGTTAAGGCAAATAAATCGGAAGTGCTTAAACTGGGACAATTTTATTTGCATCTGATTGGCTACACAGGGGCAACTTGGTTCGCATTCAATTAGTCACACTGAGGCAAAACTTTGGAGAATATATATTGAAGGAAGTAGTAACAGAGACAGTGGTTAAGTCATCAAACTGTTGCAGGAAATCAATTGGATTGGGATCAAGAAACAAATACTGGGGCAAAATCTTTTGTCACAAATACTTAGTAGTCCTAAGCAAGGATTCACAATAAGGGATGATCATCTCACTTCTCAAAGGGAGAGAAAAAAAATCAAGAAGAAATGAAAAAGAAGAAATTAAGGAGAAGTAAGAAAAAAAAAGAGGACAAGAGGATTCCAAGTCAACCGAAGGTCCAACGAGCAAAAACATATGAACAAGGGTTTGATTGGTCAAAGCTTTCCAAAGTCGCCGCTGGTTCGAATGATTAAAAGAAAAGAGAAAAGGAGGGAGAAAAAAAAAGAGAGAAGAAAAATTTGACTGGTCTAAATGTTTGGCACGTTTAAGTTTTGAGCGCATCGGCTCGTTGCATTTCCATTGTTTAAGTTTTGAGCGCATCGGCTCGTTGCATTTCTATTTTTTAAGTTTTGAGTGCATCGGCTCGTTGCATGGCATGCTTAAGTTTTGAGTGCATCGGCTCATTACACTTGCATTTTCAGTTTGAGCGCATCGGCTCATTGCATTGTATGCTTAAGTTTTGAGCGTATCGGCTCGTTGCACTTGCATTTTAAGTTTGAGCGCATCGGCTCATTGCATTGCATGCTTAAGTTTTGAGCGTATCGGCTCATTGCACTTGCATTTTAAGTTTGAGCGCATCAGCTCATTGCATGTTTAAGTTTTGAGTGCATCGGCTCATTGCATTGCATATTTAAGGTTTGAGCGCATCGGCTCATTGCATGTTTAAATTTTGAGCGCATCAGCTCGTTGCATTTGCATGTTTAAGTTTTGAGCGCATCGGCTCGTTGCATTGCATGTTTAAATTTTGAGCGCATCGGCTCGTTGCAGTTGCATGTTTAAGTTTTGAGCGCATCGGCTCGTTGTACTTGCATTTTCAGTTTGAGCGCATCGACTCATTGCATGTTTAAGTTTTGAGCGCATCGGCTCGTCGCACTTGCATTTTAAGTTTGAGCGCATCGACTCATCGCATTTTTAAGTTTTGAGCGCATCGGCTCTTTGCATTTTAATTCATGAGCGCATCGGCTCCTTGCATTTTTAAGTTTTGAGCACATCGGCTCCTTGCATTTTTAAGTTTTGAGCGCATTGGCTCCTTGCATTTTTAATTTTTGAGCGCATCGCTCCTCGCATCGTGTTCTCACATTGTTCTCTGTTTTTTCCGAACAAAATTTGGGTTCATTTCTTTACTCGTTCCTCACTATGATAAAATGGAAAGCTGCGGTTATTCTTTTTATCTAGTAAGAAACAAGTAAAGAGGGGCAACTGTGAACATCGAATTTTGTCCGGGACATTTTGTAAATAAAATAAAATAATTTTTTTAAAAAAAAAAATTTTAAATATCCAACCCAATCCATTAACCTATCCATTGACCTAATATCTAGCCCAATTCATTAACCTACCCATTGACCCAATATCCATGACCCAATACCCAACCCATTACCCATTATCTAACCATAACCCATTTCCTACACCAACACCAACTCTCATCCTAAACAAACTAATCCTTATTAAACTATAACTCAAACTCATCGTAAATCAACTAACACTTATCCTAAACCGATCCTAACTCACCAATCTCAATTTCACTTTAACTCAAACTCTTCACCTTAATCCCCTTCTTTAAAAACCATAATCCATACCTTGACTGGGGACTTCGGCCTAACCTACAGACTTATCTTCTCAGCTTACACTCTCAGTTCCATTTTTTTCAGCCTCAACACACCATTCACGTAGCCTTCATCACCATTCCATCATCTTCATCCCCTTCTCCACCTTCACCACTCCATCTTTACCATTGTAACCCAACTTTTCCCCACCAACAATCACCTAGTAAAGCTTCCCTCTGCCATACGCAAACCTTCCACCCCTGCCAACATTTTTCATAACCTTCATCCTCTCCATTTCACCATTACCATTAACCAAGGCACTAAACAGCCATCCAAATCACTTCACTATCTACACCTAAATCATGACCACCCAACCAGTCGTATAACCAAGCTACATCACAGCCACCCAACCCCGACCAAGAACGCCGTTACCCACGACCTAGAGTCGTCTCTCCGTCAAGCACAAGTCGCGTCTTCCATCCTATCAACACCGGCCAAGAACCAGAACCGGAGTTGCTATCTGTTCCGACGCTCACTGTGCAGACCAGAAGCACACGCCGCACGCCCAGAACCGCCCCACCGTCGCGACGTCTCGACCTTGCAGATCCGAGCCGCGTTCGTGCCGATCCAGATCAGAACCGAGTCAACTCGGTACCGAACCGTCTGTCAGATCCGCCCAACGCCTGAACTTCCGACGAACCCGCATGAGGACCTCCGCCCAAGACCCAATTGATCCGTAACCGCTTGTCCCGAGCCGCCGACGTGCATCACCCCAGTTGCCAGTGAACCGCACTCAGCCAAACCGCCGCTCCTTGATAATCACATATTTTATTCATTAAGAAACCCTTATGTTTAGTTATTTACACTCTTCATGTACTTAATTGACTGAATTTGATTATGTTTTGTAAGTTTGAACTCGAATCGGACTTAATTAATTTTTTCAGCATTATTCGGGTCTTACACTGTTTCTGTATTTTAGCCATATCTTGAGTTCTAAATGTCTGATAATTATGAATTTTACCTTGTAGGAAAGATAAGAGAGAGCTCTACAACTTTGATGAAGAGCTCAAAGTCAATTTCAGACATCTAGTGGAGCTAATTGGGCATGGAAATCAGAATACGGGATTTGTGACTAGAACCCGAACAGTGAGTAGTAACCGGAACATAATTCGAGTTTGGGCATATAAAATGGGCTGAAAATTTGTAATCTGAAAGTTAAGATCCATATGTACAACTTTCATGTCAAGCACAAAACTTGATTCGGGCTCCTTGATGGAGATATTGGGTCTGAAAGTCAAAACAGAGGTGCTGAAACTGGTCCTGAACAGTCTGTAGTAATTGGGTCATATCTTGGGCTGTAGGACGAATTTTTGGGTGCTTCTAGAGCCATTGGAAAGCTTAGACAATTTCCTAGAACTTTCATGAAGACCACTTGGCTCAGAAATGACGAAATCAATGAGTTCAGCAATGAATACTTTCGGAGACAAGGAAGCTCACCTACCAAGCTCACCTACCAATCTCACCTACCAAGCTCACCTACCAAGCTCACCTACTAATTCCACCTACTAATCTCATCTACCCATCTACTACTACTCTGAATCCTCTATAAAAGGAAGCATGTGGAGAGCTCTAAACACAACACACACTTGGTGTTAGAAATAGCTTTTCATAGTTCTTGTATATTTTTCCTTCATTGTAATGGAGAGCTAAGTCACTTCTAGTCAATTCGGGACTCTTGAAGAGATTGTAGCTTGGATTCTTGAGACCTTGGTTATGTAATGTATTTGATTTATATTTGAATTCCTCTTCTCTTCTTCTTCTGTTCTCTTGATCTTGAATGCATGAATGGTGATTCTGTTTATGTTTGATCTGATTTGATCTTAGTTTAAGATTAAGTATTGTGATGAACTGAAGATTGAGATTTGTGATGAAACTTAGAACTGATTGATCTAAACTAATCACATAATTGAAGAGGTTAGGTTACTGATGTGTGCCTAGGTTAATTGAATTCGGTGCTTAAATTGACATATATTTACATGAATGGTGCGATTGCAGATTTGTGTTTATCACTTGTCAATTGAATTCTGGACGATTGTCTAGTATGAATTCTGGATCTGATGCAAAGATCTCGGTTAGATCCAAGTTAACCATTCAAATGTATTTCAGGTGTTTGTTGAAAGGTCTATGATTGAATCCACCCAATCTCGGATAGATTTCTGAATTGACTGTTCTTTTAATTATTTCTCTTTAAATCCTGTCACTGCGATCCTTGAACCATCAAAACCCCCCTTTTTCTAACTTTCACTTGATTTGATCAAATTGCATCTACGATCCTTGAGGAGACGATCCGGTGTTGTTCACTATACTACAAGTTTAGGTAATAACTTCGGTTATAATTTTGACTGAGTTCGGCGCTCGTCAAAATTTTGGCGCCGTTGCCGGGGATCTCGTAGGTGTAATCTTTTCATTTTGAGTAACCTTACTAATTTTTGTTCTTTCTTACCTATTCTAACAGTTATTTTTCATTTACTAACATTGTTCATACCATACTAACGTTTTTATCTTAGCTTTTGAATTTTTCTGATTTAGGAAAGACGGAAAACAGGTGATTACGGGTAACTATTGCAATTTTCGAACTGCAACATGCCCAGAATGAGCTGAAACTTGGTCGGTTGAAGGAAAACAGCCTGATAAACAAGACTCACAGTAAACTGTGAGGTCACCCCTGGTTTTTCGAAATTCTATCATTTAGACCACTTTTTCAATTTTTTAATATTTTTTTATTGCATTTTCTAGTTTCATTTCTATGTAGATTTTGTTCTGTGTTGATTCCATAATTTTTAAAAATGTTTAGATATATTAACTAGATTTATTTTTGCATATTTTGAGTGTTGATCCCATACTAACTCTTTCTTTTTAATTTTTTCTTTTTCTTTCATTATCATTTTGTTGCATTCTATTGCATTTTAAGGATACAATGGACCATGCATAATGGAGTCAAAACTTGAGGAATTGACTTCTTTGGTAAGACATATAGTAGTGAGACAACAATTACCTGTGCAGGAAGCTACACTTGTGTGTAACATTTGTTTTTGTTTATCTCACCCCACATATGCATGCCCTACACTTCAGTATGCTAGTTCTGTTTTTCCAGATCAATTTGTTGCAGCAGCTGGTTATTTTCCTTATGAACCACAGCCTCAAAGCAGAAGAACAGAGTTATGATCCCTTCTTCAACACATACAACCCTGGCCGGAGAGACTATTCGGATCGGATATGGCAATGCGGCATCACAACAGCAGCAATCATTACAATATGAGCAGTCATTCCAACAAATAACAAGTCCAGCAGCCACAAAACTTGAGCCATCATGGAAGGACTTGATGAACCAGATGGCCACCAACAATAATCAGTTCCAACAATAACAAGTCCAACAACCACAAAACTTGAGCCTTCATTAGAGGACTTGATGAAAAACCAAATTGAGTTCCAGCAAAATTTCACTGCCACTATTCAGGATTTAACAACCCAAATTGACCAGTTGACAACCACTGTTAATGAACTGAGATGTCAAGAGTCAGGCCAACTCTTTCCCCAAACAATTCCCAACTCCCTGCATTCTAATTGTCATATTGATTTACATGCAGGACTTAGTTGAGGAAACTCATGATGAGTTGTGTGCTTGAATTTCCGATTTAATTGGTTTTGATGATTCTATCAATCGCAACTCATGTGCGATCATGATGGTGATATAAAATGTGTTGTGTGTGCTGAAATTTCTGCATATTTGAAAACTAATGATTCTGTTTACGCAGGATCTAATGATATAGAAGGGTCTATCAACAATGTAGTTGCAGAATCTGAAACACATAGGGAGGTGAAGTTGAAGACCATTGAGGAATTTTCAAAGAAGGAGGAAAGACAAAGATATGACAATAACTCATCGAAGTGGATTTTGTTTTTGGGTCATGGTCCAATATAATCAATGAAAGCAGAATTGCCAAATTACACGTGTTGCATGTCATTGGTGAAGTCAAGGAAATTAAGAAAGACCAATGGGACCCCAATGGGAGCCCTCATGCTTCAAGCTTAACTTGGTCATTACACTTCAACCAATGGGACCCTAGTGAAAGCTATCATGTTGTGTCAACCATAATTTGGTCATCACGTTTCAACCAATGGGATCCTGGTGGAGTCTTTTCACCAACCTCACTTAATAAGACCAATGGACACCATCTCAAGCCGAAAAATGTGGAAGTGAAAGTGATGGGCTTTTACCATCCACATTATAAAGATCACTAAGAAGTGTCCCAACGTCGAGCTAATGACGTTAAACAAGCGCTTATTGGGAGGCAACCCAACTAGATTTGTTTTCAAGATCTTTGGGGATGGTTTTCGCAATCTGAGAAGATAAAAACATACTTCACTTTAAATGGCTGAGTAAGGAGTCAGTAAGTTATACCTTATTGACTCTTGAGACGCATTCTTGTGGCCTGGTACATCATGAACTTCTTAATTGCGAATCTCTTCAGAGATGAACAGAAGTGTTACAGTCTTGGGAATCTGACTCTAAAAGACCCGCATTTCCTCTTTAATTTTATATTATTCCAGTCATGTTATTTTGGTTTTACATTTTACTCAATTGTTTTGTGAGTTTTCAGGTTCTGTCGCAGCTTTGATTCTTACACATCTTTTCTGCTTGCCATTATCTCTACCTCATCAGTTGTGTTGCTCTTTTCTTTCCATTTTATTTATCACTTTCACATTGAGGACAATGTCTATATTAAGTGTGGGGGAGAGATTTTAGCATGTTTCTTTTTTGTTAAAATAAAAAATAAAAAAAAAGGGTTCATTGCATGATTGAATAACTTTTCTCCCTTCTTGAACTGATATGCTTGGTGATGGATGATTGAATTGATGAATTGAGTTTGATGGATGCATACCTTGTAAGATTTTGAGCCTAATGGATGGATTCAACATTTATGCCATTCTCTTCTTTCTTGTGTGATTTTCACTCATGTTAATGATCACTCTAGAACTTGCTTTGATTCTTTTTGAGGCTACATTTCACTTGCATGCATGAACATGATTGAGGCCCTCTTTCTTAGCTAGTTTAACCAAATAGCCAACCTTGTTTTCAATATGATATCAAGCACTCTTTTGACCTCTCGAAAATTCTCTGATTCCTGCCAACCTTGTATATTTTCCTTTGCTTAACCCCTTTGAGCTTATTTGACCATTCCTTGTTTCTAGCTCATCATGTGCCTTAAATGAAAAATCGTGTTCTTACTTTACCTTAGGGAATAAAAGAACATTAGCCTGGTTAATGGATGAGTTTTTGAACAAGTGTGGGGGTGTGTGTACAAAATGGTTGTTAAAAAAAAAAAAGGAAAAGAAAAGAAAGAGTGCCTAAAAAAAAAAAATGTATGTGTATAGTTATGTTCATATATATAAAAAAAAAGAGAGAGAGAGAAAAGGATTGGGAAATGAATATGTAAAGGGATATACATTAGAGTTGAGATGAACTTTTATGCTTGTTATTTGAACTCACTCTCATTTGCTTTTATTCTCTTTGGTATTTATCTTCTCATATCCATTTTATCCTCTTCTCGTTACCTTGACCTCACTACAACCTTGAATAAAGTCCTCATGATTTGTGTGTGCATGTGTTTTGAGTAGTGGAGAAGTAGAAGATAAGCAAGCTTATGGTAGTGCAATTTTCATGGGTTGAATTGAGTGAAATACCTACCTTTTGAACACTTGAGAGATTGAGAGGAATCTTGTGAAGATCCATCATTCTTAATTCATTCTTTTCAACGGAAGTTTCCTTGCTTGTTGGTTTGAGATGTGAAGAAATCTTACCTCATTTATGCTTTGATCCCTTGAATTTCTTGTTGCTCTTCTTGCTTCATTGAGTCCTTTAGAGTTTTTAGCTTTTAAGTTTGTGTCGTTTGTCTTTGTCTTCTAACTTTAGTTTTATATGTTTTGCCCAGAGTGCAAAAAGCTAAGTGTGGGAGAATTTGATAATCACATATTTTATTCATTAAGAAACCCTTATGTTTAGTTATTTACACTCTTCATGTACTTAATTGACTGAATTTGATTATGTTTTGTAAGTTTGAACTCGAATCGGACTTAATTAATTTTTTCAGCATTATTCGGGTCTTACACTGTTTCTGTATTTTAGCCATATCTTGAGTTCTAAATGTCTGATAATTATGAATTTTACCTTGTAGGAAAGATAAGAGAGAGCTCTACAACTTTGATAAAGAGCTCAAAGTCAATTTCAGACATCTAGTGGAGCTAATTGGGCATGGAAATCAGAATACGGGATTTGTGACTAGAACCCGAACAGTGAGTAGTAACCAGAACATAATTCGAGTTTGGGCATATAAAATGGGCTGAAAATTTGTAATCTGAAAGTTAAGATCCATATGTACAACTTTCATGTCAAGCACAAAACTTGATTCGGGCTCCTTGATGGAGATATTGGGTCTGAAAGTCAAAACAGAGGTGCTGAAACTGGTCCTGAACAGTCTGTAGTAATTGGGTCATATCTTGGGCTGTAGGACGAATTTTTGGGTGCTTCTAGAGCCATTGGAAAGCTTAGACAATTTCCTAGAACTTTCATGAAGACCACTTGGCTCAGAAATGACGAAATCAATGAGTTCAGCAATGAATACTTTCGGAGACAAGGAAGCTCACCTACCAAGCTCACCTACCAATCTCACCTACCAAGCTCACCTACCAAGCTCACCTACTAATTCCACCTACTAATCTCATCTACCCATCTACTACTACTCTGAATCCTCTATAAAAGGAAGCATGTGGAGAGCTCTAAATACAACACACACTTGGTGTTAGAAATAGCTTTTCATAGTTCTTGTATATTTTTCCTTCATTGTAATGGAGAGCTAAGTCACTTCTAGTCAATTCGGGACTCTTGAAGAGATTGTGGCTTGGATTCTTGAGACCTTGGTTATGTAATGTATTTGATTTATATTTGAATTCCTCTTCTCTTCTTCTTCTGTTCTCTTGATCTTGAATGCATGAATGGTGATTCTGTTTATGTTTGATCTGATTTGATCTTGGTTTAAGATTAAGTATTGTGATGAACTGAAGATTGAGATTTGTGATGAAACTTAGAACTGATTGATCTAAACTAATCACATAATTGAAGAGGTTAGGTTACTGATGTGTGCCTAGGTTAATTGAATTCGGTGCTTAAATTGACATATATTTACATGAATGGTGCGATTGCAGATTTGTGTTTATCACTTGTCAATTGAATTCTGGACGATTGTCTAGTATGAATTCTCGGATCGATGCGAGAGATCTCGGTTAGATCCAAGTTAACCATTCAAATGTATTTCAGGTGTTTGTTGAAAGGTCTATGATTGAATCTACCCAATCTCGGATAGATTTCTGAATTGATTGTTCTTTTAATTATTTCTCTTTAAATCCTGTCACTGCGATCCTTGAACCATCAAAACCCCCCTTTTTCTAACTTTCACTTGATTTGATCAAATTGCATCTACGATCCTTGAGGAAACGATCCGGTGTTGTTCACTATACTACAAGTTTAGGTAATAACTTCGGTTATAATTTTGACTGAGTTCGGCGCTCGTCACTCCTCTGCTTCTGTTTCTCTACTCCTGCAAAAATATCAAAAGATAGAAGAAGAGCCCCCACTTTGTTTCGTTTTTTAGGTTTCTGTAAGTTTTTTTTTTTGGTTTAAAAGGGAAGTGGGCTTAATGGGCTGAAAACTAAAAAGGATTTAAAAAAATGGCAAAAGTGAAGGAAATAAAATAAATGAATTAATTTTTTTCAATATAAATAAATAAATAAACAGGATTAACCGAGTTGTGATAGCTTGTTAGTCTTGTAACTATTTGGATCATCTGAGTTGCGATAACCTAATGATTCAAATTATTTTAAAAATAAAACCGTATTTAATAGATACTCAAAATTAATTCCTTTTATAAAAAAATATTATCTAAATAACAATCTGTGGGTGACGTCTAGCGTGACGCAAGCTTCACTTATTCAAATTTTAATTTGATTAACAGAGTCGCGATGACCTGTTAATTCAAATTTTTTATAAACATAAAAAATTTAAATCTTTTCTTTAAATAAAATCAACTAACACATACTTATTTTCTAAAGAATGTCACTTTGAATTCTTCATTGCACCTGAGGATATGTAGGAGCGAAATTTTTATTTCGTGAAGCCAAATTTTAAACTTTCACTAATTATTTTTTTAAAACAAAAAAGGGTAAAACAAACATATTATGAGATTATTAAGTTTTGCATAACTAATTTAGGGCAACCGTTTTAGGACGGATGTTTTAGGAGTGATGTGGGGTTAAGTCTCCATCCTTCCCTATGCATAACCGACTCCCGAATCTAATCTGGTTCCAAAGACCATTTTCTAAAAAGGTTTTTTCAATTTTTCCTGAATTAAATAAAATCGGTGGCGACTCCTAACTTATTTATTTTGTTTCGCCGCTCCCGCCGCGATTACGGTCGCGACAGTTGCATAATTGAAGATAAAAATAATAAGCATGTTAAATTCATTGGTCATAGAGTAAACAACATTTATATAATTAGTCTTGATGATATATCTTCAAATGATGCGAAATGCCTTTTAAGTAAGAATGATGATTCATGGTTATGGCATAGAAGAATTGCATACATTCACATGGATCACTTAAAGAAGTTGGTCTCTAAAGAGCTAGTAATTGGACTACCCAAGCTTAATTTTGTTGAAGATAAATTATGTGATGCATGTCAAAAGGGTAAACAAATAAAAGTCTCTTTTAAAGTAAAAAATATAGTTTCAACTACTAGACCTTTACAACTTTTGCACATGGATATATTTGGACCTTCTAGAACTATGAGCTTTAGTGATTGTGGATGATTTTTCTAGGTTTACATGGACTTTATTTCTTGCAAATAAAAATGATGCATTTCTAGCTTTTAAAAGACTTGCCAAAGTTATTCAAAATGAAAAATGTTTTCAAATTTCTTCTATAAGAAGTGATCATGGTGGCGAATTTGAAAACAATGTTTTTGAAAATTATTGTGATGAACATGGGATTAATCACAATTTCTCTGCCCCTAGAACTCCGCAACAAAATGGAGCTATAGAAAGAAAAAATCATTCTTTAGAAGAAATGGCGAGAACTATGCTTGATGAGGCTGCTCTTCCTAAGTATTTTTGGGCAGTTGCTGTAAGTATAGCTTGTTATGTAATGAACATGGCCCTTATAAGGCCTATTTTAAAGAAAATTCCATATGAGTTATACAAGAGAAGAAAGTCAAATGTCTCACACTTTCATGTTTTTGGATACAAATGTTTTGTTTTAAATAATGGAAAAGATAACTTAGGCAAGTTTGATGCTAAATCTGATGAAGGCATATTTTTTGGTTATTCAAATCATAGTAAGGCTTTTCATATATATAATAAAAGAACTATGAGTATTGAAGAATCTATACATGTTGTATTTGATGAAACTGACTCAAATGGATCGAGAAAGGATCTTGTTATTAATGATGTTGCAGAAGTCTTAGCGGAAATACATTTGGATAGCAAGGAGCAAGAAGATAAACAAAGACAAGAGGATTCACAAGCTTTGGAACTTCCTAAAGAATGGCGTACCTCAAAATATCATCCGCTTGATCAAGTAATATGTGATATATCCAAAGGTGTAAGTACTTGAAACTCCATTAGAAATGCATGTAACCATTTAGCTTTCATTTCTCAAATTGAACCTAAAGACATCAATGAAGCCTTTAATGATGAACATTGGTTTCTTGCTATGCAAGAGGAATTAAATCAATTTGAATGAAACTAAGTTTGGGAACTAGTTCCTAGGCCTAATAATCATCCTATAATTGGCACTAAATGGGTTTTTAGAAACAAGCTTGATGAAGCTGGCCTAATAACAAGAAATAAAGCTAGGCTTGTAGCAAAAGGTTATAATCAAGAAGAAGGTATAGACTATGAAGAAACCTATGCACCTGTAGCTAGATTAGAAGCTATTAGAATGTTACTTGTTTTTGCTTGCATCATGGATTTTAAATTATATCAAATGGATGTTAAAAGTGCTTTTTTAAATGGCTTTATTCAAGAGGAGGTATATATCAACCTCCAGGTTTTGAAAATCCTGAACTACCCAACCATGTTTTCAAATTAAAAAAGGTCTTGTATGGCTTAAAACAAGCTCCTCGAGCTTGGTATGAAAGGTTGAGTAAGTTCCTATTAGAACATGATTTTACAAGAGGTAAGGTTGACACGACTCTTTTTATTAAAAATAAAAACCATGACATACTCCTTGTACAAGTATATGTAGACAATATTATTTTTGGTGCTACTAACGAAAATCTGTGCTAGGAATTTGCTAAAATCATTATGTCCATGATGGGAGAACTCAATTTCTTCCTTGGACTTCAAATCAAACAAACAAGGAGTGGAACATTCATTAGCCAAATAAAGTATTACAAAGAACTTCTCAAGAGGTTTGGAATGGACAACTCAAAGCATATGGCTACACCAATGAGTACCTCATGCTACTTGGATAAAGACGAAGCTGGTAATTCTGTAGAAATTACTAAATATCGAGGTATGATTGGATCTCTTCTCTATCTTACTGCTAGTAGGTCTAATATAATGTTTAGTGTATGCATGTGTGCTAAATATCAAGCTCATCCTAAAGAGTCGCATTTAAGTGTTGTAAAACGAATTATGAAATATCTTGGTGGCACTGCACAAGTGGGCTTATGGTACCCCAAAGGTGCCACTTGTAGTCTTACTGGTTGTTCTGACTCTGATTTTGCTGGATACAAATTAGATCGGAAAAGCACTAGTGGAACATGTCACTTGCTTGGCAATTCCTTAGTTTCTTGGCATAGCAAGAAACAAAATAGTGTGGCTTTATCCGCTGCTGAGGCTGAATATGTTGCAGCTAGAAGTTGTTATGCTCAAATCCTATGGATGAAGCAACAACATCTAAACTTTGGTCTTCAGCTAGATCACATCCTTATAAGATGTGATAATACTAATGCAATCAATCTGACAAAGAATCCCATTTTGCATTCTAGGACTAAGCACATTGAGATAAGACATCATTTTATAAGAGATCATGTTCAAAAAGGTGATTGTGTGTTAGAATTTGTTGAAACCAATAATCAACTTGCTGATATTTTCACAAAACCATTACCTAAAGATTCTTTCTTTTATTTAAGAAGAGAACTTGACATTTTGGATCAATCGTGCATTTAAATTCTTACCTTTGCTGCTTATTTATTGATTTATTGATCTTAAATTGTTACTGACTTGAGTGTCGGAGATATCCTCAATTCTGTTTTGCTAGTACTCATTTAATTGGGTAAGTTCTTATCCTTCAAAAATGCATTCTGGACTTAATTTATATGTTTTTTCTGCCTAAACTATTTGAATACCTTCATATGGTGTTCGAATACCATCATCTGAACGTGTGTTTTCATGGTTTATAAGCAGGTGTATTCGAATACCTTAGTGGTTATTCGAATAACCTGAGGCTATATGTTATCAGTCACTATAACCTATTTCTGGGCATTCGAATACTTGAAGAGGTATTCGAATACCTGCGTGGCTGGAGCCAAGTCAAATTGGCTAGGCTATTCGAATACCTGTAGAGGTATTCGAATACCTTCTATCTGAATGCCATGCCTTTTGGGTTTCCTAACGGATGTATTTGAATACCAATTGAGCTATTCGAATACCTCTGGGTTAGTTTTATATAAACCCCCTTCGTAAAATCGTCTCCCTCATTCCCTCTTTTATCTCAATTATTTCAAAATCTCTTGGCCTCCTCCCTCTCGTTTTCTCTCTCGTATCCCCTGACCGTTCGACCCTCCCCATTTTCTTCCACCCGTTCCATCATTCTCATCCTTCTCACCTTTAAACCACCATCAATGGCATCCTCTTCCAACCGTGCCCGCATGAAAACAACGCCATGCAACAACCCACTGGACCTGCGAAGGCTCTCCTCCCACCAAGAAACCCTTGGACGCTTCATCACTCACTTCAAGGAGCGTAACCTTATGCAACCCAAGTACCTCGATTTGGAGTTCTTTGAAAAAGAAGGCGGCTTTGATTTTCTGCACCTGTTGAACCACCAGGGCGTGCTTCGTTTTTGCTCCTACAAGGCGATTCTCTATCCTGATCTAGTAAAGATGTTCTACTGCAACCTGAGGATCGAGGGTCTGGAACTCCATTCTGATGTTAGTGATCAACACATTATGATCACTCCTCAGGACTGGATTCATTTCTTTGGGTTAGAATCTGTTGGACGTAACATCGATGAAGATAGTGAAGTGCTTCTCCAGGGGTTCAACAAAAACCGGGCCATTGAAGATGTGTTAAGGCCTGGCTTGGCATTACCTCCGACTCAAAAGGGAGTCAAAGGGGGCATGATGAAGAGCCAGGACAAGCTCTTACATTATGCTTATGCCCATATCCTAGCTCCTAGAGGTGGGAACTATGCCTACCTGAGCGAAGATGATGTGTTTATGTTGTGGATCTTGAAGAGATGATACCAGATTAACTGGCCCATCTTCATCATGAAGCACATGATGAGAGCTAAAGGAAAAGAACGATCTGAGTTACCCTATGGTGTGATCATAACTGCCTTCCTAAATTAGTATCCTTTGATTGTGGAAACCAAGCGCAAAACTCTGCTGACCTATCATAATGTGTTTGGTGTCTATACGCTGAACAGAATGAAGATGATCAAGACTGATGAAGGCTGGGTATTTCTAGTTGAAGTAGAAGATGATAAGGATGATCCTTAACGTGACCCTGTTGCCCCTGCTGATACTGCCCCTACTGCTGTTGCTGGTCCAGTTACTCTGGATCAAGTCATGGTCACCTTACAGGCCAACCGTGCTTTTATGGAGGATAACCGAGCTTATCTAGAGCACACCTTCTCGGTCCTGTTTGACAGGCTTGACGGTGTTAAACGTGAGCAAGCTGCCTTATGTGCCTTGCTATCTTCAAAGGGTTCTGATCCCCCACCTCCTCCTCCTCCGCCAGATGCCTATTTCTAGGCTTTGTTTTTGTTTGGATCTTGCTTGTATTGGCTGCTTATCTTTTTTTTTTATGTATATGTATATTGGCCAATTTCTTAATAAAATCAGCATTTTTTATGCTTTTTGTGCCTCCTTTTATGCATTTCATATCTGTTATATCTTTTTTATTATGCCAAAGGGGGAAAAAAATATAACCAGTCAATTTGAGAAAAGACAGGAAAAATAACCGAAATTGGATTCCAAAATTAAGGGGGAGCTGTGCACATCTCTAATATTAATACCTCTTTTTGACAAAGAGGAGTATAAGTTTCTTACCATGTGAATTCCAATTATTTCTGTACTGATGCTTTTCTCAATGATAGTTTGTCATCATCAAAAAGGGGGAGAATGTGATTACTATGCAACAATGAAAATGTATTTTGTGATAACAAACATGAAGATGATGAGAAGACCAAGTCCAAGATCTTCAAGATTAGCTTTAGGACTTAGGATCTCTTATGTACGGAGCTGTTAAATAGATATCTCATTGGTTAAATTTTAAATGATCTAAAAATTTGTTCCTTAAATCAAACTGAGGTTTCAGAATGGTTTTGAAAGATCAAAGGTTTTAAAGATTAGAAATGGTTTTCAAAGTAATTACAAATGGCTTTTTTAAACTGTTTTTAACTGAGGTATTCGAATACACCTCCATGGTATTCGAATAACCTACATCCTTTACATACGTTTCTGTTTTCCAAAACAGAGGTATTCGAATACCCTTCATGGTATTCGAATACAGTGCTTCTTAAAAACCTGTTTTGAGTGATAGGTATTCGAATAACCCTTGTGGTATTTGAATAATCTAATTTCAAAAAAATACCTTTTAAACTGAGGTATTCGAATACCCTTAACTGGTATTTGAATAACCCCCCTTTGATCTACTTTTAAAAATACTTTTTATCATAGGTATTCGAATAACCCATGAGACTCTGTTATAAAATTTGAAATTCTACGACATTGTCTCAGCATTTATTATCAGAATAAATGCCCCCAACGGCCTTTTCTCATACGAGGCTCTATAAATAGAGGCCTGGGTCACCTATGATCAACCCCCGAACATTCTGATTAATCTTTGCTTAGTTGAAAACGAGTTTTATACTATTCTCTCTCTTTTTCTGTGCTCTTAATATTAAATCTTTGAGATATCTGTGAGACAGCTCCTTAGTGCTTCAATTTGTGATTATTTACTCTTTGTGAGAGTTTCCTTTCATCTACTTTCTGATTCTGTGTAACGAGGGTGAGGTATCCCTGATTGTTTGAGGCTTTAGCACAAGGGTAGAGTCTCCCTGTGTGTGAAAAGTGCTCTTAATTGTAACAGTTGCAAGCACCTGTTTTAAGCTTGTCTTGAATAGTAAAAAATCTTGAATTATGTTTCAGGGACTGGATGTAGGCCACAAGTGGTTGGTGGTCGAACCAAGATAAATATCATGTCTGCTTTTCTTTCCTTAATCTTTTATCTTTCTGCACTTTATTTATTATCTCTTACAATTTAATTATTAGTTGTTCTTCTTATATTTATCTTATTCACGCCTTTTATTATTTAAATTCAGCATAATTTATTTGTTTACGCTTTTTGCGAAAGTTTTTGTTACTCAATTCACCACCCTCTTGAGTACTGGAAGCCACTTGGTAACAGTCTCTTGGATAGGAAGAGTGGCCACTACCTATGGGATCCGGCTCAGATGATCTACCACTAAGTTCTTGGCTTTGCCCTTACTTCTAATCTCAATGTCAAACTCCTACAAGAGCAACATCCATCGAATGAGTCTAGGCTTCGCCATGGGCTTCTTCAGCAAGAACTTCAAGGCTGTATGGTTAGAGAAAACAATAACTTTAGTGCCCAGCAAATTAAAACAAAATTTATCTAAAGTGAAAACAATTACTAAAAGCTTCTTTTCAATGGTGGTGTAATTAGCTTGGGCAAAATCCAAAGTACGAGAGACATAAGATATCATATGAGGTTGCTTGCCAACTCGTTGAGAAAGGATGGCGCCAACTACAAAGATAGAGGCATCACACATCAACTCAAAAGGAAACTCCCAATTTGGTGACTGAATAATGGGAGAATAGGTCAGGTTCTTCTTCAGCTGATCGAATGCCTTCTTGCAATGCTCATCAAATTCGAACTCTACTTCTTTTTAAAGAAGCCTGGACAACGAAAGGGCAATTTTGCTAAAGTCCCTTATGAAACGTCTGTAGAGCCCTACACGACCATGAAATGAATGCACTTCTCGCACACAAGTGGGGTAGGGTAAAGAGGCAATAACATCGATCTTTGCTCTATCTACTTCAATGTCTTTGTTAGAAACTGCATACCTTAAGACTATGCCTTGTTCTACCATGAAATGACATTTCTCAAAATTAAGAACAAGATGTGTCTCAATGCACCTATCAAGCACCCTAGGAAGGCTGTCTAAACATGCATCAAAAGAAGATCTATAAACTGTGAAGTCGTCCATAAAAACTTCCATGTAGTGTTTTAACAAGTTAGAGAAAATGTTCATCATACATCGTTGAAATGTACCTGGGGCATTACAAAGCACAAAAAGCATCCTCCTATAAACAAACATGCCAATGGGAAGATGAAAGTTGTCTTTTCTTGGTCCTCTAAGGCTATGTGAATTTGAAAGTAGCTTGAAAATTCACCTAGGAAGCAATAGCATGACTTGCTAGCCAACTTTTCAAACATTTAATCCATGAAGAGTAAGGGAAAATGATCATTCCTAGTGACTTGGTTAAATCCTGCAATCAATATAGACTCTATAGATATTCTGTACTCTAGTGGGGACTAACTCATTCTTCTCATTCATGATCACAGTCATCTTGCTCTTCTTAGGAACTACTTGCACTAGACTCACCCACTTGCTATCTGAAATGGGGTAAATGATACCGGTTGACAATAGTTTGCTCACTTCTTTCTTCACCACATCCAAAATTAGAGGGTTAAGTATTCTTTGAGGATGCCTCACTAGTTTGGGTTCCTCCTCCAATAAAATCCGATGCATGCATGTGAAGGGACTAATCTTAGGAATATCTACAAGCATCCATCCAATGGCTTTCTTGCGTTGTTTCAAGATCTGCAACAATTTCTCTTCTTGTTCGGGCTGTAGATTCTTTGCTATTATCATTGGTAGGTTCTAATCTGCTTTCAAGAACACATATTTCAAATGTTCAGGTAAAGGTTTTAACTCAACAATAGATGGTCGTTGCACTGAAGGTATCAATCTGGTTAAATAAACTAATTCTATTGATTTAATTGCAACATCACCTGTAATCTGTGGACAATCTTCGAAAACAGCATAATCATATCCCATAGAATCAAAAAATTTAGAACAATCAGTATCATTTCCCATATACGCAGAAATCTTAGAACATGCAGCACATATACTAGTCTCATCACAAACAGAAACAGAACATCCAGAACATCAAGAAAAATCAACATTATCCAAAAATCTCATAATTTCAGGAAATTCAGCTAGCATATCAATATGCATATCATCAACAAGTAAATCAATGACATCTATTTGAAAAACAAAATGCTGTTCTAGAGGATATTTCATGGCATCAAAGATATTAAATTGAACTATATTATCCCTAAATTCTATGGAAAGTACTAGCATAGTTTTTGTAGTTTTCAAGAAAGGTCTACCTAAAATCAATGGGGGTTGACTAGATGCAAATTCATTTTCCTTGTTTAGAACATAAAAATCTTCTGGGAATATTAAATTATTTACCCTTACCAAAACATCTTCAAACACTCATGCATAATGAGTTGTGCTCTTATTTTCTAGCTGAATGATAATTTCAGTTAGCTTTAACTATCCAATCTGCAAAGATTCATAAACTGATTTTGATATCACATTAATTGAGGCACCCAAATCTAACCTTGCTTATGTAAACTGCTTGTTGCCTATTATGCAAGGAATGGTGAGTATTCCAGGATCTTTACATTTAGGAGGTATATTAGGTTGGATCAAGACAAAAACATTTCTTCTCATGCTCACTTTCTCATTTCCTTTCAACCTCCTCTTATGAGTGCACAATTCCTTCATAAACTTTGCCTATTTTGGAATTTGTTTTATTACTTTAGGAGAAGTATATTGACTTCTATCTTCTGAAAGGTATCCATAATCTTCCTGTCCAATTCAGTTTTAGCTATCTTCTTTGATTGAATCATTCTGCTAGAAAAAGGAAGAGGAGTGCTGAGAGCAAATTTTTCTATAGAATTTTTCATTAACTTCTGATTTTTCTTTGAATTCTCTACATGTTCTATATTTTGCTGCATTGAATCTTCTGCAAAATTTTGGTTTGCTGGATATGATTTTTTTTCACAATCCTGCTGCATAATCTTTGGTTGGAGTTGGGTTAGACCACTCACTTCTTTGCCACTTCTCAAGTTTATGGCACTCACATTGCTTTTTAGATTGTTAATTGTTTGGGATGGCAATTGATCGAAACCTTTAGTCTTCAACTCATTGATAGAAGTTGCAAGTTAACCAATTTGAGTCTCCAAGTTCTGAATGGTGTTCTCGGTTCTTTGTTGAAACTGAAGGTTATTGGTTGCTAACTACTTCACCAATTCTGCCAAACTAGGTTCTGAATTGCTACTTTGCTGCATAGGTTGTTTCACTGGTTATTGAAGCTATTACTTGCTCGGGTCTATTGTGTTATATCTGGTCTGTTACTGTTGCTACTGAAGAAGTAGGCCATAATTGTTGTCATATTGTAGATTGGGATGATCTTTCCATACAAGGTTATATGTGTTAGAATAAAGATCATACTTTGGCTACTGCTAGTATGGTCTGCCAGGAAAGATGTCAGCCACTGCTTCATTACTTTCTTAGAGTGTAGGACATTGGTCTGTTGGGTGATCTGGCAAGGAACAGATTCCACAAAGTTTTTCTAGGGAATTTGTTTTTGTCCCAATGCTAATTAGCTAACTAAAGAGATTAGGTCCTCTAATTTGTTCCAATCAGTTCTTCATTCTCTGTTGATCAGTACCAGAAACCTTAACTTCATTGACTCCTCTGGATGAGGTAATGACTCGTGTGCCAAATTATTATGTATTTGTTGCCATGTTTGCTATTAAGTCTCTTGTTACAACAGGAGTTTTGTCCACTAAAGCTCCTCTAGAAGTAGTATCTACCATACTTCTATCCATGGGTAAAAGTTCCTCATAGAAATAGTGGATTAGCAAACGGTCACTAATCTGGTGATGAGGACAGTTGGCACATAACTTCTTGAATCTCTCTCAATACTCATGCAGAGTTTCTCCAGATATCCACCTTATGCCACATATATCCTTCCTAATAATAGCTCTGGAAGTAGAGAAAAACTTCTATAGAAACACCATTTTTCATATCATTCCAACATGTTATGGCAATTGGCTACAAGTAATACAACTAATCCTTGGTTACTCCATCCAACAAGAAAGGAAAGGCTCCCAATTTGATGTGTTCTTTAAGAATGCCTTTGTGGTTTCATGGTGGAGCACACCATATGGAACTCCTTCAAGTGCTTATGGGGGTCCTCACCTTCAAGTCCATGAAACTTTGGTAACAAGTGTATCAATCCATATTTCAGTTCAAAATCAACATTTACATCAAGATATTGAATGCACAAAGGCTGATAATTCACATCAGGTCAAGCTAGTTCCTTAAGAGTCTTAATATCCATATTATCAGCCATGTTTGCAGTGTTATTTGTATTCTCGTGTTTAGTTTCAGTATTATCAATCATAGTTGTAGTGTTACTTATATTCTCAAGTTCAGTTTCAATTTCAATGTCACTTTCAATTTCAGAAATTATCCTTTCACTATGTCTACAAGCTCTATTAAGTGTATACAAAGTCCTCTCAATATCAGGGGTCAATGTCAAGCAAATGATTTTAAAAATTGTAAAAATACAAGATATGCAAAATGGACTACACAACACTAAAATTCTACCAAAATAACACTACTTACCCTATCTACACAATTTTAAAAATTATAAGACAACCACAGGGTGAAAACTACCCAAAAATGGTACCAAAAAATGCAATAAAAAATCTTTAAAAAATAGAAAAGTGATCTAAACGATGGAATTTGGCTAAGATAAGGTGAGCTCACTACTTTACAAAATTGAGAGTGCAAGCAAAAGTTACTAAGAGAAAATTAGTGTTTGGCTTAGGGTTACTATTGCTGCTTAAATAACTATCTCTAAAATTAAAAATCCAAGTTTTTCCTTAACTTATAGTTAATTCTCTTCCTCTTAGCTTTAATTGGATACCTAATTTGCCTAATTTAGGCTTAGGATGGGAGAATTATGACTAGAATATTCTTAACAGTTCTCTAGACTCATCATCTAACTTCAAAGGGTAATAACACCATCAAAACGTCATAGTTTCAATAAACGGTCTTCATAACAGTTGAATATTTGTGTCTCATTTTACTAATGACACTGGTCTCAACTCCATATGACTCTTATAGTCCAAATTATGGCCTAATCTTTGCATATCGTCCAGGTTCCAATTATAACATCTATATTCTAACATCCAGGCCCAATCGGACACATCCAATTCATCCTTCGTGCTCTTCATCAAAGTTGTAGAGTTTTCTCTCAAATTTCCTACAAGGTAAAATTCATAATTTTTATATGTCTAGAACTCAAGTTATGCTCAAAATATTGAAATAGTGTAAAATTTCTAATAATGCTAAAAAATTACAATTAAGCCCAATTTGAACCCAAACTTATAAAATGTGGTCAAGACCAATCAATTAAGCACATAAGAGATCTAAGAGACTAAATATGAGGGTTGACTAATGTATTAAAATTGTGTTTATTAAATCCAGAGCTTGACAAATATAGTGTCATATAAATACATAAAGTGTTTGTCGCCCGTGGTCCGCACTTAACAGACCCTCTCCTCCTAGCTGACGACATGGACTTCAAGTTTTATATCCTATATGCCATCATTCGACAATTGGAGATATGTCCTCAAGTCAGCCACCTCCACCATGGTTGTGACCTAGAAGGTAATACCCCTCAGTTTGGGGCTCACCCACCTGTATATATTTGGGGTCATAGCCGCATTTGAAGCAGGTGTCAGGATCGTAATTGGAGTTGGGGTCTTTCTTTTTCTTCCTATTTGATGGACAATGGAAAGACAATCTACAGAGGACGAACTTTTATCAGAACTAAAAAAAGTAAAGTTCTTATGTTTTAGTTCTTTCATGATCTCAAAAGACACACGCAATGGTCTAAGCTTAGTTGCTTCCCTCGTTGCCTCCGCTCTCCAGAAAGCATCATGGATCCCAAAACTCAAAAGTGGCCTCTACACCTTACTGGTGTCCATACATGATACCTTTTGTCGTACCTCCACTGCGAGCAAAGGTGACGCTACTGACAACACCTCCATAGAGTTGTTACCCTCCTCACTATGGTTTTCTGGCTCTCATAGCCTCATCATAACCCAAATAAAGAAGAAAATAATGACTAAAAAGAAGAAATAAGGGTTGGGGGCAATACATGTGAGAAGGAAGTAGCTAGAGAAAAAAATAGTATAAGACTTGAATAAGCGAAAACAAAGGAGTAAATGGTTGCACCACAATGAACATGGTCGCGAACCACCACAGAAAGCTCACCTAAAATCGCCTCTAATATCTAGAAAACTCTATGAACAGGGTTGAGGAAGTAGAAAAGTGGGAAGTTTTCTCCCACTTTGTTATTTATAGACCCATAAAGTCCTAACTGCCACCATCATAATAGGGACACGATGGTCCTTTCCAAAAGTTTGAAATGATGCAGCGCAAAACCTAATTGGGGCTTCCACTCACAATCCACCACGTGTCTCCCAAAAGTTGCAAACAACAAGTGAAATGACTAAGGTTGTAACACCTTCCCTTAGGGTATCACATTTACGACTAAAACTCCTAGACTTAGCAAAACGTGTAAAAGGTTTAGTATAGTAAAATATAGATTTCAAATTTCCTTTCTCGAAAACATAAACTTAAACAAGGCATAAATAACACATGATGCAATACTAAATAATTACATATTAAAATATACAAAAGATGGCATGGATCACAGTCCACCCAAAATACATAAGGTTTGTACTCCAAAAGATATATATATATATACACACACACACACAAACTGCTAACAAAACACAAACTAGCCTAAGTTCATAAGCCTAAGGAGTAAGGTCCTCCATTGGATCCTTCTCCTTGGAGTTCTCGCCAGACAAAACCCTCAGTCGGGGTAAGATCTCATGGGCAGGTGTCCTAGCAGATGACTCCTCAGAGTCCTGATCTTCCCTAAGGGTGTAATGCAAATCACCCCACAACTCCCTAATCGGCATAACAAACTCCAAACGTATTAAGATGTCCAAAGAGAAAAAGGGGACCCCATCGCAGGTCTTACGTACAGATAAGGTTGCATCCCCTACATATCTAAACACACTCAGAATCCCGGTCGATACGCTAAGCATCCGTACCACCATGGAACTGAACTCTGACAAAACTAACAAAATTTCTTCTCACCGCCATCGTAGAAAAACAAAACAACAGAAAAGATGTGATCTTCTTAGTCTTTATCAATCATATACACATAAAACAAAATAACTTAATAGAGAAGTGAGATTCCCTACATCAATACTAACATGGCAGCATAGAAACAGTAAAGAACAATAATACCATTCATATACAGGAAGCAACAATTGCAGTCATAGCATCAAGTAATTGATGATTTAGTATATATAAAATATCATGATGATATAAAGACAGACTATGCATATGCACAATGGATCAATTTCCTACTCCATGGAGCTAAACACAAATTCGGAGAGAATGATCTAGAAGACATATCTATATCTCGTCAGCCTCAATTCAAGTGTAATAATTTCTCAATTTGCGTATCACGGCTTGTACAAGACAATCTACACCAGATCGTGATTAGGAATAGTATCTCGGTTCGGATCGTCGGTGCGTTGAATTGGTCTGACCCACGGCACAGTGGAGCTACCAACTGGCCATTGTGGAAAACTCACGCCCCGACACCCCCAAGGTCAACAAGTGACCTACATTATGCCCATCGCACCCACACTAAGGTGTAATTCAACTCCTAGGCGTACAACCTCAACCGACACTGCTAGTATAATGTATGATCAATGACTCAATGCATACACACATATCAATATCATGATTCTCCATAAACATAAGCTACTCATGAGCCAAACTAGTCATTAACATATCCGGGTCCCGTTTAAGAGCCTGACAGGGCACTGCTGTTATTTTCAATTGCAAGACATCTTTATCGTGTAGTTCAGAAATCATCATTCTTAAATTACATAAGACATCATCACTATTTTTCAATCACGTAAAACTTTTATTACACTTTTAAGCTTAATTTTGAAAATTTCAAAGATTAATATAGAAATTAACTTTAGTTCCAATATTCTTCTAACTAGGCTGCTCTAGGTAGTACTTCCTAATATTTTTCACAAAGAACACAAAGGAATCCACATTATGTTAATTTGATAAATTCTTTTCCTTTACCTTTAATAAAATACCTTAAGTTTTCAATTTCTCTTTTAAGCTTATTTTTCCACTCAATAGCTTAAATTCCTCTCCTATTAAATGACAAAATTTTGTTCTATCTTTCTTCCATTATTATAAATCCTTAATCCAATTCCTTTTTACCTAAGCATCTAAGTTCCAAATCAACACAAAAAGTTTATCTTGGATACCCTATTTAGGGTTACTAGGCCGTGAGCCCTAAGGTCTTTGGACCCCAAAATTTTCATCTTCATCAACAAGATTCCAAGCATACAACATACTTCAATCACCAAAAATTCTACTCAACCAAAATTATGCATATATTAAACCATAAAATCACATAGGGAAAACACCACAAAAATCACCAAGAGTTAATACAAACAAGTGAGCAACCCTCACATGGATTCCTCACTCACAATATACAATTTAGTTCCTCACCACCATGATAGGTTGAAGAGGTTAATCTCCCTCTTACCTTAGATGATGACCAAGAACTCCTTGGGTGCTTTCTTGAATCAAACATTCCACTTCCAAGATGCTCTTGAAAATGAAAACAACATACAAAAAGAATCAATATCTAAGGCTTGAAAATAGAATGACCATGGATAAAAATCTTGGTCTTAGAATTTGAAAATGAAAAGAGGAGATGAAGATGGAGGAATTTCACCTTAAAGCTTTCAAAACCCTAACTTGAAGAAGCACTTGAAAATGGATGAACTAGATCAAGATCACAGCACCAAAGTTTCTTCAAATGAGGCTTGGATTCAAGAAATATAGTTGGTTGAAATTAAAGAAGAATGGAGAGTGGGTTTAGTGGTGAGGCCATGAGCTTGGTGGAGAGAAAATGAGAGGAAAAAAAAAGTGAGAGAGAAGGTGTGTAGCTTTTTGGTTCTTAGTAGAAAGATGAAAGTAAAACTAAGTGAAGTGAATAAGTGAAAAACAAAGTCCTAGAACCCTTCTTGCCATGTGATTTCCATGAGCTTCCAAAGGAGAAAGGGAGACAAGCTTCTCCAACAAGCTTCCTCCAAACTTGCTTAGGAAGTTTGCTTCCTATTAATCCAAAAAGAGATAAGTCAAATGGTGATGTCATTAAGAGAAGCCTTTAGAAAAAGTTGACTAAGCTTATATCTAGAACCATCCACTAGATCTTTACTAAAAGTTATTGTTCAATGGACAAAAGTTACAGTTAATAAAATTAGTATTTATTGTCCAATGGATAATAGAACGTACCTAGAATTTATTTGTTAGATAAAATTTCAGATAATGAAAACATCGAAAACTACCTCTGGTCTCAAGTTTAGTAAGCTCCCCCGGTCTCATTTCAATAGTCTAAAATTTTTTGAAAGTAATAATAAAATAGTCAAAATAAGTTAAATAATTCATAAAAATCACAAAATCACAAAAATCACAGATAACCAAAAAACAAGAAAAAAGAAAAAGAATTAGGATGATACACAGGTTGTAGATGAAGCGTTGCAAACAAGCCAAGTGTCAGCCACCCCTTGAACACTGTCATGGACCATAATCTAATGTGATCCAAGACAAAGGACACTGAAATACCTTCGCAGAATCCTTTCTATTCAAGATAAAATCAACTTGGATCCTAGTTGAATGTACAAAATCTACTAGAGACATCCCCAGATTTCAATACAGTAAAAGTACCCCTTCACTCAAGATTTTACAAACAATGCTCAGATGTGAAGGGCAAACATCTCAAAAGGATCATGGACACTGGACTCACAAAAAGAATATAGAACTGATACTCATGTTGTCCTTTAACTGAGATATCTTGATACTCTATTTAAAGTGAAGCGTCAAGCTAGGGGCATGAGTGATAATCACCCATGGAGCGTGCCTTGAGTCAGTGCCACGTCACCTATGGCAATTACACAATTAAAAGATAATCACTCTCAGTAAATCTCATAGAAGCATGCGTGATTACATATCCCTTAATTAGCTATAATTACCCATTAAACATAATTTAAATTAGAATTTCCCTCCAATCCTACTTAATTGTTATGCAACACTCCCCTATAAGTACTAGGCTTGATCACTCAAGTATCTTTCTAAACCCTAATACTCTCTCCTAATGCATCGCCTAACTTATGTGTCAGAGTGCCTTTTGTAGCTACACCACCCCTCTACTCCACCACTTTGGTCATCGCACTATAGCGGAAAATGCCACACCCTACTTACTAAAAAACCTTTTAATTAAACCTTTCTGACCCATTTACAACATTGGCACCGTCTGTGGAAAGAGATAAACTTCAAATCCCACCACCTTCACCATGGTTATTACCAGATAGAACCGCACCTCTGCTGCACAGAACCTGTAACACCCCAAAATTTCTTGTTTTTTTTCAGTTATATGTGATTTTGTGATTTTTGTGAATTATTTTATTTATTTTGATTATTTTATTATTATTTTTGGACTGTTTGTGTGTTTTTAGCAGGACCGAAAAAATAAAATTTTTTCGTGGCTGAAAAATTTTGGACTATTAATACGAGGCCGGAGGAACTTACTAAACTCGAAACCAGAAAAAGATTCCAAAGTTTTATTTTTTTGAGATTTTATCTGATAAATAAAATCTAAGTGCGTTCTATTATCCATTGGACAATAGCCACTAGTTTTGCTAGTAGTAGCCTTTGTCCATTGGATAGTAGCTTCTGGTAAAAATTTAGTTGAATGATTCTAGACTTAGGTTAGTCTTCGTTTCTAGAGACTTCTTTGTGGCTCACTTTGGTGATCCACTTGGTTGAACCAATTAGGAGTTTAGCCAACCAAAGTGGACATGACTCACCTCTATGACTCATTGTATGACTCACTACATGAGTCAAATTTTGGTGACTCACCCTTGGTGACTCTCACGGCCAAGTGAGGGCTTGGAGGGTCTTTGAGCTTAGTTCATCACTTGATCATTTTATCTCATCTTTCTATTAAAGAAACAAAACAAAACTCTCTCACATTTTCTCGCTTGGAGCTCACGACCAAGACCACTAAAAACACCATCCAATCTTCCTTAATTCAAACTAACTTCATATCTTGAATCTACACACCATTTCAAGACACTTTTGTGTTGTGACCATCATCTAGTTCATTCATCTTCCATCTTTTTCGTCAAGCTTAGGGTTTGAGGATTTTAAGGTGAAGTTCTTTAATCTTCATTTTTTTTCTTTTCATTTTCAAGTTCTAGACCATAACTTCGATCTATGGTAATCTTAGTTTCAGCCTTAGATGTTAATATTTGTGTGTTTGTTTTGTTTCAAGAGCAACTTGGTGGTAGAAGTTTACCTTAAAGGAGGCATACAAGGAGCTTTTGAGCATCATCTAAGGTAAGAGGGAGATTAACATCATCAACCAATCATGGTGGTGAAGAACGAAAATTTGTGTTGTATATGAAAAATCCATGTGAGGATTTATTTACTTGTTTGTATAAATTTAATAATTTGTACTTATTTGCTTTATGTGATTTTATGGCTTTAATAGTATGCATGAACTTGCTATAGTAGAATTATGATGATTGAAGTATATTGTATGCTATGATTTACATTAAAAAGGAAAGAATTTTTGGTCCCAATGACCATTAGAGCTCACGGCCTTCATGCCCAATTTGGGTAATCCAAGTCAAAAATGTTTTGTTAATTACAAACTTAGATGATTAGATAATAAGGAATTGGATTAGGGAATTACAAAATAGAAAAGAAAATGAATAAAATTTTTATTGTTGATCATCAAGCAATTTTTGACCATTTTTCTCCAAACCCTAACAATTTGATTTTCCATGGATTTTCAAATCCCTATGGATATACAATTTTCCATTTTTCACCAAACCCTAACAATTTGATTTGGGAATCTCCATCTCCAATTCCACATGAAGCACTGGATCGACCTCCATAGCAAGAACTTTGAACCAGCCATAGTCTTTCACCACATCTTGACCCTTCCATGGTCGTCCATTTTTGTCTCTTCCATGGTCATCTCAATTCAACTCTAAGCAACCTCAAGCTCCGTTTATGCAGCGAACATGTGTTCCACTGCTCCATCGTTGAAATCGCCGATGAGAGGGATATAAGTTATGGCTTTGAGCACCACAACCACCAATACTGATTTCAATAAGCAAGAGCTCCAATTCATGTCTTGGTCTCAACCAATGCCGAAAAACTCCGTCTCCATCATCAATCTACTTCGCTGCGAGTGGATTTTGTAACACCCCAAATTTTCGCTAAATTACAATATTGTCTGAATTGTACTGTTTTATATTTTCTGTGTGCTATAAAATTAATTTGATTATTTCGTGACTATATTTGATTGTTGTGTATAATTTACTCCGAGTCAAGAAAATAATAATTTTCGGGCCAGGGAAAATTTTTATCTGATTATTCGGAGCTGGGGGATCTTACTAAACCCAAATCCGAGTGATACGTGTATCAATCTTTTAATTTTTAGAAATTATCTGCGAAATAAAAATATACTATATTTTTATTTTACAACAGATAAATATTTACTGTTTTATAAATAGTAATGTTCTGTTCATTGGGCAATAATTTTTGTAGCTATTGTCTAGAAAATATTTTCTATAAATCAATAGGATTTAGTCATCATAAAATGGCTTGAATTTCTAAACCAATAGGAAGAGGTCAACAATAATGGTTGGACTAGCTAGTTAGTAACTAGAAAACCTAACTAAGTTAGCCTAAACTTAACTAAGTTAATCCAAAGTGCTTAAGTAGTAGCTAAATAGAACAAACCTAGTTTGCTATTCATTAAAGTCTTAGTTACAAGAAGGATATACCATGTTCAAGAAAAGAAAGAGTCATCCAAGGTAACTAGATGGTTAACTAAGTAACTAAGAAACCTAACTAGATTTACCTAAACCTAACTTGGAAACCAAATGAATCAAGACTTGGTTTGCTCTTCCCTTTGAGCAATTCGGCCAAGCACTTTCAAGAAGCATCAAGAACTTGGTGACTTGATTCTCTATGCCAATAGGAAACAAACTTGGAGAAAAAGCTTTGAAGATCAACCATTGATCTTATATAAGGCCATTAGGACTCTTGAGTGGTCAACCAAAGTGGCCACCTCCTTAGAAGCTCCATAGCAAGGACAAAGGGGAGGAGACCAATTTCACTTCACCTTCATCTTTGCTATCTCACACAAAAGTTATTTTCTCATTTCTCTCTCTTCCAAGAACCAAAAACATCATTGCTTCTCTTTGTGAAGCTCACGGCCACCATCTCCAAACCTTACCTCCACTCTTCTAAAATTTCATCCAACACCACTTCTCAAACCTAAACATCATTCTAAACATCTTTCAAGTTGTGACTTTCTTCAAAATCATTCATTTCAAGCTTGAAAAACTACCTTGAAGTTTCTTTCCTACAAGGTAAAAATCCTTGTTTCTTGTTTCTAATTTGATTCTTGAAGTTCTAAGCCATGATTGATCCACGGTTTTTCTTTTTCAACCATAGTTTATGACTTTTTAAATTGTTTAAGTTTGTTACGATTTCTTTGGGAGGCATACGAAATCACTAGGAGGAAGTCTAAGAGGAGTTTGTCTTTCTTAGAGCTAAGAGGGAGATTTAATCTCATCAACCAAGTATTGGTGGTGAGAAAATGAATGTGTTTGTGGTGAAGAATCCATGAGGATTCATTCACTTTGTTGTTGAAAGTTTTTCCTAATTGTGATTGATTTTGTTTGCAAGCATGTCCATAGCCTTAATATACTTTGGTATGTGTTTTATGGATGCATGATAGTTATTGTAGGATGTGAATAACATGTTAAGGATTTGCATGAGTGTTCCAAAGAACACATGAAGCTCACGGCTTCACCTCCACAAAGAGAACCAAAATGTTCTCAACTATTTTCTAAAGCATGGATTAATTAATTTAATTGGATTAATGATTTTTACAAGGACTTAGATAGTAGAAAATATTTTAAAGATGATTTATAGAGGACATAGTGAATTTCGGCCAACATGTCTACTTATGATGATTTTAATTCAAAATTATTTCTAAAGTATAGATTTATGTAAATTAAAGAGAACTCAATTTCAATGGATTTTAGATAATAAAATGAATAAATTTATTTTAGAAGCTTAATTAGAGAAATTAAGTATGGATGAGAAATAAAATGAACACTTGAAAAGTAGTAACGTATAGCTCACCATTTGGGTTTTGAAGTGCTTTAGCAATTTTCGAGGTATAAATAATGGTTATGACTAAGAAAGGTAATTTTCAAAGGAAACAATAAAAAATACTAAGTAATGGATTTTTAAAAGGAAACACTGTAAATAAAGCTAGAAATAAATATATAATGGAGAAAATTTCAAAATCTAATTTAGAACGTAAAGAAATATTTTACGCAATTGAAAAATATTAGAAATACCTTATGCATATTTAAAATAATGATTTTTAAACTACGCGACTGAGAAAATAATTTAAAAACATTACACGATTGAGAAAATGATTTAAAAATACTACGCGAATTTAAAAATGTTGAAAAATATTTATGCGATTTGAAAATGTTGGAAAAAGGTGACGTGATTGTAAAAATGCGATAAAATGTTTACGCGATTGAAAGGAACAGTAGTTACTGTCGGGTTAAAGTGGTGGACCCGGATATGTTAAAAAATGGTACTGTCAAGTGGTAGCGTACTATAATGGAAAATAGTGATAATGTGGTTATTTATGTATTTTGGCTCATGCACATGCATAGTGGAATATGTCAATTTGGTTGAAATTGGCAATTGGCTTACGAGATGAATTACACCGTAGTCCTGGTGCGATAGGTGTAGTGTTGTTCATTGAGTGAACTTGGAGGCGTTAGTGTACGGTAGATTCCACATGAGGACAGTTGGTAGCTCTTCTGGGCCGTGGTAACGGGCAACGCACTAGCGATCTTGACAAGCACTATTCTTAATCACGATCTAGTGGAGACTGTCCGGTACAATGCCTATTGTACACAATGTTTTGACTGTGTAATATTTGGTTGGGGCAGTCGGAGCTACGGACAGGCCTTCCAGATCATTCTCTCTGATATTTGTGTAGTTAGCTCTATAGAGTATGAATGGATCTGTGTACATTTACATATGTGGTCTGCATCATGATATGATTATTTATATTTGATTCTGAGATATTATGTATGATGTGATAATATAAATTGTTGTATCAATTGTTATAACTGTATGTACTGTCGTTTTCTGTACTGCCATGTTGGTAGTGATGTAGATTGTCTCACCTCTTTGTACACATTTTTTGTATTATTATTTATGTTCCGTAAAGACTTTGAGGAAGAAGAAGAGAAGCAGCCTCTAGATTGTCAGTACGAGGAGGAGCAGCATCTAAGTGACCAGTGCGAGGAGGGCGAGCCTCTAGATCATCCCTATCATTTGGATTGATTTGGTTGTTATGGTCGTACCGGATTTTCTGGGGTTCGTGAAACTGGAGTTTCATGGAGGCTCTGAAGCCTTGCGTCTGCAAGTAGATAGAGAGTCTATTGTTTATGTGGGATGAGTGACCCTGTCCCTTAATAGAGAATATGAGGGTGTTCTGATGTTCTCTACTACTGTATATATGCACCTAAAGTTGCCCTTATCTATTAGGCGTTACTGGGGTGGACGTTTCTATGCCCCTAGTGAGCTTAGTAGTGTGTCGACAGTACGGACTCCTGTCGGTAGGGCTACACGATATCCGGGATTTTCTGTCATCCGATGATCCATCTGAGGAGGATCCTTCGGAGGAACTGAATTCCTAGATGTGCACTTAGGCTGTTTATGTTTTGTATAAGTCAAATAGTTTACTGCTTTGTTAAATAGTTTGTGATATGTAAATATTTATGTACTTTAAAGACAAAAATCATATGTATAATTATGGTATGTATTTAACAGTTTGTTTTATTTCATGTTCTGTTTATTTTATTTTATGATATAATGTACAAAAAGAAAAATTTTACAACTTATATTATTATATGTTAAGAAATGATTTATAACTTAGGTAAAGGTTTATTATATTTGTCGTAAATGTGACATACTAAGGAAGGTGTTACATTAGTCGGTATCAGAGCCCAAGTTAGAGTCTTTTTGGGTTTGTGGTTGGGTCTATTTTGCTTGTGTTGTGTGATTCTCTGCGATTTGTTTCCAAAAGGTTACATCTGACTTTGTTTTGTCTTGTTTGATTGATTGAAGAAAAAGATGTCTGGTGGTAGAAGAACGCGTGCGAACGTGGAACGCAATGTTGATCCAATGACTGCAGCTGCTGAGACTATACAACGTATGGCGGAGGTGATTACTCAACAGAACCAATGAGCAGCCCAGCAACAACAGGCGACTACTGATGCTCTAAACTTATCTGAGTTTAGACACAATAACCCGCCGTAGTTCAGGGGCGAATTTAATCTAGAGAAGGCGAATCTTTGGATCCAAGACCTAGAAAATATATTTGAAGGAATGGGGTGCACAGATGATCGAAAGGTGACATATGCTACATTTATGTTGAGAGGGGATGGTGAGAACTGGTGGAGAGGAACTCGGCGATTACTACAAGCTGAGGGAACTGAAATTACCTAGGAGTTATTCTGTGAAGTATTTCTAGAGAAGTACTTTCCTGCCAGTGCCCGACATGCCAAGGAAATGGAATTTCTTGATTCACAACAAGGCAACATGACTGTTGGTGAGTATGCTGCAAAATTTGAGAGCTTGTGACAGTTCTCAAGGTATTTCCAGATCCAGCCTGATGAGGAATGGAAATGCCACAAGTTTGAAGAGGGACTGAGGGTAGAGTTGAAAAGAGGAGTGCTACCCATGAGGATGAATCAATTTCCTGCTTTGATGGATACGTATCGACAACTCGAGGAGCTGGAGCCGTCACGAGATCCAAGAAATTGTAACTTTGGACCGACTAAGTTCCAAAGAAATGGCAATAACAACAACAACAGATGTCAGCGCAAACGGCATTCGAGACCACCGGGAAATCAACCCCAACGTCCATGTTTTGGGGGAAGTTCTAGTGGCAACAAGACTGACCAAAACATGGCATTTACGCCAAGGTGTTTTAAGTGCGGAAAGAGTGGCCACATATCCAGAGATTGTTCAATCAAGGGAACGATCTGTTTCAAGTGTGGAAGACCTGGACATGTTTCTAGGGAATACAACCAGCAAAAAAGGAAGCCAACTGTGAGTAATGTTCGTGCTACTCAGCCGCGATCTGGAGGGCGAGTATACACGATGAACGAAGCTGAAGCTTCCCAGTCCAAAGATCTTATTCAGGAGGAAGGTGTCATAGAAGGTAATCTTTTGACTGTACTATATGATTTGGGTGCAACTCATTCATTTATTGCATATGACTGTGTGGATCAGTTGAAATTACTTGTGTCTTTTCTGAGTTTTCAATTGATTGTTTCTACACCAACTGCCAAGCCTGTTGTTACATCTAGAGTATGTTTGAATTGCCCTATCACCATAAATGATCGAGTTTTTTTTGTTAATTTAATTTGCTTACCTCTTGTTGAAATAGATATAATCTTAGGAATGGATTAGTTATCTTCTAACATCCTATTAGATTGTGCCAATAAAACCTTAGTTTTTCCTAAGGATGAGAATTCTGGATTTTTAACTGCCGCTAAAGTTGAATCACTGTTGAGGGATGGAGCTCAAGGATACATGTTATTGTCTTCTTTAGAAGTCAAGAGTGAGAAAGACGTGAACGCTATCTCTGTCGTTAATAAGTTTCCAGAGGTTTTTCCCAATGAGGTACTTGATTTACCATCGGAGAGAGCGATAGAGTTTTCTATCGATCTTGTACTAGGAGCAGGTCCTATTTTGATTGCACTATATTGGATGTCGCCATCAGGATTAGTAAAGTTAAGGAAGTAATTGCAGGAATTGTTGGAAAAATAGTTTGTGCGACCAAGTGTTTCACCGTGGGGAGCACCAGTACTACTAGTCAAGAAGAATGATAGAACTTCTCATCTTTGTGTGGACTATCGCCAGCTGATCAAGGTCACGATAAAGAATAAATATCCACTTCTAAGAATTGATGATTTGATGGACCAATTGAAGGGAGCAGCTATTTTCTCTAAGATAGATCTGTGATCAGGTTATCATCAAATTCATGTCAAGGTAGAAGATATACCTAAGACAGCTTTTCGAACTCGTTATGGGCATTACGAGTATCAAGTGATGCCGTTCGGAGTGACGAATGCTCCTACAATATTCATGGATTACATGAACAAGATCTTTCGTCCATACCTAGACATATTTATCGTTATTTTTTATCGATGACATTCTGATCTACTCTCAAAATCAAGAAGAGCATGCTGAACATCTTAGCATAGTTCTCCAAATTTTGAAAGAAAAGAAGTTGTATGCAAAGTTAGCAAAATGTGAGTTTTGGTTGGAAGAAATTCAGTTTTTGGGTCACGTGATTTCCAAGGAAGGTATTGCGGTGGACCCATCGAAAGTGAAAACCATTCTGCAATGGAAAAGGCCAAAGACAGTGACAGAGATCCGAAGTTTTGTTGGATTAGTCGAATATTACTGAAGGTTCATTGAAGGTTTCTCTAAGATAGCAGGACCTCTTACACAACTCACAAGAACGAGTCAAGTTTTTATTTCGACAGAAGAATGTGAAGCAAGTTTCCAAGAGTTGAAAAAGAGATTGACAACTGCACCAGTGCTAATTTTGCCAGATCCAAGTAAGACTTTTGAGGAGTATTGTGACACTTCTTACTAGGAATTAGGATGTGTGTTGATGCAGAACATAAATGTGGTAGCCTATGCTTCAAGACAATTGAATGTACATAAGAGGAACTACCCAACGCACAATTTGGAGCTAGCCGCAGTGGTTTTTGCGTTAAAAGTGTGGCAACATTTTCTATATAGGGTCACGTTCAATGTCTTCAGTGATCACAAGAGTTTGAAATACTTGTTTGATCAAAAGGAATTTAATATGAGGCAGAGGCGGTGGCTAGAGTTTTTGAATGATTATGATTTTCAGCTTCAATACCATCCAGGAAAGACAAATATGGTGGCAGATGCCTTAAGTAGGAAGGTGATCAGTGTTTCTACCATGATGATAAAGGAGGAAGAGTTGATTAATCAGTTTAGATATTTGTGGTTGTATGTGGAATTGGTACCATGAAAGATTCATCTAAATAAAGTGACTGTTTTGAATGACTTGCTGGATGAAATCCGAGAAAGACAGGAAGATGATCTGTTTTTGCAGAATGAGAAAGAATTTTTAAAGCAAGGTCATAAGGCAACGATTGAGGAATGATCTGATGGGGTCTTAAGATTTGAAGGAAGGATTTGTATACTTGATGATCCCGATCTTAAGCAAACAATTTTGGACGAAGCTCATACTAGTAGGTTAAGTATACATTCGGGGATGACTAAGATGTATCAAGATCTAAAGTGGATGTTTTGGTGGCCAAGGATGAAAAGGGATGTTGCGAAACGTGTGGCGTCTTGCCTGGTTTATCAAAAGGCAAAAGTTGAACATCAAAGACCTGTCGGTATGTTACAACCTTTAACTATTCTAGAATGGAAATGAGATAGTATCTCAATGGATTTTGTTACCGGATTGCCAAGAAGTAGGAAGGGTCATGATTCTATATGGGTTATAGTTAATAGGCTTACGAAGTCAGCGCACTTCTTGCCAATCAATATCAAGTATTCGTTGGAACGATTGACCCAGGTGTACATTAGTGAAATTGTTAGACTTCACGGTGTACCCTCTAGTATCGTATCCGATAGAGATCTGAGGTTTACGTTGAGGTTTTGGCGAAGCTTACAAGAAGCCATGGGGACTAAGCTACGTCTGAGTTCTGCTTATCATCCGCAGACTGATGGTCAGACCGAGAGAACTATCCAATCGTTGAAGGATCTGTTGCGAGCTTGTGTGTTAGAATAATAAGGGAGTTGGGATGAATTCTTGTCTCTGATAGAATTCACCTACAACAATAGTTTTCACTCAAGTATAGGGATGGCTCCCTATGAAGCACTATATGGCCGACGTTGCCGAACACCTTTGTGTTGGTATTAGCATAGGGAAAGTATGACCATATAACCTGATCTTGTGCAACAAACTACGGAAAGGTGAAAATGATTCAAGAGAAAATGAGGATGACTCAGAGCCGACAGAAAAGCTATACAAATAAGCAAAGGAGACCTCTTGAATTTGAGGAAGATGAACATGTGTTCTTGTGAGTAACACCTACGACTGGTGTCAGAAGGGTTATCAAATTCAGAAAACTCACTCTTAAATTCATCGGACCTTACCAAATCATTCATCGGATAGGTCCCGTAGCCTACCAACTAGCTTTACCACCTTTTCTTTCCAATCTCCATAATGTATTCCATGTGTCTCAATTAAGAAAATATATTCCCGATCCAACACATGTCATTCAACCCGATGAAGTACAACTGAAAGACAATTTGACGTATGAGACACTTCCTGTTAAGATTGAGGATAGGAGAGTTAAGCAACTATGAGGAAAGATGATTGTATTAGTTAAGGTGATCTGGAATGAGGTAACGACAGATGCTACCTGGGAGCTGGAGGATAAAATGAGGGAGCAATACCCACATCTTTTCTAAGGTACGATAAATTTCAGGGACGAAATGTTTTTTTTAGTGGGGGAGAGTTGTAACACCCCAAATTTTTGCTGAATTACGATATTATCTGAATTATACTGTTTTATATTTTCTGTGTGCTATAAAATTAATTTGATTGTTTTGGGACTGTATTTGATTGTTGTGTGTGATTTACTCTGAGTCAAGAAAATAATAATTTTCAGGCCAAGAAAAATCTTTATCTGATTATTCGTAGCTGGGGGATCTTACTAAACCTAATTCCGAGTGATACGTGTATCAGTCTTTTAATTTTTAGAAATTATCTGTGAAATAAAAATATATTATATTTTTATTTTATAGCGGACAAATATTTACTGTTTTATAAATAGTAATGTTCTGTTCATTGGGCAATAATTTTTGTAGCTATTGTCTAGAAAATATTTTTTATAAACCAATAGGATTTAGTCAACATAAAATGACTTGAATTTCTAAACCAATAGGAAGAGGTCAACAATAATGGCTGGACTAGTTAGTTAGTAACTAGAAAACCTAACTAAGTTAGCCTAAACTTAACTAAGTTAATCCAAAGTGCTTAAGTAGTAACTAAATAGAACAAACCTAGTTTGCTATTCATTAAAGTCTTAGTTACAAGAAGGATATACCATGTTCAAGAAAAGAAAGAGTCATCCAAGGTAACTAGATGGTTAACTAAGTAACTAAGAAACCTAACTAGATTTACCTAAACCTAACTTGGAAATCAAATGAATCAAGACTTGGTTTGCTCTTCCCTTTGAGCAATTCGGCCAAGCACTTTCAAGAAGCATCAAGAACTTGGTGACTTGATTCTCTATGCCAATAGGAAACAAACTTGGAGAAAAAGCTTTGAAGATCAACCATTGATCTTATATAAGGCCATTAGGACTCTTGAGTGGTCAACCAAAGTGGCCACCTCCTTAGAAGCTCCATAGCAAGGACAAAGGGGAGGAGACCAATTTCACTTCACCTTCATCTTTGCTATCTCACACAAAAGTTATTTTCTCATTTCTCTCTCTTCCAAGAACCAAAAACATCATTGCTTCTCTTTGTGAAGCTCACGGCCACCATCTCCAAACCTTACCTCCACTCTTCTAAAATTTCATCCAACACCACTTCTCAAACCTAAACATCATTCTAAACATCTTTCAAGTTGTGACTTTCTTCAAAATCATTCATTTCAAGCTTGAAAAACTACCTTGAAGTTTCTTTCCTACAAGGTAAAAATCCTTGTTTCTTGTTTCTAATTTGATTCTTGAAGTTCTAAGCCATGATTGATCCACGGTTTTTCTTTTTCAACCATAGTTTATGACTTTTTAAATTGTTTAAGTTTGTTACGATTTCTTTGGGAGGCATACGAAATCACTAGGAGGAAGTCTAAGAGGAGTTTGTCTTTCTTAGAGCTAAGAGGGAGATTTAATCTCATCAACCAAGTATTGGTGGTGAGAAAATGAATGTGTTTGTGGTGAAGAATCCATGAGGATTCATTCACTTTGTTGTTGAAAGTTTTTCCTAATTGTGATTGATTTTGTTTGCAAGCATGTCCATAGCCTTAATATACTTTGGTATGTGTTTTATGGATGCATGATAGTTATTGTAGGATGTGAATAACATGTTAAGGATTTGCATGAGTGTTCCAAAGAACACATGAAGCTCACGGCTTCACCTCCACAAAGAGAACCAAAATGTTCTCAACTATTTTCTAAAGCATGGATTAATTAATTTAATTGGATTAATGATTTTTACAAGGACTTAGATAGTAGAAAATATTTTAAAGATGATTTATAGAGGACATAGTGAATTTCGGCCAACATGTCTACTTATGATGATTTTAATTCAAAATTATTTCTAAAGTATAGATTTATGTAAATTAAAGAGAACTCAATTTCAATGGATTTTAGATAATAAAATGAATAAATTTATTTTAGAAGCTTAATTAGAGAAATTAAGTATGGATGAGAAATAAAATGAACACTTGAAAAGTAGTAACGTATAGCTCACCATTTGGGTTTTGAAGTGCTTTAGCAATTTTCGAGGTATAAATAATGGTTATGACTAAGAAAGGTAATTTTCAAAGGAAACAATAAAAAATACTAAGTAATGGATTTTTAAAAGGAAACACTGTAAATAAAGCTAGAAATAAATATATAATGGAGAAAATTTCAAAATCTAATTTAGAACGTAAAGAAATATTTTACGCAATTGAAAAATATTAGAAATACCTTACGCATATTTAAAATAATGATTTTTAAACTACGCAATTGAAAAAATGATTTAAAAATATTACGCAATTGAGAAAATGATTTAAAAACACTACGCGATTTTAAAAATGTTGAAAAATATTTATGCGATTTGAAAATGTTGGAAAAAGGTGACGTGATTGTGAAAATGCGATAAATTATTTACGCGATTGAAAGGAACAGTAATTACTGTCGGGTTAAAGTGGTGGACCCGGATATGTTGAAAAATGGTACTGTCAAGTGGTAGCATACTATTATGGAAAATAGTGATAATGTGGTTATTTATGTATTTTGGCTCATGCACATGCATAGTAGAATGTCTCAATTTGGTTGAAATTGGCAATTGGCTTACGAGATGAATTACGCCGTAGTGCTGGTGCGATAGGAGTAGTGTTGTTCATTGAGTGAACTTGGAGGTGTTAGTGTATGGTGGATTTCACATGAGGACAGTTGGTAGCTCCTCTGGGCTGTGGTAATGGGCAACGCACTAGCGATCTCAACAAGCACTATTCTTAATCACGATCTAGTGGAGACTGTCCGGTACAATGCCTGTTGTACATGACATTTTGATTGTGTAATATTTGGCCGGGGCAGCTGGAGCTACGAACAGGCCTTCCAGATCATTCTCTCTGATATTTGTGTAGTTAGCTCCATGGAGTACGAATGGATCTGTATACATTTGCATATGTGGTCTGCATCATGATGTGATTATTTATATTTGATTCTGAGATATTATGTATAATGTGATAATATGAATTGTTGTATCAATTGTTATAACTGTATGTACTGTCGTTTTCTGTACTGTCTTGCTGGTAGTGATGTAGATTGTCTCACCTCTTTGTATACATTTTCTATATTATTATTTATGTTCCATAAAGACTTTGAGAAAGAAGAAGAGGAGCAGCCTCTAGATTGTCAGTACGAGGAGGAGCAGCATCTGAGTGACTAGTGCGAGGAGGGCGAGCCTCTAGATCATCTCTATCATTTGGATTGATTTGGTTGTTATGGTTGTGCCAGATTTTCTGGGGTTCGTGAAATTGGAGTTTCATGGAGGCTCTGAAGCCTGGCATCTGCATGTGGATAGAGAGTCTGTTGCTTATGTGGGACGAGTGACTCTGTCCCTTAGTAGAGAATCTGAGGGTGTTCCGATGTTCTCTACTATTGTATATGTGCACCTAGAGTTGCCCTTATCTATTAGGCATTACTGGGGTGGACGTTTTCATGCCCCTAGTGAGCTTAGTAGTGTGTTGACAACACAGACTCCTGTTCGTAGGGCTACATGACATCCGAGATTTCTGTCATCTGATGTTCCATCAGAGGAGGATCCTTCGGAGGATCTAAATTCCTAGATGTGCACTTGGGCTGTTTATGTTTTGTATAAGTCAAACAATATACTGCTTTGTTAAATAGTTTGTAGTATATAAATATCTATGTATTTTAAAGACAAAAATCATATGTATAATTATGGTGTATATTTAATAGTTTGTTTTATTTTGTGTTCTGTTTATTTTACTTTATGATATAATGTACAAAAAAAAATTTTACAACTTATATTATTATACGTTAAGAAATGATTTATAACTTGGGTAAAGGTTTATTATATTTGTCGTAAATGTGACTTCCTAAGGAGGGTGTTACAGATTTTTCACGTTCTGATTGCCATGAATATCTTCGATTGATTATGTGGTTCCATGGATGAAAGAAGATCAAAAGCTATACTTGGTGAGACAGATCAAGAGCCCAATGTCGCTCCTAAAATCACAACGGGTGGTGCGAATTGCGACCCATACTTAGAAACATTTTCTCTAAAGCAGTCTCAGTTACTGTCGTCGGAGATCCAATGTTGCAATATTTGTTGGAAAATTAGGAAAATATAGTTAAATAAGGAAAATTTGAGAAAATAAAGCAGGTCGGCTTTGGATCAAATCGACTTATAAACATGATTTTTATACATTAGTTAACACTCATATTTAGTCTCTTGGATCTCTTATATGTTTAACTAATTGGTTTTGGCCACAATTTATAAGTTTGGGCTTAAATTTGGCTTAATTTATCTTTCTAGCATTATTAAGATTTTACACTATTTCTGTATTTCGGTCATATCTTGAGTTCTAGATATATAAAAATTATGAATTTTACCTTGTAGAAAAGCTAAGAGAAATCTCTACAACTTTGATGAAGTGCTCGAAGTCTAAATCAGATGTCTAGTAGGCCAGATTAGATCATGAAGTCAGAACACGGTGTTGTCATTGGAACCCTAACAGCGTGCACTAATTGGTCCATAACTTGGGATGTACGTGCGATATGGACCTAAGACTGGTGGCATTGACTTACACACAAAGCTCAAATGCTTATGAAGACCACGAATTAAAGCTACAACGTTTTGACGGTGTTTCACCCCTGTGAAGTTGGCTTACGGGATCAGAGACCTGTTAATAGTGAATTGGGCATAACTCTCTCATCTAAAGCCCAAATCAAGTGATTTCGGTGGCCAAGGAAGGCTAAGAGGCAAAAGATTAACTTTAACCTAAGGAAAAATTAGGATTCTTAATTTTTAAGTCAGTTATTTTGTTATAAATAGGGAACTCAAGATAGATAGAAACCCTAGCCATTCTTACTTGATTCTTCTTCCTAGAGTTTTCTCCCTTCTCTTTGGGTTTTCATTGTATTCTCTTCTTTTTTCTGAGTTCTTCCCTCCTATTCATGGAGGGGTAGAGCCTTTAATTAATCCAAGGGATTGACATTCTTGACGTTTAATCTTAAGATTCTGTTTTAATTGTTATACCTTCGATTATTAATCAAGTTTCTCTTCTTCTTCTTCTTCTCTTTGTTTGATTCTGATTGAATGCTTAATTTGTTTGGGATTTCTATATGTTAATTGCATAATTATCATGTGCTAAGAGAGGATTCCAAAGACTAAACAAAGCATCAAAGGTGTTTGATGAATTGTTTAGCTTGGTTGGATCTTGATTTTTAAGTTAATTTGGATTTTTTTATGGATGCTTAATTTCTCTAACCTCAATTAATTGAATTCTGGATGCTTATCTAGTGGAAGATCATTGGATCATTTTGAGGCATCTTGATGTGATTTAAAACCAAGGATTTGGTTGATAATTGAATGAATTTAAAGTGATCAAAGATAGATTAAAATCAAGATTGATTAATTCCCTTGAATTGGTTGTTTCTTAATTCTATTTTCTCTATTTAATGACTCTCTGTTTTTGTGTTTTAATCTTACAAACCCCTTTCTCCCCTATTTACTAACATCTTAATTTGATTTCGTGATCATAATTAGAGTGATATGTGGCTTGACCCGATGTTACCTTATGCTTCAAGTAATTTTGGTAAACTGGTTATAAATTGATTTAAATTTGGTAGCCTCGACAGTTATCACTGACATATAGTTGTTTGGATCAAGTCGGGTCTAGATCGAAGCTCCAAAATTTACTACCTACTGATGGATCAGTTCAGGTTTGATTGGAATTGATCCAAACTGGTAAAATTGACATCCCTAATTACAGTTATTTGAGATGTCAAACGCTTTTAATAATATGACAATACATAATTAAATGGTAGTGTAAAAAGTCTTACACTAACAATATATAGATCAAAATTAAATCATAACAATTATTTAAGATAATTTTTTTTTTTCAAATTACAATGAATGCTTACACACAAGAGTTGAGCATAGTGGTAATTGAATTACACTCTTAGGAGAGGACACAAGTTCAAACCTTGAAAATGTCCCTTGTGAGGAAGGCCTAATCATATCATTATGTGCCCAAAGTGTGGAGACTGTAGAGAGAAAGTTAAATTTCAAGTATAGAAATGTGATGTGATGCAAAATTGCACATATCTTTGAGTTTTATATGTTAGGATCTTTATTTGATTTTATCTTATTTTATTTTATTTTAATTAGTTTTATTTAGATTTTAATATTTTTGTCTTACCTATCCATTTTATAGCTTTATTTGAGTTTTCATACATATTCGAGAGGACTTTGGAAAAACTTGGGAGATCTTGAAGTTGAAACTTTAAAGGGATTTTATCCAAAGCCTAAATTGTTGGTAAAGACTCAAAACTAATTTGGATTGGGTTGTTATTGTAACATCCTGGGACTGCCTGCAGGATTGACGAGTGTCTCCACAAACCAACACGAGTCTTTTCAGCGTGTTTTGTCCTCACTCACACGCATCCTAGGAAACTACCCAAGAGGTCACCCATCCCACAATTGCTTCAGGTCAAGCACACTTAACCACAGAGTTCTTATGTTCTAGGCTCCCGAAAAGAAGTTGCAACTTATTGATATAGCTACGCCTAATCAATTCCTTTAAGCCATCCTTAACTATGCAGTCCCATACCTGCACAGTCTCTAAATCCCTCTCATTCTGGTGCTTATTCAGTTCATTCATGGGACCCTTCGCTTAGAAGCATGCCAGGAGCCGCTCCTTGTACGTGCTTCTCATGCACTGGTGTCCACTCCCCGCCCTCATTTGCCCCGGGACACCACATGCCCACCAGCTTCCGCCTGGTTCGTCCCTGAACCATACCGTACTGAGAGAGGTCCCATCTCTGATACCATTTGTAACATCCCGGGACTGCCTGCAGGATTGACAAGTGTCTCCACAAACCAACACGGGTCTTTTCAGCGTGTTTTGTCCCCACTCACACGCTTCCAGGAAACTTCCCAGGAGGTCACCCATCCCACAATTGCTCCAGGTCAAGCACGCTTAACCACGGAGTTCTTATGTTCTAAGCTCCCGAAAAGAAGTTGCAACTTGTTGATATGGCTACGCCTAATCAATTCCTTTAAGCCATCCTCAACTATACAGTCTCATACCTGCACAGTCTCTGAATCCCTCTCATTCCGGTGCGTATTCAGTTCATTCATAGGAACCTTCGCCTAGAAGCATGCCAGGAGCCGCTTCTTGTACGTGTTTCTCATGCACCGGCGTCCACTCCCCACCCTCATCTGCCTCGGGACACCACAGTTATCCTAATTAAAAAATCAAGGAGTTAGAAACCTAATCAAATTAGGTGCAGAGCAAGTCATTGAATCAGAATAATCAGAAGACAAAGAGGCTTTGGACGAGTGGAGGAGCGGAAACGAAGCAAGACGTAGAGACAAGCAAGAAGGAAACATTCAAACTAGGTTTTTTTTTTCTATCTTCTTCTTCTATTTTCTATGATGATCATGATTAAATCTCTTATGACAATAGTTAGTTTTATCATGAGCTAAATTTCTTTTTAGGGATTTTGATGTAGCTTAAGTCTATGAATATTTTCACTTGTTGAATTGGTTTTCTTCATCTATGCAAGAGTTTATTATTGTTCTTAATTTGTTTTGATCTGTATCTTGTAATCACAACGGAAGGAAAATTCCTTAATTTGACATAGATAATAAGCTCCATAAGAATGTAATCGGAACGTGAATAAAGATTTACCTTATGAGAGACTAAGTTGGTTAATCATAGATCTTAATGAGTTGATTGATACTTATTATTGCTATTGGAAAATAGGTAATATGTGTTTTTCAATATGTTTAGTATGACTCGGAAGAGAATATTAAATAATTTAGGATTACCAACCCTTGTATAAGATGATTAAAATTGGATTATCAATCAACAAAGTTAAATAGGATTGGTTCAAGTGAAATCAAAATACCCTAATTTTATTAATATTGCTTGTGTCTCTTGTTAGTTTCTAGCTCATTTGAATTTAATTCATTAGTTTTAGTTTTCTTTAGTTTAAATTTAATTGAAATTTCTTTCGACAGTTTAAATAATAGTACAGTTAATATAATTTTGGTAGTTGGTGAACACTCTTTAAGGGAACGATATCTTGTTCATTATTTTATTACTTGAACGATTTCATGCACTTGTAAATCTTCCTAACAAAATGTTACCAACACACTCTTAGATGCACTCTTTTTCACACTTGCTCAACTATTAAGTCACGTCTCACACTTTTCCTAAACTGTAACTTGTTTATCAATTGTCCTTGTTCACTTAGAAATTGTCCTTTATTTTTGTTTAATTATTGGGTTGGTTCATTCATGGGTTATGAAGACAGGGTTGGGTTAAGTCATGGGTAAGTGGCTAAGGGTTAGAAAATTAACATTGAGTTAGGATTAAAACTCACATTTTGCCCTCATGCGAAGGAGCAAAGTTAAAGCCACCCCACCATGTCAACGACCTCCACCCAACCATCCGTCCACATCCAGTCCTAGCTAGCGGCCAGTCCCTCTTTGCCACACAGACGGAGATCGCTTATGCAAGTAAAAATTGTTATTTTTTAAGTTCCATTGTTGGGATTTATTTGATTGCTTCAGAAATTTTTGCTAGTCATTCATTAAACATACAATTTTGTGATTGATAATATAGCGAAGATTGGTTTTGATGATTACAAAAATGAAGATGATAAGAAGACCAAGTTCAAGATTAGCTCTAGGACTTAGGATCTCTTGTACAGAGACTTTTCGGATATCTCATTGTTTTTGCACAAAAAGATAAAAATATTTTTAAATTGATATTCCAAATTCAAAGAATATTTTCTGAAAAATTTAACTGTTTTGAAACAGAGCTATTCGAATAGCCTTTAAGGTATTCGAATAGATCTTGTTTAAAATGTCATACGCTTTTCTGTTTTCAAAAAGTATTCGAATAGCAAATTTGGTATTTGAATGAACAAAAGCTCTCCAAAATCTATTTTTAAATGATCTATTCAAATAACCCACGAGGTATTCGAATAGACTTGTTTTAACTGAAAGCTTCTTTTAGCAGAGGTATTCGAATAACTCAAATGGTATTCAAATAACCTTCTTTAAAACTATTTTTCACAAGTTTTTTGAAACAGTGGTATTCGAATAACCTAAAAGATATTCGAATAACCCAAGGGTTCCTGTTTTGAAATGATACAAGCTTTTCATATTAATTACGGTAATTAATGTTTTCAACGGTTATTTTCTTGGAAAGCTCTATAAATAGAGACCTTGGGTCACCTTTGCAAGTTGCCTAACAATCTGAATCATTACTTGCTTGTGTTAAAACGTGATTTATAATTTCTCTCTTATTTTCTGTGCTCTTTTGCCAAAACTTTGAGAAATCCTTAGAGAGATCTGTAAGTGCTTCAATTTGTATTATTTGCTCTTTGTGAGAGTTTCTCTTCATCTATTTTCTGTTGTATTTCTGAGAGGGTGAGGTATCCCTCAAATGTTTGTAACGAGGGTGAGGTATCCCTTGAAGGTTTGTGTAAGGGTGAGGTATCCCTGACAGTTTAAGGCTTTAGTACAAGGGTAGAGTTTCCTTGTGTGTGAAAAGTGTTCTTGTTTGTAACGGTTGCAAGCACATGTTTTAAGCTTGTATTGAATAGTAAAAAATCTCGAATTGTGTTTCAAGGACCGGACGTAGGCCACAAGTGGTTTCGTGGCTGAACCAAGATAAATATCGTGTCTGCTCTTCTCATCTTATTTCTCTTTGTTTTCTATAATTTTGTTATTATTGTTTATCTTTTAATTTGTTGCGCTTAAAAGCTTTCATTTATGCTCTTTATCTTCATATCCTTCTAAATATTTAGCTTCGACTAAATTTGGTTTATAAGTCTTTGCTAAAAGTTTTATAAAGTTTTATAACTTAATTCACTATTTGGTAATAAGTGGTATCAAAGCTAGACTCATGTTTAAAGATCTTAGTAGCTTCAAGAGAACATGGCTTCCTCAAATGGCTTTTCATAGGAATCTTCCATAAACCGACCACCTTTTTTTAATGGGGATGGTTACGCATATTGGAAGGAAATAATGAAAATCTTCATCGAAGCTATTGATCTAGATGTGTGGGATGTTGTCGAAAACGGCACATTTATACCTACACGAGTGGTCGATGGTATAAAAACTGAGGCACCTAGAAGTGATTGGTCTGATAAGGATAAAAGAAAAGTTCAATATAATTTGAAAACCAAAAACATCATTACAAGTACTTTTGGGTATGATGAATTTTTCAGAATTTCAAACTACAAAACTGTTAAAGAAATGTGGGACACTTTACAAGTTACCCATGAGGGTACTAGTGAAATTAAGAGGTCAAGAATCAATTCTCTTACTCGCGAATATGAATTATTTAGAATGAACAAAGGAGAAAGCATTCAGGAAATGCAAAAGAGGTTCACCCACATCGTAAACCATCTTGCATCATTAGGAAAGAATTTTTCTAACGAAGATTTGATTAACAAAGTGTTAAGATGTTTGAGCAAGATTTGACAACCCAAGGTGATAGCCATATTAGAATCAAGGGACTTGTCGACAATGACACTAGCTACCTTTTTTGGAAAACTCCATGAACACAAACTGGAGCTAAACAAATTAAGCCAAAATGAAGAAAATGATAAGAAGAAAATAAACATAGCTCTCAAAGCCATCGCCTCAATGATTAATGATGATGATGATGAGGATGGAGAAAGCACGGAGAATCTTGAGCTAAATGAAGAAAACCTTTACCTTATTGTTAAGAAATTAGGTAAATTTCTCAGAAAGAAGGGAAACCAAAGAAGACCGCCTTTCCCTCCGAAGAAAACTCATCACAAAGAAAGAACATCTTCAACGCCAACCTGCTACGAATGTGAAAAATCGGGTCACATGAAATGGAGTGCCCAATTTACCAAAAGAAGATGGAGAAAGTTGAGAAGAAACCTTTTAAAGAAAGAAAAGGAAGAAGGGCCTATATAGCATGGGATGACAACAACATGGAATCAACTGACAGCTCAGATAGCGAGGAAGCTAATCTATGTCTTACGGCCAAAGGAGAAGAAGATCATGAGAGCGACATTAAGGTAATTTCTAATTGTGATTTATCTCATTCTTATGATGAATTGCAAGAGGCCTTTGAAGAATTGCATGATGAATCCCTAAGGCTCACCAATTAATGCATGCACAACTTGTTCTTCACATGCTTCTACTTATTCATCTTGTTCATCTTGTCATATGCTTGAAAAAGAAATTGAAGACTTAAAGAACACTCTTGCTAAATTCACTCTCAGAAGAGATAATTTAAATATTTTGTTAGGAAAACAAAGAGTTGTTTTTCAAAATGCTAGAATAGGATATAATCCAAAAAATCATCACAAATCCTATAAAAATTTCTTTGTTTGTTCAAGTACTTCTAGTAGCCCATTTATAAAATGTTTTTACTATGGGAAGAAAGGACACAGTGTATCAACATGCAATGCAAGGAAAAATGTTAACACAAAGATTGGGACAAAAATGGTTTGGGTTCCAAAGGGTACTATACCCAAAACAGACATTCAAGGACTCGGGAAAATTTGGGTACCAAAAGTTAAAAACTAAATTTGTGTTGTAGGTATACTTGAAGGCAAAAAGCTCAAATTGGTACCTCGATAGTGAATGCTCCAAGCACATGACCGGAGACAACTCAAAATTCTCATTCCTTGTCCCCAAAACTCACAGACATGTAACCTATGGAGATAACAAAGGAAAGATTCTTGGAGTTGGCAAAGTCAATAAGAGTCCTAACTCTTTTATTGATAATGTATTGCTTGTTGAAGGACTTAAACACAACTTACTTAGTATTAGTCAATTATATGATAAAGGAAATAGAGTTATATTTAATTCAAATTGTTGCATAATTGAAGATAAAAATGACAAGCATTTTAAGTTTATTGGTCATAGAGTTAATAACATTTATATGATTAGTCTTGATGATATATCTTCAAGTGATGCGAAATGCTTTTTAAGTAAGGAAGATGAGTCTTGGTTATGGCATAGGAGAATGGCACGCATTCACATGGATCACTTGAAAAAATTGGTTTCTAAAGAGCTAGTAATGGGACTACCCAAGCTCAATTTTGAAAAAGATAAATTATGTGATGCATGTCAAAAGGGAAAACAAGTAAAGGTCTCTTTTAAAGCCAAAAACATTGTTTCAACTACTAGACATTTACAACTTTTGCACATTGATCTTTTTGGATCATCTAGAACTATGAGTTTTGGTGGGAATTATTATGCCTTAGTGATTGTGGACAATTTTTCTAGGTTCACATGGACTTGATTTCTTTCTCCAAAAAATAATGCATTTCTAGCTTTTAAGAAACTTGCCAAAGTTATCCAAAATAAAAAAAGTTTTTCAATTACATCCATAAGAACTGACCATGGTGGTGGATTTGAAAATCATGCTTTTGAAAATCATTCCCGCCTGTCATGCAGGTGACCTGGGTTCGATCCCCAGCAACGGCGCCAAAAACTTGTTAGGACCATTTGTGTACCGTAAGTGCACGGGTCGTTCAACTAATACAGATACAGAGTAAAAGTTCGTTCCCACGAGGATATATGGTTTCCATTACTAAGTAACAACCAATAGCTTAGCTAAATTCTATCCAAGAACATATAAAATAAAGAAATACAAATAATCTAAATCTAAACTACAAAAGCAATAACATAATGGTTTAGAGATCTAGGAAATCCTTCTTCACCTTCTATTTCATACTAATGATATGCAGTCCTTATAAGCAACATCAATGATTAGTTAGTTTAGCTTAAGAATCTAATATAGTCAAAAGCCTATGTCTAGGTCGATCAACCCTGTTGTCATTTACCTAATCCACTATGTTTCTTATGTTTGCATAAGGACTAGTATAAACTCCACTAATCAATGATCTATTCTCAAACACACGCTAATACATGGCTAAAAGGTATATTTCTATCCAGTTAGCCAATCAACTCATCCAAGCCAATTAAACTCGTCAAACAAGCATCAGCCATACTATGTCCATCTCCACAAATCCCTATGTCTAGTTCATTTGCATCAATTAAGATCATACAATTGTTGATCAAACAAAAGCAAGCATTAAGCATAGGCATGGAAGAACAAAGCTAAACATCAATATATACTCAAAAGATATCATAATCATCAATACTCATATAAAGATCCAAAGTATTTCCTAAATACAGTTGCTAATCCATTGAACACGAATTTACAATCAAAAACCATGCTCCAAAGATAGGGAAGAGAAGATAAACAAAGGGAGAAGAGGAAGAAATTCATGGATAGCATCCTTGAATCTTGAATCTCCTTCCATGAGGAAGATGGCCTCCAACCTAGCCTCCCTAAGCCTCTAATCAGTCCAAAAATGAAGAATAGGCCGCAGTCTCTCTAAAACCTAAAAACTAAAATGCAGCTCTCCAAAAACTCTTCTAAAAATATGTTAAAATCTATTTATAGACTCAGCCAAAACAGAGGCACACTGCGGCATTCACATTCCTACGCCATAGCGCATATCAATTAGGTCAGGGACGCCACGGCATTAATATGCCATGCCACAACATTACATTCTTCATAGCTCTCTGACCTTTGATGCAGGGGAATCTCACGTCGCGGTATTCACATGCCACGCTGTGGTGTTGAGGTCTGAAATGCAAATTTGGCATCCCCTTCCCATTCCAGCTCAATATCATCTTGTTTGGAGCCCTTCCTATGATAGAGAAAACACCAAATTAGTAACAAATATAAATTCACTTAATCATATATCAAATATGCATAGTTTGCTCAATTAGATGCAGGAAAGGTATCAGAATTGAATATAACATATACAAGCACAAAACCTTCCAAATATGCATATATACAAGGACTTTAGCACTCTTTATAGCTCAGATATGGGGTATAAATAACTACATTTTGTGGAGATATCAATGAACATGGCATTGAACATAATTTTTATGCCCCAAGAACTCCACTACAAAATGGAGTTATAAAAAAGAAAAATCAACCTTTAGAAGAAATGGCAAGAACTATGTTCAATGAGGCTACTCTTCCTAAGTATTTTTAGACTGATACAGTTAATATCGCGTGTTATGTAATGAATAAAGCCGTTATAAGGCCGATTTTAAAAAAAATCCCATATAAGTTATACACGGGAAGAAAGCCAAATGTCTCACATTTTCATATTTTTAGATGTAAATGTTTTGTTTTGAATAATGGAAACTTAGGAAAGTTTGATGCTAAGTCTAATGAAGGTATATTTCTAGGTTATTCAATTCATAGCAAAGCTTTTAGAATTTATAATAAAAGAACTATGACAATTGAAGAATTCATTCATGTTCCATTTGATGAAACTAATCCAAATGGATCAAGAAAAGGAGTTTGTTGTTGATGATGTTGTAAAAGCTTTACCAAAAACACATTTGAACAACAACGAAGAAAGGAAACAAGAAGAGGACCCCCCAAATCAAGAAGAGTCATAAGTCATGGACCTTTCTAAAGAATGGAGGACATCAAGACACCACCCTCTTGACTCCGTGATAGGTGATATCTCAAAAGGGGTAATTACTAGAAACTATCTTAGAAATGCATGTAATCACTTAGCCTTTGTTTCTCAAATTGAACCTAAGGAAATAATTGAAGCTTTTGATGATGAACATTGGATCTTAGCTATGCAAGAGGAATTAAATCAATTTGAAAGAAACTAAGTCTGGGAATTAGTTCATAGGCCTAATGATCATCCTATAATTGACACTAAATGGGTTTTTAAGAACAAACTTGATGAAAATTGCTTGATAACAAGAAATAAAGCTAGATTAGTTGCAAAAGGTTATAATTAAGAAGAAGGAATAGATTATGAAGAAACCTATGCACCTGTAGCTAGATTAGAAGCTATTAGAATGTTACTTGCATATGTTTGCATCATGAATTTCAAGTTATATCAAATGGCTGTTTAAAGTGCTTTTCTAAATGGTTTTATTCAAGAGGAGATGTATGTTGAACAACCTCCAAATTTTGAAAATCATGAACTACCCAACCATGTTTTTAAACAAAAAAAGGCATTGTACGTCTTAAAACAAGCTCCTAGAACTTGGTATGAAATGTTGAGTAAGTTTCTTTTAGAAACTGGCTTTTCAAGAGGAAAAATTAATACTACCATTTTCATTAAAAACCAAAAGCATGATATTCTCCTTGTACAAGTATATGTGGATGATATTATCTTTGGTCCTACTGACGAATCCCTTTGCAAGGATTTTGCTAAGTCGATGCAAAATGAGTTTGAAATGTCAATGATGGGAGAACTTAATTTCTTCCTTGAGCTTCAAATTAGACAAACAAAAGAAGGGACATTCATAAGTTAAGCCAAATACTATAAGGAACTACTCAAAAAGTTCGAAATGGACAACGCTAAGCCCATGACTACACTAATAGGAACTTCTTGCTACTTGGATAAAGATGAAGGAGGTAAATCTATAGAAATAATGAAATACAGAGGTATGATTAGATCTTTTCTTTATTTTACAGCTAGTAGGCCAGATATTATGTTTAGTATTTGCATGTGTGCTAGATATCAGGCTAACCCTAAGGAATCTCATCTAAGTGTTGTTAAAAGAATAAAGAAATACCTAGTAGGCACTTCACAAATGGGTTTGTGGCACCCTAAGGGTGCTTTATGTAGCCTAATAGGCTATTCTAATTCTGAATTTGTGAGATACAAAATGAATAGGAAGAGTGCTAGTGGGACATGCTACTTGTTTGGTAGCTCTTTAGTTTCTTGGCATAGCAAGAAACAAAATAGTGTGGCTTTGTCTACCACTGAGGCTGAATATGTTGCAGCCGGAAGTTATTGCGCTCAAATCCTATGGATGAAGCAACAACTTCTAGACTATGGTCTTCAACTTGATCACATCCCGATAAGATGTGACAACACTAGTGAAATAAACCTCTCTAAGAATCCTATTTTGCATTCTAGAACAAAGCACATGGAAATAAAACATCATTTTATCATAGATCATGTACAAAAAGGGGATTGCATTCTTGAATTTGTTGAAACATCTAAGCAACTTGCAGATATTTTCACTAAACACCTAGCAAAAGAAGCATTCTTTTATATTAGAGGAGAAATGGGCATAATTGATCTATCCAACATATAATTGCTTATAATTATTGATTAATTATGGATTTATCTTTCTTGAATTATTACTGACTTGAGCTTTGGAGATATCCCCAAAATCTATTTTTGCAGGTACTTCATCATTCTCAGAATGCACTTTCGTTCATGATAAATGTGTTTTCCTATTAAAGTTATTCGAATAACTCTGAAGTTATTCTAACACCACTGCATCTGTATGTGATTTCTTGTATTTTTCTGATAGGTCTATTCGAATAGACCTGTGGTTATTCGAATAACAATAATCAGTATTGAATATTCCATGTTTTCATAAGCTGGTCTATTCGAATAACTTAATTGTTATTCGAATAACTTAATGCCTACTGATATCTGTTTTCTTCGTATGCATCCGAGGTATTCAAATAAATGACCCTCTATTCATATACAACCCTTTTTCAAGGGTTTCTAATTTTGTGCAGGGTATTTGAATACTCACAAAGTTATTCGAATAACCCATGGCTGGAAGCCAAGCCAAATTGACCAAGCTATTCGAATAACTGCTTGGTTATTCGAATACCTTCTAATAGAACGTTATGTCTCTTGGTTTTCCTAGCAAGCCTATTCGAATAGATTACAAGCTATTCGAATAGATTTTAAGCCCTCTTTATATACCTCTTTGCACCCCTTTCGTTTTCACTCCCTCATTCTCATTTGTTCCATTTCAAATAACCATTAGTCTCTTTCTTCTCCCTCCATTGCTCATCTCGCCCACTATCTCCCTCCAAACCACGGCATCCTCCTCTTCTAGCCAAAAGTGTCCCCACACAAAGACGGCTCCATGCAACAACCCTCTGGACCTTTGAAGGCTCTCATCCAGTGAGAGCAAGCTTGGTCGTTTCATCTCTCATTTTTGACAGCGCAATCTGGTGCAACCGAAGTACCTTGACTTGGGGTTCTTTGAAAAAGAAGGCGACTTTGACTTTCTGAACCTGCTAAACCACCAAGGTGTGCTTCAACTCTGCTCCTTCAAAGCTGTTCTCTATCCCGACTTGGTTAAAATATTCTACTGTAATTTGAAGATTGAAGGTCAGGATCATCACTCCGATGTTTACGACCAGCATATTGTGATCACTCCCCATCATTGGGTTCAGTTCTTTGGGTTGCAGTCTTCTGGTCGCAATATCGAAGAAGATGGCGACTCGCTTCTCCAGGATTTCAATAAGAACAGAGCTATAGAAGACGTTTTGAGACTTGGGTTGACATTGCCTTCGACTCAAAAGGGAGTCAAAGGAGACATGATGAAGAGCCAGGATAGGCTCTTCCATTATGCTTATGTCCATATCCTAGCTCCTCGAGTTGGGAACTATGCCTACTTGAGTGAAGATGATATATTTATGCTTTGGATTTTGAAGAGAGGTTACCAAATCAACTGGCCCACCTTCATCATAAAGCATACAATGAGACCAAAAGGTAAAGAGCGATCTGAATTGCCCTATGGTCTGATCATCACTACCTTCCTTGGAAAATATCCTCACATTCTAGAAACCGAGCGAGCAACTCAGCTGACTCATCATCATGTGTTTGGTTCCTTCACTTTGAATTAAATGAAGATGATCAAGACCGATGATGGCTGGGTGTACCCAGTTGAGGTAGAAGATGATATGGAAGAACCTTAGGATGCTCCTACTACCCCTACTGCTGATGTTCCTGCCCCTGCCCCTGCTCCTGTTACAAATGAACATATCTTGGCTGCTTTGTTGGACAACAAAGCTTACATGGAGAACACCTTCACTATTCTATTTGACAAAATAACTTGTATTGAGCGTGAACAGGTTGTCCTTCAAGCTCTGCTGTCTAGCAACGAATCTGCCTCTCCACCTCTGCCACCAGATGCCTATTTCTAGGACTTGCTTAGACTTAAGATTAATTGTTTTTATGTGTATTGGCTGATCATTTTACTATGCAACTCTACATGTTTCTTTTGCCAATATAATTATTAATGAAATGAGTGTTTTGCTGCAATTATATGCCTATTTCTCTACCTTTTATATATCTGTTATATCTATTTTATTATGCCAAAGGGGGAGAATAACATCTGGAAACATTTGAGAAAAGACAGGTAAAAATAAAGGTAACAATAATTGGAATAATTGGATTCCAAATGAAAGGGGGAGCTGCGCATCTCTAATATAAATCACCTCTTACGAAAAAAAGAAGTAGTAAGTTCTCAAATCTTTAAACCTTATGAATTCTAATTTATTTGAACTAATATTTTTCTCAATGATAGTTTGTCATCATAAAAAAGGGAGAGAATGTGATTGATAATATAGCGAAGACTGGTTTTGATGATTACAAACATGAAGATGATAAGAAGACAAAGTTCAAGATTAGCTCTAGGACTTAGGGTCTCTAGTACGGAGACTTTTCGGATATCTCATTGTTTTTGCACAAAAAGATAAAAATGTTTTTAAATTAATATTCCAAATTCAAAAAATATTTTCTGCAAAATTTAACTGTTTTGAAACAGAGCTATTCGAATAGCCTTTAAGGTATTCGAATAGATCTTGTTTAAAATGTCATACGCTTTTTGGTTTTCAAAAAGTATTCGAATAGCACACTTGGTATTTGAATGAACAAAAGCTCTCCAAAATCTGTTTTTAAATGATCTATTCAAATAACCCACAAGGTATTCGAATAGACTTATTTTAACTGAAAGTTTCTTTTAGCAGAGGTATTCGAATAACTCAAATGGTATTCAAAAAACCTTCTTTAAAACTATTTTTCACAAGTTTTTTGAAACAGTGGTATTCAAATAACCTAAAAGGTATTCATATAACCCAAGGGTTCCTGTTTTGAAATGATACAAGCTTTTCATATTAATTACGGTAATTAATGCTTTCAATGGTTATTTTCGTGGAAAGCTCTATAAATAGAGACCTTGGGTCACCTTTGCAAGTTGCCTAACAATCTGAATCATTACTTGCTTGTGTTAAAACGTGATTTATAATTTCTCCCTTATTTTCTGTGCTCTTTTGCCAAAACTTTGAGATATTCTTAGAGAGATTTGTAAGTGCTTAAATTTGTATTATTTGCTCTTTGTGAGAGTTTCTCTTCATCTATTTTCTACTGTATTTCTGAGAGGATGAGGTATCCCTCAAATGTTTGTAACGAGGGTGAGGTATCCCTTGAAGGTTTGTGTAAGGGTGAGGTATCCCTGACACTTTAAGGCTTTAGCACAAGGGTAGAGTTTCCTTGTGTGTGAAAAGTGTTCTTGTTTGTAACGGTTGCAAGTACATGTTTTAAGGTTGTATTGAATAGTAAAAAATTTCGAATTGTGTTTCGAGGACCGGACATAGGCCACAAGTGGTTTGGTGGCTGAACCAAGATAAATATCGTGTCTGCTCTTCTCATCTTATATATCTTTGTTTTCTATAATTTTGTTATTATTGTTTATCTTTTAATTTGTTGCGCTTAAAAGCTTTCATTTATTCTCTTTATCTTCTTATCCTTCTAAATATTTAGCTTCGACTAATTTGGTTTATAAGTCTTTGCTAAAAGTTTTATAACTCAATTCACCCCCCCTCTTGAGTACTGGAGCCATTTGGTAACAAGTGGTATCAGAGCTAGACTCTTGTTTAAAGATTTTAGCAGCTTCAAGAGAACATGGCTTCCTCAAATGGCTTTTCATAGGGGTCTTCCATAAACCGACCACCCTTTTTCAATGGGGATGGTTACGCATATTAGAAGGAAAGAATGAAAATCTTCATCGAAGCTATTGATCTAGATGTGTGGGATGCTGTCGAAAACGACACATTTATACCTACACGAGTGGTCGATGGTGTAAAAATTGAGACACCTAGAAGTGATTGGTCTGATGAGGATAAAAGAAAAGTTCAATATAATTTGAAAGCTAAAAACATCATTACAAGTACTTTCGGGTACGATGAATTCTTTAGAATTTCAGACTGCAAAACTGTTAAAGAAATGTGGGACACTTTACAAGTTACCCATGAGGGTACTAGTGAAGTTAAGAGGTCGAGAATCAATTCTCTTACTCACGAATATGAATTATTTAGAATGAACAAAGGAGAAAGCATTCAGGAAATGCAAAAGAGGTTCACCCACATCGTAAACCATCTTGCATCATTAGGAAAGAGTTTTTCTAACGAAGATTTGATTAACAAAGTGTTAATATGTTTAAGCAGGATTTGACAACCCAAGGTGATAGCCATATTAGAATCAAGGGACTTGTCAACAATGACACTAGCTACCTTTTTTGGAAAACTCCATGAACATGAATTGGAGCTAAACAAATTAAGCCAAAGTGAAGAAAATGATAAGAAGAAAATAAGCATAGCTCTCAAAGCCACCGCCTCAACGATTGATGATGATGATGATGAGGATGGAGAAAGCACGGAGAATCTTGAGCTAAATGAAGAAAACCTTTGCCTTATGGTTAAGAAATTAGGTAAATTTCTCAAAAAGAAGGGAAACCAAAGAAGACCGCCTTTCCCTCCGAAGAAAACTCATCACAAAGAAAGAGCATCTTCAACTCCAACCTGCTACGAATGTGGAAAATCGGGTCACATGAAAATGGAGTGCTCAATTTACCAAAAGAAGATGGAAAAATTTGATAAGAAACCTTTTAAAGAAAGAAAAGGAAGAAGGGCCTATATAGCATGGGATGACAACGATATGGAACCAACTGACAGCTCAGATAGCGAGGAAGCTAATCTTTGTCTTATGGCCAAAGGAGAAGAAGATCATGAGAGCGACATTGAGGTAATTTCTAATTGTGATTTATCTCATTCTTATGATGAATTGCAAGAGGCCTTTGAAGAATTGTATGATGAATCCCTCAGGCTCACCAAATTAGTCTCTTCGTCTAATAAAATAATTTCCTCTTTAGAAAATCAAATTCTTAATTTAAATAAAGAAAGTGAAGAATTAAAAATTGAAAATGAGACTTTAGGATTAATTGATGCATGCACAACCTGTTCTTCACATGCTTCTACTTGTTCATCTTGTCATATGCTTGAAAAAGAAATTGAAGACTTAAAGAACACCCTTGCTAAATTCACTCTCAGAAGAGATAATTTAAATATTTTGTTAGAAAAACAAAGAGTTGTTTTTCAAAAGGCTGGAATAGGATATAATCCAAAAAATCATCACAAATCCTATAAAAATTTCTTTGTTTATTCAAGTACTTCTAGTAGCCCATTTATAAAATGTTTTAATTGTGGGAAGAAAGGACACAATGCATCAACATGCAATGCAAGGAAAAATATTAACACAAAGATTGGGACAAAAATAATTTGAGTTCCAAAGGGTACTATACCCAAAACAGACATTCAAGGACCCAGGAAAATTTGGGTACCAAAAACTGAAAACTAAATTTATGTTGTAGATGTGCTTGAAGGCAAAAAGCTCAAATTGGTACCTCGATAGTGGATGCACCAAGCACATGACCGGAGACAACTCAAAATTCTCATTCCTTGTCCCTAAAACTCACGGACATGTAACCTATGGAGATAACAAAGGAAAGATTCTTGGAGTTGGCAAAGTCAGGAAGAGTCCTAACTCTTTTATTGATAATGTATTGCTTGTTGAAGGACTTAAACACAACTTGCTTAGTATTAGGCAATTATATGATAAAGGAAATAGAGTTATATTTAATTCAAATTATTGCATAATTGAAGATAAAAATGACAAACATGTTAAGTTTATTGGTCATAGCGTTAATAACATTTATATGATTAGTCTTGATGATATATCTTCAAATGATGCGAAATGTTTTTTAAGTAAGGAAGATGAGTCTTGGTTATGGCATAGGAGAATTGCACACATTCACATGGATCACTTGAAAAAATTGGTTTCTAAAGAGCTAGTAATTGGACTACCCAAGCTCAATTTTGAAAAAGATAAATTATGTGATGCATGTCAAAAGGGAAAACAAGTAAAGGTCTCTTTTAAAGCCAAAAACATTGTTTCAACTACTAGACATTTACAACTTTTGTACATTGATCTTTTTGGATCATCTAGAACTATGAGTTTTGGTGGGAATTATTATGCCTTAGTGATTGTGGACGATTTTTCTAGGTTCACATGGACTTTATTTCTTTCTTACAAAAATGATGCATTTCTAGCTTTTAAGAAACTTGCCAAAGTTATCCAAAATAAAAAAAGGTTTTTCAATTACATCCATAAGAACTGACCATGGTGGTGAATTTAAAAATCATGTTTTTGAAAATCATTCTCGCCTGTCACGTGGGTGACCCGAGTTCGATCCCCAGCAACGGCGCCAAAAACTTGTTAGGACCATTTGTGTACCGTAAGTGCACGGGTCGTTCAACTAATACAGATACAGAGTAAAAGTTTGTTCCCACGAGAATATATGGTTTCCATTACTAAGTAACAACCAATAGCTTAGCTAAATTCTATCCAAGAACATATAAAATAAAGAAATACAAATAATCTAAATCTAAACTACAAAAGCAATAACATAATGGTTTAGAGATCTAGGAAATCCTTCCTCACCTTCTATTTCATACTAATGATATGCAGTCCTTATAAGCAACATCAATGATTAGTTAGTTTAGCTTAAGAATCTGATATAGTCAAAAGCCTATGTCTAGGTCGATCAACCCTGGTGTCATTTACCTAATCCACTATGTTTCTTATGTTTGCATAAGGACTAGTATAAACTCCACTAATGAACGATCTATTCTCAAACACACGCTAATACATGGCTAAAAGGTATATTTCTATCCAGTTAGCTAATAAACTCATCCAAGCCAATTAAACTCGTCGAACATGCATCAACTATACCATGTCCATCTCCACAAATCCCTATGTCTAGTTCATTTGCATCAATTAAGATCATGCAATTATTGATCAAACAGAAGCAAGCATTAAGCATAGGCATGGAAGAACAAAGCTAAACATCAATATATACTCAAAAGATATCATAATCACCAATACTCATATAAAGATCCAAAGTATTTCCTAAATATAGCTACTAATCCATTGAACACGAATTTACAATAAAAAACCATGCTCAAAAGATAGGGAAGAGAAGAGAAACAAAGGGAGAAAAGGAAGGAATCAATGGATAGCATCCTTGAAGCTTGAATCTCCTTCCATGAGGAAGATGGCATCCAACCTAGCCTCCCTAGGCCTCTAATCAGTCCAGAAATGAAGAACAGGTCGCAGTCTCTCTAAAACCTAAAAACTAAAACGCAGCTTTCAAAAAACTCTTCTAAAAAGCTGTTAAAATCTATTTATAAACTCAGCCAAAATAGAGGCATGCCGCGGCATTCACATTCCTACGCCGAGGCGCGTATCAATTAGGTTAGGGACGTCGCGACATTAATATGCCACGCCGCAGCGTTACATTCTTCATAGCTCTCTGACTTTTGATGCAGGGGAATCTCACGCCGTGACATTCACATACCACGCTGCGGCGTTGAGGTCTGAAATGCAAATTTGGCTTCTTCTTCCGATTCCAGCTCAATTGCTCCATATAGCATCTTGTTTGGAGCCCTTCCTATCATAGAGAAAATACCAAATCAGTAACAAATATAAATTCGCTTAATCACATATCAAATATGCATAGTTTGCTCAATTACATGCAGGAAAGGTATCATAATTGAATATAACAGATACAAGCACAAAACCTTCCAAATATGCATATATACAAGGACTTTAGCACTCTTTATAGCTCAGATATTGGGCACAAATAACTACACTTTGTGGAGTTATCGATGAACATGGCATTGAACATAATTTTTATGCCCCTAGAACTCCACAAAAAAATGGAGTTATAAAAAGGAAAAATCAATCTTTAGAAGAAATGGAAAGAACTATGCTCAATGAGGCAACTTTTCCTAAGTATTTTTGGATAGATACAGTTAATATCGCGTGTTATGTAATGAATAAAGCCGTTATCAAGCCGATTTTAAAGAAAATTTCATATGAGTTATACAGGAGAAGAAAGTCAAATGTCTCACATTTTCATGTTTTTAGATGTAAATGTTTTGTTTTGAATAATGGAAAGGATAACTTAGGAAAGTTTGATGCTAAGTGACGAGCGCCGAACTCAGTCAAAATTATAACCGAAGTTATTACCTAAATTTGCAGTATAGTGAACAACACCGGATCGTCTCCTTAAGGATCGTAAATGTAATTTAATTAAATTAAGTTAAGTTAGAAAGGGGGTTTTGATGGTTCAAGGATCATAGTGACAAGATTTAAAAAGAAATAACAATAAGAAGAACAGTCAATTCAGAAATCTATCCGAGATTGGGTGGATTCAATCATAAACCTTTCAACAAACACTTGAAGCACATTTGAATGGTTAACTTGGATCTAACCGAGATCTCAGCATTAGATCCAGAATTCACACTAGACAATCGTTCAGAATTCAATTGACAAGTGATAAACACAAATCTGCAATCACACCATTCATGTAGATATATGTCAATTTAAGCACCGAATTCAATTAACCTAGGCACCAATCAGTAACCTAACCTCTTCAATTACGTGATTAGTTTAGATCAATCAGGTTCCAAGCTTCATCACAAATCTCAATCTTCACACATGTGATTAGTTTAGATCAATCAGTTCTAAGTTTCATCACAAATCTTAATCTTAAATCAAGATCAAATCAGATCAAACATAAACAGAATCACCATTCATGCATTCAAGATTAAGAAGAAGAAGAAGAAGAAGAAGAAGAAGAAGAAGAAGAAGAAGAAGAAGAAGAAGAAGAAGAGAAGAAGAAGAATTCAAATATAAATCAAATACATTACATAACCAAGGTCTCAAGAATCCAAACCACAATCTCTTCAAGAGTCCCAAATTGACCGAAAGTAGCTTAGCCCTCCATTACCATGAAGGGGAGCATCAAAATATACAAAAGCTATGAGAAACTATGAAGAAACAAGAAGAAACTATGAGAGAAATGAAGGAGAATACAACTTGTTGTTAATGATAACCAATGGTGCCCTTTTATAGAAGTCTAGGGTAACAAAATGACAAAGGGGAGTGGGTGGATGAGTGGGTTGGTGAGAGGAGTGGTTGAATGGGTTGGTGAGTGGGTTGGTGAGTGGAGTGGTTGAGTGGGTTAGTGAGAGGAGTGGTTGAGGACAAAAATTTTGACATCTGACTTGGAAGTCAAAAACGACCAACTATACTTCAGATCCACGAAAAGTACTCTTCATGAAAGTTGTAGATCTTTGTCTTGGCTATAACATGCATATCTGGATCGTCTAATTTGGCTTCCTGCAGCCCAAGATATGGCCCAAATACCACAGGTCACTCAAACCCAACTTCAGCACCTCTGTTCCGACTTGTAGGCTCAAACTGACCTATTAGACTTCATTTTTTCAAAAAGTGTTCTTCATGAAAGTTGTTTATTTGGGTCTTAACTATCAACTGTCCAAATTTCAGCCTATCTCCATTATTACAGCTTGGGATATGATTTTATGAGTGCACACCGTTCGGATTCTAGTGACAGAACCCGTATTCTGACTTCCATATAAATTTAGGTCCCTTAGACATCTGAATTGGACTTCGAGCTCTTCATCAAAGTTGTAGAGCTTCCTCCTAGCTTTCTTGCAAGGTAAAATTCATGATTATCAGATATCAGGAACTCAAGTTATGGCCAAAATACAGAAATAGTGTCAAATCTCAATAATGCTGAAAATATTCAATTAGGACCAATTTGAGCTCAAACTCACAAAATCATACCAAACTCAATCAATTAAGAATATGGAGAGTGTAAATGACTAAACATAAGGGTTTCTTAATGAATAAAATATGTGATTATCAAATTCTCCCACACTTAGCTTTTTGCACTCCTGAGCAAAACTCAAGACCAAAACAAGGACATAAGAGATTAACAAAAATTTAAATTCCAACGACATTCAAGAGCCCAAAATTTTACAATCAAGAAGAACAACCAAAGGTTCAAAGGATCAAAACATTCATGAGTTAACAATTCTCCACATCTCAAACCAACAAGCAAGGTATCTTCAACATGAATCGAGAATGATAGATCTTCACAAGATTCCCTCTCAATCTCTCAAGTGTTTAAAAGGAAAGTATTTCACTCAATTCAACCCCTGAAAATTGCACTACCATAAGCTTGCTTATCTTCTACTTCTCCACTACTCAAAACACATGCACACACAAATCATGAGGACTTTATTCAAGGTTGTAGTGAGGTCAAGGTAACAGAAGAGGATAAAATGGATAGAAAATAAATACCAAAGAGAATAAAAGCAAATGAGAGCTGAGTTCAAATAACAAGCATAAAAGTTCATCCCAACTCTAACGTATATCCCTTTACATATTCATTTCCCAATCCTTTTCTTTTTTTTTCTTTTTTTTTTGTTTTTTTGTTTTTTTTTTTTTTTTTTTTATTTTTTTTTAGGCACTTTTTCCTTTTTCAATAACCATTTTTTACACACACCCCCACACTTGTTCAAAAACTCATCCATTAACCAAGCTAATGTTCTTTTATTCCCTAAGGTAAAGTAAGAACACGATTTTTCATTTAAGGCACATAATGAGCTAGAAACAAGGAATGGTCAAATAAGCTCAAAGGGGTTAAGAAAAGGAAAATATACAAGGTTGGCAGGAATCAGAGAAAAGCCCAAGAAGTCAAAAGAGTGTTTAATATCATATTGAAAACAAGGTTGACTATTTGGTTAAACTAGCTAATTAAGAAAGAGGACCTCAATCATGTTCATGCATGCAAGTGAAATGTAGCCTCAAAAAGAATCAAAGCAAGTTCTAGAGTGGTCATTAACATGAGTGAAAATCACACAAGAAACAAAAGAGAATGACATAAATGTTGAATCCATCCATTAGGCTCAAAATCTCACAAGGTATGCATCCATCAAACTCAATTCATCAATTCAATCATCCATCACTAAGCATATCAGTTCAAGAAGGGAGAAAAGTTATTCAATCATGCAATGAACCCCTTTTTTTTAACAAAAAGAAACATGCTAAAATTTCTCCCCCACACTTAATATAACATTTCCTTCAATGTGAAAGAGAGATATAGAAAAGAGCAACACAACCTGATGAGGGGCGAGATAATGGCAAGCAGAAAAGATGCGTAAGAATCAAAGCTGCAACAGAACTCTGCCATTGGTAATGAAGTATATGTGCATCTTCTCGGTTTGCGGAAACCATTCCCAAAGATCTTGAAAACAAATCTAGTTGGGTTGCCTCCCAATAAGCGCTTGTTTAACGTCGTTAGCTCGACGTTGGGACACTTCTTAGTGATCTTTATAATGTGGATGGTAAAAGCCCATCACTTTCACTTCCACATTTTTCGGCTTGAGATGGTGTCCATTGGTCTTATTAAGTGAGGTTGGTGAAAAGACTCCACCAGGATCCCATTGGTTAAAACGTGATGACCAAGTTATGGTTGACACAACATGATAGCTTTCACTAGGGTCCCATTGGTTGAAGTGTAATGACCAAGTTAAGCTTGAAGCATGAGGGCTCCCATTGGGGTCCCATTGATCTTTCTTAATTTCCTTGACTTCACCAATGGCATGCAACACGTGTAATTTGGCAATTCTGCTTTCATTGATTATATTAGACCATGACCTAAAAACAAAATCCACTTCAGTAGTTACTGTCATATGCTGCCTTTCCTCCTTCTTTGAAAATTCCTCAATGGCCTTCAACTCCACCTCCCTATGTGTTGTAGACTCTGCAACTGCATTGCTGATAGACCCTTCAATATCATTAGATGCTGCATAAATAGAATCATCAACTTTCAAATATGCAGAAATCTCAGCACACGTAACACATTCTATATTACCGTCACAATCAGTACATGAGTTGCAATTGATAGAATCATTAAAACCAATAAAATCAGGAAATTCAGCACACAACTCATCATGAGTTTCCTCAACTAAATCTGCAGGTAAATCAATATGACAATTAGAATGCAGGGAGTTAGGAATTGTTTGGGAAGAGAGTTGGTCTGACTCTTGACTTCTCAATTCATTAACAGTGATTGTCAACTGCTCAATTTGGGTTGTTAAATCCTGAATAGTGGCAGTGAAATTCTGTTGGAACTCAATTTGGGTTTTCATCAAGTCCTCTAATGAAGGCTCAAGTTTTGTGGTTGTTGGACTTGTTATCTGTTGAAATAGCTGCTCATATTGCAATGATTGCTGCTGTTGTGATGCCGGTTTGCTATATCCCAGATCCGGATAGTCTCTCCAGCCAGGGTTGTATGTGTTGAAGAAAGGATCATAACTTTATTGCTGCTGCTGGAACTGTGGTTCATCAGGAAAATAACTAGCTGTTGTAACAAATTGATTTGGAAAAACAGAACTACCATACTGAAGTGTAGGGCATGCATATGTGGGGTGAGATGAACAAAAACAAATGTTACACACAAGTGTAGCTTCCTGCACAGGTGATTGTTGTCTCACTACTATATGTCTTACCAAAGAAGTCAACTCCTCAAGTTTTGACTCCATTATGCATGGTCCATTGTATCCTTAAAATGCAACAGAATGCAACAAAATGACAATGAAAGAAAAAGAAAAAGAAAGAGTTAGTATGATAATTTAAAAAGATTATATCACACTTACGGTTCCCCGGCACGGCGCCAAAATTTTGACGAGCACCGAACTCAGTCAAAATTATAACCGAAGTTATTACCTAAATTTGCAATATAGTGAACAACACCGGATCGTCTCCTCAAGGATCGTAAATGTAATTTAATCAAATTAAGTTAAATTAGAAAGGGGGTTTTGATGGTTCAAGGATCACAGTGACAAGATTTAAAAAGAAATAACAATTAGAAGAACAGTCAATTCAGAAATCTATCCGAGATTGGGTGGATTCAATCATAAACCTTTCAACAAACACTTGAAGCACATTTGAATGGTTAACTTAGATCTAACCGAGATCTCAGCATTAGATCCAGAATTCACACTAGACAATCGTCCCGAATTCAATTGACAAGTGATAAACACAAATCTGCAATCACACCATTCATGTAGATATATGTCAATTTAAGCACCGAATTCAATTAACCTAGGCACCAATCAGTAACCTAACCTATTCAATTATGTGATTAGTTTAGATTAATCAGTTCCAAGCTTCATCACAAATCTCAATCTTCAGTCATGTGATTAGTTTAGATCAATCAGTTCTAAGTTTCATCATAAATCTTAATCTTAAATCAAGATCAAATCAGATCAAACATAAACAGAATCACCATTCATGCATTCAAGATTAAGAAGAAGAAGAAGAAGAAGAAGAAGAAGAGAAGAAGAATTCAAATATAAATCAAATACATTACATAACCAAGGTCTCAAGAATCCAAACCACAATCTCTTCAAGAGTCCCAAATGTTGGGAATTTGCGGATCAAAAGTCTCGCAGCGGAATAACAGAATTCCCTCACAGGATCCATGCGAAAAAATCCATAATCCGAGTTTTTTTTTTAATTTTTTTTTACCTCTTGAAGCGTGATAGACACAAGCGAGGTGAATCACCAACACCGTAATAGCGACGATGTTTCTGCGGTATCCACACGAATAGACTTGCAAAAGGAGTCACGCCTCTATTTTCGTAGTGCTAGCTGCGAAGAGAGGAGAAGAAGACCTCCTATATCTCTCACTCACTTTCGTAGGTGCGGCTAAGGTTGTGATGTAACCTAGTAGCAGCCCCCTTAGCAAGACTATTTATAACAAGTGGCTCGCCTTAAGTGAGTGTGAGCAGAGCAAGGTAAGTGGTGCAACCCTAAACCCATCCGTCATGAGTTAGGCCCACAGCTTGAATCCGAGTCCAACTTGGATTCTCGATTACTCCAATTTAGTCTGTTCTAAGTGTGTGACCCTGCGCAGGTTCTCATGACGTTAGTAGTAATATTAAAATCTCATTTTAATATTACAAACGATGAGCGGTATCTAGCAACACATCACCGCTACCCAAGTAATGAGAATGTCGGTGATTTGACATAACCTATCTCGTGACCAATGTTTCCGTGTAGTTTAGTCCCTTTGTCCGGATATCCAGATTGAACACAAGGCATAGAACGTGTCACCCTTGTTTAGTTCAATCTTCGCTTTCGATTCCCGAGTAGACATAGTAATAACAAATAAGATCAATATCTCATATTGACTCATTTGAGCATGACCATGCATTTCGTAGTCTCACTCAATCAGGGGGCCCGAAGATATCGCTCCTGTTATGTAGGAGGGACAAATCCCATCTAGGTCACTCACATCCCTCCACATGTATTGCGGCATGTCTAATAACCAACGTTATAATCATCTTGTTACAGATGACGTTTGATGGCATTAAAACACACAACTCCTCATGTAGGAATCGTAGTGATTTCAGGTCAAAGGACCACATACACCATTATCACTATGAAAACGCTTATGACACTCACGTAACGATCCACGTAGCGTTCTCATGGCGGGTCTGTTCAATACATCATTACTCTAATATGTATCCATGTGTAGACTTGATATCTCATATCCATGACCCGTGAGATGTGGTCATCAGCCTACGCACATACTAGCCTCAATGTATTATTGTTGTCCTAATTAACAATAATACTTGACTAGGGACATTTAAAAATAGTGTTTTATCCAATAGGATCTCACGATCAAGTCATCCACTTGATGTCCTATGGTATCAAACTTACTATTCTAAGGACTTTATTATGTCTACCAAAAAGAACACAATAAATGAAATGCCTCATATAAAATAACATAATATAATGTATGTAAATACAAACAAAATGTATTGGACACTAGGGCATACACCAACACCAAATTGACCGAAAGTAGCTTAGCCCTCCATTACCATGAAGGGGAGCATCAAAACATACAAAAGCTATGAGAAACTATGAAGAAACAAGAAGAAACTATGAGAGAAATGAAGGAGAATACAACTTGTTGTTAATGATAACCAATGGTGCCCTTTTATAGAAGTCTAGGGTAACAAAATGACAAAGGGGAGTGGGTGGATGAGTGGGTTGGTGAGAGGAGTGGTTGAATGGGTTGGTGAGTGGGTTGGTGAGTGGGTTGGTGAGTGGAGTGGTTGAGTGGGTTGGTGAGAGGAGTGGTTGAGGACAAAAATTTTGACGTCTGAATTGGAAGCCAAAAACGACCAACTATACTTCAGATCCATGAAAAGTACTCTTCATGAAAGTTGTAGATCTTTGTCTTGGCTATAACATGCATATCTGGATCGTCCAATTTGGCTTCCTACAGCCCAAGATATGGCCCAAATACCGCAGGTCACTCAAACCCAACTTCAGCACCTCTGTTCCGACTTGCAGACTCAAACTGACCCATTAGACTTCATTTTTTCAAAAAGTGTTCTTTATGAAAGTTGTTTATTTGGGTCTTAGCTATCAACTGTCCAAATTTCAGCCCATCTTCATTATTACAGCTTGGGATATGATTTTATGAGTGCACACCGTTCGGATTCTAGTGACAGAACCTGTATTCTGACTTCCATATAAACGGAGGTCCCTTAGACATCTGAATTGGACTTCGAGCTCTTCATCAAAGTTGTAGAGCTTCCTCCTAGTTTTCCTACAAGGTAAAATTCATGATTATCAGATATCAGGAACTCAAGTTATGGCCAAAATACAAAAACAATGTCAAATCTCAATAATGCTGAAAATATTCAATTAGGACCAATTTGAGCTCAAACTCACAAAATCATACCAAACTCAATCAATTAAGAATATGGATAGTGTAAATGACTAAACATAAGGGTTTCTTAATGAATAAAATATGTGATTATCACTAAGTCTAATGAAGGTATATTTCTAGGCTATTCAATTCATAGCAAAGCTTTTAGAATTTGTAATAAATTAACTATGACAATTGAAAAATTCATTCATGTTCCATTTGATGAAACAAATCCAAATGGATTGAGAAAAGGAGTTTGTTGTTGATGATGTTACAGAAGCTTTAGCAAAAACACATTTGAACAACAAGGAAGAAAGGAAACAAGAAGAGGACCCCCCAAATCAAGAAGAGTCATAAGTCATGGACCTTTCTAAAGAATGGAGGACATCAAGACACCACCCTCTTGACTCTGTGATAGGTGATATCTCAAAAGGGGTAATTACTAGAAACTATCTTAGAAATGCATGTAATCACTTAGCCTTTGTTTCTCAAATTGAACCTAAGGATATAATTGAAGCTTTTGATGATGAACATTGGATCTTAGCTATGCAAGAGGAATTAAATCAATTTGAAAGAAACCAAGTCTGGGAATTAGTTCCTGGGCCTAATGATCATCCTATAATTGGCACTAAATGGGTTTTTAAGAACAAACTTGATGAAAATGGCTCGATAACAAGATGGAATAGATTATGAAGAAACTTATGCACCTGTAGCTAGATTAGAAGCTATTAGAATGTTACTTGCATATGCTTGCATCATGGATTTCAGGCTATATCAAATGGATGTTTAAAATGCTTTTCTAAATGGTTTTATTCAATAGGAGATATATGTTAAACAACCTCCAGGTTTTGAAAATCATGAACTACCCAACCATGTTTTTAAACAAAAAAAGGCCTTGTACGGCTTAAAACAAGCTCCTAGAGCTTGGTATGAAAGGTTGAGTAAGTTTCTTTTAGAAACTGGTTTTTCAAGAGGAAAAGTCGATACTACCCTTTTCATTAAAAACCAAAAGCATGATATTCTCCTTGTACAAATATATGTGGATGATATTATCTTTGGTACTACTAACGAATCCCTTTGCAAGGATTTTGCTAAGTCAATGCAAAATGAGTTTGAAATGTCAATGATGGGAGAACTTAATTTCTTCCTTGGGCTTCAAATTAGACAAACATATGAAGGGACATTCATAAGTCAAGCCAAATACTATAAGGAACTGCTCAAAAAGTTCGAAATGGACAATGCTAAGCACATGACTACACCAATGGGCACTTCTTGCTATTTGGATAAAGATGAAGGAGGTAAATATGTAGAAATAACAAAGTACAGACATATGATTGGATCTTTTCTTTATCTTACAGTTAGTAGGCCAGATATTATGTTTAGTGTTTGCATGTGTGCTAGATATCAGGCTAACCTTAAGGAATCTCATCTAAGTGATGTTAAAAGAATAAAGAAATACCTAGTAGGCACTTCACAAATGGGTTTGTGGCACCCTAAGGGTGCTTTATGTAGCCTAATAGGCTATTCCAATTCTGATTTTGCGAGATGCAAAATGAATAGGAAGAGTACTAGTGGGACATGCTACTTGTTTGGTAGTTCTTTAGTTTCTTGGCATAGCAAGAAACAAAATAGTGTGGCTTTGTCTACCACTGAGGCTGAATATGTTGCAGCTGGGAGTTATTGTGCTCAAATCCTATGGATGAAGCAATAACTTCTAGACTATGGTCTTCAGCTTGATCACATCCCGATAAGATGTGACAACACTAGTGCAATAAACCTCTCTAAGAATCCCATTTTGCATTCTAGAACAAAGCACATAGAAATAAAACATCATTTTATCATAGATCATGTACAAAAAGGGGATTGCATTCTTGAATTTGTTGAAACATCTAAGCAACTTGCAGATATTTTCACTAAACCCCTAGCAAAAGAAGCATTCTTTTATATTAGAGGAGAATTAGGCATAATTGATCAATCCAACATATAATTGCTTGTAATTATTGATTAATTATAGATTTATCTTTCTTGAATTATTATTGACTTGAGCTTTGGAGATATCCCTAAAATCTATTTTTGCAGGTACTTCATCATTCTCAAAATACACTTCTGTTCATGATAAATGTGTTTTCTTGTTAAAGTTATTCAAATAACTCTGAAGTTATTCGAATACCACTACATCTGTATGTGATTTTTTGTATTTTTCTGATAGGTTTATTCGAATAGACTTGTGGTTATTCGAATAACCATAATCAGTATTGAATATTCCATGTTTTCATAAGCTGGTCTATTCGAATAACTTAATTGTTATTCGAATAACTTGATACCTACTGATATATGTTTTCTTCATATGCATCTGAGGTATTCGAATAAATGACCCTCTATTCGAATATAACCCTTTTTTCAAGGGTTTCTAATTTTGTGTTGGGTATTTGAATACTCACAAAGTTATTCGAATAACCCATGGCTGGAAGCCAAACCAAATTGACCAAGCTATTCGAATAAATGCCTAGTTATTCGAATACCTTCTAATAGAACGTTATGTCTCTTGGTTTTCCTAGCAAGCCTATTCGAATAGATTACATGTTATTTGAATAGATTTTGAGCCCTCTTTATATACCTCTTCGCACCTCTTTCGTTCTCACTTCCTCATTCTTATTCGTTCCATTTCAAAAAACCATTGGTATCCCTCTTCTCCCTCTATTGCTCATCTCTTCCACTATTTCCCTCCAAACCATGGTATCCTCCTCTTCTTGCCAAAAGTGTCCCCGCATGACGATGGCTCCATGCAACAACCCTCTGGAACTTTGAAGGCTCTCATCCAGTGAGAGCAAGCTTGGTTGTTTCATCTCTCATTTTCGATAACGCAATCTGGTGCAACTGAAGTACCTTGACTTAGGGTTCTTCGAAAAAGAAGATGGCTTTGACTTTCTGAACCTGCTAAACCACCAAGGTGTGCTTCAACTCTGCTCCTTCAAAGCTGTTCTCTATCCCGACTTAGTTAAAATGTTCTACTGTAATTTGAAGATTGAAGGTCAAGATCTTCACTCCGATGTCTACGACCAGCACATTATGTTCACTCCCCATGATTGGGTTCAGTTCTTTGGGTTACAGTCTTCTGGCCGCAATATCGAAGAAGATGGTGACTCGCTTCTCCAGGATTTCAATAAGAACAGAGCTATAGAAGACGTTTTGAGACTTGGGTTGACATTGCCTTCAACTCAAAAGGGAGTCAAAGGAGACATGATGAAGAGCCAGGATAGGCTCCTCCATTATGCTTATGTCCATATCCTAGCTCCTCGAGTTGGGAACTATGCTTACTTGAGTGAAAATGATATATTTATACTTTGGATTTTGAAGAGAGGTTACCAAATCAACAGGCCCACCTTCATCATGAAGCATATGATGAGAGCAAAAGGTAAAGAGCGATCTGAATTGCCCTATGGTCCGATCATCACTGTCTTCCTTAGCAAATATCCTCACATTCTAGAAATCGAGCGGGTAACTCAGCTGACTCATCATCATGTGTTTAGTTCCTTCACTTTGAATAAAATGAAGATGATTAAGACTGATGATGGTTGGGTGTACCCAGTTAAGGTAGAAGATGATATGGAAGAACCTTAGGATGCTCCTACTGCCCCTACTGCTGATGTTCCTGCCCCTGGCCCTGCTCTTGTTACAAATGAGCATATCTTGGCTGCTTTGTTGGACAACAAAGCTTACATGAAGAACACCTTCACCATTCTGTTTAACAAAATAACTAGTGTTGAGCGTGAACAGGCTGCCCTTCGAGCTCTATTATCTAGCAACGAATCTGCCTCTCCACCTCCACCACCATATGCCTATTTCTAGGACTTGCTTAGACTTAGGATTTATTGTTTTTATGTGTATTGGCTGATCATTTTACTATGCAACTCTACATGTTTCTTTTGCCAATATAATTATCAATGAAATAAGTGTTTTGCTGCAATTAAATGCCTATTTCTCTACCTTTTATATATATGTTATATCTATTTTATTATGCCAAAGGGGGAGAATAACATCTGGAAACATTTGAGAAAAGACAGGTAAAAATAAAGGTAACAATAATTGGAATAATTGGATTCCAAATGAAAAGGGGAGTTACGCATCTCTAATATAAATCACCTCTTACGAAAAAGAGAGGGAGTAAGTTCTTAAATCTTTAAACCTTGTGAATTCTAATTTATTTGAACTAATGTTTTTCTCAATGATAGTTTGTCATCATCAAAAAGGGAGAGAATGTGATTGATAATATAGCAAAGACTGGTTTTGATGATTACAAACATAAAGATGATAAGAAGACCAAGTTCAAGATTAGCTCTAGGACTTAGGGTCTCTTGTACGGAGACTTTTCGAATATCTCATTGTTTTTGCACAAAAAGATAAAAATGTTTTTATATCAATATTCCAAATTCAAAGAATATTTTCTAAAAAATTTCACTGTTTTGAAACAGAGCTATTCGAATAGCCTTTAAGGTATTTGAATTGATCTTGTTTAAAATGTCATACGCTTTTCTGTTTTCAAAAAGTATTCGAATAGCACACTTGGTATTTGAATGAACAAAAGCTCTCCAAAATCTGTTTTTAAATGATCTATTCAAATAACCCCCAAGGTATTCAAATAGACTTGTTTTAACTGAAAGCTTCTTTTAGCAGAGGCATTCGAATAACTCAAATGGTATTCAAATAACCTTCTTTAAAACTATTTTTCACAAGTTTTTTGAAACAGTGGTATTCGAATAACCTAAAAGGTATTCGAATAACCCAAGGGTTCCTATTTTGAAATGATACAAGCTTTTCATATTAATTACGGTAATTAATGCTTTCAACGGTTATTTTCTTGGAAAGCTCTATAAATAAAGACCTTGGGTCACCTTTGCAAGTTGCCTAACAATCTGAATCATTACTTGCTTGTGTTAAAACGTGATTTATAATTTCTCTCTTATTTTTTGTGCTCTTTTGCGAAAACTTTGAGATATCTTTAGAGAGATTTGTAAGTGCTTCAATTTGTATTATTTGCTCTTTGTGAGAGTTTCTCTTCATCTATTTTTTGCTGTATTTCTAAGAGGGTGAGGTATCCCTCAAATGTTTGTAACGATGGTGAGGTATCCCTTGAAGGTTTGTATAAGGGTGAGGTTTCCTTGACAGTTTAAGGCTTTAGCACAAGGGTAGATGATAATCACATATTTTGTACATGAATAAACCTTCATTTTTAGTCATTTACACTCTCCATGTACTTAATTGATTAAGCCTGGTTATGTTTTGTAAGTTTGAACTCAAATTGGACTTAATTGATTTTTTCAACACTATTTTGGTCTTACATTATTTCTGTATTCTGTCATATCTTGAGTTCTAGATGTCTTATAATTATGTATCTTACCTTGTAGGAAATATAAGAAAGAGCTCTATAACTTTCATGAAGAGCTCTAAGGAAAAATTGGACATCTAGTGGAGCTAATTGGGCTTGGAAGTCAGAACACGAGTTTTGTGACTGTAACCCAAATAGTGTGCAGCAATCATTGCATAATTCGAGTTTAAGGAACTAAAATAGGCTGAAAATTTGGCATTTGAAAGTTAAGACTCATATCTACAACTTTCATGAAGAACACAAGAGCTCAATCGAACAGCTTAGAAGTCATATTGGGTCTGGAATTCAAAATAGATGTGTTGAAACTGAGCCTGAATAGTCTGTAGTAATTGGGTCATATCTTGGGTTGTAGGATAAATTTTTGGATGATTTTGTGGCTTTGGAAAGCTGAGACAATTGCCTAGAACTTTCATGAAGACCACTTTGCTTCATTCTGACGTTATCCATAAGTTCGTCACTGAATAATTTTGGACAAGAAATTTCAATAATTTTTCACTCACAAAAGTTCTTTGGCATTTTCCACTCATCCACTCACTCATTAATCAATTCCCTTATCATTTTGTATCCCTAATCCTCTATAAAAGGGACCATAAGCAGATCATTTAGGTAATCTTAGCTTAGCTTAGATTATACTATTGTGTTATTTGTTGTAATTTTCCTTTGTTCTAAATTGAAATTATATTCATCTTTTTCTTCTACTCTTTTTCTTTCTTCTTGTTTATGGGTAACTAAATCCTCATCTTGCTTGGGTGAAGGAGTGAAGCTTTTGGTAATAAAATAAGGTTAGATTAATTTCTTTCTTGTGCTTAAATGATATATTATCAATTGATCATTATAGGTGTTGTATTTTGTTTCCAATCAATTTAAAAACCCTCCTTGTAAAGTGGAGTTCTTGATTCATTGTAGACAAGTGGATTGGCACAATGAATGCTTGAACCCATTTACAAGTGTAGGTGTTAGTAAATAATTAAAGGAACTATAATATAACTACGTATATAATTCTAAATGGATTTTGAATGTTTTATTCTCCGATTGGAACCTCCGTTGTGCGTGGATTTCAACTGAGTTATAATAAGAATTAATCTTATCCTTAATTTATTACCAAAAGTAGATCTCCTAACCCAAGCAAGTTCTTTAATTTAATTGTGAACAAATTTTATTATCTTTATTATTGTGATAAAGTTTTTCCTTACCTCAAAGTATTTTTCTTTGTCAATTCCCTGTGGATCGGCCACGAACTCTTGGGAAATTTATTACTTGAGACAACTTGCACTTGGGTTTGCATCCTTTAATCTGCATCAAGTTTTTAGCACTGTTGTCGGGGACTTGATTTGAAGTTTTAATTTTTTGAGGTTCTCTTTCTTTAAGTAAATTTCATCATCTTGTATATTCATCATCTGGTAAATTCTATCTCTACTCTCTTAATTTACTAACTTACAAACTTTCTAATTTTTTATTTATGTCATTTATTTATGTTTACTAACTTTTAATTTATGTCATTTATTTTTGTTTACTAACTTTTATTTTCTCGCTCTCTAACTTTTAATTTACATTATTTATTTTCTGCTCTCTAACTTTTTAATTTCTGTTATTTATTATTGCTTTCTAACGTAATGAAATAATCTTTCTTCTTCTCTTCTCTTTCGTCGGCTCTGGTGAGGCTCTGCCTCTCTTTGGTTTTCATATTTTAAATTTATTTTCTGTAATTTACTTTCTGCACTTTACTTTCTGCACTTTATTTTTTGTATTTTACTTTCTGTACTTTCTAACTTACTAATTATTAACTCTCTAATTATCTAACTTTTTAATTTATCAGTTATCTAACTTTTTACTTTATCAGTTATCTAACTTTGTACTTGTTAATATTTATTGGGTGGTTAGTTTATATCACATCCTTGTTAATAGTTAATGGCAAGTTTATACCGCCAGTTTGTACATTTTTTTCTATTTTAAGTCATTTATTTATGCTTAATTAGTATCGTGATTTAAATTCTGGTCGTTAAGTTAAAATTAATTCTAATACTCTATATATTGATTTGTTTGAATCACAATTTAAGCTGATCTTGATTTAAAATGAACGTCATACTTTCAAACCTGAGAAAACATTATCCTTCCCTCCCTCAAAATGCTATGACAAAAATCTACAAAGTTAGATGTGAAAGATTGAGACTGATAATGCACAAGGGTATGCCAGAAGATGTATGCTGGATAATTGAAGCAAAGGTCTGACTAGCAGGTGAGCCTTCAATTTCATTTGACTCATACATGCTAGGTCTTGGAAGAAGTTTATATTCTAAAAGGAGAAGAGCAAAAAAGTTACAAGTTTGTCACAAATGTGCACGATGGAATTGTAACAAGCGATGTCGTTCTTTGGAGATGGTTTCCGCAAATAGAGAAGATAAAATTTTCTTCATTAAGAATGGACTGAGTAAGGAGTCATTAGATGATATCTTATTGACTCTTGAGACGCATTCTTGTAGATTTGTGCATCGTGAACTTATTAATTTGTGGAATCTCTTCAAGGATGAAGAAAAACGCTACGGCCTTGGGAATCTGACTCTAAAAGACTCTATTTGCCAATTTATAAGAAAATTAGATGGGAAGCTTATCCTCGACTCATAGAAGGCATTTAAGCCCTTACTGGATGTTAAACTAGAGGTAGATGTGAGCCATATCCACAACAACATGTACATATTATCTTCTTCTTCTTCATGTTCTTTTTAAAAATAAATTTTTTTAACAAGGGCGATCCGGAAGGAGTACTATGACTTTAATTAGTTGTGGAGCCCCAGCCTTTGGCTAACCTGTCATTGATTGCATGCTGGTCCTTAAAAAAGGTTCGTGTACCATGCTCTGTAGAGAGCCGCACTCTATAACCCAATGTTTACCATCTAGGCACTATGGAGTTGATGGACATGTAGAAGCGTCTCACTCTGGTTATTAGTGAGAAGTAACCTGTGGCTGCCAAAGCGTATGAGGCATCTGAGCTTGATCCTCTCTTTTATTAGAAAAGGCTCTCAGGGCCCTAGGATCGGACGTTCTGGATCTTGGACATTACGGGTTTCAGATTTTAGCATCTTTATTGATCTTACGAGCCCAAGTGTGAGCTCTCCAGGTTCCAGACCCAGGATGGAAACCCACGATAGTTTTTTTCTTTCTCTTTTCTTTGAATAAACGGACGTAAGTGTCTACTGCACTGGTGACACACAGTATAAAGATATGCCACTACTGCACTCATGACGCGCAGTATAAAGATATGCCATGAAAACTGTACATAAAGATATGTCATCATTTGTTATTATATTTCTTTTATCTTTATATGATTTTGCTGTATTTTGGTTTTGGACAGACAATCCTTTGAGCAGGGTCCTTCAGGGGTTTTTAGACTTCTTTATCCTGATGATTTTCTTGAAGTAAAAAATAAAATAAAATAACAAAAAAACAAAAAAAAACAAAAAAAAAACAAAAAGATTTTATGTTTCTTAATTTCAAATTTTTCTAACAACAGCCAACCTACCCTTATAGGTGCTATTATTACCTTTTCCATTCTTTTTCCTATTTAAACACTCTATTTTCTCCACTTTCCTCTAACTCAGAATCATTTAAATGGAAGATGAGTATAGAAATAGAAGGTGTTTCTGTTCGTCGACTTAAAAATATCTATGTATTTTGTGGGTCTAAGCATGGGAAGGGTTTAGAGTTTGTAAACGCAGCTACCACTCTTGGTCGATCACTTGTTGCGAGGAATATTCAGCTTGTATATGGGGAAGGTTGTCGTGGGTTAATGGGGGTTGTATCACTTGCTGCATATATAGGAGGCAGTCAGGTTTTAAGTGTTATTCCTGGACCTTTAGCTCAACAGAACATCACTAGAAAGACAATTGGGAAAGAACTTAAGATATCATCAATGCATGAACAAATGAAGATAATGATTGACAACTCTGATGCATTCATTGCATTACTAGGTGATTTTGCTATCTTGGAAGAAGTTTTTCAAATTGTCTCTTGAGACCAACTAAATATCCACCATAAACCCATAGGTTTGTTGAATGTAAATAATTTCTTTGATATTTTGTTACTTTTTCTTGATGTTACCCAAGTGGCTTCAGTACTCAAGAGGGGGGTGAATTGAGTAATTAAAAACTTTTTCGCAAACTCTTTTTAATACAAATTTATTGAAGCAATATAATGAATATGTGTAAAGATGATAAAATGCCTTAAGAACAGTAAATAAATAATTAAGCAATAATAAATAAATTGCTGAAAATAAAGAGATGAAGGATAGAAGAAAACCAGGCACGATATTTATCCTGGTTCGACCACCAACCACTTGTGGCCTACGTCCAGTCCCCGAAATACAGTTCGAGATTTTTTACTATTCAATACAAGCTTAAAACAGGTGCTTGCAACCTTTACATAATAGGGATACCTCACCCTATATACTAGAGGGATACCTCACCCCCTTTGAAGGATACCTCACCTTCTTTACAACAAGGGATACCTCACCCTTTTACTGAGGGATACCTCACCCTCACAAATTCACTAAGGGATACCTCACCCTTTTTACAGAAGCAAAAAATAGATGAAGAGAATCTCTCACTTAGAGCAAATGTTACAATTTGAAGCACTAGGAAGCTCTCTTAGGATATCTCAAAGTTTTGGCGAAAAGAGCACAGAAAATGTAAGAAAATAGAGAATCACGTTTTTGACACAAGCAAAAAATAATTCAAATGGTTAGGCAACCTTCAGAAGAGACCCAAGGTCTCTATTTATAGAGCAATGAAAGAAAATAGTCATTGGAGCAATTAAAATCATATTAAATGCAGAGACATTGGCTGCCATTTTCAAAATCTAAAGCAAAACCTCGTGGGTTATTCGAATACCATATTTGGTATTCGAATAGATCTTTCAAAAACGTGTTCTGGAACGTTTTCTGTGTTGTGGTATTCGAATACCCCTTTAGGTATTCGAATAGATCCTTAAAAACATGTTTTGGAAACTTTTCTGGGATGTGGTATTCGAATACCTATGTGGTGTATTCGAATACACCACTCTGATTTTGAAATCTAACTTTAAATGGTCATAACTTCTTCATTTCTTATCCGTTTAAAGCAAATGACTAATCATTGGAAAGATATTTGAGTCTATTTTCAAATGAAATAAGTTTCAAAATAAAAAACAAATTATTTTGAAAGTTATGATCAAAAGAGTAACTAAAAGTCAGATTTTCAAAATTCAAACTTTGCTATTTTTCATAAATTTGAACTACCATTATAACTAGACCTTCAAAACTTATTTGTTGGGTATTTTAACATGTGAAAATCATTTTTAAATATTTAAAAACATATTTGAGATATCTAGAAGGCTTCTTACAAAAAGACCCTAAGTCCTGTAAGTTATACCATTTAATCTTCCTTTGGACTTGGTCTTTGACAAGATTTTGTTGTTATCAAAACCTTCTTCTCCTTGAGTTGAGCATAAATGAGATCTTTACTTTCTTGTTGCAATGCTCACTCTTGGTACTTGAACTATACATCATCTTCATCATGTTTGTTATCATCAAAACTATTTTCCATGGCAGCTAGCCAATTACACTTGACCATGTTGTGGATCATAAATTTATCACACCTTCGGCATGACAACTTCTTATCTCTGCTTCCACTATTGATGAGTTGATTGATAAATTAGAAGCTTTTGTTTATAAACCTGACCCAACAATAGCTTAGATAGATTAGTTAGCAGGAAGCAGTGAGCAAAACAAGTGAAAAGAAAGCCAGATTTGACACTTCATTTATACATTTCCTTTACCTTTGATTTTATTTATCGTACTTTGTTTCTGTTTAAATTTGTGTTAGATTTCTCCAATAGGTAATACCTTCTATCCTTTACTCATCTATATTTTAACATTGAGGACAATGTTGTGATCTGGTTGGGGGGAAGGATAGTTGACCAAAAAAAAATTTTTTTTTGGAAAGTATGATGTGATTGTCATGGACTTACTAAACCAATGAAAGATGGTAGAGTAAGGAGTAATTTTACTCCTGAGACGCATCTAAATTGGGAAGTATGTTTAGTGATATGACTGTTAGAAACCTATTCATAGTAAAACCAATTAAGGATGGTAGAGTAAGGAGTAAATTTTGCCTTGGAGGTAAGTTTACTCTTGAGACGCATCTTAGTTGAGGAAATAATTATTTTATGTAGAAGTAGCAAATAGATTCTTGGATCTTAGCATAAATTATCTTCTTTCTTAAAAATCATAAGCTTGGATATGAATGTTGATATGGTGGATTGAGAATGATAGAAATATACCTTGTTAGATTTTGAGTCTATTGATGAATGAATTGAACATTTGTATCATTCTCTTCTTTCTTGTGTGATTTTTACTCATGCAATTGTTACTCTAGAACTTGTTTTGATTCTTTTTTAGGCTACATTTTCACATGCATACATAAATATGATTGAGGCATTTTGAAATAGCTACTTTGACCAAATAGTCATCTTTGTATATTTTCCCATGTGTAACCCCTTTGAGCTTATTTGATCATTCCTTGTTTTTAGCTCATTATGTGCCTTCAAAAAAAAAAGAGAAAAAAAACATGTTTTTACCCAACCTTAGGGAATAAAAGAGCATTGACCTTGTTCTTGAACAAGTGTGGGGGTGTATGTGTAAAATGATAAAAAAAAAAGAACTGACCACCGTTGCAATCAAAGGATTATCAGAGTCTAGAATAAAGGTGGATGCTTGGAAACAACAGGAAGAAAAGGAGAAGGTTCAGGCCTAACAATGAATTCAATTCACCAATTTGGGATTGATCTTCAACAAAACATTAGTCAAATATTGGTCATTGTCCTTTATGATGAATGTTCTCAAACATCTTCTCCACTCTAACTGTACCATAATGCTCTTTTATTCTCTTTGGTATTTATCTTCTCATATCCATATTATCTCCTCTCCTTTACCATGACCCCATTACAACCTTGAATAAAGTCCTCTTGATTTTTGTATGCATGTGTTTTGAGTAGCAGAGAAGTAGAAGATAAGCAAGCTTATGGTAGTGCAATTTTTCATGGGTTGAATTGAGTGAAATACCTACCTTTTAAAAATTTGAGGGATTGAGAGTGAATCTTATGAGGATCTATCATTCGTGATTCATTCTTTTCAACTGAAGTTTCCTTGCTTGTTGGTTTGAGATGTGAAGAAATGTTATCTCATTAATGCTTTGATCCCTTGAATTTCTGGTTACTCTTCTTGTTTCATCGAATCTTTTAGAGTTTTTAGCTTATGAGTCTGTGTCGTTTTTCTTTGTTTCTTAGCTTTGGTCTTATGGATTTTTCCCAGGAGTGCAAAAAACTAAGTGTAGGGGAATTTGATAATCACATATTTTATATATGAATAAACCTTCATTTTTAGTCATTTACACTCTTCATGTACTTAATTGATTAAGTCTGGTTATGCTTTGTAAGTTTGGACTCAAATTGGACTTAATTGATTTTTTTCAGCACTATTTTGGTCTTACATTATTTCTGTATTTCAGCCATATCTTGAGTTCTAGATGTCTTATAATTATGTATCTTACCTTATAGGAAAGATAAGAGAGAGCTCTACAACTTTTGTGAAGAGTTCCAAGGAAAAATCAGACATCTAGTAGAGCTAATTGGGCTTGAAAATCAAAACAAGAGTTTTGTGACTGTAAGCCGAATAGTGTGTCGTAATCATTGCATAATTCAAGTTTAAGGAACTGAAATAGGCTGAAAATTTGGCATCTGAAAGTTAAACTTTCATGAAGAACACAAGAGCTCAATCGGACAGCTTAGAGGTCATATTGGGTCTAGAATTCAAAACAGAGGTGCTGAAACTGGGCCTCAATAGTTTGCAGTAATTGGGTCATATCTTGGGCTGTAGGACGAATTTTTAGATGATTTTGGTGGCATTGGAAAGCTGAGACAATTTCCTAGAACTTTCATAAAAACCACTTTGCTTCATTCTGATGTTATCCATGAGTTCATCATTAAATGATTTTGGAGACAAGAAATTTCAATAATTTTCCACTCACAAAAGTTCTTTGGCATTTTCCACTCATCCACCCACTCATCCACTCACTCATTAATCAATTCCCTTGTCATTTTGAATCCCTAATCCTCTATAAAAGGAACCATAGGCAGATCATTTAGGTAATCTTGGCTTAGCTTAGATTACGCTATTGTGTTATTTGTTGTAATTTTCTTTTGTTCTAAGTTGAAATTATGTTCATCTTTTTCTTCTACTCTCTTTCTTTCTTCTTGTTTATGGGTAACTAAATCTTCATCTTACTTAGGTGAAGGAGTGAAGCTTTTGGTAATAAAATAAAATCAGATTAATTTCTTTCTTGTGCTTAAATGATATATTATCAAGTGATCATTATACATGTTATATTTTGTTTCTAATCAATTTAAAATCTCTCCTTGTAAAGTGGAGTTCTTGATTCATTGTAGACAAGTGGATTTGGCACAATGAATGCTTGAACCTATTTATAAGTGTAGGTATTGGTAAATAATTAAAGAAACTATAATATAACTACGTATATAATTCTAAATGGACTTTGAATGTTTTATTCTCCGATTGAAACCTCCGTTGTGTGTGGATTTCAATTAAGTTATAATAAGAATGAATCTTGTCCTTAATTTATTACCAAAAGTAGATCTCCTAACCCAAGCAAGTTCTTTAATTTAATTGTGAACAAATTTTATTATATTTATTGTTGTGACAAAGTCTTTCCTTACCTCAAAGAATTTTTCTTCATCAATTCCCTGTGGATCGACCTCGGACTGTTGAGAAATTTATTACTTTAGATAACCTGCACTTGGGTTTGCATCCTTTAATCCGCATCAGTAGAGTTTCCCTGTGTGTGAAAATACTCTTGTTTGTAATAGTTGCAAGCACTTGTTTTAAGCTTGTATTGAATAGTAAAAAATCTCGAATTGTGTTTCAAGGACTAGACATAGGCCACAAGTGGTTTGGTGGCTGAATTAGGATAAATATCGTGCCTACTCTTCTTATCTTTTATCTATTTATTTTTTGTAATTTTGTTATTATTGTTTATCTTTTAATTTGTTGAGCTTAAAAGCTTTCATTTATTCTCTTTATCTTTATATCCTTCTAAATATTTAGCTTCGACTAAATTTGGTTTATAAGTCTTTGCTAAAAGTTTTATAAAGTTTTATAACTCAATTCACCCTCCCTCTTGAGTACTGAAGCCGCTTGGTAATAATTTTTTTATAGATAACAAAGGTTCAACACTCAAAAGACTCTCCCCAAGAGAGAGGAGCAAGAACCAAAAACAGCCAAGCGTACAAGATACATTAAGAGGTTTAAAATAACAAAAAATAAGAAAAAGCAAAATCTCAACAAATCATGAAAAAAAACTAACAAATCTTCTGCTCCACTACGTTGGCATCACAATTACCCCCAAAAGATTCTTTAGGCCTAGCTGTTCTTTTTTTATGCATAAATCGTAAGTCCTTGAAGCACCTCCTAAAAGAATGGAACTTGTTCCAATGGAAGCGCAACTTCCATGGGACAATCTTATCATCACCCACCCAAGACAAAGCAATCAAGGAGCTAGAAGCAATCAAGATCAGATATTGTGAAATCCATGGTTTTTGAAGAGACACTTCAAGAGCAAAAATAATGGCCAGAAAATCTGCTTCATTCACATCACAGCACTCCACAAAGTTGACACACCGACACAACGTCTTCCCATTCATATACTTACAGGTACCTCTAATAACAAACTTCTCCAAATTACCTCTAACCGGACCGTCCAAACACCAAAAGAAGACACCCATAGACATAGGAGCCCATCTAACAACCTGTTGTCTTATCAAACCAGAAGGCTTCCAACTTCTTACACTCTGCAGATTAGACTTTAAAAACTCTAGTGAAAAAGGAAACTCAAAGCACCATCCCTTAGCCCAATACCCAAGTCTCAATTTAACTTGAGAATAGACTTGATCCCAATTTGGTTCAATTTTGTCGAACACCAACCTATTTCTAAGTTGTCAAATCGTCCAAATAACCACAAAAAATAAAGCCACCCACAACTTTTTCTGAAAACCATACAAACCAATATCCACCCACGAGTCAAAAAAAGTACGTGGGTCAGAAGGGGAAGACTAGTAAAAGTCTCACTAATCCAAACAAGAACACCATAATTTTCAAGAGAAAGAAAAGAAAAAAAATGTTCAATGTTTTCGTTATTAAAGCTACAAAATTGGCACCATTCATCACATTCCTGAATTAAGTTGAGCTTCCTAAGGTGGTCCTTGGTGTTCAATCTTCCCAACAACATAAACCAAACAAGCAATTCAGCCTTTGGAATAGCTAGATCCTGCCATACACCTTTTGTAATATTACTAGAAAGGCCCATAGAGCCTGATAGAGATGCTTTAACAAGCAAGAACGATTTAGTCGAAAAGGACACTTTAGATTCAAATTTCCAAAAAGGCTTACCTTCAATTTCTTTATTAAAAGAAACTTGGGATAACAAAGTATTCATCTCATTAAGTTATTGCAACTCCTATACAAATAATGCACATCTCCAAAGAAAGTTCCACCTCCAACAAAACCAATCCTACACCCCGAACTCCGCAATTACCTTATTTTTTTTCAATGAGATAGCAAACAAACTTGGAAACGTATCTTTAAGACACCCATCACCAATCCACTTATCTTCCCAAAACAAGGACTTCATACCATTACCCACATTCATCCAAAAACCACACTGAAAAATTTTACTAATTTCCTTTCTAGAATTTGTGATATTATAAACATCTGTCCAAAGACCTCCTCTAGAAGATAACTTTTGATCAACAAACGGTCTATCTAAGATTAGATTATACTTAGAGCACACTATCCGCTTCCGTAAGGGTTTGTTTTCAACTAAAAAATGTCACCACCATTTGAAAAGCATAGCAATGTTTTTAATAACCAAATCAACTACACCAAGCCCACCCAAATTTTTTCGCTTTTGAATAACACTCCATTTAACAAGAGGCAAACCTCTCTTACTAATATCACCGCACTAGAAAAACCTACTTTGAATTCTTATTATTTTTTTACCACTACCACCAGAATTTTAAACAGCCCAAGATAATATAAGGGAAGGTTGTTAAGAACGGATTTAATCAACATAAGTCTACCTGTTCTAGACAAAAGCCTCGCCTTCCAAGAAGCCAGCTTCTTCTCAATCCTAACCACAACCAGCCTCTATATGTCCAACTTCCTCAGACTTGACCCAAGAGGGATTCCCAAATAATTAATTAGTAAGGAGGCAACCGAACATCTCAACCTGCTACTTACCCTATCAATCTACTGATGCGAGCATGAAAAAGGAATGATAGTTGACTTTGTATAATTTATACTCAAACCACTCATGATACTAAAACAATCCAGAAATCTTTATGTAGTTCAGAATAACTTGTTCATTAAAAGGGCAAAAGACTACCATGTCATCTGCGAATTGGAGATAAGACAATTGAACCTTATCCTTCCCAATACAAACACCTTCTATCAATCCAACCTCCTTAGCTCGCCACACCATCCTATTAAAAACTTCCACAACCAGGACAAATAAGAAAGGGGAAAGAGGATCGCCTTGTCTTAGGCCACGCTCCATATTGAAAGGCATTGTTGGTGAACCATTCACCAAAACTGACATAGATGTCGTTGAAATACCTTGAGACACCCATCTTCTCCATTTCACCCCAAAACTTGTGCGCTTTAGCATATGATCAACAAAACTCCATCTAACTGAGTCATATGCTTTCTTAAAATCAAGTTTCATAATGGCTGCAGAAATTTTATGTTGCTTGAACCAATGAACCACTTCACTAGCAATAAGCGCCCTATCAAGGATCTGTCTTCTACTAACAAAAGTTATCTGAGTCTCACCCACTAAGTCTAGCATGACCTTTTTTTATCTGTGTCACTAAGATTTTAACAATTACCTTGTAGATACACCTAACTATACTAATAGGTCTATAATCTGACATACAACTAGCCCCTTTGATCTTAGGAATTAAAGCCACCCAAGTCATATTTATCTTTCTTGGAAAAGAACCCGATGAGAAGAAGTTAATAATAAAATTTGAGAACTCTTCACCAATTACACTCCACATACTCTTAATAAATTTTAAGTTGAAACCGTCATACCCAGGTGTTTTTGTAGGCTCACAACAGCAAACAGCATTTCTTATCTCATCCACGGTTGGCATAACTTTAACATCCATCACTTGGTCCCTATCACGGCAACATGCCTTCTTGAATTTCAATAATCGATAGAAGGTCCTGTTTATATAGATCCTTAAAGAACTTCGTTGCAACTTTTTTGATGTTCTTCGGATCCTTAAAGACCCTCTTTCCCACCTTCAACATAAGGATTTGTTTCTTCCTTCTCCTATTAGCAGCCATAGCATGAAAATATTTCATGTTTTTGTCTGACTCCTTGAAGTATTTTTCTCGAGAAAGTTGCCTCCAATACTCTTTTTTTCTTCTATACCATATTTCCAAGTGACTTATAAGAGCATTCCTCCTAGCTAACTCAACTTCATCTATATCACCCCCCTTTAGCCAAGAGGTCAATTGTGGATAACTCCTTCTCCAGACACTTAATTTTGTTATCAATATGGCCAAAAATTTCTTTATTCCATTTTTTTTATAGGAACTTTCAGTCCCATCAATTTTTCCTCAACTGATTTATTACCCAGGTTCTTCTATTCCAACTCCACCATTTTACCAAAGTTCTTATGTGACAACCATGCGTCTATCGACCTAAAGGGCTTGGGTCCCCAATTTAAGGCCTCTGATTCAAGTAACAAGGGTGAGTGATCTGGGACTGACCTTCTTAGACCCCATAATTTTAGGTCCTTAAAAAGTTCAATCTATTCATTTTCCATAAGCATCCTATCCAATTTACTGTGTGACCTTCCTCTCGACCAAGTAAATTTTCTTCCATTAAGAGGCATATCTACAAACCCTATATTTTGAACCCACTCAACAAAATCTACCATACTTGGCGACATAACACATGTCCCTTTTCTTTCCTCAGACAAAAGCACCTCATTAAAATCCCCCATAATAAGCATAGGGATCGTTACCACCTGCTTAAAATTTAGCATTTCTTGCCACAATGTATTTTTTTCATTACAGCTATGGGGACCATACACTAACAGGATAGCACAATGAAACTTCTACTCAGATACAACTCCTTCCATGCACATCCACCTTTGGCCATAAAAGACTTTTGTTTGCTTAATGAACTCCTTATCCTAAATACAAATAAGACCCCCACCACCATTTGTTGCTTCCACAGAACCCCAACCGTAATCAATCCTACCCCACAGACTTTGAATTTTCTAGTCAGAAAGGAGTGAATGTTTTGTTTCTACTAGATTCAAAAAAGATATATTTTTTTAAACCACCATTTTTTTCACAGCAGTGCATTTTCCCCCACCCCCAATATCCCTAATAATCCAGCATAAAATACGCATATTGAAACAGAGAAAAACACACCTGTAGACAGGGAGCTCAAGATCTCTCTCATGGTTCCCTCCTCTTCGAAGCTTTCCTGTTTCCTTTCTTGACCGCTTTCCTAGCATTATGGATAGTTATGACTACCTCATCTTTATTCGAAGCCACCAATCCAACTATCTTCCCCACCTTCCAAGTTTCTTGCACCTCCTCCATATCTTTTGCAACTTTGTTCTGCACGTCATTCCCAGCATAAGTTGCTGAGAAGCCTCCAGAATTATAATTTTCAGACTCATTCTGGTACGGGTAGTCCACAGCCATTCTATTAGGTGAGTTTTCACTAAAAACCACTAGATTAGGCTCAAAACCAGGAGGATACAAGTTTGAGGAACCACTTTCTATTACACCACACCAAATGGGCCCATGGTTCATCCCACTTTCATTTTTACTATCTATTAAAAAAGGATTTGCACTTTTAGATGTCATGGGCCTACGTAAACCCGATTGTATTTTAGCTACGATCACATCTGTCCTCATGCCTTCACTAAACACTATCGTGCAGGTTCTCACAAGAGAGTCACCATTCTTTGTCATTAAGGGGGGCTCACAGGAGTACTCAATGTAGCTGTGATTTTCACCCTGTGATAAATGAGTCATATCCATTCGCAACGCTTCATTAAAGACTAATTGCCCACCGTCCACCCCTTTGCCTTCCCGTTGAGCCATGACGGAAGGAATCATAGGAGACCCTGACTCTCCTTCTTCGATGAGATCATCGTCATCATCTCTCGAAAAGGATGGGACCAATGGGTTGCACCCCATCCTTGGGCCAGCACTACACTTTGTCCACACACACCATGCTTCCCTTCTAACTTCTTTGGCGTAGACATCAAAACCCTTGCCATCAACTGATAAATAAATCCAGCCACCAATCACAGGCCAGTACACTATATTTATAAGCATTCTTGTAGCACCAAGGGATAGGGCAGATTCTATTTCTCTATCAAAACAAATGATTTCATCCCAACACTCACCAATCTTTCTGAGGTTATCACAAGACCAAGCATGGGGAGGAATACCAAGGCATTCAAGTCATACCCTCCTAGTCAAACAATACTCATCCTCTGACCATCTCCTATAGTCCTCAAAGTAGTTTTTCAAAGAGTCTCCCCCTGATGATAGAGCTTCCTCCATATCTTCCACTGACGTAAACGTCAGAAGCGCTTTATGCTTGCCCATGTCCCGCACATTTGTGATTGAAGCCCACTCATGTATCAATTTTAAAGCAAGGGTGTCAATGTCCATCAGATAAGAGGTTTCTCCAATGACACTTCTCCTCAACCAACCCATATTTTCCTCACATACTTCACCTTTTACCACTCTTGTCTTTTCCTCTGTAAACTCCTTTGTATTCTTCTCTATTTTCGAAATCTTCCTATCATCACCTCTAACATTCTTTCTTTCCCTATTATTCTAATAATGTGAAAGGTCCCTGTTTCTCAGTTTAGTTATAGAGTTTGAGATAACCACATCTCTGTATGAATGCCCATCCCTAAACTTCATCCTTCCTTCCTTACCATGCACTTCCACCACCTTCTGTTGTTTCTTAATGTTTACGTGATCCTTTTGAACGGTCATTCTTAAGTAAGCCACTTCCTACACTTTCATAGCACAACCTCTGATCACCAATCCATTCAACCTTCCAATTGCCCTTAGCGCCTCCTGTCACAAATAGAACCGCACAAAACCAAAAGGTGTATCACAAAGTTCTCCTCTTTTTCATAGAAACATAAATGTTTGCAATTCTCCCTTCGTGCTTGAATATCTGCCATAGTCACGATCTTGTCATTGACATGGGTAGATTATCAATGAATAGGGAGGTTGTGGACTTCTCCACAGTCTGGAAATAGGACCTACGACCATCACCTCTCTCACACCTTTTCACACTCGACCACCCTCTCACTCCGTCTCTCATTATCTTCTCTGTTCTCTTCATGGATAAACTAGAGATAGATGATCCTGTTAATTTGCCTCGACACCAAAACTTTCATTAAACATACAATTAAACAAAAATTCTTGCTAATCATTGATTAAACATATGATTAAAAAATTACTGTTTTTTGAAGTTCCATTATTAGGACTTCACGACTGCAAAGATTTCTTTTTGTGACTTAAGATATTACATCATAATTTTAAAAATTTTTATAATAATTTTGTTCTTATTGTGAGTGTATTTTTACTTTCCAAGTCTCACTTCAATATGTATTTGTTGTTTAATCTAGTGTAAAACTATCATTTGGTGAAATTGGTTTCTTGAGCCTTAAATATGTCAAGAAAAAAATCAGTATGAACAACTTTGCAATAGGAGAAAGCATGAACTTCGAGAACAGAATGATGTTTCAAGAGAATTTTGAACAAAACATACAGATAGATCTAAAAAGAGTGTGATTTCTGTGCTGCACTCTTTTTTTTCTTTTACCAAAATAAAGTTTTAAGAAAAAATTGGCCCATCAGTCACCAAGTAAATAAAAAAAAGTTCCGAAAAGACAAAAAGCCTATCAATTACAATTACTAAGTGAATAAAAAAGAAGAAGTTGCAGAAAGAAAAATAATAAACAAAAAAAGTGATTTTTTTTAATTATGCTTTGGGTTGTTTAACGATTGTTAAAAAAAAGGGTTACTTTATCAGAGAAGTTCAATACTTCAATGTAAACTACGGATGAATTTTGGTTGAATTTTAAAAGTTGCAAAAAAACAAGAGAAGGTAGAGGGAATATTTCTATTAATGTTTTTCACCAACCGGCAACCACAAATTATAAATGTGGAACGTGCCTCGGTAATTCAGTAAGCATTAAAAAAAAGTTTTGTTAAGGATATTTATTAAAGTTAAAATAAAAAAATTTAAATAAAAATAAAGTAAATAGTAATTTTTTTTAAATTAATTTTTAATATATTAAATGTCATGTTTATACATACATATATATATATATATATATATATATTAACTTCTTTAAAGATATTTGTTAATAAATTTTTTAAAAAAATAAAAAATATTAATAACATACCTTTCCACATGAGAAATATTTATATAAATTTTATTTATATAATTGTATAAAATAAACAAATTTATATTTAAATAATTACATAAATTCTTATACTATATAATTATTTTATATTAAATTTATTAATATATTATTTATTAATTGATTTAATTTACTTAATTTATGTAGACAATATTTTCACAAATATTTCTAGTCACTAATATTCCTTTTTTTTAATGAGGGGGAATCGGTTTATATCAGTGTAAGTCTTTTTTGACTTACACTTATTTTTAACTATTAGATCCACTTTCATCTAATAGTTGAGGTGATTTCATTAAAAGTAACTATTAGATAAAAGTGAATCTAACGATTAAAAATAAATATAACTCAAAAAAAACTTACACTAATATAAATTAATCCTTCCTCTTTTTTAATACTTACTGAATTATTGTGACACGTTCCACATTCATAATTTGTAACCAGTTGTTGGTTGGTGAAAAACATTAATGGAAATCTTCCCTCCACCTGCTTTTGTTTTGTCGCAACTTTTAAAATTCAACCAAAACTCATCCGTAGTTTATATTAATTAAGGGTGTAAGTGAGTGATTTGATTCAGACTTTTGAGAAAAATAAATCTGAATTAATTAAAATTAATTGATTCGATTTTTTTATATTTTGATAGTTAAATCTGAACTGAACCGAACAAAACATCTATAGTTTGGTTTGGTTCGGGTGATCGGGTTGATCATTATTTTTTTAACACAAAAATTAGTAAAATAATTATATATATAATACAGAAAAGTGCACATAATGTATCTAAAATTTTAAATAATATTAGAACATAAACTAACTTTTGCTCTTCCATCAAGTAATAAACATTCAATTTCAAGTTGAGTCACACGATCATTGGTCTTTGAGATTTCTTATTTCCATCATGCGACCAGCGACAGCGACAAGCCCAGCAGCGAGGGGGGGAGGGCCGTGAGGTAGAGGGTGAGTCTGGGTTAGGGTTCAAATTTGGGAAAAAATTAAAAGGCACGGTTTTGGTAAATAAAATGAAAGTGCATATGTTTAATGTCTCTGTATGTGCAATAGTAGTTTGGTTCGGATGATTTTTCAGATTCAAAATTCTCAATCCGAGAACCGAACCAATTAACCTCTCATTGATTTAGATTTTACTCGAACCAATCAAAATACCTAAATCAAACTAAACTAATTTAATTGGTTCGATTCGAATTAATTAAATTAGTCGAATTTCCGAATCAATTTAAACTCCTAATTTATATTGTACCTTCCATTAATGTTTTTCACCTACCGTTGACAAATTATAAACGAGGAACGTGACTCAATTAAAAAAAAAATTAGTAACACATTCTTTCACATAAGAAATATTTGTGTAGACACTATACAATTGTGCACAAAAAAATATTTTATATTTAAATAATTATATAGATTTGTATATCTAATAATTATTTTATATTAAAAGTATTCATGTATTAATTATTGATTAATTTAGTCTAAATAACTTATAAAAATAATATCTATACAAATATTTCTCATTAGCAACACACTTATACGAAAAATATTTATGTAGACTTTGTGTATAATATTTTGTAAAATAAATCAATTTACACTTAAATAATTACATAAATTCTTGTACTATATAATTATTTTATATTAAAATATTAATATATTAATTATTAGTTAATTTAGTGTACACAACTTATATAAATAATATTTACATAAATATTTCTCCTTCCAAACACATTTTTTAACACAATCTCCTTTCGCACACAATTATTTTTGTTGACACATTTTTAACAAAAGAAGGTAGAGAGAAGATTTTCATTAATGTTTTTCACCAACCGGTTACAAATTATATATGTGGAACGTGGAAGTATTAAAAAATATTAATAACATATTTTTTCATATAAAATATATTTGTGTAAATTTTATCTATATAATCATATAAAAAAGATTAATTTACACTTAAATAATTACATAAATTCTTATTCTACAAAATTAGTGTCCATTAAAAGTATTAATTAGTCAATTATTAATTAATTTAATTTACATAATTTATATAGACAATATATATACAAGTATTTTTTCTTTTACACATTATGTTTAACACAATTTTTATTATTAGACCACATCTGACGCTCTCTTTAAAATATGACTTATAACTTGTTAATGAAAAAAGTTAAATATCTACTCTTCACTTTTTTTTTTATCTTTAAAGTGTTCTCTCTATTTTTTTCTCTTTCTTAAAGTAATTGTTTTTCTTTTAGCAATTTTGTTTTTTTTTTTATTAACTAGGTAACTAATAAGCTAATTTCTTTTTTATATATATTTTAATTACTTCTCTCTTCTTCTTTTTTCATTCGCTTAGTTACACGAGCAATTTTTCTGTTGATTTTTTTTTTGTAGCAACTTCTCTCTCTTTCTTTTTCATTTACCGAAACTGTTAAAGTTTTTTTTTTCAATATCTCTCTTTTATTTTTAACCTCCGGTTGGATAGTCAAACACTAATTAAAGCTTTTGTTTTTTTCACTCAAGATATACACTGATGACTCTTAATTGAATGAGGTGACTAACTGTGTATTTAGTTTAATTATGAAAATTTTAAATATTTTAATAATTAATTATTATATAATTGATTATAATATAATTAATTTTATATTTAAATATATTAATTAAAAAAATTAAAATAATATATTTTATATAAATAATTATAAAAAATTTATTTTTATATATTAAATTACTAAAAAATATAAATTATTTAATTAAAAATAAAATAATATTTACATTTTAAAATTTTTAGAATAATTTATAATATAAAATTATAAGTTTCAAGTTTTAAATTTATAAAAAAAATTATTAAAATATAATGAAATTTTAGATTAAATTGAAATAAAAATGGTCAAATTTGCTATAAATATTAAAAAAACTTAAAAAAATAATGGCATAATAATAAAATCTATACTAAATATGCTCCATGCTTCCCACTTCTTAGTACTAAAGCAAAGACTTGAGGAAATAAAAAAACCCAAAAACATGAATGGCGTTGATGGTGACCGGTGGAAAAGTCGTTTTGGGTGGCAATATCAACTCTGCCAAGGTCAATGGTTTGACCGTTTGGGTTATCTAAAGGCGGAAATCTGTACTTTGGGGGAAATCAATACAATTATTTGCGATATCACCTCCTACCATCACCAATGGCGGAAATCTGTATGTCCTCCTACCGCAATGAGCACCAGATGCAGTCGTGAAGGTTGTACCCAAAGCCCATAACCCATGAATAAACCAGTAAAATAATAAAAATAAAAATAAAAAGATAGTTTTTAAATATATCTGTAGAAGAGATAAACAAGTTACACATGAAATGAGGTGCGAGATGTGGTCTAATAATAAAAAATGTGTTACAAAAATATATGAAAAAATATTTTAAAAACATTTCTCTTTAAAAAAAAGTGTATTCATGTTGATAGCATTGGGTGGGATTAATCCAATGAAAGACCAACGATTAATTGTAAATGAAAAAAATGTTGAAAAAGAATAGTGTAAAATGTGAAATAATTTTATCTCTTTATTTAAAATAAAAAATAAGTTGAATTAGTTATAAGAATATCATATCACTTTCCTATATTAAAATTGAATGTTCATTGGATATAAAAAAGAAGGATTTTGTTAATAAATACTTTTTTGTTAAAAAAAATAAATATAAAATTTTAAATAAAAATAAAACATTAAATATAATGAAAATTAAATAAATTTTATTATTTACTTTATTTTTATTTAAAAAATTCTATTTAAACTTCATTAACAAACAAGTACGATTATTAAAATCTAAGAAAGAGATTATTTACAGTATAATTCTAAATTTTTTACTTAATTTTTTTATTAATTTTTTAATTATTAAATAAATAAAATATTAAATATTTTTTTATATTTTTAAAATATTAAATATATTTATTTTTTATTTAATATTAAAAAATTTATAAAAAGATATAACACAACTCTCATTCATTATATCCATACGTAATAAATTTCGACGAATACATCCAACGGTTTTTGAACGAAACAATTTTAGTTGACATAAATAAATGCCATGCCTTTGTATATTGCCTCCGGAACCTAAACACCTCTTCAATTTTCTTCCATATAAAGAAAATGCCATGCGTTGATGGTGACCGGTGGAAAAGTCGTTTTGAGTTATCTGAAGGCGGAAATTTGTACATTGGGGGAAATCAGTACAACTATTTGCGATATCAACTCCTACCATCACCAAAGGCAGAAATCTGTATGTACTCCTACCGTAATGAGCACCAGATGCAGTCATGAAAGTTGTACCCAAAGCCCATAACCCATGAATAAACCAGTAAAATAATAAAAATAAAAATAAAAAGATAGTTTTTAAATAAACCTGTAGAAGAGGTAAACAAGTTACACATTAGAAAAATGTGTGAGATGCTATCATTCCTCTTAAAAAAAACGTGTGTTCATGTTGATACTTGATAACATTGGGTGGAATTAATCCAATGAAAGACCAAGGATTAATTGTAAATGAAAAAAATGTTGAAAAAGAATAGTGTAAAATGTGAAATAATTTTATCTATTTATTTTAAAAAAAAATAAGTTGAATTAGTTATAAGGATATCATATCACTTCCCTATCCTATAATGAGCACCAGTTGCAGTCATGAAAGTTGTACCCAAAGCCCATAACCCATGAATAAACCAGTAAAATAATAAAAATAAAAATAAAAAGATAGTTTTTAAATAAACCTGTAGAAGAGGTAAACATGTTACACATTAAAAAAAGGTGTGAGATGCTATCATTCCTCTTAAAAAAAAAGTGTGTTCATGTTGATACTTGATAACATTGGGTGGAATTAATCCAATGAAAGACCAAGGATTAATTGTAAATGAAAAAAATGTTGAAAAAGAATAGTGTAAAATGTGAAATAATTTTATCTCTTTATTTAAAAAAAATAAGTTGAATGAGTTATAAGGATAGCATATCACTTCCCTATCCTATAATTGAAAAGATATTGTTAAAAAAATCAAAATAAAAACTTTTAAATAAAAATAAAATATTAAATACATTAAAAATTGAATAAATTTTATTATTTATCTCGTTTTTATTTAAAAAAATTTATTTTAACTTGATTAACAATTACCTTTATTAAAATCTAATAAAGAAATTGAATGCTCATTATATCCATACGCAATAAATTTCGATGAATACATCCAACGGTTTTTGAACGAAACAATTTTAGTTGACATAAATAAATGCCATGCCTTGTATATTGTCTCGGGAACCTCAGCACCTCTTTAATTCCCTTCTATATAAGGCGAGTCTGATCAGAAAGCAGCAACCTCGTGGAGGCAGATAGTTGAACTTTTATAACATAGTGAAAATGTGGATACTAGGGTTGTCAGTTGTGGCTGTGCTTGTTATCTGTATCTTTCACTGGATTTCCATGCTTAATAACCCAAAATTTAGTAACAGATCATCTCTCCCTCCAGGTTCCATGGGTTTGCCATTCATTGGAGAGACCATTCAATTGATGATTCCTAGTTACTCACTGGATCTCCACTCTTTCATCAAGAAGAGAATCCAGAGGTACGAAACATCTATTACTTATATAGTCTTTCATCTTTCTCTAACATGCGCACCTTTTTCGTTTCTTATTATTGTCCTAATTAATATAAAGTTTCTCTGTTATATCATACTTCACTTAAGGCCGGTTTGGTACACTGATAGTATAATATTGGATAAAATTTTAATATTATTTTGTATTTGACATGATATTGTATAAGATATTGTGTTTTATAAGATAATATTATCATATATTTGTTGATGTACTGTATAATGTTAAATATGATAAAATTTAACACTTTTGACAAAAATATCATTTAATAAAAAATATACTATATTCATCTAAATTTATCATGTTATACTAATTTTTAGAGAAATAAAAAAAAACACTAGCTTATGATCTCTAATATCTAATCCATACTAAAACAAAAGTCCACTTTTAGATCACCATAATAAATTAATGAATTTGCTTCAGAAACATTTGTAATTAATTCATAGTTATCCATAGCTAATCAATTTAACTACAGAATAATTACAGATTGGTCCGTAACCAAATTATTGTCACTAATTAGTTAGCAAAAATTTTAGTAGTTAATCCGTAACTAATCTGTAATTAATTTTCGTTCAAAACTTCTTTCATGTCCGCCACTAATTAGCTATGAAATATTTGTAGCTAATTTCATAGCAAATTTTTTAACAATTAATAGCAAGTTTGTAGCAAATTCATAGCTATTGTGTTGTTAAATCGCTAGCAATTTCGTAGTTATTTTTTTGCTATTAGTGTTACTAAATCTCTAACAATTTCGTAGTTATTTCTTAGTTATTGTGTTGTTAAATCCCTAGCAATTTCTTAGTTATTTCATAGCAATTATTTTTTTAAATCGCAAGCAATTCCACAGTTATTTCCTAATTATGGTGTTTTAAAATTACTAGCAATTATGTAACTATTATGAAGTTAACCTAAATTAATTTTATAATGATAATTAATATATTTTAAAATTATACCTATATAAATATTTCAATCCAAACTGAAAAATCCAGCAAATAAGTTGTGCAAAGTAACAAAATATCATAATTACATTAATAAGTTCAAAACATGTTCTACAAAAAAAGTATAGTTAATCAATAAGTCTAAGTTAATACAAATAGTTCAAAACAAGTAACTCATGAATGTCAATATCTAAGTTGTGACTCATGCTATAGACTCGTCTCTTCTTGTTACTTCAGCTATGTCTGAGCTTATTACAGTCTCTTCTTCCATTGAAGAGAACGGCTGTTTGCTCCCTGAGCTCATTTTCTTCACATCCTGGCTTGAACAAATGAAGATTATTCTCACCATATTACAGAATTCACTGCAAGAACATAATCATACCAATCAACTTGGTATTAATATTAATATTACTTACGGCCGTGGATCATCACCCACAAGCATCATATCCCCTTCATCATCAGTGAAGACAATTTCCCACTTATTCCTGAGTTGAAGCTTCCCCTTTATGTCAAACATCTTCTCCAATTCATCTAAAAGTTGATCATATCCATCCAACATGGTCAATATATGTCAAGCACGTTAGTGCAACTTCTGCTACATAGTTGCTTGCTTTGAGTCTCTTTTGGCGATACTTGTAGCTTTTCTTATTTCCTTATATAAAAAGGCAATTATAAATGACAAAAAGGGATTTATTATTATTCTTATATAAAAGGACCAAATTAATTATAAATGGAAATGGTTTATCTTCAAGCAATAAAGATGCTTGAAAACAAAAACAAGGATACAAATTGTTAATCATTTCTCAGGATTTATGTTTCTATTATAAGTTTCAACAAAGGCAAGACATGGACAATAATAAACACAAACTTTACAGCATTCAAAGAAGTGCAAAATGGGAGAAACCAAGAAAGCTTATCACATAAATTACAATATAAAATTTATAAAATCTATAAATTTAACTCCATTGAGAACTAAAGAGTGAAAATTCCACTAAGGTGATCAAGTGTAGAAAGATGCTTCAATGTTTTTCGTTTTTTAACCATCAAAAAATATTTCCACGCGATTTCAGTCCTTTCTCCAGACCCATAAGACAAATTAAGAGACAAAACCTTCATTATTTAAGGTATAACTGAACAAACATTGAAAAGAGAGAAAATCATTAACAATAACTCATAAGTAAGACAAACATGAAGTAAAGAATAGCATTTCCCCATCATATTCTAACTATTCCTATGTATAGCTCTCATCAATATACTTCCCAGTGTTAATCATCAGGCCATGAGTTCTAGAACTAGTTCAAGGTCTCATGAGTTAAATAGAGAAAATGAAATTAAAAAAAAAAAAAGATACGGTTAAGGTAAATGGATACTAATTTGGTATTAACATTGGGTTAACATTGTTTTTGTGTTATAGCATAAAATTACATTATTAGTATTATTTTTCTTTTCTTTTCTTATTAATTTTTCTTTTTTTCTTGTTTTTTCACTTGAAATGTATTATTATTATTATTATTATTATTATTATTATTATTATTATTATTATTATTATTATTATTATTATTGCTTCCAGTGGCAGTGGGTGGTTAAGATTCGTGAATGGCTTCCTCTCTCACTCTTAATCATGGTTGATGCCGGTGGTGAGTGGTCGAGATTCGTGTCAATCGCAATGGTGGGTAGTTAAGGTTCATTTTCTTCTCTCAAATGCGTCTCGTGATGGTGGGTGGTTGAGATTCGCAATGACGTTTTCCTCTCTCAATTTGCAGAGGATCTCAGTGATGAAGAAGTTCTTCTTCTCTCAAACTGAATAAGTATAAGAATTAGGGATTAGGATTGTTTTTAGAAACTTAGTTAGATTAGATGTATATTTTATTAAAAAATATTATTTAAAATTTAATATTTATTATATTATATAAATTTTAAAATATTTTTTTATCTTTATCCCACTTTGGTTGTTCCTTTTTTGTTTTTCTAAAATTATCATTATTAATTACTAATTTTAAAATTCAAAAATAAATATAAAAAAGGATAAAATTATAATTATATTTTATTACTAATTTTTTTTGTGCATCCTTGTTACTAATTTAAAGATTAAAAAAAATACAAAGAAGATGAGATATAATTAGCTTCGGATTAGTTAAGTTTTTCCCTAGCTAAATTCCTAACTAAAATTAACTTTGAGCTAAATTTTGTTAGCTACCAAATAATTCCTAGCTAACTTAGTTAGCTACAAAATTTTATTTAGCTACAGATATTTTTGTAGCTAAATCGTAGCTATTCTGTAACTATTTGCTTGATAAAATTTTTTTCTTTAAGCATTCGAAATTTAGTTAAAGAAACTTATTTCATAACTAATTCGTAACTAATTAGTCACAAAAAAATTTCATAGCTAAATTGTGTAGCTAAATCGTAGCTATTATGTAACTATTCGCGTGATAAAATCTTTTTTCTTTAGGCATTCATAGCTAATTCGTAACTACAAAAAATTTATGTAACTAAATTTCGTAGCAAATTGTAAAATTCTTGTTATGGATAACAAACTTAGACTTAAGTTAACCCATACCCTAACTCATAATAATATACTCAAATAAAGAAAAGGGTGGTAGTGTTGCAGGTTTAACAAGAGCAAGGGCGTTGAGGCAGTTCTTAGTAGCTAGGCAATGGTGGTTTTGATTAATGGCGGAGAAGGTGGTTCGTAGGGTGATTGAAGTTGTCTGTGGTGAAGGAAGGTGGTGACGGGTTGTGATGGTGTGTGTTTGATGTGACAAGTAGAGGTCTGCAACTATGAATGGGGCTGTGCAATCCTAGTTATGGTGGTTTGGACAAGATCGACAAGTGGGAAACAACAGCGACTGATAGAGGTGAGATTGGGTGACGTTGTAAAGGAGAGGACAACGAAAGATTAGTGCTCGAATGATATAGTTGTAAAGGAAATATTTTTATATTAGCTTATCCATCAAAACTTAATCAAGACTAATCCCACCCACTCTAAGGCTTGATTAAGTAATCTATTATTTTAATGCATAAGAGAGATATGTTGAATAAATTTATACAATATTGTAATCACACTAAACAATTAATAAAGTTATAATATATTATATAAATTTATCCTATCAAGCCTTATATGTCATGTCAAGCGTGCCCTTAGATGCATTACAGAGTAATTCTTGTATAGAAACAAGATTAGGGTGTGTTTAAATAAGTTTTAAAAAAATTATTTTGAGATGGAATGGAAATTTGTTTTTTCTTAGAAATTTTTATAAAATTAGAAATTATTTTATGTTTAGATATGAAATAAAGAATATTTTTTACTTTCTTTTTTTTATTCCATTTCTTTTTAAAATTGATTTTTTTAATTCTAACATGTCGCTTCTACACATTCGATAATGAAATGTCAAATCACAAAAAGTGAGTCCTATTAAAACTATCTTAGCATGCTAGAAATATCTCAAGTCTTATATGTCATGTCAAATGTGTCCTTAGATGCATTGCAAAGTAATTCTTGTATAGAAACAAGATTAGGGTGTGTTTAAATAAGATGAAAAAAATTATTTTAAGATGGAATGAAAATGTGTTTTTTCTTATAAATTTTTTAAAAATTAGAAATTATTTTATGTTTAGATATGAAATAAAGAATATTTTTTTTATTCCATCTCTTTTTAAAATTGATCTTTTTAATTCTAACATGTCACTTCTACACATTTGATACTGAAATGTCAAATCACAAAAAAATGAGTCCTTTTTTTTTAACAAAGATGGCATGTAAAAACATCACAATAATGACTGACATCCCAACTAGGTTGGCACCCCAGTCACTACCAATCATTTGCAGCACACCTTAATTTTAATAAAATAAGTAAAAAGAATACAAGAAAAGGAAACATGGGGGGACATCAACTTGACTCATAAAAGAATCATCTAAATCTAAAACTAGACAGACCATTCCTATTTCTGAAGAATTCCTCATAAATGAATCTAGGGATTAAATCCCACTAAACAAAGCCACTAATAGAAGTGCCATAAGAAGCGAGTTTATCTGCACAAGTATTTCCTTTCCTAAAAATATGAGAAAAAACAAATTTCAGTTGTTTAGTTAACTCAATACAATTATTCCACCTATTTCTAAGTTTCCAAGGAACCAATTTGCTATTGTTGAAAGCAGAAATCACAAGTTAAGAGTCACACTCCACCCAGAGGAAATGCTAACCTTTTTTAAATGCTATCTCAATAGTCAATATTGCACCAATAAGCTCAGCTTGAAAAGAATTTTTAATTCCAAGATTTGTGGAAAAGCATCCAAGAGAAGCAGCACTCCTTTCTCTGAAAATCCCACCACAAGTAACAGGACCTAGACATCCCTTTGCAGCTCCATCAGTATTACACTTAATCATATTGCAAATTGGAGGATTCCAAATGACTTGCTTAATGCTAGGAGCACAGCAAGGATGACCATCAACCAAAAAGGACTTCATTAACATGAATTCTGAAATTGAAGAAGACATTCGGCCTGCACTAGTGTTGCCAACTAAAGACACATTAGAAATTATTAAATTATAACAGTCTGCACATGGATTTGCTTGTTGTCAAACCTAGCATTGTTCCTGCAATACCAAATAGTCCACAATATATTTATAACACCTGTTGCAACAATATCCCGCACCTGCAAGCTCCAGCCTTTGTTACATAAAGAGAGAATTGATTGAATGCTAAAGCAATCAAAACTGGTATTAATGATGCTACCAAACCAGTTCCAAATATGTTGAGCAAAAGGGCAATCAAGAAATAAATGATTAGTAGATTCAGCTGCTTTTCCACAAAGAATGCAGACATATACTACAATGCAACCTCTAGAGTAAAGATTCTCATCTGTGGGCATCTTGTTATGCATAATTCTCCAAATGATGAAGGAGTTTGATGGAGGAATACAACTTTTCCAAATTAGCTTAGTCCAAGGGATAACCTATCCCACAGGATTACAAAAAAGAAAGGCATTTTTAAAAGTCATTATTCCAAAATCAGATTTGGACCAAATCAACTTGTCTTCACAAGGCAATTTGGAATGATAACCTACTTTATTTCAGACTTAAGGATAGGGAAATTAGACAACAAAGGGGCAGGGATAAACCACCTGCCATTAATAATGAAATCACTCACTTTGGATTTAAGTGAGTTGTGCAGATCAGAAGGGATTCCAATCAAGTCAACAATCGGGCTAGTCAACCTCTGATCAGTCCAAAAGTTTATTGTAACACCATTACTAAGCAGCCAGGTAGAATTCTCCAAAGTAGAGGGCAAGCAGTATCTTATGCCAGACCAAATTGATGAAGTAATGTAATGATTTACTGGAATTTGATTCGTAAAGGCTCTAGTTCTTAATAAAGATGCCCATTGATTATTTGAAGAAATCAATTCCCATCCAAGCTTAAGCATACCAGCCTTATTAATGGCTTTAATAGACCTGATGCCTAAATCACCCTCCAATACAGGCCTACAAACTTTGTTCCAGGCCACTAAGACAACTTTCCTACAATTTATATTCCCTACCCACACGAAATTTCTTGTCCACTTGTCCACAGAATTAATAAGGTTAACAGGCCAAGCATAAATGTGAAAACTATAAATCAGCATACCAAGAATGATAGATTTTACCAATTGGACTCTTCCCATGATAGATAAAAGAGAACCTTTCCAAGATGCTAACTTACTCTTAATTTTATCAGCAATGGGCATTAAATGCAATCTTCTTGGTTTACCTTTGAACAAAGGAACACTGAGGTAAGTGAATGGGAGACAGCAAGCAGTGAAGCCTAGCAAAGCAGAAATAGTATCAATTCTACTTTGAGAAATTGATCTAGTATAGAATTTTGATTTCTCAGTGCTTATCACTTGCCCTAAAGCTTGCTCATAGGCATTAAAAAGATTCAACAAATTTACTAAACTCTTCTTAGTAGCTCTACAAAAAATCATAATATCATCTGCATACAATACATGACTAGGCATCCTGAAACGTCTAGGTCCTATCATTAACTGCAACTGACCTTCATCTACCAATTTACTGATACCTCTGCTTAGGACCTCTTCAGGACAAAGGTCCACCTTGTCTGACACCTCTTTTGCAATTAAAAAATCCAACAGCATGGCCATTGATGGAAATTGAGAGCTTAGCTAAATGTAAGATAAGATTAACCCAGCTATAAAATTTATCATCAAATCCAAAAGCTTGAAGAACTTGGAGTAAAAATCTCCAATATAATGTATCAAAAGCCTTTTTAATATCAATCTTCAAAGCCAACTGACCTCCAAAAGCTCTCTTATCAAGTAAATTAATGGACTCAGAAGTAGTACATATACAATCTGATATTTGTCTACCCTTAACAAAACCCCTTTGATTTTCATAAATGATCTTGGGAGCCACCAAAGCAAGTCTATCAGCCAATACTTTAGTAATAATCTTAAACTGAAAATTAGCTAAAGTTATTGGCCTATACTGCTAAATCTTCTCAGCACCAAGAACTTTTGGAATAAGAGCAACCACATTAGAATTCAAATTAAGAAGTAACCAACCTTGTCTAAAGAACTAAAGGACTGCATTGAAGACATCTTGAACTATTATGTCCCAGTATTTATGATAAAAGAAACCTCCAAAGCCATCTGGACCAGGTGCACCATTTCCATTTATAGAGAATACTGCACTTTTGACCTCCTCCATGGAAGGCAAATTTGTAAGCAAAGCATTGTCCTGAGCAATCACTAAAGAAGGGATAACACTTTGAATAAGATCATTAGATTGGCAAACATTAACAGTGGCAAACAAATCCTTGTAGTAATTTAAGATATGGTTTTCAATATCAGAAGCCTTATAAAGAACCTGATCACCATTCTTCAGAACTGAGATCTGCTTAGTAACACTCCTGATTTTGGCAATTTTATGGAAAAATTCAGTATTTCTATCACCATGAATGTGCCAGTTAATTCTGGATTTTTCCTTCCAGAAGTCTTCTTCATAATTCAAAGCTTGTTGCATCAACAATTGTGCATCTTTTTCTTGCTCAAACAGTTCCTCAAAACCACCAGTACTACTGATATGCTCCTGAATTTGATCCACATAGGCCATTGCAGAGGTAACTTTTGAGTGAACATCTCGAAAAACACTTATATTCCAGTCCTTAAGTCTTGCTTTCAAACTCTTCAGTTTTTTAGCCAAAATATGCATAGGACAACCCAAAACAAGAGTCTGCCACACTTCAATGATGAGCTTTGTGCAATCAGGATGTCTTGACCACATTTTCATGAATTTAAATGATGAACTTTGCTCTTTGTTTTCCTTCTTCATATTAAGCAATATTGGAAAATGGTTTGATTTGTTGTGGGTAAGAGTGCAACAATCAACACTATTCCAAAAATTGATCCAATCTCCATTACATATGGACCTGTCCAATCTTTTTTCTGTGTAGTTATTCCTTGTTCTACCATTGGACCATGTGAATTGACAGCCTCTAGTTGTAACATGAATAAGTTGAGCCATATCAGACTAAGATCTGAACTCCTCACAAGAGAGTCTAGAAAGCAAGCATTTCCCTTAATACTCATGAGTTCCTAAAACAACATTGAAATCCCTTATAAAACACCAAAAGGCTTGATGATCTTGTTGCAAGTTATTCAATTCTGCCCAAAGTTGTCTCCTAGATATGTAACTAGTAGAAGCATACATAGCTGAGATAAATAATTGTTACCTTTCAACCATAACAGAAAAGGAAACATGTTGTTTGGAATAAGCAATAACAAAAGGATGATAATTCTCATTACAAAAACACCATAAATTGGGAAGTAAATGACTCATATTGTTCTCAGTAAACAATTTCAGATTCAGGCTTTTGATAAACCCAGAAGGAAGATACTGAACTAAAATCCAAGGTTTTGAAATGAAGAGAAAATCTGGCTTATGCAAATTGCAAAGCTTTTTTAAGACTAACCTAGTATCTAGGTTTCCAATACCTTTAATATTCCAGTATAAAATCTTCATCATTAAGCAAAGTTGTTAGGACCTGCCCTTGATTGGGTTTGATAACCTTCAGCCTTTTGAATCTAAATATTTCTTTTTCTCAACCTTTTTATTATGAGATTTAGATAGGACAACAGTGAATCCTGAGTCTTTACCTTTTTTACTAGTAGAATTTTGACCATCAGCAAGGTATTTGCTAGCAGTAGCAACCTTTATATTAGCAGAATCATCAAAAGCATAGTTATGAATCTTAGGGAACTCATTTTCTATGTCATCTTCAACTTCACCACTCCACAATCTACCAACCACTCTCAAATCTCTCTCCACAATTGGATTAGCATGTACTGTTAGAGTGCCAAAACTATTACCACTAATAGTATCATCAACAAAATTGTGAATCTAAGCACTACTATCAGCTACAGTCTTTTCTTCACTAACCAAGTCATGACTCCCAGTTCTCCCTGGAGTGTAATTCTCTTGAATAGAATTAGAGACATAAGCCGGACTATTAATAACATCATGGACTGAGGTTGAATCCTTCTGAAGGGAATCATTCACTGCAACTTGATCAAAATTAATTTCATCTACATTATCTTCATGAGAATTAACACCACCATTAGTGACAAAATCCTGATTTCTTTGAGTTCTTATATCAAAAAAAAATCCCAATAAGGGATTAGAATCACCACCAACATCAATATTAGGATGATTTTCGATCTTCTTAACTGGCCCGACTTGCACAAGCTCCACATCAACATTAACCACTGGCACTATTTCATTGGTTCTCAGATTATTAAGATTAACCATTTCTATGACTATATCATTCTCGTGATTGGCATTGGCTCCCACCTTCACAGCAGCACTACAACCCGCTTTATCAGCCAACACTGTTTTAGGAACATATGATATCAGTACTCCCTTATTCTTAGGGACATATTGAACAACAGGCTTCTTGATCCCTCTGACAACCTGTTTATCCCTCATAATCCTCAAATCTTTATTCTGTTCTTGTGCATTCTTGACATTTCTTTTGCAGTTAGCTAATGAATGCCCGACGACCTTACATGATGGGCAAAAGAATGACAATCTTTCATATTGGATCCCCACAAAAAATGCAAAGCCCTGCCTCTCAACAAGGATTTGATCCCTCAACTGACTAGCAAGGTCAATATCCACTAAAACTCTTGCATAATGACCAAGAGTCTTATTAATAGTTGCATCATCCAAAGACAGTGGAACTCCAATTCCCTTTGCAATAGAAAATATAATCTTAGGCCTCCAATATTCTTGAGGAAGTCCAAGAATTCTAATCCAACATTGAGTGTTTGTTTGACGCACCAAAGAAGGGTTAAAATTCGGTGTCCACGAGAATAAATGCAAGACTCCATGATCAAGGTTCCACAATCCTATAGACCAGAACTTGTGAAGATCTTTAACTGAAGAGAAAGAGAACTCAAAGAAACCCTTGCTTATAGGTACCATCCTCCACTGGCCAAGAGGTTTCCACTGTTTCGTTAACTTCGCATGCAAGTCACCGTATTTGATAGGTGAATCTCCCTTCAAAAGTAGTAACCTCCCATGTAGGTTATTCTTGCAACCCTCAAGACCCGCTTGCTATTCTTCTTCAGGGATCTGAACCGCAAGAGCATCACCCTTCAAACAAGGAACTGACAACTGGCTCAAAGGGATATCACAAGCATTGTTTAAGGCTTGAGCAAAAGTCTTTTGTTGAGGAAAATGAGGAGGGAATGAAAGAGACGAGGAAGAGGACCCTGAAGCAAGGAAGCTCCAAGGAACAATAGGCGTGACGTCAGCCATGGAAGAACCATGCAAACCCTAGATGTTCACGTGAGAACAAACCCTAGCAGAGCAGCGAAATCACTTTCGCATCCACATCCCGTAATTTTCCTGAGTTCAATGGCACACCCCAAATTCCAAAAAATGAGTCCTATTAAGACTATCTCAGCATGTTAAAAATATCTCAAGTATACGTCGTGTCAAACGTGCCCTTAGATGTATTGCGGAGTAATTCTTGTATAGAAACAAGATTATCATATATTTAAATAAGTTAAAAAAAATTATTTTAAGATGGAATGAAAATTTATTTTTTCTTATAAATTTTTTAAAAATTAGAAATTATTTTATGTTTAGATATGAAATAAAGAATAATTTTTTTATTCCATCTCTTTTTAAAATTGATTTTTTTTAATTCTAACATATCACTTCTACACATTCGGTAATGAAATGTCAAATCACAAAAAATGGGTCCTATTAAGACTATCTCAGCATTCTAGAAATATCTACTCGTTTAAAGAAAGGATGGGAAAACTTAGCTTCTTCTAAAAAGGGAAAAGAAGAGGCAGAGAAAATTAGAGAAGATTGTGAAGCTATCTCTGTACATCGGATTGGACACACCATCTTCATGCTCTCACTCGAAGTTCCTATTTCATTCGTGTTCTCAACCCTTCAGTATAATTCAATTGTGCACTTGTTACCTTTAAGTATCACCAACATTTCCTTACCTTTCTTCAGTCACATTTTTTTTAAAAAAAAAAATTCTTCATAACTTCGATTTTCAAACCCAGAGCTCTTAAATGGAAGCCTTTATACCATTAGGATCCTTTTCTTGTTGACTTGACATTCTTCTCCAATACTCCCATAAAGATGTCTTCTTTAGCAAGCCCCTATAAACACTGCCCTAATCGTTATCAATTTCATCTTCATTAGAATTCATCTTTTAATGTCATAAAGATATAGCAACTAGCATTGATACAATGAACAAATAAAAATAAAAAACCAAAACATCCCTGACGAAAGAAATGGTAATTCATCCCTTGTCGTATCCAAGTTTTATTAATTCATAGTCTAACACTATGAGTCTATGACCCATAAGTAGTAACCACAAGACTAGAACCGAAACCGTGCACTGTCTTCATTGCAGCGCTGCACCCAGCACCACCTCACCCAATGGCTTGTTGGAATCCATCTGTCAAGGTCGATGCCATCGCTCAGCTAAAGATGTGTTTTGATGCTTCGACAACTCCATAAATTGCAACAAAGGCAAGGAATATTTGTTGTTCAATGGCGCTGGGCATTATGTTGTAGAGAAGACCAGTTGAGATCTAAGTGGGCTTGAATGGACATGGCAGTGGTGGTATATGGCAGTGGCGGTGATGACTGTAGCGGTGGTGCCCATATTTTGTTTTAGAATAAAAAATATTCACTTTAGTCTCTGAAATTATATGCACCAATCACATTTGTCCTTGATTTTAAAAAAATGATAATTTAACCCCTGAACCTCAAAATGTTAGTCACGTTAGTCCCGACGTTAATTGTCATTAGTTAAACATGACGGAGATGCACACGTGGCATATTAAGTACCAACTTGGACGCTGATATGACTTTTTACCTAGTCCAAAATGACGTAGTTTCGGAGTAAACCTTCACTTTAGTCCCTGAAGTTTCATGCATCGGTCACATTAACCCTAAATTTAAAAAATTAACAACTTAATCCCTAAAACCTCAAAACATTAGTCACGTTAGTCCCTGCATCTTGTTGTCAGTTAAACTTGATGGACATGCACACATGGCATATTAAGTGCCAAGTTGGACCCAACAAATTTTTCTCTCCTAATGTATGTCATATGTTGTTCTAGCTTTGAAACAATTGCTCACTATTTTTCACTGTCCCACTACTAGGTTCACCTAGGTTCATATATTATCTCTATGACAATTCGCTATGTATGATTTTCTTTGGTTTATTTGGCTTGAGAAAATACTTGTTTTTTTTAAGAAGTTTTTTCTCAGCCAGCAACTCTATTTTGGGACAATCTCTTTGGTGTCCATTGCACAATCTCTTTAAGGGAGAGTCGTAGCATATATACAAATGGATTGGAGACTTTTGTTGTTTTAACATATTTGTCTATCTTTTCTATATTTCTCTTCCGTGCCTTCTCTATGGAGGATTTCTTATCCTCCTTTTCCATTGTATTTATTTTCTTCTTTATGTCTAATATTGCTTTATAAAAAAATTAAATAAAATTTATTAACACAGTTGATATATGACTAAAATGACTACAACTTCCCTTTTCTTTGTTAACTATGTCAATCATATGATATTTAACTTCAATATATCCTGTTGGAAAAAACTGGTCCTCAAAATTTAAGGTGACTAACGAATAATATTATGGAATGACTACATATGGTAGTACAAGATCAGAGTTTGCAATAATCCTTGATTTGACTTACGAAAAAAAAAAAGAAAAAAAATGTTTGTGAAATGAAGATGTGCTTTTTATTTAAATATATATGAAGTTGGCAAATTTATTGGATGAAGCATCTTGAAAAAAAAATTAATTATTTGAATGACCCATCTTTATTGACAATGAGAAAGGTGTAGCCAATCCATAGATTTGGACTTTTGGAGTTTTAATTTAAAAATTGTTTCTATCAAATCCCCTTTGAAAGAGTGATGTGTATAGTTATGGAGTGGTTTTGCTAGAGATACTAAGTGATCATAGTGTTGTTAAATCTCATGTTGGAGATAGACAACACATAGTTGAGTAGGTGAAGAGGAAGATGGGAAGCTTTGAAGCAGTTGTATCAATACTAGATACAAAGCTTCAAGGTCTACCAAATCAAATGGTGCAAGAGATGCTTCAAATAGTTAGAATTACTATGTTTTGTGTGAACTCTTCCCCAGCAGAGCACCCAACCATGAAGGAAGTGATTGCACTACTAATGGAGGTGAAGAGTCAATCTAAGGAGTTAAGTAAGACCCCTCAACCTCTAATGAAACAGTCCTCAAATCAAAGTTGCGCTAGCCTAGGAACCTCAGTCAATCATTTAGCTTTAGGAATTTTGGGCCCAAACAACGTCATTTTAGGATTGGGACATTTGTTTCTTTATACACAAACAAAACTACATCGTTTTGGACCATGTAGGAAGCCATATCAGCGTCCAACTTAGCACTTAACGTGTCATGCATAAATGTCCGTCAAGTTTAAATGATGACAAAAGATGCAGGGACTAACATTACTGACATTTTGACATTTTCAGGGATCAAGTTGTCAATTTTTTAAATTCATGAACTAATGTGACCGGTGCATGAAACTTTAGGGACTAAAGTAAATATTTAATCCAAAACTATATCGTTTTGGACTAGGTAAGAAGCCACATTAGCGTTCAAGTTAGCACTTAATGTGCCACATGTGCATCTCCGTCAAGTTTAACTGACGATAACTGACATGAAGACTAACTTGACTGACGTTTTGAGGTTTCAAGGATTAAGTTGTCAATTTTTTAAAATTAAGAACGAATATAACTGGTGGATATAATTTCAAAAATTAAAGTGAATGTTTACTCTAATTTTTTTTGGGAGCTTAACTTTTTATAATCTTTGCTTAGATAAATTTAAGGTGCTGAGGTAGTCTTAGTAAGACCATTTTTCATGATTTGGCATTTTATTACTGGATGTGTGTAAAATATTTTTGTATATTTTTAAAATAAGACATTTTTCATACTTTAAATCATTTACTGTTTGTCATATTAATTTTATGGGTCATTTTAATCTCTTAAAATAATTTTTTTTAATTCTTAAAATATTAACCATGGATAATTAATCCCTACGCCCCAAAATCACAAGAACTTCTGTCATTCCCTTGGTTGAAACTTCAAAGTTCAAACCACCAAAACTGACCCTATGACCATCGAACCACCAAAACTTCTACAATTCTTGCCTTTGCCAACCTCCACGCTCAGCGAGTGACCAACCACCACTGATGCACCTGTCTTCGTCAATGACCTACCTTTGAAACTCCCTCATCGATTACACCAAGCAACATGGTATCGATCTTATACAAATCAACCCCACCAGACCCTTACTACCCTTACTAGAGCAAGGCCCTTTTCATTGCATCATCCACAAATTGCACAACCAACACTGGAACAAACAATTACATGAATTTTTAGCCAAAACCCAAATGCTGCCATCATCGATCACCTTGAGTTGATGGATCGCCTTCACAATCGAGTTTCGATGCTCAAGGCGATGACTCAATTGCAAATCTCTCTTAAAATTGCCATAGTCGAGGTTACGAAGCATGTCATTGTGAACGAATCAAAAGCCTTTAATTTGAATAACAAGAACACAATCGAAGAACTTAAGGCATTTTGATAATATTGAGATTGGTGTGGGAGGAGGAAGGTTGACAGAAAAAGTTATTGTATAAGAACTAATCATGTCTAGCATTTTAAGAAAATAAATATTTTAAGAGACAATAATAACCCAAAAAACTAATATGTCAAATAATAAATAACTCAAAGTAAAAAAGATATCTTACTCTCACAACATATAAGAATTTTTAATAATAATATTCTCATCACATTTTTTTTTACATTATTTTTTACACTACTCTTTATTCTATTGATTACATCATTTTTTTCCATCACTTTCTATTACTTAATCATAACCTTCAAAAATATGATAAAAAGTGATGTATTTTAAAAAATGATATAATAACATCATTATGTCGGAATATCTCATACAAAAATTCCTCAACATTGCATGGTTATTCTTAGATCCTGCTACCCTTTTATGTGTTTAGAACTAGTAAGTAAGCCCGTTAAATTCTTTTCTATTTTTTTATTAAATGACATATATTTTTAATTTTAAAAGTGATAATAATTTTATCATATTAAAAATAACTAAAAATGAACACTTCAATTTAACATAAATAATAAATACACGTTAAAAAAACATACACAATAAATAAGTATAATATCAAATTGTAGCTTAAATATTATTAATATAGGAAGGAAATGTGAAACTCCTTTACAAGAAAAATAATATTAACATTTCATGATTTTTAGAGAAATTCATGACAGTAAATTGGGTTCTTGGTTATCTGATTTGTGCTCTAACGCATAATTTGTCACCGTAAATGTAAATTTCGAGAAAAATCAAATTAAGACAAAAAAAAATCATATTCAATATGGTTAAATTAATGGACAAGAGATAGAGCTCTTAATAGCTCTAGTGGATAAACTCATTTATCTCACCAAGTGTTTAGAGCCTAGATTAGATGTATGCACATGACCTCGTCTCTAAGCATTTGTTGATAGTGGTTTCTTCTTTGGTTTAGCAGCAGAAGCAGTAGAGTGTAAAAGGAGTGTACCTGCAAGACACTTTAACGCTCAAGTTAAGGTTGTACACTAGGAGATGAATGTATGAGAGAAAATGCATACTTGAGTGACTTAACTCTATATTTATAGAGGGGGGATGCTTTCAGGCTAAGTAGTATATAAAATGATATTGTTTTAGAGAAATTAGGATTAGTAGCTACTTATGGATAAAATCTCAAAATCTCCTAGTCTGTTAAGGATTAGTTAGGATAAGATGGTAGTTTGTTTAATGAGTTAGCAGTTACCTATGAGGACTTTTATAGCTTGTGGTCATAATTGGCCCAGCTATGTTAGGTCGCTCATGTAAGGCCTAGATCTGGGATATAGGTCCAGAACAGTTGCTCCCAGTTTGGTACTCTAACATGTGATCGGAGTGTCAAGGTACTCAATACAGAGGCTAACAGAAGCGTTAGATGTTCCATAGTCAGGAATTCATCTTGAGGCGTTAAAGGATGCTTCACATAATTGCCCTCATCAAGGGTTATTTTTCTGTGATCCATAGCATGGAGCTATGATATTTGTACTGTGAAGGATTGTTATAGCATGCATAGTCCAGTTGGAGGGGATGTGTAGGATCCACCGTGATCCAGCATCTTTGGTTTATGTACAACAACTTCAGCTAAAAATCCTTGACTTGTGCATTGAGTTGTGGCGCTGTCATAGCAGCCCTTCGAGTGAATGTGATTTACTATGAACTGGGATCAATAATCAAAGGTGACAACTTTTATACGTAATCAGACATTAAGTATTTTAAAGTGATTGACGCATGGCTTGCCTGCGATGCTTCGTCTAGGGCCAAGATTGTTTCATCTATCTAACAGATGGAATGGCAAAAGTGATAGGTCCTAATAATCACCTTTGGCATTTGAGTCGGGATCCATAATAACACAATGAGGTACCCCTTAGCGATTGGGACCTCATGTGACTAGCAGGGATCCGTGATGGGCAATTTGGAGTGCCCCTAGTAGTGGGTGGCAATTGAGACTTTATATGAGGCTCGTGGGAGAGCTTTCCTCCACTTTTTACTTTTCCATACTCTTTCATGACCCAATTTAGGGTTCTTGGGTCCAGAGAGCCTTGATTATGACAATAACCCGAATTAGTAATGTCAATTGGGAGTTCTGTACTTGGGTGACATATTATCTCAAAGTAGGAATGATGACTTCAATATTTTGTATTTAGACATAAATAGGTGGAATTAAGCATCCTTCTGGTTGTGACCCAAAGTTCCTTACTTGGTAGGTTTTAACGAATTCTTTAGCTGCTTTGTATAGCTCTCTTTTGTCCAAATGTTTTATACTGAGTTTTCAGTGAGTTAAGGTCCTTGGGCATGTTGGTGCATAATCCACGTATTTGTGAGTTTGGGAGGAAAGTCCTTTAGCTCGAAGTGGGGATCTCGACTTTGGGGTTCCTCACACTAGGAAAATAAGATGAGGAAAATGTTCCTCAATCCAAAGTAGAGATCCTAGCATGGGGTTCCTTGCACTTGGACAATGCGGTGGGAAGAACGTTCCTCAATCCGAAGTAGGGATGCCGGCATGGGGTTCCTCGCACTTGGACAATGAGGTGGGACAAACGTTCATCAATTCGAAGTTGGGATCCTGGCATGAAGGTTCTTTATTCTTGGAAAATGAGACAAATGGAAATCGAGAACAAAGTGGGGATCCCAACTTATGGTTCCCCGCACTTAATCCACTTTTATTATCCTTACATAAGGACTGATGCGTGCGGATGTAGTGATTAAAATTAAGATAAAAATCAGTTGTCAGGCCCACCAGAAAATAAAAACCTTACAACTAGTTGTAGTTAGTAAGGGTCGATCCACAGAGAACCAATTCAATTAACACTATTAAACAATTCCCAATTTAGACTCTGATTAACAATAAACAGTAAAAGGGGGGTTTTGGAGTTTTGATGAACAATGAACAGCTTCAAAGATAACAATAAACAAACTGAAATCAACAATATAAGAAAATTGGTTAAGAGATTGAATCCACCACTAGATTTATATGATAATGTAAATCCACATATCCTTTTATTCCAACATGCTCAATTATGTTTTTATGCAATTGTGAGAGTAAATCTCTGTTTTCCTTACGTGTTGGTCAATTTAGCAACCGCTCAAATCAACTCCTAATCACCGATTAGTCATAAAGCAACCGCTCTTACAACTATCCAACAATTGCATTAAGATTTAGAAAACCAATTACACTAAGGTCTAATCACACACCGGGATTAAATTACTTAGAACATATATTTCTCTAGATCTAATCATGACCGCAATCACAAGCATAATAAACCCAGATCTACCACTTTTATAACTAGCAAATAGCACAAAGATAATTATACCCACATGAACATCATACATCTCACTAGATCTACTACCCCAACCGCGCATAATAAACCTATATCTACTACTTTGAAAGTAGGAACAAGTACAAAAACCTTCATACCAACAATAGATTCAGAAATATATGAATAAAAACATAACTGTGTTGAAATAATCAAATATGCAAAGTTTACAACATTAATACTAGCGGTTTCATCACCCCCTTAACCAAGGGAGGTTTAGTTACACATAGCTAGAAAGAAATCACAAGAAAAACTATGAAGAAACAAGAAGAAACTATGAAGAAACAAGAAACTAAGAGAGAAAATGAAGGAGAGTTACATCTTGTTCATGATAAATGGTGCCTTTTATAGAAGTCTAAGGTAACAAAATGACAAAGGGAAGTGGGTGGATGAGTGGGTGAGTGAGTGGAGTGTTTGAGTGGATGGATTAGTGGGTTGGTTTAGTGGATTGGTTTAGTGGATGAGTGAGTGGAATGGTTGAGTGGTTGAATTAGTGAAAAATGCCAAAGGACTTTTGGTGAGTGGGAAATTATGGACATGAATGGGTGAGTGGATGGATTAGTGGATGAGTGGGTGGAGTGGTTAAGTGGTTGGATTAGTTTATGAGTGGATGAGTGGGTGAGTTAGTGAATGAGTGGATGAGTGGATGAGTGGATTAGTGGATGGATGAGTGGATTAGTGGATGGATGAGTGGATGGTTGAGGACGAAAATTTCGTGTCTGACTTGGAAGCCAAAAACGACCCACTATACTTCAGAACCACGAAAAGTGTTCTTCATGAAAGTTGTAGATCCTTGTCTTGGCTATAAAATGGATAGCTGGTTAGTCCAATTTGGCTTCCTTAAGCCCAAGATATGTCCCAAATACCGTAGGTTGCTCAAACCCAACTTCAGCACCTCTGTTCCGACTTGCAAGCTCAAAATGACCTACTAGACTTCTTTTTATCAAAATGTGTTCTTCATGAAAGTTGTTTATTTGGATCTTGACTATCCAATGTCAAAATTTCAGCCCATCTCCATTATTACATCTTGAGATATGATTTTTTGAGTGCACACTGTTCGGATTCTACTGACAGAACCCGTATTCTGACTTCCATGTCAAGTTAGGTCCCTTAGACATCTGAATCAGACTTCGAGCTCTTCATCAAAGTTGTAGAGCTTCCTCTTAGCTTTCCTACAAGGTAAAATTCATGTTCATCAGATATTAGGAACTCAAGTTATGGCCAAAATACAGAAACAGTGTCAAATCTCAATAATGCTGGAAATATTCAATTAGGACCAATTTGAACTCAAACTCACAAAATCATACCAAACTCAATCAATTAAGAATATGGAGAGTGTAAATGACTAAACATAAGGGTTTCTTAATGAATAAAATATGTGATTATCAAATTCTCCCACACTTAGCTTTTTGCACTCCTGGGCAAAACTCAAGACCAAAATTTTACAATCAAGAAGAACAACCAAAGGTTCAAGGGATCAAAACATTCATGAGTTAACAATTCTCCACATGTCAAACCAACAAGCAAGGTATCTTCAACATGAATCGAGAATGATAGATCTTCACAAGATTCCCTCTCAATCTTTCAAGTGTTTAAAGGGTAGGTATTTCACTCAATTCAACCCATGAAAATTGCACTACCATAAGCTTGCTTATCTTCTACTTCTCCACTACTCAAAACACATGCACACACAAATCATGAGGACTTTATTCAAGGTTGTAGTGAGGTCAAGGTAACAGGAGAGGATAAAATGGATATGAGAAGATAAATACTAAAGAGAATAAAAGCAAATGAGAAATGAGTTCAAATAACAAGTAAAAGTTCATCCCAACTCTAGTGTGTATCCCTTTACATATTCATTTCCCAATCCTTTTTTTTTTTTTTTTAAACACTTGGTTTTTTTTTTCTTTTTCTTTTTCTTTTATATATATGAACATAACTATATACATACATTTTTTTTTTTCTTTTTGGGCACTCTTTTCTTTTTCAACAACCATTTTGTACACACACCCCCACACTTGTTCAAAAACTCATCCATTAACCAAGCGAATGTTCTTTTATTCCTAAGGTAAAGTAAGAACACGATTTCTCATTTAAGGCACATAATGAGCTAGAAACAAGGAATGGTCAAATAAGCTCAAAGGGGTTAAGCAAAGGAAAATATACAAGGTTGGCAAGAATCGAGAGAATTTTCAAGAAGTCAAAAGAGTGCTTGATATCATATTGAAAACAAGGTTGGCTATTTGGTTAAACTAGCTAATTAAGAAAGAGAGGCCTCAATCATGTTCATGCATGCAAGTGAAATATAGCCTTAAAAAGAATCAAAGCAAGTTCTAGAGTGGTCATTAACATGAGTGAAAATCACACAAGAAAGAAGAGAATGGCATAAATGTTGAATCCATCCATTAGGCTCAAAATCTCACAAGGTATGCATCCATCAAACTCAATTCATCAATTTAATCATCCATCACCAAGCATATCAGTTCAAGAAGGGAGAAAAGTTATTCAATCATGCAATGAACCCTTTCTTTTTTTTTTTTTAACAAAAAAGAAACTTGCTAAAATCTCTCCCCCACACTTAATATAGACATTGTCCTCAATGTGAAAGTGATAAATAAAACGGAAAGAAAAGAGCAACACAACCTGATGAGGAGTGAATCAACGCCAAGCAGAAAAGAAGCACACTGTCAGTTACGCATCAGACCCCATTAAAGAGAAAGTGTCAGATCGGGCTTTTGTTTCTTGTTACTTCCTTCGCTTCCTGTTGACCAATCTATCTGAGCTAATACCTTATCAGGTACATACTCAAAAGCTTCTAATTTATCAATGAGCTCATCAATAGTGGAGGCGAGAGATAAGAAGATGTCTTCTTAGAAGGAGTGATAAATTTACGTTCCACAACTTTGTCAAGAAAAAATAACAAAAGATCAAAGAAATTATTAACATTCAACAAACCAATGGGTTTATGGTGGATGTTCGATTCACCAAGAGACAATTTGAAAAATCTCTTCCAAAGTACCAAAACCACCAGGTAAGACAAGAAATGCATCGGAATTGTCAACCATTGTTTTCATTCGTCCATGCATAGATGTTACACTGAATTTCTTCTCCAATTGTCCTTCCAGGTGATGTTATTTTCAGCTAAAGGTTTAGGAATAACACCTAAAACCCGATTTGCCTCCTAAAAAGGCGACAAGTGATACAAATTTCCATTAACCCATGACAACCTCCCCATATACAAGATGAATATTCCTCGCAGCAAGTGATCGACCAAGAGTGCAGGCTGCGTTTACAAACTCTAATCCCTTCCCATAACTCGACCCACAAAAAACACAGACATTTTTGAGGTTACGAATAGAAGGCCCCATTCTATACTCTTCCTCCCTTTGAGTGTTTCTGAGTTGAAGGAAGATGGAGAAAATGGAGTATTTAAGTAGGAAAAAGAATGGAAAGGGAAATAATTGCACCTATGAGGGTAGGTTGGCTGTTGTCAGAAAAGGTTGAAATTAAGAAACACAGAATCTTTTCTCCTCTTTTTTTTTTTTTACTCTTTTTTTTATTATTTTATTTTTATTTTTATTTTTTTTGTTTGACTTCAAGAAAACCATCAAGGTAAAGAAGTCTAGAAACCCCTGAAGGACCCTGCTCAAAGGATCGTCTATACAAAAATTAAAATACAACAAAATGATACAAAGATAAAAGAAATAGAAAATGATGACATACTTGTATGTACAAAATGTCCATGGCGTATCTTTATCTTTGCGCGTCATGAGTGCGATGAGACATCACGTCCTCTCTCTTTTTTTTTTTTTTTTTTGAATTTGTTAGAAAAACTTGATGAAAGATGAGTGTATACTTACTTAAGATTGGGATGAAGGTAGTACTGCTCTTTCGGCTTTGTGCCAAAGCATTGTTGACCAAGATTCGACCCATTCAAGACCAAATAAACATAGGGCTCCCAAAAGGGACAAGTGGCCATAATACGCCTGGCTACCTCACATGTGGGATACAATCTACCTTCTTTGTTTTTCAATTAAGAAGGCTGGATCAGGATGCATGCATTTCCCCATTCACGGTGTGTGTTACCAAAGCCAACCCTAAGACGTATACATAAATTTTTTTTTTTGTTTGTTTGTTTTTTTTTTGTTTTTGAGAGATGACATGAAGAAGAAGAAGAAGAAGAAGAAGAAGAAGATGATGATGATATGTACAGATTGTTGTGATTGTGGCTCACATCTTCCTCTGGGTTTTACGTCCGTAAACGGCTTAAACGCCTTCTATGAGTCGGGGATAGGCTTCCCATCCAATTTTCTTATAAACCGGCAAACAGGGTCTTTTAGAGTCGATTCCCAAGATCGTAGCGTTTTTCTTCATCCTTGAAGAGATTCCACAATTTAAGAATTTCACGATGCACCAATCCACAATAATGCGTCTCAAGAGTCGATAAGATATCATCTAATGACTCCTTACTCAATCCATTCTTAATGAAGAAAATTTTATCTTCTATTTGCGGAAACCATCCCCAAAGTATGACATCGCTTGTTACGCTCCATCGTCCACATTTGTAACAGACTTGTAACCTTTTTGCTTCTTCTCCTTTTAGAATATGAACTTCTTCCAAGACCGGGCATATATGAGTCAAATGAAATTGAGGACTCACCTGCTAATCGAACCTTTGCTTCAATTATCCAACGTACATCTTCTCAGCATACCTTTGTGCATTAACGGTCTCAATCTTTCACATCGAACTTTGTAGATTTTTCTCGAGAGCATTTTGAGGAAAAGAAGGAAAATGTTTTCTCGGGTTTGAAAGAATGACATCCATTTTGAAGGAGAAGAAGGATTCATTATTTTGGGAAACTAAAAATAAACCGACTTGAGAGTCACGAGTCCGTATCCTCCACTTAACCTAAGAACACAAAGAACTCAAGAACTTGGTTTTCTAGGAATGGTTGAGTCTTTGTCCATTAACTTTACGCGCATTACCATTCCTAGGATCCTCAATATTTACTACCCCCGGAGGATACACGTGTTTGACAAAGAAAAGAACCGTGCCACCTAGATCTCAATTTTTCAAGGAGTAGGTGCAGATGATAATCTCAAAGCGAGAACCTTTTTGACCAATTTCCGCAACTTTTGCAAAAGGTGTAACAGACCTTGAATAAAGTAGGCCAATAAAATCCATACTTGCAAGATTTTCGCAGCTTGTTGTCGCTGAAGAAAAGTGACCTTCACATGCTTCCGAGTGACAAAATTTAATGGCACTACCTACCTTATTGTCGGACACACAGCTGTTTTTTTTTTTGGTTTTTTTTTTAGAGATTCAAATGCTTACAACCAACAAACAGATAAAAACATAATCTAAGAAACTAATGAAAACACAAAATAAAAAGGGATAAAGAGAGCAAATCTGGTTGGGTTGCCTCCCAATGAGCGCTTAGTTTATTGTCCTCAGCCCGACATGATGATACTTTCAATGCTCCTCATATTGTGGAAGGATGAGGGTCATTACTTCCATCTCTGCACTGTCAGGAAGTTCATGATATGGTTTGAGACGATGACCATTGACCTTAAATGCTTTGTCAGAATTTTCACTCCTGATCTCAATCGCACCAAAAGGAAAAACATTAGTTACCACAAACGGCCCAATCCACTTAGAACGCAGTTTACCTGGAAATAATTTGAGTCTTGATTGGAATAGCAGGACTTTTTGTCCTCTGTGAAATTTCTTTCTGGAAATCAATTGGTCGTGGAATGCCTTAGCTTTAGTCTTATAAATCGGGGCATTCTCAAAGGCCTCATTTCTTAGTTCTTCTAATTCCCGTAACGGAACTTCCTTTGCTTTCCAAAGACCTTCCAATTCCATATTAACTTGTTTAATGGCCCAAGAAAGATCGATGTTGCAACTCAATGGGCAAATGACAGGGGCTTTCCATACACCAACCGAAATGGTGACATGCCGATGGGAGTCTTATAGGCATCCTATAAGCCCATAAAGCATCTTCAAGTCGAGTGCTCCAATCCTTTCTAGAGGGATTCACTGTCTTTTCAAGGATTGACTTAATCTCCTTGGACACTTCGGTTTGCCCATTTGTCGTGGATGGTAAGGAGTGGAAATTTTGTGCATTACTCCATATCTCTTCAATAGAGCATCAAAGGTTTTGTTGCAGAAATGGGTCCCTTGGTCACTGATGATAGCCCTTGGGGTCCCGAACCTGGAGAAAATATGTGACTTAACAAAATCTGCAACAGTTTTAGAATCATCAGATCGAGTGGCTTTTGCCTCCACCCATTTAGACACATAATCAACAGATAAAAGAATGTATGTGAAACCAAATGAAGGAGGGAATGGTCCCATGAAATCAATACCCCACACATCAAAGAGTTCTACAAAAATGATCGGAGTCTGAGGCATTTGATTACGAGGACCAATATTACCTGTTCTCTGACAGCGATCACAAGACTTACAGAAGTTGTAAGCGTCTTTGAAAATTGAAGGCCAATAGAAACCACTGTCAAGCACTTTATTGGTTGTCCTTTTACTGCCAAAGTGTCCTCCACATGCATAGGTGTGGCAAAAGGAGAGGATGGAGTGTGTCTTAGAATCAGGAATGCACCTCCTAATGACTTGATCTACACAATGCTTCCATAAGTACGGGTCATCCCAGATATAGTATTTACAGTCACTCCTTAATTTATCTCTTTGAGCCTTGTTCAAACCCTCCGGAAAGTCCTTAGTAACCAGGTAGTTAACAATGTCAGCATACCAAGGGATTATGGTGTTAACAATCATCAAATATTCATCCGGAAAAGTCTCCATGATAGGCATTTCTTCCTCTTCAGTTACCAATCTACTCAAGTGATCGGCCACCAAGTTTTCGCTCCCTTTCTTGTCTTTAATCTCCAAGTCAAATTCCTGGAGCAATAAAATCTATCGGAGCAATCTAGGCTTTGCTTCTTTCTTTGTTAGAAGATACTTCAAGGCTGCATGATCTGAAAACACAATCACTTTAGAACCAATTAGATATGATCTAAATTTTTCTAAAGCAAATACAACAACTAGAAGTTCCTTTTCTGTGGTTGAGTAATTAAGTTGAGCATCATTTAGAGTCCTTGATGCATAGTAAATGGCATAAGGAACTCTATCAACTCGTTGTCCCAAGACACTCCTATTGCAAAGTCACCGGCATCACACATTAGTTCAAAAGGTAACTCCCAGGTTGGGTGGCGATGATAGGTGCAACAGCTTAACAACTTCTTGAGTTTATTGAAAGCTTCCATACATTTCTCATCAAAGTTAAAATTAACATCTTTTTGAAGAAGTCTCAGCAAAGGGCAATGAGACTTTAGAAAAGTCTTTAATGAATCTCCTAGTAGAAACCTGCATGACCAATAAAAGAACGAATCTCCCGCACACTAGTGGGTGGTGGCAAAGAATGCATGAGTTCTACTTTAGCTTTATCTACTTCAATTCCCCTAGCAGTAAATTACATGACCTAACACAATACCTTCATTCACCATGAAATGACATTTTTCCCAATTCATACCAGGTTAGTGTCAATGCATCTTTTAAGCACCAAAGTTAAATGTTCCAAACAATTTTCAAAATCATTTCCAAAGACACTAAAGTCATCCATAAAAACCTCAATGATGTTTTCAATGTAATCGAGAAAATATACTCATCATGCATCTTTGGAAAGTTCCTGGTGCATTGTAGAGTCCAAAAGGCATTCGCCTATATGCAAAGGTACCAAATGGACAAGTGAATGTAGTCTTGTCTTGGTCTTCCTGGAGCTATGGCAATCTGATTGTAACCCGAAAACCATCCAGTAAAACAATAATAAAAATGACCAAATAATCTTTCTAACATTTGATCAATGAAAGGTAAAGGAAAGTGGTCTTTTCTCGTGGCGGCATTCAACTTCCCGTAATCAATACAAACACGCTACCCCGCTCTGCAGTAACCTAGTGGGAATAAGCTCATTTTCAGCATTTCTTACCACAAGTAATTCCAGATTTCTTTGGTACTACCCGGATTTGGCTTACCCACTTGTCGTCGAAAATGGGTAGATCACCCCACACTTAGGAGCTTCAAGATCTCTTTTTCACAACCTCCATCATGGGAAGATTCAATCTCCGTTGAGGGTCTCTCACAGTTTTAGTATCCTCCTCCATTAATATCCTGTGCATACAAACGGAGAGGACTAATACCCTTGATATCGGTATTGACCAACCAATGGCTGTCTTATGTTCCTGCAAAACAGCTACCAGTTTCTCTTCTTGCTCTTGGGTGAGTGACTTTGCAATTATTACTGGAAGGGTGTCCTTCTCCCCCAAGAAGATGTATTTAAGATGATCAGGTAGTGCTTTCAATTCCAATTCAGGTGCCTGCACAACAGAAGGTTGAGGTATATCAGTAGTAACAGGTAAATCAACAAAAGTTACCTCATGCTCTTCTGGAGTGGAAGAGAGCTCTTGTAAGGCAGCAACAATTTCATCAATGTCTTCACTCCATGGCTCTTCTTCACTCTTCTTCTTTTCTTCCTGTACATCTAAGCTATGAGTTAGAATTGTATCAAGAGCATCAAAATGGTCAAGATCAAAAGTGCAGAAATTAAAGAATCAAAAGGATCAAAAGAATCAATTAAACAAGCAGAGTGCACATCACTTGGGTATCTCATAGCTTCAAAAATATTGAATCTAATTAATTCCCCATCAAATTCCATTGTTAGAATTCCGAGTGCACATCAATTTTTGTCCGTGCGCCTTCAAAAATGGTCTTCCTAGCAAGATAGGAGCAGATTGGAGACTCATCCTCTTCCATGTCCAAAACATAGAAGTCTGTAGGAAACACTAATTCATTCACCTGCACCAAAACATCTTCAACCACACCCTTAGGGTATGCATTAGATCTATCGACCCAATTGAATAACAACACCAAGAGTAGGTTCCAAAGGACCCAAGTATAAAGATGCATAAATAGAATATGGCATGACATTTATAGATGCACCTAAATCAAGCATTGCCCTTTCAAACCTTATGTTACCTATAGTGCATGGAATGGTGAATGTGCTGTGGTCCTTACATTTGGTTGGGAGTTTCTTTTTAATTACAAATTGAAACATTTTCTCCCACTTGGACCTTTTCATTTCCTTTTAACTTCCTCTTGTTAGTGCATAATTCTTTTAGAAATTTTGCATATCTAGGTACACAACTTAATGGCATCTAACAAAGGGATATTAACCTCTACCTTCCTAAAAGTCTCAAGTATTTCTTTTTCTCGCTTCTTCTTTCTTGGTTTTAACCAACCTACTAGGAAAAGGAGCTTTAGTGACATATTTAGGAAGGGGTTCGTAAATACTTACCTTAGGGGTTTTGGAAGTTTGCCCCTTATCATTTGCTTCTTTGGGTGGTTCATCCTTCTCTTGAATGATTGGTGGAAGAGAGGTAGGCTCATCCATCGTCTTTCCGCTTCTCAATGTGACAAAGACTAGCATTTTCCCTCGGATTCACTTCTGGCTGTGAGGGTAGTTTCCCTGAAGCTTGGCTTTGAAACTTGTTGAATTCTGTTGACAACTGTCCTATTTGATTCTGCAAGTTATTAATTGCAGTCCTTGTTTCTTGTTTGAAACTTTGTATAGTTGCATTTGTTTCTTGTTGGGCCGCAAATTATTAGTGGCCATTTGTTTTACTAGCTCCTCTAATGAAGGCTCGATTGCTTAGGAGCTTGAACTTGCTTCTTGTCTCGAGGGAAAGGTACTTGCCTTTGTTGGAATCCTGGAGGTCCATAAGTGGAGGTTGATTTTGAGGTTGCTTTGCATAGCTGAAATTTGGATGATCCCTCCAACCCTGGATTATATGTGTTTGAGTAGGGGTTGTAATTTTTGAAAGTCCAAAGCATATCCCTCTCGCTTTTACCTCCTCATTTGTGTCTTCTTGGAGAGTGGGACACATATCGATGGGTTGTCCGGATGAACAACATATCCCACAAGCATGAACCGATGCTTTACCCGAATCCATTAACCGCTTGAACCATAGCAGACAATTGAGTTATTTGTCTTTGTATCTTGGTTGTCTCTCTACTTCTTTCACGCTCTTACTCCAGGTGTCATTTCTAGAGTAGAATTATTGAGTATTGGCACCATTCTTGAGATCAAGTTTCTAGCTTCTTGAGGAGTTTTATCAATCAATGCTCATCCGCTAGCAAAGATCAATCATGTTGCGATCCATCACTTGTAAGCCTTCATAGAAATACTGAATTAAAAGTTTCGCTCACTTATTTGATGATGAGGCGCTGAAACATAACTTCTTAAATCTCTCCCAGTAGTCATGGAGTGATTCCCCATGCCTTTGTTGAATACCACAGATTTCTTTTCTGATTGTTGCAGCTTTTGAGGCAGGGAAGTATCTGTCTAGGAAAGTTCGGGCCATGTCCTGCCATGATTGGATGGATCCGGGTGGCAAGTAGTAAAGCCACTCCTTAGCTGAGTCTTTCAATGAGAATGGAAAAGCTCTCAACTTGACTTGCTCTACATGAATTCCTGCAGGTTTCATGCTAGAACATACCACATGGATTTCCTTCAAGTCTTGTTGGGGTCCTCTCCGGGAATCCATTGAAAGATGGCAAGAGATGGATTAAACCGGATTTCAATTCAAATGCCTCTTCATTTTCAAGAATGTCTATGCAAAGAGGCTGTTGATCTAGATCTGGAGCACCCAATGCCCTTAAAGTGTTTTCTGCCATTGTCACTTCTTCAGATATTTCAGATGGCTCAAATGTCTCGAACTTGATAGATCAATGTAACGGCAACTTCAATGTCAGCGGTGTGAGTTGGAAGTTAGCCTGGATGGAAGGAAAATTGAGGATGTGAAGTGAGTTGATCAATATAGTTCCTCAAATTTAGCAATCCTTCGTCTACTCCTTCAAAGGACATCAACACCTACAAAACACTCGAGAAAGAAAGATTAAAAATAAAATAAAATAAAATAAAATAAAAACAGAATAAAAATAAGAAATAAATTAATAGTGTAATTGAAAAAATTGGTTCCCAAAGAACGGTACAAAAAATTACGATGCGTGCGGATGTAGTGATTAAAATTAAGATAAAAATCGGTTGTCGGGCCCACCAGAAAATAAAAACCTTACAACTAGTTGTAGTTAGTAAGTCGATCCACAGAGAACCAATTCAATTAACACTATTAAACAATTCCCAATTTAGACTCGATTAACAATAAACATAAAAAAGGGTTTTGGAGTTTTGATGAACAATGAACAGACTTTCAAAGATAACAATAAACAAACCGAAATCAACAATATAAGAAAATTGGTTAAGAGATTGAATCCACCACTAGATTTATATGATAATGTAAATCCACATATCCTTTTTATTCCAACACGCTCAATTATGTTTTTATGCAATTGTGAGAGTAAATCTGTTTTCCTTACGTGTTGGTCAATTTAAGCAACCGCTTCAAATCAACTCCTAATCACCGATTAGTCATAAAGCAACCGCTTCTTACAACTATCCAACAATTGCATTAAGATTTAAAAACCAATTACACTAAGGTCTAATCACACACCTGGGATTAAATTACTTAAACATATATTTCTCAGATCTAATACATGCAATCACAAGATAATAAACCCAGATCTACCACTTTTATAACGGCAAATATAAAGACAAAGATAATTATACCCACATGAACATCATACATCCCACTAGATCTACTACCGCAATCACGCATAATAAACCTAGATCTACTACTTTGAAAGTAGGAACAAGTCTGAAAACCTTCATACCAACAATAGATTCGAAATATATGAATAAAAACATAACTGTGTTGAAATAATCAAATATGCAAAGTTTACAACATTAATACTAGCAGTTTCATCACCCCTTAACCAAGGGAGGTTTAGTTACACATAGCTAGAAAGAAATCACAAGAAAAACTATGAAGAAACAAGAAGAAACTATGAAGAAACAAGAAACTAAGAGAGAAAATGAAGGAGAGTTACATCTTGTTCACGATAAATGGTGCGCTTTTATAGAAGTCTAAGGTAACAAAATGACAAAGGGAAGTGGGTGGATGAGTGGGTGAGTGAGTGGAGTGTTTGAGTGGATGGATTAGTGGGTTGGTTTAGTGGATTGGTTTAGTGGATGAGTGAGTGGAATGGTTGAGTGGTTGAATTAGTGAAAAATGCCAAAGGACTTTTGGTGAGTGGGAAATTATGGACATGAATGGGTGAGTGGATGGATTAGTGGATGAGTGGGTGGAGTGGTTAAGTGGTTGGATTAGTGTATGAGTGGATGAGTGGGTGAGTTAGTGGATGAGTAGATGAGTGGATGAGTGGATTAGTGGATGGATGAGTGGATTAGTGGATGGATGAGTGGATGGTTGAGGACGAAAATTTCGTGTCTGACTTGGAAGCCAAAAACGACCCACTATACTTCAGAACCACGAAAAGTGTTCTTCATGAAAGTTGTAGATCCTTGTCTTGGCTATAAAATGGATAGCTGGTTCGTCCAATTTGGCTTCCTTAAGCCCAAGATATGTCCCAAATACCGTAGGTTGCTCAAACCCAACTTCAGCACCCCTGTTCCGACTTGCAAGCTCAAAATGACCTACTAGACTTCTTTTTATCAAAATGTGTTCTTCATGAAAGTTGTTTATTTGGATCTTGACTATCCAATGTCAAAATTTCAGCCCATCTCCATTATTACATCTTGAGATATGATTTTTTGAGTGCACACTGTTCGGATTCTACTGACAGAACCCGTATTCTGACTTCCATGTCAAGTTAGGTCCCTTAGACATCTGAATGGACTTCGAGCTCTTCATCAAAGTTGTAGAGCTTCCTCTTAGCTTTCCTACAAGGTAAAATTCATGTTCATCAGATATTAGGAACTCAAGTTATGGCCAAAATACAGAAACAGTGTCAAATCTCAATAATGCTGAAAATATTCAATTAGGACCAATTTGAACTCAAACTCACAAAATCATACCAAACTCAATCAATTAAGAATATGGAGAGTGTAAATGACTAAACATAAGGGTTTCTTAATGAATAAAATATGTGATTATCAGGGACCTTGAAATCCCACGTCATTACGCAATGACAGAAGGGGTAGGATGATGATCCTAATACCGCAGCAATTGGGTCAGCCATGTTGGGTGTAACGTCCCAAAACTATCACTACTAGTATATCCAGATTTATACAAAAGTAATCAGATTTAGGCATGTCACTACTATACTAGCATCATTCTTTGATACTCAACAAACTGTATAAATATGAGCCTTGTGAAGAAAAGTAATATATGCACATATAAATGGAAAGTTTGTTCCATACAAACTAGTATATCAGTGTATAAATAATACAAATTAAGTCTTATCAGGCATAAGTACATAGAAAATATTTACAAAATCACTACATATCTATTGGGACAAAGCAATGGTCAAAACTAGTAAATAATTATATGTTAACATCAGCATCTGTTTCTCTACTCTTTGGAATGATCCCGCTCTAGAATTATCATGGAAATAAAAGATATACGAGGTGAGAATTCTAAAATCTTTAGTAGATATACATATAACATGTCATCATAATAATTCTAGCTGCTTCGGGAAAAATTAAATCATATTTTCAAATCATATATAGAAAGGTGACTAAAGCCAAAAGGGTTCTCTTTCTCTTCATGAGGCAGAAATTTCCATTATTACCATTAAATAGTAAATTCACTTTCAACCATTATATCTAAATCTAACACATCCTCAATAGATCATAGATTATATCAACAATATATCAAATGTGAGTCATAACTCACTATCACTAAAATATTCACATTCTCTCATAATGCAAACGTTTAATAATAATTCCATGATCGATATAACTAACATTCTCACAATGATATGATAATGTTCAAATCATGTGTAAATCTTTTACTACTGCTCATTTATCATCATCTTTCAAAGCATATTCTCAGGAACCCAGTTCCTTATATCACTTGGTAGGGAGAGAATGTTACCTCCTCACACTATCGGTAACCCTGGCCACATCTGATGAGGAAACGAATGAAAAGTTTCATACTAGGAATTTAGAATCACCTTCCCCATCAAGGTTCATCTCCTCAAATTCACATTTGTGATAAGAAAACTAATGAGAAATCTCATACTAAAAATTTATGATAACCGCCCTTATCGAGGTTCATCTCCTAAAATTCACTGCACAAAAGGTTGTGCACATCTTACTAAGGTTACAATACTAGGGAATAGCAAGCATGGATTGCCTCTATTCAAGGATCTTTCCAATATCTTTTAGTTTGTGCACATTCATATCAATTCAATTCTAGCTCAACTTCAACAAATTAAAGGAGCAAATCATCATTCAATATCAAATACTAGCTCGACTTTACTTTTATAAAGGAATAATACATTCCTAGTACACCTTATAATCAAAACAAATGTACAAATAAACCAAGTGCACAATATCATTACTTTCAAATGACTAAGTGCACTATATCATCATCATACATATAAACTAAGTGCACAATTATATCACTTCTCAACTACATAAAGTGCACATTCATAGTATAAGTTGCTTCATTTAGTGAACTTAATCAAATCTCTTCATATTGTACAATATGGAACTCCATTTACTCAAAACAGGGGTCTGATAATCTATTATCATGGTTTGGTAATCGATTATCAACCATCAATGTTCTCAATCTATAACTGGATAATCAATTAGCACTCAGCTCTAATCGATTGTTGCTATCCAATAGTGGCATTTTGCAAGTCCATAATCGATTACCAACTCTAGATAATCGATTATGACTAACTAACATTACATTCTGGAAACGCACAATCGATTATCACTCTTGATCTAATCAATTATGACTCAAAACATAGCATTCTGGAAGTGCATAATCGATTAGCTCTCATGGTCTAATAGACTATCACTCAAATCCATGCTATTTTAGATGTTGATAATCGATTAGCCCATGGATCTAATCGATTATCACTTGCGAATACTGAGTTTTTTGAGCATGGATAATCTATTAGAACCTTGCACTAATCGATTTTCTGGTGCGTTCCAAACAAGAAAATAGAGTAAAAACACAGCAACTGTTATTTCTACTTTCATCTTATCAACTTATCATCAAAATTCTACACACACTCATATTCTAACTAATATCCAAGTGAAAAACTAATAAGAATCAATCACAAACTATTAAGGTTGCATATATGTATGTATATATATATATGTGTGTGTGTGTGTGTGTGTGTGTGTGTGTGTGTGTGTGTGTGTATATATATATCACTTCAAGCTCATCAATCATATATATACAACCCAAAACATCTTAGAACAACCATAGGGAATTCTCATCAATTCAACATGTGTAGAATTCAATATATATATATATATATATATATATATATATATATATATATATATATATATATATATATATATCACTTCAAGCTCATCAATCATATACATACAACCCAAAACATCTTAAAATAACCATAAGGAATTCTCATCAATTCAACCATGTAGAATTCAAGAAGCAAAGAAAGATAAAGAGCATGATAGAGACACAACAACTCTTCCCTATACGTCTTTGCTAATGGTGATGCTTCTTGTTCTTTCTTGGTTTCTTCCTTCTTCATTCCTCCTCCTTTTCTTTCTTTTATTTATTTCTTCTCTATTTTCTCTTTTCTTTCTTATCTCTATCTTTTTCTCCTCTCTTCTTTCTGCTGCTAACCCACGTGAGTGAAGAAAAAATGTGAGATAAGCATGCAAGTAAGTCAAAGACGGTGGAGAAGAGAGTTGTTGGAGTGATAAGGATGAATTTTGAAGTTTGTTATGTTGTCATTAGTGGTGAGAGACTTTTATCTCTTAAGAATACTTTGATCTTTCATTGATGAGTTTTCTAATTTTCGTAAGTGTCAGGAAAAATTCTAGGACTTCATTCAATTTCCATACTCATCATTTAATGATTATCTTTATACACCATTAATAATTACTAAGCTATAATACTCTTCCTGTGTGGTTAAAAATACCAAACTAATTCAGTTGATTCTTAGAAATTTATCACATCTCATTCTAAGTATTTGTAACCTATAAATAAAGTTTTCATATTTATTTTTATCATCTAAGTAATATATGCTAAGTTCTGAGCTAATATAAACTATTTTTCATATTCGGTATTATAATATTATACTTAGACTTGCTCAGAAAATTACCGGAATTAACAGATAATTAGCACAAGTGCTAATGAACTTCTATAACAATTATTAAGACTAATAGGTTTAAGAAGGATGTTACATTAGGTCCCTTATGTTAGGCCTGGATTCGAGATAGCGATCCAAAACACCAAGTATAATAGACCATTACAATTATCAACTAAACTGAGCAGTTATAGTAGATTAGTAATTTCTATTATACTAATAGTTTTGACAACTTCGTGATAATTATTCGTGTGTACCTACCAGTATTATCAACTAAAAAATGAGCAATGAAACTATCAGTGAGACCTTAATTTTCAATGACATTAAGTAGGGATAACACAATTTAAGTACTTTGGATTGGTAGAAGTTTGGATTTGGGATCTAGGATAGTTACAGCAGAGGGTACCCTATGAAAGACCTCTACAACTCCTTGAATCAAGGCTGATATGATACCATGCTCGTCGTGGCCATTGTACTATGTAAAGGCAAAAGTGGCTGCACACAGTTAAGCTAGTAAACACAAGTTTAGTTAAATATAACAATTTGAAATATTATCACAACACATAAACCCCATCTTGGGCTATTCTTCATAAAATAAATACATAATATGCATGCTTATGCAACTGTACAAACACAACTAACATCTATTTACATGTAAATAACTAAAAAATAGCTCAGTAACCCATATACTATGAACTAAACATAATATTCAAATTCCTAGTTGAAGTATATGTTGAGAGAGAAAAAGGATCATAGAAAAACCCAAATATGTGTGAATGATTGAGGCAGTGAGTATACATTATCCTCTAGTATTCTATTTATAATACTAAGAAATAGTAGTACAAGATAGTACAACAATACAATAGTAAATGTACATAAAAGGAAATAAATAGAATAAAACATATATCTCTACACTCCCCCTCAAGTTGAAGCATATAAGTCATATGCACCAAGATTGCTGCAAATATAACTAATATGAGGTCCTCTGAGAGGCTTAGTGAATACATTTTTTAATTGATCATTGGAATTGACAAAGCGAGTAGCAATATATCTAGACCGAATCTTTTCTTTGATAAAGTGGCAATCCACTTCTATATGTTTGGTTTTCTCATCGAACACCGAATTTGAGGCAATGTGCAAGGAAGCTTGATTATCACATATTAGTTGCATTTGCTTAACATTTCCAAATCTCAATACTTGGAGAAGATGTCTAAGCCTTATAAGTTCACATATTACCAAAGACGGCTCGATACTCTGTTTCTACACTTGACCTAACAACAACATCTTGTTTCTTAATTTTCCAAGATACTAAATTACCTCCAATCATTACTCAATAACCTAAGGTAGACTTCTTATTTGAGGGTGAACCAACCCAATCTGCATATGAAAAACCAATGACCTATGAATAACCATTGTCTTCATATAGGAGTCCTTGGCCTAGTGCTCCTTTGATATACCTATGTATTCAAATTGCAACATCCCAATAACTGTCACATGGAGATTGTAGAAACTGACTAATTACACTTACAACAAAGGAAATGTCTGGTCAAGTGATGGTAAAGTAGTTTAGTTTTATAACAAGTCTCCGATATTGCTTAGGATCCGATAAGAGCTCCCACTGTCCTAGTAAAAGTTTGATGTTCAGATCCATAAGAGTGTCTACAGGTCGATAATTTGACAAGAAAATTTTCCCTAAGATATCAAGAGCATACTTTCTCTTGGAAATCATAATATCAGTTAAGGATTGAGCTACCTCAATACCAAGAACATATTTAAGGCGCCCCAAATCCTTCGTCTAGAAATGACGAAAAAGATGCTCTTTCAGTTTACTGATACCATCCTCATCATCGCCTTTGATGACAATATTATCTACATATACCACTAGATAAATGCTCTAATGTTGAGGAGAATGGAAATAAAAAACAAAGTAATCTGTCTCACTACAAATCATGTCAAACTGCTGAACTGCAGTGCTAAATCGCCTAAACCATGCCTATGGAGACTGGTTTAAACCATAAAGTGATCAAGGTAGGTGATATACAAGTCCAGACTCCCCCTGAATAGAAAAATTAGGAGGTTGCTCCAAGTGCGGCAAAATAGTATTTTTTTTATCAAAAATATGTTTTACTCCCTGCGAAATATATAAATAAATCAGCATAATTTTACTTGCAGTGATAGATAGAAGACAAAATAGACAATGACATAAATGTTTAACAACTTGTTTGAGATAACTCTTCTTAACTTTTCTTCTAATAACATAAATAAAAATAGAAACTATAATATTTGGAAAAGGGGGGGAGTGGCCTTGAAAGCCATATATTCAACTAAACTTTTTCCCCCCAATTTTTTGTTAGGAATGAAAGCACAAATTAGCCTTAAAGGTTGTTCATGTCCGTGGACAAAGTCATAGAAATCCTATCATATGAGGAGCTAGCAAGTAGCAACTAAATTCCTAACATGACTAAACTGCAACCAAAAAAAGTAACAATATAGAATTCTAGAATGTACATGCAGACAATAAATATGATAAGGTATAGAACCCTCCTCTCAAGCGACACCAACTTTAGCTAACATATTTCACAAACATAAATTAATAGTGAAAGGGATTATTGAGAAATTAACTTGAAAGTGACTTTCCAATTTTAGAATTGAAGTTTACAACAGCTTACTTAATGTCTCAATGCACTTTTGGTGAGCATACTATGCAAAACCAAACACCAACAGTTCAAGAATTAGGAAAACCAAAATATAAATTAATAAAAGAAATAAAAGCCAATATCACATAAACAATAATGTTCCTCCATCATTCTCTTGCATTCTCAGCCTCAATCCAAAGCTGGGTTAAGTGATTCATTAGGCTTGAAAAAGTGGTTTCTCATAAGAACATTTGGTTCTCATTTTTCAATAAAAATAAATGAATCTAATTTGTAACCCAGTTAAGTGAGACTACATCTACACAAAGTTATAAAACTTAAAACCTTCTACCTAAAATAAAAGCATATATCAGTTCAGATGATGGTTTAGTCATTACCATCAATAGTTTCAAACTGACCTTAAGAAGTTAAATGGTACGAACAAAATTATATTTACCTAAAAAATCAAAGAAATAATAAAATAGCATAAGCAACTAGAGAACTATGTGCAATGCTTAGTTTCTTAGCACTGGAATTTGGTTCAAAATGGATAAGGATTTTTCATAGCACTCCAATAAAGATTTCCTGCATCAAAATCAAAGAAAAAAACTAAAATCCATGAATCAATAGACTAAAGAGGGAAAGAAACAAACCTAAGATTTCAACATGTCTTCACTTATTGTTGCCATAGGACCATCATGGTTGTGGGTCTTGTAGTTCTCTTCTTGTATCCCACTCACACCATAGCAGTAGTTGAACATTTGGGAGTTGCAGTGGCACTCCATGGAGATGATTTCATCTGAATTGGTCGGACCTTTATTTCAAGGGCAAAGAAAGTTCACAAGAGACTAAAAGAGAATAGGTCTAAAACAGGGAAAAGAAAAACCTGAGTTCAAGGAGCAAACTCACAAATCCAACAATCTTAGAAGTCTCCGTGAGAGTCAAAAAGATAATTGAAGAAGTCTCTGGATTACTTATCTCTTTCTGCTTCTTCCGTTCCACACACATCTTCCTGATGTTGAGCTTCTTGACAAATGAACCATAACCATGAGTGAGAGAGGCTTGGGTTTAGTAAAGGAGAGAAATATGTCTCGAGCAAAAGCATCATTGTTGTCCTTAGCATTTTCGTGAAATTTTGATTTAGTCTCAGAAGTTTTTTTTTTGTTTCAATTTCATCCTTAACGTTTCAAAAAAGTTCTGATGTCTTCCTTCCTCCTAACGTCATTTAATTGTTAATAGTGAGCTGACGTCGCATCTGACATGGATCTCACATGGTTGACATGGATCTCATGTGACATTTGACGTGGATCCTACATGGCGTCTAACGTGGATCCCATGTGAGACTTAACCAAATCAAAAAAAATTTGAAACACGAGGGACATAAATAGGACATAAAAAACTTTTAGGACTAAATTGAAATATTCGTGAAACATGAGAGTCACAAATAGGACCAAAAAACTTTTAAGACTAAATAAATTTTTTTATAAAATGTGAGGGACGTAAATAGGGTCTTAGAACTAGCACCGTCCACCCCTATAATTTCACTCTTGCCACAATCATTAAATGGAACCACTACCATCAACAACCAAGTTCCTCTCCCTACCATAAAAAAAACATACAACCCAATCATATTCTTCCACCCATGTCAGACACCTTCTGTTCCACTCCCTTCAAGCTTGGGTTTGGGTTGACTTTAGTTTGTCACGCCATTAAAGGTATCAAATTTGGACCTTGTTTATGGTGATTTTTCGTCAAAGATAGTGACTACTCTTTTTTATTCAAGATCAAATATCTTAGAGCGAATCAACTCCTGTTAGGACCTTTAAGGTTAAGTAACCATCGATCAGTCAAGCGTCAGTAAAAGGGTGTGTCAAAACATATAGTGAAGTTAGATATGAACATGAATAAATGAAAAGTAAGAGTGCGATGAAATAAACTTACTGGATGTAAATTGACGGAATGGTAATGTCGAAAGTAAACTTACTGAAAGTAAAGTTGATAGAAATGTAAATGGCAAGATAAAGTAAATGTTGAAAGTAAACTTGTTGAAAGTAAGCTGACTTCAAAGTAAATAACTTTCAAAAGTAAACTTGTAGAAAGTAAACTGACAGAATATAAATGATATAATGTAAATGACAAAAAGTAAACACCAGAATTGTCATTGTAGATACAACGTGCTGACAAAAAGAGAAAAGACCTATAATCTCTATTTGTAAGTAGATGGATCAGCCTGTTCTTTATTCTAATCCCAATTTATAGGTTAATTTTGACCCCCAACTAACCTGTAATGAACCATAAAGAAAGGAGAAATGAGAGAAAAGATGCATATGACATAATGACTAAATCAGTAAGGGCAAAAGGGAAAAAAATGTTAAAATCCTATTTACGTCCTTCACATTTTGTGAAAATTTTGATTTGATTTTAAAAGTTTTTTTTTATCTTATTTACATCTATCATGTATTACAAAAGATTTTATTTGATCATGTGCCATGTGGAATCCATGTTAACCATGTGAAACTCACGACAGATGCTACATCAGCTTGTCCTTAGGAAAATTGATGGCATATGTAAAAAAGAAAACATTGAAAGTTTTTTGAAACGTTAGGGATGAAATTGAAACAAAAAAAACTTGTGGGACTAAATCAAAATTTCACGAAAAATATTACATACGAAAATGATGCTTTGGCCTATGTCTTATGAAGTAAGTGAATTCAAATTTCAAATTTTTAAATTCAAATTTTTAAATTCAAATGCACACATGAGGTGGAGAGAGAAAGGAAGAAAGCTGTAAAAATGCTAAAAGTTGACAGGGAAAAGGGAAAACAAAAGTTAACCTAGAGAGAGAGATTCGTTCTCAGAGAAAAGACAATCAAGTATATGTTCCATCACTAATGAGAATGTTTGGCTGTTTTCGACAATACTCAGAGAAAATAGAGGGTGGCATTTACGATGGTCCCATGAGTTTGGGACCATCAATCAAGTATATGTTCCATCACTAATGGGAATGTTTGACTGTCAAGTATATGTTCCATCACTAATGAGAATGTTTGGCTGTTTTCGACAACACTCAGAGAGAAAATAGAGGGTGGCATTTACGATGGTCCCATGAGTTTGGGACCATCAATCTAATGTTTGGCTGTTTTCGACAACACTCACAGAAAAAATAGAGGGTGGCATTTACGATGATGGTCCCATGAGTTTGGGACCATTGATGGTCCCTAAATTTAAGACATTAGATTGCTTTGAACTTTGTGCATATGTGATAGATAGCTCAGATCCGTGACCTGCAACTTAATGAAAAAGTAAAAACCTGAAAAATTCAAGAGCATTTAGGGACAACTTCGATGGTCGAGAGTCAACCCAGAAACTCAGTTTGAGAATCCTTGTGATATATCAGGAGTGATGGGAGGACTTTGATGTTCGTAAGCAATCATTTTCTAAGGCAAACTTTGAGGTTTCATGGGTGATTCTTACGAAGTCTACTAAGAATCCGTGCCTAGCAGTATATATATGTATACCCTTCTTCTGAAAAACTCATAGTTCTTGAATTGAAAGTTGAAACTTTGAGGACGCAGGGGCCAAGTCTCAATTTTGTGGCCTGGTTCACAACCACGACTAAGGCTAAGCCAACTTCAAAAAACCCTTAAGTCAATTTAGGTCCATAGCACAGTAGCACAATGAAAGCTTGAAAAATTGTGAATTTCTTGAACGACTTTGATTTTCTTGTTGTGTTGGATTCTGAGAAAAATGGCGTGTGAAGATATAGCTTAATTCTGATTTGGTTGAGTGGGGTGCAATGGATGATAGGAAGTGGGAAGAGGAGTGCAGGACACCAAGGCTGATGCAGAATCAAATTTTGGCGGTTTTCATTTGCCCGCCTGCCGCCACCGAGGAAGAAGCCGGTGGCCAGAAAGAGACAACCACCGAGGGGTGACTCCTTGTTTGTTGTTCCAGCTAAAAAAGAAACATGTGTTAAAGTAGCACTTTTTTTTTTTAAAAAAAAAAAAAACCTTTTACTAAAGGTCATTTAGATGATGGTGCCTTTTCATAAACACCACCGAAAAGAGAGTTACATACATGTCTTTATATACAAAGACGTGTCAAAAAAGACACAGCGAGTAGGGTAAATAAGGAAGTCACTCTCAAGGGAATTCTTCTTTTTTAATAGATATAGGGGTGTAGGGGGATTTAGGGGGATTAGTACGCATGGTCTACAAGTAAGACACACTTGAGTTTTTTTTTTTTTTTTTTGAAAAACCAGTGTTATTGGAGACATGTGGTTTCGACTTGTCTTCACATCTTTTGAATTTTGGGGACATTGAGTAAATATAAAATTTAGGTATCTTTTACTTTATTGAGATAGTTCAAAGTTTTATTAACTTAAAATCAAAATGTTAGGAAAATGTTATTTTTTTATAGTGTTTTTTATTTTTATGTAATATATTGTCCCAATATTCGTGTTTAAAAATTTAGTTGCACTAGACACCTTTACATGGACCTATACCGGGATGGGTACGTATATTTGTATTCACCATACACTACTTGAAATTTTATTACTTTTACCCATCAAACTTCTAATTTAACTAGACACTAACTCTAGTTATTAAGATTTGGGGTATGATATATACTAAAGATTCAATTCTCTATTGGACTACAAAATTTTCCTCTTCTTGTTGTTTTGCACCTCCATTAATTATACTAAAAACATCCATTTTACTACAACTATTTTACAATGAGTAATGTTAAATTCTCTAGTTATCTCATATCAAGTGTTAGATTGGATCGAGGTGGTAAGCAACCTCAACTTTTTGGGATGAGGACGTGAGTTTAAATCCCAGAGAAGTCACTCTTGTGAAGAGACCACATAACCCTCGTGCTCTCGCTGTCGAACGAAAATTAGTCTCATAGGTAATTCAAATGAGCCAAACCTGTGGGGATACCTCATGGTTTAAAAAAAGTTATATTCTCTAAAATATTTTTTAAATAATTTTTAATAATTAATTAAAAAAATAAATATATTTAATATCTTAAAAACATAAAAAATATTTAATTCTTTCTTTATTTAGTAAACATAGATTATTATGATGATTACTTAAGAAGAAATCGAATTATTCTTTTAGAGTAATGTTATATCATCTTAAAACGTCATTTACAATCATCGTAATATGTAATAAATAAAGTACTAAGTGAAAAATGTAGATGTATTTAATATATTAAAAACATAAAAAGTATTTAATTCTTTCATTATTTAGTAAGTAGATGGATAATTGGGAAAGTTAGTTAAAAGGATATAGAATCTAATCTAACACTATCGCATAAACTAAAGTTTTTTGCTACAGATCAACGTGTGTTGATCCGAGTAAAAGGGGGTTGGGTCCCTTAAACACGTGGTCCTAAGTTTAATCCCGAAATTTATATATATGAAAATTACACTATTGAGAGGAATTCTCGCTTAGGCTCTTGATCGTACTCCAAATATTAACTTCTCACCTAATCAGTGGGATGATACTTTGGGAAACTAAAAAAAGTTTTTACCTACGAGTCCCGTGCCACGTGTCACTTACCCAGTCATTTTTTCTCTCCAAAAAAAGCTTCTTTAATAAGCTAATTCTCACTTTGTTTTTTAAAAATTAATTAAAACAATCAATTAAAATCAATAAAAATTTAAAAGAATCAAATAATTCAAGTAAAATTGCAAAGGGTTGAAATTGCAACCTTAATTACATATATAACTTGTTTTATTCCCATGCATGGATTATAAAAAATTAAAATGGCAAAGATAAATTATGAATACAAATAAGTTTATTATAAAAATTATACGCAATTAAAAAAATCCAAAACTAAAGATATTAAATTTGTAGTTGAAATCCATCTGAATACATCTTTAAAAAGTAGAGAAATTTTCTTTAATCTCACACAGATTCTAATATCCAAGAAGTTGTGGAATTCTTATTGAAAATTAGTATATACCTAAAATTTAGGGAATAGATTCTCTCATATAACATTTTCACATGACAAGGTCGTGAAAAGAGATAGATAAATACAAATACCTTAAGTAGTGGGACTCTCTTAAAATTTGTGGGAGCTTATGTTAGAGTTTTGTGTTTATTTTGCTCATGACTTTGTCATGTGAAAATTTTATCAAAAAAAAAAAAAGAACCCATTTCCAACAATTTAATGTACAAACAATTAATAACTATATCATTTTGTTAAGTACCTGAATGCAATAAAATATAGAGCACAACAAGATATGATTTATAAATGAAGATTCTCCACTAATTTGTTATATTATAGAATATTCACTATAAAAAATATTTGTTAATTTTGTATATTGAGAATTATGATAAATTCACTATATAAAAATAATGCAATAACTTATAATAAGAAATTGTACAAACTCTAAAATCAATCTGAATATTTTTTAGCACAAAATATTTCAAAAGATAAAATTTTAAAAAGTGTTACATATGGCTGCACATGGTATGTTAGACCAGGTTTAAGGAAAATTGAAATCTAAACCAATTATCTAAGATCGGGTTGGGTTGGATTAATTTTGGCAAAAAAATTGGGTAACCCAAATTGAGTCAACCCGATGTGGAATGGGTTAATTTGGATTAGGTAGTCGGGTTAGTTTTATTTTTCTAATAAATAGCAGCATAAGTAAAAAAAATTATAAAAAAAATGAAAAAATCTAGCAATCCAGCATGCATCAAAACTTACATTAATCCAACATGCAGTCATTAGTGTTCAAAATTAAAATGAAAAACAATTAAAATAAAAATAATTAAACACAATCAATATTTGACTCAGTAGATCTGATGCCATAAAAAGGAGAAAAAGCCCAAATAGTAAACCAAAAAAATGAAAGGCAAGCCATATTTGAATGAAGGTAAACCCAAAAACGAAGGTGAATTAACAAATTAACAATAGGAAGATGAAGGTATACTAGATTTGAGCTACACAAAACAGTCGCATTAATACACAAAGGGCTGAGTTTTAAGGACTTGAGCATAGCAACGACATAGTCGTAGGCCACGTGTAACATCCCAGGACTGCCTGCAGGATTGACGAGTGTCTCCACAAACCAACACGGGTCTTTTCAGTGTGCTTTGTTCTCACTCACATGCATCCTAGGAAACTTCCCAGGAGGTCACCCATCCCACAATTGCTCCAGGTCAAACACGCTTAACCACAGAGTTCTTATGTTCTAGGCTCCCGAAAAGAAGTTGCAATTTGTTGATATGGCTACGCCTAATCAATTCCTTTAAGCCATCCTCAACTATGCAGTCTCATACCTGCACAGTCTTTGAATCCCTCTCATTCCGGTGCGTATTCAGTTCATTCATGGGACCCTTCGCCTAGAAGCATGCCAGGAGCCGCTCCTTATACGTGCTTCTCATGCACCAGCGTCCATTCCCCGCCCTCATCAACCCCAGGACACCACATGCCCACCAACTTCCGCCTGGTTCGTCCTCGAATCACACCGTACTAGGAAAGGTCCTGTCTCTGATACCATCTATAACATCTTGGGACTGCCTGTAGGATTGACGAGTGTCTCCACAAACCAACACGGGTCTTTCCAGTGTACTTTGTCCTCACTCACAAGCATCCTAGAAAACTTCTCAGGAGGTCACCCATCCCACAATTGCTCCAGGTCAAGCACGCTTAACCACAGAGTTCTTATATTCTAGGCTCCCGAAAAGAAGTTGCAACTTGTTGATATCGCTACGCCTAATCAATTCCTTTAAGTCATCCTCAACTATGCAGTCCTATACATGTACAGTCTTTGAATCCCTCTCATTCCGGTGAGTATTCAGTTCATTCATGGGACCCTTCGCCTAGAAGCATGCCAGGGGCCGCTCCTTGTACGTGTTTCTCATGCACCGGCGTCCACTCCCCGCCCTCATCAACCCCGGGATACCACATGACTAATGTAATACCCTCCATAGGGCATCATATTTTTGACTAAAAACTTAAAAACCTGAAAACCATTTCATAAAAGATTTGAGTTCTAAAATATAGATTTTAAAATTTCTTTTCACGGAAACATAAACTTATCGAAGTATAAGTAATACAGAAAATAAACTGAAAAGATTATTACACTGCTTTATTTATACCACATAATATCCAATAAAGAAATAAAACATATAGCTTACAGACTCAGAGAAACAATAGCAAACCCAATGACAGGTACTACTAATAGCACGGTAACAACACTAACGAGAAAAACCCAACATACATACCTCGTTTCTCCACCAACTGCATCCTGTTGAAACTGAGAAGATCACTTCTCGACGTCGTCACCAACCTCAGAATATTGCCTCCAATAAGTCTAAGAAATTCATTTCTCCTACTATATGAATCAATATAAACACAACAAAGTAATACAGCAAAGAGGTGAGATCCCCTTTCACTAATATCAGTACGGTAGCAAAGAATGATACGAATGACAAAGTCATTCCATACACACAGATATCACAATTATAATCATATTATCAATTTACAAATAATTCTAATAAACACATGTTATAATAAAATGAACAGCAATAACATTACCATGATAGATATAATAATTGATACAATAAACCACATAATCACATCATGCATAGTAACTCACATCAACACATCATACATAATATCTCAACATTGAATGTAAATATCCACATTAAGATACAGACCACAAATGCAAATATACACAGACTCATTCTTACTCTATGGAGCTAAAAACACAACATCAGATAGAATGATCCCTAAAGAACTGTCAGTACCTCAGGCTGCCCAATCAAACTATTGCACTGTCTAACGTTGTGTCTATAGCCCACTGTCCAAACATCGTGGTGTAGCACACAGTCCAAACATCGTGTGACTACAAGCATTATACTAAAATAGTCTTTACAAGATCTTGATTAAGTATAGTGCGTGTCGAGATCACTAGTGTGTTGCCAGTTACCACAGCCTAGAGGAGCGACCAACTATCCACATATGGAATACTCCGCACACTAATACCTCCAAGTCCACACGTAATGAACCACACTACGCTTATCACACCGACAACACGGTGTTATTCACCTCGTCAATCAAATCACCAATTATCAACCAAATTGGTACAACTCAATGTATGAACAAAAATAATAATTATCAAAATACCCTTGGTCTCAAAATATTCTTATATTTACAAAAACGCCCTTAATGGTACTATTACCCATATTTATACAAATGCCTTCAATGACAAAAATCTCAAATATACAGTACGTCCCACTTGACAAGATTCGTATCTCAACACGTCCGGCCCACCACTTTAGGCCGACAAGAAAAATTATTGCTCCAATTAATCGCGTAAAAATTTTATCTCTTTTTCACAATTCCATCATTTTTATAAATGTTTTTAAATCGCGTAAATATATTTTGTTGTTTTTAAAATCGCATATTATTTTTAAATCGTTTTCTCAATCGCGTAAGATTTTTAAATCTTTTTCTTAACCGAAAAGCCTTAAAATCTCTATTTTAAAACTACGTAAGTTATTTCCACTACTTTAAAATTACGTAGAATAATTTTTCCTTACGTTATAAATTTATTATAAAATGTTCTCTTTTATTTGTCTATTTTTAGTAAAATTTAATAATATTTTATCTATAAAATCTACTAAAATTTGTATTTTCTACGTTTTTCCTCTAAAAATTCGTTTACTTGGTTTATTATTACTAAATCCACTTTAGTGATTGTTTCTATGCTTTAAAAATTAAAAACAAGTATTTTTCATAGGTTTTATTCATCTTGCTACTATATCACATCTCTAATAAAAATTAGTTTACTTCTTTAATTCTTGAAAATTTATTAGAAATGCATTCTTTTTATATAAAACATCAATTCTACACTTAGAAAATAAATTTTGGATTGCTTACACTTGTGTTAGGCATGTTGGCCGAATTCCATAAAATGTTGGCATTTGATCTTTGGATCATTTTTCTTCTTCTAAATCCTTTCGTAATTTATTCACTAACCTAATTCCATTAGATCCTTTCTTTAGAAAATGGTTGAGAACATTTTGGTTCTCCTTTATTGGATGAGGCCTTGAGCCTCTAGTTTGTGTTCTTTGGAACACTCATGCAATCCTTTAAATATTATTTATATCCTACAATACTATCATGCATTTATGAACACATGCCATATATTAAAGTAATCATAAAACACATACAAAATATTAAAGCTATAGACATGCTTGCACATATAATCAATCACAAATAAGAAAGACATTAAACAACCAAGTGAATGAATCCTTATGGATTCTTCACCACAAACACATCCATTCCTCACCACCAACACATGGCTGATGGGAGTAATCTCCCTCTTACCTCTTGAAGAAACCTCCAAAGTTCCTTATATGTCCTCTTGTTATCTCCTTCAAGAAGAACTTCAACCACCAAGTGTTTCTTGAAAAATCAAAGAAAACATGAAATATTAACATCTAAGGATTAAATAAGAAAAACCATGGATCAAAATATGGTTTAGAACCTTGAAAAAGAAGTTAGAAATGAAAAATAAGAATTTCCACCTTCTAGGAAAAATCTCCAAAGTGATTTTCCAAGCTTTAGATGATGGATTTAGAAAGAACTCTCAACTAGAGATGTTCTTAGAATAGTGTTTAGGTTTGGAAAAGTATGTTAGATAAAATTTTAGGTGGATGGATGGTGATTTAGGGCTCTTGGCCGAATTGCTCAAAGAGAAGCAACAATGGTGTTTCTTGATTTTGGAAGAGAGAATGTGTAGTAAAGTGATAGAAATTGAAGTGAAATTTAGCTCTCCAAAGGTGAATGGCCGTGGAGCTCAAAGGAGAGAAAATGGGTGAGAGCTTCTTGCCAAAGTTGCAAATGAATCAAAGCCCTCCTATTTATAGACTTCATGAAAAAGATGAAGACTTAAGATATTTTTCGGTATATTGTAAGCAATGAACAATAATTACTGCTTATAAAGTCAGTATCTATTATCCAATAGATAATAAAATATACCTAGATTTTTCTCTTACTCTAGCTGGGTAGCAACTATTGTTGATCATTTTCTACTGATTGCCCTTGATGAGTCACAGAGCAAGTAATCAAAGAGAAACTTCTAGAACATATGACTCACTACGATGAGTCAGCATGATGAGTCAGCGTAGATATTTCTAGAACAGGTGAGTCAGCGTGGCGAGTCATCACCGAGTCACTAGTGAGTCAAGAATGGTGAGTCATAATACCCGACTCAAAGATGGTGAGTCGTCAGTGAACCTTCTGGAACGTATGACTCACTGCGGCGAGTCACAGGGTGAGTCAGCATTTCTAAAATGTAGTGAGTTACTGCTTCTAGAACATGGCGAGTCACCGCTTCTGGAAGCTTCCTGAATATGCTGAGTCACAGGTGCTGAGGTGTCATGCCACGTGTATAGGTGGCAAAACGGGTTCAACCCGTTGGGTTGGCCCGCCAACCCGCAATTTTTTTGCGGGTTGGGTTCAAGATTTCAACCCATTTTTATTTCACCGCATAACCCGCGGTTAAGCGGGCGGTCTTGAATTTCTCGGCGGGTTGAGTTTTTAAAAAAAGTGTTACAAAATAGTCATATTATTTGTGTTTATGATATTTTTATGAGTATGATACTAAATTTATTTTATTTATTTTATTTTTTAACCTCTATAAATTATAATTTTTCTATTTTTTAATTTTTATGATTTTTTTTTATTTTTTATACATTTTGTTTTGTTTTTTAAGATCAACTTACTTACTTTTTTTTTTTTTTTTTTTATTTATGCGGGTCAACCCGCCAACCCGCACTAAAGCGGGGTGGGTTAAACTTCTTCCAACCCATTTTTCAAAATCAGGTGACATACCGCCAGCATTTTTGCGGGTTGAATGCGGGGCGGGGCGGGGCGGGTTAGCCCATTTGCCACCTCTAGCCACATGTCGAGTTCTTATTGGTCCTTCGCGATGAGTCACAGCCACCAACTTTGATCGACTCCTTATTGGTCCATGTGTAAAGCACTTGATGACTAGGCGCGTGACGATGCATTTTCTAGAATCTTCTAGATCAATCCGGAACATATGAGTCACTGGACTAGTCACCTAGGTGAGTCACCAAACGATGAGTCATCGTCTAACACATTCTAGAGTAGGTAACTAGGCTTGCGTCTAGAATCATCCACTAGATATTTTTCAAGAAAGATATCATCCAATGGATAATAAAACATATCCCAATTTTATTTGTTAGATAAAATCATAGGAAAATAAAACTTCAAAAACTGTTTCCGATTTTGGATTTAGTAAGATCCCCCGACTCCGAATCAACAGTGCAAAATTTTCTGGCTAATAAAATTTTTTTATTTTTTCGAGCCCGCTTCGGACCCACATACTGAATTTCAAAATATCGAAAAAATATTAAATATTCAAAATATATCAAAATATCAAAAATATAATATAATATTTAAAATATCTCAAAATATCTTAAAATATATTAAAAATATCTCAAAATATCTAAAATATAATAAAAAATTCAAAATATCTTAAAATATTCACAAAAATCATAAAAATTCACAAAAATCATATTAATTGTGAAACTCATGAAAATCAAATCAGATTAGTAAAAATAATTAAGAAATGAAAGAAAGAAATAAAATACGAAGACTTATATACACCGCCCTAAAATAATATTAAAATAATCAAAAACGTAAAAACTCCCAAAAATTCTTAAAAATCACAAAAATTATAAAATTCACAGAAGTCGAATCGGATTACTCAAAATAATTTAGAATTGACCAAAACAAATAAATTACGTATTCTCGGGGTGTTACACCACGCACCTTGCAAGGACATAAACTAAGTGTTAGTCATGGCAACTATCACCAAATAGGAGATGAATTGAGTTATCACAAATTTTTAAAGCAAGTTTAAGAAATTATACATTTTGATATACTCAATCAACACATACAGTGGAATAAGTCTAACAAAGATATAATTATTATAGATTACTCAAATACAACTTGAGTTATATGATAAATCAGGCAAATAAGCTAGATATCAAGTTCTTAAAAACAAAACATCAAAGTACCAAGATGACAAGATATGCAATAAATAAATATACTGCACCAAATACTGAAATTAAAAAGTGTAAGAAAGAAATAATCAAACACAAGAATTTATTCTAGTTCAGCCACTAATCATTTGTGGCCTACATCCAGTCGTAAGCTTAACTTGAGATTTTCTTCACTATCTCCTAGACTTCACGAGTTCCAGGAAAACTTTTGTACAAACAAGAGCACTCCTCACACCTTAGGATCCTCCACCCTTGTGCTAGAGTCTCTAACTCTTCAAGCTTCACAGGTGTTTGAAAAACTTTTACATTTAAGAGCTTTCACAACACCTTTGAGATATTGCACCCTTTGTGTTTGAGCCTCACTACAAGGGATACCTCACCATTTTTTCTCGAGAGATGTCTCACCATCTTACAATGATTTTAAGATAAAAAGAAAGATTAGAAACTCTCACAAGAGTTGATATACAACTTGAAGAACAAAAGAATAGAAAGATTTTGTAATAAAGAGTTCAAAATACGATTTTGATGATTTAAGAATCAAATCAAGTGTTCTAGAGTTGTAAAAACTTTAAACATCATTTATATATAAAGTTCAAGTGATAAAATAGCCGTTGGTAGTATTTAGAAATGATTTCTTATGAAAACTAGTCATTTATAGCCGTTGGGAGCACATTTTGACGTGTTTTATTCAAATAACAAATCCCTTATACGAATAAGCTAAGTGGATAAACGATTATTGCACTCTGGTTTCAAAAACTGACTTTAAATAGTCATAACTTCTTCATTTCTCATCTGTTTAAAGCAAATGACTACTCATTGGAAAGATATTTGAGTTTATTTTCAAATGAAAGAAGTTTCAGAACAAAACTCAAAGTATTTTGAAAGTTATGATCAAAATAATAACCAAAGATTAGCTTTTCAAAACTCAAACATGACTACTTTTCATAGTTTTAAACTACCATCATGACTAGCTTTTCAAAACATGTTTCTTAGACATTTTAGCATGTAAGAACCTTTTGTAAAGATTTACAAATATATTTGAGCTCTTTTTTTTTTGTAAAACCTCTATCTTTACATAGGAGAAAGCCTAAAAGAAAAATATATCAATTAGTCTTTAGGCTTCATGATGTAATCCAAGCTTCAAAAAAAAATCTTCTCTTCAAATCTTGCAAATGCTTGGAACATGTTACCATTTTCATTCTTCTTGAGTTGAGTATAATTGTGATCTCTCGCTCTCTTAGTGCAATGCTTACTCTTGGTACTTAGACTATCCTACAAGTATTGCTCACTTAAATAAACATAGTTAGTCCAAATTCATAATTCATTATCTTCATATGCATGATTCATAAATGTATAACTCTGGTTAGTCTAACATACATATAAGACTTTCATAGACATATCCAAAAAAGACATTTATCAATTACTAATAGATATGCCCTATATAACACTCATATAACATATTATTAGATATATTCTATAAAAGATGCTATAAAGAATATGCATGATTCTTATATGAAATATAACAAGATGGAGAACATGATAATGCATGATCCGATATAATCTACTAAACACATCTATGTAGCATAAATATTATTATTATTATCTTGTATTTGTCATCATCAAAACTTAACATATTAAATCATTAGGCCAAACTTATTTCCACACTAAGCACGAACTAGATGTCATGGTGGCTGGTCAACCGTCAACATTGGTTGGGCACAGAACAAAGGTGGTTGTAGAGTAGGGCTAGGGCAATGATGGAAGGCTTATGTCAATGTGTTTTCTGGAATGGAATGTGACTCAATTTGAAAGCTTGAAAGAAAATATGTGTTTTAGTGTAAAAGACGCAAAATGATTGTGCTTTATGTGTTTTAGAGACCGATTAGAGACCAAAAAACCAGTCTCTAAATCAAGAAAATCGGTCTCAAATAGTTAGAGATCGATTTAGAGACTGATTTAAATCGGTGTCTAAAAACCTTGTTGCTAAATATTAGAGACCGATTTAGAGACCAATTTTAAAGAGACTGATTTTTTCGGTCTCTAAATCGATCGCTAATTTGTAGTTAAATATTGATCAACTATATTTCAAAAAAGTATAGTAGAGACCGATTTAGAAATCGATTTTTTAGAGACTGATTTTTCAGTCTCTAAATTAATCTCTAAAGCGGTCTCTAAAAGCATGTATATATATTATATATTTTATAAAATTGATCGCTAACGTAGTCTCTAAACTAGAGACTGATTTATCGATCTCTAAATCAGTATCTAAAACTCTGAATATAATATATATTTTATAAAATCAGTTACTAAATCGGTCTCTAAACTAGAGACCGATTTATCAATCTCTAAATCGGTTTCTAAAGTCTCTAAATGTCTTTTTTTAATAATCATTAGAAGATCCATTGTAATACCCAAACTTCAATTTAATCTATACTAGTGTGTTATACCGTGCGTTGCACGGGAAAATGAGAGAAGAATATATATTTTAAGATATAGATAAAAATTATTTATTAATGTTAAGATATTAATATAAAAAGAAAGATGACACATATAATAAAACAATATAAACACATCATCTTTTTCAACATGATTTTTTTTTGTTACTATTGGCAATGATAAAATGGTGGCAACTAAAGGGCGGAAAACAAATGCTCTTTCAGAGGAGGATGATGGAGGAAGAGATTTGGGAAGTACAAGAGAGTGCTAATGATATGTGGAACGAGATGGCTAAAGGGATTAGGAAGGTAGAAAAGAGACACTCGGTGAATCAAGGGGCTTTGGACCCAAGGATAAAGAATCTTGGTGGTGGGACACAAGTGTACAAGATAAGGTTAAGGTTAAAAGGGAATGTTATAAAGCTTGGCACGTGTGTAAAAATGATGAAAATTGGGAAAAATATAAGACAGTTAAAAAAGATACTAAGAAGGCGGTGAGCGAGGCGAAAGCTAAAGCATTTAATGGGTTATATCAATCGTTGGGCACCAAAGACGGAGAAAGGTATATCTACAAGCTTGCTAAAAGTAGGGAAAGGAAGACAAGAGACCTGGATCAAGTGAAATGCATTAAGGATGAAGAGGGTAAAGTCTTGGTTACGGAACAAGACATCAAAGATCGATGGAAGGGTTATTTTCACAAGTTATTTAATGAGGAACACGGGGCATTAGGAGACTCAGACATTCTAAACACTAGAGAGGAAGACCAAAATAAAACATTTTATCGTAGAATCGGGAGTTTGAGGTAAAAGAAGCATTGAAGAAGATGGATAATGGAAAAGCGGTTGGACCGGATAATATACCTATTGAGATATGGAAGTGCACAGGAGATAAAGGTATAAGCTCTTACAAAGTCATGTTTAACGAGATATTGAGGCTAAGAAGATGCTAAATGAATGGAGGAGAAGCACTTTAATCCCTATTTATAAGAATAAGGAGATATACAAAACCGTGCAAATTACGGAGGATTAAGCTCATGAGTCATACTATGAAGTTATGGGAAAGAGTCATTGAAAGGAGACTAAGACAAGAGACTCATATTTCGGAGAATCAATTTGGTTTTATGCCTGGAGGTCAACCATGGAAGCAATCTATCTTCTACGTAGATTGACGGAGCGGTATCGAAGGAAGCAAAAAGACCTACACATGGTTTTCATTGATCTGGAAAAAGCCTACGATAGAGTACAGAGAGAAGTCTTGTGGAAGGCTTTGGAGAAGAAAAGAGTTCGTATTGCCTATATTCGAGCAATCCAAGATATGTATGATGAGGTTAAAACCGGTGTGAGAACACCGAGTGGAGTCACGAAAGAGTTCCCTATAACTATGGGAGTCTGCACCAAGGGTCGACTTTGAGTCCTTATCTTTTTACCTTGGTCTTGGATGTCTTGTTGCGCATATTCAAGAGCCAAGTGCCACAATGCATGCTTTTTGCGGATGATATAGTCTTAGTTGGAGAGTCGAGAGAGGAAATAAACGGGAAGCTAGAGTTATGGAGACGGGCTTTGGAAGAACATGGCTTTCGTCTAGCGGGAGTAAGACGGAGTATATGGAATGTAAGTTCGGTAAAAACATGCTAATGCTAGCTTAGCGGTAAAAATTGGAGATCATATCATACCACAAGTTACACGGTTTAAGTATCTTGGATCCATCATACAAAATGATGGAGAGATAGAAAGGAGATGTAAACCATAGGATTCAAGCTTGGATGGATGAAATGGAAGTGTCTTCGAGGAGTTATTTGTGATAGGAAAGTGCCTCTCAAGCTTAAGGGTAAATTTTACCGCACAAATTATAAGGCCCAATGTTGTATGGTCTTGAATGTTGGGCGGTAAAAAGCCAACAAGAGCACAAGATCGGTGTCGCGGAGATGAGGATGTTGCGTTGGATGTGTGGCCATACTTAGACAAGATAGGATTAGGAATGAATGCATTAGAGAGAAAGTAGGGTAGCACCTATTGTGGAAAAGATGGGAGAATCTCGCCTTAGGTGGTTTGGACATGTAAGGAGAAGACCCTTAGAAGCCCCTGTAAGAAGAGTAGATCAGATGGAGAATAGCCCAATAGTTAGAGGTAGAGGAAGACCAAGAAAGACTATAGGTGAAACGGTTAAAAAAGATCTAGATTTGAATGGCTTTTCTGAAGACTTGGTTCATGATAGGACACAATTGATAAGCGTCGTCGATCCATGTAAATGGCAATTCCCCACCTAATGGGAAAAGGCTTGGTTGTTGTTGTTGTTGTATTGGCAATGATACTCATTACATTAAAATAACTTAGCATCTTCTAATCGTAAAAAAAAAACACTTATCCTCCTTTTTTTTTTAATAAACAACTTAGCATCACTTAACCAATATACTGAGTTCACACAATTTAAGTAACTAAATAAAAATCATCAAATATTAAACTTAAATTACTTAGAATAGCACTATTTTAGTAACCCAAAAATGGGTTTATGAAAAATTGTTTTAGTATACTTTATCAAAATATTGCTAATAGATTGTAATATATTAAAATGCAAAAATAAGGACTAATATCAAACCATTAGGCTCTGATAATTTTGTAATAAAAGGTAACAATAAATTGACTAATCGCATCTTAATAGAATGAAAGGAATTTCAAAATCTTGAAAGCTGGATAATCGTTTGCAGGGAATAAATACATTTGGTCAAATGACCATAAGCTAATGTTAATTATGCAAACTTCAAATGACATGAAAATTTGCACAAAACAAAATTTTGATGTCCTTTCAACAAACCTGCCAATAGAATCCAAAATCAAAGCCTGGAAGTTATTGTATACCCTTTTAATATTTGATTCAAATATTGGATCCCAATCATGCATAATCTAAAAGAGAAAAAAAAAAACAAAACATGCTTTAATGTCAAAGGCAATAACTCAGAATCTAGCTAATGAAACTCAATCTAAAATAGTCGAAACAAACCACCTCTAAAACTCCAAAGGTAACAAAAGAAACATCACTAAGTCAGAACATCAATGTTAAAAACAATGGCACATGAAAAGTTCCAAATGAACATTTCACCATGTTGAAATTCGATGGCAAGCAAAATAAATAAGTACTCACTATCCTACAGTCAAAGCAAGAGCCAACACTTCAGTCCATGGAATACTTGCTTCAAATAATATGTTTAGAAATGTTTAAATTACATATATAGTTCTCATGCAAGTTACAATGTTTCCTATTAAATGCTGCTTCGTAAATGGGCTTCATAAATTAGTTTCTATCATAAAAAAATATAAAACATGAAGATCAAACTTATTAGGAATGTCGTCTAACAGGAAAAATATGAGGAGAGTGAAGTTAGACAATATAACTCATAGGTAAATGTTGTTCTCATAGTTAAGTTAATATACAACATATTGTTAAGCAATAAACATTCAGCAAATAAAAGAAGCAATCATCCCTAACTAAGACCACTTCTAAGCATCAAAGTAATCTTCTATGACATTTAGAGATTCAGGAAACGACAAGTAACTAAAAGAGTGATGGTTAAATTATGCTATGTCAGATAATGAAAAATAAAGTAAAGGCCCATTAACTGAAATTACAGCTTCTAATGCTAACTAACTTATACAGTTATAGTACATCTAGCAGGAAAAATATGAGGAGTGAAGTCTTTTTTTACTCATAGTTATATGTTTTTCTCATAGTTAATCTAACAACTTTTTATATTAAAAAAATAAGAAAAAATCTAGTAGCTGGAAAGTATAAGAATAAATGGCTCTTAGAAAAACATATAACTCAATATTAGGAGAGTAAAGTTAGACAATAAGTTACCTGAGATTAGAAATCAGTAGGATGTTGAGCCTGTAAAAGCTAAAACAGAATCAGTGATAGCTAATAAAAGTAATATACAGTTCCAACATGTCTCATAAAAACAAAATAAAACCAAGAAAAACAAAGCCATGGTATCACAACAACGAGTGTAAGAAGAATCATCATGCATCATTACATCTAGCTTCAATTCACTTCCTTCAACTAGGAGTTTTCTCAAACAGGTTGTAGGCACACACTTATTCACATCTCATGTCTCAGATTCCTAAAATCATCAATCTCCATTACAGGCCAACACAATGTTATATCTTCAATTCAAATTACATTCACAATAGAATTGATATGAAATAAAAGAATAAAGGACAATATCTATTCTTATCCTTATAGGTAACTTTGAGTACCTTAAGGGCACTAAAGATATGATTGCCAGTTGTGGTTTTAATAAGACCAACATCGAGGACAATATCACCAGCAATGCTAGCAGATATTATTTGAGCAATGATATCCTTGTAATGTGGTTAAGGTTTATACTCAAAGGGAGAAATATTAACAAAGAAATTGACTTTAAATTATAAAATGATACTAATCAAATACTATGTGCAAGTGGCATGACAATTAATAACTAAAAAGTACAAATTCATTTTAAGCATATAAAACCATGTATTCATTGAATATTAACCTATAGATTAACAATAGGATACAAATCGAACCATAAAGCAGTATTAAAAATAGGAAGATACTTAATCTTAAAAGGCAGAGAGAACAAAGCACATAAACTTATAAAGAAGAAAATTGTGTTCAGAACTCATCTTTGAAGACTTTGTACACATAACATTCAACTAATAAATTAAGGCAAAGCAATAGAATCAAAATAAGCACCGGCTTATTGCAAGATGACAATGTAGAGAATCAAGAATCTCAACTTTTCCTCTTCAGTTCACTAATCACTACTAGAGGACACAAAAGTTCTTGTTTTTTTATTAATTTTTTAAAGAAATTTGTCAACTATCCATCTGAGTTGTTAGAAATCTCCTTAAGGGTAAGAGTGTGTGCATTTAGCTACTTTCCACCATTAGAGGTATGGAGAGAGTTAGAACATAGCTCTTTCCCCATCCAAGAAATCCCAGAAGATATTTTCCATATAAAATAGTTTAAACTTTTAAGCTAACAATTTTAAAGCAACCAGAATTGCAAAAGTGTGAATCCCACTGAAAATAACACACTGTTAGTAATGAAATAGGATAATAGATTGTTGAGTTATGTTCTAAAACCTAGGTAATTAAAGAAATAGATCGTAGCCTCATCTTCACATAAGAAGTGCTCTTGACGGAAGTGGATCTGCACCAAACACATTTGTTCATATAATTATTCTCAGTTCAAACAAGAAGAAAGATATGGCAAAGCCATTTAGTTAAAAAGAGAGTAAAAGGAAAGCGAAGTGCAGACATCTTGCCTCTAGGTCATCATAATTGTTATAGTATTCATAGTGTCCTGGATGCCGCCTGCATTAAAGGGTACAAATATCATGAACCTCCCAATTCTACCAATTAAGACCAGCATAAAGTCACACCTACTGAACAGATGATTAGCTTAATTGTTATTTGTTACCTCTAGCATATATGACAAGTATAATGTTCCGTAGACATATGTGTGTATAGTTCATTGTCCCCGTAAAATGGTGTTTGGCAAAATTCACACATATGATGGCCTATAAAACCACCTCTCTCACTCTCACTTCCGTCCACCACAGAATCACCAGTGCTTATGTGTTGGTTTAACTGTGCTCTAGTATATAGTTTTTGTTCACATATAAATACCTGTATCATAAAAAATGATGGTATAAAATCCTCAACGTCAATCTAAAAGGAAAACAAAGATTACAAATTCGGTCATCCAAATTCATATAAGATGCCATGAAAATAAATTTCACCTTCCTTCCCTCCAAACATAAACTGCACATAAGCAATTTATGATGGTGGAATAAGTGACAGTTTAGCTGCTCTATATTCCTAAACCTTGCCCTACGTTTTGAAGTATTAAGTGGTTGCTCCTCTATCTTGTCACATACACTGCATGAAAGCCTGCACATAGCCTTGATCATCTTGTAATGGTCCACATCATAAAAAAATGCATTTGTATCCTCATGGTACCAAGTATGATCCAACCTGACCATCCCTTATCTCATATGGTAGGGATGAAAAGTCATTAATTATCCTTGTATAATCTCCTAGAGCCTGGAAATATTGCACCAGCAATGAATATTGATGACATCCAAAAGATAGCAACAAGTAAAATAATATAAAATTAACAAATCAAGCCCAACTTTCTAGATTTCAAGCATAAAGGCTGCAATTTTGATATAAAATTATGAATTCACAAACTAAAAAGTAAACTCAACTCAACCAATAATCAAAGTTAACAAGAACAGAGATGTAGAGCTACAGCCTATGCTCAAAGCTGTAATCTTCAACCTTTCATAATAGAATCAACTTGTTTGGTAACATATAGATTAAATTTTTTTCCACATTATCCCATAAATGCGGTAAAATAACTAAATAATTTCAAAGACAAAAACATGTTATTCTGAATGCATTTCCACTTACCAAGCAACAAAACGAAACAAAATTAGAAAATATTCAGCTAAAATAACAAACCTGCACTTCATTGCATTAGTTCAGTGTCAACAATTGCATAAAACAAACACGCCCTTCTAATCATTCCATCGAACAAACATGTCATATTTAATATAGCCTTCTAAGATCCAGAGGGCTACATTATTTAAAACAAAAAATTAAAAAAATTAAAATAAAAGAGAGAGAGAGAGAAAGAGAAGAAGAAGCCATGGGCATACCTTGGTGACGAATACGACGTCGCATTGTGTCTTGCAGATGCAGCAACGACGATCATGGCAGATGAGATGGAGGCGAGTGACGCAAGTGGAGCAAACCAGAGAGAAAGCGTTAGCGAGAGCGCACAAACGAGTGAGAGAGAACGGCGAGGGTGAACGAGTGAGAGAGAGCAGCGAGGGTGAACGAGCGAGAGAGGACAAGCGGTGGCAAGGGCGACGAGCAGTGGCAAGTGGCGGCAGGGGCGATGAGCAGCGGCAAGCGGCGGCAGGGGCAATGAGCAGCGGCAAACGCTCTGCTAGGGTTCAAAATGGAGGAAAATGAAATGCATTGACAAAAGGCAGAGGGAGAGGATACAGAAGACTTAAAACGTGGAAAGGTTTAGCGACCGCATTTTTTATCGCTACACATTTATTTATTTTTTTTAAATTTTTTTATTTAGAGACTTAAATTTTGGTTTTTAAATTTTTTTATTTTTTTAATGATCAAAAATTCGTTTTCTAATTATTTATTTTTTTATAAATTTTTTTATTTAAAAACCGATATTTTAATCTCTAATAATAAGATAAATTTTTATTTTTTTATTTTTTAGTGACCAAATTTGTGGTCAATACTTATTTATTTTATTTTTTTGTAAATTTATTTATTTAGTGACCAAAATATCGGTCTCTAATAATACGACATTTTTTTTTTTTTTTTTAGCATCCGAATTTGCAATCGCTACCTATTGATTTTTTTTAATAATTTTTTTCGATCTCTAATTCGGTCTCTAAAAAATTTAGAGACCAAATTAGAGATCAATTTTATTTCGATAACAAATTAAATTTTTGTTTCTTAATCGGTCTCTATAGAGACCGAAATAAATTAGTCTCTAAATCAGTCTCTAAAACCTAAATTTTTAGTAGTATTGGATCTACAGCTTAAATTTCTCAACCTGTCATTGGAACCAATATCTAGTTGGTTTCATTGGGTTCTACCCGAACTGACTTGACCTGAACTAACTCAGAAATATTAAGTTGAGTTGGATTGGTTGGCTCAATGGGCCTAATAGGACCTGTGTGCACCCCTGTTACATAATTTTTCTATATATAAGGACACAAAATTTTTAATAACTTCAACACAAAATAATCAAATTTTAATCACTCTTAGCAATTTTTAACAAAAACAATGAGTTGCAAAATTAAACTCATGTAGAACAAATTAAATGCATCTCATATGAAATGAACCAAAATAAGAAATCATATCTTAGTAAAATAATAGATAAATGACTCTAACCCTAATTCTCCAAGACGCTTTCTCATGATTGATTTTTATTATAGGATTGAAACCAAGATTCCATGACAAAGAAGAAAGAGAGATGGGAAGAAACACAAATTTTTTTAAGAATAAGTAGAGACCTGGTCCCTTGATAGTCTTTGCAACCATTCTTTTTGGAACTCTAGCATCTTCTTTGTTGTTGGAAGTGTCCAACCCTTTCACAGAGGATAAATAGAACCAAACCAAAAAAAAAAAAAATGGAGATGAACAACTTTGCAACGGAGTAAAGAAGGAGACAAGAAAATAAAGAAAGTTAAAAAAAAAAAAAAAAGGACATCTTGAAAAATATTTGGAGAAGATAAAAATTGATTTGAGTAGAAAAAATTATCATTAATGTTTTGGTTAGGGAAGAAGTTAGAATATTAAGATGACGAAATAATAAGGCATGCAAGGATTTCAATTTCAGATTTTCAATATAAGAAGATAGATATATGTTAAAAAACGTTTTTTTTAAAAGTGATTAATGATTGGTGGAACTTTATGTGAGATAGGTAAGTATTGGTGAAATAAAACACGTCAAAACTCACATTTAAAAATTGAAATACATGAAAAATGAAGCTAATTAATTAATGACACGACTATGTAAAGGAAGTAAAAATTTGGAACGATAAAATCTTATATGTGAATGACATGTGGCTTTGACCCTACTAACATGGACTATGTTTTATATAATTGTATATTGATATGAGGAGTAATTATCCCTAAATAAAAGGTTGCTGATTCTAATTCATTCATTGTGTCTAGTTCACAAGTTCAAGGCTCAATACAAGAAAACCTTTTCCTGTGTATTTTCTTTTCCTTTAATTAGATATTTAGAAAATTAAATGAAACAAAAACTTTTGGGATTTTCATGCATTCGGCATAAAGATGAAGTGTATATTTTCATTTTAACGTTTTATCTTAAGAATTAAAATGGTATGTACTTATTATATCGTTGGTGTAAAACTCCTTTACATTGATAGTGTATACTAATTAAACTCTTTTTTTTTACAGCAAGAAAAAATAAATAAATAAAACATTGTCAAGTGAACTATGCAACTAATCATATTCTCTTTTTTAAAAAAAAAATTAAGACAACTGATTTCTTATTATTTATGATATAATTATGTTTAATATTATCTCATGCATTTGCATTGCATTGGTGGTAATCTAGTTATTCTTTTAAAGTAATGTTATATTCTCGGAAAACAACCTCATAATAATCTTCCTAATCTTACATAAAAAAATTCTTCTAATATACTTAATAAATAAAGTATTAAATAAAAAATTAAATATATTTAATGTATTAAAAACATAAAAGGAGTTTAATTATTTCTTTATTAAGTAAGTAGAAAATTATTTGGAGAATTGGTTAAGAGGATATGTAATTGCTCTTTTAAAGTAATTTTAAATCTTCTTAAAACAACATTTGAATAATCTTCCTAATAAAGAAAGTATTAAATAAAAAATATTATTTAATATTTTAGAAACAAAATTAACATTTAATTCTTTCTTTATTTAGTAAGTAGGAGTATTAATAAGAAGATTAATTAAGAAGATATAAATTTATTCTTTTAAAATAATGTTATATCTTTTTAAAATGTTCTCCCTATAATTCTTTGAATACCTAATAACAAAAATGCTGAATAAATAAATAAATATATTTAATATCTTACAAACATATTTCTATTGACTTCAGAAGCTCAGTTGTTAAACAAACATTTAGTTTGAAAGACCATAATCAAGTCAAAATATTTAAAATGATACCAAATTTTAAGAGAAATAATCATCTTACATTATTTTTTAACATTATTTTCTATATTTGATTAATAATATACAAATTCATAGTTAATCAAGTGTATTAATTAGTTAATAAGTAAATTTATAATTTAAAATTGAAGTTTAAATTTACTCATTAATCAACTAATATATGTGATTAACTATAAATTTATATATTATTAATTAAGTGTAGAAAGTAGTATTGAAAAGTGTTGTAGGAATATAGAGATCGTTTAATTTGAACTTTGTTCTTTCTATAATAAATTTGATAATTCTCCTATAACAATATAATTTTCCCTTTCAGATTTGGTCCCATATTTCGAACTTGTCTGTTTGGTCAGCCAGTTGTGATATCTGCTGACCCTGAATTCAACAGCTATCTGGTTCAGCAAGAAGGCAGATTAGTTGAATTATTCTTGGGCCCCTTATCAAATGTCTTCTTTCCTGATGGTGACTCTCCGGTAAACTCAGTTGGTGACATGCACAAATACGTCAGAAACGTTACTCTGAGTCACGTTGGTGCTGAATGCATTAGAGAAAAGCTGCTTCCTCAACTAGAGGAAATGACTAAGGAGACCCTGCGCAAGTGGTCAACTCAGACATCTGTTGAAGTTTATGAGTCGTCTTCAGATGTAAATTTCAAGCTACCACTGCAATTAATTTGTTGCCTTTCAAAAAAATGAAGTTCATGTTTGGAAAATGAAAGATAAAATGATTTGGCTTTCCTTTTATCTCTTTGTTGCCATATGACAGATGGTCTTTCACTTCTTTGCAAAGCATTTTTTCGGGTATGATGCTGGAAAATTACCTGAGACTGGGAGGATAGCAGAGCGATTGTTCACCATCTTTTCAAAAGGGTTCATGACAATTCCTTTGAATATTCCTGGCACTACATACCACAAATGTTTAAAGGTAATGACCACAGAAAAGAGCTTCTTGATTAGAAATTATTCTTACTCTTGGACAAAGATTAATTATCATATTCAGAAAATCATTGAGAAAACTATAAAAAAGAATCTTATAAAATATTTATTACTAAGAAAAACAATATACATATCTACAATAAATTAATTATTGTATTGTATTTTCGTTGCCCACATTTTACAGGATGCTTCATTTTTAGAGTGATTGCTTATTTTATATAATATTAGACACTTTGTGATTAAATTGTAAGTAGTTTGACTTTAACCAGCCCTATCCTTATATCAAATTATTATAAACAAGGAAGTAGACGTAGTGGTTATATTTATGCTTTTCCTACTAGCTTATATCATAATATAGGCTTTAACAGGAGGGGTGCTTGTAGAAATAAGAATGATTAATTATGCATCAACCTTAAGAATGATTAATTTCTTCAAATACATAATTTTTTCACACTTCAATAAAAATAAAAAAGTAAACCCTCAAATTGGTCCGTCAAATATTAACGTGTCACTATACTAGTTTTTTAAAGAATTTTTCACTAAATTAATCCCTCAAAAATAAAAAAATGTCACTAAATTCATCATTTGGAGACTTATTTGCTGGGCAACATAAAAATTATATCTTTAAAGGACTAATTTGATGAAAAAATCTTTAGAGGACTTAAGTAGTGATACATTAATTTTTGAAAGATCAATTTAAAAGTTTACTTAAAAAAAAGAAAGTTACTAAAGTCAAAAAAAGAAGTAAAAATTAAAAGAACTTACTAATAATCTTAAATCCTTCTTGCAATTAAAATTGCTACACAAAAGATAACTCTCAATCCCCCATATAAATTTAATTAACAAGGCAAAAATATTCTTAACTTTCACTTAACTGCTTAAACTAAATGAATGATTTTTATGGCTCGCACATATCATTGATCTTTTCCTTGATATAACTTGATTCATTCAGGAAGGAAAGAAAGCATTTACAATTATTAAGAATATTATGGAGGAAAGGCGCAGTTCACCTGAAAAATTTCGAGGAGATTTTATTGACCAGGTAATCAACGACCTGATAATTGAGAAGATTATGACTGATGATCAGAGTGTCTACTTTGTGTTAGGGATTTGGTTTGCTACTTGTGTGTCAATTTCATCATTGGTGACATTAATCTTCAAGTTTCTTTCTGAGTATCCTTCAGCCATAGAAGAACTAAGGGTATGCAAACATAAACTCATTATTTATTTCAGAATCATGTAATTGCACTATCTATTAAAAAGATCAGCTCTTCCCCCCCCCCCCCCCCCTGACATGATTTGTCTATATATATCAGGCCGAACACGAGGAAATTCTGAAGGGCAGAGATGAATCAACTTCCTCACTAACATGGGATGAATATAAATCCATGAAATTTACCATACAAGTGATTTCAAAAATCTCACTCATATATGTGCTTATTCCTTCTTAATTAACATGGGATTAATAATTATAGCACTTTAATAATGTCCAAGTACTTGACATGGTGTGAATTTCAGGTCATCCACGAGGCTCTTAGGTTCTCAGTTTTGATTCCTGGTTTATTAAGAACGGCATTGAAAGATATCCAAGTAAAGGGTATGCTCTTAGGTTCCCACGTTCTCTGTTTTCCATTGCAATATCACTATATATCTTTCCCTCCGTATATTTTCAGTTTTGTACATGATGAAATTGGTTAATCTTTACTCATGAAATTTACAGAATACAATATTCCAGCTGGTTGGATCATTCTGGCTGCTACCCCCGCTCTTCATATGAACTCAAAGATATATGAAGATCCACTTACCTTCAATCCATGGCGCTGGAAGGTGCCTCAGATATTATCTCTTTAATATATACATATCATATTAATTCTCTTTCCTAAGGAATGTGCCTTCCTCTTTGAGTTACATGGCGCAACTTTTCATATATAGCTGACAAATTTCTTTCTTTCTATTACATTCAAGGACCTTGATTCCTATACTGTATCCAAAAATTTCAAACCTTTTGGAGGAGGATTGACACAATGTCCAGGAGCAGAGTTAACTAGAGCTTTCATGGCCACCTTTCTTCATGTTTTGGTCACCAAATATAGGTAGCTAGTACTAGCAACTAATTTTTCTTATGCCATGACCCATCAAACTATCTTTATAAAGTTATGTGCCGACATGGATTCGTCATTTCTTGAATCTTGGCAGGTGGACAAAGATCAGAGAAGGAAGAGTAGTTCGGAATCCTATCCTAGGATTTGGGGATGGCATTCATATCAAGCTCTGGGAGAAGGATGCCTAAAATGAAACCTATGGTACATAACATATCAACTATCAAGTGTGAGAGAAGCGTATGTAGTAAAATAAATAGTGAGATTCAAATAGATGGATACAATGCTCACATGGATGTAACTATCTATTCATGAACTATCTCCATCATATATTGCTATCGGTTTGTATTGGTCATGTGTTATGCGCTTAATGTAGCTACCTGTAGTGTTTATTTTCCTACGTACGTCAAATACTAGTGTTTGTAAAATTGTACTAATAAGAACATGTTTATGCTGAGAAAGGGGTGTGTATACAGTGAAAGCAATAATACACAACAATGGGGAATAATAAACTTTTTCCGCTTGAAAGTGTTGGGGATAAATATGTATGCCCAAGATCCAATCTGCCATGTAATGTCTCAACTGCATTGTTATCAACTTATATAGATAAATAACGTGACATTTTTTTAATTTATTATCATATTTATTATGTGGTTATTTAATTAATATGATAAGGTTCTTGACTAAATTTAGAGACTCGTCATCATGATAGAGATCATGATAACGAAAGACAAGTCTTTCACAATTTAATCTAAATTGTTCTTAATCGCAGGAGCATTGAGACTAGAACATCAGTGATCTGGATAGATCAATATATATTTGATGGTCTCCAATGAATGAAGATTAATAGATCTCATTTATTAAATCGCATATATAGATGATGCATATGTAAATATGATTATTGAATTGATTCAATTGAGAATTCATAATGGTTAATATTACCATTAAACTTCAATATGATATTCTCATGAAGAGCAAGGTGTAAGAGTTTCTTTTGGCATGAGATTATCATAATAATTAACAAATTATTTATTGTACTTTGATTCTAGACACCTAATATCTTAGGGTGCTAGTTGAATAGATATTGGGTATGACTAAATGCTTGTAGAATTAATGATTGATCAATAAGGAATCCATCAACTTTTGGTAATGAGTTTGAGCTTTATGATTGTAACAACTAATTTTAGACCTTGGCTAGGGCAATTAAATGAATGAAGAAATGAGTTTCTTAACTCATTTACTAGTCAATTATAATTAACATAAATAGTAACCAATTAGAGTTTGACAGTTATAACATACTCTAAGGTTAACTTAGAGCTGAAATAATGGAAGGAAATATTATATTATTCTTCTAAAGGTTATTGACAGTATAAGATATTACTTCATACTATATGGATGTTAAGGAGTATTGCTAGATGCCAACCTTGATTAGTAAATTAGTTTGACTAATTTACTACTAACTTAGTATTGAGTATATAGGGTCACACACTAACGAGTGTTCCAATCTTTGTTAGAGGATTATTTAATATATTATTTGATAATTAAATTAGAGAATTTAATTTATTCAAATAAATAAATTTTAAATCCAAATAGAATATTATTATATTCTTTGCTAACACTAGGAATATAAATAATATGTGAGACAATTGAAGAGATCTTATTAAGAATAGAAAGCAAAGGGAAATATCTCAATTTGATATTTATAAGACATTAAGTGATTTGTTATGGATTTAAACAAAATCCTATAATCTTGGATGGTTGTGCTTTATCTCTCTTAGTGCATATTGATTTGCTTAATCTCCAAAGATTGTGCACTAATTTTTCTTCCTATCTGTAGGATACATTTTGTGTTTAGAAAAATAATATTTTATTATGGTTATATAAACATTACCATAGTAAGAGAGATATAATACAACGCATGAGAAAATTTTCTTTACTATTACAATGCTAAAATTCTTCTGAAATTTTTTTGGCTCAAAGTCTCTTCAATTCTGTGTAAGTTCAATTATTCAAAGAGTTGATAGTAAAGCTTGGTCTTAGTGTGGATACGCATAGAGTCTTCGTGCAATCGAAGAAAGAAATTTTTTTTGGGTAACAAAAGCACTCTACTAGGCATTTAAATATGATATATGTTGCTTAAATATATTTTAAACACAAAATAGATCATCTTGGATTGCTTTCAATTTTTTCGCTGTGTTTTGAACACTAAGTAATCCAAGAACTTGTGAAGATTAAAATATACAATCAATCAAAATATCCACCAATAGATATATCAAAGAATGCACAATAATAAATATGCACAGAAGAATGCACACAATCTTAATGTGGAAAATCCCCTCAACGTGAGAATCAAAAATCAATGGACTTAGTCTAGAAAAATCTCCACTATAACAGATCAATAAGTACATCAAAGTGTTTCCCGACAAATAAGGATATTACAATAGCCCATACTCACTACTAACAAATTGGACATTAACAAAGCAACAAAGCTCAAAATCCGTAAAGGGGTACAAAGAACCCAACAAATAGATATGGAGAAATAAAATACTAACTATATAAGTATAAGCTCACAGTGCATGGAGCAACATACTAAAAAATCATCCACATCGGACCACAAATGTCTACCCAGTTTGAAATCAGAAAATCAACTTACAAACTTTCTCCTTTTCTCCCTCATGATGGCGGTTTTCTCCACCACACTTCTTTATTCTTTTTTGTTTAAACTTGCTTTTGCTTTTAAGTAAGTGGGCTCCACTAAGGAGGACCCACAACAAATTCCCCCTCAGACTTAAGTGGAGGCAAATACCAAACCAACAATCAAACGATAAGCTTCAAACTTCCTCTTCGGTAGAGTCTTTGTCAACATGTCTGAACCATTATCATTTGTATGAATCTTCTCAAGCTTCAACAACTTAGAGTTCAGAACATCCCATATCCAATGATACCTCACATCAATATACTTCGATCTACCATAGAAAGTAGGATTCTTGCCAAGATGGATCGCATACTTATCACAAAATAAAACATATATCTACTGAGTAAAACCAAGTTCATGCACAAAATTCTACATCGAAAGTAAATCCTTACAAGCCTCAGTAATAACAATGAACTCAGCCTTAATAATAGACAATGCAACACACCTTTGCAACCTAGATTGTCAAGCTACTGCTCCCTTTACAAAGGTAATCAAATAACCAAAAATTGACTTTCTAGAATCAACATCCCCTGCCAAGTCTAAATCTATATAACCACAAAGAATAAGTTTTCCAATTCCAAAACAAAGTTTCAAACTAGAAGTATCCCAAAGATAACTCAAAATCCACTTTACAACTTTCCAATGCTCTCTACCAGGATTGGAGAGAAAATTACTAATGACACTAACTGCATGAGCTATATCAGGCCTTGTGCAAACCATTGCATACATCAAACCAAAGAATCTGTAGTGAGTTTCCATTGTCCACCACCAAAGGTGCTAAAATAGCCATCATCATCAAGAACACTTGTATAAATCAGATGCAAATAGATGTCTGGTGCATGTCTGACATTCTTCAAAATCAACTTTGTCTCATTGTTTATTTCCAAACAAACAATGCTAGTGCCAATCACATTTAACATACCATCACTACCTATCTTTAAAACCCCATAATCACCAGGAGTATAATATGTGAAGAAATCCTTCCTAGATGTCACATAAAAATAGGCACCAACATCAACAACCCAACTGGTTTCATCACAAGCAACAATAATAAAATTATCATCACAGATAATCACAAGATTTTCTACAGTAGTGGCGGCAACACGATCATCATTGTCATTATCTTTCTTTAACTGCTTGCCCTTGTTACCATTTTTCTCCTTCTTCAACTGATGACAAAATCGTTGGACATGCCTCGTTTTACCATAATAATGACATTTAAGGTTTTTATATTTAGACCTTGATTTGCTTCTACTATTGCTTTTACCTCTACTGCCTTGTCCCTGATCCCTCTCACTGCTTCTCCTATTGTTTTCAGTAATCAAAACCTCTGACTATGAAAAAGATGCTTGCTAAGTTTGTCTTCTGACTTCTTCATTCAAAATAGTAGTCTTTACATAATTCAAGGTAACAACACTACCAAGAGCAGAACTAGTTAAAGTGACTTGAAGATTTTCGCAAGAATCAGATAAAGTATTAAGCAACCAAATCCCTAAAATTTCATCTTCAAATTTAAGACCCATGCTAGACAATTGGTCAAAGCATAATTGAAATTCACTTAAGTGATTAGAGATAGAAGTGCCCTCCTTGTACATCAAGTTCATACACTACTTCAACAAAAACAATTTGTTGTTCCCAGATTTAGAGGTATACAAAGTCTCAAGCTTTTTCCACAAAGTTATAACATATGAATCTTTAGCAATATGATTCAAAATATTATCATCTACCCATTTCCGAATAAAGCCATAAACCATCTCATACTCAAAAGCTCATTCTTCATCAGATTTAGGCTCAAGCTTTTTAGTATCAAATACTGGTAAATGTAGCTTTTTCACAAATAGTAGATCTTTTATTTTTCCTTTCCACTTGTGATAATTTAGATTATCTAATGCGGATGAAAGGATGCAAACCCAAGTACAGGTTATCTCAAGTAATAAATTTCTCGGGAGTCCGATGTCTATCCGCAGGAAATTGATGAAGAAAAATTCTTTGAGGTAAGGAAAGACTTTGTCACAACAATGAAGATAATAAAACTTGTTCACACTTAAATTAAAGAACTTGCTTGGGGTAGGAGATCTAGTTTTGGTAATAATTTAAGGATATGATTAATTCTTTTTATAACTCAATTGAAATCCACACACAACGGAGGTTCCAATAGGAAAATAAAACATTCAAAGTCCATTTAGAATTATATACGTAGTTATATTTTAGTTCCTTTAATTATTTACCAACATCAACACTTATAAATGGGTTCAAGCATTCATTGTGCCAAACCACTTGTCTACAATGAATCAAGAACTTCACTTTACAAGGAGAGTTTCTAAATTGATTAGAAACAAAATACAATACATATAATGATCACTTGATAATATATCATTTAAGCACAAGAAAGAAATTCATCTAACCTTATTTTATTATCAAAAGTTTCACCCGTTCACCCCAAGCAAAATGAAAATTAGTTACCCATGAGCAAGAAGAAAGAAAGAGAGAAGAATAAGAAGATGATCATAACTTCTATTTACAACAAAAGAAAATTACAACAAGTAAATAACATAATAGCATGAACTTGATTTAAAACAAAGATTACCCAATAGGCAGCCAAGACTACCTTTTATAGAGCATTACAAGCAAAAGATGACAATGAGTGGGTGGATACTTAAGGAGTAGATGGATAATTAAGTGGATGATTGAGGAGTAGGTGGATGATTGCAAAAAATGGAGCACATGGTATCACTGTGCGCAACCCTGAAAATTGGTACACACCTGGGAGTGAAATAGATGAGCCGATTGATGTTCAGTGCCCCTTTCGCCCTCCATCAAGGGCAGGCACCTCTCGCCCTACTTCTTCCTCTTTTGCAGGTCCTTCAGCAGATGCTCTCACTTGGATATATACCTCTCTAGAGGGACTTCATGCCGAGCAGGTGTAGCAGTGCCATATGATAGAGCAGCAGAATATTTTAATAGAAGAGCTTCGTCAGCTGGGTCAGGCTACTGATGGTCACCTGCAGGACTTGGCGGGCACGGTTCAGAGCATGGCGAGCATGGTCTAGGCCATCCACAGTTGGCATCTGAGCCAGAACCCTTTCCCACCATCGCCGTGAGTCCTTTTCTTTTATCCCTTCTCTTGTTATAGATTGTTACATTGGGGATAATGTAAATTTCTAAGCTTGAGTGGGGTATTTTTATTTTCATTTTTATCTTTATTTTTATTTTTCATTTTATTTTGAATGCATTCTCATGTCTCATATTGCATTGCACTATCATATCTCTCGACTTTTTGGTTGAACTTTGTGCCCCTCTCTTTTGGGGATTTTGAGACAGTATTGATTTGGAACCCAACTTGTTAATTCTTGTGGTAGGCAACAGGAATTGTTTTAATTGATAGTGGAGGTGATTTCTTGATAGTTGATAAGTAGCATATGTTCTCTGAATTTGTGCTTTTCATTGATTTTTGAACCTCTAAATGTGAGTTTTGAGTCTGTATAGGATTTATGCACTATATAATTTTTGCTCATATTCTTTATGTTGAGTGATAATTCCTCATTGATTTTGTGTTCTGAAACTTGATTTGAAACCATTTTGAGGTGAAATTTTTGTTTGCATGCGTGAATGTGATTAAGGCATCTTATGTATTTTTCTGACCTTCTGAAATAATTGTCATACTTTCATGCACTAGTTGCCCATCTCGAGCCTATTGCATAATTGTTTTTCTTGATGCCTATGATGACACATCATCGGTAATCATTTAGAATATCAAATGGAGCAAATTGGGTTTGAAAGTTGTGTTGGGAATCATATGTTTTTGAGCCTTCTATTTCTCAAATAAAAAAAAGGAGCAAAATATAAAGGGATAGGGAAAACAAAATAAAAGAAAATCATGAGATGAAAGCTTGAAAAAGAAGAAAAAGAGAGGAAAGATAAGAAAGGAAGAAAATGCTTAGAAATATGGAGTTATGCTCTTGATTGAAAAAATGCCTTTGCTCCATTTATGTTCTAGTAGGTTTCTTGTGCTTATTGAAAATTTTGTTAGCCCTTTGTGCATACCTTCCTTTCTTTACCCTACCTTACATCATTCTCATGGCCTCATTATAACCCTTAAAAGACCTTTTGATGCTTACACGCATGCAAATTATTAGTGAAAATTTGATTTCTTATCAAGCTTATAGAAATGTTTTTTCTTTGAGGAATCTTGAACACATTGTCTTTACCCTTAAATACTTTGAGAGTGGATAGTAGAGTGAACCTAATTCAGTGAGGAATATGATTTTTGAGAACTTTAGCCTCTTATTGGACTTGATTTTGATTACCTCTCTAACTCTTTCTTTGTCTTTGCCTATTGCTTGGTTGGTTGTTTTCTTGGGTTCCTCATTCATTATTATTTCTTGATCCCACTTCTTGGTTTGACCTTAATTATTGCTTCGGGACAAGCAAAATCTTAAGCTTGAGGGGATTTGATGTATTGAAACAACACCATATTTTGTTCTTGTTTTGCATGCATTTTTAAGAATTTTAGGCATTTTAGTTTTCCTTTTTTATTTGTTTTTCCTTTAGTTCGGAAAACTGCGGTGCTTGTGGTGTTGTTGTGCAGGATTGATGCTGAATTGACTTAGAAAAGGGTGAAAAGCTTGCGTGATTGAGGTTGGACCTTAAAGGATAGTAAATTGGGACAAAAGGATCATTCCAGAAGCATCCATTGCCTGGCCATGGAATTGTCCATGGCCGTGGATTGAGCAAAAGAAACAAACATGGTTTGGCAGAAGAGTCCACGGCCTGGCTGTGGAATTGTCCATGGTCGTGGATCGCAGTCTGACAAAATATTCAAAAACGATTTTTTTTCTTTTTATGAGCTTGGACCAGTTTAGACTCTTAGGGTATATATAGTTGTTTTGAATACAATATTAGGGATGAAAATTCTATTTTGAATGAGGCACGTTTGAAGGCTCTAGATCTTCTTTCTCCTCCTTTCTTCTCCCTTCGCGATGGGTTTGGATGTTCTTTATTATGTTTTCTTGTTTCTTCTTCTCCATATCTGAGTAGTTCCCTTCGTTTCTAAGTTTGGGCAATGCCCTTTGATACATTAATGATGATTAATTGACTTGGTTTACCCTTTTTATTAATTTTGAATGTTCTTTGATTCAATCTTTATCGCAGTTATTCATGTGAATTTGCTGGCCACATATTTTCATCTCATAGATATTTAGGGATGTATTAAGAGGTGAACCTAGGTATTTGAACAATAAGAATTGAACTTAAGGTTTAAATCACGAGAGTAGGTTTAGCCTTTCGAGGACTTAATGAATTACCACAAAGCGTAAATGGTTCAATTTAAATTCAATTACCATAAGAGTAGGAATTGGTTTAATTGGGCACAGTTCTTGTCTATTGAGAATAAACATTAACTAATTTAGGGGAATTCACCTTCAATTGAATTTTAATTTTAATAAAAAGGTTGTTAATTAGGATTTGTCTTGTATCATTGTGGTTACCCCCAATCCTGGATGCTTTTTTGATTTTGAAAACCTTTCTTAACAACTTGCTATTTTTGTTCTCAACTTTGCACTTTAATATTTATTTATTTAATTATTTGGTTACTACGTTATTATCACTCAACAATTATATTCCCTTTGTTTAATTTAATTGAATTAATTGATTAATTGGTATTTGTAGACATAATCCTTGTGGATTCGATCTTTTTATTACTTGACAATGAAACCGTACACTTGCAGATTTCACATACCAAGTTTTTGCTGCCATTGCCGGGGATTGTTTTTTTCTTGAATATTAGTTTAATTTTTAATTTAATTATTTTAATCACTACTTTCTTATTTTCTCTTTGACTCTCTGCATGTAATTTCTTTTGTTTATGCGAAGTACTAGATGTTCCAAGACTCTTATTGAAACAGATCCTGAAATTGAAAGAACTTTTTGTAGAAGGAAAAGACAACAAAGGTAAAGAGCGAGAAAAATACTCGAACCAACACTTATCATGGCTGAACTTGTGGACAATAGACCGCTAAAAGAGAGTGCAGCCCCTAATGCTCGAGTTTGCGATCTGGAATTGGTCGGCCAGCCAATGAAGCCGGACACTTCACCATACCACCTGTTTTACTCTCTATGATAAGGCAAAACCAGTTTGGAGGATTGCTATCGGAGGACCCGAATGATCATGTGGATATGTTCTTGGAGTTCTGTGAGACCCTCAAGATTGAAGGCGCCTCTGTTGGTGCTATTCGCCTCCGCCTATTTCCATTATCACTAAGAGATAGAGATAGAGCTAGAACTTGGTTGAAGTCTGTGTCCGCTGAAACAATCACTACTTGGAACCAATTAAAGCAAGCTTTCTTGGACAAATTCTTCCCACCTTCTAAGACTGCTCATCTTAGGACTCAAATCACAAGCTTCATTCAGAAAGATGGAGAGTCATTGTCGGAAGCTTAGGATAGATATAAGGCTTTGCTGGAAGCCTGCCTACATCATAGGTTAGAAAAATGGTTGATCATCCACACCTTCTATAATGGTCTAGAATATTCTTCTAAGGTGTCTCTTGACTCCATAACTGGTGGAGCTTTGATGAATAAAAGGCTAACAGAAGCTTGTGAGATCATTGAGAGTGTTGCTGTAAATCATCACCAATGGGCAAATGAAAGAGGTAATAACCCGAGAAAACTCTCGCTAGGTAGGTTTGAGGTAGATGGTGTTGATTTGATTATTTGAATAAGCGTTTTGACAAACTTGAAAAAGCTAAATTAATGCTATAGGTGCTTCTAACATTTTTTGTGAGATTTGTGGAGTACAGGGACACATGAGTGTCGAATGCCAAGTTGGAATTAGCTCTTCACAAGGTGCATCGGTGGAGCAAGTGGAATCATAGCATAATTTTCATGACTTAAACCAAAAAGGTAGAAATGATCCATATTCTTAAACTTACAACCCCAGTTGGAGGTCACATCCTAACTTCTCCTACCGGAATAGTCAACACCAAGCTGGGCATGGTAGTACTAAATGTAATATCCTAATACAGATATCTAGATATATCTTAGTTAGACATAGATATATAAAGATAACCAGTACTAGAAACGTCACTTCTATACTACATACTCACATATATCCATAATCACAACTGAGTAATTATAGAAAGCCTTGAGAGATTGCGGAAAAACTTAAACCTCAAACATATATATATACAAACTTAGCCACAAGAGGGCTTATTGTAATACATATAACATAAAACTTACAGAACAAATATAAACTGATTACATAAGTTCTGTCTACTTAAAGTAATAAAAAACTACTCTAGTCTTCATACTTTCTCTTCTCACCCTTAGCAGGGTCTGTACCTCTGTACATGCATCTGTGCCTGCATCTGGATTTACATAGAGTAACATTTGGGGTGAGAATTAACATTCTCAGTAAAAGTAATTCCAATACCAGCTAACTATAACATTGTATATAACAAATATATAACAAATGCTATAATTCTAACTTAGGAGTTTCCTCCTCTTTTCTCATAACTGCACACTTTCTTATAGTGTGATATCAACCGATAGCCTACACAGTATTAATACATATAACGCCCATACCGCTGTAAATACCAACAGTGACAGATAACACCCATACAATTGTCCGTGAATGCAATAAAAATGATATGTAATATGAATATGCCAAAGGAATCCTAAGAGTATGCAGATGAAATGCAAATACAGGGTTTTGTTTTTCAATACATGCAGAAGTTTATTTTGAAAATAAGGAAGTTTGCTAGGAACTAATCAGTATATCATCCAGTGGTAATTAGAGGGAAAGCTCATCCTCGCATTACACATATCCTGGCACGCTGAGAAATTCAGGTTTTATCCTTGCTTAAAAAGCGTCTTTGGATTTCTCACTTATCTCCTTTGGCCTTGGCACTATCGAGACATCAGGGTTATGTCCTTCTCAAAAGTCCTTCGGACACCCATCTATCTCCTTTTGCTTCCATGAATGAACATCAAAGGATATTCACCAAGATCGATACTACTTGACTAATTCGTAGACTTACATACGTACTTATATACTTAATTCCTTTATGACTTAAGCATATGCTACTAGGAACTTTGGCTTCTTATGTTTACCCTTTGTACTGAGGAGAATTTGTAACCTCATACTACATGTAACCTTAGCATTTGGTTAGAAATACTTGTTCCCTTAGGAACTTCTCTGATTTCTTACCTTCTTAGCTAAATGACTTCGCGTCATATAACGTTACATTCTCAAGTAAACATTACCAGATCATTTCTCATACTTGTACCTAAACTCCACCTCATCACTCATATCTCTCAAGTGATTTCTAATGCAACACTATGTTGCTGAGGTGTTAGATACTTACCTATGGCAAACCACTAATCTTGGTTGTACTAAGGTTCTTTCTCTTCACATACATACTAGATTAACTAACTAGTGTGTGAAAAGCTTAGTGTTATGTTTATCTCTTACATAACCACTATCTTAACTTTCCTATAGAGTCAACTCATCCTAGTGAAAGAGTCTATCTTAATTAATGCCTCATCTACCCTTGCTTAAGGAAATAAATGAGCATTTCTCTAAAACTTTGCATAATTAACTCAACTTTAACTAAAGCGAGTAAGTCATGCATTTAGATAAGTATATCATACTTATTCTGGTTGTATCTAGCTTTCCCTTCCATTACACTTCTAGTAGTAGCTTATACTATACTTGTGTGCTTAAGGTTCCAGATATCTCTTTAATTATTCCAACCTCATGGAATGCTTAAGAACTTAACTTCCATACTTTCATTAGTATCTAAGGAAGTAAATTCCCTTTATCTTGCACTTCTAACTCATCTTTGCTAATACATGAGTTATTGCACATTTCTACCATACCTTATGATTATGACATCTTCTTAGTCATAATTCATCTTATTATGTATTTAGCAATGCACAAAGTCCCACTTAACTAGAGACTTAGTACCTAAACATTCCATCCTTGGAACTAATACACAATCTTGTCTCCACTCAAGTGAATCTAACTCAAGAGTGGTTCTTACTTACAACTCTTCGTTGTTTAAGGTTCTAGGTACCTTCCCAAGATAATCCGCTATTCTTGGATATTCTAAAGTTCATACATTTCTCATTCTCTACTAGAGTGAATACTATTATTCATCCTAGTATACTTATCTCCATTGCACTATCTCATCACATCTTGAGTGATATCTATTGCAACGTTAAGTTGCCTAAGGTACAATGTCATTACCTAAAGCAAACCTTTCCTTTAGGATGCTTAAAAGCCTATGCTTTCTCATACATGATGGGTAAATATTTTCCACTTGAAAATATCCCCATTTGTGTCTTAACACACTTTAGGAAACATATATAAATGATTCCATTAACTATAGAACTTCAAAACATCCAGAATCAACATTTTGGAGCTTCAGGGTCTCACGCCGCGACACGACATTGGCACGCCGCGGCGCCCTGCTCTCGGGTGCTAATACTTAGCTAATCTTTGGTCTCACGCCGCGACACCACTCAACACATGCCGCGGCACCCATGACAGAATAGCAGTTCTGCATAATTCTGCAGCTACGAGTTTACTGTTTTATTGGTCATTTGCACGGATTTTGGCCATTTCCAATCAGTTTCTAAGTGATTCTAAGTTCCTAACTAGTTCATTAACACTTAGGAAACATCAATCACTAACTTAAACCTCTTAATTTGGATTCTTGAACCAAAATCATGCATGCTTGACCCTAAACCCCAAAATGGGTATCAATGGTTTAAATGAATATTTCTAGGTTTCTGAATTCAATTTATGACATGAACAAGTCATAAATGACCTAAGAAACATATCCATGCAAACCAAACACATCAAACTCATCTAGAACTCAATTTAGCATACTAGGTTGTTAATATGCATACTTAGAGAAAATAGATGAGTAAAAGCTCTAAACCCCTACCTCTTGAAGACTCTTGATCTTGAAGCTTGATCCTTGATCTTCTTCTCTTCCTTCTCCCTTTCTTCTTCTTCCCCTTTCTCCCTTCTCCCCTTTCTCTCTTTTCTTTCTTTCTTTCTCTGTTTTTCGGTTCTCTGCCGAGGGAGAAGATAGAAATAGGGGGTGGGACGTAGAGGGAATTAAGGAAAAAGATTAACTTAAGTTTCTACACTGAAACTTATATCTGCTAAGAACATCCGAATTGTGCTAATTCAAGTTTTTCAGCTTCCAACAACTTTAGAATAAATCATACGATTCATCTAAATTGTTGTTTAAGTATTTTCATGATTTTCTATATCTGCTGCTAATCATTCAGTATTAAAATACACAACCAATATGCCTAAAAATACAAAACTAACTCTGATTCTCTTGAAACTTTTACCACATCTTACTTAGCTTATTTGTGACCTAGAAATAAACTCTCTATGTTTATTTCCCTCAACGTAGCAACTTATGCTATTATCTGAGTCATTTTAAGCTACTTTTCAACTTCTGTGTTGCAACTAAGTGCCTAAATGAACTCAGTTTGTCACAAAACTTCACTGACATGCTAAACAAGTCAAATGCTACCTTAGGTAGCCATTCACCCGTCTAACATATGTTTAAGGGTATTACATTTCTCCCCTCCTTTTTTAAAAATTTTGTCCCCAAAATTGCTCACCTCAAGTAAACAATTCTGGTTAAACAAAACTCTACATGAAACTTCTGCTTCCATGTAGTCCTTTTTTAGTACTAGCTTCTCCCATTCAACTTCTCTCGAGGAGATCTGCTTACCTTAAAGCTCTTGATCTCTATGCTTATGGATGGTAAGCTGTACTAAAACATAACTTAGCTTTGAACTCCTTCTTATAAGGCTTCCAAAACTAGGTGTGAATCTAGTATCTCTATCAGACACTATAATCACTAAAACTCTGTGAATCCTAACTATTTCTTTCAAAAGTAGTTGAACTACCTTATCTAGAAAATAGCTAACTGTACTTGGCAAAAGATGGGCAGATTACTTAATCTCACCACTCTTACCAGCAGCTCAACATATTCTATTATGTTCTTTAACATACTAGGCCACCATACATCTTCCTTAACTCTTGGAAAACCTTAGTAGCCTCTTGTTAGATGGTATACTTTCTCTGGTGAGCTTCCTCCGAAATCCTTTTCTTGATTTTTGACCCTCTTGGAAAACAAAGTTGTCTCTAAACTTCGTCATTCCCTCTTAGTCATAACAAAATCATTTAGGGTTCCTTAGAGAATCTTCTCACACTTGTCCCTTAGAGCTTCATTCTCCTTCTGAGCTTCAAAGAAATCTGAGTCTTTAGGCCTCTTACTATGTCCAACTTGCTCACTGAGAGACTATCTGAAGTCATAGTCACCGCTAGACTCAAATTCTCAAAAACTCTCAAGAAATTCACTTTCTCTTGGACTATCATTTGGGACACCTGTAGGAATTTCCTACCTAGTGCATCGACCACTTTTTTGGCCTTACCCGAATGATATCTCAACTCAAGGTTATGAGCCTTGAAAAACTCTATCCATCTATTCTGCTTCATGTCTAGCTTCCTCTGATCAACAAGCGTCTCAAGCTATCATGATCGCTGAGCACCTTTAACTAGACTCTTTATGAGTTATATCTCCAAAATTATAAGGTAATCACTACTGTGGCTAATTCCAAATCATACCTAGGGTAGTCCTTCTCTTGCAGACTTAACTGCCTTGATGCGTAGGCATTTACCTACCTCTATTGCATCAAACACACCCTAGTCCCATCTTTGAAGTATATCTAACTACCTCAAAGTTCTCACGGGAATTTGGAATTACCAATACTAACATAGTAATCAACCTTCTCTTCTACTCTTGGAAAACAAACTCACTATCTAGAGTCCACTGCTGAGTACCACATACCTTAACTGGCCTAATCCAGGTAGCACTAACAGAGAAAATCCACTGATAGATTCTCTATTCTTGGATACAATGGCTACTCTACACATTGTACTTCTACTTAAACTCTACTAAAATTCTCTGCAATTTCTATCTTGAGAAAGTACATAACTCTTAAACTGTACCACTTGTAATCCAAAACTGACTTTCGGCTTACTTGGCACTTAATCACTTCTTTTCAAAAGTTTCCAAAACTACCTTTGACATACTTTTCATGTCCTTTCGTAATCCTGGAAAACTCTCGAAGATCTGCTCTTTTTCACTCTGTTTCTATGACAATCATCTCCTGAGAAAATTCAAAGCTTCTCTCAACTGATCTACCTGATCATCCTTCTCTTAAACAAAGACATTTATTCCTGATAATACCTTTGTTCAGCTTGCCTTTAACTTAAGGTACAGTTTCACACACCAACTAAACAAGAACAAAACATCATTTGTCTCTCTAAAACAACCAAACCATACCAACAAGGTAAGCCAACGAGATTCACAAAGTAAATCATCATGATCTACAAAGTAAATCTATTCTCTTCTTATACACATCTTAAAAGATTTCTCTTTACATATGTTCTCATCTCATACCAAGTTGGATGATTCTATCGCTTCCTTTTTCTAAGAACTATCTCTCTTACGATGTCCTGGTTACTCACTTATGCAGCACACGGATTACCCGTCAAGCACAGTCTATCTCCATGTATCTTACCACATCTAGCACATCTTGGTGACTTAAAGCTTGATTTACCTTTTTCTATAAGGTTGCTCATCTAAAAGCACTCTACTTATACTTATTATCACTTCAAGTTTCCACTGCGCAACTCTGATACAAATTGAGATCAACAAGCACCTTACTAATCTCAACATCTTATCTTTTCCTCTTGAGGAACTTTCTAACTCTTGTTCCATCGTGGTCCTGAGATTATCTACTTCTACAACTCTGCATTTACTGACTAGAGCGAAGAAGTCCTTAACCTCCTTTTGCATTGCAATTCTTCTAATGCCTTCTCCAAGTTCTACTTCAAATTTTACTCACTTCTTGTCTTTATCTGGATTGGACGTAAAATAAGAAAAGAACTTCTGACATTCCTTGAATTGCTTTGTATACAAGTCTTCAATAATATCCCCTTACTCCAACTTAGGAATTCCTATTCCTTTCTTTTTATAACTTAAGGGAATAATACTTATCTAGGAAAGTAACTCTAAACACCTCTCAAGTGGTTCGAGTACTAACCATCTCTAGTAACCTTTCTGCTTCATCTCATCAGCTTTCGGCTTCTCCTACTAACCCTTACAAAGCAAGGTCACCTTTTGTTCGTCAGTGCATAACATGACCTCAAGGATCTCTTCCATCATATGAAGTCATCTTTCGGCTCTAACTGAACCAAACTCTTCCTCGAAAACAAAGGAGTAACTTTCTTGAACTCTAAGAAATATTGATTCCTCAAAAGTTCCTTCTCGTCCCCGTAACTAACTATGCGAGTCATATTTTATCGCTTCCGATAGACTTCTACTAATGGCAGTCTGCTCTCTCAATACAGCAGCCATTTCTCTAAGAGCTCTGGTTATCTCCTCCTTTACCAATCTCCTAGTCTAATTGGTTCGCCTGGTAGTTGCCATAGTTTCCTGTACACGTAGCACAATGCATATTGAGTTAGCTAGGCTCAATATCATGTAACTGTGTAACTGTGGCTATTAGCACACATACCTAAGGCTAGTCATGCAATTCCATCTGCAAATCTCATAAAGAGATAAAAGAATGCACAACTTTCTACTAAACTTCTACTCATGCCTAAGCATAGTTAGTCCATACCCCAGTTCAACAGGATGAACTGCTCTGATACCATAATGTAACATCCTAATACAGATATCTAGATATATCTTAGTTAGACATAGATATATAAAGATAACCAGTACTAGAAATGTCACTTCTATACTACATACTCACATATATCCATAATCACAACTGAGTAATTATAGAAAGCCTTGAGAGATTACGGAAAAACTTAAACCTCATACATATATATATACAAACTTAGCCACAAGAGGGCTTATTGTAATACATATAACATAAAACTTACAGAACAAATATAAACTGATTACATAAGTTCTGTCTACTTAAAGCAATAAAAAACTACTCTAGTCTTCATGCTTTCTCTTCTCACCCTTAGCAGGGTTTGTACCTCTGTGCCTGCATCTGGATTTACATGGAATAACAACTGGGGTGAGAATTAACATTCTCAGTAAAAGTAATTCCAATACCAGCTAACTATAACATTGTATATAACAAATATATAACAAATGCTATAATTCTAACTTAGGAGTTTCCTCCTCTTTTCTCATAACTGCACACTTTCTTATAGTGTGATATCAACCGATAGCCTACACACTGTTAATATATACAACGCCCATACAACTGTAAATACCAACAGTGACGGACAATGCTCATACAACTGTCCGTGAATGCAATGAAAATGATATGTAATATGAATATGCCTAAGGAATCTTAAGAGTATGCAAATGAAATGCAAATACAAGATTTTGTTTTTAAATACATGCAGAAGTTTATTTTGAAAACAAGGAAGTTTGCTAGGAACTAGTCAGTATATCATCCAATTGTAATTAGAGGGAAAGCTCATCCTCGCGTTACACATATTCGGGCACACTGAGAAATTCAAGCTTCATCCTTGCTCAAAGAGTGTCTTTGGATTTCCCACTTATCTCCTTTGGCCTTGGCACTATCGAGACATCAGGGTTATGTCCTTCTCAAAAGTCCTTCAGATACCCATCTATCTCCTTTTGCCTCCATGAATGAACATCAAAGGATATTCACCAAGATCGATACTACTTGACTAATTCGTAGACTTACATACGTACTTATATACTTAGTTCCTCTATGACCTAAGCATATGCTACTAGGAACTTTGGCTTCGTATGTTTACCCTTTGTAATGAGGAGAATCTGTAACCTTATACTACATGTAACCTTAGCATTTGGTTAGAAATACTTGTCCCCTTAAGAACTTCTCTGATTTCTTACCTTCTTAGCTAAATGACCTCGCGTCATATAATGTTACATTCTCAAGTAAACATTACCAGATCATTTCTCATACTTGTACCTAAACTCTACCTCATCACTCATATCCCTTAAGTAATTTCTAACGCAATACTATGTTACTGAGGTGTTAGATACTTACCTATGGCAAACTACTAATCTTGGTTGCACTAAGGTTCTTTCTCTTCACATACATACTAGATTAACTAACTAGTGTGTGAAAAGCTTAGTGTTATGTTTATCTCTTACATAACCACTATCTTAACTTTCCTATAGAGTCAACTCATCCTAGTGAAAGAGTCTATCTTAATTAATGCCTCATCTACCCTTGCTTAAGGAAATAAATGAGCATTTCTCTAAAACTTTGCATAATTAACTCAACTTTAACTAAAGCGAGTAAGTCATGCATTTAGATAAGTATATCATACTTATTCTGGTTGTATCTAGCTTTCCCTTCCATTACACTTCTAGTAGTAGCTTATACTATACTTGTGTGCTTAAGGTTCCAGATATCTCTTTAATTATTCCAACCTCATGGAATGCTTAAGAACTTAACTTCCATACTTTCATTAGTATCTAAGGAAGTAAATTCCCTTTATCTTGCACTTCTAACTCATCTTTGCTAATACATGAGTTATTGCACATTTCTGCCATACCTTATGATTATGACATCTTCTTAGTCATAATTCATCTTATTATGTATTTAGCAATGCACAAAGTCCCACTTAACTAGAGACTTAGTACCTAAACATTCCCTCCTTGGAACTAATACACAATCTTGTCTCCACTCAAGTGAATCTAACTCAAGAGTGGTTCTTACTTACAACTCTTCGTTGTTTAAGGTTCTAGGTACCTTCCCAAGATAATCCGCTATTCTTGGATATTCTAAAGTTCATACATTTCTCATTCTCTACTAGAGTGAATACTATTATTCATCCTAGTATACTTATCTCCATTGCACTATCTCATCACATCTTGAGTGATATCTATTGCAACGTTAAGTTGCCTAAGGTGCAATGTCATTACCTAAAGCAAACATTTCCTTTAGGATGCTTAAAAGCCTATGCTTTCTCATACATGATGGGTAAATATTTTCCACTTGAAAATATCCCCATTTGTGTCTTAACACACTTTAGGAAACATATATAAATGATTCCATTAACTATAGAACTTCAAAACATCCAGAATCAACATTTTGGAGCTTCAGGGTCTCACGCCGCGGCGCCCTGCTCTCGGGTGCTAATACTTAGCTAATCTTTGGTCTCACGCCGCGACACCACTCAACACATGCCGCGGCACCCATGACAGAATAGCAGTTCTGCATAATTTTGCAGCTACGAGTTTACTGTTTTATTGGTCATTTGCACGGATTTTGGCCATTTCCAATCAGTTTCTAAGTGATTCTAAGTTCCTAACTAGTTCATTAACACTTAGGAAACATCAATCACTAACTTAAACCTCTTAATTTGGATTCTTGAACCAAAATCATGCATGCTTGACCCTAAACCCCAAAATGGGCATCAATGGTTTAAATGAATATTTCTAGGTTTCTGAATTCAATTTATGACATGAACAAGTCATAAATGACCTAAGAAACATATCCATGCAAACCAAACACATCAAACTCATCTAGAACTCAATTTAGCATACTAGGTTGTTAATATGCATACTTAGAGAAAATAGATGAGTAAAAGCTCTAAACCCCTACCTCTTGAAGACTCTTGATCTTGAAGCTTGATCCTTGATCTTCTTCTCTTCCTTCTCCCTTTCTTCTTCTTCCCCTTTCTCCCTTCTCCCCTTTCTCTCTTTTCTTTCTTTCTTTTTCTGTTTTTCGGCTCTCTGCCGAGGGAGAAGATAGAAATAGGGGGTGGGACGTAGAGGGAATTAAGGGAAAAGATTAACTTAAGTTTCTACACTGAAACTTATATCTGCTAAGAACACCCGAATTGTGCTAATTCAAGTTTTCCAGCTTCCAACAACTTTAGAATAAATCATACGATTCATCTAAATTGTTGTTTTACCATTTTCATGATTTTCTATATCTGCTGCTAGTCATTCGGTATTAAAATGCACAACCAGTATGCCTAAAAATACCAAACTGACTCTGATTCTCTTGAAACTTTTACCACATCTTACTTGGCTTATTTGTGACCTAGAAATAAACTCACTATGTTTATTTTCCTCAACATAGCAACTTATGCTATTATCTGAGTTATTTTAAGCTACTTTTCAACTTCTGTGTTGCAACTAAGTGCCTAAATGAATTCAGTTTGTCACAAAACTTCAGTAGCATGCTAAACAAGTCAAATGCTACCTTAGGTAACCATTCACCAGTCTAACATATGTTTAAGGGTATTACACTAAACCCTTTTCTGGATTCTAATTGGTACAAAAATCTAGACTTGAGTCTTTTCTTGAGAACTTTGTTGAGAGTCAATCTAAGCAAAATGAGGATTTTAGGCAACATGGACAAGTTATGACTAAGGCCATTAGAGAGTTGTCATCTAAGGTTGACAATTTGGCCATTCATAATAAGATGTTAGAAACTCTGATTGCCCAACAAGCAGGCACTTCACATAGGCAACAGGGTAAGTTTCCTAGTCAACCTGAAATAAATCCAAGTAATGAACACTCTAAGGCTGTGAGTTTGAGAAGTGGTAATAAATTAAAGGATCCCAAAGGTCCAGAGTGACAAAGATGAAGGGAATAAGGAAAAAGAGACTAAGACACAACCCTTAGAAGAGGAGGAAACTAATGAGAAGGTGTCTAAGTATGTACCCACTAAACCATACTAACCCCAGTGCCCTTCCCTCAACGATTGGCTAAGGGCAAGCTAGATAGGCAATTTGGTAAGTTTCTAGAGGTCCTTAAGAAATTGTACATTAATGTATCCTTCACTGAGGCATTGCAATAAATGTCTACCTACGCTAAATTTCGTAAGGACATTTTGTCTAATAAGAGAAAGCTAAGGGAATATAAGACAATAGCTTTAACTGAGGAGTGTAGTGCTTTAATTCAAAATAAATTGCCTCATAAGCTAAAAGATTCAGTAGCTTATTTATTCTTTGTTTGATTGGTAACACTAGTTTTGATAAAGCTTTGTGTGATTTAGGGGCTAGTGTAAGTCTTATGCCCCTTTCTGTGTGTAAGAAGTTGGAGGTTGGTGAACTAAAATCTATAACTATCTCCCTTCAATTGGCGGATCAGTCTGTCAAATACCCAGTAGGCATCTTGGAGGATATTCCTATTAGAGTGGGTAAGTTTTTCATACCTGTTGATTTTGTTATGCTTGAAATGGAGGAGGATTCCCAAATCTCCATCATTCTTGGTAGGCCTTTCTTAGCTACTGTTGGTGCTATAATTGATATTAAAAATGGAAAATTGTCTTTAACTGTTAGTGATGATAAGGTTGAGTTTGATCTTTCAAAATCTATTAAACAACCTTCTTTTGAGGACTCTTGTTGTAGGATTGATTTATTGCACCAGGTGGTGAAAGAAGAATCTACCAAGATTCACTTTGAAGATCCATTAGAGAGATGCTTGGTTGGTGGCGAGTCATTAGATTCTAGAGGTGAGGAAGCTAAGTATGCCCGTTTGTTGGAGGCAACTTCAAAAATTCCACCTTACAAAGCCAAAGTGGAAAAGCTTGAGCCAAAGCCTAAGTCTGAAGATTGGGAAGAGGAAAAGGCTCCTAAGGTAGAACTTAAAACCCTTCCTTCTACTCTCAAGTATAAGTTTCTTGGTCCCAACTCTTCTTATCCTGTCATTGTTAGTGCTAGCTTGAATGAGTTGGAGACTAAGAAATTGCTTAGAGCTCTTAGAATGCATAGAAAGGTCATAGGATACACTCTCGATGATATTAAAGGCATAAATCCTTCCTTTTGCATGCATAGAATTTTGATGGAACCTGACCATAAACCCTCTATTGAGTATCAACGTAGGTTGAATCATAATATGAAATAGGTTGTTAAAAAAGAGATTCTTAAGTGGCTTGACGCTGGGGTAATTTACCTAATTTCTGATAGTGAATGGGTTAGTCCTATGCATGTGGTTCCTAAGAAAGGGGGGATGGTTGTAATTAAAAATGAGAAAAATGAATTAATTCCCACAAGGACAGTCACAGGTTGGAAGATGTGCATTGATTATAGGAAGTTGAATAATGCAACTAGGAAAGATCACTTCCCCCTACCCTTCATTGATCAAATGCTTGAGAGGCTAGCTAGACATACATACTTTTGTTACTTAGATGGCTATTGGGGATTCCACCAAATCCCCATCCATCCTAGTGACCAAGAGAAGACCACATTTACTTGCCCCTATGACATTTTTGCCTATAGAATGCCCTTTGGTCTATGTAATGCTCTTACTACTTTCTAAAGATGCATGATTGCAATATTCTCTGAATTTATTGAAAACATCATGGAAGTTTTTATGGATGATTTTTCGGTATATGGCACTAACTTCGATGATTGTTTGTCCAATTTGTCTAAGATTTTGCAGAGATGTGAAGAGGTAAATCTTGTCTTGAATTGGGAGAAGTGCAATTTTATGGTACAAGAGGGCATAATGCTTAGACATTTGGTTTCTGGAAAAGGAATTGTGGTGGATAAGGCAAAAATTGAAGTGATTGAGAAATTACCTCCACCGGTCAATGTGAAGGGAGTACGAAGTTTCTTGGGACATGCCAATTTTTACCAGAGATTTATTAGATTTTTCTAAAATTGCTAAACCTTTGTCTAATCTCTTAATAAAAGGTTCCATTTAATTTTGACAGTGACTATTTGAATGCCTTTTGCAGGTTGAAAGAAGCTTTGATCACCGCTCCTATTTGCAAACACCAGATTGGAATCTACCATTTGAGGTCATGTGTGATGCAGTGACTATGCCGTAGGAGCTGTGTTAGTGCAGAGAAAAGATAAGAAAGTCCATGCAATTTACTATACTAGCAAGACACTTGATGGAGCTCAAGCAAACTATGCCACTACAAAGAAAGAATTGATAGCGGTAGTCTTTGCCTTTGAGAAGTTCAGGTCTTATCGAGTGGGTTCAAAGGTGACTGTGTACACTGACCACTCGGCACTTAGGCATCTCATGAGCAAGAGAGAAGCAAAGCCTAGACTTATCTGTTAGATCCTTATTTTACAAGAGTTTGATTTGGAGATTCTGGATAGAAAGGGAACAGAGAATCAAGTGACAAATCATTTATCGAGGCTTAAGCAACCGGTGAATGGAGACAGTGGATTACTTATTGATGATTCTTTCCCCGATGAGCAATTGTTTGCAGTTTCTGCGAAAAATGCTCCCTAGTATGCTGACTATGCAAACTACTTGGTTAGCAAGGTTCTACCTCCCGAGCTTGATTATTAGTAGAAGAAAAAATTCTTAGATCTGAAGTGTTTTGTGTAAGATGACCCATACATATACTGGAGGTGTGCTGATGGTATCTATAAGAGGTGTGTCTCGGAGGAAGAGGTCCCGAGTATATTGAGTTGCTGTCATTCTGTATCTTATGGAGGACATGTTAGTGATCCAAGATGGTAGCCAAAGTTCTTCAGTCTGGCTTCTTTTGGCCTCATATTTTTAAAAATGCTCAAAATTTTGTGCTATCGTGTGACCCATGTCAAAGAACTGGAAGTATTTCCAAGCGATATGAGATGCCTATGAACAATATTCTTGAGGTAGAGATCTTTCATGTTTAGGGAGTTAACTACATGAGCCTTTTTCCATCCTCTCGCAACAACAAATTTATTCTTGTAGCCGTTAATTACGTATCTAAGTGGGTAGAGGCCATTCCATCCCCAACAAGTGATGCAAAGACTGTCATCAAGCTATTTAAGAAGATCATCTTTCCGAGGTTTGGAGTTCCTAGGGCTATGATTAGTGATGGAGGTTCACACTTCATTGAAAGACAGTTTGAGAACCTCTTGAAGAAATATGGAGTCACTCATAAGGTTGCTACACATTACCATCCTCAGACTAGTGGCCAAGTGGAGGTATCTAATAGAGAGATAAAGAGTATTTTGGAGAAAACTGTGTCTAGATCAAGAAAAAATTGGTCATTGAAGCTTGATGATGCTCTTTGGGCTTACCGCACTGCTTACAAGACTCCTATTGGGATGACACCATTTAGATTGATTTATGGGAAGCCCTGCCATCTACCCGTTGAGCTTAAGCATAAAACTTTTTGGGCTATTAAGCTTCTAAATTTTGATTTAAAAACGGCAAGAGAAAAGAGAAAGCTTCAACTTTATGAGCTTGATGAGTTGAGATTGGATGCTTATGAGACTGCCAAGTCATACAAAGAGAGAACCAAGAGGTGGCATGACAAGCATATTCTTCGTAGAGAGTTTCATGAAGGAGAATTAGTGCTTCTTTTCAATTCTAGATTGAAACTCTTTCTCGGAAAGCTTAAGTCAAGATGGTCTTGGCCATTTCTAGTGAAGAAAGTGTTTCCCTATGGTGCAGTAGAGGTTTGGAATGAAGAGCAAGGGACTTTCAAGGTCAATGGTCAAAGATTGAAGCATTATCTAGCGAAGGAGCAACTTGAGAAGAGGAAGAGCATTGCCCTCCGTGACCCAACTAAAGAAGGATGAAAGCATAGGAGTCAAGCTAATGACTTTAAACAAGCAATTCTTGGGAGGCAACCCAAGTTTCTTTGTCTTTTCCTTTTAATTTCTTCTTTCTCTTTTCATTTTGTGTGTTGGATTACTAGTTTGATCTTTATCTCATGGATCTTGTTTAGGTTTGACCCTTTTTGAAACTCAAATTAGAAGGAGAGTGAAGTCAGAAAGTTCTACACCCAGCCCATGGAAAATTCCATGGCCATAGATTGAAAACCAAAAGGAGAATACAAAAGTCAAAGAGATCCACAACCTGGCCATGGATCCAACCATGGTCGTGGAATGCAGAGGGCTCAAAAAAAAAAAAAAAAGGATCAGCCAGCAACGTCCACGGCCTGGCCGTGGTTGGCTCAACGGCCGTGGATCGTCCCAGCTCATCCTAGCACAAAAAAAACCCCAAATTTGAAAAAAAAAAACCTAACCCCAATTTCGAAACCCACTCCTCTTCTTTATTCCCCCCACTTCTCTCCTACTTCATCTTCTTCCTACTCTCACCCAACCTCCATACCCATAACTCTAAACTTCCATTACTCCTCCTTTCCCTCACAAAAACACATAAACCACCTTCATCCGCCCTCTTAAACCTCCCCATGCACCTTCATTCTTCCCCCTTCTCTTCCTTTCTTCTCCACCGAACCACCATAACCCACCATACCCAAAGTTTCAAATCCCCTTTCACACATAAACCACCATTCTCTTCCATTTTTCTACCATATATAACCCCCCTTAAACACTACCCAACCACCACTTCCTTCATTTTGGGGCAAAACAAAAAAAAAAAGAATCAGCCAGCAATGTCCACGGCCTGGCCGTGGTTATCTCAACCGCCGTGGATCGTCCCAGCACCTAAAAAAAAACCAAATTTGAAAAACCCTACCCCAAGTTCAAAAATTGACTCTAAAAGGGATTCCTACTACTGTAGTATGGAGAAGCATAATAGGACCAAAGCGTTAGAGGGCAGAAGTTGCTTCAAGCTCGCGGACACGAGGAAGAGGTACTGACGCTTCAAGAGGTAATCCCCATGGCTTTAACTTTAAAAATAATGCTCAGAGGGATAGGTATAATATGCTTATGAATAGAAAAATTGTTAGCACTAGGTACATGGATGACACTGTCTTAGATACCTTAAGCTTAAGGGATGATTTTGATTAGATCTTGAAAGGGCGGGGTGGACTAACTTTTTGAATTTAAAATACCCCACATACACTGAGCTTACACTAGAGTTCTTGAGCTCTATTGAGGCTAATATTATACAAGGGAAGGGATGCACTGAAGGCTGGATCACTTTCTGACTATTCAATAATGACCACTACCTAAACCTGGCACAATTTAATGAGATTTTTGGGTTGCCTACTGGGAGGGATAAGAAACACCCACCTGGTTTTTCTGCAATATCTTTTTGGGCTGACATCTCTTATGGGTCCGGAGGGTATGATTCCTCCAATAATAAGGCAACCTTTCTGCCCAATCCTTGCCTCCGCTATCTCCACCATATCATGTCTCATACTTTATTTGGGCGTGGGGATAGTGATGGAAATATCCATTCTAATGAGATTGCTTTTATGTGGGCCATTCTTAATAATGTAAAAATGGACACAAGGTCTTTTCTTGCTAGGCATTTGCTTAAAGTGGGTAGAGCCCAATCGGGGACCATTGCTGTAGGTGGGCTTATCACAACGATAACCTATTTCTTTGAGTATGACTTGGTTAGTTTGGAAGCAGTTAGGGGTAACTCTAGAATTGATTTAGAGTCTTGTTTGGCTATTAAGGTGGTCCTTAAGGAGGACAGTATCTACTGCCTCCGCTTGCGTAATAGAGAACACCCCCTACCCCTACCTAACCGTTCTGCTATCACTGTGCGCAACCCTGAAAATTGGTGCATACCTAGGAATGAAGCAGATGAGCCGATTGATGTTCAGCGCCCCCTTCGCCCTCCACCAAGGGCAGGCACCTCTCGCCCTTCTTCTTCCTCTTTTGCAGGTCCTTTAGCGGATGCTCTCACTCGGATATATACCTTTCTAGAGGGACTTCATGTTGAGCAGGTGCAACAACACCACATGATAGAGTAGCAGAATATTTTAACAGAGGAGCTTCGTCAGTAGGGTTAGGCTACTGATGGCCACCTGTAGGCCTTGGAGGGCACGGTTCAGAGCATGGTAAGCATGGTCCAGGCCATCCATAGTTGGCATCTGAGCTAGAACCTTTTCCCACCACCGCCGTGAGTCCTTTTCTTTTAACCTTTCTCTTGTTATAGATTTTTACATTGGGGACAATGTAAATTTCTAAGCTTGAGGAGGGTATTTTCATTTTCATTTTTATCTTTGTTTTTATTTTTCATTTTATTTTGAATGCATTCTCATGTCTCTCATGTCTCATATTGTATTGCATCATCATATCTCTCGGCTTTTTTGTTGAACTTTGTGTCCCTCTTTTTTGGGGATTTTGAGACGGTATTGATTTGGAACCCAACTTGTTAATTCTTGTGGTAGGCAACAGGAATTGTTTTAATTGATAGTGGAGGTGATTTCTTGATAGTTGATAAGTAGCATATGTTTTCTGAATTTGTGCTTTTCATTGATTTTTGAACCTCTAAATGTGAGTTTTAAGCTTGTATGAGATTTATGCACTATATGATTTTTGCTCTCATTCTTCATGTTGAGTGATAATTCCTCATTGATTTTGTGCTCTGGAACTTGATTTGAAACCATTTTGAGGTGAAATTTTTGTTTGCATGCTTGAATGTGATTAAGGCATGTTAGGTATTTTTCTAACCTTCTGAAATAATTGTCATACTTTCATCCACTAGTTTCCCTTCTTGAGCCTATTGCATAATTATTTTTCTTGATGCTTATGATGAGACATCGTCGGTAATCATTTAGAATATTAAATGGAACAAATTAGGTTTGAAAGTTGTGTTAGAAATCATATGTTTTTGAGCTTTCTCTTTCTCAAATAAAAAAAACGAGAAAAATATAAGGGGATAGGGAAAAGAAAATAAAAGAAAATCATGAGATGAAAGCTTGAAAAAGAAGAAAAAGAGAGGAGAGAAAAGAAAGGAAGAAAATGCTTGGAAATGTGGAGTTATGCTCTTGATTGAAAAAATGCCTTTGCTCCTTTTATGTTCTAGTGGGTTTCTTGTGCTTATTGAAAATTTTGTTACCCTTTGTGCATACCTTCCTTTATTTACCCTACCTTACATCATTCCCATGGCCCCATTACAACCCTTGAAAGACCTTTTGATGCTTACATGCATGCAAATTATTAGTGAAAAATTGGTTTCTTATCAAGCTTATGAAAGTGCTTTTTTTTTTTAGGAATCTTGAACGCATTGTCTTTTTTTTGCTCTTTTGCTTGCCGCAAGTACACGAGTCGCACTTGTAGTATAGCTAGGAGTCCGATATCGTCCCCGCGAGGACTATTGCTAATTCAGAACTAATTATTAACCAATAGTTTAATAATTTCTATCTAAGAACATTCAAATTAAAGGAGTTGTGCGTAAATTGATGGAAAGATTTAAATGCTAACTAATTAGAATTACAGTTGTTGATTAAAGAATAAGGAATCCTTCTTCACCTTCTACTGTAATTGATGATATGCAAACCTCTTTATTAACATACATGATTTGGAATTTGTTGGCTTGAGAATCTCATCTAATTAAAAGCCTATGTCTAGGTCATTTAATCATGCTTTATTTAACTAGTCTCTATATGTCCATGAGAGCTAGATTAAATTCCACTCATTAAGAGCAAGTCTCAATACTAGCCATGCATGACTAATAGGTATATTTCTATCCTATTAGCTAATCAATTTATTCAAGCCAATTGAATGAAATCAAACATGCATCAATCATATTTATGATCCTAAATCCAATCTCCTATGTCTAGAATCATTAGATTTAATCAAAACATATTAAACATTGGCCAAATATTCAAAAGCATTAGGAGTAATATGATTGAACAACTCCTAACCACATATATTAACTTAAAGGTTTACAAAATCATCAATATTCATATAAGGATCCAAGGAAATCCCTATACACAGACTAGCCACTCGTGACAAACGAAAATACAACAAAAATACTCATTGTCATGATCTGAATAGAGAGGAAGATGAAGGAGAGGAAGTTGCAAGCTTAAGAATGGTAGTCCTTAGTGCTTGAATCCTCCTTGTGGAAGGATTTGGCCTCCAACTTTGGTCCTTTTAGCTTCCCTTCAGTCTCACAAATGAACCCTAGCAGCTGTGTTTTAAAACAAAAAACGTTCCCTTTAAAAATATGATAGAACAGTATATATAGCGCTCCAGAAAACTGTCTCACGCCGCGGCGCTGCACATTCCACACCGCGGCACTGAATGTTGAACTTCATCTAGTGCTTTCTCTTCCAATGTAGCTCTAAGTTCTTGATCATTATTCTCCTTTTTGAGTCCTTCCTGCAATTAAGAAGTCACTAGATTAATGACATTAATGAGTTCACATAATCAATGACAGAATTATATCAATTTGCTCAGAAAACATATAGGAAGATATCACAATTGAAATCAATGAATTTAACTTAAAATCTTCCAATTATGACTGATAACAAAGACTAAGCAATCAATACAACGTAGATATAGGGTCACAATAACACCATTTTATGGAGTTATCATCTTTACCCTTAAACACTTTGAGTGTGGTTAGTAAAGTGAACCTAATTCAGTGAGGAACATGATTTCTGAGAACTTTAGCCTCTTATTGGACTTGATTTTGATTAACTCTCTAACTCTTTCTTTGCTTTTGCCTATTGCTTAGTTGGTTGTTTTCTTGGGTTCCTCATTCATTGTTGTTTCTTGATCCCACTTCTTAGTTTGGTCTTAGTTATTGCTTCGGGACAAGCAAATCTTAAGCTTGAGGGGATTTGATGTGTGTGAAACAACACCATATTTTGTTCTTGTTTTGCATGCATTTTTAGGAATTTTAGGCATTTTAGTTTCCCTTTTTATGTGTTTTTCCTTTAGTTCAGATAACTGCGGTGTTTGTGGTGTTGTTGTGCAGGATTGGTGCTAAATTGGCTTAGAAATGGGTGAAAAGCTTGCATGATTGAAGTTAGAGCTTAAAGAATAACAAATTGGTACAAAAAGATCATTCTAGAAGCATCCACGGCCTAGCCGTGGAATTGTCCATGGCTGTGGATCGAGCAGCTGTGCAAAAGAACCAAATGTGGTTTGGCAGAAGAGTCCACGGCCTGGTCATGGAATTGTCCATGGCCGTGGATTGCGGTCTGACATAATTTTCAAAAACGAATTTCTTTCTTTTTATGGGCTTGGATCAGTTTAGACCCCTAGGGTATATATATAATTGTTTTGAATACAATATTAGGGATGAAAATTCTGTTTTGAAGGAGACATGATTGGAGGCTCTAGATCTTCATTCTCCTCCTCTCTTCTCCCTTTGCGAAGGGTTTGGATGTTTTTTATTATGTTTTCTTGTTTCTTCTTCTCCATGTCTGAGTAGTTCCCTTTGTTTCTAGGTTTGGGCAATACCCTTTGATACATTGATGATGATTAATTGACTTGCTTTACCATTTTTATTTATTTTGAATGTTCTTTGATTCAATCCTTATCGCGCTTATTCATGTGAATTTGCTAGCCACATATTTGCTTCTCATAGAAATTTAGGGATATATTGAGAGGTGAACCTAGGTGTTTGAACAATAAGAATTGAACTTAAGGTTTAAATCACGAGAGTAGGTTTAGCCTTTTAAGAACTTAATGAATTACCACAAAGCGTAAAGGGTTCAATTTCAATGCAATTACCGCGAGAGTAGGAATTGGTTTAATTTGGCACGATTCTTGTCTCTTGAGAAAGAACATTAACTAATTTAGGGGAATTCACCTTCAATTGAATTTCAATTTTAATAAAAGGGTTGTCAATTAGGATTTGCCTTACATCATTGTGGTTACTCCCAATCATGGAAGCTTTTTTGAATTTGAAAACCTTTCTTAACAACTTGTTATTTTTGTTCTCAACTTTGCACTTTAATATTTATTTATTTAATTATTTGGTTACTACGTTCTTATCACTCAACAATTATATTCCCTTTGTTTAATTGAATTAATCAATTAATTAACTGGTATTCATAGACATAATTCCTGTGGATTCGATCTATTTATTACTTGATGACGAAACCGTACACTTGCGAATTTCACATACCACTTATCCAATCACACTCTAAGTTTGGCTTAGAAAATAATGAAAAAATTCCTAAATAAGAATGAGTAATATAGTAATTTCTTAGGTAAATTATTATCTTAAAAAACATATATAGAAAATCTCGATTTGGATTGGGTTGAATTGGTTTACAAAATTGGAACTTAAAATCGACTTAATCTAATTAATTTTTTTAGTTTTCTATTTTTTTGATTTTTTAGTTTTTCAATTTGTTTAGTTTTCATTTTTTGGATTTGATTTCTTTGGTTTTGATTGGATTGATTCGATTTTGAACATTCCTATCACTAGCATGAATAGAAAAAGAGAAAAAAAAAAGAACTCCAAAAAATTATTGTCATTTAAAGAGGAATTTTTTTTAGATTAAATTACAAAAATTACACTGCTCACAGTATTATTTTTATTCTGAACAGGGGTCTAGGTTAGCTGTTTAGAAGCAACCCGACTCGTTAGAATTAGATCACATATATTTACGAGCGCTATTAGATAAGTAAATCTACCTATTTATTGGGAGTAAATCTCTCATAAGATCCCTCAAAGATAAAGGAATCAATTATATCACTCTTAAATAGAGGAATTAAGTGATAACAATCCTAATGGATTCTTATCTTAATTAACAACATTTAATGCAAATTTAACTATGATTCTTATAAACAAAGACGCTTCTATAAATACCACACAATGTAGCAAAGGTATGCATATAATTCTAGACACTTTATCCACTTTGTGTACGGTCTAACTTAAGCGGTGGAGTGCCTTTTGCAGGTACCCATTGTTACGAATCACGGATACATCACACAGTGGAATAATAAAAATTCCCTCACAGGATCCATACGAAAAAGCCATAATCTGAGTTTTAAAATATTTTAAAACGTTTATCTATTGAAGCGTGAAAAACACAAGCGACGTGAATCACTAACACCGTAATAGCGACGATGTCTCTGCGGTATCCACAGGAATAGACTTACAAAATGTCCAATGTCCACAATCTTGGAGTCTGACCTCTCTACAACAGTGCTAGCTGCAAAGAGAAGAGAAGAAAACTTATTACTCCCTCACTCACTTTCTGTAGATGCAGCTAGGGTATTGTAATGCGTACTTAGCATCTCTCTTAGCAGTACTATTTATAATAGTGGCTGCCTTACGTGAGTGTGAGCAGTAGCAAGGTAAGCTGTGCAACCCTAGACTTATCTGTTATGAGTTAGGCCCACAATTGAATCTGAGTCTAACTTGGATCTTTATTGCTCCAATTTAGTCTGCTCTAAGTATGCGACCCTACAGGTTCTCATGACATTGGTAGTAATATTAAAATCTCATTTTAATATTACAAACAATGAGCGGTATCTAGCAACACATTGCTGCTACCCAAGTAATGAGAATGTCAGTGATTTGACATAACCTATTCGTGACCAATGTTTCCGTGTAGTTTAGTCCCTATGTCCAGATATCTAGATTGAACACAAGGCATAGAATGTGTCACCCCTGTTTAGTTCAATCTTCAGTTTCCTGATTCTCGAGTAGACATAGTAATAACAAACGAGCATGGCCATGCATTTCATAGTCTCACTCAATCAGGGGGCTCGAAGATATCACTCTTGTTATGTAGGAGGGACAAATCCCATCTAAGTCACTCACATCCCTCCACATGAATCACAGTATGTCTAATAACTAACTTTATAATCATCTTGTTATAGATGACGTTTGATGGCATTAAAACACACAACTCCTCATGTAAGAATCGTAGAAATTTCAAGTCAAAGGACAATATATACCATTATCACTATGAGAATCGCTTGTGATACTCACGTAATGATCCACGTAGCGTTCTCATGGAGGGTATGTCTAATACATCATTACTCTAATGTATATCCATGTGAAAACTTGATATCTCATATTCATGACCCGTGAGATGTGGTCATCAGTCTACGCACATAATAGTCTCAATGCATTATTGTTGTCCTAATTAACAATAATGCTTGACTAGGGACATTTAAGAATAGTATTTTATCCAGTAAGATCTCACGATCAAGTCATCAACTTGATGTCTTATGGTATCAAACTTACTATTCTAAGGACTTTATTATGTTTATAAAAAAGAACACAATAAATGAAATGCCTCATATATTAAAAAATAGCATAATACAATGTATGTAAATATAAACAAAATGTATTGGCCTCTAGGGCATACACCTACAATCTCCCACTTGCACTAGAGCCAATCAGGCATATATCTAATGCCTAAAGTCCTAGTGTGACCCTCATGCTTCTGCTGTGCAAGAGGCTTCGTCAGTGGATCAGTAATGTTATCATCTATTAATACTCTACATATCTTCACATCTCCTCTATCGACGATCTCTCGAATGAGATGGAAGTGCCTAAGTATATATTTGGATCGCTGGTGATATCTGGGCTCCTTAGCTTGTCCAATGGCTCTATTATTATCACAATAGAGGTCCACCAAGCTCAATAATGAACTTCCTAATCCAAACGGCCTCCTTTGTTGCATTGGAGGCAACAATATACTCAGCCTCTATGGTAGAATCGGCGACTGTCTCATACTTTGAACTTTTCCAACTCACAGCCTCACCATTCAAGCAATAAACAAAACTTGATTATCTGGAGTCGTCCTTATCGGGTTGGAAGCTAGCATCAGTATAACCCTTTACAACTAGTTCCTCCTCGGCTCCATATACTAAGAATGAATCCTTAGTCCTTCTCAAGTACTTAAGGATGTTCTTGACAACACTCCAGTGACTCTCATTGGGATCAGACTGGTACTTGCTCGTCATGCTCAAAGCATATGAGATATCTGGTCGATTACATAACATTGCATACATGATAGATCCAATTGCAGATGCATATGGAATCTTACTCATGCGATCCCTCTCATCCTGGGTAGAAGGGGATTGAGCTTTAGATAGACTTACACCATGCGACATAAGCAAGAGTCCTTTCTTAGATTCATGCATGTTAAACCGTTTTAACACTTTGTCTATGTTTGTACTCTAACTTAGGTCAAGTAATCTTTGCGATCTATCTCTATAGATCCTGATACCTAACACATAGGTGGCTTCGCCCAAGTCTTTCATAGAAAAGCACTTCCCTAACCAAGTCTTTACAGACTATAGGATAAGGATGTCATTTCTGATGAGTAGAATGTCATCTACATACAACACTAGAAAAACAACTGTGCTTGCACTAACCTTCTTGTAGACTCAAGATTCTTTTTCATTCTTGATGAAACCAAATTGTTTGATTGTATCATCAAAACGAAGATTCCAGCTTCTGGAAGGTTGCTTCAATCCATAAATAGATCGTTGCAACTTGTACACCTTTCTAGCATCCTGTGGAGTGGCAAAACCCTCAGGTTGTGTCATGTGCACATCCTCGAGAAGATTTCCATTAAGGAAAGCAGTTTTGACATCCATTTACTAGATTTCATAATCATGGTATGCTGCATTAGCAAGCAAGGTCCAAATGGATTTAAGCATCGCAACTGGGGAAAAAGTCTCATCATAGTCTACACCATGAATTTGCTTGAAACCTTTAGCCACCAATCGCGCCTTAAAGGTATGCACATTACCATCCATGTCGGTTTTCTTCTTGAAAACCCACTTGCACCCAATGGGTTTTACCCTTTCAGGTGGGTCAACCAAGGTCCATACCTGGTTGACATACATGGATTCCATTTCAGATCTCATGGCCTCAAGCCATTGTTCAGATTCTGGGCCAATAATGGCTTCCTGGTAAGTCACAAGCTCATCTTGATCCATGAGCAATACGTCACCTTGCTGGGTCATGAGAAATCCATATCTCTCTGGTTGATGATGTATCCTGTTAGACCTACGCGGCTCTTGTGCTACTAGAGCATATTGTGGTTCCACAACGACATGTGGAGGCTGCTCTATTTCCATCATCGGTTTGCTGCTACTCTGTGAACTTTCAATTTCTTCAAGTTCTACATTCCTTCCACTGGTTCCTTCGGAGATAAACTCATTTTCTAGGAATAGAACAGTCTGTGCGATAAACACTTTACCCTAGGTAGGATTATAGAAATAGTATCCCTTGGTTTCCTTAGGATATCCCACAAAGAAGTATTTATCTCATTTAGGGCCAAGCTTATCAGAAACTTGACGTTTTACATAAGCTTCGCAACCCCAAATCTTCATAAAAGACATACTAGGCCGTCTCCCAGTCCACATCTCATATGGTGTCTGTTGAACCGTCTTAGTTGGAACATGGTTAAGTGTGAAAGCTACTGTTAATAGAGCATGTCCCCAGAAGGAGCCTGGAAGGTCTGCATGACTCATCATGGATCAGACCATGTCCAACATGGTCCGGTTCCTCCTTTCAGAAACACCATTCCATTATGGTGTTCTAAGAGGAGTGAGTTGAGATATTATCCCACACTCTTTCATATGATCATCAAACTGTTGGCTCAAGTATTCACCTCCTTGATCTGATCGAAGGATTTTAATACTCTTGTCAAGTTAATTTTGTACTTCATTCTTGAACTCTTTGACCTTTTCAAAGGATTGATTTGTACTTCATAAGATATACAAATCCATATCTACTGAAATCATCAGTAAATGTAATAAAGTATTGAAAACCACCTCTAACCAGTGTGTTTGGAGATCCACATACATCACTATAAATGTGGCCCAAAAAATCACTAGCCCATTCACCTTGTCCAATGAATGGGGCCTTAGTCATCTTCCCCAATAAACAAGACTCGCATATTTCATATGATTCAAAATCAAATGAGTCCAAGAATCCATCTTTATAGAGTTTGGAGATGTGTTTATCATTTATGTGGCCCAAACGACAATGCCAGAGATAAGTCAGGTTCATATCATTTGACTTGAACCTCTTTGTATTTACGTTATAGATGGGCGTTTCGAGATCAACGACATAAAGTCCATTACTCAGATGTGTACTACCATAGAAAATATCATTCAAATAAATAGAACTACTTTTGTTCTTTGTTATAAAAGTAAAACCTTTCTTGTCTAAACAAGAAATAGAAATGATATTCCTGCTAATAGCAGGCACAAAATAATAATTATCCAATTCAATTACAAGCCCAATGGGCAAAGCTAATAAATAAGTCCCTACGGCTAATGCAGCAACCTTTGCTCCATTTCTCACTCATAGGTTGACTTTGCCCTTAATCAATGGTCTACTGCTCTTTAGATCCTGTACATTTACACAAATGTGAGATCCACATCCAGTATCTAATACTCATGAAGCAGAAGTAGAAAAATTGACTTCTATAACAAAAATACCTGAAGTGGAAGTCACACTTCCCTTCTTCTTCTTGAGCTCCTCTAGGTACTTGACACAGTTCCTCTTCCAATGTCCAGTCTGACCACAGTGGAAGCATGTACCTTCCTTAGCCACTCCATCCACTGGTTTCAAGCTAGAAGTACTGGCCTTGGACTTATCCTTGCCTTTGCCCTTCCACTTGTCCTTGGACTTTTTCTGTTGTTTCTTGCCCTTATTCTTTTGGACTATCATTATGGCCTTTCCTTTGCCTTTGTTTATGTTCTGCTCAGCAATTCTCAACATGCTTAGCAGCTCTGGTAGTGATTTGTCAATTTCATTCATGTTGTAGTTCATGACAAATTGATAGAGCATTATTATAATGAGTAAACCATCAGTTTAGTCCCTGACATTGTATGCATCGGTCACTTTAGTCTCTGACTTTTCAAAACTAACTACTTAGTCCCTAAAACTACAAAACGTCGGTCACGTTAGTCCCTGCATCAATTCCCGTCAGTTAAACTTGATAGACTCACACGCATGGCACGTTAAGTGCCAAGTGGCTCGTTGATGTGACTAACCCCTCCCAAAATGACGTCGTTTAGCTATTGTACCACATAAGGCCTTGAAACGAAGCCGTATTGGAGGTGGAGGGAAATTTTTCAGATCCCACCAATTGCAACGACAAGTTACTTCCCAAACCCTAAGTTCCTACTAATCCCAAATTCCTTGAATCATAATTTCCTAATTTCAATCATGATCCCAAATTCCCCAAACCCAAACCCTAAGTTCATAATTCTCGTTCTAATCCCAAATTCCTGAAACCCCACATTCGTAATTCTTGTTCCACTTGGTTTCTCTCTATAACAATCAACCTCGTTTCGTCATCTTCCTCGTCGGATTCGAGCTTCAAAAGGTATGCTCCCTATGTTGGGTTGGGTGTTCATGTGGTCCATGTTTTCCTTTTTTGGTGTTATGGTCATGTTTGTCTTCCATTTTTGCTCTGTGTGATCCCCTGCTTGTCTTCCATTTTTACTATCTGTGGTCCCCTTGTGTGTGGTCCTTTTGTGTGTGCTCTTGCGTGTGACTGAGGGAATGCCATTGTTCCCTTGCATGTATTGATCCATCACGTATGACACTTTTACATTTACGTATAACACAATGTTGTTTCCTTGCATCTTTTTGAAATTTACCCACATAAGATTGTTCCCTTGTTATACTTTCCTAATTTTTTTATAGTTTTTATAGTTGTCCTATTTTTTACATACAGCACACATGTATAAGTGTTTGAACAGTGGGTGTTGTGTGTGTGTTTGTGTAGATTTTAGACTTGTGTTCCATCATGGTGGTACTTTTGTTCAAGAAACTAAAGGCAAAGTTTCTTATGAATGAGGTGGAGAAGAATGGTGGCCTGAAGCTGAGGAGGATATGTTAGATGTCTTCAGCTTAATAAATTTTTCCAAACAGATTAGTTATCATAATGTGGAAAACTGCTATTGGTTGATGCCTGGTAAACAACTAGAAGATGATTTAATGGACATGAAGATAGATTCCCATCTCCTACAGATGGTTGAGGCTTCGAAGTTGAACAATGGGGTTGTTCACTTATACTATGAACACCCCATCATTGTTGACCCTGAAATTGTGCCATTCCCTAATGAGGAGGCACCAAATGATGGCAATGAGAGTCAGTCTGAGATACATATACCAGTGCTTGGTAAACCCCAACCAAAAAGTGACCTTCAAGAAGCACAACATGCAGCTGAACGTGTAGTTGATGACACTTCTAGTTCAAGCTCCTCTAGTGATGGTTATGATAGTGCAGAGGACAGTCTCTATAGGCCTCCCCTTGTTGCTAGTGATGAGGACGAGGATGAGCGTCAGCCTAGTCCTTTGAAGAAGAATAATCATAATAAAAGGGTTCAAAGCCCTACTATGAAGAAGAAACCAATGTTGATAAAAGCACTGCACCGAAGAGGTTTGGGAAAAAAATTCCAATTGTCCCTAATAGTGACTTTGATAATGATGCACCTTCCGATATGATGCCATTAGTTGAACGTTTTTACTTTTACTTTTTTACTTTACTGCCTCATAATTGTTAGTAATTTTGATACTGAATTCTTTGGCTGCATTTACCATTATATGTCCTGATTATAGTAGGTTCTGTGTTGACTGCACTACTATTTCTTTTCTTTTCTTATTTGCCCACACATGCAGATTATGATAATTGTACAGACTCTGATACACTTATGGGGAGGGGATTAGGACACAAGCAAAGCTATGGACCAAATAGTGGGGTCACTGAGAATGTAAGAAGTGTTCACAGTGTCATTGAAAAAGCCAGTGAAGAGAGTAACTATAGTTGGAAGTCTGAAGACATGAAAACTCTAATTTCTTCTAAAGATGAGGGATCTGCCAAAGAAGTGTACCCTTAATTCAATGAAGGTGTTGGATTTGGATATGTTAGTTTGGAACTTGGAATGGAGTTTTTCAGTTTAGAAGCATTCAAGTAGGGGGTTAAGGACTACAAAATAAAGCTGGGTAGAGAGATCAAATGGGTGAAGAATGATAAGCTGAGGGCTAGAGCCAAGTGCAAGAATGACAACTGCACATGGGTCATCTATTGTGCATGGAGTAATGTCATTCATTATTTCCAGATCAAGACTTTCAATGATGAGCACAACTGTAGTAGGGGGTTGAAGAACTCTCAAGCCAGCAGGAAGTGGGTTGTTGGGAAACTTATAAAAAAACTTAGGAAGCAGCCAACTCTAACTTATAGGAAAGCTTTTGACTACATGAAAGTTAAGTGTGAGATTTAGTTGAATGATACAAAAATTTACAGAGCCTTAAAAGAGGCAAGGGAAGTTGTGGAAGGGAATGAGAGGAAGCAATATGGAAGGCTTTGGGATTATTCTACAGAGCTGTTGAGGAGCAACCTTGATTCTACTGTGAAGTTGGGTGTCATCGAAATTCCTAATTCCCCACCACAGTTTGAAAATTTCTATGTCTGTTTGGAAGCTTGCAAACAAGGTTTCAAAGCTGGCTGTAGGCCCTTGATTGGCTTGGACGGAGCTTTTCTAAAAGGCTATTTTGGTGGCCAACTTTTGTCAGCAGTTGGACAGGATGCCAACAACCACATCTTTGTCATTGCTTATGCTATCGTGGATGAGGTGAACAAAGCTAATTAGAAGTGGTTCCTGACACTGCTATATGAGGACTTGGGAGACTACAAAGAACATAGTTGGAACTTCATTTCAGACATGCAAAAGGTAACTTCAGTCGCAGGAACTAATATGAATTATTTGTCTATATGTAAGGGACTAATGTGAAGTACTTTTTTTCAGGGGCTGATACCAGTAATGCAAGAGGTGATGCCAGGAGTGCCTCACAAGTCCTGTGTCTGGCATCTGTGGAGGAATTTCACTAAGCTGTGAAAAGAGAAGGAGTTAAGGGGTTTGATATAGGAGTGTACATGGTCAACCACTGTCACTGAGTTTAAAGAAAACATGGACAGGGTGAAAAGTGTAAATGAGAAAGCATGGGAATATCTGGTCAAGTGGCCTAAGAAAGCATGGGCAAAGGCTTACTTCTCTAAGTTTTCTAAATTTGACAACATTTGCAACAATGGTTATGAAGTATTCAATGCAAAGATTATGAAGATGAGGGGCAAGCCAATCTTAACCATGGCAGAGGAGATAAAGTGCTATATAATGAAGACCAAGGCTGCAAATAAGTTGAAGCTGGCAAGGTTTAAAGGGACCTTAGCTTCTCTACAGCAAAGTAGGTTGGACAAGGAGAAAAGGGAGAGTAACAAATGGACTCTTGTTTGGACTGGTGCCCACCACAGATTTGAGGTGCAAGGTTACCCAAGCAATGTGAATGTCGATTTAAATAAACACACATGGACTCCTGTTTGTTTATTTACTTACTTGAACTGGTCAAATGTGTTGTGGTAGGTTTGCTATGCATGCATGTTGTTGCTGCAATAGCACATGTCAATCACAAACCTGAGGTCTATTGCCATGCTTGGCTAACAATAAGTGCTTATCATGCAACATATGAATATTTTGTCAAACTATTGAGAGGCCAAATGTATTGGGAGCAAACGCCATACCCTAAGCCTGTTCCACCACCAATAAAGAGACCTATTGGAAGGCCAAAAAAACAGAGAAGAAAAGATGCACAAGAGAAAGATGTCAACCAAAACACACAAATTGAAGCAAGTGTACCCTGAATATACTTGCTATAGGTGTGGTGGTTCAGGGTATAACAGTAAAGGATGCAAAGCCCAACGAATCCTTAAACCTAAAAGGCAGAAAAAGAAAATATTGTGAGGGCTGATCCAAGTACTGAGGCTGGGGCTAGGGCAAGTAATACATATGGGGCTGCAGCTACTACTGAGGGTGGGAATGTGCCACAGTCTGAGGAGATAGATCTAACACCTCCCTGTCTTGTGTGTTACTCTTCCCTTGATTCACTTGCTTGTACAATTGAATCACTTGTATTTTGTCTGACTTGAGTACTTGTATTTTGTCTTACTCGTGTACTTGTATTTTGCTGCAGGGAATCAGGCACAAACTCCCTATCAGACCTAAAAGATCTGGTTTAAGGCCACTGCATCCACCTGCCACTACACCAGCAGCGGTTCCACCAGTTCCTCCACCACCTATTCTAACATACTTTGCCATTGCAAGTGCTGATGCAAGACCTGGTCCAACACCTGTAAGTGCAGAAATACTGGCATCAGCAAGTGAGGGTATAGCAACAAGGTTAATAAGGTTCATACAAATCCTTGGTTTCAGACGTGCTCCACCAAAGATGAATTGAAAAGTTATCCCTGTTGGATGATGCATAGTAGTCCTTCTTGGATGATGTTTAGGGCTTATAATGTAAAGGCTGATAGGATTTAGTCCTTTTTGGATGATGTATAGGACTTATAATGTAAATGATGATAGAATTTGGTCCTTTTTAGATAATGTATAAGGCTTATAATATAAATGATGATAGGATTTAGTCCTTTTTGAAATATGAATTTAAAGGCTAATGATCCAACAAAGAATTGGGAATATTTTTTGTAAATGATTAATATAGAAGTGATCAATATATTTTTTGATCCATTTGAGAATTGGAAATATTTTTGACATTCAGATTAAGTTGTTCAAAAGCCAACATGATTAACTGAGATTCTATTTTCGGTGTGGCTTGTTTTACACATGTATACCCCCATATTAACTTAATGTTTTTATCAGGTTTTAATTTATGTGAAAACTTTAATTGAAGTATTATTGTTAATTGAAGTTCTCAGCAAGACTTCTAGTTTGTCAATGAGTCTTCAAAAATAGGCCCCAATGGCAATGAGCTTTAACAACTTAATTTTCATTCATTTCATTATATCACATACGCCAAATGACTAATTACACAACATCACAATTACTTAATTTCCCAAACTAATAACACATCATCACGATTACACATTTCAAATCCAATTACCTACTTCCCTAAACAAATTAAGCCCCACATTATGATAAAAATCAACATCATAATACATTGGCCAATTACACAACATCGTAACATCCTAACTTCAATTTCTAAACTTCCAATCTTCCAAGCAACATTTAATCTCCATTCTTGATGTTCACTTTTAACAGCCCTACTACCACGTTCAGTTGCAGCTTCAGTGGTAGTTTCCGTAGCAGGTTCAGTGGCAGTCCTAGTTTCGTTGTCTTTTGCCCTATTATGAAACCAAGAAAAGTAGTTACAATGGTCACCATTCTACAAACTATCACATACACAACATAGTTCACATTTCAAATCAAGAACAAAAACAACAGTACTCATCCCAACAACTCTAGTGCACTCAAACTCTTACCTTTGACTTGTACTTAGGGCAGCCATAGAATGGTCTACCAGGATTGGTCGTGATTTTGGATCTTCTTACCACCATGGTCAGGCCACAATCGCAGACCTTACCACTACCAGTTCCTCCCTTGTAATGAGACGAAATGAATATGGAACCTGCACTTCCACTCCAGCTTCCTTCACTGTTTGATGGTGCGGATTGGGATGGGTTTCCACCACCCATCATGTCCCAACCTTACCAACCTGCTTATACAAATTTCTAGTTGTTCTTTTCTTTCTAGGTTTGCAGAAAGGAGTTGGTGCCCTAAGTTACTGTAATGTCTATCAATTGGGGGTGGGGTGGGGAAGACAAAGAAAAAGGGGAAGACACCATCGTTTCACGTTTGGAAGTTTTGTGTTGTGGTACAGCTACAAAATGGCGTCATTCTGAAACCACATCAGCGAGCCACTTGGCACTTAACGTGCCACGCATGCGAGTTCGTCAAGTTTAACTGACGAAAACTAATACAGAGACTAACGTAACCGACATTTTGTAGTTTCAGGGACTAAGTAGTTAGTTTTGAAAAGTTATGGACTAAAGTGACCGATGCATACAATGTCATGAACTAAACTGATGGTTTACTCTTATTATAATCTGATACTCTAAGCTTTCCATGGAGAAGCCACAAAAGCCAATTTGCTTGGTGCAACAGAGCAGAATTTTTGTTTGAACCAACATTATTCCACCGTGAGACAAGCTTACACATGTTTTAGAGGAGCAATAGATTTTACCAATGGTAGTGCATTAGGACAACTCTCATTGTAAAGAAAAGGCCTCCATAATGGTTCTCCTATGTCACTGCAATACCAGATTCATATTCTTACTTCAGAATTCAGACGCAATCCTAAATTATTCTTAAATAACACAAAAGAATATTATAAAATTGTTGGTCATCCACCTATCAACAATGATAGTAGTTGCAGAAGTCCCATCAATAGAAATGGACACAATATGTCTACGAAGGTCAAGTGGAACGTCTTCAAGTAGCAAAAACAACGTCTCCTTCTATGAGCGTACCCAGTCATATGACTCTCCACTCTTTCTAGACAAGAGCAACATAAATCTCAGTATAGGTTAGCAGTAGCATTAATAGCATTTAATAATACAATTATTAATTGCATCCATTATGTTACTTAAGTGGCACTTATAGCACATGAGATGAATGTGGAACTTCAAAATTGTTGCGGTATACAATTAAGTACACTAAGCAACAGTAATTTCTCCAAATGCTAAAACCATATTTATTATTTATAATTAAGAATCTCCGTTTTGAAAACACAATTTATCTGGTGTAAGATGCCTCTGAGAATTTGTTGAAAATGAAGATGACCCAACCACCTTCTGTATAAGAAAGAAAAAGTGGGAAAACATACAAAACAGTAAATAAGTTTCTCATCTTGCTAAGGTGTTCATCAATATGACCAGGCACTTAAAGGTGTTGAAGGAAGCATGACAATAAACTGCCAACTCATCAAATTGGTCAAAGGTTATAGCTACAGATCCTCATAGCAATTTAAAATAATACCACCTTAATTTTTAGAAGACAGTCAAGATTAGCAAAGAAATACAAACTAGGCTATAAATTTTCCCATCACTACTAAACAGGCACAATTTGAAAAAGAGGGAGTTTAAGTCAAAGCAACTTAACCCTTTCACAATCATGTCATATAATAAACTAATCCATGATAGAATAATCATCATATTAATAACCAAAGTAATTAAAGAAATGCACCCTAAAAGCTAAAAACACAATAATAAGAAAACCAAACATGCTCATAAATGGATGTTTATTTGCTATCTCCTAATATTATTTCTCATACCTATTGAAGTTGTAAAGAATTCGCTATGGAATAATTATTATTAAACAAAATCTCTTGCACACAGAGGGTGGACACAGAAAGATAAATATTAAATACCTTAGTGATAAACGATCAAGGTATGTTTCTCGCTCAATTGGGCACCATTTTGGAAACTGATCCAAAATCCACGATACAGCAAACCAGATTTCACATATTACTGATGTCAGCCATAATGCATATGCATCATTGACTGGATGGAGAATTCTCTAGTGAAAAAAGAGGCCAAGAACAGCAATACGAAGTACTATTATAATTCGATATGGATTTATCTTGCTTGGACTAATTGGCAACTTCCTCCATAATGGTTGCCTCCCTTCATCCATTCTGTTAACACAGGCTCAAATCAGATATCCTTCAACCAAACAGATGGAAAATGAATAGTAAATATAGCAAGACACGATGACAGCAAATGATGCATCTTCAGTTGCAGTATTAAGTAATCTAGATAAATATAAGCACACAAAAAAGAGCCATAGTAGCCTATGGCATAGCAATGTCTAATAATTGCCAAGACAAGTCAAAATTGTCTCCTCTCACATAACCTTCTATTTTTATATCCTAATTGAAATATAAAAACATAATATTCTATCCCCAAAAAAGAAATTAAAAAAGAGACATAAATGAAAAAATATACTGCCAATAGGAACTTCTTATGGTTAAACAGACACCTCTGACCAAGATACCTTTTTCTTTCTCTCTTTGGATTTTGTTTTATTTTAGAGCCATAGGAGATAGCCAAAATAGTTTGGACATGCTCTGATTGAAGCAGTCAATTCTGGTCTGAGATTAATTGAAATAACTTGACATTCAAGTAGACAAGAAAAAGCACATACAGATAAAACCTGACCAGTATTAGGATCAAAATTTCAATTTACAAGTTATAAGAATTAAATAATAGCACCTACTTTGGCAAATCAGGGTCATCAAGCTCATCATCATTTTCCCCACCGTCGTTACTCCCTTCATGCTTCACCACCTCAACTTTTTCATTTTGCTTTTTCTTCCACTCCTCCATCCTTTCCTTCCATGCTACACTTCCATATCCGTAAACTGCTATATCTTTTTTAGGATCCATAGGTCTAGGTTGAACTGCATCGCCATTCACCACCAGCATTAATTGCCATGAAAAATAGGGCAGAGAAACTAGTTTGAACTTTGAACGTAAAACAAGTTAATAAGAAGACACAGAATGTAAAACATTGTGCACATGCAAACCAAAACAAAATGAAACAACTTACCTGGTATAAATGAATCAAGAAAAGGCATACGATGAACCCGTTTCCCACAAGGCATGAATGGAGGGATAATGAGAGCATGCTTATCAGCAGAAATCCCAAGTTCCCAACATCCTTAATTGACAAAAAATATAATTAGACAACTAGACCCAAAAATGCCATAACCAAGGCAAGAACAACAATGAGATGAGACTTGGAAATCAATTAACTTCATGGTCATATGTCAGAAGAGGGATATCAGCAGCCACAGAAGCTGCATCTAACTCTGATGGTGTGGTGATCCCTGAAGCATTCACTTGTGAACCACGACTAATGTTAAAGCGAGTAGAGAGCATGGCCTCAGCAATGTGATGAGGGTCACGCCCAATATTGCTTCCAATGTCAAACTCATTCTCCAAATCATCAATATCGTCTTCTTCTTCATCACCCACAATAGTAATGCAAAGTGCATTTGTTAGTAACAATAAAAATATCAAATCGAATCATCAGAGAAAAACACATCAATTGAAAAAGCAACCTTGATTTTCAATGAGATTTCCAAATCTAACCTGCACCACAAGAAGGAACAATTATGAGCCCTAAAATTAAATCCAAGCATCCAATAAAAATTACAATAACGATATAGTATAAGATCTTAGTAGTAATTGTTTAAGAAATGCCATTCGAAAAACTGAATCTGACAAAATGGTTAAACTTACATAAGATCCAGAGACTGAGATTTCGCGACTTTGAGTGGTGGACCATGGAGCGTTGAGCAAGTTGTTGAGAGTGGAGGGAGCCCATGCGCTGCCACTGGCTACGGAGATCTGTGAGGTGGTGAGTTCAGTGCCGTCGGGTCGCAAGTGAGTGAGCAAGGGCCAATCACCGAAGACAACAGAGCTGTGTCGTGGTGCTGCGTCCTCGTGATGCGAAAATGAGAGAAAGATGTGTTTTGGGGAGAAATGTTATGTTGGGTTTGGGGAGAAAGCTGCGCTGCAACTAGAGCAGAGAGTAAGAGGGAAAGGGTGAGAGAGAGAGAGAGAGAGAGAGAGAGAGAGAGAGAGGAATATGAAATTGAAATTTTTGGTTATGTAGGAATGTAAAAATTTAGAATATATTAAAATATTTTAATTAAAATTTAAAATAAAAATAATGATAGTTGAAACTATTATTTTATTTTATACATTTAATTGTTATTTTTTATTTGTAAATTATGGCAGGTGCGTAACTGATGTATTATATTATATATTATGACAGTTTTTTACAATTGTCGTATAAAAACTGTTGCAATTTACACTTTTTTTTGTAATGTGTTAAGAGTGTTTTGGGCATAATTCTATCATTTTAAGTCTAAATTATGCAAAGTAAGTGTTTAATTAAAGCAAAGAGAAAGACGATTAACCATAAGTTGAGAGAAAACTTGGATTTTTTATTTTAGAGATAGTTATTTAAGTAACAGTAGCAACTACGAAACTAAACTCTAATTTTCTCCTAACCGCTGCTTACACTTTCTCTTTTCATCTTTCTTCTTCTCCCTTCTCTCTAGGTTTCTTTTTTTTATGTTTCTCTTTCCTCTCATCCATGGATGAGAGGGAAGAACCTTTTAATCAATCATAGGGATTGATAATTTTGATGTTTAATCCTGAGATCTTGTTTTGATATTTTACATTTAATTGTTGATCAAGTTTCACTTTTACTTGTTAATCAAGTTTCTCTTTACCTATTTTGATTTTGTTAAATCTGAATTGAATAGTTTAATCTGATTTGGATGTTAATGTGATAATTGCATAATTACCACGTGTTAATGAGGATTACAGAGACTAAACAATGCATCAAAGGCTTATTGGATGTTGTTTGTTAAGCTTGGTTGAATTCTGAGTTTTAGATTTATTTAGGAGTAAATAGGTGCTTAATTCGTTTAACCTTGATTAATTAAATTCTGGATGCTTATCTAGTAGAGAATTCATTGATCATCTTAAGGCTTCTTGATGTGATCTTAAGCCAATAACTTGGTTAGCAATTGAATGGATTCTTAGTGATCAATGATGAATTAAACTTAAGAATAGTTGATTTCCTTAGATTGATTGTTTACTTAATTATGTTTGCAATTTTTAATTACTTTCTATTAATTAATTTTGCAACCTTTTCTCCTCCTTTGTTAACTTCTTGATCTGATTGCTTAATTAGAATTATTCAAGGGTTCGACCTAGTTGTGCCTTATACTACAAGTAATTTGGTGAATCGGTTTATAAATTGATATAATTTGATAGTCTAGACAACTATCAATTATCATTTGAACTTTCGGTTCAAATTGCCTTATTTAAGGATATAAATGATACAATGATGCATTTCAAGTATTTTTCTTTTCCAGCTACTTATTCTTTCCCCGTAATGTTGGAAACATCATTCCATATCCAACATATATTCATAACTTTCTTTTGGAGCTAATTTTAGTGCGATGTTGTAGAGCAAGAATGACTATATCAGAAAAAAAAAATCTTATATGAGAAATATTTGACTTTAGGCCAAAGTCCAATTGTATAGAGAAAAACTTATAATTATTTGTTGGTCTTATACCAACAAGTGCTGTAACATGTAAAAGGCATATCCTAAGCAAAAGCTTAGGATCCTGTTATCACAATAGATTATTTAGCTATCAGTTATAAGCATTTGAACATAAGCAACAAGATGCTCAACATTTCACCAATGGCCATATAATAATTACTAAAAGATTGAGAAGTTAAATCACCAGCATTACAACAACAACAACCAAGTCTTTTCCCACTAGGTAGGGTCGGCTACATGGATCAAACAACGTCATTGTTCTTTATCATGAACTAATTCTTCATAAATGTCATTCAAATCTAAATCTTTTTTAATCATTTCATTTATAGTTTTTCTTGATCTTCCTCTACCTCTAACTATTGGGTTATTCTCTACTTGATCTACTCTTCTTACATGCTTCTAAGGGTCTTTTCGTTACATGTCCAAACCACCTAAGGCGAAATTCTTCTATCTTTTCCACAATAGGTGTTACCTCTACTTTCTCTCTTATGCATTCATTCCTAATCCTATCTTATCTTGTATGGTCACACATCCAGCATAACATCCTCATTTATGTAACACTGATCTTATGCTCTTGTTGGCTTTTTACCGCCTTATAGTTGTGCAATAAAATTTATCCTTAAGCTTGAGAGACACTTTTCTATCACAAATAACTCTTGAAGCACTCCTCAATTTCATCCATTCAGCTTGAATCCTATGATTTATATCTCTCTTTATCTCTTTGTCATTTTGTATGATAGATCCAAGATACTTAAACTGTGTGACTTGTGGTATAGTATGATCTCTAATTTTCACCGCTAAGCTAGCATTAACACGCTTCTTACTGAACTTACATTCCATATACTTCGTCTTACTCCTGCTTGGACGAAAGCCATGTTCTTCCAAAGCTCGTCTCAATAGCTCTAACTTCCCATTTATTTCTTCTCTCGACTCTCCAACTAAGACTATATCATCTGCAAAAAAAGCATGCATTGTGACACTAGCTCTTGGATATGCATAGTAAGCACATCCAAGACCAAGGTAAAAAGACATGGACTCAAAGTTGACCCTTGGTGCAGTCCTATAGTTATAGGAAAATCTTTTGTGACCCCACCCTATGTTCTCACACTAGTTTTAGTCATATCATACATATCTTGGATTGCTTGAATATAAGTGATACGAACACTTTTCTTCTCCATAACCTTCCACAAGACCTCTCTCGATACCTTATCGTAGGCTTTTTCTAGATCAATGAAAATCATATGTAGGTCTTTTTGCTTCCCCCGATACCTCTTCGTCAATTTTCATAGAAGATAGATTACTTCTATAGTTAACCTCCCATGCATAAAACTAATTTGATTCTCTGAAATATAAGTCCCTTGTCTTAATCTCCATTCAATTACTATATCCCATAACTTCATGGTATGACTCATGAGCTTAATCCCTCTGTAATTTGCACAGTTTTGTATATCTCCCTTGTTCTTATAAATAGGGATTAAAGTGATTCTCCTCTATTCATTTGGCATTTTTTTAGACCTCATTATCTCGTTAAACAGCTTTGTGAGCAAGCTTATACATTTCTCTCTTAGACATTTCCATACCTCAATAGGTATATTATCATGTCCGGTCGCTTTTCTATTATCCATCATCTTCAATGTTTCTTTTACTTCAAACTCTTGAATTCTACAATAAGAAGTTTTATTTTGGTTATCCTCTCTAATATTTAGAATGTCCGAGTCTCCTAATGTCCCACGTTTTTCATTAAATAACTTGTGAAAATAACCCTTTTATCGATCTTTGATACCTTCTTCTGTAACCAAGACTTTACCCTCTTCATCCTTAATTCATTTCACTTGATCCAAGTCTCTTGTCTTCCTTTCTCTACTTTTAGCAAGCCTGTAGATATTTCTTTCTTGGTCTTTGGTGCCCAACGATTGATATGACCCATTGAATACTTTAGTTTTCGCCTCGCTCACCGCCTTCTTAGTATCTTTTTTAGTTGCCTTATATTTTTTTATGTTTTTATCATTTTTACACACGTGTCAAGCTTTATATCATTCCCTTTTAACCTTAACTTTATCTTATACACTTGCATCCAACCATCAAGATTCTTTATCCTTGGGTCCAAAACATCTTGATTCATCGAGTGTCTCTTTTGCTACCTTCCTAATCTTTTTAGTCATCTCGTTCCACATATCATTAGCACTCCCTTGTACCTCCCATATCTTTTCCTCCATAATCTTTCTCTGAAAGAGCATTTGTTTTCTCCCCTTTAGTTGCCACCATTTGATCCTTGACTCTCTATCTCGATAATTTCTCCTTACTCTCATCTTAACCCGTACATCCATAACTAGAACCCTATGTTGGGTAGTTAAGCTATCTCTAAGAATAACTTTGCAATCTATGCAAATCACCGGCATTATCAAGATAAATTGTCTTTTATTTGAAAATTTGTGCTTTTAATCAAATAACTTGCATAATCTTACAAACATCAGGTTGTAAATTAATAATAAGTACACATGTGACTAACTGGCTTCTGGTCATAAAATATCTAAATGGTACACATGATTTATGATATAATCCACAAATATCATCCTAAATATGTTCTAGAAATTCAGGAAATTCAACTTTATTTTTAGCTGGTGATAACCTTATAATCAATTTGCATTGAAAACACACAACACATTAAAACTCATTATATTGAAAAATCTTCTGGTCCTTTAATGATATTCATATGAATTACTAGTATTGACTCAGAATAACATAATCGACCATATACCAAATGACAAAATTATTTGGACAAGTAAGCTTATGGTTTACAACAATATCGTAAACTTTTGGTTTATAAAAGCATAGTAAACTCTTGATTTACAATAGCATGTGTTTCAATTACACTCATATCTATTTGAATTGATGATGAATAAAGCATAATTATAATTTTTTATTCATCAAGTGACAAAATATAATAGTTATTCTGGAGGCTTGAATTACTTGTGTACTACTAAATATCAAAATTTACCATTACTTTATACATATATATATATATATATATATATATATATATATGAGGGGGATCGGTTCACCAAATGTAAGTCAAAAAAGACTTACACTAATATAAGTTGATCCTGCCTCTATATATATATATATGTGTGTGTGTGTGTGTGTGTGTGTGGTGTGTAAAGAATTAGGAACACACATATTTTCTTCAATCAATAAAAACTTTAAGAAATCATATCATACATATATTTTATTTAAAATATTTCAAACTAACAAAACAAGACTAAAATGTGTACGTAATGATTTTAAATCACATTAAAAATATACATATGAAATGACAAATATGAATTCCAAGAAAAAAATTCGACTACTCAAATCGTCAATCAAGTGATAAAACTTTTCTCCAAAATATTTAACGAAAATAGACACATCCAAATGCATATTATTTATAGGATCATGACAAAATGAATGATTTTCACAAACAAAACTTTGACATACAGTTAGTATGACCAATGTTCTTTCATACATAGTACAATATTAAGGTTATTTTATTTTATTCAATATTCTAATCATTATCTCCCTATATCATTTGATATGTATTCTTTGAAAAGTTGGAACTATCATGGTAATTGTTAATTTTTTTAATTTTTACCACATCAATGGCCATAACCACGATCTCTATTGTACCCAAAATTATAGTATGGAACATTCACTTCAGGGCATGGAGTTTAACCTATTGGGTGGCTTGTGTGATTTTTCATCAATAACTTATTTTTGTGTTGGATCACAAGAAAACATAAACTTGATTCAAAATATTTCTTGAAACAATTTTCTCATTTTTGCTACTGCATGAGCACATTCAAGAGGCATATAAAATGATAAATGATGTTCTCTATCACATTTCTTTGTTTTGAATTATACTAAGATCAAATGGATCTTTTTAGATTCAATCACGATTTAAATGTGTAATTCTTCATAAACTATACCATAAATCTTCATATAAAAGAGGACTATGAAAAATTATTAGTTTTGTACAATCCTTCAGGGATACTTAAATAACAATATCTTCTAGAATTTATCAAGAATACTAAATTCAATATAAGACAAAATATGATAATTGTGTTAGTCAAATAAGATTGACAATAAAATTTCTATGGATGAAGCACAAAAATATCTCATAATAAGACTAACATGAAGTAAGCCATAAAAAATAACAAAGTAATGAATTATATTAATTCAAATAAAGCGATAAGAAGACAAACTCTTTCAGTACAACCTCTAAGTTGTTCAAGTCATCACTCATATGGTAGATTCTCGTATTAATAACGTGTTATAAAATTAAACATAAAATGCTCAAAAGATAGAAAATAAAGTAGAGAACAAAGAAGAATTTTCTTTTTATCTTTGTGTATCATCTTCGAGTGTCTTATACCCTCTATTTATAGAATCAAAAGTACATGGAATTATAACAATCACTATAATACGATATAAAGAATAATAATATATGTAATATCTATATAATAAATCTTTTGTAACATTCTTGTAACTATGATAACATTAGACATCTATTCTTAAATATTATTCATAACACAAAACCTATTCTTTTAATAATATAGACAAGTAAATTATTTAGAACACACATTGAAAGCGATTTTTACTTTTAAAAGTATCTAATAATTGTAATTAGTGATGGAGAATTTAGATATAGATATATAAATTTAATAATAGACAACTAATTTGACTAAAAATAAGAGATAATTAATTAATAAAAGATATTTAAAAAATTAAGTTAAAGCTAGTTAAAGATGAGTAGCAATAAATAAATAAGAATGACAATAGAGCTTATGTTTCTTTGAAAATGTTATACAAGATTTGTTTGTTTTTTTAAATAGAGTATCATAATTATCAAGTATTTTTCCGTACAATGAAGAATTTGAAGTAACAAGTGCGTCTACGAAAGTACTAATATTAATATCTTCACTCTTGTTAATGGAATGTTTGATTTGGTTTTTTATTATTAAAAATCTTTACATCTGAATTCTCATATTTGGAACAAATTTTGTTTTAAAAAAATTATTCTCATTCATAGTGATTTTTAAGAATGATTATAACCCAACATTCTGACATTTTCCTATCTATGGGAGAGATTGGTTTGCTCCATTTCCGTGGCATAGAAATATTTCATGATAAATGAAATGTCCAAATCAACTACCCTTCTATCACCTTGTCATTAATCAACCACCACCACATCACTCTCTTCGACAGTCACACTGAACACTGTCCACCGTCACTTGTCATTGAATTTAGCCGCCCTCCACTGCTTTTGGGCGATTGACGATGGCTGGTGTCTTCAACCAACTTCGTAGATCTCCAAAATCTGTTCACCCTCCACTTTTTATTTTTATCAAAATTTCAAAATTACTTTATTCTTATTTCTTTATCTAATTGATTTGTGAAAGAATGCTTGAAAATAAATGTAACTTGAATACCATATTAGTACCAAATTGATGAGTTTTCATTTTTCAGAAAAAAAATCACAAGTAAAAGAAAATCATTTTCTCAAAACATTAGGGCTTGTCATTGAAATCAACTGACCAGTAACTATTGTCTAGCAGATGTATTACATAGTGTTGATATCTCATTTTGGTTTAATAAAGTACATTTAAACAAGTATGTAAATACTTTCATTTGGTGCCCTCTCACAACAAAAAATTTACAAATCTACTACTAAATGTAATTATAAAAATTTATTTCGTAATTAATTCATAACTAATTATAGATTAATTATAAAATAAATTTTTGTAACTAAATTTTGAATGCAGGTAGAAAAAAAGTTTATCAGGTAAATAGTTACAAAATAATTATGATTTAATTAAAAAAAAATTTCTAATTAATTACAAATTGAATATGAAATAAATTTCACTAACTAAAATTCAAATGTACAAAAAAAATTAAATCAAACAAATAATTACAAAATAATTACAATTTAGCTACATAATTTAATTAAAAAAACTTATATCATAATTAATCCATAACTAAATTGACAACAGATTAACTACAAAATATTTTTTTAACTAAATTTCAAATGTATACAAAAAATAATTTTACCAAATCACTCTTCTTTAATCCCTTATCCGCGCGCCCAACCCACTCCTCCTAGGGATGGTAAAATTACTCGACCATGCGAGGATCTAAATTTACTCGTAGCAGGGTGGGGATGATGCCGCTTAATAAATAGGAGCGAGGGTGGAGATTATAAGATATCATGCACGTAGTCTTCATGAACCTGTTTAGTATATATATTTTATTTAATATATATCATATATTATAATTTTTTTTCTTTTTAACTTTGAGATGAGATAAAAATGCATATATTTTATTATTTAAAATAATTTTTTATTAAATGAATCCATAATGATAAAATTTGTTAAAAAATATATATTATTTATGTAATAGTTATTTATGTAAACTAATTATTACAAAATATAATTAAATTTAATTTGTTATTTATAATATTCTTTTAATTTTATAAGAATCTTATATTGTTAAACAAAATTATAGTATGTGATATTAAAGTTTATTTTATTTATGTTTGTTTTATAATTTTTAAAATTTTATTTTAAAATATCAAATATCCGAGATACCTGCGGATACCCGTCTACCTGCGAAGATCATAAATGAATACCTGCGAAAGAAACGGAAGCGGGGGCGGGGGCGGGGGAAGCCCTACCCGCCCCTGCCCCGCCTCATTGCCATCCCTAACTCCTCCTCTCTGCCTCCGCTCCCTCCCTCCACAAGCTCATCTCTCATTCTCATCTCTCGTTCTCATAGAACTACCGTCCTCCACCCAAAGACCCACCACTACCTCCCCAGCCGCGCAGATCCGCAACACCGCGTCTGCCACCACACAGATCTGCAAGCCACCGGATCTGGGAAGTCCTTTTGGAGTGGGTAAACCTAACATGACTGCTGAATTTTAAAGAAAAGTTTATCTTCGTTGAGCTCAGAGCTCATCTTCGTGTCAATATCATGAGGTATGTATGTATATTTCATATTTATGCTTTCTCCTTTTTTGGGTTTCAATTTGTTTTCTTGTCTCGGTTTTTCATATCTTACATTTCGCCTTCCCCCTTTTTTGTTTTGTTTATGGTTACTTTCTTGTTTGCCATTCTTCTGATGAATTTTGTTTTTATTTTTTTCTGAGTCTCAGGTCTATGATATGAGCACAGCTTTATTTTTTTTAATAGAAGGAAGAGTCAAAATTATGGTGAGGTGAGAGGCTCCCACTCATAAAAGATATAAGAAAAAATGCAGTGTTGCAGTTAGGTGTGTCTTCTGGATTTGTCACCTTTTGTTTTCTCTTCAATTCCCTTTGTACCGTGTGATTGCAAATTGCAATGGGTGGTGAATGGTGACAAGGTAAAGGGTTGGGATAAAGAAAAAAAAATCATGTAGAGAGAGAGTGGGGATGTGTTGTGAAAGAGAAGGTTGGCTTTTGGACATAGAAACGATTTTTATGGGGAACCATATCTCTCCCATATTTGCGGGCAGGTCCTCTTGTAATCTCCCGGGAAATTTGTGTACAAAATTACAAATAAATAGAACTAAATTTTATACTTGGTAATGCTGGGGTTAGTTGCATGTGTAGAATAGGAAAATGTGCAGCTGTGACAAGTTTTTCTTATATGGACATAGGCCTAACACGTAAGATTTACGCACAGAGATATTAGATACCGCATGCGGTATTTAAAATTAATATATTTATCCCCATATCATGCTGTATCATTAACAATTCATAAATATATTATTTTCAATACCGCATGCGGTATCTAATGAGCCTTTGTGCATAAATCCTACGTGTTAGGCCTATATCCATACAAGAAAAACTCAGTTTTGACATGGTTATGTTCTAAGGTCTATCTCCTCTATCCCCGCCAAAAAAAATATATGTATATATTAATAAAAAGGAAAGGTTGTTCTGTATCTGATAGAGTCGTAAAACGATACTTGTGTCAGATAATGGGGGCGTTGTGTATGCTTCTGGCCTGATCTTACACAAAACTTGTTGGTATGTTCATTGGTGTTTTACTTTGTATGTACACTCCTGGTTAGGGGGGGTTTATAATGTTTGATTTGCTAGACTTGACAGCATATAAGATGTTAGTTCAGAAATCATTTTGAAGTATAAGCAAAAGCCCTTTCTGAATATTTTCTTGGAACTTTATGTTATATTGCAGCTATGACTATTCAGGATATGGAGCATCTACATGTAAGGTAGTAACCATTCTGAATTCTTCATCCTCCCCCCCGCCTTTTTTCTCTGTCATTTTCTAGGGCTGTTTTTTCAAATAAAATTTCATGGAGCCTCAGTTTATATCAATATCCTGAGGCTTGGGAGTGTGAGTATTATGGGAGTCTTCAGTGCTCGTAATCCTGTTCTCTCTGATCCTTCGCCAATTTTACTCATGGTGATTTTGGGCATTCTCAAAGCTGCCTGTTGTTTACCTTTAGAGACTAACATCCCGAACAGTATTAGGAATATGGCAGATCTAACATTTTCTAACAAAATAAGTAGTTTGATATGCTTGGACCTTGTGGTATTAAAATGTTAAACATTCATGTATATATATTTACATTTAACACTTAGACCTTGGGTTATATAACAGCATACCCAGTCTGCCACAATACCTTAGAATCACCCAGTTTCAAATACCGCAAAGCATCTTATTAAGGGGCGGGGGGGCAATGTACAAGGCTCCCACCATCATGGGATCTGAGAAGGGTCCGATGTACACAGCCTGACCCCGGAGGTGTTGAGCGGAGAGGCTATTTCCCCAACTAGAACCTCAGAGGCTGTGACCACCAGGTTACAAGGCAACAATCTTATTGTGAAAATATAAGTGTATAATGAATGTTTCCACACAATATTAAAACATGCAGATTAAAAGAAATTCTCCTGATTAAAATTCACAACTAAACATCTTTTAACAATGTTGTCCATTTTCATAATTCTAAGACTCTAACCTGCAAATGTTATTGATTTTCCCAATGAAAGCATTTTTTTGGGAGTCATCAAGAAAATTTTCAATCTCTATTTCTTTTAATTTTGGGAAAGGGAGTGATCATGTGAGCCTCTGTCCCCTTATAATGATAAATCCATGTCAGCCTTAATAGACGGGTATGTGTAGTAATTCAATATAAATACAGCATAAAACCTACCTATTTGTAATATTTATGTTGTAAAAGCTAGTCATTGTATGGTTGGACGCGGACAAGCACAATGGATTGATAAGGGAGCTTCAATTATATTTCCAATACAAATTCAGCATTCAGGTATTGAGGAATTTTAAAATAATTATTAAATTACTTATTTAGTTAAGTTAAATAATAATTAGGGTAATAAATGAGTTGAGCTAAGTGAATACTTAAAATTTAGATTTGACATGTAAAAAAATATGATTCTAAAATTTATTTCATTTATTTAAACGAGTCAAAATTAAAACTTAAGCTTGACTTATGTAAAAAATATGAAAATTTGAGTTTGACTTGTTTAACTCATTTATAACTTAATTATTTTTATTTGTTTTATCAAATTTCTCTTTTGAAGTATTTTTTACATTTATTTAGTGTTTGATAAATATCTTTATGTTAGAAGATAGAAAATGAAGTAAAAAAAAAAAGAAGAGCAAAAGTCTTTTAAACATTGACAAAGTGCAATTGCTCTTTTTTTAGGATTTGACATGTGACAAGTTTTGTTTTTAAACATTGGAAAACGTAAAGTGATAGTACTTTGAAATGAATAATTCTTAGGTAGGCACGGTATGTTATAAATATTCAAATTATTATTTAATATATGTAAGATAGTGGAGATTATTATAGAATTACATTAATTATTAACAATATTTTTACATGTGTCAAATAATGATTTGAATGCTTAAACGATGACGTAAAAAATCGGGGTCACTTAAGAATTTCTCTTGAAAGAAACAATTTGTAATTGTTCTGTTCTCATAATTCTACAAGTTTTTCTTCTCTAAAAAAATGGTGATATGATAGAGAAAAAAAATATTTTGTAGTTGCTTTTTTCTCATAATTTGACACGTGACAAGTTCTTTGTTTTCTAAAAAGTTGGTGATGTGATTGAAAACGTAATTTGCAATTGTTCTTTTTTCATAATTTGACATGTGGCAAGTTTTGCTTTTCTAAAAAGATGGTGATGTGATTGAAGAAGTAATTTGCCACTGCTCTTTTTTCATAATTTGACACGCGACAAGTTTTGTTTTTTTTTCGAGAAGTTGATGATGTGATAGTATCTAGGAAGAAGCAATTTGTAGTTTCTTTTTTAGGATTTGCCACTTGGTAATTCTCTTTAACTTTTTAGCAGGTGTTTCAAAAAAAAGTAAAATGCAGTAGCACCTTTTACTATTTACTAACACGTAACATAGCATGACATGGCAAAAAAATATAATAAATATGAAATCTCTTACTAATTTGATAAAAAAGATCTCAAAATAAGAATTTATTTCAAAAGTATTCGAAACTAAAAATTAGTTTCTAAATTAACATTATTTGGGTCAAAAAAGCCTTTTGGATTCTCTTATCCATCTTCAAAAATTTAGTGAGAATCAAATACTCACACTAACAACAAAGCATTTTTGTGTTTTCTGTTACATTCTTTAGTGGACAAACATGTTGCAATATGGAGTTAGGGAGGATGAAGGCTTGAGAGGTCCAGGTGAGGTGAAGAACAGTTGGAAGGGGAAGGGGTAGGACGAGCTAGAATAGGGTTAGTTGGGTAAGGCAAGCCAAACGACGACATTTTGACATAATTGGTTGAGTTAAACATGTCATGTTATTTTTTAACGTCATATATCAGATCTTAAAGTTAATATTACTAAATTCAAAATGGATGAAAGGATGAGAAAAATTGGAGATCACAACTTTTAGTGACTAAATTGATAAATGATGTATCTTTCGAAGACTAAACTAAAATTTTACTTGATTTTTTAATGATAATTAATGCTATAATTTTTCTTCTTCAAAGACCAATTTGATAGCAAGTGTGACATTAAATAGCCAATTTAATGTTTCTTATCTTTTTGGTGGACCAATGTAATATATTCAATTACCTAACTATTATGATCAATATTTAAAAAACATAATTAGAGATCAAACTAGTGAAGTCATTGGGTTATGGTTTCATAGGTTTAATAAGTTGAATTGACAGTTGAACCGAATAAAATATTATTTAAATAATAATTATATATAATATACATTAATAAAAAGAACTCAAAATAATTAAAATTTAAAAGTAAGATATATTTAATGAAATTAAACGTCGTTTATGTACTTGATTGTATTTTAAAAAATTAATTTCTTATTTGTTAAATAAAAAGATACTTAAACAAAAAAAGTAAGATATATTTAATTATTAATATATATTAATTTAAACACCTTTATTTTGATTAATTTTAATTCAGTTATATCATTTTTATTTTTTAAATTATTAATCTTATCCGATTGTCTGTTACCTTATCACTTCTCATCTCTTTAAAAACTTTTCCAACTGCCCCAATCATTACTTTCCTTCCCAACACCCGTTTTCTACTCTCGACTTTCCCACTTAATTTTTCCTCCCACGCCTAACAGATTGAGAAATATTTTATTCTCTTATCTAATTTTTTTATTATTTTTTAATAATTAAATAAAAAAAATATTAAATATTTTTTATATTTTTAAGATATTAAATATATTTATTTTTTTATTTAATATTTTTTTATTTAATATTAAAAAAATTATTAAAAAAATTAAATATGAGAATATAACATTACTTTAACAAATTTTCTCAGCTTCCACTCTTCTACATTTATGATTTCTAACTTATTTCTTTTTTTTATCAATATTTTAATTTTGAATTCATCTTGGGAAGTAATTATTTGTAACAAGCTTGATTGATTAAAATTAAGGAAAAAACTTAAGTTTATTTTTTTATATTCATTATATCTATTTTATCAATCAAGTTATGATATATATATATATATATATATATATATATATATATATATATATATATATATATATATATTTTTTTTAAAAAAGAGTAGGAGAGAGAATATTAATGAACACACGTGTTATAACTTGATTGGTGGAATAGATGTAATGGACATAAAAAATAGATTTAAGTTCTGTCTTAAAATTAATAAATTAAAATTTCATTACTATTTATTGTTAAAAGTTTTTATATGCTACAATATTGATAGACACTACAAGAAATTAATCAATTTACTATGAAAAAATCCGTAACTAATCCATAGATAATACCTAGCAAATCAATTTAACTACGGAATAGTTACAAATTGGTTTGTAGTCAAATTATCATGTAACTAATTAGTTACCAAAAATTTTCGTAGCTAATTCATAGTTAAGCTTTAAATTTTCATAATTAATCTGTAGTTAATTTTTGTTTAGATTTTCCTTCGTTTCTGTAGTTACTTAGCTATAAAATATTTGTAGCTAATCCCGTAGCTAATTTTTAACAATTTGTAACAAGTTTGTAGCAAATTCATATCTATTATGTTACTAAATCTACAGCAATTTCGTAGCTATTTCTTAGCTATTGTGTTGCTAAATGCATAACAATTTGATAGCTATTTTCTGGCTATTGTTTTGCTAATATTCGTAGCAATTTCGTAACTATTTCATAGCTATTATGTTGCTAAATCCGTAGCAATTCTGTAACTATTTCCTAGTTATTGTGTTGCTAAATTCGTAGCAATTCCATAGCTATTTTGAAGCTAACCCAAATTAATTTTATAATGATAATTAGTATATATTAAATTATACTTGTATAAATATTTCAATCCAAACAGAAAAACCCAACAAATAAGTTGTGCAAAGCAACAAAATATCATAATTATATTAGTAAGTTCAAAACTCGTTCCACAAAAAAAGCATAACTAATCAATAAGTCTAAGCTAATACAAATAGTTCAAAACAAGTTAGCCTAATCATCAATAAACACAACTAATCAATCCAAGTTACCCTCATCATCGTCAACTTCATGATCTTTCCCAACTGTGTCACCTTGTGGTGGTTCCTGCGACACAATACTTCCTGCTTAGGAGCTAACAATCCTATATAAGATGAGCTCCAACATAGATACCAGCTGAATATGGACAAAGGAAGTCATTGTTGCATTAACAGCATCCTTTATGGCTTCTTGTGTAGGAGTAGTGTTGGAGGAACCAACAACCTAAGAAGATGAAGCAAAACTAGATCCATTAATGTTAATATCTAAGCTGTGACTTATGCCATGGACCCGTCACCTCCAGCCACACCTCCTGATCAACCATAGGATGCATTGAAGAGTCTTATCCATACTTCTCTAACATCGTGGTGTCATAAGAATCTTAAAACAAAAAATATAAAAAAACTTTATCAAAACAATTAACAACTTAACAATTATGATTAGTTTTAATTTTAAAGACATTTACAATGAAGTTCTTTGAGTGCTGAGTGACATATTCTTCATTTTTCCTCTTATGAACACTTTCATACAAATCTTTGAGTGGGACTGGACGCTTCAGCTCTGCCTCCTGTAATCGACATCTATTATAATATAAAATTGTAAAATCTTTACTACAAGAAATCTTGTGTCTTATTTATAAAATGAGACCTCACGCAATTTAGATTCATGCAACCAAAGCTATAACACAAAACATACAAGCTACCAGAACCTTAACTCGTACTATAATTATACAATAGTATAAGATAAAATTATTAGGATGTTGCAACAATCACATAAGAAATTTTATATTAGCATCTTCTTTTGTTGACCGAAGCTTATTGAGCCTGCAGCGTGCAGTATAACGTCAGGCAAGGCCGCTCTGTTATTTCGACCAACAACATGCTTCTTTTGTTGTCATCTAAATTGATGCAACGAGTAATGTTTGATGTATACCCATCAGGAAATTTCAATTATTTTATCCATTCACACACTGTCCTCCTTTGATTGGAATTTAACACATAAGTTTCCTTCGATTTTTCATACTTGCCATTCTCAACAATCAATTCTAAGGTGGGACGTTTACATATCATCTTCAAATCTTCTCTTGCATTTGCATTGTCTTTTGTCTTGCCTTTTATGTCCATAACAATGTTGAAGATATTCTCAAACATATTCTTCTCAACATGCATAATATCCAAATTAATTCATATTAGATTAGTGGACCAATAAGACAATTCCCAAAATATGCTCTTCTTCACCCAGTTGTGAAACTCACCAAACCCATGTTTTTGGTTACGTGAATTCAAGCCAAAAATGACTTCCTCAAGCTGAGTCATTCTATTCAAGACATTTGTCCCACTCAATCGTTGTGGCGGCAAAAAACTTTTCACTATTGAATTCTTCTTAAAAGAGTACCGATCACGACGAAACAGATGTTCAGGAGGCAGATATTGACGATGACAATCAAACCAACAACACTTCCTACCATGCTTCAATGCAAATGACTTACTGTTCTACATACAGTACGGACAAGCAAGTTTTCCATAAGTGCTCTGTCCACTTAGCATTTCATAAGCTAGAAAGTCACTTATTATCCATAATAAAGTTGTTTTCATATTAAAATTTTGCTTATTTCACGCATCAAAAGTGTTCACCTCATTGTCCCACAAAATCTTTAAGTCATCAATCAACGGTTTAAGAAAGATATCTAAATTTTTACCTGGTGACTTCGATCTAGGAATCACAAGAGTAAGAAATATGTATTCCCTTCTTACACACATACTTGGGAAAAAATTATAAGGTGTGACAAAAACAGGCCAGCATGAGTATAGAGTAGTTGAACCACTAAATGGATTAAAATTGTCAGTGCAAAAACCAAGCCTAACATTTCGAGTTTCTAGTGCAAATGTTGAATGAATGACGTCAAAACGTTTCCAAGCCTCAGCGTCAGTTGGATGCATGATCACTGATTTATCTTGATGCACTCCATCTGCATGTTAGCGTATATATTATGTAGTGTTTCTGAACGTAAAGAGGCGTTGTAGTCTCAAAATAATGGGAAAATGTTGCGCCGCTGAGAATGACACATCGTTCTGATTTTTAGAATGTCCCACCTTCGATTTAAAATGCGGGTGTCTGTATACTAAACACACTGAGTAAACATTCTTATCCATGTACTCTCCATAATACAACATGCAATGATTAAGACATGCATCTATCTTCTTATATCCTAATCCCAACTCATTGACTATTCTCTTCAATCTGTAATAATTTTCGGGTAACCTTTCTGACTCTGGAAGTATGCTCTTAATTATGACAATCATTCGGTTATAGCAACTCTCACTCATGTTGAACTCTGACTTCAGATTCAAGAGTTAAGTTACAACTGACAATTTCATGTGCTTATGGTAACCATCCCATGAAGGTTCATCATCGTCTCTCAACAAATCATAAAACTTAGAAGCCGACAAATTCAAATCCTCTTCCAAATCTTGAACTTCTGGATTTAATATATCACCCGCAACATCCATAACCATATTCACATAAGGATTCATAGTCTCCACTTAATCATCATGGACAATGGATGCTGAACCACTATCCCTCCATCTATCCTCACCATGAATGATCTAATTTACATAACCTTCTACAAATCCGTACTTATATAGATGGTTCTCTATTGAAAATGACTTCATCCTAACATTGTTCTTACATTTTGCATATGGACAGGGAATGTGACTTAATGCATCAGGGTGTCCTTTGACGACCTTAATGAAATCATCAACTTCATTCTTGAATTCTTCACTTACAAGGCAAGTGTGATCCTTTCTTCTTAACATCCAACTTCGATTAGGTTTCATGATTGTTGAAGTTGATTTAACATATTAGTACTATTATTTCCAAAATCCTCATCTCTTTTAACATGGTATGGCCTTATCCCATTCGAGAAGATACTTTTTCAGCACTTGGTTGATAGTACTTACAAAAATCACACATTATATACTTGACGAAATTTTGACAGCATTTCCTATTGGTCTCGAAGTGCATGACTAGAAAGTGGTGACATTTACCACGATCAAGTGTGCACCCAGAGAATAAAAGAAAATGTTACACAACAAAATTTCATTAAGTATATGATATGAGAGATGTTAGAGTAACTATAATCAAGTGAAGGAAAAGTTTCTTCCCAAAATGTCCAACTTGGACAATTCAAGATTCAATATAATGAGCAGTACCTTCAAAAAGTACATGTGCTCACTAATATTGAATCTCAAGCGAGAAACTGAGGCTTCACTCACCAATACAATTTACCCCTTGCATCAAATATATGACAAAGAATGCTACAAAAAATAAACTAAATTTTCAAAAGTATACAAAAAGTAATATTGACTCAATTATAAGAACTACATAGCATAAACAAGAGTCCCAAAATAGTTCAAAACTACAGTTTAGTTCATGATATAACTATGCATACGTAGATCATGAAAACTTATCAGGAAATTATGATAAATAAAAGCTCTTGATTCTCCTCACCAAGCTATCAATGCAATAAAAGAAATGGAACTTGCTTCCTTCAAGATCAAAGAATAAAAAAAATGGAGCAACACGCATAACATTAATGGCAGTTATACCTAGCACATGTTTATCCTAGGCAAGAAATCATATGCAAGGTATTGCAAGCTCATCTAAAAATGGTATATATCATTTAAAGTTTGTTGTTCCTTCTTTATATGTATTGTGTGTGAGTGATTTTAGAGTTAGTGTCTAAATGTTAAATGTGGTGGGTATATGGCTATTTATTTTGGTTTTTGAGATCAGTGATGATGGGTTCCTATTTAGTATTTATTTATTTATTGATTTATTGATATATATATATATATATATATACAAAATGACAGGAGATAGAGAGAGATGTAAACTATAGGATTCAAACTGAATGGATGAAATGGAGGAGTGCTTCAGGAGTTATTTGTAATAGAAAAATGTCTATCAAACTTAAGGGTAAATTTTATCACACAGTTATAAGACTTGCGATGTTGTAAGGTACTGAATATTTAGCGGTAAAAAGCCAGCAAGAGCATAAGATCAGTGTCGCTGAGATGAGAATGTTACGCTGGATGTGTGGCTATACAAGACAAGATAGGATCAGGAATGAATGCATCTATTGTGAAAAAGATGGGAGAATCTTGCATTAGGTGATTTAGACATGTAAGGAGAAGATCCTTAGAAGCCCCTGTAAGAAGAGTAGATCAAGTGGAGGATAGCTCAATAGCTAAAGGTAGAGGGAGTTAAGAAAGATTATGGGTGAAACGATTAAAAAATATTTAAATTTGAATGGCATTTATGAAGATTTGGTTTATAATAGGATACAATGATGTCGTTTGATCTATATAATCGACCTTACCTAATGAAAAAAGACTTAATTGTTATTGAATGAAATTTAGATGATAGTTGAGATTGAGAATTACAACAGCCAGTAATTTGTTATGTGGAAAATTTGGTAACCTACTACCCATTTTGCATATCATAATCCAAGCAAAAGTCCAAATGACCAACACTTTGAATGTTCAGGCATACTGCTTAGCATTTACCGGCCCGCTTTAATTAGATAATAATAATAATAGTAATATGTACATACAAGAAATTAAGAGGAAAAGAAAACCCATATAAATGACTTAGAATAACTAATTGTCTTGTCAAGCATACCATGTCGGTCTTTGCTATGGTGCAGTGAATGAATTTGTTCAATCAAATAAAGTCATACAATAAACATATACTTCTATCATGATTAAGGAGTTCAAGGATCATACTCCTGAGTACTTGGTCAGCCATGGTCTAGTACCATGTTGACATATTTTATGTACGAGTTTGCAAAGAATTTAAGAGGTCATAATGTGTGTTTCGTTTGCAGTTCATTTGCAGTTCGACACTACAAATGTATGTTCGGCATTTGCTTGAACTGGTTATTTTTCGTTTGTCAATTTCTCATTTTGTTTGCTGCAACACATTTCTCTCTTCTAACTCACGTTTGCAGCAAAGCAAGAAAATCTTGCTTTTGTGTTGAATTTTTGTCCGTTGGAAGAATTGAATGGGGAAATTACCAACTACCTTCACATGCTTCTATCCCTATAGTTCGCTTTGTGTTTCATTTGGCCGTTTGTTCTTAGAAGCCACACTGTTGAAAGTCGTAGCGGTGAGGCCAATCCTTCAATCTCAATGTTTCATCATCATCATCTGGGTATTCCTTATTCCTTCTTCAGATCATTTTTTTTTTGCCTTTTGAAAATTTTGTTTGAGTTTTTCACTGTTCGAATCTACTTGCTTCCCAATAAATTCTTTGGGTCTTGCTTATTCCAGAGTTCTTCTTTTGAGTGCTTTAGCATATTCCATTCGTTGAGTCTCATGCTGGAGATCTCAACCGAGTTATCTTCATTTGTGGTCAGTATTTCTTTTCTTTTCTTTTTTTTTCTGTTTTTTTCTCTTCTTCTTCTTTTAGCTGAATTTAGATTAGAATATGCTTTTTATTTATCACATTTTGTTATTATTACTTTTGATTCATGGATTTCAAAAATTTAAGGTAATTTTATAAGTTTTGATTATTATTAGTTCTTTCTAACTACAAGCCTGTTACTTTCATGATTTATTGTGGATCTTCCGGAGATACTGTCATGCATCAATTTTGAGATTGAACATGTGCAAACCTGAAATCATTTTTGTGATTCAGGGCTGCCTGTGATATGTTTTAAACCATTTTGAATATCTTGTTGCTAGTTAACTCCTGATTTTAGCAAAAACCAAAGTTCAGTCATCTTTTGTCAGGAGAACTTAAAGTGTATATTGTGCAAGTATTATATGGGTCGATAAACCACATTGGAGGGATTTTGATTCAAAAATCTGGGATGTTAAGGATTAGGATCATATGCTTTTGTGATTTATTTGTACTTGTTTGAGAAAGACATCACGGCATCATGTTTTGGTGTTATCTGAGGTTGAAATGTTATTTGATGTTAACTTGAGCTACCAAACTCATATTTGAGCACTGTTTTTTGCATTTGAAAGATGACATGTAAGGCTACCATGCTTATAAATTTCAACTCATGACTTGGATCATATGCTTTTGGGATTTATTTGTATCTTGTCTGAGAAAGACATCATGGCATCATGTTTTGGTGTTATTTGAGGCTGAAATTTTATTTAATGTTAACTTGAGCTACCAAACTCATATTTGAGCATTGTTTTCTGCATTTGAAAGATGACATATGAGGATACCATGCATATAAATTCTAGCTCATGACTTTTTTCCCATTGAAACCTGATTTTGTTCAAAGCCCATATTGTTTCTGCATAATCACAGTTTCTGGCAGCACTTATTGTTTTGCTCATAACTTGAGCTACACAATTTAGAATTGTTCACTATTAGTCCCATTTGAAAGCTAATATATAGGACTTCAATATGTAAAATCCTTGGTTTTTAATCCTAAGCCAATAAATGTCAGTTTGCATATAAAGCTAGACCATATTTTTTTTCATCAGTGTTTTATTTTGGAAGTATAAGCTATGATGTTTGATGGTCTTCCCCATTGCTGGGCAGGGGTTTTATGGTTGCCGATCACATATATGACATTATTAGTAATGTTCCCATTTAATTTCCATCATTCTTGCTTAGTAGTGCTGAATTCCGACATATGGTTGTGGCTTTAAGAACTTCTTGGGCTTCTTTTATTTTAATAATTCATTTCTGTGTCCTATTCTTCTTTCATTGAATTTTGGATTTTGTACATTGTGATTCTTGTTCATTGGATTTTATCGGGCAACACCAAAGCTTAGTGAAGATAAGGCAAAGCAGTGTGTTGATGTTAGATTAAACGAAGACTACCCTCCAAAGGCAGTAGCAAAGGTAATTAGATTATAATCTAAAGATGGAATATTGTCTTTTAGTTCAATTATGATATTCCAAAAACATTTGCTTTTCAAAACTTGCTTGCAAACTTTTTATTCTATTCTTAAACAGCTTAAAGGAAAGGAAAATATGTTGTTTTGACTTGTTGGAGGAAAATTGTTATAGTTTTTGTTGAATATTGAATTAGTTAGCATGGGAAATATGATAGTTAGTTTTGGAAACAATAAAGTCATGGAGAATGGTATAAGTCATTAATTATTCTTCTTGTAAATAGATGTTGTATTTAATTTCTCATGTATATAAATACATGTATGCTGAGTGAAATTCACTCAAGCAATTTAGCTATAATCAGTTTTACTGATCTTCTTTATTTTCAAGTTGGTATCAAAGCGGGTTTCGACCCGGCTTTGGTTTTCCTTCCTTCTAGTTAAACCACTTTTAGCCGTGTCCATTTTCTCTTTCCTTTGCGGCTGCCTTCTCCAATCTGCACCTCTGCGCTCTGTTTTTTCTCCGGCCGACCACACCACTGTGTTCGCCGCCTTCCGCTCGGCCTGCCACCGGAATCGTGCCGTTGCCGGAGCTTGGACGTGCCAGTTTCCGGAATCTGCCCAGTTTCAGTTTTTTCCGCACGTGGGAGAGCGTGAGACCCTCTTTCCGGCCGCTGCTTCCGTCGGCCAACTCGCCGTGCCATTTCCGGTGAAGCCTAGTCCTCGTCGGCCTCTTGCACTACCTGTTTGGCCTCTGTCTTGCGCAAATCTCCTGTTTGGCCCTCTGTTGCGCCTCTATTGTTGTGCTCTTGGATTTACTTCAAGATTATCTTGCCTTTTTTCTATCTCCGTTTGGATTGTTGGTAATGTTTGGCGGTGGTTTACTACTTTTTGTTATGCCTTGCTATTCCAGCATCATTTTCAGGTTATTTTTTACCCTTATAAACCTCTACCTAGTCTCTTTATTCCTGTTCCAGCATGTCAAGATCAAAGGTAACATCTTCCAATGATGAGAAATCACTTGTACTGAGCTCTTTTGTTTCTGGAAGTACTACTATGACTACTGAAAAATTGACGAGTGGTAAGAATTATTTAGCATGGGCTGATTCTGTGGAACTTTGGTTCATGGGTCAAGGATATGAAGATCATCTTTTTACAGAAGAAGATGATATTCCAGTAGCTGATTGAGCAACTTGGAAGAAAGTTGATGCCCAATTATGTAATCTGATGTGGCATTCTATTGATCCAAAGAAAATCTTAATGTTTCGGGTGTACAAGACATGCCAAAAGGTATGGGATCGTGCTAAAGCCTTGTATTCAAATGAAATTGCAAGGATGTATAACATTATCCAAAAGATGCATAGTTTGAAGCTTGAAGGTACAAATATGGAATCGTATGTTGGAGCTGTAAAGGCTGTTATGGAAGAATATTCAAACTTGTTTCCCTATGCTGCTAATGCTAATGCTCATAGTGCTTAACAACAAAAATTATTTTTGATAATTACTCTTTCGGGGCTTCCAACAGAACTTGAATCTCTTCGGTAACAAATCTTGGGCACCACACCTATTCCATCCATTGAAAACGTCTTTGCACGACTCCTACAATCAGGCCCTTCACTTGAAGCTAGCAATGTTGATCATGTCGCATTAGCATCCCAATCCTCTTCCCAAGTTTCCACTCGAGGAGGACGTGGAAGTGGTCGTGATCGTGGTAACAGTCATGGTAATCGTGCTTCACGACTCACTTGTACCTATTGCCATTGAGTAGGCCATACCCAAGACTGTTGTTATGCACTTCATGGTCGTCCTCCAAAGGTCACTAATATGGTATAATCTGATGAGACTTCTGAAACTCTTTCCAACCCACAGGAAACACATGGTATTTATGTTTCAGGAAATGACTATAATGAGTTTCTCAAGTACCAAGCATCTATGCAAGCTTCTACTCCCATTGCTTCAGTTACACATTCTGGTAATCCTGTTGCCTGTATTTCTCATTCTTCTTCTCTTGGACCATGGGTCCTTGATTCAGGTGCTTCTGATCACATTTCTGCTACTTCTTCTATCCTTTCTAAACTTGAACAACCTGTTTTTCTTCCATCCATTACTTTGGCTGATGGTTCTAAAATTGGTGTTAAAGGGATGGGTCAAGCTAATCCTCTTCCCACATTGCCTTTAAAATATGTTCTCTATATGCCTAATTGTCCCTTTAATTTAATTTCTGTTAGACAACTTACTCGTTCTCTTAATTGTTCTGTTACTTTTTTTTGTTGATTCTGTTATTGTGCAGGATCGGGGAACGGGACAGATGATTGGTACCAGATAGAGCTGTCAAAATGGGCCGGGTTAGTTCGGGCAGGGCCAGATCGGGCCAGGTATGTTTCGGACTAGCATTTTGTCAGTCCAGCCCGCTATTTTACAAGTAAACGGGCCGGGCTGGCCCAGCCCGTTGCGGGCTGGCCCATTCGGGCCGGGCTAGATCGGGCCATTTTAAATTTCGGGCTAACATTTTTTAACTCAGCCCGTCCATTTTGTCGGGCTATTCGGGCCGGCCCATCGGGCTTGGCCCATTTTGACGGCTCTAGTACTAGATGTGAATCTCAAGAATTGTATCGTCTGACCATACCAAGTTCTTCAGTATATTGTGCCGTTGTTGAGTCTCCAAAATTGATTCATTGTCGCTTGGGACATCCAGCCTATCCAAGCTCCAAACTATGGTTCCTAATTTATCGAGTCTTAATAACTTAGAGTGTGAGTCCTGGCAATTGGGAAAACATGTTCGCACTTCCTTTTCTAATCGTGTCAATAAGAGAGTTGCGTCTCCATTTGCCATTATTCATTCATATGTTTGGGGTCCAAGTCATGTTCCCTCTTGTCAAGGATTTCATTATTTTGTTACCTTTATTGATGACTATTCTCGTTGTACTTGGTTATATTTACTGAAAAAAAGATCTGAATTGTTTTCTATATTCAAATCCTTTTATTATGAAATTCGTACACAGTTTAATACTACTGTTAAAATTTTGCGTAGTGACAATGCTTGTGAATATTTTTCTGCATCCTTTTCATCTCTTATGGCTTCGCAGGGTATTCTCCATCAGTCTTCTTGTCCACACACTCCACAACAAAATGGAGTTGCTGAGCGCAAACACCACCACTTACTAGAAACTGCTCGCACTTTACTTATTCATACTCATGTTCCTCTTCGGTTTTGGAGTGAAGCCATCCTTACTGCGTGTTACCTTATTAATCGTATGCCCTCCTCTATCTTGCAAAATCAAATCCCTCATTCGATTTTATTTGCTCACGAGCCTATTTTCTCTCTTCCACTACGTATATTTGGTTGCCCTTGTTTTGTTCATGATCTTACACCAGGAAAAGATAAGTTAACTGCTCGTTCTATTAAGTGTGTCTTCTTGGGATATACTAGATCCCAAAAGGATATCGATGTTATTCCCGTGAACTTAACCGTTTTATTGTGTCTGCAGATGTTACTTTTCTTTAAAATACTCCCTTTTTCTCTACATCTGATATTATCTCTCCTCATATCACTGAGGTTTTACTTGTTTCTTACTTAGATGGACCTCCTGTCCCCACTTCGGCTTCTTCCCCATCTGTCCTTGCAAATAAACCTCTCCATGTTTATCATCATCGGCCTTGTATGACTAATGGTCTAGATGCAATCCCTGCTGATTCACCACCAGAACCAGTGGCTGAACCCTCCTTAGATCCTGCTCCGGGTGTTATCTCCAGTCCTCCCATTGCTACCCGAAAAGATATTCATTCTACTCGCAATCCTCATCTCATTTATAATTTTTTGAGTTATTATCACTTGTATTCTTCCCATTATGTTTTTATCTCTTCTTTGTCTTCTATGACTATACCAAAAACAACAACCGAAGCCCTCTCCCATCCAGACTGGCGCTAGGCAATGTTAGAAGAGATGTCTGCATTACATGCCAATAGTACTTGGGAACTTGTTCCATTGCCACCTGGCAAATCTATTGTGGGTTGTCGATGGATTTACACAATTAAGGTGGGACTTGATGGGTCTATTGATCGATTGAAAGCTCGTCTTGTTGCTAAAAGTTTCACTTAAATTTTTGGCCTTGATTATGGTGATACTTTCTCTCCAGTTGCAAAAATGGCGTTTGTTTGTCTTTTCCTTTCCATAGCAGCCATCCGCCACTGGTCACTTTATCAGCTTGATATTAAGAATGCATTCTTACATAGTGATCTCCAAGAAGAGGTGTACATGGAGCAACCTCCGGAGTTTGTTGCTCAGGGGGAGTCTGGCTTGATCTGTCGTTTGCGCAAATCTTTATATAGCTTGAAATAGTCTCATCAAGCTTGGTTTGGTAGATTCAGTACTGTTATATCAAATTTTGGTATGGTTCACAGTGAGGCCGATCACTCAGTTTTCTATCATCATTCTTCTTCTAGAACTTCTATATATCTGATTGTTTATGTCGATGATATTGTTATCACTGGAGATGATCAAAAAGGAATTGTGAAGCTAAAACAACACCTATTTGATCACTTTCAGACTAAGGATCTTGGAAGGTTGAAATATTTCCTAGGAATAGAAGTGGCACAATCTAATGTAGGGATTTGTATCTCATAGAGAAAGTATGCATTAGACATTCTCAAGAAAACTAGAATGTTGGATTCTAGGTCAATAGATACACTAATGGATCCCAATGCCAAACTCAGTCCAGATCAAGGAGAACCATTATCTGATCCAGCCAAATATCACAGGTTGATTGGCCGATTAAATTATTTGACTGTTACCTGACCAGATATGCCATTTGCTATGAGCATCCTTAGTCAATTTCTCGACTCACCATGTGAAGAACATTGGGATGCAGCCATTAGAGTTCTTAGATATATCAAAGGGGCTCCAAGAAAAGGCCTATTGTATGAAGATAAATGACATACTCAGATTGTGGGATACACAGATGCAGATTGGGCAGGTTCTCTATCCGATAGACGTTCTACATCAGGTTATTGTGTTCTTTTTGGTGGAAACCTAATCTCCTGGAAAAGTAAGAAACAAAGTGTTGTGGCAAGATCGAGTGCAGAAGCAGAATATCGTGTTATGACACTTGCAACATGTGAGCTAATATAATTGAAACAATTAATCAATGAACTCAAATTGTGTGAACCAGGTAAGATGGAGCTTATATGTGATAATCAAGCAGCCCTACATATCGCCTCTAGCCCAATGTTTCATGAGAGGACCAAACACATAGAAATTGATTATCATTTTGTGAGAGAGAAGATACAAAGTGGAGAAGTAGTGACTGCCTTTGTCAACTCAAATAATCAGCTCGCAGATATTTTCACCAAATCTCTTAGGGGTCCTCAAGTACAGTTCATATGTAACAAGCTTGGTGCATATGATTTATATGCTCCAGCTTGAGGAGGAGTGTTGAATATTGAATTAGTTAGCATGGAAAATATGATAGTTAGTTTTGGAAACAATAAAGTCATGGGGAATGGTATAAGTCATTAATTATTCTTCTTGTAAATAGATATTGTATTTAATTTCTCATGTATATAAATACATGTATGCTGAGTGAAATTCACTCAAGCAATTCAGCTATAATCAGCTTTATTGATCTTCTTTATTTTCAAGTGTTTTCATTTCATCATCTTATTTATTTTTGTATTTTTGTAAAAGATAGCTGTTGTTACTGCACTGTGTGCAATATGAAGCTGAGTTTTGGCCAAATATGAGCATTGTAGTCAAAGCTCTACAGCCACTACTCAATACTCATTCTGTTCACCCAAAGGAAGCACTGAACCTGTAAATTCCCCATATCCTTCTTCATTCCTTCTTGCATATTGCAGAGTGCGTTCAACGAATTGTCTTTTGTAGCGAGTGTCAATAATTATATACCGTCACCAAGGCATATAAGTCTTACTTTAAGTATTGTTTGCATTATTATATTTGTAATGCAACTAAGCATTCTACAAAATCGGCGATGCAAGTGGTAAGAGCCAATATCATAGTTTAAGTTTTTGGTTCTGAATGCTTATTGGAATTTTCTTTGTTTTTGTTCGGATTCTACAACCCACACATACAAGTGAATATATACTTCTCATGGAGAATGAGAACATGCGTCAGTCCAGGTGCGAACTTGTTGTTTTGAGCTTATAATTTAACATTCATAGTTGCATCCTATTTTGTTTATGATTTATCCCTTTTTCATGCTAGATCTATGATCTATTGGCTCTTTTTATCTATGGTCTTTCAATATTTAGTTATTTTTAATCTTATACGTTATATTTATTTTTTGCTTTTTTCATAGTATTTGCTTCAAAGTTTGAGTCTTTTTTTAGCATTTTGGCTTCAAATTTGTTTCTATTTAGGTATAATTCTTTAGTTTGATAGATGTTGTGCTTCTTCTGCACTTAGATGTATACACGAGGTTGCTTTTAAAATAAGTATTCTTCTTTAGTTTGATAGCACTGCTTAATGATGTGTTATGTTGATTTTGTTGGTTTAATTGATGATATGATGATTTCATTTGTATTAATATATATGCAGTTCAAGCATTGAAAACCATAAAGAGGCCATATCAAAGGAAATAGGCCTTTTATTTGTATTCTAAAGGAACTTTATGTGGAACAATATAAGTGGGAGTATTTCGAAGGAAATATACAATATCAAAAGTTTGATACTCTTGTACGTTGAGCCTTCCCTTTTGGCATGTATGTTAGTCACCATATGACTAAATAACTCAATTGTTTTATCACCTTGGTAAATTTGGAGTCATTTTAGACATATTAGTACATAAACATCCTTGTCATTGCATCAATTCAGAATTGTCTTCTAAATAAATTGAATTCAAATATTGGTTCCTATGGGATGAACAAATAAATTCAAATGGTTGTATAGATAAATGAGTGATGTTTTAACATGAAGACTCACATCACTTCTACTTTCTTTCTCATTAAATATATATTTTTTGCAGGCTCCTGAATGGAAATCAATTAACAGGTCCGTTGCCAGAGGAGCTTGGCTATCTTCTAGTCCTGGACAGAATACAAATTGATCAGAACCAAATAACAAGACATTTACTTACGTCATTTGCAAACCTGAACAAGACAAAGCACTTCTAAGGGTTTTATGATGAATGAGGATGATAATGGTCCATCCTCAAATTTAACCAGTCTCTTCATTAGAGATGTATATTATTCGAGACCCAATTCGAAATCAAATTATTGAGCACATATAGTTTAATTAATAGTGTATTTATATTTATATTTTAAATTTGTATTACATGTTTCTCTATATTTTATTGTTATTTTGTATTTTAAATTGGATCAATCCATTTATCTTGATGTATTGAAGCTTTAATTACTTTCATTTATTGGATCAATTCATTTACATTGTTGACATTTATTTAACTACACTAAATAAACTTTTAATTTAAATTACAATATTTTATGCGTATAATTTATTTTCTTCGTTGCAAATTTTTTTATTTATAATTTAACTCTATCACCAAAGTAAAAAAAAATGTTTATATAATTTATTCAACTATGCATTTAATTTAACATTTTGTTATAAATTTTTATTTATAATTTAACTCTATCATTAAAAGTTAAAAAAAATGACAACATTTATATAATTTGTTTATGCACACTTAAAAATAATGAAATAAAATAAAAAATAATATTAATATTGTAATTTAAACTCATATCCTTTTTAATAATTACACATTTAAAAATAATTTTGATTATTTATTTTTAAACAATATTTATTTTGTCAAATTCATTTTTGAGATAAAATTTTTAAACATAAATCATATTATTATAAACTCACTTTTAATTAAATTAAAATTTATAAACACATTTTTAATCAAAATTAAATTTACCAATTGTAAACTAAACACACGTATTTGTTAGCAAAATGCTAGTACTTCTTTGTGAACTTGGATTCATATGTCATTTATTTCATATGTAATTATTTTTCTTAAATTTTTCCACGCAGATCCTCTTGTCACACGATGATATAACCGAAATGCAACTTGAGTTAGTTCCAATGCTTGTACACATAATTTTTGAGTGGCTAATCATCATCTTCTTTGCTATCACACCGTCAGCTCCAGCTGTAATTGAGGACTTCAATTCTAAACTTTTATCATTAGAGAATATTGTAATGAGGTTGATAAGATCATATTAAATGAATAGATCTGCAGAGCAATTTGTAATGAGAAAATGCACTTTTATTCTGATTAGAAAATATTCAATAGATGTAAATACATGTAAGTTTCTTACTGAGAATCAAGGGAAACAACAGAGAAGCAAATCTAAGGGAGAAAGGAAGAAGAATGTAGAACCAGAGGGAGAAAAGAAAAGTAGAGAAAGAGAGACATCCTGTCCAAATTCTTCACACCTATCCCTCTTCATCATGCCTTTTATCCTTCTACTTCCACCATTTTCCCAAATAGTTAGGCATGTGGGCCTTTGTGTTTCTACCCAACACCCAGCTCGTATTCCTATCCAACACTTTAGTTAGCCTTACACCTCTTTCCTTCTCTTTGACCACTAGACCCATTACATTACCTCCCCCATTAAAATTGACCTTGTCCTCAAGGTCATAGGTAACGCAGAGTTTCTAGAGGACACAACAACAGGAGTTTCCAGTAGTTATGAAAACCACTTGCCTATTAATCATCATAAAAGTCACCTCACACCTAACATTATCAACCAGATCCACAACCTTTGTAAAGTAACCTGTATCAAATATGCCAAAACAATCCAAATAAGACCCACCAATATGATAAGCAGTGATGGCTTCCAAAAGCTTTTCCAAGCCAATGCCATAATTAATCGTGAACAGCTTAATGTCACTGTAAAGGGTCAAAAGACCAAGTACCATAATGCAAAATCCTATAATTGCAAGTAACCTCAATGTAGTAATGGAAGTAGTCTCCATTCGATTAAGCTCTGCAATGCCAACTGGAGCATATGCAGCCGTGAAAGTTTTAATGGTTGATGCATACCGCATCCACAGAGTAGCAATAGTTATACCATGCCTTGCAACAAAGCTAATACTAACAAAAATACCAGTAGCTATACCCCCGGTAGGATCACCAATATTATCATCAATCATAGCAGGAATATTTTGGTCAACTTTGTCAAAAAGTTTTCCATCAACATCAGTAGCCATAGGATAGATACCTTCACCAACTCTGTCAAATAGAACCATGGCAGGCCCACCAATACTATAACTAGTGATGATGAGGAGAACAAGAATCCCCTGGCCACATATTAACAACAGTCCTAGAATTATGAACAATGTGGCAGCAATCTTCTGGTTATTGTGATTTTTTCCTTTTCCCGTAGGTCTCTGATAATCCTCCTAAAATATTTATTTACATATATTTATTGTTTTTTCTTTTGCAGTGAGAATATATCAGATAAATCAAAACATGTGGATACAATTATGGAGATTTGCCAACGATATTCATCTTTAGTTTTTTTGTTCTTTCATTTGTATTATGTGATCAAGAATAATTGCATTACTTTTGTACAATAGTAATAAATGACTTTTTTTCCTTAGTTTTGGTGTCTATATACAAGAAAATACACTTACATAATTTAGTATATTTTATTTGAGAAGAATTAGTTTTTTAATACATTATTATTAGTTTTTAATATGTGATTTTTTATTACACAAGTAAAAATTGTTGTCTAAAAGTGATACATAGGTAAACTTTTAAAAAGTTACTTTATAGCGTATAAAAGTAATGAAATTGGCTAAAGCTGACCTATAGGCAACACTTTTTACAAGTTTCCTTACAGCAAACTTAAAAGCAATGCAAAAGAAACGTTACCTGAAGAAGTACCTATAACCAACATTTAAGGCAAAACCTTGACCTATAGGCAACGTTTAAAAAATGTTGCCAAAACCTTGACATATAGGCAACGTTTAAAAAATGTTGCCAAAACCTTTACCTATAGGCAACGTTTAGAAAACGTTGCCAAAACCTTAACATATAGGCAACATTTTTTAAATGTTGGCTTACGGTTAACTTAAAAGCAACGACATTGAAATGTTGCCTAAAACAGTACCTATATCCAACGTTTTAAAAACGTTGCCAAAACTGTGACCTATAGGCAACGATTTTTATACGTTGTCTTATGATATACTTAAAAGCAACGATAGGAAAACGTTGCCTAAAGAAGTACCTATACACAACATGTCAAAAGCGTTGCCAGATCTATCCTTAGACAGCGTCTCAAAAGCGTTGCCAGAAGATTCTTATAGGCAACATTTTTCCTAAAGTGTTGCCAAAAGTTTAAAAAGCGTTGCCTATTGTAATAAGCCACGTCAAAAGAGGCAACGACTTGGCAAGGGCTGGAAAGCGTTGCCATAGACTTTAGGCAATGGTTTTTGACTAATGGCAACGCTTTTCAGCCCTTGCCAAAGGGCAAAGTTGTTGTAGTGTCCTCATCATCATCATTATCATCTTCCTCCTTTTCCTCCTTATCATCTTCCTCCTCCTCTTGTTCTTCCTGTGGGACGTAGATGGGAAAGCCTCCAAGCTCGTCCAGATCCCGGTTTAGTTGAGAAGTTAAGTTGTGTATCATTCCTTCCATTCCAACCATGCAATTGGAGAGATGGGTTAATATCCCTCTGCATTCTCGCACTTCTCTTTCGACCATGGTTAACCTTTCTCTGACTTGTCATTGTTGTCTCCTCCGTCTTACAGGAGTTGGTTGGGAAAGATGTTAGATTAGCACGGGTTCCTCTCTGAAGTATGCCTCCATCAGGGCAGAGTCCACTGATAGGGCTGGTCTTTCTTCTACATCATTCTCTAGTGAAATGCCCTCCTTTAAGCATAGTTTTGTGATGATTGAGGGATATGCCAACTTTGCAATGTCACTATGAGCTAACTCGTGAATGTGGGATGTAATTACTTCACCCATATTCACTGGCAGACCAGTAACAATAGCAAAGATGAGAAGAGCCTGATTGACTATTACTTCATAGGTGTGCAAGCAAGGAAGCAGAGTGGTTTGTACAAAGGTACACCAGGCTTTGGGGATTGACCTCAAGTCACTCTTCTTTAGATGCTTGGGTGCATCATTGACATCGCACTCCCAAGCATCTCCTTCTTTGCAAAGTTCTTGAAGCACTTCCTCTTGATCCAATTCTTGATTCATTAGCCTAGCATAGCCACAAAATCCAGTTCATTAGATATTGCCTCCCGTACTAACAATTCGTTAAACTCATCTTTACTGAACCATAACTCACGACCTCTCATATAGGTCTTGAATTGTTCAACAAAAGTCAATAGAATTACTTTTTTCTTCTTTTCCACAAAGTTATTTGTATTGAATTCCTTGACCAATGTTAGGCAGCTTGGTTGAGGTGGCACACACAATCTTTCCCATCTTCTACTCTTGATTTCATTAATAATGGGGAGATACCTCTCGTCCTGCAAGTTAATCCCCCTCTCTCTGATCGTGCTCTTCTTTCCTACTGCTTTTGTGTACCTCTCTTCATGTTGAGGAGAGTGGAAGTGGTGTTCATCGAAAGTGACACTTCTAGAATTGGACCATGTCGTCTCCTTTCTCTTTTTGTTAGGAGCCAATGGAAAGAGTTATTTCTGCACAAAAGAAAAATACAACCAGTGAATCTTTACTCAATTTATCATATCCAAAATACCATATCATGAATAGGAATTTAAGCATAAAAGGAAAGATAACAATGCATAATGTGATCAAATTCAAAGCTAGCCCTTCAATTCAAAACACGAAGATAATATCCACCCATCAAATATGCAAACAAATTGCCAAGACAAAGTCTAGGCATTCAAAACAACAACTTAACCCATAAGAACATTTCAGAGTCACACTTTAGAGATCTTGGAGTAGTCTAGATATTCACAATCAACTCATAAAAAACAACCCATCAAAATTACTGCATTAAAGTCCAAGAATCCACAACATCAACCTATCAACAATTCAAAACAAATATGTCATTAGACCTTTAAAACTCAACAAACCATCAAATTCCTAATGAGCATTTCAAAATTGCAAGGGAACTTAACAAATTAAACACAAAAAATACATTCACACCAATCCATCAAACTTATAGGGAGCATGTTTCCAAGTTTTTCTTCATCACACATGCTACCAAACCATCAAAAACCCACAAAACTTAGAAAACCCCAAATACCCAAAAACCTCAAAATCTCCAAATGGATGTTTAACAATTTCTAATGTGAAATCCTAACCTTAAGCAAGTAGGAAATGAAGAAAATACCTAAATGAAGGAAGATTGTGGGATGGGATAACACCAAATGGGAGTTTCCTCGTTTTCCCTGAATTTTCCGCCCTTGGTTTGCAATGCTGCAAACGATGCATTAATTTGATCTCTGTAGCCCAAGATATGACTCCGTTTTTTAGGAATGGTCATGATGTTGCGGGAATCCGAATTTGACTCCAAATCAAATTTCTTTGAGAATTATTGCCCAATCTCTAATATAAGATTTTGCGTTCAATTAAAGCTCTAATTATCATCAAAAATAGGAAAATAATTCTTTAATATTTATCTTTAAGAATTTCTTATTTTTGCACAAAATTTGATGATTTATCCTGAAAATTCAAATATGACTAAGTGAAGAGATAATTATCTAAAAATAAATAAAAAATAAAAAAAAACTAAATAAAAGTAAATTAGAAATCCTAATAAATAAAATCAAAAGATGAGTGTATTTTACACTCATCAAATACCCTCAAACTTAAATATTGCTTGTCTCCATGCAATGAAAAAGGGTAAAACTCATTTTTTTGAGGTGAATGCAAATGCAAAGGTTTTCCCTAAAAAAAACTCAACTTAAAAAAGCAATTCAAAGCTTAAATGATCAATCATGATCAATCACTCTCTCATGTATTCATGCCCTACTTAAGTGTATAGATCAAGATAAATTTTTATCAAAAAAGTTTCACAAAACTCAAAGCTCTCTTGACAATCGCTTATTTACTCAGCAACTCCTAATCATCTCCCCATATCACTAGGCAATAATGCTACACAATTCTTCACTAATCCAAGTCTATCCCAAGTTAAGATTTTTTATTTCTTCGTTTTTTTCTTGTGAAGTTTGATGCGAAAATGTCTGAATTTACGATAATGGATACTGAGATGTACCTGAGAAGACACGTACTGGTGTTTTCCTCCTTGTGTAGCAGTAGAGCGTGTTGAAACATGGGTGGTTAGTACTTGCAAATACACTCCAACACTCAAGTCAGGTTGTGCACAATTAGGGTTTAAGTTAAAGAGAAATAGTTACTTGTTGAAGGTGATTGAGCCTGATATTTATAAAGAGCGAATAAGGACACACATTTCCTTAATTGTAGTGGAGAATCCCTATAAGATCATAATGTTGATACTGTAGTTATGAGCAATCAAATGTGGTTATGGGCGCTATTATTATGCAATATCATGATTGACAATTACGGATAATCATATGATTTATCCACTACACAAATCTTGTGATGTTAATGTTGCTACCCAATACCGTGGTTTGACGTTCGTTATACTGGGATCTCTGAAGCAAACGGACTCCTACTGGGTTGTTAACGGTGATCTCTTGCTGGGGTGTGAACAGTGGACTCTTGCCGGATGCATGCCGGGTTAACCTATGAGGCTAGTGTCCCGGATCACGGTCCAGAACAGAGCATTAAATTTAAGCTTTCTTTACTATATTTTCTCACATTTGAATTTCAATTTTCAAATTTCTTTAAGTGCTAGCTTTTTTTGCCCATTTTATTTTTTTAATGAATATTAAAAATTTATATAAATATTTATAAATTAATTATATTTATTATTATTATTTAAAAGTAATTATACTTTTGTAATAAAAAATTATTTAATACATCAAACAAACAAATATATATTGAATTAAAATTTAATTATTAAAAATATTAATGCCCAATAAAAAATAGATAAATAAATAAAAATATCCATTAAAATTTATGGGTGGCACAAACTAGTTAAAGGCTAAAAGAAATGGGGACAAGCAAGGCATAACATTTAAGAGCTATACCTGCCTGGAATAGAAAATGTTGGATTGGTCAAGCCCTTGTAGAGCATTAGCTCAATATTGTTAAAAACGGCAACCATTTTAGACCCCATCCAATCCTTTACACCACGAAAAGTAAGGAAAATGAGACCATAACAAAGAAAAATGAAATAAGATATTGACGAGATATTGTTTCCCTCATCACATATTTATTTATGAAGTTTCAATTTAGGATTTTTATTTTTTTTCAGATTTTAAAAATTATTTTATTCTTATTTTATTTTTATGAAATTGATTTGTGAAAAAATGCTTAAAAATAAATATAACCTATTCACTCATGTTAGTACTTAATTGATGAATTTTCAATTTTCAAAAGAAAAATCATAACTAAACGAAAATAATTTTCTCGAAACATTATGGCGTGCAATTGGAATCAACTAACCAATAACTATAACTATTGACGTTTAGACAAGTACGTAAATACTTCCATTGGTGTCTCTATTAACACTAGCATATAAAATTAAAAAAAATCGTAATAAAACTTTTAATTTACTAATTCTAAATCAAGATTGTTAGAAATGATTACTTTCATAAGATGAATTCAAAACTAAAATATGGTTTTGGTAAAAGCACTTGTTAAGGAATAAAAAATAATAAGTATTAAATGTAATGTAATTTTTTTTTCAATTTTTAATATAAGATTTTTCTTAAAAATGTCATAAAAATACTTGTTAAGAATACAAATTATTTTTTTTATAAAAACTATAGTACTTAATACATTAAAAATTAAAAAATTTTATTTTATATATAAAATTTTTATTTTAAAATTTTTAATAAATACTTTTAACACACTCGTTAAATTTTTTTTAATATATTAAATATTTTATTTTTTATTTAAAATATAAATTTTTTATTTCTTAATCAGTGTCCTCCTCATGCACCTTCGAATAACACTTAAATATTGATAGAAGACAAAATTAAGTGAGCAATCATAAATGTGGAAGACTAGAAGCAGTGGAAATGCGTTGGGGTGGGACCGTGGGAGGAAAAATTAAATCGGGAAGTTAGGAGAGGAAAATGTGTGACTGGGAAGGAAAGTAATTTATGCGATTGTTGGGAAAGATTTTATAGAGATACGGCAAGAGCCATTAAGATAAGATTAATGATTTTAAAAAATAAATGTTATAATTGAGTTAAAATTAAATCAAAACATAGTTGTTGAAATTAATATATACCAATAATTAATCTCTACCTTTTTCTAAATAAATAGACTCTCATGATATAATTTCGAAACTCCGATTCTTTTTTTATTCTTATTTTTAAAATAAATAGAAATTAATGTTGACCGGTGCTTTCTAGATATAATATTTCTAAATTTTAAAGATGTTCTTCATATTTTAAAATTGAACTGAAATTTCAAATTTAAGATATTTGAAATTAAGGTATCTTAAATATTTGTACGAAATTATGAATTTGCCAAAATTATTGTAATGTATTATAGGCATTACGTGAGTATTATTATAAGTTTTTGTCGAGCCACCTTAGAATAAAGTAATCTCATCTTATCTTAATTTTTTTAATAAAAAAATATTGTAACACATGAGGGAAAATTCACCACCTAGTGAAATCATTAATCAATGAAAAACAAAAATATTGGGTCTATCAACAAGGAAAAAAATTCATGCTTGAATTATTGAAAGAGATGATCAATTTAAAATTAATGCTGTGACCAATCACCGAGGGCGATGGAGCAATCAACTATATTTTCTTAATCAGAGTCCACTAAGTGGATCGAAATTATTATATAATTAGAAGCATATCATCGAAAACAAGAAAAGGCTACTTTGTCACAGGAAGAGTATCCAAATGGAAGAGGGGAAGGGAAGAGTATGTGTCATACATAGGATGTACAGGGTTCATTGCTTCAATGATCATCAAGAGACTCCTAGAGGGTTACTCTGTCAATACCACTACTAGATTTGGTGCAGGTAAGATTTTCTATTTTTCTTTTTAATCAAGAGAGAATAGAGAGCAATGTTATTAAAATCGACCAAACACTATACCGGTGGGAGTTTGATCACAAAATCACTTGAGTGGTTAACTCGGACAAACCGGCAAAAACCCAATATAATAAGTGTTTATGGTATATTTTTGTCAAATGACAAATTCGATTTCCGATCTCAAGTTAGGGAATAGAATCATTTTCTCTCATAATTTTTTAGTTTTTAGACTGATCTTTGAATAAAAATGTCAAAGGTTAATTTTAAATGAAACACAGAATTATATAAATCGAAATCGAAGTATTTATGTGTAAAAAATAACTTAGTAAAAATGAAAGAGGCTTCGCTTTGAAAAGTAAGAAAATTAAGAGATATTCTTGTGTGCATACAAGATGCACCACGTTACATTTATACACACACAAAATTTGGAGAGAGATGACGATTTTTTGTGATGAGTGGGTTTAGTGAGACTCATTCATCATCTCTTTCTAATTTTGTGTGTGTGTATAAACGTGATGTGGTACATCTTATATACACACAAGAATATCTCGAAAATTAGTAAAATAAAGCAAGTTAAATGACATGAAGTGTAAATAATAGAAGTAAAGTGTAATTAAGTAAAGTTGACAACTAATGTAAAGTGTTTAACTTAAAGAGCATGAAATAAAATAAAACAAAGTAAAGAGTAATGATAAAAAAAAATTGCAAACATGTAAAGTGCAGGAAAATAAATTTGCAATAAAGTAAAGAAAACAATTAAAAAAATCAAATAATCTCGAAAGAATACTCGATCAGGAGTAGAAAAGAATTTGTATAAAAGTAAATGATTGAAAGTTTAAATGAAGTGAATTTAAAGTTGCATTGAACTTGTAAAGGGTACAATAATGAAAGTGGATGGAAACATACTGAACTAGACTTGTGTTGTTTGTTTGAAATGTCAAGGACGTGAGAACGTGAGTTACAAGTGTTTGAGTATAGAATTTCTAACTCCTAAGTGTTTTCATCTTTTTGATATTTATAAACATTCTAAGTAACTATTTTTTTTTACAGGATATTGATGTGTGTCTAAAACAAAGATAACTGGCAAATGATTATTAATTATCCTTGTCAAGAAACTGCCAGATCTTTGTTTGCAATCCTCGTACTACAAGTAACTATTCAGTCTCTGTCAACAATCATTGTATTGTCTTGATCTTATACTTGCAACTGCTACTAACTTTTACTTCAAATTCAAATCCTTTTTTTGAATTCAAACTTGAATCTTTAAACATTTATTAGCTTTTGGTCGAGACTCCTTATTTCTGTTTTTTAAAATTTGCTAAGTATATCTACTCTTCGAATCTTCATTTCGATGATAACTCGAAATTACCACTTATAATATGAAATCGAAATGACCTTTCCTTATTTCAAATCGAAACTGTCATTTTGATAACTTCGAGTCTTTACTACAACTCCAACTCTAATAAAATTGAAGTCGAAGATCTTAATGTTTGTGTTCTGGATTGTTGTCCGGGATACTACCATTCGGGGCAAACCCGGCATATACACCGCCAAGATCTGGATCATGCCCCTTAGCAGGACGTCCGTACGCGGGTACTAATCGTACTCCCTAACCAACACTTCATAGGTCCGCGTCTTGTAACACCCTCCATAGGGCATCACATTTTTAACTAAAAACTTAAAACCTGAAAATCATTTCATAAAAGTTTTGAGTTCTAAAAGATGAATTTTAAAATTTCTTTTCGCGAAAACATAAACTTACCAAAAATTATAAGTAAAACAGAAATTAAACTAAACTGATTAATACATTTATATATACCACATAATATTTAACAACAGTTTAAAACATAAAATTTACATACTCAAGTAAATAATAGCAAACCCAATGACGGATACTACTAATAGCACAGTAACAACACTAACGAGAAAACAAAACATACATGTTCCGTTTCTTCACCAAACTGCCTCCTATTGAAGTCTGGAAGATCACTCCTCGACGTCGTCACCATCTTCAGAATAGTGCCTCCAATAGGTTTAAGAAACTCGTTTCACCTACTATACGAATTTAAACAATACAAACCCAACAAAACAATACAGTAAAGAGATGAGATCCCCTTTCACCAATACCAGTACTGTAGCAAAGAACGATACGAATGACAAAGTCATTCCATACACACAGATATCACAAATATAGTCATGTTATCAATTTGCAAATAATTCTTATAAGCATATATCCTAATAAAATAAACAGCAATAGCATTACCATGATAGATATAACCATTGATATAATAAACCATATAATCACATCATGCAAATTAACTCACATTAACACATCATACATAATATCTCAACATTGAATAAAAATAACCATTTTAAAATGCAACCAACATATACAAATATACACAGACTCATTCCTACTCCATGGAGCTAAACACAGACATCACAGACATCAGAGAGAATGATCCAGAAAGAACTATTAGTACTTCAGGCTGCCCAACCAAACTATTGCACTGTCTACGTTGTGTCTATAGCCCACTGTCCAACATCGTGTAGTAGCACACAGTCCAAACATCGTGTAACTACAGGCATTGTACTAAAATAGACTTTACAAGATCTTGATTAAACATAGTACGTGTCGAGATCACTAGTGTGTTGTCAGTTATCACGGCCCAGAGGAGCGACCAACTGTCCACTTGTGGAATACTCTGCACACTAATGCCTCCAAGTCTATACAAAATCGAACCACACTACGCTTATCACACCGACAACACGATATAATTCACCTCGTCAATCAATCCACCAATTATCAACCAAATTGGCACAACTCAAAACAATAATTACCAAATTACCCTTATTCTCAAAATATTCTTATATTTACGCAAATGCCCTCAATGGCAAAAATCTCTAATATACAGTACGTCCCACTTGACAGTACCTGTATCTCAACATGTCCGGGTCCACCACTTTGGCCCGACAGTAAAATTCACTATTCCAATTAATCGCGTAGAAATTTTATCGCATTTTCACAATTTCGTCGTTTTTACAAACATTTTTAAATTGCGTAAATATATTTTGCTGTTTTTAAAATTGCGTACTATTTTTAAAACGTTTTCTCAATCGCGTAAGATTTTTAAATTATTTTTTTATCCGAATTCCTTAAAAATCACTATTTAAATGAACAGAAATAATATTTAATATATTTAAACTACGTAGGATATTTTTCATACCGTATCCAATATATTGGATATCTTTTCTACCTTATTTGTCTGTTTTTAACAAAAACTGACAGTATTTTGCTTAGAAATTCTATAACAATGGTTTTCTAGGTTTTCTGTCAAAAAAATCCTTTTGTTTATATTAAAACCATTTAATTACAACCATTTAATTACACTTTTGAAAACTACTAACGTGCTTCAAAACATAAAGTGAGCTCTATGTTAGCATTTTTCAAATGTTCACTGTATTTCGCATTTATAGTAAAATCCTCTAACTTTAATTTCTAAAACTAAGTTCATCCATTTTATTTCCCAAAGATTTATTGAAATTAAATTCTTTTGTAATTAACTACTTGATCTACCTTGGAAAATAATTTTAGAAATTAAATATACATTATATGACATATTGGCCGAATTCCCCCAAAATCCTTGCATTTGATTTTTGGATCATTTTCCATCTTCTAAATCAATGTCAAATTCATTGTATCACCTAAATTCATTAAATCATTGTTTTAGAAAATGGTTGAGAACATTTTGGTTTTCTTTTTCTTATTGAGGCCGTGAGCCCCTTTGGTGTTCTTTGGAACACTCATGCAAATCCTTATATGTTATTTATATGTTACAATAATTATCATGCATCTATGTACACATACCATATATTTAAGCAATCATAAAACACATATAAAATATTAAAGCAATCATAAAACACATACTATATATTTTAAAACTATAGACATGCTTGCACACAAAATCAAACACAATTAGGAAAAACAATAAACAACCAAGTGAATGAATCCTTATAGATTCTTCACTACAAACACATCCATTCCTCACCACCAACACATGGCTGATGAGGGTAATCTCCCTCTTACCTCTTGAAGAAACCTCCGAAGTTCCTTGTATGTCCTTTTTGAATAAATCCTTCTACCACCACCAAGAGCTTCTTGAAAATCAAAGAAAACATGCAATATTAATATCTAAGGCTCTAAACTAAAATAATCATGGATTAAAATCATGATTAGAACTTTGGAATGGACAGAAACATGAAGGTTAAAGAACTCCACCTTCAAGGCTTCAAACTTGAATTTTGAAGAACAAGATAGAAAATGGATGATTCAAGCTTAGGTTTCAACTACAAAGTATCTTGAGATGAAGTAAGGAAGCAAGATATAAGGTAGTTTAGAATTACAGAAGAGTGAATGATGGGATTAGGTGTGGAGGCCGTGAGGTTGAAGAAGAAAAGGAGAAGGAAAATTTGAGAGCTTTTGCTAGTTTGCTAACTTTGGAAAAAGATGAAGACTTTGATTAAATGAAAACAAATCTTCCTTTTTGTTATGCATGGCCGTGAATCACTTTGAGAGAAAGTGAAAAATATTTTTGGTTTTGCTTCTTCCAAATGCATGGCCGTAAATGCATATAGAATGAGAATAAATTGAAATGTAGAAATTGCCTTCCTAAAGGCATGCATTGCCGTAAATGCACATGAAGAGAAGCCACCAAAATTGACTTGTCTTACTTGGCTCAATTAATAAAAGGTGATAAGAATTGAATTGTGATATTTGCCTCACAAAAGCTTGCTTGACCGTGGGATACAACAAAGAAAAAAAGCCATCAATATTGACTAGTCTTCATTTTGTTCAACTTAGGCTTTCTACGTGAATTTCACAAAGTGAATTGGTCATTTAGAGCAATTTGCTCTTCTTCTTCACCGTAGAATCAATAAATTTCAAGAAGTCCAAATTTGTTTATTAGCTTGTTTCCTATTGGTCTTTAAAGAGTCAAGCCATTATTCTTGACCAATTTCTATTGGTTGAATATTTACTAACTTGATTCCTATTGGTTGCTATTTTTGTTGACCAATTTCTATTGGTGCACACTATATATTTTCTAGTATACTTTAATCAATGAACAATAACTACTATTTATAAAGTCAGTGTCTATTGTCCAATGGGTAATAAAATATACATAGATTTTTTTCTTGCTCTAGTTGGGTAGCAACTATTGTTGATCACTTTCTACTGATTGCCCTTGATGAGTCATAGAGCGAGTCATCAAAGAGAAGTTTCTAGAACATGTGACTCACTACGATGAGTCAACATGATGAGTCAACGTAGATATTTTCTAGAACTGGTGAGTCAGCATGACGAGTCATCAGCTGAGTCAGCAATGGTGAGTCATAGCGCTGAGTCACTAGCTGAGTCAGCAATGGTGAGTCATAGCGCTGAGTCAGCATGGTGAGTCATCAGGGAACCTTCTGGAACGTATGACTCACTGCGGCGAGTCACAGAGTGAGTCAGCGTTTCTACAACCTTCCAGAATGTGGCAAGTCACTGCTTCTGGAACATGGCGAGTCACCGCTTCTGGAACCTTCTAGAATTTGCTGAGTCACAGGTGCTGAGGTGTCACGCCATGTGTCGAGTTTCTATTGGCCCTTCGCGATGAGTCACAACCACCAATATTGACCAGCTCCTCATTGGTCCACGTGTAAAGCACTTGCTGACTAGGCGTGTTGACGAGGAGTCTTCTAGAACAGTCTGGAACATGTGAGTCACTAGGCTAGTCACCTAGGTGAGTAACCAAACGATGAGTCATCGTCTAGAACATTCTAGAGTGGGTGACTAGGCTCGCGTCTAGAATCATCCACTAGATATTTTCAAGAAAGATATTATCTAATGGATAATAAAACATACCCCGATTTTATTTGTCAGATAAAATCGTAGGAAAATAAAACTTCAAAAACTGTTTCCGGTTTCGGGTTTAGTAAGATCCCCAGGCTTCGAATCAACAGTACAAAACTTTCTGGCAAATAAAAAAAACTTATTTTTCCTGGCCCGCCCCGGGCCCACATACAGCCCAAAATATCAAAAATATATTAAATACTCAAAATATATCAAAATATCAAAAATATAATATAATATTCAAAATATCTCAAAATATCTTAAAATATCCTAAAATATCTTAAAATATCTCACAATATCTAAAATATAATAAAATATTAAAAATATCTTAAAATATTTAAAATATATTAAAATATTCAAAATATTTAAAATATCACAAAAATTCACGAAAATCATATTAATTGTGAAACTCATGAAAATCAAATCAGATTAGTAAAAATAATTAAGGATTGAAAGAAAGAAATAAAATACGTAGGCTTATATATAACTCAAAAATAATTTTAAAATAATCAAAAACGTAAAAACTCCCAAAAATTCTTAAAAATCACAAAAATCTTAAAATTCACAGAAATCGAGTCGGATTATTTAAAACAATCAAGAATCGACCGAAACAAATAAAATACGTATTTTCGGGGTGTTACAACACTCCCCTCCTAAAAAGAATTTCGTCCTTGAAATTCGCAGTATTCTCAGAGCAAATATGTATACTACTCTTTCATCTTGTCTCCCAGTTCTCACGTTGCATCTCCGCTCACGTCATTCCAGATCACTGTGACCAACGAAAACTCCTCGCCTCTTGTTCAACCGCTCCTTTAAAATATGGAGAACCACACTAAAGTATTTAGCATGTTCCTCATGATTTCGAGAATAGATCAGAATGTCGTTAATAAAGATAATAACAATTCTGTCTAAATAAGGACGAAAGATTCTACCCACATAATCTGTGAATATTGCGGAAACATTTGCCACTCCGAACAGCACCACTGAAATTTTCCTGCCTTTGTACCGCTTCACTCTCCTGCCTTTTGCTTTTAACAGGAAGTGTCTCACAAATCAAGTTCTCTTTTTCAACAGTACTGTATCTGATACTATGACATGATTTTGATTAAGAATATCCTTTCTTGCAATTGCAATATATAAAAGGACATTATAAAGGTTAGAAAGAAAAGATAGCGAAACTATCCAATATGTTACTGGACATATCCAACAAAAAAAATTAATATTGTCCGATTTTAAGAATGAATTTTTTCGGGACACCAAAATTTTACTGAAACAATCTACAGGATATGATTAAAGATAACCAATCCATTTATAAGATCACATCTATCTCGTGAAAGAGGTAGACAGTTTAGATTAACAGAAAAGATTGTTTAAGGAACTGAATAGTAACAATGAGTTTGGTAATAAAAGTAAAAATAGATAAGTAAAAAGGTAACGAAGATACTGATAGCTCTAATCAACCCACACAGTCAATCAGCTATAAAAGAATGGGTTAGACCAAAAGTACATTTTGCAATTGCGATTTATGAAAAATTTCATGAAAGCATAGAAAGAAAAGATGATGGAGTCATCCATACCACCGAACCTATCCAATGGAGAAATTGATGTGGTCCGATGAATTTAAAAGTGAACTTTGTAAGTTGAATAAGTCAACCAACAGGTCTAACAAAGCATGAATGGTTGGAAAAATGCTCAATCCATATTTTTCAGATCGCGTCTGTTTTGTGAAAGAGGTATACAAATTGAATCAACAGAAAAAAAAATTTAATCATTTAACAGACTTAGGATGGTTTAAGCAACTCAAGTCCTCAACCACATGTTTTAACAATAGAAGTAGAAACAACTAGGTCAAAAGATAATGAAGACATAGACAACTCTAATTGACCCACACAATTATATGCTATAAAGAAATATGTTACCCTCGGAATTATACAGTATCGTTAAAGGATCACCTTTTTGTGACTCAATCTTCTTTGTTTAGGTCTTCAGTCTGAGATGCTTTTGCTCTACTTGAAGAATCGATGCTCCATTCTACTTAAGATGTTGAAGCACTTTCATTACTAACAAGATGTTCAAGCATCCCACACTTGAAACATATGATTCCTTTGATTGTACAATCCCTTGTTAGATGATCTTCCCCACACTTCCAACATTTTGGTACAGATGTCACAGTCTGACCAAACCTGCTACTACTAGCTCTTCCTCCACGAGATTGTTGCTGTTGTTAATTTCCCGGTGATTGTAGATACGTTTTCCATTGGAATTGCTTAACCTTACGATTTCTCCTCCTTCGGAACCACTATAGTCCAACGTTACGAAATCTCGTATTCTGAGATATATTTCGACTTTATCCGATTCTAAACCTCGGTTATCGTTCTTTGCTGCTGAACAATCCTCTAATCATGTTGTACTGTTCCTTCAGCTGTTCTTTACATTCCTTTCGTAGTTGCAGCCACATTATCAGTGTTACTTCCTGCTCCCTCACGTGCACGTTTACCACGAGTCATCGCCTTTCTTCAAAGACAGACGAATCAGAATACAATGGAAATCGAATGTAACCATTTCAAAAAAACACTGTCTCCTTTCGAAGTCTAAGCACAGAGAGTCACACAACACAAACACAATAGACCTAACCACAAACCCCAAAAGACTCTAACCGTGCTCTGATACCAACTAATGTAACACCCTCCATAGGGCATCACATTTTTAACTAAAAACTTAAAACCTGAAAATCATTTCATAAAAGTTTTGAGTTCTAAAAGATGAATTTTAAAATTTCTTTTCGCGGAAACATAAACTTACCAAAAATTATAAGTAAAACAGAAATTAAACTAAACTGATTAATACATTTATATATACCACATAATATTTAACAACAGTTTAAAACATAAAATTTACAGACTCAAGTAAATAATAGCAAACCCAATGACGGATACTACTAATAGCACAGTAACAACACTAACGAGAAAACTCAACATACATGTTCCGTTTCTTCACCAAACTGCCTCCTATTGAAATCTGGAAGATCACTCCTCGACGCCATCACCATCTTCAGAATAGTGCCTCCAATAGGTTTAAGAAACTCGTTTCACCTACTATACGAATTTAAACAATACAAACACAACAAAACAATACAGTCAAGAGGTGAGATCCCCTTTCACCAATACCAGTACTGTAGCAAAGAACGATACGAATGACAAAGTCATTCTATACACACAGATATCACAAATATAGTCATGTTATCAATTTGCAAATAATTCTTATAAGCATATATCCTAATAAAATAAACAACAATAGCATTACCATGATAGATATAACCATTGATATAATAAACCATATAATCACATCATGCAAATTAACTCACATTAACACATCATACATAATATCTCAACATTGAATATAAATAACCATTTTAAAATGCAACCAACATATACAAATACACACAGACTCATTCCTACACCATGGAGCTAAACACAGACATCAGAGAGAATGATCCAGAAAGAACTATTAGTACTTCAGGCTGCCCAACCAAACTATTGCACTGTCTACGTTGTGTCTATAGCCCACTGTCCAACATCGTGTAGTAGCACACAGTCCAAACATCGTGTAACTACAAGCATTGTACTAAAATAGACTTTACAAGATCTTGATTAAACATAGTGCGTGTCGAGATCACTAGTGTGTTGTCAGTTACCACGGCCCAGAGGAGCGACCAACTGTCCACTTGTGGAATACTCTGCACACTAATGCCTCCAAGTCCATACAAAATCGAACCACACTACGCTTATCACACCGACAACACGATGTAATTCACCTCGTCAATCAATCCACCAATTATCAACCAAATTAGCACAACTCAAAACAATAATTATCAAATTACCCTTATTCTCAAAATATTCTTATATTTACGCAAATGCCCTCAATGACAAAAATCTCAAATATACAGTACGTCCCACTTGACAGTACCTGTATCTCAACATGTCCGGGTCCACCACTTTGGCCGAACAGTAAAATTCGCTGTTTCAATTAATCGCGTAGAAATTTTATCGCATTTTCACAATTCCGTCGTTTTTACAAACATTTTTAAATCGCGTAAATAAATTTTGCTGCTTTTAAAATCGCGTAAGATTTTTAAATTATTTTCTTTTTCCGAATTCCTTAAAAATTACTATTTAAATGAACAAAAATAATATTTAATATATTTAAACTACGTAGGATATTTTTCATACCGTATCCAATATATTGGATATCTTTTCTACCTTATTTGTCTGTTTTTAACAAAAACTGACAGTATTTTGCTTAGAAATTCTATAACAATGGTTTTCTAGGTTTTCTGTCAAAAAAATCCTTTTGTTTATATTAAAACCATTTAATTACAACCATTTAATTACACTTTTGAAAACTACTAACGTGCTTCAAAACATAAAGTGAGCTCTATGTTAGCATTTTCAAATGTTCACTGTATTTCGCATCTATAGTAAAATCCTCTCACTTTAATTTCTAAAACTAAGTTCATCCATTTTATTTCCCAAAGATTTATTGAAATTAAATTCTTTTGTAATTAACTACTTGATCTACCTTGGAAAATAATTTTAGAAATTAAATATACATTATATGACATATTGGCCGAATTCCCCCAAAATCCTTGCATTTGATTTTTGGATCATTTTCCATCTTCTAAATCAATGTCAAATTCATTGTATCACCTAAATTCATTAAATCATTGTTTTAGAAAATGGTTGAGAACATTTTGGTTTTCTTTTTCTTATTGAGGTGAGCCCCTTTGGTGTTCTTTGGAACACTCATGCAAATCCTTATATGTTATTTATATGTTACAATAATTATCATGCATCTATGTACACATACCATATATTTAAGCAATCATAAAACACATATAAAATATTAAAGCAATCATAAAACACATACTATATATTTTAAAACTATAGACATGCTTGCACACAAAATCAAACACAATTAGGAAAAACAATAAACAACCAAGTGAATGAATCCTTATGGATTCTTCACTACAAACACATCCATTCCTCACCACCAACACATGGCTGATGAGGGTAATCTCCCTCTTACCTCTTGAAGAAACCTCCGAAGTTCCTTGTATGTCCTTCTTGAATAAATCCTTCTACCACCACCAAGAGCTTCTTGAAAATCAAAGAAAACATGCAATATTAATATCTAAGGCTCTAAACTAAAATAATCATGGATTAAAATCATGATTAGAACTTTGGAATGGATAGAAACATGAAGGTTAAAGAACTCCACCTTCAAGGCTTCAAACTTGAATTTTGAAGAACAAGATAGAAAATGGATGATTCAAGCTTAAGTTTCAACTACAAAGTATCTTGAGATGAAGTAAGGAAGCAAGATATAAGGTAGTTTAGAATTACAGAAGAGTGAATGATGGGATTAGGTGTGGAGGCCGTGAGGTTGAAGAAGAAAAGGAGAAGGAAAATTTGAGAGCTTTTGCTAGTTTGCTAACTTTGGAAAAAGATGAAGACTTTGATTAAATGAAAACAAATCTTCCTTTTTGTTATGCATGGCCGTGAATCACTTTGAGAGAAAGTGAAAAATATTTTTGGTTTTGCTTCTTCCAAATGCATGGCCGTAAATGCATATAGAATGAGAATAAATTGAAATGTAGAAATTGCCTTCCTAAACGCATGCATTGCCGTAAATGCACATGAAGAGAAGCCACCAAAATTAACTTGTCTTACTTGGCTCAATTAATAAAAGGTGATAAGAATTGAATTGTGATATTTGCCTCACAAAAGCTTGCTTGACCGTGGGATACAACAAAGAAAAGCCATCAATATTGGCTAGTCTTCATTTTGTTCAACTTAGGCTTTCTACGTGAATTTCACAAAGTGAATTGGTCATTTAGAGCAATTTGCTCTTCTCCTTCACCGTAGAATCAATAAATTTCAAGAAGTCCAAATTTGTTTAATAGCTTGTTTCCTATTGGTCTTTAAAGAGTCAAGCCATTATTCTTGACCAATTTCTATTAGTTGAATATTTACTAACTTGATTCCTATTGGTTGCTATTTTTGTTGACCAATTTCTATTGGTGCACATTGTATATTTTCTAGTATACTTTAATCAATGAACAATAACTACTGTTTATAAAGTCGATGTATTGTTATAAATGGGTAATAAAATATACATAGATTTTTCTCTTGCTCTAGTTGGGTAGCAACTATTATTGATCATTTTCTACTGATTGCCCTTGATAAGTCACAGAGCGAGTCATCAAAGAGAAGTTTCTAGAACATGTGACTCACTACGATGAGTCAGCATGATGAGTCAGCATGATGAGTCAGCATGATGAGTCAGCATAGATATTTTCTAGAATAGGTGAGTCAGCATGGCGAGTCATCAGTTGAGTCAGCAATGGTGAGTCATAGCGTTGAGTCAGCATGGTGAGTCGTCAGGGAACCTTCTGGAACGTATGACTCACAGCGGCGAGTCACAGGGTGAGTCAGCGTTTCTATAACCTTCCAGAATGTGGCGAGTCATCGCTTCTAGAATGTAGCGAGTCACTGCTTCTGGAACATGGCGAGTCACCGCTTCTAGAACCTTCTAGAATTTGCTGAGTCACAGGTGCTGAGGTGTCACGCCACGTGTCGAGTTTCTATTGGCCCTTCGCGATGAGTCACAACCAGCAATATTGACCAGCTCCTCATTGGTCCACGTGTAAAGCACTTGCTGACTAGGCACGTTGACGAGGCGTCTTCTAGAACAGTCTGGAACATGTGAATCACTAGGCTAGTCACCTAGGTGAGTCACCAAACGATGAGTCATCGTCTAGAACATTTTAGAATGGGTGACTAGGCTCGCGTCTAGAATCATCCACTAGATATTTTCAAGAAAGATATTATCCAATGGATAATAAAACATACCCTGATTTTATTTGTCGATAAAATCGTAGGAAAATAAAACTTCAAAAACGTCTCCGGGTTTCGGGTTTAGTAAGATCCCATTCCGAATCAACAAGACAAAATTTTCTCAAATAAAAAAAAAATTATTTTTCCTACTACCTTGCCCACATACAAATTTCAAAATATCGAAATATATTAAATACTCAAAATATATCAAAATATCAAAAATATAATATAATATTCAAAATATCTTAAAATATCCTAAAATATCTTAAAATATCTCAAAATATCTTAAAATATCTAAAATATATTAAAATATTCAAAATATCCGAAATATCACAAAAATTCACAAAAATCATATTAATTATGAAACTCACGAAAATCAAATCAGATTAGTAAAAATAATTCAAGATTGAAATAAAGAAATAAAATACATAGGCTTATATACAATCCAAAAATAATATTAAAATAATCAAAAATGTAAAAACTCTCAAAAATTCCTAAAAATCACAAAAATCTTAAAATTTACAGAAACCGAGTTGGATTATTTAAAACAATCAAGAATCGACCGAAACAAATAAAATACGTATTTTCGGGGTGTTACACGTCTGGCCTGATCATGACCTATGGAACACTTTACAGTGTGGGGACCATGACTGCCTGCTACAGTGGTTGGCCACTAACGTGACAGACCCGCAATTCCAGGGATCTACCCAATGATTGTGGGAGGGAGGCACCCTCCGTCAGGCCTCTACCGAACGATCGTGAAGAGGAGGCACATCGTCCCCCGACAGGCCACAACTCTAATACTTGCACTCTGCGACAAATGCTCAAGGACTATTCACATGCACTATAAGTATCATAAAATACTACTCTAAGAAGGTAACCCTTAATTCTTACGGTGTATACTCTCATTGTGTCAAATCTGACTTGAGTGTTGGAGTCCTTTGCAGGTACCCATCCCCTCTGTTCAAGACTCTTGGAGGTGACAACCGCACAAGAAAAAAGAAACTACCGTACACATATCTTCTCAAGCACTCTCTGATTCTACATCAGAATAGTTTGAGATTTACTCGAAATTATCACTTATAGGATGAAATCAAAAGTATTATTTTTTATAACAAATTGAAACTAATAATTGACAGTTTCAATACTTACAATTTTGACTCGAACTATCATTTTTTATAACAAATCAAAACTATTATTTTCGTAATTTCTAAATAAAAAATGTTACCCCAATAACCTTATTACTTTTAATTTTAATAGAATCGTACACGTTTTTGAAGTAAGTACACCTTAGAATCACACTTAAATATTAATAGAAGGAAAAAAATAAGTGAGCAATCATAAATGTAGAACAGTAGAAGCAGTGGAAATGCGTTACCGTGGGAGGAAAAATTAAATGGGAAAGTTAGGAGAGGAAAATGTGCGTTTCGGAAGGAAAGTAATTAGTGGGGTAGTTGGGAAAGATTTTATAGAGATAAGGCAAGAGACATTATGATAAGATTAAGGAATTTAAAAATAAAATGATATAATCGAGTTAAAATTAAATCAAAACATAGTTGTTGAAAGTAATATATACCAATAATTAAATATATTTTACTTTTAAATTTGAATTATCTTTAAAGAAAATTAATGTCAATAACTATTAAGAAAGAGTATTTAATCTTAAAAAACATAAAAAAGTTTAAATTATTAAGAAGTAACCTTATAAAAAAATTTGTGAATGATTGTTGCATGCGGATTAGGTTAATAATGATTTATATAAGTAATTTCTGAACAAAAGCTTATTTATTAAGGGTATGGTGAGATTAAATCTCTACTTTTTTTTAAATAAATAGACTCCCATGACATAATTTCGAAGTCCCGTTTCTTTTTTTATTCTTATTTTTAAAATAAATAGAAATTAATGTTGACTGGTGCCTTCTAGATATAATATTTCTACATTTTAAAGATGTTCTTCATATTTTAAAATTGAATTGAAATTTCAAATTTAAGATATTTGAAATTAAGGTATCTTATATATTTGTACGAAATTATGAATTTGCCAAAATTATTGTAATGTATTATAGGCATTACGTGAGTATTATTATAAGTTTTTGTCGAGCCACCTTAGAATAAAGTAATCTCATCTTATCTTAATTTTTTTAATAAAAAAATATTGTAACACATGAGGGAAAATTCACCACCTAGTGAAATCATTAATCAATGAAAAACAAAAACATTGGGTCTATCAACAAGGAAAAAAATTAATGCTTGAATTATTGAAAGAGATGATCAATTTAAAATTAATGCTGTGACCAATCACCGAGGGCGTTGGAGCAATCAACTATATATATGCGCAGTTGTCTTAATCAGAGTCCACCAAGTGGGTCGAAATTATTATATAATTAGAAGCATATCATCGTAAACAAGAAAAGGCACAGGAAGAGTATCCAAACGGAAGAGGGGAGGGGAGGGGAAGGGAAGGGTACGTATTTAAGATGGTAAAATTGTCTGTACTCACATGTAATTACGGAGATTATTTGTGATGAGATATAAGATGAGTATTTATTTAATAAATAAGAATAAAAATAAGGATTATAGTATTAATTTTGTGGATATCTGTAAAATTTATTAAATATATTTTTTTATTTAATATATATTATATATTATGATTTTTTTAATTTTTAATTTTGAGATGTGATAAAAATATATATTTTTTATTATTTTAAAATAAATTTTTTATTAAATGAACTTATAATAATAAAATTTGTTAAAAAAATATATATTATTTTTGTAATAATAACTTATGTAAATTGATTATTATAAATATAATTAAATTTAATTTATTATTTATAATATTTTTTAATTTTATAAAAATTTTAAATTATTAAATAAAATTATAATATGTGATGTTAAAATTTATTTTATTTATATATTTTTTTATAATTTTTAAAATTTTATTTTAAATTATTAATTATCTATAAATATTTGTAAATATTTTATTTATTCAAAAAAATTATAAATAAGTATTCATAATAGAGGCGAGGACGAGAGCGAGAAAAACACTACCCGCTCTGTCCGGCGCATTGCCATCCCTATTCGTATCACAGGAGGTACATGATTCATTGCTTCAATGATAATCAAGAGACTTCTTCTCGAGGTTACGCTGTCAATACCACTACTAGATTTGGTCCAGGTAAGATTTTCCATTTTTCTTTTTAATCAAGAGAGAATAGATAGCAGTATTTTAAAAACCGACCAAACAGTATTCCGGTCAGAATTTGATCACAAAACCACTTGAGTGGTTAACTCAGACAAACTAGCAAAAATCCAATATAATATGTAAAATCAGAAAATTGGCCGGTTCTCTTTCAAGGCTACTTTCCATTACTGTTCCTTCATTTTTGTCATCCCTTATCTTGTTTTCTTTCTTCATATTATTCCATAAAAGGTACAACTAGAAATTTCTTGCCACTAAGTTATAGCCAATCTCCTTTATAGCATAACACTTTTAATTTTTTTCTTTTTTTTTTCTTTTTGAAAATACATAACTCTTAATGTTCTGTCTCATAAGTAACTTATGTGTCGAATATTTAATCAATAACTTCTGTTCCAATTGACCTAAAGCATTAGGTGATAAGATATTTCTCAAATCTACTAACTCAAGCCAACCAATAGCATAGAAACACCACAAGTATATATTCAAGTGTAGTCATAATATATAGAAATTAAAAATTACCTGAACATTAGTATCTAGAGCTTTAGAAGTATTCAACATATTCTAATTTCAAATTTTTTTTCTTCACTTGCAAGCAGGAGACAATTTTTTTAAGGTAATCCACCAAGTAATTGACAAAAAAAAAAAAGACTTTTATCTACGCACAACTCAAGTAGTCAAAATACATGAGAATCCATCTCATGCCTATATTTCAAGGTGAATTGGAATATGACCGCATAATCTTTGACTACCAACCTATTAAGACAAAAAATTGTCCTTAAATGCATATAAGCTGCATAAACTTTAATTAATAAATAAACAGGATAATCATGTACAACGAGACCATCAAATTTCTAAAAAAAATCTAGTCAAAATTTTCTCAATTTTTTTTCAATTTTTTTTTTTGCACCCCCATACCTAAATCACACATTGTCCTCAATGTGAAAGACAAATAAATAAAAAGGGTTAAAGAAAAGAGCAACACAACTTAATGAAAAGTGATACAATATTAGGCAAAGAAAAGCACAAGAGTCAGTTCCACAACAAAATCTGAAAAATCATAATATCCTTTCCAAAACAAATGAGTACCATATGAAAACTAACAATAAAAAAAACAAAAACAAATTAAATGAGATAAATAAAGAAGTAAAAACCAAAACAATAAAAAAAAAATTTATTTTAATTTTATTATTATTATTATTTTGACCGACACTATTTACATCCCCAGACAAAGGCTCTGAATTCTAGAAGACACTTTAGCCGACTCAAACAATAAAATAAAACTATTTAAAGAGTAAAAGAAAGTTCTACCTATAACTAGAACTATTAAATCCAAATCAACTTAATGAGGTAAATGCTCATACCACACTACTCACAGGGTAACTTCAAGAGATGAAGAACAACCAAATATTTTATTAACCCCAACTACATCACTTCTCAAGTGAAAAACCTCTAACTTATTATGTGAAGATATACTCACTAAAGGATTCTTAGACAAAATCGGAGGCATAATCTCTTTAACTCTCTCATCAATGACATTCATAAAGACACACTAAGATTCATCTTCCACAGCAGGTTGGCCAGTAGGCTTGAAGATATTAAGTTTAATTTTCATGTTCATAACTGAAACATCCATTACCTCAAATCTACAACTAATGTTAGCATCAGTAGTGACTAAGAAAGACCTCCCAAAAATAATAGGAATTTCCTTTTTTGATGAGTGAGAGAGTTCCATATCAAGTTCTATGAAATCAAATGGAAAAAATCCTTTATCAATTTTCACTAAGACATCATCAACTCTTCTTCTAGGGATCTTAACTAATCTATTAGCTAATTGTAGAGAACAATTTAATGGGTGCAACTCCCCTAAGCCTAACTCTTCATAAACATAATATGACATCAGATTAATACTAGAACCTAGATCCAAGAGTGCTTTATCAATCTTATGATCACCATTATAATAAGCAATAGTAGGAACATTAGGATCTTTCAACTTAAGTGGGGTGTTAAAATGCAAAATTGAGCTTATTTGTTTACTTAGGCGAACCTTCTTAGACATACGTGCTTTAGATTATTATTTTTTAAATGTGCACATGTCCTTAAGAAACTTGGCATAAACATGAATCTGTTGAATAACATCCAAAAGAAGCAGATTGATCTTTACTTGTTTAAAGGTCTCAAAAATATTCTCCCTCTTTTTATCTTTCTTAAAATGTGAAGATGCTTCTAAGGCTTTAGGGTAAGGAACCTTTGGCTCATATGAAATCGAAGGTATGAAATTAGAAGCTTTAGGAGAATGAGAATGATTTGAATCTATATCTTCTTCATGGTTCTCTACTTCCCTAGTATCATGCACTCCCCCATTATTCACATTATTGTCAATCTCTTTCTCATTCTTAAGAATCATTACAGCCTTAACTTATTCATGAGTTTGACCTCTCAAGTTCTTTATAGAATGTCTTGGAAGCTTACCCTCATATCTATTTCCTATAGCAATGGTTAGTTGTCCAATTTAAGTTTATAATTTTGCTATAGATTGAGTGTGAGAGTCTAAAAGTGACATCTTAGATTCTATGAATTGCATCTTAGAGTCTAAGTTTGTCACACAAGATAATACCTTATTTATTTTGTCCTCCAAGTTGGAACTACTGCTAGGTGCTTGAGGTGAATTGGGTGCATACCTTTGTGGTTGAAAGCTAGAGGGTGGTGTCAAACCAATTTGACCTGCTTGATAAGTTCACTACCCTTGTTGTAGTTCAACACCTTGTTGCTTCCAAGAGAAGTTAGGATGATTCCCCTAATCAAGATTATAAGTGTTAGAATATGAATTGTTTTATGAAAGAAATCCTTAGGCTATATTAGTCTGCTATAGTGAAAATTCAAAAAATTGTGAGGCAACAGACAATCATATGAAGTATGAGAAGGATTAGAACAAATGGTATACACATTATGCACGTTAGAAGAATTAACATGTTTTTGACTCTGAGGTAACAATTGATCAATCTTCCTAGATAATGCATACACCTGGTCCATTTTCTTAGATAGAGATTTTACCTTAATTGTTAGATCAGATGTGTGTGAAATCTCAAAAATCCCCCATTTATTCCCTATTTGCCTTGGTATATCTAACTGTAAGGATGAAACATGCAATTGTGAATTTTCACTTAAGTGCTCAAATAATTCCCATGGTTATATGGGGTTTTGTGCAAGAAAATACCCTCACACGATGTGTCAACCATCTGCTGGTTGCGTTCATTCAATCTAGAATAAAAGCTTTGCACTTGTTGCCATTTAGGAACTTCATGGTGTGGACAACAACACAAAAGATCCTTAAATCTTTTCCAACTCTCATGAAATTGTTCATTATTAACTTGAGAAAAAGTGGTGATGGCACATCTCATTATAGTTAGTTTACCAATTAAAAAATATTTTTTTAAAAATTCTTATGATAATCTATTCCAAGGGACAATGTTATCACATGTAGAAAATCAATCTTTAGCCTTACCCTTTAAAGAAAAAGGGAAAAGACGGAGACAAATTGTATCATCAGTAACATTAGAGATTTTAAAGGTGGAACATACCTCTAAGAAAGCATATAGGTGCTTATAAGGATTTTCAGATTCAAGCGCATAAAATGTTGATAACATTTGAATTACACTAGGCTTAATTTCAAAGTGGTGAGTCCCAATTTTAGGAAAATGGGTACAAGTAGGAGAATCATATGCATTTGGAGTAAAATATTTCCCAAATGCTCGATTATTATTTACCATATTTAAATCAGTATCAATGACTGCAGTTAATTTTGTGCTCTAAGTGTTCTGAGTATATGTTCTATTTCTGGGTCGTACTCTTTCAAATTTAGTGACAATGAATGTCGACCAAACATAACCCAGACAAAATACCAAACTAATAAGAATAAGAGTTGGACCAAAAGCACCTGAAGTCACAAGTTTGAGTAGAATTGGTCTTCTTCAACTTTGTCAACACAAAAAAATAAAAAGTGAAAACACTAATAATAAAGATAAAACACTAAGTACAAACAAATAAAACAAAATAAATAAAACAGAAGAAAAGAAAAATAATCTAGACTAAAAATTAAATTAGGCAAAATTAAATTTAAGCAATCACAAAATTAACTCTCCAGTAACGACGCCAAAAACTTGATGGAGAATTTTCAAGTAATAAAATTACCCCTTACTTGCATGTGCACAAGATCAATGTGATATTTTGCCAATATAAGAGTGTCGTACCCACATAGAGTGATATGATTAACTAAAATATAATATCTACCTAAATTGATTTAAAGTAAAAAGAAAATATATTTTTATTTTAGTTGATTAAACTGAGAATATAAATTACGTACTAAACTTAAATTAAAATTAAATAATAAATATAAATAAAATGACTCAAATTAAAATTTAAGATCAATTAAAGAATAATTTTAGAATCTCGAATTTACAACTAATCATGTAAAGATAAATTTAACTTGAATGAGAATTAATTTTATTCTATAGAGTGTCTATGTTCTGACAAGTTTTGATCATTACTAAAAATTATTAAAATTTAATTAATGATATAATTCATCTAAAATAACGTGAACTATTCAAATTATGACATAAATCATTTAACATAATAAGAACTATTCAATTATTAGATTTCAAAGTAATAAATACTATTATACAACTCATATTTAAGACTATAAAAATTAGACATGTGATTAAAATATATCAATTTAAGTTTATTAATTGATTACAAGACAATCAATAAAAATTGAATTAAATAATAATTAAAAATTAATAATTATCAATATTATGTAAGTATAAAAAAATATCTTAAATAAAATTAAATTATTAAAATAAAAATTATAATTTTATCTTAATCTTAAAAAATAAAATTAAGTACTTATAATAAAAGTAAAAGAAAAAATAAATCCATTAAAATAAAAATTTTCTCCTCCTGTTGCGCTTGTACCTGCTGCGTCTCATCTCCTCTTTCTCTCTCCGCTGCGGCTCGTGTTGCAATTTTTTTACCCTTTGGTTTTCTTGCCTCGAATGCCGTGCATCAATTCTGCCAAACATTTCCTCTCTCACGCTGATGCTGTGCGTTGTCTCCCATATAACTTTTCATTCTTTTGAATTGAACGTGGGCCTAGCCGTGGCCCATACTTTTGATTTTTTTTTTTTACACCGAATCCAATAAAATAATAATTCAATAAGAGATAGGATTTAATTTTAATTGTTTTGATTTAATTATTTTTTAAACATATATTTTTTATAAATATCATAAAATAAGAAAAAATAATTATTAATCTATTTAAAAAATAATTAATAAATAAAAAAATTATCAAAATTACTTACATTAAAATATAATAAAATTTAATTTTAATATTAAATATATATATTATTAAATTATCATCAACTTAAAATTATTGCTGTGACTAATTACCGAGGGCGATGGGCAATCAATCAACTGCATATATGCGCAGTTTTCTTAATCAGGGTCCACCAAGTGGTTTGAAATTATTATATAATTAGAAGCATATCATCGAAAACAAGAAAAGGCTACTTTGTCACAGGAAGGGTATCCAAATGGAAGAGGGGAAGGGCAGAGTATGTGTCACAGGAGGTACAGGGTTCATTGCTTCAATGCTAATCAAGAGACTCCTTCTTGAAGGTTACTCTGTCAATACCACTACTAGATTTGGTCCAGGTAAGATTTTCCATTTTTCTTTTTAATCAAGAGAGAATAGAGAGCAGTATTTTAAAAACCACCAAACACTATACCGGTCGGAATTTTATCACAAAACCACTTGAGTGGTTAACTCTGACAAACCGGCAAAAGCCCAATATAATATGTAAAATCGGAAAATTGGCCGGTTCTCTTTCAAGGCTACTTTCCATTACTGTTCCTTCATCTTTGTCGTCCCCTATCTTGTCTTCTCTCTTCATATTATTCCATAAGGCACAGCCAGAAATTTCTTCATGTCATTAGCAAGAAATATGTGCATTTCTTTTTTATTCTTGCCATGAGCAAGTAGTGCTGCATGAAGATAAGTGAAAGCTAGAAAGTTTAAAAAAGAAAAGTATAGAACAAAAGAAAGTCGGATGCTATGGTACATCTGCCAAGTTTGGGTATATCATATACCCTTGACTTGCTAGAGCAAGTTTTTTTTTGTTCAGGTTGTTTTTTTTTTAACTTTATATTTTTTTCGGCTATTATTTCTACCGCTTCTGGCCTTCAACCACCGTCAGTCGGTTACCGACGGGTAGGAGTGTAGATCGATCAGATCCAATCGGCTCCAGCTTAGGCGATGAGACAGCGTGGTCTAGTTGGGCGGTTCGTGGAGGCTTGGTCTGGTTCGTCAGCTCGCAGCGTGGATGACGTGACTGGTCTGGTTTGTTGGTTTGCAGATCGACGACGCGATTGGTCTGGGCATGATTGAAGACAGCTTGGATCTGGGAGGTGCGGAACGAGGGTTCGACGATGGCTATGTTGTGCTGTGGTGGACGAGTTCGACGACTAGTGATTTGGGAGGATCTGACGCGGCTGGATCTGGATTCGTGTTCGAGGTGGAGCGCGGTCACTGGATCTGTGGGTCTGCGAGGCGTGGTGAGCAGCTATGGGTGTGGAGACTCTGGGGTACACCGACGAGGGCAAATCAATGGTGGTTTTCTTGATCTGTGGTGGTTATCTGGGGTTATGACGGTGGGTCAAGGTGAAAGGTGGTAAACAGTAGTTTTCGGCTGAAGTGAACAATGGCAGCATGTTACAGGTTGTTGATCATAGTTGTTGATGTGTTTTTCAAAACAATCAATGACTATGATAGTTTGAGTGTATGATACACCCTCCAAAGGAGGGTGTATATTAGACAGCCCCCAAAAGAAGAAGAGGGACGAGAGGGTGGCTGTTGTAAAGTGAAGTTTCATTGTTTATTTTTCCTAAACAATGACAATGAAGACCACATGATGTGTTGTTCATGGCTCATTGGTTCCCCTTTGATTTTGGAGAAGGAACATGTTTGGATAAGTAGATAAAAGTTTTTTTAAAAAAATTTAGATTATGTTTGAATATTTAGTAATTGATGGAATAGAATAGAATGTAATGAGATGAGATAGGATGAGATGAGATTGAATTAGATAAAAGTACAATTCCATTGTTTGGATATTTTAGGATGGAACGAAGTAAAATTATCCTCTAATTGTTTGAGAAGTAGATGATTTTTGGTGGGATAAGATTGAATTCATAATAAAAAAGATGATTTCATCTCATACCTCCCAAATTGGGGAGAAGAAAATTGATGGTTTCTGGTGAGATGGGATCCATCTCATCCACTCTCATCCTATTTAATCATTTTTTAATATAACCAAATAATGGAACTTGTCTTTATTTTATTTCATTTCTTTCTATTCCACTTTATCCCACTAATCCAAATATAACCTTAAATAAATATAGCAAGAAGTTAACATTATTTTAATTTTAATGTGATTACAAGTATTGTAACTATTAAATTTGCATTCACAAAATATGAGTTAATTTTCTTGTATTAATTAATTTGTTCTTTTGTTTATTTATATATTAATTACTAATAATTGCATATAATATATTTAAATTTATTTATTTTGTTAACTGATTCAACCACGAGTTAAATTATTAAACCATGAATCATTCTACATTTCGGCTCAACGGTTTAAATAGGTTTTTAAAACATTGATAGAAGGAGAACTTTTTACTTTTCGGTTTATCCAAACATTTAGAAAAGAAATGTACTCGAACACAAATGTTAAATAAATTAATACAAGCTAATTAATTTATATTTTCAAATATATGTTTTATTTTTTATTTTCTTTTTCTATCTTTATCTTTATTTACTTTAGTATATTATGTATTTAAACGTTTAGAATTGATTGTTATCATTCACAAACTTTAGAATTCTGGTAAAAACAAATGATTGGTATCCGCTGAATGTTACGTACAAAAAAGTTTATATACATGAGTTGTAAATTGACTAATTAAGGTTAAACTAACTAACCATGATTAATTATAAATAACCAACTAACTCAACTATGGTAACCAATAACAGAAAGTAGTTAGTGTGTGAGAGACCACGTGGAGGCAGTTATGGAGGTTGGACTGTTAGATTGTACTAGCTTGGGGACATTCTTCTTCTAGGGGAGGAGCCATGCATGTGCTTAGGAGTAAGTCATGAAGTAATTCTCCAAAAAAAAAAATTTAAGATTTTGTGTGATGACTGATGAATAGTTTTATTATACCTTTAATATTCTCTTTCACACAAATATTCTTTAGGTTTGAAGCGTGAACAATATAGACTTATCTTTAACATATGTTGAAATTTAACTTTTATTTAGAAGAATAGAGAGACTACTTGATCATAGAAATTTTGATATTATATAACAAACTAGTAATAACAATAACAACAACTAAATTTTTTCTCACTAGGTGAGATCAGTTACATAGATTAAATGATCTCATTGTGTCCTATCATAAACCAAGTATTTAAAAATATCAAACAAATCTAAATCTTTTTTAATCGTTTCACCTATAGTCTTTCTTGGTCTCCCTCTATCTCTAGCTATTGGGTTATTCTCCATTTAATTTATTTTTCTTACAGGGGCTTCTAAGGGTCTTCTCCTTATATGTCCAAACCACCTAAGACGAGATTCTTTCATCTTTTTCACAATAGGTGCTACCCCTACTTTTTCTTTAATACATTCATTCATAATCTTATCTTGTTTTGTATGGCCACACATCCAACGCAACATCTTCATCTCAGCGACACTGATCTTATGCTCTTGCTGACTTTTTATTGCCCAACATTCAGTACCATACAACATCACAAATCTTATAGCGGTAAAATTTACCCTTAAGCTTGAGAGACACTTTTTTATCACAAATAACTCCTGAAGCACTCCTCCATTTCATCTATTCAGCTTGAATCTTATGGTTTACATCTCCCTCTATCTCACCTTCATTTTTCATAATAGATGCAAGATACCTAAACTGTGTGACTTGTGATATGGTATGGTCTCTAATTTTCACCGCTAAGCTAGTATTAGCACGTTTTTACTAAACTTGCATTCCATATATTCCGTCTTACTTCTGCTTAGACGAAAGTCATGTTCTTCCAAAGCTTGTCTCCATAGCTCTAGCTTCCTAATTATTTCCTCTCTCGACTCTACAACTAAGTCTATATCATCTGTAAAAAGCATACATTGTGGAACCGACTCTTGGATATGTGCAGTAAGCACATCCAAGACCAAGGTAAAAAGATAAGGGCTCAAAGTTGACCATTGGTGCAGTCCTATAGTTATAGGAAAATCTGTTATGACCCCACCTTATGTTCTCACACTAGTTTTAGCTCCATCATACATATCTTGGATTACTCGAATATAAGCGATACATACTCCTTTCTTCTCCAAAGCCTTCCATAAGACCTCTCTTGATACCTTATCGTAGGCTTTTTCCAGATCAATGAAAATCATGTGTAGGTCTTTTTGCTTCCTCTGATAGCTCTCCATTAATCTTCGTAGAAGATAGATTGCTTCCATAGTTGACCTCCCAAGTATAAAACTAAATTGAATTTCTGAAATATGAGTCTCTTGTCTTAATCTCCGTTCAATTATTCTTTCCCATAACTTTATGGTATGACTCATGAGCTTAATCCCTCTGTAATTTCCTTAGTTTTGTATATCTCCTTTGTTCTTATAGATAGGGATTAAAGTGCTTCTCCTCCATTCGTCTGATATTTTCTTAGACCTCATTATTTCGTTAAACAGCTTTGTGAGCCAGTTTATACCTTTCTCTCTTAGGCACTTCTTAAAATTTAAGCTTTTAAGTAAAGACATGAATAACTTTATTATATCTCTAATAATTACAAATGAGAGTTGATTTATCTTGCCAACCTTTTACTTGTTAAAATTGCATGACTTAAAAGAGAGCCTCCCCATAGGGACGAACCCAGATGTATTGAAGTGGGGGCAATTTTGTAATATTAATGTGTAATTTTTATTATTAATTTTGTAAAATTGCTCCTAATGTTATTGAGTCAGTGAAATTTACTGATTGAGAAAATCATACAATATTTTTAAAATATAAAACAGGATAGAAAGCAATTATAATTTTTATTTTTTAAAGTAGCATGTCATATGAATATAAATATATTAAATTTAAATATTATATATATATATATATATATATATATATATATATATATATATTGATTTCACTATATTATTATATTTTTAGAAGAATCTTAGATATTTAAATTCCTTTAAACAAAAGATTGTTCACTTTAATATATCCAAATGATTATTCCGTGATGAGTATAAATATTTTGACAAAATGCTATTTTATTTAAAATTGAGACTTTATTTACATATAGGGGAAGTGAAAATTGTCTCATGACTTATTTACCCAATTGGTTTAAAGCAGAAATTTTTTTTACAAAGGTAGCACCTTCAAAAACATGTTAAACTTGTAAATAGTTACAAAGATAACCTAATACTTGATTAACATGCCTATTGAATTTTGTGACTTTCTGAATACGTTTAGTCATTTTGTTATAACGCTATATGTGAAAATAGTTGTTGTTAACCCCTGAATTGGCTTAAACTGCTTAGTTAATGGAAATAAATGTGATAAATTTGTTTCTATGTCACAAATATGTGAAAGATGGTGTGGTTAAATTTTGAGGTTAATCAGAGTTAGTTTGATATTTTTAAGCATATTGGATGTGTATTTTAATACCGGATTGACTAGCAGCAGATATGAAAAAATATAAAAATGGTGAAAAAATATTTTTTTATGAATATTAGGATTTATTTTAAAATTGATGAAAGTTAAGAAACTTGATTTAGAGAAATCTAAGTGTTTTTAACAGTATGTAATACATGACTTCATTGAAATAAAAAAAAAAGTCGTGCTTGACAGGCACGACTTCACTAAAAAAAAGTCGTGCTTGGTAGGCACGATTTCATGTAAAAACATGTAAGTCGTGGCTCTAAGCCTCTGCTTACTATAATTACTGTTTATTTTGCACTAATTAAATAATTTTTTTCTGACTTGCACCAATTAGGTAAAAAAAAATTTCTGCTTTAAACCAATTGGGTAAATGATTCTTGTCTCATTTTAAAGTTAGAAGATCTTATAAGCTTATGAGATACATAAGATGATATTTAAAGTTGTTCCATTTTAACGTGATACTAAGATATGACCTACGAATGAAGGGTCACCCACAATCAAACATAAGACCTTTGCGTCTACGGTTCGGTCTTACCAATATTTTTGTTGAAAGTAACCTAACTAAAATTTTCTCATGAGCTAAAAAGTATGGTGCAATCAAGCTTGTTGCTGGATATACCTCTATTGGATATTGCTTCAAAGTTCTATTCATTTATATTTAAGATAGCCATAGTTCACTCTTCCATTTGGATATATGACTAATTTTATTTTCTTAATTATCTTATTAGTTAGACTTCTTACTTTCTTGCTTATTGACAACAATTTGTGCAACATAAATAAGCTTATACATTTGTGCTATTTGGACATTAGATGCAAGCAAGAAAGATGTTAGCTTCCTCACAAATTTACCTGGTGCATCCCAAAAGCTACAAGTTTTCAACGCGGATCTCAACAACCCAGAAAGTTTCGATGCAGCAATTGAAGGGTGCATTGGGGTTTTTCATGTTGCTACTGCAATGGATTTGGAAAAAGATGAATCTGAGGAAATATTAACCAGAAGAGCCATTGGTGGAGCCTTAGGCATTTTAAAAGCCTCCATAAATTCAAAGACCGTGAAGCGAGTTGTCTACACTGGGAGTAGCGTTGCTGTTTACAATAACGGCAAAGAAGTCGAAGAATTTGATGAGAGTTATTGGAGTGATGTAGATTTTATGTACAAGACGAAGCCAGTTAGTTGGACTATTGCTATTTCTCAGACATTGGCAGAGAAGGCAGTTCTTGAATTTGCAGAACAACATGGGGTGGATGTTGTGACTCTGATTCTTCCTTTTGTTATTGGGCCATTCATTTGTTCTAAGCTTCCTGATGCAGTTCAGTTAGCATTTGCTTGGTTATTTGGTATGTTTTGCAATATATTACTCCTCCTCCTTATTATCTACTTCTATTGACAATTTCAGTTCGATTTAATGGTGAATTACATGTCATTTTGCTAGTCCTTATAACTAGACATTGGGATTCAACTCTGTGTTTCAAAATGATAAAAAAAAATGATTTCATATAAGAGAAGGTAACTGGTATAGTATTTTCTCTAAAATCTTTTATTTTTGGCTCATTTGTCAATTTCAGTCTTTTAGATTAGTAAGTTGCGTCTAAGTTTTTTTTTTTTTTTATTAAATAAGTGATTATTTCGATTTTAATTAACATGGGGCTTGATATTAAATTTTAAATATAAACAAATTTTAACTGTCTTAACTTATGCTCAAATGATGAACAAATATAGCTATTTTTCTAGTTCCTTGTAAGATATTCTTAATTCTTAATAAAAAAAATTGATGTTGCAGGTGCGTATCAATTTGGTGTTTGCCTTCGTTTCCCAGTAGTGCACGTGGATGATTTGGCTAGAGCATATATTTTTCTACTTGAGCATCCAAATCCAAAAGGGAGATATATTTGTTCACTAAGTGGTACTGTAACTTTCGAAGAGACAGCTGAACTTGTTCGTGCTAAATACCCAGAATTTCAAATACCAACACTGGAGTGAGTTCTATTGCCCTTCTCCATGTAAAAATCAATAGTAAGTATATCATTGCAATTTGATGTGTGACTAATATTTAATTCATTTTTTTGTCCTCTAGCTCGCTAAAGGAAATTAAGGGTTGGGAAATGCCAAGTTTAAACTCGAAGAAACTCATTGATACTGGATTCGAGTTCAAGTATGGGATTAAGGAAATATTTGAGGAAGCAATTCAATGCTGCAAGGAAAAGGGTTATCTGTAATTTGCGTTAACTATGGAATTAATAAAACAATAAAGAGCCTAAGAAAATGATTGGTTGTTTAGTCATGTTTGTCCAGCTATGCTCACCCCTTAGGATTGTATGCATGTGTGTTTATTCGCACATCATGTTTGTCCACTGGTATGCTCACCCCTTAGGATTGTATGCATGGAGCATTGAATGTTATCTAAATTAGTTAAATGAAGAAATGTCCCTTTTTCTTTTTCTTTTTCTTTTTTATGTAGAAGTTCCATTTCTTTTTGTTATAAAGAAGGCAATAAGACATGATAATGAGATGAAGAAAAATGAGCCAAATGTGAGTATTGAATCTTTGTATCTTAGAAGCTCAACAACATAGTTTCAGCTTCCTAAAACAGTGTTCCAACAGCTTGTCACTTGTAATAATATGTAAGTAAAACATACCTATAGACAAAATGATAGGGCTTTTGGAAAAGAGATGGAGTTCACAGAGCAAATTTCCTGAAATTTGCAGCTAAGGAAAAATAGGATGACATGCTTTGTTAATTGTCACATGGAATAAGCTAAATGGCATAGCAAATTTGTGGACCATATGGAAATATAAAATGTGTTCGTAAAACACCTTACTCATGCCAAAGATGTAGGGATATACACATGTCATAAAGGTTTATAATAAAGGGTGAAGATATAAAGGTATAATAAAGGGTGATCCTTTATTGATGTAAACCTGTAAGAGAAGATAGCATGAAGCAAATTTATATTAGATCTAGTCCTGGTAAGATTTTCATTTTGTTTTAATTAGGAGAGAATAGAGATAGAACATTTTATTTATTTTATCCAAACATTTAAAAAGGAAATGATGTCTAACTCAAATGTTAAATAAATTATTACAAGCTAATTTATATTATTAAATATTTCTTTTTCTCTTTTCTTAATTTCTTATTTCTATCAATCTTAATTTACTTTAGTATGTTATGTATTTAAATGTTTAGAATTGATTGCAAATGGAGGTCAGCTCACTTGGTCAATTTTATGCTTATTACAACTGTATGATTTTAGAAAGTCTCCTCTCAACTTAAACTTACTTTTTTGTGAAAGAAAAAAAAAGTTTAGAATTGATTTCACTAAATAATATTTTGTGAGAATCTTAGATATCTAAATTTCTTATAACTAAAGATTCTTCACTTTAATATCTCTAGACGGTTATTTTGTGATGAGCATAGATATTTTGACAAAATGTTAATTCATTTAAAATTGAGGTTTTTTTTTTCAATACATATATGGGAATTGAGAGTTGTCCCATTTTAAAGTAAAAATATATCATAAGCTTACAACAATTTACAGTGATACTTAAAGATGACCTACCAACGAGGGGTCACCCACAATTGGACAAAAGACCTTTGCGTCTATGGTTCAATCCTACCGAAAATTTTGTTGAAAATAACCTAACTAAAACTTTCTCATGGGTTGAAGAAATATGGTGCAATCAAGTTTGTTGTTGGATATGCCTCTATATCAGATAATGTTTTAAAGTTCTATTCAATTATATTTAAGAAAGCCATAGTCGACTCTTCCATTTGGATATATTACTATTTTTTTTTCTTTTCAATTATCTTATTAGGTAGACTTCTTACTTTTTGGGTTAGTGGGAACAATTTGTGCAACATAAATAAGCTTATACATCTTGAAGATGACTTTTGCACAAAAAGGGAGTTGAATTGTGCTTCTTTTAAAATTCTGAACCTTTATTTAAAACTTAAACAAGTTTTCTCAAGTGTATAAACTTGGATAAAATTGTCAAAGTGTTAGTAAAAGACTTCATAGAGCTAAGTTCCGAAACCAAGTTACTAAAAAACACATCAAAAACCTGATACTAATTGAGTTCAGAAAACAAGCAGAATGTTTAGAAAATAGCTTTCTCAAAGGTTGAAAAACCTTTAATGATGTTTAAAGTCAAAAAACAGTTTTCGCAAATAGATTTGTTTACTTAGAAGAACTTAAGATATCAAAGTTTAGAAGGTGAAGTTCAAATAGTAAAAAGACACGAATAGAGAAAGCTTTACACATAAGATCTTATACTGATTCGGCTAAATCACTTGCCTACTTTCAGTCTCCAGCACACATTCGAGATTTTTATATAACCGAGTAGTATTTCTTTCACCCTAGCCTCTTCAAGCTAGATTACAAGTATTGTTTTCACGCCTAACCTCTTTAGGCTCACTCAAAAACCTCACAAACCATTACCAGGTCAAGGTTACAAAGATGTAAAAGATAGACTTGTGTTTGATTGCTCGCACACTCAACGAGTGGATTACAACACTTAGAATCTGAGCACTGAATACTACTTATAAGATATAGAAAGAATGTACAAGTAGAGATAGAGTATTGCTATTAGAAAGCAATAAAACAGTAACTGATATAATTAGAAAGCTTTTTATAGAGAGTTGAAACTTGAGAGATTTTAAAGCACTTTAGCAGAATCATGATCTCTTTAATTAATGAGCTTCAACAGCTTCAATTTATAGGCCTTGAAGAGATTATATAGATGTTAGGCTTCATTAAATGCAACAATACTATGTCTTAAGACTTGTTGAAGAGATATAGCCATTATTTTGTCTTCTTGTGTCAACTTTTATAGCTTTCTCAGAGTTGGTATAGCTACTTTTGTATTTTCTTAAGAGAATGTTCCATGTTAGTTAACTTTCTAAAAGGCATTCCTAAGAGACTTTGATTTTCCAAGTTGAAGTTTCATGAACATAGCTTTATGACGGAGAGCTTTCTAAACAAATTGCTTTATGATGAAGAACTTAATTTCTCAACAAGTAGCTTTCTGAGCACTGTAAGTACTTTGAGTTTGATTGAAGTCAAATGCTATCTTTAAGATAAAGCTTTTAAGACCTTAACACACTTCAACAAACTATTAGAATTGCTCATACAATTCATAATTATTAAAACTCAATTCAAAAGATATAATCCATTTAGAATGTAGAGCAAAAAGTATAAAAGCTTTTTGATGTAAACCTTTTTAAAACATAACAATTTGTTATCATCAAACACTACAAAAAATGTGTAAGTTACGACAATTCTAAAAAACTACCATAATATATAATATAATATGTTAGTTACGCACTTGTCATATTTTACAAGTAAAAAATGACAGTTAAATGTATAAAATGACAGTTTCAACTCGCCATTATTTTTATTTTAAATTTTAATTAAAATATTTTAATGTATTCTAAATTTTTACATTCGCTTCTGATAACCAAAAATCTCAATTTCATATTCCCTTTCTCTCTCACCCTCTCCCTCTTGCTCTCTCCCTCTCCCTCTCTCGCCTTCTCTATACTCTCGCTACAGTGTAGCTTTCTCCCCATACCCAACATAACATTTCTCCCCAAAACACAGCTTTCTCTCATTCTCGCATCATGAGGACACAACACCACGACGCAACTTTGTTGTCGTCCGCGACTGGCCCTTGCTCACTCACTTGCCACCCGACGACATTGAACTCACCACCTCACTGATCTTCGCAACCAATGGCAGCACACGGGCTCCTTCCACTCTCAACAACTTGCTCAACGCTCCATGGTCCACCTCTCAAAGCCGCGGAATCTCATTCTCTGAATCTGATGTAAGTTTAACCATTTTGTCATATTCGGTTTTTACAATAACGATATAGTATAAGATCTTAGTAGTAATCGTTTAAGATCTTAAGTTCTTCTAAGTAAAAAGATCTGTTTGTGAAAACTATTTTCTGACTTTAAACATCAGTAATGGTTTTTCAACATTTGAGAAAGCTATTTTCTAAGCATTCTGCTTGTTTTTTGAACTCAATTAGTATCAGGTTTCTGATATGTGTTTTTTAGTAACTTGGTTTCCGAACTTAGCTCTATGAAGTCTTTTACTAACACTCTAATCATTTTATCCTAGCTTATACACTTGAGAAAACTTGTTTAAGTTTCAAATAAGGTTCAGAATTTTAAAAGAAGCACAATTCAACCCCCCTTCTTGTGTAAAAGCCATCTTTAAGATCTATAAGCTTATTTATGTTGCACAAATTGTTTCCACTAACCCAAAAAGTAAAAATTCTACCTAATAAGATAATTGAAAACAGAAAAAAAATTAGTCATATATCCAAATGAAAGAGTGGACTATGGCTTTCTTAAATATAATTGAATAGAACTTTAAAACAGGCGTTTTGACCAAACTGCCATTTTTGGCAAAAAAAATTACTAAAATGCTACTTTTTTCAAACTAATTTTTAAAATGCCATCGTTTTGACCACTGTGGCATTTTTTATTTTTTGTTGGGTCACGTGGAATACGTCAGAGCGCTTGGCGTATCCACGTAGGATACGACAGAGCGCTTGGTATATCCACGTAGGATACGCCAGAGTGTTTGGTGTATTCCACGTGGATACGCCAAGCGCTCTGGCGTATTCCACTTAAACCCCTATAACCCCCTCCCCTCACCCTTCTACGGCAACTTCCCTCATTTATCAAATTTTCACCTTCTCTCTAGATTTCATTCTCTCTAAACTCTCTCTCGAACTCTCCTGTGGTTGTAAGTCGTCCGAGAATCATATTCGTAAGTATTTCTATCGTTAGATTATTATTATTGTTGTTATTGTTATATATATTGTTAAATATTTTAATTATTAGAATTAGTATTTATGTTTTTGTGTTATTATATTAATTATATTTTGTATATTTGTTTGATTTTTAGAATTATTATTTATGTTTTTGTGTTATTATATTAATTATATTTTGTATATTTGTTTGATTTTTAGAATTATTATTTATGTTTTTGAGTTTTTATATTAATTATGTATTGTATATCTGTTTTATTGTTAGAATTATTGTTTATTTTTTTTAATTTCTATATTATTATGTATATTTGTTTAATTGTTAGAATAATTGATTATTATTATTATTTATTATTATTATTGATTAGTATTATTATTGATTATAATAATAATAATAATAATTATTATTATTATTACTATTATTTCTTTTATTATTATTACGAATTGTGTATGTATGATATATGTTTTATTGTTATTTAGTAGGTTTTTAGTATTTGTTTGTAAAAAATTAAATTATTTGTGTTGTTATTATTCAAAATGTAAGATGAGCAAACACCTTGTTGTTCTCATTTACTACAATGGGAGAACGTATGAAGGTGAAGAGGGTCTAATGTACAAAGGTCCTCGTCCCAAGTCTATCATGATTCAACGTGATACAACTATTGAGCTTTTAAAAAGGAGAATTCATTTAAAATTAAGGCTCCAAGAAAATCAAGTTGTGTCTAGTGTTGTGTACAGATTTCCACAATGGAGTAATGTTCTAAGATGGATAGCTCTTCCATTAGAAGATGATGAAGATGTTGCTTGCATGATTGATTGCTTTGATCAGCATCCTAACTTAACTTCTATGAAGTTGTATGTCGAGACAGAAACAAGTGAGCACAATGAGAAGCATCTTTGAAGCTCCTTCCTTCAAACAGGGGTTACAAGTGGTCCTTCTAATCTTGCTGAATCATCGTACCCTATCAACACTCAATTCTCTATAACACATGCTCCTGTCCTAGTACAATCTCAAGAAGTTGGTACGTCTGCAATGCCTGAAGGGAACTCATTTAGGTTGGACCTTGAAACCGATAATCCGCTTATGGCAGATGCATTATTTGACACAAGCAATGATGAAGAGGAGATGCCTGAGGGTGAAGATACAGACACTGACTTGAAAGAAGATCAATCTGACCCTGAAGTAAATATACAACAACTAGTCCCTCCATTGGTAGTTGCTCCTGAATCTACGTATGTGCCTCCATGCCCTCAGTTTTTTGAAATCAATTGGGATGCGCTGAATACATCTGATAATCTTCCTGAATTAGATTCTCGTGGTATTTGGAGTCCAGATGAAGAATTATATGTCGGATTACAATTTCCCTCTAAAGAAGCTGTCAATTTGGCCCTAAAACATTATTCCATTATTAGACATCAGAATTACAAGGTTGAGGATTCTGATACACAGCGGTTAACTGTTAAGTGTCCCAGAGCTGCTGATGGTTGTAATTGGAGGGTTAGGGCCATTCTAAGCAAGAAATCAAACTTGTGGGAAATTAGAAAATATAATGGGCCTCACAACTGTGTCAACCCAGCCATTTCACAAGATCATCAGAAGTTAGACTTTCGTATGATCCGTTCTTGCATTCTGGAGATGGTTAAGCAAAAACCCGATGTACCTGTATGCTTAATTATTGAAAGGGTTCGATGTCAATTCGGATATGACGTGTCTTATCGGAAAGCTTGGATAGCAAAACAAATTGCCATTGTGAAGGTATTTAGAGACTGGGATAATTCTTATGCGGTATTGCCTAGATGGTTACTTGCCATGCAAAGAGACATGTCAGGCACAATGGTGGAGTTGCAAACCGTTGATTATGTCGAGGCCAATAGAATTGACTGTTCAAAACTTGTATTCCATCACTTGTTTTGGACATTCAAACCATGTGTTGTTGGATTCCAATACTGTAAGCCTATTATTCAGATTGACGACACTCATTTGTATGGTAAATATCATCATAAACTATTGATTGCAACAACACAGGATGACGATAGAAAACCTCTGCCTATTGCATTTGCCATTGTTGAAGGGGAGACAAAGGATGCTTGGAGTTAGTTCTTAGCATTGATTCGAACACATGTCACACAACAACAGGGCCTGTGCTTGATATCTGATCGACATCAAGGCATCATACAGTCAGTGGCGAATCCACATTTGGGATGGCAGCCACCGCATGCGCATTATGTTTTCTGCATCCGGCATATTGGTAGTAATTTTAATAGCGCCTTTCGCAACCTGACCCTAAAGAAATATCTGATTAACACAGGTAGTTAAATATTTAACATTGTTTATGAGTTTACTATACTAGTTATCAAACTACAATTTAGTTACTAACACCAATTCATTCAATATTTAAATATCAGGGTATGAACTAATGGCATACAAATTTGAGGCTAGGTTGGAAAAGTTGACTGCTACTCCCGAAATGGCAAATTGGATTAATTCGATTCTAAAAGAACAATGGAGTTTAGCATATGATGGTGGCCACAGATTTGGTCATATGACGACAAACTTATCTGAGTGTATGAATGGGGTGTTGAAAGGTGGCAGAAACCTACCAATAACAGCACTTGTTCAGATGACATATTACAAATTGGTAGAGTGCTTTGTTAATCGTAAGGATGACGCAAACGAGAAACTTGTTGATGGGGCAGATTGGTCTGATGATTTTTTGCAAAGTTGGAATGTAAACGTGCTCAAGGCAAGCTCTCACCAAGTCCGTCGATTTGATATACAGTCAACCAGATTTTTGGTCGAAAAGGCATTCAACCCTATAACACAGCAGGGTGGAGTTAAATATTCCCTAAACCTTCAATAAGGCACATGTGACTGTGGCCTATTTCAAGCATTGCATTACCCTTGCTCTCATGCAATAGCAGCATGTTATTCCAGGAGCTCGACGCTTTTCAATATGTGCACAGTGTTTACAAAATGCATACTTTGTACAAGGTGTATGAGATTAATTGGGGTATCATTAAGGATGAACCATAGTGGCCACCAACCTCGACGATTACATTGGTACCCGATCGTCAATTGCTTCGATCTAAAGGTCGACCCAAATCAAATCGACTTAGAAATGAGATGGATTGACGCGAACCAGGACTGGGACAAAGATGTAGAAAATGTGGTGAATCTGGACATAACTCTCGTAGTTGTCGTCGTGGTGGATCGACTTCTTTGAGGAATGACCAAGCAGGGCCATCCGCTTGATTATGACATAATTTAATACCCATTGTATTATAATGAATGACTATTTATGTGTAATTGAATATTTTCAGTGTGTAATTTGATAATCTACGTTATTATTTTTTATTAATATCATTTTGATATTGTGCTTTTACTGGTGTCTATTAATTTATGCTTGATACACTCATGTTTAATATGTATATTCGATTCTATAGTATGTTTTATTATTTGAAGACTTACCTAATGTTCTTGTCGGTTACTTGATTACAGCGTGAGACATAACATTCCACCTACGCCCAGGCCCAAAGGACTTGTCAGTACTAGAGATGCAGGACTTTCATGTATCACAACATGTATGGCAAGGAAGACCAGATCGTCATCTGCGTGTCAGACGTGCCCATAAATTCAGACATATGGACCCAGATGAGCGGATACTGCCATATCTAGAGCTGGCTGGTTTCGTGGGGGTTGCCCATATGGGATATTGCACCATCGATCACTCCCTCATTACAGCATTAGTTGAGAGATGGCGTCCCGAGATACACACATTTCATATGCCTACTGGAGAGTGCACTATCACATTGGAAGACATAGCTATTATCTCGAGACTTCCCATTGACGGCGATGCAGTTACTGGTCGGACATCCCGTCCTGATTGGATGGAGCTATGTGAGACCCTGTTAGGATCGCAGCCGCCTGAGTCATACGTATTAGGTGGATGTGTTGATATGTCGTGGCTCTGGAGCGCATTCCGTACATGACTTACCCGGACTGACGGAGCTGATTACGTGATACAGTGTGCACGGGCGTACATACTTCGGTTGATTGGGGAATTGCTATTTCCTGACGATTCTGGTAGATACGTGCACATGATGTTTCTTCCTCTGTTGGAGGACTTTACCGCTATCGGGAGATACAGCTGGGGATCTGCGGTCTTGGCCTATTTGTACAGAGAGTTGTGCAAGGCCACAGATTACAGTGTGCACGAGATTGGAGGTGCTTACATACTGTTGCAGTACTGGGCATGGCACAGATTTCCACCCCTTGTCCCTACACTCGTGGATGATACTGATCCTGTTCTTGTGACTGCCTACGTTGCTGTCCGTGGTCCCCTACGTCCACTGGGATTTCGGTGAGTTTCTCAACATATCTTTACATTAGTTTATTATATATACTATTTGTGTTGACATTATATGACCTTGACATATATATATGAGGCATAAACATAAGGTGTTGACTGAAACACTAATGGGGGTGCTTCCAAATTACCGTCGGTTTTTTGATCAGATGAAGAGTGATGAGGTCAGTATCTGTTTATAGTGATTTAAATAAGTTAATTGTCTTGCTTTCTAATTCTTTATACAATTGTGATTGCAGATAACATGGCGGCCATATACGGATGAGATTGTGGCTTTACTGTTAGCATTCTGTGTCACAGGTAGAGACATATATCTGGCAGTAGTTCCACTTATTTTTTTTCACATTGTTGAGTGGCACCAGCCAGACAGGGTGATGCGTCAGTTTGGTCTGGACTAACCAATACCACGGAGACCACACCAACCTGATGAGTTGCACTCGATTACATTGGCTGGACGTCACGACGTGGATTGGCGAGCCACACATCTTGCACATATAGCCATCTGGGATACGCGGCGGGAACGGTGTATTATTGGTTGGCCTTTGGAAGCTCCCCTTACTGTGCAGTCTAAGTACATGCACTGATACAGACGGATTACCAAGCATTGGATTTCCCAAACGGGTGCATCCATTGGGTTTGTGGTAAGCTTTTTACCAATATGTTCTGCTATTTGTTTTATACATTTTGTATTTTATATTGATAATGACGTGTTATATTTGTATCTTAGGCTGACATTGCAGAGAACGTCCATGCGTCGGCTAGGAACCCTAGTTCGGGATTTAGTATTGCTAGCCTTCAACAGTCCATGGAGGACATCTTATCTTTAGTGATGGAGCATGATCGCATCACATTAGATCACCTACGCCCAGCTCCTCTTGCAGATGAGATTCCCGGACCATCCGAGCAGTCCGATGAGTAGAGGCCGCGCCGTAGACGGAGAGGGTTAGCCAGTACTCGATCACGACTATGTCTTCCAGATGACTCTGGTTCTTTTGCTGTGCCTAGTACTCAGCCACCGTCCACTTCTACTGCTACTTACCGACCGTCTCAGCCACCACCTCCCTTGTACCCGCCATATCCAGGTTATCCACCATCTACATCATACCCACCACCTACTTACCCTTACCCACTATATCCTTATACATTTACCTTTACACCATCATTTCCATATCCACCGTATACGGGTTACCCACCATATCCTCACCCATTACAGGCAGGACCTTCTTCTAATCCCCATCACAGACCCCCACATTCTGACCATGACCCTTCTCATTGATGTATATGTACTACATTTTATTACATTTACTTGATTTAGGATGACTGTATTTAAATGTACCAGATTTTTCTGTTATGTTTATGCATCTTATACGTGTTTTGTTGATATGGATTGAATATATATAAATATGTTTCATTATACAGGATGAAATATTTTTGGGAACGTCTGATTTTTAGGGAAAATTCCATCAATTTTTTTATAGAATCAAAATGTTTAAACTATTAAAGTAAATTAATTTTGTTATGCTCGCTTGACTAGTATTCTAGCCCATCAATTTAAAATGTAAAACTTGATTACAATACGTTAAGGGTGCACACTGCTAGATTTAGCTAAGTTTAACTTCATAATTTCATAAACTCAATTTTTTGAACTTAGGTTCACCTTAGATTTAATTGAGTCGAACATTTTAACTTAAACATACTAAAAGTCAGAAGATTTACTTGAGAAACTATGTCAAAACGGGTCGTCCCAGCCCATTTGGGTCGTCCCAGCCCATTTAGGTCGTCCCAGCCCATTCGAGTCATCCCCGTCCATTAGGGCCAGGCTCAGCCCAGTCCAGTCCATTCGACCCAACTCAGTCCAGTCCATTCGGCCCAGCCCAGCCCATTCGGGCCAATCCCATCCCATTAAGGCCGTCCTAGCCCAGTCCATTAGAGCCAGTCCCAACGCATTCGGGCCAGCCCATCCCAGTCCATTCAGGCCAGCCCAACCCAGTCCATTCGGGCCAGTCCCAACCCATTCGGGTTAGCCCAGCTCAGTTCATTCAAGCCAATCCCAACCCATCTGACTTGGCCAATTTTGTCAGGCCACATCATGGGATACGCCAGAGCGCTTGACGTATCCACGTAAGATACACCAGAGCGCTTGGCGTATCTACGTGGAATACGCCAAACGCTCTGGCGTATCCTACGTGGATACGCCAAGCACTCTAGCGTATTCCACGTTGCCCAACAAAAAATAAAAAATGCCACCGTGGTCAAAACGGTGACATTTTGAAAATTAGTTTGAAAAAGGTGGTATTTTGGTAATTTTTTTTGTCAAAAATGGCAGTTTGGTCAAAAGCCCCTTTAAAACATTATCTGATAGAGGCATATCCAACAACAAACTTGATTGCACCATATTCTTCAACTCATGAGAAAGTTTTAGTTAGGTTATTTTCAACAAAATTTTTAGTAGGATTGAACCATAGACGCAAAGGTCTTTTGTCCAATTGCGGGTGACCCCTCGTTGGTAGGTCATCTTTAAGTATCACCGTAAATTGTTGTAAGTTTATGATATAGCTTCATAATTATTTTCCTGATAAGCTCATATTCCTTCCAAGCACTAGAAGAAAAAAGATCATCGTTGCATGCTATAACACTCTAATATAAATTTTCTTGATAATTCATCAGAATATAAAGATAATCAATATTAGACATGCTACTACTACTTATTTAGTAACTAGTCGCATATAATTTATACAAATAAATAAATATAGAGAGTCACGTAAACAGAAAATTATACATAACTATATAAAAAAAAAACTCACGAGCACTATAAAATATTCAACAAAATACAACTCAAGGCAATAAAAATATACAAGAGTTGTAAGCTACAAAAATAAAACTAAACTATTTACTTATGAATCTTTTTCTTGTTTTTCTTTTTGTTCTTCTTTACTCTTTCAGAAGGACCCTGTTCTGCTACCATAAAACATACAAACAGGGTGAGAATATATAAATTCTCAGTAATACATACACTTTATGGCACTAGTAAAATATATACATAATGGTACATTCATATACTATAACTCATGAACTTACTAATGATACTAAACAATTGACTTCATCAATGTAAAATATCATCCTCACATATATACTATGGTTCAACCCTAAGGGAACCAATGGTTGCTAGGGTTCAACCTTATCAAGAGAACCAATTTTTACTAGGGTTCAACCTCATTAAGGGAACCAATCTTTACTAAGGTTCAACCTTATCAAGGGAACCAATCTTAATAAACTTGGAAACTCAACTTATATTCAAATCTATTTTATCATTTCTAATACTTTCTTATCATTAATTTATGCAATTCCATATTAATTATGATTCTAAATACTCAAATAAGACATAAAATAGCATGGAAAGGCATAAAAACATGAAATGGATTGTGCCATGACACAAAATTTCCTTGGTGTTGTGTGAACAGTACCACACGTGAACAGCACTGTGAATAGTGCAAAATTCTGGTTTTCCAGATTTGCACAATGAACTTCATTCCATCTTCTACAAATCCATTTCTTTTACCATTCAATTATCAAAAACACCAACAATCATTTACAAAACATCAAATATTTGAGACTAAAACATTCAAACATTATCAAACAAAACAAAGCATAAATGAGTTTCAAAGCTTTTCCTCCATGAACTAACACTATGAAAACTATGGATTTCATAGTTAGAAAGCTATAAATTCTAAGATTTTCACTTCCTTAGTCAAAGTCCCCAAGACTTTAAACTTCTTTTCTCACCCAAAATCATTATCCCTCATTAAGTCACTCAAGAACAAGAAGAATATTAAGGTAAATAAAGTGAGAAATCAAGGACCCCTACCTCTTGATGCTTGGATGATGATGGATGATTACTTCTTCTTTGGACTTCCCCCTTTTTCTCCTCTTCTTCCCTTCTCCTTTGTTTCCTCTTCTTCATTTTTTTTTATTTTGTTTCCTTTCTTCTGTTTCTAGCAGGAAACGTGTGGGGAGAAGAAAAAACAAATTAAAAGATAAGGCTTTGATCACTTAAGTTATACACTGTAACTTTTTTTATCTACTATGAACACTTATATTTTGCTAATTTAAATTTTCTAACTTCTAACAACTTTGAAATAAATATTAAGATTTATCAAAATTATTATTTCACAATTTTCTCAAATTTTCATATCTACTGGAGCTCAATCCGACATTAAAACATACAACCAGTATGCTTAAAAATGTCAAACGAACTCTGATTGCTCTCAAATTTTAACTACACTTTAATCCACCTATTTGTGACCTATAAATAAATTCTATTTATTTATTTTACTTAACTAGGCAATTTAAGTCATTTTCTGAGTCATTTTAAGCTACTTTTCGCATTTTAGGTTGCAGCAAAGTGCCTAAATGATATCAGTTTGTCACAAAATTTAACTGACATGTCATACAAGTATAATAGTACCTCTGAGACCATATACAAGCCTAACATGTTTCTCGGGATGTTACACGTGCGCGCCAAATCCACCAAATACTAGCAAGGAAAATACTAGAATAAGGATCATGCAAAAAAGAAAGAATCCACTCTTTTATATTGAGGTAAAGGAAAAGATTTACTGTAGAAAGAACCAACCATCCCATATCTTTCTGGCCTTAGGATAGTCACGAAGATAGTGAAACACATCTTCAAGAGGGCAAGCACAGCGACCATATGAAGGATCAAAGGCCAACTTCCTTCACAACATAAACAAATTGCTGCTTCTTCACCCTACCCGTCAGTAAAGGAAAACCAAGATTCTTTCCCAGATTTGTGGTAAACCGGATAGACGACATGGCCGTGAATTTCTCACGCTCCCTTCTAGACACATTCCTAGAACTCATAGCTTTGGATTTTTCAAGATTCACTTTAAGACCAGACGCAAGACAAAACTCGTTGAGAACATTAGTAACAAGCTGGAGCTAAGAAGCTTTAGCCTTAACAAATAGTAAGCAGTCATTAGCAAAAAATAGATGAGATATAGTAGGACCCTTTTTAGATATCTTCACTAGAAGTCAAGCACCAAAATTAACTTTCTCCGAGATTAACAGAGCAAGTTTTTCCATACACAAGACAAATAAAATAAGGAGAAAAGGGGTCACCCTGTCGTAACCCCCTATTCGAGGCAAAGACTAGCAACCTGGAACCATTCCATACCATAGATAAAGTGGATGAAGTAACACAATGCATGATTAAATTGATACTAACATAAGAAAATCCAAAATCATGTAAAGTGATATGCAAGAAGTCCCAATTAACTTTATCATAAGCTTTTTCAAAATCCATTTTAAAAAGAAAAGTACTTTTTTTATCTCTGGCATGCTACATGTAATGAATTACTTCTTGGGCAATAATAGTATTTTCAGAAGTTCCTTTGCCAAGGATAAAGTTACTCTAAAGGGGACCAATAACCTCATCCAAGAAGGGGCAGAATCTATTGACCAGAATATTGGTTACAAGTTTGAACACCACATTGCAAAGGCTAATCGGTCTAAGCTCTTTAAGGCGTGTTGGCGGCTCCACCTTAGGAATTAAGACAATTAAAGTCTCAGCAAGCCTAGGGTCAAAGGTTCTCGTGACAAAAGCATCCTTGACCACTTTTCAAATATCATCTCCTACCACATCCCAATATTGTTTAAAGAAAAAAGCCTGGAATCTATCTGGACTCGAAGCCTTGTAAGAGTCCATGCCAGATAAAGCATAAAAAACCTCCTTCTTAGAAATCGACTTCAATAAATCATTACAAGCAGCAGAGCTAAGGCGCGGAACAATAGAAAGATTCAAAGCATTCGGTTGACATCTCTCATTTGAACAAAATAGAGATTTGAAATAACCATGAGCCTCCCTTCTAAGAGTTTCATCATCAAGACACCAAGAATCATCAATAAAAAGACCACTGATATGATTCTTGCGTCTTCGGACAATAATTTGAGCATGAAAAAATTTCGTGTTGCGATCGCCAAACTTCACCTATTTCTCACGAGATTTTTGATACCATAACAACTCCTTTTGTTTCAAAACTCTTGATAATCCTTATGGAGATTTGTTTCAAAAAGAAGAAGATAAGAAAAATTAAAAAATTCAATTTGCTGTTGAATTCCCCTTAATCTAGCTTCTAAGTGGCGTTTCTTTCTGAAAATATTCCCAAAGATCTCCTGGTTGAACTTAATGGAAGCATTTTTCACTAGCTCAAGTTTATTGGCACTAACAAGATGAGATCATTTTTCCAAGCATGATCTACAATACTATGATAATCAAGATGCATAGACCAAGCTGCAACAAACCTGAAAGGACGATCACTAGTATGTAAGAAAGATCCCTAGTAGCGAAGCAGAATAGGATTATAGTCAAAATAAACCCTACACAAGTGCTCCACAAAAGCCTCAGGAAATCTAAGATGCCAGTCACAATCAGCAATTCTACGATCTAACCTTTTATAAACCCAGTTATTCCCCCTGCAGCTCCTAGTGTAGGTAAATTTACTCCCAATAGCTCCCAAATCCACCAAATTACACTTCTCAAGGACTTCAAAAAACTGGTAAGGCCGAGAGAAAACAAAAACCCTGCCCATGATTTCAGAGGGCAACAAAACCTCATTAAAGTCTCTCATCAAGAGCCAAGGCAAATGAATTTGATTTCTCAATTGAACAAAATGATCCTAAAGTAAGCTGCGAGCAGCTGGAATAGAACTAGTATAAATGGCAGAACAAAACCACTCCCTTTGAGCCAGACCAATTTTCATAGTTATTAATTGGGTAGTTTTTTCGAACACACTAAATGAATAAACACCCTAGGCTGCAAGAACCCAAATACCACTAGCATGACCATGAGCTTTCTCAATAACTATTGGATTATAACCCAACCGCTGCCAAAAGCACTCCACCCTGTTAAAAGCAACATAAGTTTCAAAAATAAAATATAAACTTGGCTTGTATTTCGACACCAGTTAGCGAACCCGCCTCTTGGCAGTGCTATTAGTAGCTCCCCTGACATTCTAGGAGAGAATAAACATCTTTTAGAATTCAATTATAAGAAAGAAAAAAAAAACAGAGGAACGATGCACACCTAGGAAGATAACGTCTCCATGGCTTGATGTCAAGTACATGCTGAACACTCTCCCCCAAGCATGGGTGTTTCTGCCACAGCTTCCAAAATCTCATCCTCTTCCATACCTCCTTCCACCACGGGATTGAGAACCTGTTCCACACTGCCACGATCTGGAGGTTCCGATCGCGCGACCTCCCCCAAAATATTACATGTTTGCGGCATCATAAGCATGTTCATCACGGATTGTGCTCCCTCTCCGCCGCGAACGGGCACCAATATCGTTGCTGGTTCGGCTTGATAGACACCCATGCTTTTCTGCACAATAGCATATCTGCATTCTAACGAGGGAGACAAGTGAGGGGTACCAACGAAATTTTGCTTACCCAAGGAAGCTTTTTTTTTCCTGGGCAAGGATGTTGACCCTCGTGGGTCGTGGCCTTCCACATTAACTTAAATTAAAGGCCCATTCTTTGCCTTATTGGTGGATGGTGCAAAAACTACTACCCTATTAGAAGCCACAAATTTCTTTTTAATTCCCTCATTAAAGTTAACAGAAATCGCCGCTCCATTTGCCTTGAACTTTGAATGCTAATTAATGTGGTCTTTAATTTTCCCCTTACTATTATGCTTCCTCCTAAAAACAACCAATCATTCCCCATGCAAAGCATCTGAAGAGTCCTCTCCCACAATTCCTTGATTCTGGCCATGAATTGGACCATCCCTTTGCACTAGTTTTGACGTGCGACCATAGTCAGCCAAAAGGACAGATGAAAGGACTTGTTTGTCTAACCCACCATCAACAGTCTCTCTGCAATTAGCAAAACTGCAATCTCTACTAAGATGCCCATAATGTCCACATGATGAACATATAAGATGAAGACCCTCATATTCCACCTGATACCAATGCCCTTTTCATCTAGACCTTACCTACAACAAGTTTGGTTAAATCAACCTTGACGCAAACACGAGCAAATCTTCCTCTTGTAACATTTAAAGTATTCATGTCCACTTTTATTAGAACCCCTACTGCTGAAGCTAAAGCCATTAAAAAACTATCATCATAAAAAATAAAGTTCATTCCTAAAAAACGAATCCATACTAAGGTGTGATAAATTTGGGTTGTAGGAGAGACAAAATCAAGTGTCCAAGTCTGCACAGCTAAGTAATGATCAAAAAGCATCCGAGGACCCCCTTCCATAACCTTAACCCTATCCACCTCCAAGTCAAAATTCACTATGAAGAATCCATTGCCTACATGCATCAATTCAAATCCTCCCAAAAGCTTCCACAACGCCTTAACTCGATCCATCATCGTAAGAAAACCGATGTTCTTACCCAGGAGCTTAATCATTAGAGCATCATACCATGGCTGACAAAGATCCTGAAAGACTTGGTCATCCAAGAACACCTTAGGCTTTAGCCTATTGCTATCCTCAAACTCGACACGAACTAGGTTCTTTTTTATCAAATCCATCTTTTTTCTAGGTGGTGGTGGCTGTTTGTTCCCTGTAACGTTGTCCCTAAAAGAGATAGCAAGCTTTCCTGAATCATCATTTTGCATCAACCCTCCACCACCATCAAAAGGCTTCCCCATTAGTGGTCCTATGGCTAAACCATTCACAGAGAAAACAAAGCCCTCCATTCTTTCATTCAATTATGATATACTAAACTTTGACCCATTTGCAATCAAAATGGCCTATATGTAATGATTATCATAATTGTTAAGTTATTTTGATCATATATTTGCTTTTCGTATTGATAAATTCATCATGTGAATATGTTTCATAGTCAATAAGATTAACTTTTCTTTTAGTGATGCAATTATTCACTGTATAAACTAATTTGCGTATACTTTAACTAATTTATTTCCTTAATTTGGTTCAAGGCAATAGGGCTATATTTTCAAGAACATGTGAGGGAGTGAGTCATGACCATGTATAAATATTTTAGATTAGTCCAACCATATATAAATATTTTAGATTAATTTGACCGTATCTCAAATCTAGATTTATTTCTCAGATTAAGTGGTTGGCTCCTTTTAACTCACGTTTTTATGATATCTCTATTATTAAATTATTTCCAGTTTCTTCTAGGGATAACAATGTAATTTGAAGAGTAAATTCTCATTTTAGTCCCTGAAATTGTAAGCACCAGTCATATTAGTCTATGACTTTATGAATAAATTATATTAGTCTTTGAAACTATAATTCGCCAGTCAAATTGGCCTTCATGTGAGGACTAATATGACCAGTGCTAAGGACTAATTTGACTGATGAATTACAGTTTTAAAGACTAATATGACCGATTCCTAAAGTCAATGACTAATATGACTAATGCTTACACTTTCAAGGGCTAATTAAAATGAAGATTTACTCGTAATTTGAACCTTGTTACCTATCATTACCTGTTATGACGGTTGCAAGTAAGAAATCACAATCCTTCATGTTTTTTGTAATATCCCGTAATCTTGGTATTTTAATCTTCTAGATTTTTTATTAAGGTTAATATTTAGTATTAAGTTGAGGACTTTGATTCAATTAGAACCCCTAGGCAAAGACTAAGTGAAAGGTAACTTAATTTAGTTCTAGTGCTAATTTTAATACAAAGAAATGATCTATTCAAAATTAATTATCAAAGATTAATCATAACTAAGTATGTGATAAAATAATTCATAACTACTTGAGTTGCCATGAAAATGGAAAAGGAAATCATGCAAGCCAACAAGTGATCATTTGCACGGTTACAAGGATGATTAAAGGATGACAAATGTATGCCATCACCAAGTTGTCAAAGAAGGAATAATAAGTAGATTTCATCCATTTTCTTTTGAGCAAGCTATGGCAACAAGGCACACATGCAAGATTCCATTTGTTCTCATCCTTTACAAGTGCCAAAGCCATTCATTTCTTATCATGCAAGCTGCCACGGAAAAACCACATGGAGGGCAGTATATCTACCTCCAAGGCAAGTGTTCTACATGCATTTTCTTGATGAGACACACACACACCACGGCTGGACAAGGAAAGGCATCATTGAAATGATTTAATGCAAGACAACCAAGGCTGGAACAAGTGGCAAAGTTGCATGGTTTGCTAAGCCATGCAAGGTGACACCTTAAAAGCCATTATTCCTTGGCTATCTAAGACATTCACGGCTGGAAGTGGTGTGGCCAGCTGCATGTCTTCACTCCACGAATGCTTGACACCTCCTAAGCTTCTATTTCACTCCAAGCCAAGTATGCAACCAGCCACAACGTGTTCAGCCTCAAGAAAATCAAAGTTTAACACTTCACACCAAGCACTCCAATCCGTGAGACACATGGCTTTCATGCCATTCTTTTTCTTCATGCAAATGACACCATAGAAGTCTAGGAAGCTACTTGAGTAATGAAGAGAATAGATGGGCAGCAGAACCATCACACCTTTCACTTCATCTTCTCTTCCTTTCTGCACTCTTTGTTGTCACAAAATGATCACTCCAAGTATCTACCAAGAGCACTCATCCATTGCTAGAAAATGCCACCAAAATGAACCTAAACCTATCCTAGTCAAGGATGCAATGACAGCAGCCTTGCTTCTGCCTAAGAAGGTCGTGACTACCATCTTAAGAAGACTTAAGCTTTTAAGGTCTCCCTTGGATAGCCTACGCTCCTCACTTCCTCTTCTACTTAGCCGTGAGCCATCTAAACTCCTTTCTAAATCACCCTAGCCTCAATCACTTTCCATTCTTGTTTTCATTAAACAAGGACGTTGGAAGAACTATCATCCTTCTTTCTCTCTCTTAGGAACGTGGTTAAGGTAGGAAAATGAAGGGGGAAGCTCTTCTCTACAACTTTCTCCATGAAACTCTTCTTAAATCTTCATTCTTATACTTACTTCTAACAAGGTTACATTCTGTTTTTAACTTTTGATTTATGAAGGAGGACTTTAAATTAAAGTACTAACACTTTATTATAAGTTTTGTTAATAGTAAGTTGCTGTTTTAGATTTAATTCATCACTTGTGATTTTAAACCTCATGCTGGCCACCTTTGGTTCTTAACGTTTTCTTGTAACTTGGAAGAATGTAATGGTAAGCTTTGATTTAAGAAGACAACCTACTTTAATTGAAAGGATGATATGATGGATTATGATTATGAAATACATATATGCATGAAATTGCGTTAACACACAAAGCTTGAGTTTGCTTGCATTGTATTTGACTAATATTATTTGGTTGACATCTTGGTTACTATACTATGCTGTTTGGAATATAGTGATTTGTACAAAGTGATCTTACACCTATGCTTATGAGGAATTCGAAAATGGAGATTGGATGTTGAAAATTGGTAGATGGCCGTGAGCCTTGAAATTGCATCATTAGAGTAATAAGTTCTATTTTATGACACTACAAGCTCTTAAATTATGGAATGTGTAAATATAATAAAAGTGGAAAGATAAGGTTTCCTGGGATTAGCCTACACAATGATATATGAGGAGTAGATTGGGGGGTGGTGAAACCCTTGGGAGTAATGCTATTGTGACCACACGTATGTGTCCTGGGTGGACTGTGATTTTGTTTATCGTGGGGGTCGCTTCCGGAGGTGGCATTACTTTGACATGCCCTTTTTCTCCAGGACGATGGAGAGCATACAGAGGGAGGTACGTGTACTCTCGTCCATCCGCTATCCCAAAGGAGCACTCTATGGAGTTGGTGTAATAAAAGATACTTAAAACATTCTTTTATGATTATTCTAACTTGTGTTTCTTATAATTCTGACTTGTACTGACAACTATTATTTTGTATGTGTGGATGTATCTATTCTTTATTAATGTAATTTTATTGTTGTCTGTAATATTATTCCTTATCACCTAAACTTCTAACATTTATTTATTTTGTAGAGAAGGTATTTTTGAAAGGTAAACCGTTTTGGGAATCAGAGATTTTCTTAAAGCTAAATTAATTACTGCTATGAGTATTCTACCAAAGAACCGATTCCCCTGGAATGCCATTAGTTCTATTTTTAAATCTTTTCCTACTGAGAATTAGTTTCTCACCCCTTATAATTTTATCGTGGTATTCCAGACCCGCAGACATGAGTACCATTGTGGTTTGGTTAGGAGAGGGAAACAGGTCCTATGATCTGGAGACCAAGTTGTTCACCTTCACCGGGCAGATCACTATCCAGGTTTCTTCCATAGCCCACCCGGAATTCGGTACCATAACCATCTCTGGCCACTTCACCTTTCAAGTGGTCCTTCCCCCATGGTGATCCTGATGTAGCCGCCTCAGTCATGTTGACCGTAACCCCCTACTGATTTCTCCTCTATATATACTACTTGAACAAGAGGAGAAAAGTGTTGTTTGTCTTCTTTTTTGGTGTTGTTTTAATCATCGGCTTGTATAAGACCTATTATAGGTCAAATTTTGTGACTATCTTTTGAACTTGTGTTTGGAAATTCATACTATGGTATTATGCATGCATATAATTTAAATTATTGGCCCTATATCTAAAAGAAATCACGAAAATGTCACCTTATTAATCTGGTTAATTAAAAGTTGTAATAACTAAGTTATCTCTTTTAATAGGACAAGGAAGTATTGTTTTAGGTTGTTACATTTTTAACTTATATATCTATGGTCGTGGCTTCATTTATCATCCATACTCCAATTTTTTCAAGAGCATTGAAAACGTCATCTAGAAGCTTATTGTTATGAACCTTTATGCTGATGTGAGAGATTTAGTTGTAACAAAATGCCACGTGGCATTGGACTCTCTCTCTCTCTCTCTCCATGCCTCTTCTTCTTCCTTCCTTAGGCTCTATCATCTTCTCCATCTCTATGGATCACTATTCCTCTTCCTGTACTTCTTTACTCTTAATTCAATGTTGTTACTATAGTATTTTCTCATTGATTCCCTGAACTATTTGCTTAATAAACATCAAAGTACATTATCCATTTTATCTAGCTTGTGATTCCTATTGCATAGTTTATTGATTTATGGCAGCCTCGTTACATTGGTGCTTTCATTGATCTCACATGGCTGACAACCTTAGAACCGAGGATCTAAATGAGCTTGCAGTTTAGATGAAATGTATATTGCAACTTCTTGGACATCAATATGATCGAGACATGACTCACTTTGATCGTATAGATAAAGCCTTAGCTAAGATCACCATGAACGAAAAAGCAGAACACCTCTATGACATCACCTCAGCCAGTGAGAAGGACACAAGTTTAGAGGCTGACCACATTGTTCCATTTCCACCACTCGTTGTCGAGATTCAACAAATTTCAGAAGTTGTCAAGCAAAATGATGACCTTGATGATGCACTCTTGGATCTAGTAGAAATAACGATGAAGATAGTCGTGGAGACTACAAAATCCCTCAACAATCGTAGATCTGATGTAGACAACTACTTTAGTTTGGGTGGTGAGCAAATTACACAAGAATTTGTAGATATTCAAGATTATCCACGAATTAGTTCCTTGATTCCTAAATCTATTTCCAACCATGATGGGATTAGGCGACTTGCAAGTGACAATGGTATCACCTTTGGTATGGTTAAACTTGATGCCTCATTTAAATAGTTATCTCAAGTGTAAGAATTGATGAGTTTTAACAAATTGGATGCTCTTCTTCATCAGTGTGAATTCGAGGAGTGTGCATTTGAGGAATTAGTTTATATCAAAATTCTAGATCTGTGCCGACCATCAGATTTGACACCTAAACAACCAATTTGACCAATTATACAGTGATCGCTCCTGCACCACCGCCGCCAGAACCACTTGACCTACGTCATCGCGATCTTCCAGGGTGCACGATGTTCAAGTGGCTCGGACAAAATGGTGCCAATGACCATTGATTTAGGAGGGCACGACACTGTCGTTGTCGATGCCTGGGTGATGAAGACACACTTGAACTTGGCATTCTGCATTCAGGTGAAATTTTTAGTGTAACACAGCTGAATTTTTCTTATTGGGCATTTGAATTCAGGCTAGAAGATGCCCAGTTTCCATTTAAAGATAACGATGATGGTGGGTACATGAATGGAGCTTTTGATACTATTGGTAGTTTTGAATGGACAAAGGAAAAAGCTTATCAAGATCCAAAATATGTCTACTGCTTCTCCCTAAGAGTTAGAAGTTTGAAATGTGGAAGAGCCAGAACACTTACACGCTAGGAGCTGTTGAAGGAAGTGCACTTGAGTTTTAACAGTAAGAAATTGGATTCATTAACAATGGCTTGGGTTCTATTTGGTTGTTGGGCTTATTTCACCATACACAATCCTCATAAACTTTCTTTAATACTTGCAAGTCTTGTTTCTCAACTTGCTTGTCAGGTAAGAGAAATTTTTATTGCTGCTAGATACTTTTGTGAGGTATCATATGATTTTATTACAATGGAAATGTTGTTTAATTGGAAGAAGTCATTAGTAATATCCTTGCTTATAGAATTGATTATGACTGCTCAATTGTTAATGGTGAGATAAATGGCAGTTAATGGAAATGGTGTTTGAATTAGTCCTTCGAAACCAAGTTTATAACTGTATAAAAGGGCATTGGTCTATGCCAAGAATTTTTTGTTCAGTTTGATCCTCGAGTTGCAACATGTAGTGCAAAAGGTTATGGACATACAACCATAGTTTTGAAACATTTAATACATATCCTTGAAGCTTTGACAAAAGTTTCATTGCATATAGTCTGGAATTGCAATCAAGTATAGTTTAAGAGCAATCTTATGCTTGAATGTATGAAGTCATATCAAGATATTTCGACAACTTCTATTCAATATCCTAGGCCAACAAAAGAATTTGGTATAATTGGAGAAATTTCCTAATTCTTGGCATTCAAGGATGGATTAAAATTCACAATACCCAGTTTACAATCTAGTGTTGCCACAAAAATTTGTTCTTTATACTTAGTTGGTCAACATGTGTAGAAACAAGAGGGTTACAGACACACCAATACTGGTGATTGATTATACTGTGTTTGAAGACTTTTGGGAGGATTATCAGAGACTTACGAGAAAAGGAAAAAATCACAATAACCATAAGATGGCTACCACATTGCTCATAATTCTAGGACTGTTGTTAAAATGTGGCTAGGGGATTCTTGTTTTCCTCATCATCACTAGTTATAGTATTGGTGGATCTGCCATGGTTCTATTTGGCAGAGTTGGTGAAGGTATCTATCGTACGACTGCTGATGTTGATGGCAAACTAATTGGAAAGGTTAACCAAAACATTCCTGCTATGAATGATGATAATGTTGGTAATCCTGCTGGGGATATAGCTACTGGTATTTTTGTTAGTATCAACTTTGTTGCAAGGCATAGTATAGCTATTGTTACTCTGTGGATGCTGTATATGTCAGCTATTGAAATTTTCACAGATGTATATGCTCCAACTTGTACTGCAGAGGTGATTGTCATTCCAATTACAACATTACTTATTATTCTAAGCACCATGATCATGTACTATTGGATTCTTCTTGTCATTTTCATTGGATTATTTTTTATTGTGGACTGTAAGTATTTGTTCTCTATACTCATAAGATTAGAAAATTATGGTATTCTATATCCTATCCCTCAATACTTTCACCTGAGGTTTGATGACACTACATCAATTAGTACAAGGCTGAAGTTGACAACTTGCTTTAATGACCCATCTAACAATGACCTTGTTTCTCCCTTAAGCAACCAAGCTAGTGGTCGTAGACTTAATTGGAATTTTAGAAACCGACTACTATTCTTTGATCCTAATTATCCAACAAATGCTAAATAAGATGCAGCAACGGTGTGCAGGAATGGACAGAAGAAAAGACTTTACATTCATAGACTGTTGTATGCCGGAACAATAGAAGAATTTGTGTACCAAGGGGGTCAAGGTGCACTAGACTTTGATCTTAAGGACAATGTCAATTTTAATGGGGGAAGTAATATTATGAACCTTTATGCTGATGTGGGAGATTTAGTTGTAACAAATGCCACATGGCATTAGGAGCTAAAAATGGGCAAGTAACTAGAGGGAGGATAAAATGCAAAGAATAGGTGAGAATTAGGGTGTGAAGAATCAAGTTGAATCTGGACTCTCTCTCTCTCTCTCTTCATGCTTCTTCTTCTTCCTTCCTTAGGCTCTATCATCTTCTCCATCACTGTGGATTACTATTTCTCTTCATGTATTTCTTTACTCTTAATTCAGTATTGTTATTATGGTATTTTCTCAGTAATTTTGTGAACTATTCTCTTAATAGACATCTGAGTACATTATCCATTTTATCTACTTTGTGATTGCTGTTGCATAGTTTACTGATTTGTGGCAGCTTCGTTGCACTTATGTCAATTTCTAATATCAACTTTTCTTTTATTGACCATTACACAAAACTACAACTATAGAAGCTGATTTCAATTTCTAGTAGTGATGTATGATCAGTCTCTGCCTCTTATTCCAGTTATTATGGTTTTACTTCGTCAATTTTTTTTTTGCTTGTGTCATTCTGATATGTTGCATTCACATTTGACTCTTTTACGAAATGAGCAAGTACATTAATGCCACCAAAATTGTTGACGGATCCTATTAGTTTAAACCTGTTTTGAATTTACTATATACTATCTATTATTATTTGAACTATCTTTAATTGCCATTTGCTATTTTTTAACTTCTATTCACAATCAATTCCGATATTCTTATCGCAAACAATATATATACATCTTTTCACATCTTATCTAATATTATTTATCATACTTATTTTTTTTTTTTTTTTTTACTTAATCACATACTTTTAAAAAATATATATATAATACTTACATCTTTAAAAAAGTTATAAAAATATCTTTTTCCTTTCACAAAGAACGTTTCCCCTGAATCTCCCCGCTGAAAACTTTTTTATCCCCCACAACTTCACACCGTCCCACACCAGGACTTTGTCTGTACCTCTTTTCTTTCTTTTCTTTTCTTTTCCTTTTTTTTTTATTCCTTTTGTTAACGTCATCTCACCTAATACATAACTCTAAACTCATTTTAATGTATTTTTTAAATAATTTCTTTTAAAAAAATAAGTATTTTTATTCATTTTTAGTATATTTAAATAAATCTTTTAAAAAAAATACTAAAAAAAGCACAAATTGTGTTTTTTATATTGGTGTTTCTCAAAAAAAAAAACTTTTTATAACATTAAAAAACTATTCAAACATTAAAAAAGTACTTATCTAATATTACATCCAAACATAAAATAATATTTATTTTTTTAAAAGACTTTTTAGAATAAAATCACATAAAAAATATTTTATTTGAGAAGCTCATCCAAAAGATCTCTATTTGTAGTGGAGTAGAAAGTTTTTTCAAAAGGTGAATTTAATTCAATTTTTAAATTCTTTTCCTCTTTTTTTATACATTTATTTTATTTTATTTATTTATTTCATATTTTTTTTTTACTTAAATTTTTTTCAATTGAAAAAATTCTTTCTAATTTAGATGAATATTAAACTCAAGCAAAATAAAATTTATAATTTATATTAGTTTAAAATTAATTATATTATTTATTATTAAAAGAATTGCTCTCGCTTTTCAATTTAATTACTATTTTGTTTTTTTGTTTTACTAGGTTTCTTCACACATTTTGAATATGAAACTAATATTTACTCAAGTTCTTCATTATTAATATTTCTCACTTAAATTTACTGTATGAAGTTTTTTCATTTTTATTTGAAGACATGTGTTGCTGTTAATGGAGTCTTCTTATGTGAAATCTAACTCATCTAATCCATGCATCTCTTTGTCTTTCATCTTTGTAAGTTGTAACACCCGGTCCTATCTCTATCTATGTTTATTAAGCAGTTGCCCTCTTTCTCTTTATAAAGCTTTCATTCTCTCTCTTGCTTCTTTTTTTAAAAGCAATGATGAGTAGGACAAACTTTAGACTACAATCAATTGAAGAAAAACAAGAATTGCCTCTTTCTATTAATTCATCTCTATTATTTTTTAAGGTTTTGTAAGGGCCTTGAATTCTATCCCTTTTCATCATATTTGGATATGAAAAAATACAAAATGAAAATGAGTGCACTCTTGCTGGAAAAGAGAACAGAGATTGAGAATAAGAATCAACACGTGTTTCTTTTTTTCTCTTACTTTTCTTTTATTTACAAAGCATTTTTTTTCTTAGTAGATATTTATAGAGAATTAGATATAAGCTTTCTTTACTATATTTTCTCGCATTTAAATTTAAATTTTCTAATTTCTTTAAGTGCTAGTTATTTTTGCCCATTTTATTTCTTTAATGAATATTAAAAACTTATATAAAGATTTATAATTTAATTATATTTATTATTATTATTATTAATTTTTATTGTTATTTAAAAGTAATTATATTTTTGTAATAAAAAATTATTTAGTACATCTACCAAAAAAATATATTAAATTAAATTTTTATTATTAAAAATATTAATGCCCAATAAAAAATATATAAATAAATAAAAATATCCATTAAAAATTATCGCCGGGTGGCATAGACTAGTTAAAGGCTAAAAGGAAAGGGGACAGGCAAGGTAATAACATTGAAGACCTATACATGCATGGAATCGAAAATGTTGGATTGGTCAAGCCTTTGTAGAGCAATGGTTTAATGTTGTAAAAAACGGCAACCATTTTAGACTCCATCCAATCCTTTACACCACGAAAAGTAAGGAAAATGAGACCAGAAAAAAGAAAAAATAAAAATGAAATAAGACATTGAAAAGATATTTTTTCCCTCATCACATATGTATTTATGAAGTTTCACTTTGGGATTTTTTTTTCAGATTTTCAAAATTATTTTATTCTTATTTTATTTTTATGTAATTGATTTGTGACAAAATGCTTAAAAATTAATATAACCTATTCACCCATATTAGTACTTAATTGATGAATTTTCATTTTTTAGAAGAAAATTCATAACTAAACGAAAATCATTTTCTCGAAACATTATGGCGTGTAATTGAAATCAACTAAAGAATAACTATTGTCTAAAAGATGAATTACGTAGTTTTGATTTCTCAATTTGGTGTATGTAGGTACGTTTAGACAAGTACGTAAATACTTCCATTAGTATCTTTATTAACACACTAGCATATAAAAATTTTGAAAACAAAAATGTAATAAAATTTTTAATGTATTAATTATAATCAACCAAGATTGTTAGAAATGATTACTTCCATAAGATGAATTCAAAATTAAAATATAAGTTTTCCTAAAGGTAATTGTTAAGGAATAAAAAAAATAAGTATTAAATGTAATGTAATTTTTTTAAAATTTTTAATATATTAATGATTTTTTTATTAAATATTTTTTATATTTCTGAATATTGTTATTGCTTGAATTTCAATTGTACAAGTATAATTTACATTACATAAACTTATATTAATAATTACTTGCTTAGAATAGAAGTAAATTATAGGAAATAAATGTGTTCTAATACAAGAATCAAATTTGTCCTAATTAAATAAGAAAACAAATCAGAAAATATAATAGATAAGAAATAAATCCTAAAAGATCATGTATAATACTCTAAAATATTTCAAGATACAATAAAGATATTTTAAGATATTTTTCAAATATTCTAACAATTCTCCTCAAGTTAAAGCTTCTTAAGTTTGAGCTTGTAATAATTAAATAATTTGATAGTGCGATAGTGGTCGGGATGAATGGAGATGGTGGTTGGTAACTACTTCTGGGACGAATATGGAGACGAGGCCTGTATATCTGGATAGACGGAGACGGGACCAGTGCATCTGAGACAAAGAGTCATGTTAGTATGAGTCATAACCAACATAAGTTACCATCAGAATGATTGTTGATAAGAAGAAAAGTCACCACTAATATGATTCATTCGTGGGAGAGGAGTTACCATCAGAATGATCGTAAGAGAGAAGCCATTGATAAGATCCATTAGTGGAAAAAGAACGACATGAAAAACACTGACATTAAAGTTTATGTAGAGATGAATTTATTCTCATTCTCTCCCTCAATGAAGGTAGCGGCAACAATAAAGGCTGATTGAAACTCAACGATGAAGGCTAGTCTAAACAATAATGAAGGCTGATTGCAACCCAGTGATGAAGTTTGACTCTAAACCCAACGATGAAGGCTGGTTTGATTAGCGATGAAGGCTGATTGAAACCCAGCGATGAAGGCTGGTCTGATCAGCAATGAAGGCTGATTGCAACACAATAATGAAAGCTGGTTTGATTAGCAATGAAACCTGATTGCAACAGAAACAACAGAGGCTCCAAGATCGAGAACTGAATCAATAACTCGAGACTTGAAGAGAACACAAGTCTAAAAAAAGGAGAAGTTGGAAGAAAACAAACATAAGAAAAACAATAAAATTAGATCTGGGTTTAAAGGTTGTGAATAACGATTCTAATGAGTTCCATAAACTGTACATAGCAAAAAAGAGAAACTCTCTTCAAGGTGGATACCATGACTTTAATATCATGTTGAAAAAATATTTTTGAATATTGTTATCGCTTAAATTTCAATTGTAGATGTATGATTTATATTATATAGATTTATGTTAATAACTACTTGCCTAGAATAAAGCTAAATTATAAGAAATAAATTTATTCTAATACAAGAATCAAATTTGTCCTAATTAAATAAAGAAATTAATCAAGAAATATAACATATAAAAAATAGATTCTAAGATATCATCTATAATATTCTAAAATATTTTAAGATACAAAAAAGATATTTTAAAATATTTTTCAGATATTTTAACCTTTGAAAACTCCTTAGAATAACACTTAAAATATTGATAGAAGAAAAAAAAATAAGTGAGCAATCATAAATGTAGAAGAGTAGAAGCAGTGGAAATGTGTTGGGGGTTGGAGGAAAAATTAAATGGGGAAGTTAAGAGAGGAAAATGCGTGTTTGGGAAGGAAAGTAATTAATAGGGTAGTTGGGAAAAAAATTTAAATAGATAAGGCCAGAGACAATAAGATAAGATTAATGATTTTAAAAATAAAATGATATAATTGAGTTAAAATAAAATCAAAACATAGTTGTTGAAAGTAATATATACAAATAATTAAATATTTTTTTTAAATTTGAATTATTTTTATAGAAAATTAATGTCACTGACCGCTAAAAAGGGTATTTAGTCTTCAGAGATATAAAATGTTTAAATTATTAAGAAGTAGCCTTATAAAAAAAATTTGTGAATAATTATTGCATGTAGATTAGGTTAATAATGATTTACATAATTAATTTCAGGACAAAAGCTTATATATCAAGGGTATGGCGAGATTAAATTACTACTTTTTTCTAAATAAATAGATTCTCATGACATAATTTTGAAGGTCATTTTCTTTTTTTTTATTGTTATTTTTAATACAAATAAAAATTAATGTTGACCGGTGTCTTCTAGATATAATATTTCTACATTTTAAAAAATTTCTTCATATTTTAAAATTGAACTGAAATTTCAAATTTAAGATTTTTGGAATTAAGGTGTCTTATATATTTGTACGAAATTATGAATTTGCTAAAATTATTGTAATGTATTATAGGTATTACGTGAGTATTATTGTAAGCTTTTTTCGAGCCATCTTAGAATAAGGTAATCTAATCTTATCTTAATTTTTTTTTATACAAAGAAAGATATTGTAACACATGAGGGAAAATTCTCCAGCTAGTGAAATCATTAATCAGTGAAAAACAAAAACATTGGGTTTATCTGCAAGGAAAAAAAGTAATGCTTCAACTATTGAAAGAGCTTATCGGTTTAAACGTAATGAAGTGACCAATTAATCACCACGGGCAATGGAGCAATCAACTATATATACGCCCAGTTTTCTTAATCAGAATCCATCAAGTGGATCGAAACTATTATATAATTAGAAACATATCATCGAAAATAAAGAAAAAGGCTACTTAGTAAGAGGAAGAGTATCCAAATGGAAGAGGGGAAGGGAAGAGTATGTGTCACAGGAGGTACAGGGTTCATTGCTTCAATGATCATTAACAGACTCTTTTTGGAAGGTTACTCAGTCAATACCACTATTAGATTTGGTCCAGGTAAGATTTTCCATTTTTTTTAATCAAGAGAGAATTGAGAGCAGTGTTTTAAAAACCGACGAGACACTATACCGGTCAGAGTTTAATCACAAAACCACCTAAGTGGTTAACTCGGACAAAAGCCCAATATAATCTGTAAAATCGAAACTCTGGCCGGTTCTCTTTCAAGGTTACTTTCCATTACTGTTACTTTGTCTTCGTCGTCCCCTATCTTGTCTTCTCTCTTCATATTATTCCATAGGGCACAGCCAGAATCTTATTCATGTCATTAGCAAGAAATATGTGCACTTCTTTTATTCCTGCCCTGTGCAGGTAGTGATGCATGAAGATAAGTGAAAGCTAGAAAGTAAATAAATAAATAAATAAATAAATAAATAAAACAAAGAAGAGGAGGGACGAGACGGTGGCTGTTGTAAAGTGAAAAGTTTCATTTTGTTCGTTTTTGCAAAACAAATGACTGTGGAGACCACATGATGAGTTGTTCATTGTTCATATCTCATTGGTTCCTCTTGGATTTTGGAGAAAAACATGTTTGGATAAGTAGATAAAAGTAAAAAAAAAAAAACTTAAATAAACATAGCAAGAAGTTGACATTATTTAAATTTGCATTCACAAAAAAATGATAGTTAAATTTTCTTGTATTAATTAATTAGTTCTTTGGTTTTATTTGTATATTAATTACTAATAATTGTATATAATATATTCAAATTTATTTATTTTGTAAACTGGTTAAATCACTGGTTAAATTAGTTAAATCTTGAACTACTCTATGTTTTTATTCAACGGTTAAACCAATTTTTAAAACATTAATAAATAGAGAACTTCTTATTTTCAATTTTATCCAAACATTTAAAAAAGAAATATAATCTAACACAAATGTTAAATAAATTAATACAAACTAATGAATTTGTATTTTCAAATATATTTTTATTTCTATTTTCTTAATTTATTGTATTTATCAATCTTTATTTACTTTAATGTGTTACGTATTTAAGCGTTTAGAATTGATTACTGTCATTCACAAACTTTAGAATTTTGGTTAAAAAAAATAAAAATGATAGTAATATATTTTTTGACACTTTTTTAATATTTATTTTATTATTGGTCTACCTCATATATTTAAAAAGATTATTAAAAAAATAATAATAATATTTATTTTTAGACCAATAATAAAATAAATATTAAAAAGATTATGTTGGTAACTTTTTTTAAAAACTTATTGTTATTCACTTAATGTTACGTGAAAAACAGTCTATGTACATGAGTTGTAATTTGACTAACTAGTGTTAAATTAAGTAACCATGATTAATTATAAATAACCAACTAACTGGACTATGGTAACCAATAACAGAAAGTAGTTAGTGTGTGAGAGAGCACGTTATGAAGGTTGGAATTGAAATTTAGATCCTCTTAAATTATTTTTTTCTCTCAATTGGTCAAATGGAGGAGAGAAATAAACATAAAAATTATAATTTTTTTTTATAAATTTTAATTAAGTTATATTAATAAATTTTTGTGTATTTATCTCTCTCTTCCACTTAACTATTTGATAAAAAAAAATAACTTAAAAAGACCAAAATCTTTCGAATTGCCAGAGTGTACTAGCTTGGTGACATTCTTCTTCCAGTGGAGGAGCCATGCATGTGCCTTGGAATAAGAGTCATGAAGCAATTCTCTAAAGTATAAGAATAATTTTATTATATCTCTAATACTTCCTTTTACATAAATAATTTTTAGACTTGAAATGTGGACAATGCAGATTAACCTTTAACTATGTGTTGAAGCTCAACTTTTATTTAAAAGAATAAGATGATAATTTGGTCATAGAAATTCTAATACCATATAACGAATCAACTTTCCCTAGAACTTAAACTTTTAAGCAAAAGCACATAAATAACTTTATTATATCTCTAATCTCTAATAATTACAAATGAGAGTTGACTCATCTAACTAACATTTTACTCGTTAAAACTGCATGACTTAAAAGAGAGCCTCCCCATAAGGATGAACCCACATGTATTGAAGTGGGGGCTCAGTCTTTAAATTTTGTAATATTAATGTGTAATTTTTATTATTAATTTTATTAATTTGTAAAATTGCTCCTAATGCTAGTGTGAGTAAAAGTTAGTGTTTGAGAAAATCATACAATATTTTTAAAATATAAAATAGGGTAAAAAGCAATTATAATTTGTATTTTTAAAGTAACATGTCATATATATATATATTGCCACCATAGAATGAAACTTTTGGATCCATCCCCTACAAGAAATATGAGATTTAGCGACGGAATTTAGTGATAAAAAATTTCTCTTGCTAATCTCTCGTTAATTAGTGAGAGAATTACGAAAAAAAATTTAACCATCGCTAAATTCCAAAAACATATTCAAGGTGGAAAAAATTAGTGATTAACAAAGTATTTGCAACGGAAATTTTTCCTCGCTAAAAAAATTAGTAATTAGAGAGGAATTTGCAACAGAAAGTTTTCCCTCACTAAATTTAGAGAGGAATTTGCGACAGAAAATTGTCCTTCACTAAAATTAGCGAGGGATTTGCGAGAATATAATTTCTCTCACTAAAATTAGCGGAGAAATTACGAAAAAAAATTTCTTTCGCTAATTTTAGCGAAGGAATTGTGAAGAATAACTTCCCTCATTAACAATTTACATTCCCGCTTTCTTTTTTATACCTTCCCACCCATTCTTATTTCCCCTATTGCAAACAGTCAAATCTACCATCGAAACCATAACATTTCACTTTTCACTTTTTATTTCATTTTTGTCTCACTCTCGACACCACACTATTATGAAAATCTCAAATCCCTATCGCAATTACAATGACGTCCACTACTAAAATTTTCAAATTTAAAGACAGAACAAATTCTGTCTCTAAATGTGTAAAATTCTGCCTCTAAATATTTAGAGACGGAGTTAGATGGAAATTGTTTTGTCTCTAAAATTGGTGTCTATAAATATTTAGAGATAGAAAATGAGTTTCATCTCTAAATTGGAGACGAAAAACATCTCTAAATAAAAAAATTTCATCTCTGATTAGAGCTAGATATTCTTTAAAATATAATAATAATTAAATTAGAGACGATACTATTCCGTCTCTAAAATTAGAGACATTTTTTTCATCTCTAATATCTTAAAAAATATTAAAAAAAAATAAGCATCTAATTGGGATTTACCACAACTAGATGCCTTCATTTTATAAAAAAATTCTATTTTCTTATGCATATAATTATCTAAAATCATAATTTACCAAAAATTACAATAAATCATTAATCATTATAATTATCCACATAACTATTAAAGATATCAAAATAATTGAAAGTATATGAAATAATTACAATATCTTATGCATACCATTAATTGCTATTACATTTTACAAATAAACTTCTCTCTAACTTATATAATTACAAGTAATGCAACTCAAATTAAAAAAAAATAATAAAAAAATACATGTTACCATTTAAATAAAACTTAATGCAAGTAGTGATAGTTAGCAATGTACACTGCTACAAAAAACTAACTGCCTAATTACCATCACATTCTACCAAATATTACACAAGAGTTCCTGTCAACACAAATAAGGCCATGAATAGCAACCACATAACCAACCAAACTCACATGTCCCTGAACTCAATCACCTCTACAATCTTTGGGTTAACAGCAATTTAATAGCAATTATAAAATTTACAATTCCACCAAGACAACCATAATCTTTGCTTTAAGATCCCATAATTAGTTAAAACAACATAAACCTGCCACGATGCTACACACATTACAGATAAGTCTCCTTACACTACATATGCACCAGTTATTATTTTAACTTCACAATTGGCTCTAAGATCATCCAATGGAAACACAACACTCAATCACATGCCATGAAAAGATAGATATAATATATAGTGTCTTGTTACACACCCTTTCCTAATCACACTCCAATTAATAGCAACTTATAGTACAACAGCTATGTTCTGCCAACGTACGTAAGCATGGTCAACAAAAATTACGACCCTGAGCAATCCCATCAATCTTCCATTAATGTAGAATAATAAATGAAGTTAAAAATATATAAAAAAGCAAAAAGGGGGGCAATACAAGGCATACAATTATATACTACCTCAATCAAACCTGACTTACGACCAACTTACCCACTGACACTTTTCTCATCGACAGCAAAAATTTTTATAGCTCCCTGCATCGTCAAAGCTTGTATTCTTCCAGACAAAAATCAACACTGAAACCATGGTTTACATCAACAGGAACCCCCAGCATGCAACAAGGGCAATCATCACTAGGCCCAGTTAAAGAATTTGAAGGCACAATACAAGTATAGTAAACTAATGCTAAATTTACCTGACTAGCACGAAGCTCAAGTGCAACCTCCTTTTGTGCAGTTAGCTTAATCTGACAACAGAATATAAATAAAGCATATTACACAGTATTGGATTGAATAATTTAAGGTAAGAAAACTAAAGCAAATTTACTAACAACAAATTTGGATTGAATAATTTGTTTTCCACAACTCTTCTACCTTATTTATTTGTTGTGCACTTATCTGGCGTGCCCTCAACTGCTCCTGTTCAGATGGGATCTGCAAAAGACAATGTTGTAGCAAATATGGAAAAAAAAACACAAGCTTAAATGAATCAATTGAAAGGGAATATATTAACCTTGACAAGCCACTGCAAGAAACACCTATCATCAATCAAGGGGCACCATTGACTAAGGTCCCAATTCATGTCATTCAAAGCATTAACACTCAAGCAAGGCTCGCGACAAAGAAGAACTACTACACTTTCAGTCTTGGCAGAAATAAACCCAAGGAGAAAAAAATTACGGCACCCGCAATTGTAGCATTCAAGTATTGTTTCTCCCAAAAGACTATCTTTGTGTAGACAGACTTCCTTGTGTTTTGCTCGAACCTACAGGAACAACAATATAAGCAGCGAGGTTAAGCATCATTTTCTTTCCAGCTTGCAGTGGGCACTCATTAAAACATAAAAAGCAGTTACAAGAGAAAAAGGAGTACATTATTTTTTTTATTCACCAAAAAAAAATGTAAAGGATCAGAGGTAGGTAAATGGCATATATTCCTATTCACAGATTAATTCCTTTTTTCCAGAACCTCAGGAGCATAGTTGTTAGAATTGTACTGATGCTAGTGCATCAAATACCACAGCCTGGCAATACAAATCAGATGATGGATAGGAAAAGCTTCTAAACCACAGCATGAATTGCTAAGTAGGAGCTACTTTATTCGTCTGTGTTAAAATTCAGGAAATTCAGAACATGCCTGTTCCTGTGGTCGTTTACTGCCATGTTACACCAGACCCAGTTTGTCTGTGTGAAGCATATGGAAAAATACATTATTTCTTTTTTGAATTTTTAAGTTTGTTTCTTCCATTAAAAACCAGATACAAAAGTTCAAGTGAGAGTTCTTGGTGTTAAAATAGAAAAGGCTACTAGAAATGTCAAATAGGGTATTGTTTGGATCAAAAACCTGGAAAATACTACAATACCAACTGCCCAGCTGCATCTACTATTAGATATAATTTAGTAATTTATTTTCATAGTTTCAGGAGTTAATTACCTATGAATCTATGGTTTATACAAGACTTGCGATTAGTTTTGAAATCATTGGTATCATATTAAGTGCTATATGCAATATTAAACTAAGCCAAATCCTTACATCAGTTAGAAAGTCAAATCTAAATCCTCAAAAGATGATCTCAAACCGCCTGACACTAGCACCAAAGTTCATCAATAAACTAAGCATGAGATTCTTTTACCCCAACTAATCCAATTGAAAATTAACACGCTAAATGTTCTTTATTCACTATGGGGGAAACCAAATAGGACTGACTTGAAATTAGTATATCTACTTTAGTATAATAAACTGATTTAACTGTTGTGCAGAAGAGGAAAGAAACATGAAAGACCCCCGCAAGACAAGTGGACCTAAACATAACACAAATAGGGGGAGGAAAATAGAGAGAGAGAGAGAGATAGAATTGGTTCAATATTTCAAATCACCTTTCAAGTGTGCTAAACATGCACCTGTTATTTTAAGGAAGAATGGATTATGAAATGGAGAAGCAAAAATATATAAAATTACTGTCGCAACCGGGATCGCGGCGGGATAACGACTTAAATTACAAAAATTTAAGGAGTCGCCACCAATTTTAATTTTTTATTAAAAAAAATTGAAAAACAAAAAATAATGGTCTACGTTTGAAAACTCAGGTTCGGGAGTCTAATTATGCACAGGGAAGGGTGGAGACTTAACCCCACAGCACCCTAATACATCTGCCTTAAGACGGTTACCTCAAATTAATTGTGCAAATTTTAATAACTATTAAAAATTTATTTTACCTATTTTGTTAAAAGGTACACTAAGACGAATAAATTGTGAAAATTTTATTTTGAAAGAATATTTTTATCTCGAAAACTCGATTGATTTTGATTTTTTATTTCTCTTTTTTTTTTTAAAAAAAAAGAATCATCAAGCTGTCACAACTTAGATAATTTAAAACAAAAAAAACGAATAGGATTAACAAGCTGTCGCAGTTCAGCTAATCCTATTTTGCTCTTTCTTAACAAGATTCAATTATTTTATTTTACTTTGTCTTTTTTTATTTTCTTTTTTTTTTTTTTTTTTTTTTTATTTTTATCATTTTTAATTTTTTGTTTTCTACCCTTTATTTTTTCTAAAAAAAAATACTAACAAAAAAAATGACTAAATAAATAAAAACTGAAGGGAAAAGAATAAACTACTAATAAAAAGAAATGGAAAATTGATATTCACATGAAGTACCTCACGTGAATTACTACCATAGTTCGTATCATCTTTATTACACGTCAACTTATTCAAATTTGCTTATTTCTTTATGGTTGTTTCTTTTGTTTCAATTCAAAAAGATTTGACCATTTTTTTTTTTTACGTTCTTGAGCTTGATAGGAATGCAAATTTATGCATAGGGACCGTTAGCCACCAATGGTCTATGTCTCCAGATTTCCTTCTCGCATAAAAACACGTTAGGCACACATATGAGCCTTTGTACAATTCTAAGAGCCACAGGTTGTCCAATTAGAAAATGCTATTAATCTGGAATCAAATGAAGTAACAAGTAGCTAAACTAGAGCACGGCCAACAAATGCAGGCCCCATAGACAGCCATATAAAAAGAAATGTCATGGAACACACAAAATCAGATCTCAGCCTGAACTCCAACATCAAGAGGAATGAAAAATCACAAGGAAAAACAGAACATGATACAAGCACTTCGAACTCCAGCCAACTAACATCAAATTTGGACATTCACCAGAAAGTATTTATGCTTCCAATCATTGACACAATAAAGACTTATTAACAATAGGAAATAATTAGGAGCAGAGACATCACAAGAACAATTGAAAAGGAATTAAACAAAGAACCACAATTCTGATAAGAACTTTTCTTTTTCACTTCTATGAACGGACAGCCATAAACAGGTATGCAAATTCTCTAAATAAAGCAAGCAATAATAAACACAATGAAATCTCTCTTAAGCATCTTTATCAACTGAAATCAGATTAGTACTAATAACACAGAAGGTACCCCTGAGAAAAGGAACCAAAGATTCTAAACATGACACAGGACATGTTTTAAATAAATCCATACCAACATGACAAAAGGAGACAGAATAACAATGACACTAAATTGATTTCCCAAAACAGTATGATAAGACTCAATGGATAAAATAAAAAATAAAATAAAAAAAATGTCATGAACCTATAAAACAACACATACATATATGATGACCTTTTGCCCAACACCAGGCATACAACCCTTTTTTTTAAAACAGGTTCTAACATTTGAAGGACGAAAAGTGGCTACATACTAACTCAAGAAAGCATAGTCAAGTATCAAATCCCATCAACCATCCACTAGAGCAAATAAAAGAAGCCAAACCAGCAAGAACCAGAGCATTCTCATGCTTGAACCAGCACCATCATCCTGGGTGCGCATACCCTACTAATTGAATATCACAGGGTCCACGACCATCAAACGCACAGGACAAAAATTTGCACAAGAAATAACTTCACATGTTTATATCAGAATGCACGAAACCTCCTGCAATAATCAATAGAATAGGACGAAATAGACACAAAATTCAACTTTCACAAGAAAAGCTATCCAAGGAACTAGTATAACCATGCTTCACACTAAAAATCAGACCCAGCATACGTCTTGACACATTCATATGTCATTGAAGACAAGAACAACATCAGGATCGCACCACTTCAGAAACCAACAATTATAGATCAATAATCCCTTCCACTCATCTTGCAAACTAAAAAGGATTCAGCATAAATAGATTTAGAAGGGCAGTGGCTCAGGCAATCTATCAAACAAGAGGTGGGCAACAAAACTACACTAAATTAAGTAGAAATATTTATGCATCAGAAAACAAGTTCTCAGATTTTACACAGAATCAAACCAAAAACGAAATATGGTGACTTTCATTCCTTCAACACTCTCAAATCTCAATATAGTTGTGACAGAAGAGGAAATAAAAAGGAGAAAGAAAATACCGAATGAGGATTTTTCCAAATAGTTGAGCACAACAACAACTCTAATCCCCTTTTTTGATCTTCCAACCTTCCAATTTTCCTTTCACAATCTCTCAAACGCTCTCAGAAAAATACAGATAAATTTCTCCCCAAATTACATAATAAGAACTATATTTTTTTTTTTAAAAAAATATGAGTCTGAATCCCTTTCTCTACTGAGTTCTCAGAGAAATCAAAACTCTCAAAAAAAAAAGAAGAAGCCGAACCCCTTTCTCATTTTCGTCCTTCGTATTTATGGTAGATGGTTGGGTGAGAAATGGCGGTTGCTTGTGGTTGCAGAACTCTAGTCTTCTCAAATCCTCCATTTTTGTACTTCTTTATTTTGTTCCACGCAAAATCCAGCTTCTGACCCCTGCAATCTACCCAAAAGTGGCATCTTTGCGCTTTGAGCTTCGTCAGAACAGGAGTGGCAATTACTTGTGACTTTGGTGTTGCGAAACTCGAATCCCCTCACGTCTTCCATTTTTGTGTGTTCTTCCTCTGTCCCACGCAAAATCCTACCCCAAAAACGGTATCCTCGCGCCGTGAGCTCCAGCAAGAACGAGAGTGGCGGTTGCTTGCAGCTGCTGCCATGGCATGTGGGAGCTCGTGACGGGGGTTGCGTGAAGGGGTGGTTTGCCACCTGGTCTCCATCATGGAGGCTGTCGCAAGAGCCAAGATAGGGATGAGGTAGGGAGAGACGGTTGCTGTAGGTGAGGCTGATGGGGTTTGGGGTGAATGAGATTAGGGTTTCCAGAGAGGGGTCAAACGAAAATGGGTGCTGGGTTATGGGTGAGTCTGGGTTCAGTGGATCCGGGTCATGGGTGGAGGATCCGAGTTTAGTGTTTCTGGTGATCGTGCCCAAATCCTCTTTTTTCTTGTTCTTTATTTTTTTCTGCTTTTCATTATTTTTTTTAGATTTATTACTTTCTATATTATTATTATTATTTTTATTAATTAATAAAATTAATTTAATTAATTTTAATTTTTTTTTAATTTTTTAATAATTTTTTTTATTTTAATTTTTTTTTTTTTTTTTAGCGTCCGGACAAAATTGGGTGTTCACACTACATAGCTATGGTTTGTGAAAAAATCAATGAGACATACCGCATAAGCAAATATAGAACCATCATTGTTGAATGTACCACAAGGTAATGGACTGACTACACCTTTGCATAGCCTGCAAAACACATTCACATGTTATAAGCAAAATGACAATAACAACAAGTACTTCAAAAAGATACTAAAGTGAAGGTGGACATAGAACACAATATATTACTTTCAAGATCTTGATACATGAGCAATACAGTAATCAAGGCTCTAAGAACCCAAAAAGGAACACAAACATCCAAATCTGATATTGAAAGGGATTCATCCTTCCATTTTCCTATAAGTGATAAAAGGAAAATTAGAGAGTAAGTGTCCCCATCCTAGAAAAAAAATACTAGCAAGGGTAAAAAAAAATATTATCTTGTTGGTGACTAGGCACATGTCTGTTTTCAGCCATACATATAGTTGGATCCTACTATGAAACAAAGGTGCAAAAACCTTCATTCTATAAGGAAAAAAATTGTGTATTTTGGAAATTCCAGAGATCAGCTTCAGCAAGGAAGGACAAGTGAGGGGGAGTTTTAGAGAAAAACATAAACCTTGAGTCTCTGTTTACTGTCCTTATCCCAGAAATTAAAAGCACCATTAGATCCAGCAGTTCCAAAAGTGTGATGTATCTGAATGCAAAGACATCAAATAAGATCTTACACAAGAATATTAAATCAACAACTTTCAAAATGAAATTTAACTGATTTTGATATTATATGGTGTATTACAGGATGGAAATTTAACGAGTTGACTAAATATATCTTGTTATTCTCTCTGTGGTATTTGAAAGTAAAATTCTTGCTTTCTTGTGCATCATCCAGGTGATGTATTCCAACCCTTCCCTCGATTGAGCCAACCCACAGAGAAACATCATAGTCAATACTGAATAATGTCAGCAATTTAATTTTTTGGAGCCCAAAATGTAATGTTTTCAATGAATATACAGCAAGGATTTGACCAATAGTGATAATAATAACACCAAGAAAACAACAAAGAGCATATTATTAGTGACAAAAGAAACTGTTCAAATTGAAATAACAGACAGAATTGATGATGCCCGAGTTTGTATATGTACAGAACAAATCTGGCAAAGGAAAACAAGGACATATAATTCAATTTGCAATACTATAAGGTTATATCTCAACAAATAAGGCCTCAGCATTGTCATCTAATAGATGTCAGATCAAAATCCTTCTAGCAAATGATGCATTGGTAACCCAGTTGTTTAAATGCTTAATGTAGATGTACCAATAGAGTATCCTCAAACTGTAGAGGCTCATTGCAGCAGGGACATATATGCCCCAAACCATGAGGAGAATTGCCCCACATCACAACAACAATTAAGTTAAATAAAGTAAAAGAGTAACAAATAAGACTTGTATGAGTGTATTTGAATCTAAGTGAGAAGTGACTACATACCAAAAAAACTTTGTTGATATGGAAAAGCAGCAACACATCTTGTCTAATACTTCAAGGGTGATTCCATTCTATTGTACTCAGTCTGTTGGGATTTCAACAAAGATTAGAAGACAAACATATAATATTGACATTTATTGAAATCAATTGCTCCTCAAATATTAATATGAAATCAGTGCTCCTTAATTTTTCCTCATTAAAATCATGGAAAACCAGAATTAGTAGAAAAAGTGAAATATAAACAAATCATGAGACCAGTAAACTTAGATAAACATAGGCAAGATTGAAATGGGAAGTGCAAGGAAAATCCAAACCAATTCAGCCTTGCTAGCGGAAGCTCTGGCATTGAGGGATGCAGCCTTAACAGCAACAAACATAGGGTTGGACCGACTGCTCTTTGACCGAGGCGTGCAGAGGAGAAAAGGCATTGTGGGAGATTGGACCTGTAGTTGAAGACATAGACGAGATGAGAAAGCAATTCCATATATATGGGTTTCAATGGTGCAGTAGGGAAGGGAACCAAGCTGCTCACCGAATTGCAAGCCTTTCAGTTCATGACCAGTTAAGACCTAATTGGGTGGCTAACCTTCCAAACTCAGTAGCAGCAGAGGTCTTGCAGGATGCGAGATCTTGTCGAACAGGCTGCCAGGAACTGAGTCTACCGACCGGAACAACGGCCGAAGTGGGCGGAGTTGCCACGGAGGGAGGCTTCCCGTCGATCTGGGTCACGTCTTCTCCCACGCGGAGCTTGTCGTCGATCTAGGTTATGCTCTCCCAAACACGGTGAAGGCAAATGAAGAGGGCGGAGCTGCCATAGTGGGAGGCTTGCTGCTGTCCTGGGTTGCATCTTCTCCCACACACAGTCATTGCTTGCCCATGTGAATGGTTTGGTCTGAAAAGAAGGTTGAGGTAGAATCTAGAATAGATTTGGAGGGGGAACGAGGAGATGGGTGGGCAGCTAGAGTATGGAGGGGAAGGAGGAGGCGAAGATGGAGATGGAGCGAAAACAATGAGAATTTTCTGATTGAAGAATTGGTTTTCTGATGAGGAGTGTGATTTGTCATTTAGGAAGAATGAATTGGGAATTGTGATTTACGGAACAGAATAGGATCCGGAGCTGGAGAATCTTAACCGTTGAATTTTTATTTAACGATTAAGATTTTTTTAATTTTTTAATATTAAAAATATTTTTTAATATTAAATTAATATTAATTATTGAATGAAAAATAAATAATGAAGATTTGCTCCAGCAGTTACTGGAGGTGCAACTGCCGGAGACAATCCAGATCCAACAGAATAGTGGGATGGACTGAAAAAAAGAAAAAAAAAAAAGAAGATTTATTAACGAAATAGAATAGAATACATATTTTTATTTTATTTTATTTTAATTTTTTAAAAAAAGTTAAATATTTAAAAGAAAGAGAAGAGAATGAATTTTTTGTATTCTGTTTTGTTATTATTTATTTTAAAATTTTTAAATATAAAAAATTATTTTTATTTTTTTAATTTTTTTCATTATCTGTTATTTAAATATAATATTAAGTTGAAAAAATTAGAAACAGAAATATCTTGTTTTTATTTTTAAAAAATAAAATTTATTAATTAAATTATATATTTAATTATATATTTAATTTAGAGACAGAAATTAAATAATTTAAAAACAAAATATATTTGTCTTTAAATATATTTTAAATTTTAAAATATTTATTTAATTAAATAAAAATAAAAATAAAAATAAAAAAATTTGAAATAAATAAATTATGTCTCTAAATATTTTAAATTGATTAAATAAAAATAAAATTAAAGACAAAAAATTCTAAAACTGATTAATTTTATTTTTAAATTTTATCTTTAAATTTTAAATTTTATTTTTCTTTTTAAATCATTAAATTTGTTTTTATTTTTATTTATAATAAAATAGAATTATTTTCTTCTCTAAATCTAGTTAAAAATTTTCTAGTAGTGGTTTAGGGTCCCAGAAAACCTAAGCAGAGAGCAGTACGTGTCCCTGGCAAAGCTGGCCGAGCAAGCCGAGAGGTACGAGGAGATGGTCCAGTTCATGTAGAAGCTGGTGGTTTCCTCCACCCCTTCCTTCGAGCTCACCGTCGAGGAGCGCAACCTCCTCTCTGTCGCTTACAAGAACGTCATTAGCTCCCTCCGCGCCGCTTGGCACATCGTCTCCTCCATCGAGTAGAAGGAAGAGGGTCGCAAGAACGACGACCACGTGGCACTCGTCAAGGACTACAGATCCAAGGTGGAATCCGAGCACTCCGATGTCTGCGCCAGCATCCTCACCCTTTCGGACTCCAACCTCATCCCCTCTGCTTCCACCAGCGAGTCCAAAGTCTTCTACTCGAAGATGAAAGGCGATTATCATCGCTACTTGGCTGAGTTTAAGGTTGGGGATGAAAGAAAAGCTGCTGCTGAAGATACCATGTTGTCTTACAAGGCTGCCCAGGTCATTTTTTCCTCATTATTTCATGTGTGCTTGTGACAATTGCTTTCAAGTTTTAATTTTGTTATTGCTTTTGGGAGTGGTTGAATTTGCATTGAGATTGTATATAGTTCTGATTTTGGGGTTGTTGGTGTTTTTTTTTTTTTTTTGGTCTCTAAGGACATTGCTTATGCGGAACTTCCCCCAACGCATTGTTAAGAACGAAAGCTATAAAGAACAAAAGCTCAGAACAATTCTGGGAGATGATATATTATTATCATTCAGCAAGTTAAGCTAATAAATAGCCTTTACAACGGTTACAGAAAAATAGAAAGTGCAGCCCACGTTTTCTACTAACTGAATGTGGTAAACAAACAAAGGAACAAGTCAAACACTAAGCCTATCCCCTAAATAATAGGGATTATTAAAACTGAAATGCAAATCCTATCCTATCAGAACATAACTATTTATTCTTTCAATCCCTCCCTTAAACTAGTTGTACCAACTAGTTTACTTCTGGAATTTTGTTAACTCCCAATTGAGCTCTAAGCTTCTGAAAAGCATCAAGCTTGAGTGGCTTGGTCATTATATCTGCCAGCTGCTCCAGTGTACCACAATAAACCAACTCAACAGTACCTTCTCTTGTGAGGTCACGCAGGAAATGGAAGCGCACATCAATGTGCTTGCTACGCCCATGCAGTACAGGATTTTTTGACAGCTTTATTGTGGAGCTATTATCACAAAATATAGTTGTACACTCACTCTGTGATTGGCTTAGCTTCTCCAAAATTCTCCTCATCCATATAGCTTGGCTAGCACAAGAAGCAGCAGCCACAAACTCAGCCTCTGTTGTGGAGAGAGTAACAATTGGTTGCTTCTTTGAAGACCAAGCAACAGCTCCAGAACCTAACATGAACACATAACCTGATATGCTCTTCCGATCTTCCAAGTCCCCAGCATAATCACTATCTGCATAGCCTACTAGACTCTCACTCCCTCCCTTTTTGTAGAATATCCCAAAACTGGCAGTTCCACTCAAATACCTCAGAGCTCTTTTTGCAGCTTGTAAATGCAATTCAGTTGGCTTTCCCATATATCTGCTAATGAGACTAACAACGAACATCAAATCAGGCCTAGTTGCTGTTAAATACATTAAACTCCCCACAACCTACCTGAAATAAGTCTCATCTACCTTAACTCCATTCTCATTCTTAAATAACTTGAAGCCTGGAACAATTGGATTGTGGACTGAATTATGACCCTCCATTCCAAATCTTTTCAATACCTCCAAAGCATACTTTCTTTGACTGATGTAAATACCATCAGACCTTTGCAGCACCTCAATTCCAAGAAAATATCTCATCCTCCCCAAATCAGTCATATCAAACTCTTCTTCTAAGAGACCCTCACCACTCACACAGTCTCTCATCCACACTGGAGCACGTCGAACCCTTTCTTCATTAGTACCTAATGATACACCTACATTTCCAGAATTTGAATAATTGTCCTCCATCTCTTTAGTAACCTCTTCATTTTCTTCATTCGCAGCTTCATTGTTTTCTTCATGCACCGTAACAGTATCCTCATTGTCACCCCACTCTAAATTGACCAGCACTTGCTCTTCATAGCTTTTGTCCCAATTCCATGACTTATCTTCCTCAAACACAACATCCCTACTAATCACAATCTTTTTTGCTATTGGATCAAAGAGTCTATATGCTTTAGACTCCTCACTTACTCCCAAAAACACACAGGAAAAACTCTTATCTTGCAGCTTAGTTCTCTTCACATAAGGTATATGCACATGTGCTACGCATCCAAAGACTCTAAAGTGTTCAACTGAGGGCTTGCTTCCACTCCAAGCTTCTTCAGGTGTCACATTCCTCACAGCTAGTGTAGGACTTCTGTTTAAGACATATGTTGTCCAATTAACAGCTTCAGGACAAAAAGTCTTGGGAACCTTCTTCTCTGAGAGCATGCATCGAACCATATTCATAACGGTTCGATTCTTCCTTTCAGCTACTCCGTTCTGTTGTGGAGTATAAGCTGCTGTCAACTGCCTTTTAATCCCACGCTCTTTGCAAAATTCATGAAACTCCAAGGAAATGATTTCTCCTCCTTGATCAGTATGTAGACACTTTATAGAACAACCTGTTTCCTTCTCAACATAATTCTTATAATGTTTGAAAGTAACCAAAGCCTCAGATTTCTCAACTAAGAAATAAATCCATGCTTTCCTAGTAAAGTCATCAATAAAGCTTATGAGATACCTCTTTTTGCTGTTTGAAGTGGGTGAGATAGGTCCACAAATATCGGCATGAACAAGTTGAAGCTTTTGTGTAGCTCTCCAATTGGCCTTCTTTGGAATTGGATCCCGGTGCTGCTTCCCAATCATACAAACAGTGCACACATTGGTTGGAGAATTGAATACAGGAATGCCATGTACCATTTTCTTGTACTGAAGTGTTCTCAACCCTTTGTGACTCAAGTGACCATACCTGCAGTGCCATAGGTGAGCTAATTCCTGCACGGTTGTATGAAAGCAAGAAGACTTTTGAGGCATTGGCATTGTAAGCAATACAAACATTCGATTTGCAGTCATTTCAGTCTGTATTACAAGACCCTTCTCCGGATGATATATCTTGCAACTACCATTTTGAATGAGAATAGCCAAACCTTTCTCTTGTAGCTGTCCAATACTCAAAAGGTTGTTCTTCAATTTTGGCACATAGAACACCTCAGTCGTCACATGAGTGGAGCCATTCACCTTCAACCTCACATTACCCTTTCCCAACACTGATATCCTCGAATTATTTCCTAACTTCACAATCTGCCTGGAACCCTCATTAAGATCACAAAACAAAGCCTTGTCTCCACACATATGGTTACTGCAGCCAGCGTCTAAAAACCACACATCTTCTCTCCGAGCTTCATTCTCACCCATGTAGGACATAAGCAACATTTCTTCTTCTTCTTCATCAAGCTCCGCGTAGTTAGCTTCTTTATTCCAGGTTGGGCATTCATACTAAAAATGTCCAAGTTGATGACATTTATAACACTCCACTGTAGCTTTATTGAAAGCTACCCAACCACGTCCTCTTCCTCTACCTCTGTAAGTTCCACGACCACGTCCTCTTCCTCCTTCATGTGTCACCTTCAAAGCTTGCTCTTCTCCACTGTGTTTGGTAAACTTTTGTTCATGAACAATTAGAGAGCTCTGCAATTCATCAATAGAAAGTTGATCTATGTCTTTGGACTCCTCAATCGAGCAAACAACATAGTTAAACTTCTCACTCAACGATCTGAGAATCTTCTCCACCATTGTGACATCTTGCATCTGCTCTCCATATGTTCTCATTTTGTTGGCCACAATCAACACTCTTGAAAAATACTCAGTGACTCCTTCTCCAGCCTTCATCTCTAGAATTTCAAACTCTTTGCGGAGAGCTTGTAAATGTGACCTCTTAACCTTAGCATTCCCTTCGAACTTCCTCTTCATAGATTGCCAAATTTGTTTGGAAGTGTCCTTCACAAGAATGGTCTCCAAGATCGTCCGATCGATGGCCTAAAAGAGATAATTTTTTACTTTCAGGTCTTTCAGCTTCAATTCCTCTAGCCTCTTGCGTTGTGCTTTTGACTGCTCCACTCCTTTCTCAGGCTCAACATAGCTTGTCTCCACCAAGCTCCAATATTCTTTGGATCGCAGAAAGTTTTCCATCAACATCGCCCAATGATCATAATGACCATCAAAGCGAGGGATGGATGGTTGCACAAAACTTCCCTCAGTCGCCATCTCCTTTGCTGCTGCAAACTACAAAGACTGCTGCTTTGTTTTATCAGGCCCAGTGGGGGCTCTGATACCAGAATGTTAAGAACGAAAGCTATAAAGAACAAAAGCTCAGAACAATTCTGGGAGATGATATATTATTATCATTCAGCAAGTTAAGCTAATAAATAGCCTTTACAACGGTTATAGAAAAATAGAAAGTGCAGCCCACGTTTTCTACTAACTGAACGTGATAAACAAACAAAGGAACAAGTCAAACACTAAGCCTATCCCCTAAATAACAGGGATTATTAAAACTGAAATGCAAATCCTATCCTATCAGAACATAACTACTTATCCTTTCATGCATCCCATAAGATTGGGTCTGGTCCTCAACTTCTCTGTGTTTTACTACAAAATTCTCAACCAGTCTGACAAAGCATGTGGGATGGCTAAACAGGTATGCTTCATCAAGTTAAATTGAAGAGTTTATCTGATTTCTATTATTTGATTTGCAGTAGATAGGTTCGATAAGTTTAGCTTACTCGTCGGAGAATATTTGTTTTGCAATAATCTATCTAGATTTATATGCTATGAATGCTATATCTTACATTACATAATTTCTGAAATGTGAAGTCATACCTGCTTGCTTGCTTAAATACATTATGTATTTGTTATCTTGAAAAATTCAGGTCAACTTGATTAGAACATTTGTTACCTTCTTGTTTGGTCAAGCTATTGTCCTGCCCCTTTACTTTGCTATAAGATTCCATTCCATTCAACATTTTTTTTTTAAATCTTTGTTGGGTTTATTATAATTTAATGGGTTCTTATCACTAGGAATGAGTTATTGGCATCTTTGGAATAGATTTTGACTAATAAGAGGCACTAGTTCTGTTTGACTTGGGTATATGTCTGTGTATCTTATGAGAAGATGTGTGGAAATTGGAAATTTTGTGAATTTCTCTTGTTTGGCTTGCTTTAGCAATATGTTCTCTCTAAATATAGTGAAGTAATTGAGGATTGACATCTACACAAATGTTATTCCATACTGATTGGAAACAGGAAAAAGATTGGTAACATAGATCATAGTTGTTGCCTATATGTACCCATGATAGTTGAGCTGGTCTACTGGATGAACAACGAATTGCATAGCAGTCTAACTGCCACATTTTCCTGCTTCTTGTTGCATAGGTGAGGGTAAGATTATTGTGTGGGAACTTATAGTTTCTAAAAATGTGTGTTCAGTTAGAGTTATGCTACGTTGAATGCATTTGTACTGGTACTAAAAGCTTTGCTCATGAAGTTAGGTAAGCTTTTCACTTGAATTGAACTATAAGAGGAAAGGTGAGAGATTACATACAGAAGCAAGTTAACCAAAATACTTTCAATTTGGTTCATCAGAATTCTTTTCTTCGGAAATAAAATATTATTATTCATCTGCAATGATATATATCTCTATGGCTGTATCTTGCTTAGTCCATGCGATAAATCTATTCTCATGTAAATCTTATAATGATGTATCTTGTTTTAGCATTGATCATGCCAGATTGATAAATAACCACTTGAAAGAAAACAATAGAAGATGTGTCACATATCATAGCATACCAATGGTCCAATAGGCAAGGATCATGGTCAATATGTATAGGCAGAGATGAAAATTATATGTTAGAGCTCTTTGTTTAAGGAAGACTGATCTATGCAGTTTGTAAATTTTACATTTTCTTTGTTTTTCTTTGACAGGGTATGAGATGGGAATACTGAGTGAATATTGAACTTGTTTTGATATTTAGCTGGTTGTTCAGGTATGATTTCCTTTCCAAAAGAAAAATTCAATTTCAATTTGCTATATATGATGCTTTCTTATTTGAGTACCTCCACAGAAGTGTTATAGCATACCACTTGGTCTGGACCACAAAGCTTTCCTCAGTTTCTGTGATCTGGTTTTCTTGCTTGCCTATTAGTCTGTTGCTCATATTGTGAAATCTGCAATATCTTTCCTGTGTTTACCCATGAAGTCCTCTCTGCCTTTCTCTGGACACAATACACTAGTAGTAGTAGCATACCACCCAATTTCTTCTCTTTCTTTTATGCCACCGTACAATTATTGACTATGATAAGGGTGCTAAGTTTTTACATTGAAAGGTTGCTTCTCTGTGTTTTGTGTTCGTAAAATGTAGATAATTTTTTTTCTTTAGTTTTTTGTCAAAATGAAAATTCCTTGAAATATTACTTATGAAATAATTTTTTTTCTTTCTTTCCCTTACATTTTCATGTTCATGGAATGGGTTTCATAATTTTGTTGTAAGCTGTGATTGGGGTTACATAATGGGTTGGGAAATTTTGGATAGTCAAATATATACTCTGCTCTTTGAACCCACACACCTTTCTTTCTGTCATTTTTTTTTTTTTGTTGTGTCTGGGATTAGCGAGTGAATAACGAGGGAAATTAACGAGGGGATAGCGAGGGATTAGCAACGGATAGTTTAGCGACAGAATAGCAATGAAATTTCTCTCGCTAATTTGCAAGGGAACACATGCGCCATTTTTTTTAAAATTAGCGATGAATTGGTAAGGGATTAACGATGGATTAGCGAGGAAATAATAAAAAAAAAGCGACGGATATGTCCCTCGCTAATCCATCGCTAATCCCTCGTAAAAATGTTGTGAGGGAATAGCGACAGATTAGCTAAAGATATTTTCTCTTGTTAATTTGCGAATTTCTTGTTATGATCATGAGCTCCCCACAATGTAAATTTTTTTGTAAAAAAATATATATTTAGAATTAATTTCACTATATAATATTTTTGGGAGAATCTTAGATATTTAAATTTCTTTAAACAAAAGACTCTTCACTTTAATATCTCCAATTGATTATTCCATGATGAGTATAAATAATTTGACAAATTGTTATTTCATTTAAAATTGAGACTTTTTTTACATATATGAGAAGTGAAAGTTGTCCCATTTTAAAGTTAGGGTATCTCATAAGCTTACAAGAATTTAAGGTGATATTTAAAGATGACATACCAATGAAGGGTCACCCACAATCGAACATAAGACCTTTACACGTACAGTTCGGTCTTACCAAATTTTTTGTTAAACGTAACCTAACTAAAATTTTCTCTTGAGCTGAAAAATATGGTGCAATCAAGCTTGTTGCTAGATATGCCTCTATTGGATATTTCTTCAAAGTTCTATTCATTTATATTTAAGATAGCCTTAGTTCACTCTTCCATTTGGATATATGACTAATTTTATTTTCTTAATTATCTTATTTGTTAGACTTCTTACTTTCTTGGTTAGTGACAACAATTTGTGCAACATAAATAAGCTTATACATCTGTGCTATTTGGACATTAGGTAAAAGTAAGAAAGATGTAAGCTTCCTCACAAATTTACCTGGTGCATCCCAAAAGCTACAAGTTTTCAATGTGGATCTCCACAACCCAGAAAGTTTCGGTGCAGCAATTGAAGGGTGCATTGGGGTCTTCCATGTTGCTACTGCAATTGATTTGCAAAAAGACGAATCTGAGGAACTATTAACCAAAAGGGCCATTGGTGGAGCCCTAGGCATTTTAAAAGCCTCCATAAATTCAAAGACCGTGAAGCGAGTTGTCTACACCGGGAGTGGTGATGCTGTTTTCAATAGCGGCAAATAAGCCGAAGAACTGGATGAGAGTTATTGGAGTGATGTAGATTTTTTGTACAAGACGAAGCCATTAGGTTGGAATATTGCTATTTCTCATACATTGGCAGAGAAGGCAGTTCTTGAATTTGGAGAACATGGGGTGGATGTTGTGACGACTCTGATTCTTCCTTTTGTTATTGGGCCCTTCATTTGTTCTAAGCTTCCCGATGCAGTTCAGATCGCGTTTTCTTGGTTATTTGGTATGTTCTGCAATGTGTTACTCCTCCTTCTTATTATCAACTTCTGTTGACATTTTGAGTTCGATTTCTTTTTTGTTTCCTAGAGTATTCTTCACTCGATAGGTGAGAGACTAATCTCTCATAGTATAATTAGATGCTTAAGCGGGAACTTTTCTCAATAATATTATTTTCATATACATAAATTTTGAGATCGAATCAAAGACTACATGTTTAAGAGATTTGAATCCCTTTTACTCGGACTAACATTCGTTGGTGACAATTTGAGTTCAATTTAATGGTGAATTACATGCCGTTTTGCTACTCCTTATTACTAGACATTGGGTTTCAACTGTCAATGTTCCAAAACGATAAAAAAAAAAATGATCTTATATAAGTAAAGGTAACTAGTATAGTATTTTCTCTAAAATATATTATTTTTGGCTCATTTGTCAGTTCTAGTCTTTCATATTAGTAAGTTAGGTCTAAGTTTTCTTAATAAATAAGTGATTATTTTGATTTTATTTAACGTGGAGATTGATATTAAATTTTAAATATAAACAAAATTTAACTCTCAAGTTATGCTCAAATGATGAACAGATATAGCTATTTTTCTAGTTCCTTATAAGATATTCTTAATAAAAAGAATTTGATGTTGCAGGTGTGTATCAATTAGGTGTTTTCCTTCGTTTCCCAACAGTGCACGTGGATGATTTGGCTAGATCATATATCTTTCTACTTGAGCATCCAAATCCAAAAGGGGGTTATATTTGTTCACTAAGCGGTACTGTAACTTTTGAAGAGATAGCTGAACTTGTTCATGCAAAATACCCAGAATTTCAAATACCAACACTAGAGTGAGTTCTATTGTCCATCCCTATGTAAAAATCATTAGTAAGTATATCATTGCACTTTGATCTCACTGTGACTAATATTTAATTCATTATTTGTCCTCTAGCTCGCTAAAGGAAACTAAGGGTTGGGAAATACCAAGTTTAAGCTCAAAGAAACTCATTGAGGCTGGATTCGAGTTTAAGTATGGGATTAAGGAAATATTTGAGGAAACAATTCAATGCTGCAAGGGAAAAGGTTATTTGTAATTTGCGTTAACTATGGAATAAATAAAACAAGAAAGAGCTTAAGAAGATGATTAGTTGCTTAGGCTTGTAACATGCCCTCACTTTTGAGTGGGGTAACTTTTCTTTCCATAAATTTTTATTCATATAACAAAAAATAAAACAAAACAAAGATGGCACATGACAGGTACGCCAATGTATGCATAAAGTTTTTTTTTTTTGGTAATTTGCTTAGTTGGAATTAAACTTGTGACTGTGTGTCTACTCATACGTCATACGTTTGTTCACTGCTAAGTTAACCCCTTGGGATTGTATGCATGAAGCTTTGGATGTTATTGAAATAAGTTAAATAAAGAAATGTCCCCTTTTTTATTTTTCTTTTTTTAAGTAAAAGTGTATTTTCTTTTTGTTTTAAAGAAGGCGATAATACATGATAATGAGATGAAGAAAAAGGAGCCAAATGTGAATGTTGAATCTTTGTATCTTAGAAGGTCGACAACTTAGTTTCAGCTTCCTTAAACCAGTGTTGAAAAAATCAAATAGGACTGGCTGACTCGACTAGAATATTTGTGAACTGGTTACAAGTCCTATCCAATTAGCCTACAAAATCGGCTTATTCAAGAACTGGAGATCTGACAGAATTGATAATAAATCGATTATTTTTTTAAATAATTAAACTCTTTTTTTTTTTAACAAATTTTTAACTCATTCCAAAATAATTTTTGAGTCAAATAAAGGTTTAATGTTAAGTAACAAAGATTCACATATAAAGTCCAAAAAAAGTATAAAATAGTGTGTCCCTTTCTTGGATTTTAAATAGTTTATATGATTGAATGTTCACTCATTATTTTACGTGAGACTTGTAAGTGCGATTTCATCTTAATTTTTATATATATTGTATGCTTTGATATTTTACTTATTGCACAATGTAAGATTTTGAAATATTAAGCAACTTAATATAAAATATTAATATGCTAGTTTATTACTTAATATATTATATAATATTAAAAAATATATATTTAATTATCATTGATTTGATTATGTTCGAATCAATGAACCATGAACAAGTATATTCACTGGTTCAATAACCGGTCTAGTTTCAAAAACATTGCCTTAAACAATGTTGCAACAGCTTGTCACTTGTAAAAGATAGGACTCATCGAAAAGAGATGGAGTTCATAGAGCAAATTTACCGATAGGATGACATGCTTTGTCAATTATCTCATGGAATAAGCTAAATGACATAGCAAATATGTGGACCATAGGGAAATATAAAAGGTGTCCGTAAAACACCTTAATATGTCATAAAGGTATAGATATAAAGGTATAATAAAGGATGATCCATTATTGATGTAAACCTGTAACAGAAGATTGCATGAAGCAAATTTATATTAGATTTGGTCCAGGTAGGATTTTCATTTTTTTTTTAAATTAGGAGAGAATAGAGATAAAACATTTCATTTATTTTATCCAAACATTTAAAAAGAAAATGATGTCTAACTCAAATGTTAAATAAATTAACACAAGCTAATTTATATTTTCAATTTTTTTCTCTTTTCTTAATTTCTTATTTCTATCAATCTTAATTTACTTTAGTGTGTCATGTATTTAAATGTTTAGAATTGATTGCAAATGGAAGTTAGCTCACTTGGTCATCCTCTTATTTATTACAATTGTATGACTTGAGAGAACATCATCTCACCCTAAACTTTTTTTATATATAAAATAAAAAGTTTAGAATTGATTTCATTAAATAATATTTTGGGAGAATCTTAGATAACTAAATTCCTTGTTACTAAAGATTCTTCACTTTAATATCTCCCGACGGTTGTTATGTGATGAGCATAAATATTTTGACAAATTGTTAATTCTTTTAAAATTGAGGTTTTTTTTTTTTTTTTCCTTTTTTGTACATATATGAGAAGTAAAAGTTGTCCTATTTTAAAGTTAAGATATATCATAAGCTTACAATAATTTACGGTGATACTTAAAAGTGTAACAAAATAACTCTGAACAAATTGATGAATGAATCCACAATATTGAATAGAAATCAAGCCTTTAAATAGACATTCAACAATAGCAAAACAGAAAGATAATAGATAACTAAAGATAAACTAAGGATAAATGAAACTAACAGATCAAAACTAACTGACACTGAATCAAACTAAACAGAACCTAAAGATAAGATAAGTAACAAACTCAACAAACCCTCCCTTAAACTAATTGCAGTCATGCAGTTTGTTTAATTATGGAACTTCACGCACTCTAAGTTGCATTCTAAATTTCTAGAAAGAGTCTAGCTTCAGAGGCTTGGTCATCACATCTGCAACTTGGTCTTGTGTTCCATAGTGAACTAACTCAATTACTCCATCTCTAGTGAGATCCCTGAGAAAATGAAACCTCACATCGATGTGCTTACTCCTCCTATGCATGACGGGATTTTTTGACAGTTTTATAGTAAAGCAATTATCACACATTATTATAATACTTCCTTCTTGAGCATAACCCAACTCCTTCAAGACCCTTCTCATCTAGACTGCTTGACAAGCACACCCGGCTGCTGCAATGAACTAAGCTTCTGTTGTGGAGAGAGTAACAATTGGTTGCTTTCGAGAGGACCAAGCAATAGAACCTCCACTCATTAGAAACACATACCTTGACGTGATTTTCCTAGCTTCCACATCTCCAGCATAGTCACTGTCAATGAAAGCCAGTAACTCCTCAGTTCCTCCTTTCTTATACAGAATTACATAATTTTCAATTCCCTTCAAATACTTGAGAATCCTTTTAGCCACTTTAGCGTGTATTTTGTTGGCTGAGACATGTACCTGGTAATCAAGCTAACCACAAACAGTAAATCTGGTCGTGTAGTTGTGATGTACATCAGGCTGCCTACCATTTGTTTGAACTGAGTTTCATTCACCTTGACTCCTCCTTCATCTTTGCATAATTTCTAACCGGGCACAATAGGATTGCATACTAGATTGCTTTCTTCCATGCCAAATCACCTTAAAATTTCCAGAGCATATTTCTTTTGGCATATGTAAATCCCATCTGAACATTGCAACACTTCAATTCCCAGGAAAAATCTCATCTTCCCTAAATCTGTGATGTCAAATTCCTTTTGCATAGATTTTTTAAAATCACTCATCATGAGTTCATCATCTCTAGTGTATATAAGATCATCTACATAAACACTAATAATGAGAACTTTACCTTCCTTACTCCATTTGAAGAAGAGTGTCTGCTCATTCTAACTTCATTGAAAACCTTCACTAACAAAGTAAGACTCAATGCGACTAAACCAAGCCCTTGGTGCTTGTTTTAGTCCATACAAAGCCTTGTGAAGTTTATAAACCATATGCTCACTTCCTTTCTTCTCATATCCCTTTGGTTGTTCAACATACACATCCTCACTCAAGGTTCCATGTAGGAAGGCAGATTTCACGTCAAGTTGAAAAATCTTCCATCCTCGTCGTGCAGCAAGTCCTATTACCATTCTTACAGTATCCATTCTAGCAATCGGTGCAAAAACTTCATTGTAGTCAATTCTATGCTCTTGTGAATACTCCTTAGCCACCAGTCGTGCCTTGAATTTATCCACTTCACCATGTTCATTCAACTTGGTTTTGTATATCCATTTGACCCCAATCTTCTTTGCGTCATTTGGTAACTCAACCAATCTCCAGGTCTGGTTCTTTTCTATAGTTGTGATCTCAACCTCCATGGCTTGCCTCCATTTATCACTTTTTACTACCTCTCCAAAACTTATTGGATCTGTAGAATCTACCAAAGCCATGTTCATAACATCTTCTCCTTCTGACAGTCCTTCTCTTGACACATAATCCTCCATCCACCCCGGAGCACGTCTTACTCTGCCCTCCAAAATATTCATGCCTTCTTCATTTGTGACATTATGAGTTGTGCCATGTTGAGCTCTATTCTGATCAATATCAGTTCCACCTCTTTCTTCCTCCTCATTTCTATTTGTATCAGTCTCTTCATTGCTAGCATTATCAAACTCGCTATCCCCCCATTCTAAATCCACTTGCAATCCTGCTTTGTAGCTTACATCCCAATTCCATTATTTTTCTTCTTCAAAGATAACATCTCGGCTTATCAGAACCTTCTTCGAGACAGGATCATACAACTTGTATCCTTTGGATTCATTACTTACACCAAGGAGAACACATCTAACACTCTTGTTCTCCAGCTTTGTCCTTTTAGCATCTGGAATATGTGTATGCCCCACACAATCAAATACTCTAAAATGCTCAACTGAAGGTTTCTCACCACTCCAAGCCTCCTCTGGTGTCATCCCTTTAATAGCCAATGTGGGAGATCGGTTTAGAACATACACTGTCCACTTCACAGCTTCAGGCTAGAAAGTTTTGGGAACTTCCTTCTCTAACAACATTGATCTGACTAGATTCATTACAGTTCTGTTTTTACACTCGGCCACTCCATTTTGTTGTGGAGTATAGGTTGTAGTCAATTGCCTCTTTATCCCATTCAGCTTACAAAATTCATTAAACTCCAAGGAATTGAATTCTCCTCCCCTGTCTGTACGTAGGCTTTTAACAAGAAAGCCACTTTCTTTCTCAACAAGCATTTTGAAACACTTGAAGTGATAGAAAGCTTCTAATTTTTCTAACAGAAAATATACCTATGCTTTTCAAGAATAGTCATCTATGAAGCATAAGATGTACCTCTTTTGGCTGTTAGATGCTGGAGTAATGGGGCCACAGATGTTTGTATGAACTGGCTGTAATTTTTTACTTGCTCTCCACTGACTTTTCTTAGGTATTGGCTCACGGTGTTGCTTGCCTTTAACACAATCAGTACACACAGTTGTAGAGGCAGTAACAGAGGCAAACCACGAGCCATCTTCCAAGTTTGGAGTGTTTATAAGCCTTTGTGACTGAGATGTCTATATCTGCAATGCCACAAGTGAGGAAGGTCTTGTGTTGTGGCATTGAAGCATATTTCTTTATTCTCAGGAGTCCTAGCAAACATCCTATTTGAAGTCATATTGGTTTGTAGGATTAACCCCTTGTGAGGATGATATATACTACATGTTCCTGACTGAATCATGATGGCTAGCCCTTTCTCCTATAGTTGACCTATACTCAAGAGATTATTCTTGAGTTCAGGTATATAAAAAACGTCTTATATCACATGAGTGACACCACTTATATTCAGCTTCACATTTCTTTTGCCGAGCACGTTCATCTTTGTGTTGTTTCCAAGCTTTACAGAATGCTTGAAGACTTCATCCATCTCACGAAATTTGGACTTATCCCCACACATGTGATTTGAGCATCCTGAATCTAGGAACCAGGCTTCATCTTTCTTCGCATGATGTTGAGGTATTTCAATATAGGACGTTAGCAGTATTCCATCTTCTTCATCAAACTCAGCATAATTCACTTCCTTGTCCCATGAAGGACATTCATATTGATAGTGGCCTAGCTTATGGCATTTGAAGCATTCGATCGTGGCTCGATTGATGCTTTGCTTTCCTCTCCCTCTTCCTAGTCCTCTACCTCTGCCTCTTCCCCTTTTGCCAAAAGAATTATTTGAACTCACCTTCAATGCATGTTCTTCTCCACTTAGTCTGATAAACTTTTGCACATGAACAGTTAGAGAACTTTGTAGTTCATCAACAATAAGTTCATCAATTTCCTTAGACTCTTTAATTAAGACAACAACATAATTGAATTTCTCAGTCAAAATTCTAAGGATTTTCTCCACGATGGTGACTTCTTTCCTATCTTCTCCATTGCTCCTCATCTTGTTGGCTATGCTCATAACTCGAGCAAAGTATTCAGTAATGGTTTCACCCACTTTCATCTCTAGAACTTCGAAATCTCTCCTCAGTGATTGTAGGGCTAAATGCTTCACTCTTGCATTCCCCTCAAACTTTTTCTTCATTGAATCCCATATATGCTTCGATATGCATTTCTCCATAATTTGTTCAAGAATTGTTCTGTCAATGGCTTGAAATAGATAATTATTAACCTTGAGGTCTTTCACCATCAGATCTTCCAATTCCTTCTATTGCGCCTCGGTCGACTCCATTCATTTCACTGGTTCTGCATAACCAGTTTCCACCAAATTCCAATACCCCTTTGATCTCAAGAGATTTTCTATAAGCATGCTCCAATGGTCATAGTGACCATCGAAATGTGGTATGGCAGGTTGCACAAAATTCTTGTCCTCACTCATTTCTCTCTGTGTTTGTGAATCACTCAAAGTCTGCTGCTTTCTTTATATTAGGCCCCAGTATAGAGCTCTGATACCAATTTGTAGAGATAACAGAATAACTCTGAACAAATTGATGAATGAATCAACAATATCGAATAGAAATCATGCCTTTAAATAGGCATTCAACAATAGCAAAACAGAAAGATAATAGATAACTAAAGATAAACTAAAGATAAATGAAACTAACAGATCAAAACTAATTGACACCTAATTAAACTAAACAGAACCTAAAGATAAGATAAGTAACAAACTCAACAAAAAAATGACTTACCAATGAAGGTTCACCCACAATCGGACATAAGATCTTTGCATCTATGGTTCGGTCATACCAAAAATTTTGTTGAAAATAACCTAACTAAAACTTTCTCATGAGTTGAAGAATATGGTGCAATCAAGTTTGTTGTTGGATATGCCTCTACTATATATTGTTTTAAAGCTCTATTCAGTTATATTTAAGAAAGCCATAGTCCACTCTTCCATTTGGATATATGACGAATTTTATTTTTTTAATTATCTTATTAGGTACACTTCTTACTTTCTGGGTTAGTGGCAACAATTTGTACAACATAAGTAAGATTATACATTTGTGTTATTTGGACATTAGGTAAAAGCAAGAAAGATGTTAGCTTCCTCACAAATTTACCTGGTGCATCCCAAAAGCTATAAATTTTCAATGCTGATCTTAAAACCCAGGAAGTTTTAGAGCAACAATTGAAGGATACATTAGGATCTTCCATGTTGCTATGCCAATTGATTTCCAACTAAGCGAATCTCAAGAAATGAGGACCAAAAGAACCATTGATGGAGCCTTAGAAATTTTAAAAGCCTCCATAAATTCAAAGACTGTGACGCGAGTTGTTTACACTTTGTCTGACTCTGTTGTTATCTATAGCAGCAAAGATGTAGAAGAAAGAGATGAGAGTTATTGGAGTAATGTAGATTTTATTTATAAGACAAAGCCATTTGATTGGTCTTATGCTATTTCTGATATGTTGGCAGAGAAGGTAGTGACGAGCACCGAACTCACCAAAACTACTAGAAATTTTCGATTTAAAGACGAAATTTAGAGACGAAATTTTTTTTGTCTCTATTAGAGACGGAAATAAAGACATATTCAATGAATTAGAGAGAAAAAATAAAATTTAAAGTTTAGAGACGGAATTTAGAGACAGAAATTATCCATCTCAAAATTTTTCGTCTCTAATTCTGTCTCTATTTAGTCAATTTAAAGTCAAATGTACTTAGAGACAGATTTTAGAGATGGAAATTATTCGTCTCAATTGTTCCGTCTCTAATTCTGTCTCTATTCAATTAATGTAATATTTTAAAAAATCAAATATGTTTAGAGACGGAATTTAGATTTTATCTCTAAATTTTTAGTCTCTAATTATGTATATATTTCGTCTCTAGTTAATTTATATAATTTAATTAATAATTTTTTTAAAGATAGAGACGAATTGTTTCCGTCTCTAATTCTTCAAAATAAAATGTTAATAACATATCTTTCAGAAATCCTTATTCCCGAATTAGACCTAGCAAACCCCTCAGCAACCCAGTACCTACCAATCAGCTATCAACCTGACAACCCATCACCGTCCTTGAGCTTGACCTTTGCCAGCGGCAAAACACCCTCCACCACTATTCCATCATCGTTCCAAACCATGAGCGACTAGTCCCCTTCCACCTTCATCTCAACCAGAACCCCTTGCCACCAATGAAACCTTGTTCTCGCCACTGCACATCCAACCACGCACCACCTTCGAGCCACCACTTTCCACCGTTCCAAGCTAGCCGTGACCCAGAACCGCACAACCACCGTCCACACCATAGTTATGCCTCCCTCTACCTAGATCTTCTCCAACCTCTGCCCAACAATCACGCTGGATCTGCCATCATCTTGCCTCCAGCCATCACCCCTGTACATCCAAGCCAGCCACGACCCAGATCCCTGAGCCATCACCACGTGCTGTCATGACCCACGACAAGCCTTACCCCAACCCTAGCCCTAACCTTTTAGCTTCTCATTCATATTCTTCTATTTCTCCTCTGCTTTTTCCTTCAGGTATTCCCTACTTCCCTTTTTTAATTTCAATTCTCTTTCATCGATCTTTTTTATTCTTACCTATTATTTCGTGTATGTGGTTCGTGGTTTTTATTACACTAATCGAGCATTTGATTTAATGCAGATTTATTTTGAAACTGTGAATGACAGTCATCTTACTTGCATTTAGGTATTATTTGCTGGTGCACTAACCATGTTTGTTAGCAATACCTTGTGTTTAGTTTTGTGTTCATGTTTTCTTAGTTCATGTAGTGATCCCCACCTAATGGGATCATAAAGGCTTGGTTTTTTTTTTTTTGTAGTGGTGTTTCTTCTGTTGTATTCTTTTTTGTATTTCTGTGGCTTGGTTCTCTTGTTTTGTAAGGAAAAGACTTCCAGAAAATAAGTTAACTCTTGTTAATTGTTTTCCTTTGTTTTATGTGTTCAAATGTTATGAACAAAAAAAGTAGAAGGAAGTTGAAATTCTCTCAAGAAGCTTTAATCTTGGGGTATAAGTTGAGCTCTACCCCCATATCATGTTGTTTTGCTTATGTCTAGTCCTCTTTCCTTTCATTTCATCCTAGTTAGTTGTTAGTCTATTCCTTCCAGGCTTAAGCACAAAACTAGTGTTATTTAAAGAGCAATGACTGGATGTGGTAATACCTGTTAGGTTTTTGGCACTATTAACTACTCATGTAGTTTAAGGACACACACAATTTATTATAGAATGCATATGGTTTGTCTACTTGCATTAGCTTTTCAGAGTGCCAGCTAACTGGTATTTGCATATGAGTCCAATAGGCTATTTGTTTGGTATATTATTATAATATTTACATATGAACTGTTAAGTTTATATTAGGTGCTGCTTATCCTTTTCAAATTACAGGTAGGCCTTCCTTTGCTTGTGCTTTTATTCCCTTTCAGAAATAGGCTAATATCTCCCTTGTGAATTTTAGTGTTGGGTAATGATTATTAAAGTGTACATTTATTTCAAATGTAGCAACTTGCTAGGTGCTTTGAGCATTCTGTTTAGAGTCCTCTACTTGATCTTAAATGTAAATCCGATCAAAACAAGTTAAACTTTCTTTTAGCATTTCAGTCATAGAAAGGAGTTTATAATTATCAAAATAAGTCATGAATAAGGTTCATAGAACGTGCCTTAACTTCATGAATTCAGAGAGAATGGCCTTCTTAAGTTGATCTGTTTTGTTGATCCGTCTACATTTTCCCCTTGGTTGGATGTGGTTATTATCTCATTGCACACATGGCAATTTTTTCTTTTCAAAGGGATTGGTAGTAGTATTTATGTTTTCATAAAGACTTGAAAGATCCCTTCAAGATGAGATTGGCCTATACATTATGAAAGAAACGTAATATAAAAAAATTCGAATTAAAAAAAAATCATCGAATTAGTTCGGATGATTCTTTTGTCCTTCAAAACTGACCAAAATGCGAACACAATTGAAGGTTGATATTAGTCCAGCAGAGTTAGATTTGTTTTTGAAAACTTTAAAAGAATAGGGATAGAATATGGTACTACAAAAGAGAGAAGAAGCGTAAGCAACCTTGTTTGATATATAAATAAAGTCCCCTCAAATCTCCCTCTTCTCTCTCTCTCTGTAATAAAATCCCAAACAACACGCTGTCAACACTGACTCCACCCTTCTCCTCTCAACCAAACCCTCCACTTTCCAATCTCTCAATTCGATCATGGAAGTTGTTGCTCCATCCTCTAACAGTATCCTTCTTTGTTGCCTCTTTCTCATTCAAACTCTTTTGTTTTTTTTTTTTAACTTTCCCCTCATCTTTCTGCGTTGCCCATTTCCTAAAGTTTTAATCTTTTCTCTTCAAATACTCTATGATATGCTTTTACATGTTGATTCCCTTTGTGGGTTTTGTCCTTTCATTCAATTGCACCTCTGTGTATATGTGTGTGTATGTGATTCACTGATAGGTTTTTTATGCTTTCTCTCTATAATCACAGTATATATCTTGGTTTTAAGATGTGGGGTACACTATAGAGTCAGTGTCTACAACTACAAAACCTTGCTGTTGATTTCTCAAAAGTCATTTCATTTTCTTATATATATATATATATATATTGTTGTCAATGCTTAGCTTCTCTTAATGAATTTTAGTTTAGTGTATAATGCTGTTGAGTTCTCAAATTTTCTTCTTTTTTGTTTTGTTTTGCTGTTTATTGCAAGTGTCCTTTGTTTTATGTGCTTGTGGAATAGTTCTGTTAAAAAACACATGGTTTTCCTTTACATTGCTATTGTAGAAGCTGCAGATTTACTGCAGAATTTGTCCCTGGATTCGGAGCCCAAGACCTTGGAGTTCCTGAGCCTGCAAAGAAGGTAATTCTTATGTTACTACTGCACATTTTTATTTTTATTTTTTTTGGGTTGGAGAGTATCTATAATACTAGAGTGTTTGGTATGGCACTGTGTTAACTGATTCTTGTAGCCTATTTCTATGCAGAATGGACCTGTTTTATCCAATGGCATGGCAAAGGGGATGGCCAAGCAATTCAATCCAAATCCATGCTTCATACCAAATGGATACCCTTCTATTGCATACTATTATGGAGGTAAGGTATAAAGTGTTAGTGTGTTTTGTCCCTGTCTATTCTGATATTGGACAAGTTGTTCCAAGAAAGCTTCTTGTGTGCCTAATGTGAATTCATTTATATTCTTTGGGATTATGACTAGCTTGTTTCACAATTATTATACATTATGATTAGGCTTCTTTCATACTTGACATAAAAGCCAGAGTTCAGTTGTAAAAAAAAGGGCATTCTTTTTATTTTTTTTTTCTCTTAATAATCTATTTCTTTGATGATATAAAGTTTTGCCACTTATCCTTCTAAAGTTGACACTTGTAAAGTTGGTTAGCGTACAAGTTGTACTCTCAAGTTTGTTTGCCAATGTTAGAACCTGCATGTTGCATGCATTTCATTATCACCATGTCATTATTAATTCCAATATGCACTGGTTTTGTTTTTCCAATGCACTGGATTTGTATCAAGGGTTTTTTTCTTAGTTATTATATATGTATTTTTTATTTTGGTGATAATTATGTATGTATGTGTTGTGAAGGTTAAAATAACACCTGAAGTTACTTCTCGTAAAATAAGCAAAGCTATCATAGTTGAGTTGGTGAGGCTTCACCGGAACACTAACTTGGGGATGAGGCTTCTTGTTTATGATGGAGGAAGAAATCTTTACACTGCTTGCTTGCTTCCTTTTACATATACAGAGTTCACCATACTATTGAGCGAGGAAGATAAGGGTACTGATAGTACTAGGTAATTATTCAAGTTACTATGTTGTCTTCAAAATAATTTTGTTCTTAACTGCTCACTAAATTTTTGGATTTTGCGATTAGCCTTTTGGGGTTATACAAATATGAGTTTCAATTATTTGTGTCAGGGAAATAGAATTTAATGTGTGAATCAAGTTTGCAGCTCGTGTTAGCATGCATCAATCACGAGTGCTTCTAAGTGGGAAACAAGTGAACACCTCACAAGAAGCGCTTTAGTGTCATTGACATTGTTTTGAGGGAGCTTGCAGCCCAAAGGTGCGTTTGTGGTTGTTCTTTCAACATTATATCTATTATGCCTCCTTTTGAACCGATTTAGGATATTGTTACTATTATCTTCATATTTCTTACGCCGTAATTTGCATGTTTAGTTATGTATCAATTGGGAGGTTTCTATATTCTCCTTATTTAAGAAAACCTCAGTAGCTGGGTGGTGGGCTGGAGTCATGGCGTGGCTTCTAGCAGAGTATAAAGCCTACTCAGATGGGATTGTCACTTAATATTCATCTCCTATTGAAATTGTAAAGTATTAGGGGTTGTTTGGTTTTTAGTTCCATTTGTTAATGAGTTTCACCCATTATTTAGTTGCTATGATAGTTTGATCTTGAAGTCTTACTGTTAGCTGCAGACTTGTGTTTGCATACGACAAACTTTGAATTCTTTCCTTTGAGTTGCTAGCATGTCTCCTTATATGAGGTTGGAATATTGTTTGAGTTGTTTAGATAGGATATGTGCATCAAGTCACATTATGGAGCTCATTGTCGCATCTTGTCATAGTCTTTGGCAGCCCCTGCTTTTTCATTCATAACATGAGTTAGACACATCAAATTTGGGTGCTTTTTTTTATTAGAAACCTGAAACATAAGGCTTTGTACTGCAAAAATGTTGGGTTAAAACTCATTGCCAATCCAAACTAGATTTGTCATTCTCTTCTACTTTCTCCATTTCTTTAATTTTTTCATTTTCCCAATTGTGGATACTATGCTATTTATGGCTGACTTGACCATAATGCATATCTATATCTGTTTCAAGTTCTGTTAACTAGAGAACAAATCACTTTTGAGTATGTCTATTTTATTTATAACTATTATATACACCCAAAGTTATATTTGTATGCTTGAATTGCATCTCTGGTCAATGAAAGCAATTACTTAATGTGCAAGATCAACTTGTGACTTATCATTAGATAAGACTCTCATAAATTGTCTTTTTAAAGGCTTTAAGATGATATGGTATTGAAGTGGAAGCTGTAATTTATTCTTTCTTTACACGAAGTCAATTCTTAATACTTTGTCTCCTTTGCTGTTATTATTGTAAGTTAATGGATGGAAATGGCAAAAGAAATAAGGAGTAGGAGTATCTCATCTAGAAAAAGAATCTGATTAGTATTCTTGGTGGTTTTCTCATGCAAGAAGTGCTGGAGATGTTGAAAATTACTGAGCTGTTTTGTCTATTTTTCATGTTTCAGGCACCTAGGCCTTTGTCGCAGTTGGATATGGAGAAGGCCTTTGCCACTTCACAGTCATCCTCCAAGTTGCTGCAAGTGAATATGGTGGATTAAGCCTACAGTCACCATCAAGATGGATAGTGCACAGTGAGTCAGGTGATTATCAGCTTCAAGCTGCAATCAATGAATTCTCTAAGCTTGTGGTTTCTCACATGATTAACCTCCACCAATTAGATGTCCAGGATCCTTAAAATGTTGACTTTTTTTATAGCATTCTTCTACTGTCACTTAACCTAGTCCAAACTGTGACAACAATTACTTCTTTAGTTATACTAATTATAGAACATATGTTATTATATATTGATTATGAAAGTGTTGTGGTTGGCTATTGCATTTTGTTCAATCTTTGATACATCAATCCTTCTTGTAGCACTTTTTAATATTCCATTTATGCAAATTTGTATCTCTGATTACTATTTTGGTGAATAGATGTTTTTGCAACTTGGAATTTTACAAAATGAAGGTGTCTAGTTGTGGTAAACCACAATTAGATGCCTATTTTTTTTTTTTTATAAAATGAAGGCATCTAGTTGTGGCAAATTCCAACTATATGCCTATTTTTAAAAAATATTTTTTAAGATATTAGAAACGAATTTAGATATGATAAAATTCATCTCTAATTTTAGATACGATATTAGAGACGGAATAGTGTCGTCTCTAATTTAGAGACAAAATTAATTTTTCCGTCTCTAAATATTTAAAGATGTCAGATTTAGAGATGGAGCTATTTCTATCTCTAATTCCGTCTCTAAATATTTAGAGACAAAATTTTACACATTTAGAGATGAAATTTGTTCCGTTTTTAAATCTAAAAATTCTAGTAATGAAAATTGTAACCAAGTTATGCCTATTGCTTGTAGCATAGGAAACAATACTAGATCGTTTCTCAAGGATCTTAGTTGCAATTGAATCAAATCAAATCGAGATTGGGGGGGGGGGGTTGGCAAGATTAAGAAATAGAATTAAGAAACAAAAATAGATTAAGGGATAACTCAGAATTAAGAAAGCAACCAATCCAAGAAAATTGTCCAAACTTGATTTTAATCCATTATTGATTACTAAAGGTCCATTCAAATATCAATCAAATCCTTAGTCTTAGACCACATCAAGATGCCTCTCAATGATCACAGATCTTCAACTAGAAATGCTTCCAGAATTTAATTAATTGAGGTTAGACAAATTAAGCATCCATCTTAAATCCAAATTAACTTGAAAACTAAGATCCAACCAAGTTAAACATTTCATAAAACACCTTCAATGCCTTGTTTAATCTCTGAGTTCATCTCTTTGCACATGATAATTACACAATTAACATATTAAAATTTCAATTAAGCAACCAGAATTAACAAAGAGAAGAAGAAAAGAAACTTGATTAATAGATGATTGTTAACAATAAAAACGAAATCTCAAGATTAACAATCAAGAATGTTCAATCCTTTGGATTGATTTAAAGGCTCTACCCCTCCATGAGAAGGGGAGAACTCAGAAAAAAATGAAAGGAAGAAGAAAACTGAAAATTAGAGAGAAGGATGAGAAGAGAATTCTAGAGAGGAGAAAAAGTGTCCAATGAGAGGTGCTTCGGTTTCTGACTTCTAACTCTCTAAAACTACTCCATATTTTAGCTTCACATAATTAAAAACCCATTAATTTCAAAGCTAGGTCAATTATGAGTGATTGGGCCCAAACCCCATGCAATTTGAAGGTCTACAACTCAAGTTATGATCAAAACAACATCAAAAAGTCTTTGAACTCGTATTCTAAATTCTAGGTCTAATTAGGTCCACTAGATATCCGATTGAGACTTCGAGCTCTACATCAAAGTTGTAGAGCTTACTCTTAACTTTCTTACAAGGTAAATTTCATAATTATCAAATATCTAAAACTCAAGATATGACTAAAATACAGAAACAGTATCAAAGCTCATTAATGCTGAAAAAATTCTTTTAGGCTCAATTTGAGCCTAAACTTACAAAATATGACCATGCTCAATCAATTAAGAATATAGAGAGTGTAAATGACTAAATATGAAGATTTATTAATGTATAAAATATGTGATCATCAGGTAGTTCTTGAATTTGGAGAACAACATGGGTTGGATGTTGTGAATCTGATTCCTCCTTTTGTTCTTGGACCTTTCATTTGTTCTAAGCTTCCCAATTCAGTTCATATGTCGCTAGCTTTGTTATTTGATAAGTTTTGCACTGTGTTACTCCTCCATCTTATAATCAATTTCTGTTGACAATTTGAGTTTGATTTGGTGATGAATTACACGTCATTTTGCTAGTTCTTATTACAATTCATTGGGTTTCAACTTTCAACGTTTTAAAACGATAAAAAATGATCTCATATAAGAGAAGACAACTGGTAAAGTATTTTCTTTAAAATCTATTACTTTTGATTCATTTGTCAATTTTAGTCTTTCAAATTAGTTATTAGCTCTTAGTTTTCTTATTAAGTGATTATTTTGATTTTATTTAACGTGGGAGTTGATATTAATTTTTAAATATCAACAAATTTTCACTCTCCCTTAAAGCATGTGATATAGCCTAATTTTTATATATTTTTTATATAATAGATATTATTATATTTTATTATATTTAATTTTATTGACTTTGTGACATTATTAATTTATTTATTAAAAAAAGTCATTAATCTAATTTTTGTGAATGAACAGCTAGACCCACAATTAAGAAAAATAAAATAAGTGATGGAAATCCTAAAAACTCAAAGCTACGGTCAAGTACTGTATAAGTAAAGAAAAGAGATCGGAAAAGATATTATAAGCCCATACATTGGAAGCTGGCCCACGACTTTAATTAAAAACTGACCTAATCTAACTGATCAAAAAGCTATAAATTGCAGAGAATTGGCGAAAACAGGGAGCGCAGCGTGAGACGAGAGGAACAGGATCCTCTGCAGTGACTGCAGAGGTCCAATTTTTTTTTACAAGTAATTTCATGTATTACCGCATGCCGTAAGTATTATCGCATGCGGTATTTATTACTTTTGCATGTAAAAAAAAACTGGACCTCTCCAGTCACTGGAGAGGATCCGGATCCGAGACGAGAATAGAAGCGAGTGCGCAGCATAGCTTGAAAAAATTGCATAGAAGAAGATCAATAACAATAAAGAATATTAATGAGATAATTTTATTGTATTCTAATTTTATTATGTCTTGTTAAGTTCTCTGTATTAAGAAAATGATAAAATTTTAATTATTTTGATATTGTTATGTTGAATTATTTTTATTTAATTTTAAAATGTAATGTTTATTAATTTTATTTTTTATCGATTATATGAATAAATTTTTAGATGAGTTTAGTTATGTTTTTATCATATTTTGTAATTTATTTATGCTATTTGAGTGTTAGTGATAATTGTTGGATATCAATTTTGATTTTTTATTAGAGATACATTTGATGATTTGATAATTTATTGTTAATTAAGAAAATTTTATCATGCACTTTATTATTATTTTTAGTATTTTATTGATAAATTTTCTGTGATCACATGCATTGCCGTTAGATGTTCATGAGATAAATTATTTGGATATAATAATTTAATATAATTAATGTTAAAATTATTCTTAGTAGATTCTGAGCCTTAGTCCTTTTATATCTGGTAGAAACCTCATCCATGTACTTGCTTTCTTTTAATTTGCTTTTATTTTAATTATTTATGTTATTTTATCTTTACAACTTTGGTTTGTCAATTTGTGCAACTAGATTAGGAAAAAATTCTCAATACTTAAAATTTAACTCTAAGTCTCTGTAGGAACGACCTTTTACTTACTCAACTGTATTTCAGTACGGCTCCTGCACTTGCGAGTATTTAAAGACTTTTAAAAAATGTCACAACAAGTTTTTAAGTTTTATTTTTTGTTGATTAAGCTTTGCATGACAGCTTAAGTTCGTGATCATATACATAGATTAGTGAGAGTTGATATAGAACCCATAACAGAACAAGGAGTTAGTATAGAAATCATAGTAGAGATTAGGGGTGGAAATAGGTCAAGCTGCCCGCCAGGGGCCTATGGCCTGGCCTGACCTGTTTACTAAACAAGTTAGAACAAGACTTTTTCAAAAGTCTGTTTAACTAAAAAGGTAAGATCTCAGGCCATCTAATAGACTTGTTAAGCCTAGCAATTCAAGCAGTGCTGTTAACTATATATAATATAATATATCTTGTTATAATAATTATAAATTATAATTATAAATTTATTATAATATATTAATATATTTTTTAATTAAATTTTAATAAAAATTAGTAACTAAAACCTAAGTTAGTAAGTTATAATAGAAATAATATATTTATCAATATATTTAATATAATATATTTATTATGATGAAAATAATAAATTAATATTCACCTCCTACTTTTATAAATGCTCACTACTTTCTTACTTTGATCGTTAGTCGATGTGGGACTTAGACACATATCAAGTTACAAAATTTTGTAACTTGGTATATTGCCAAGTCCTACATTAATCAAAGACTAGAGTAAGAAAGTAGTGAGCATCTATAAAATTAGAAAACGAGTGTTAAGTTATAACAAAGGTTTATTGGCTTTGAATAAGCCCATTGACTTATTTCAAGGCTTAGGCCTATTAACCTATGTAAAGACATGTTGACCTATTTAAATGTAGGTTTATTAGCCTATATAAAGGAATGTTAGCCTATTTAAAGGTAGGTCTGTTAGTATATTTAAAAGTCTCATTGCAAAGTAGATTTTTAAATAAGCTTTTAGACCAGACTAGACTTTTAAAAAGTCAAGTCAGAGTTTAAAAATCGGTCTATTATAGACTCACAGGTTAGGCTCAGGCCTTAGAATTGGGATATAGGCTAAGCATGTTTAAGGTAAAGCCTGACCTGACTTGACTTGTTTCCACCCCTAGTAGAGATAGATGTGGCTGTGTAAGGAGATGATGTTAGACCACTTAGGGAATTAATTTGGCCAATATATGTGAATTCACCCTCATGCATTAATTTGCATGTTATTACTGCTACCCATTTTGAGATTATACATCAAGCTATCAATCTGCTTTCAATTTTTCATGGCTTAGATAAGGAAGAATCATACTTGCATATTAAGGATTTTTTAGAAATTTGTGAAACCTTTAAATTTCAAAATTTTTTGCAAGAATCTATGCATTTGCATCTTTTTTTTTTCATTGAAAGATAAAACAAAAAACTTAGTTGAATTCTTTACCTTCTAACTATATTACGTCACGGGAAATGTCGAGTTAAAAGTTTTTATTTAAATTTTTTCCTATGTCCAAAACAATTTTTTTGAGAAAGGAAATTTTAGATTTTTGTCAAGAAGATATCATGAAAAATTCTTTGAAAGCTGGGAGAGGTTTAAAGATTTGCTTGTGAGATGCCCTCACTATGGTTTTGAAAAATGACGCCTTGTATAGTATTTTTATAATGGGTTGACATAATCTAATAGGGGCTTGGTTGAGTTTATGAATGGTGGCACGTTTTTAAATTTGAATACACAGGAGGGTTATTAGTTTTATGAATATTTTTTTTTGAAAATTCTCAATAGTGGAATTTTGCTAATCATAGGGATAGATCAACCCAACCTAAGAAGGGAGGTTTATATGAGGTTAGTGAGGATACAAATATCAAAGCTAGACTAGATGCTATTGCATGTGAAGTTAGGTCTCTATCACTCAATAAAGGAGTTGGTCAGGTTAATAGCGTCTAATAGAAAAATTGTGCATTTCATAGGAGTAATATGCATGCTTCTTCTATGTGCTCTTCTTCTATACCTAATAATTATTATTTTGTTGAGCAGGAAAATACAATAGGGAGATCTTTTGCTACTAATTCTTCAAATATTTATAATCCTAATTGGCGAAATCACCCTAATTTTTCTTAAAAGCAAAATAACTTTTCAAGTAACTTAGGTGGTCAACCTATGGAGAGTTAGACTCAGTTCTAGCAGCCTAACCAATGTTACCAACAACCATCATATTTCCCAAATCAAGGAGCAGGTCAGTCTAGGCAACACTTATCACTTGAGGAGACTTTTAGTCAATTTATGCAAGAGATGAGAAATACTAGCTAAGTGACTACCAATGTCATTCAAGAGATAAAGAATGTCACCCAAGTGCATACTAATGTTATAGCAAAGTTAGAAGTTCAAATGGGTCAGTTGGCCAGTCAGATGGCAGAAAGAGGGAGAGAAAAGTTTCCTAGTCAGCTTATTCCTAATCCTAATGGACAGTATGCAGTTCTTAAAACATTTAACTCTAATAGGAAAAATGAGCAGGTTCATTCTATCACCACCCTTGGTTTTAGGAAGTAAATATATAATCATTTTGTAGAGCCTGTGAGGGATAATATGAAGTTAGAAGTTAATAGTTCTAGGGATAAGAAGAACTCAGATGAGGATAATATACCCTCAAAGTTTAATGTGTTTACTCCTAAAGTTGTAGAGTCTCAAGTTAAGGAGTATGTGCCTAGAACCCCTTTTCCTTATAGATTAGTAAACCTCAAGAACACTGTGCAGTCAGGTGATATTTTGGAGATTTTTAAAAATATGTAAATTAACTTGCCTTTTCTTGATGCTATTACACAGGTGTCTGCATATGCTAAATTCTTGAAGGATTTTCTCACTGCAAAGAGGAAGTCTAATATTCCCAAGAAGGCCTTATTGACAGAGCAGGTAAGTTCTGTGATTCTCAATAAATATTCTTTTAAGTATAAAGACCCTGGATCACCCACTATTGCTTGTAAAATTGGGGATCATCATGTTGAGAGAGCTTTACTAGATCTAGGTGCAAGTGTTAATTTGTTGTCATATTATGTTTACTTGCAGTTAGGTTTAGGGGAGTTGAAACCAACTAAGATGACTCTCTAATTAGTTGATAAATCTGTTAAATATCTTAGTGGCATTATTGAGGATATATTGATAAAAATTGAGAATTTCTACTTTCCTGTTGATTTTGTTATGCTTGATATAGAACCTATTTGTGGTCCCTATTCCCCAATTTATGTTATTTTGGGTCGTCCATTCCTTGTTACATGTAATGCATTGATTAGTTGTAGGAGTGGTGTGATGAAACTATCATTTGGGAACGTGACTGTTGAGCTTAATGTTTTTCATATCAGTAAACAGATGCCTGATGATAATGATAATGAGGTGCATGAATTGAATTTGATTGATAGTTTTGCTCATGACTAATTTATGCATTTTAGTTATGATGATCCATTATTGGCATGCTTGAATTATGTTAGTGCTGATTATGGTCACATTATATCTAAAGATGACATTGAGGTTGATAAGGCTAAAGTTGATTTGATTTCTAACCTTCATTCTCCTAAATTTGTGAAAGAAATTAGATCTTTTCTAGGGCACATAGGCTTCAACAGGAGGTTCAGTAGGGTAGCAAGGCCTTTAAGCAACTTTTTTGGTAAATGGTTAGCAGTTGAAATCGTACCTTGAGTTGAATGATCCAGTTGTAGAAGAGACTTTGGTAGACGATCCTAACTACCAATACTAAGGTAAGTTTTTAGTTTGAGATTTTGTTTTTATTGAGTCGACTTAAGTGTCTCCTAGATTTCAGAACCTTTATATGAGGATGTAAATAGTGTCAACCAGCAAAAAAATTTAAAAACTTCAAAACCTAAAAAAATTAGTTTGCGTGCTTATTTTATTTTACTTTATTTTGTTTTTGTTATTTTTGTCATTGCTAACTATTGTCAGGGTGTAGTTATCCTTTTCTCGTCTTCTCTTTTTAATTGTTAAGTATTTCAGGTATGTGACTCCTCCCCATTATTTTTTATTCCAATAATTTCTTTGATGCATATTGGTGATTATTTCTTAACATTAAAGACAATGTTTAGTTTTGATTGGTGATGAGAGTTACTTAAATTTCAGTCATTTTATCATTATACTGCTTTTGTGAGGAAAATTTTTTCTATCATCTTACTCAACTTGTTTCACATTATTCATAGTTACTTATGCATGTCTCTTTGTTGAAAAATTGAAATAATTAGAAAACTTGATGAAAGTTTGTGGATATCATATTTTTGCAGAGTGAGTTTTGAGTCATTCATTTTTATTGCAAGAGTGTTTTCTTGACCATCTAATGTTTATTGTGATGCTCATGATTTTTATTTTTTTTCACTAGATTGTTTCATTATTATTATTTTTGACTAAAGAGAAATTTTATATCACACTTGCATTTAATTTGATGTCATGGAAGTTGGTCGGTAGAATTATGTGTTTTCTTGAGAGATGATATTAGGCTATGTTTCTTATTTTGAGCCTTAGGATAATATTTTTGTTTTTTCACATATTTACGTGAATCACTCATTTGAACTTATTTGTTGAATCTTTCTTTTTGAACCCTTTCTCAAAGTGTTTTAGAAAAGAATCAATATTATTACAATATGAGAAGATACAAGGGAAGAAAAAAAAAAAAGGCAAAGTGAAAGTGTAAGAAAAAGATTTTTTTTTTTGAAAAGCTACAAAGTTAGAAAAAATTGAGAAAATAAATAAAAAAAGTATGATTTAAGAGTTTAAAAAAAATAATTTAAAAAAGGATCAGAATCCTTGCCTACCAATTCATTGCCTCTGGAATTATGTTTGCAAATCTTATTAGTGATGTTGGCCTCTTAAGTTTCATTGCCCTATACGCATTTTGCTTCTTCATTAAGCCCAGCCTCTTATTACACCGTGGGCCACAGGCCTTTATTTCTTTTTTCTTTATTTTTAACCAAATGAATGGTAACTCCTTAAAGGCTCTAATTACACCACTTGTACATCACTTTCTCACCATACTATATGCTTGAATAATTTCTTCCAAACTTCCTTCCTCCAATTGATCTGTGGGTCATGCGCAAAAAAAAAAGAACTAATTTAATTGAATAATAATTCAAGCCCCAAGAAAAATATAAAAATAACATAAATCTTATCTTAAAATAATATAATAATTTAATTAAAAATAGAGTCATCAAATACCTCCAAACTTAAGATTTGTTAGTCCTTGAGTTAAAGAAAGGAAAATAAAATTAAACACCAATGAGAGAAAATGCATTTGGAATGGTTACAATTGCAACTAAGACTCTTAAAGAAGACTTCAAAAAGTTTGACAGCCAAAAACTCTTAAATGGTTAAAATAATTAATCCTTCAATCATGCATCCATGTTTATCCCAAATATAAATTGTCAATTCAAAATTGCTTTTAAAAAATAAATCCCATGAATTCACTTGTTCTTTCGAAGAACACATGTATATTTAACAACTTTTAAACACCTCCTCAAATCAAATTGGCAAAACCACTACTCAATTCTTCCCTAACTCAAGTCTTCTTAGAACTTCATGCCAAGGATCATTAGGATTTCACTATTAATACTTTTCGTCATTTATTCATTTTTTTTAGCAATAGAGATATAGACTAGGCAACGCTCGAACTTGTAACTATACGCCTCCTCCACACATTACGAATTCTAGCTAAGGATTCAAATTTATGATTATGCACCTCCTTCACATATCATGAACTCTAACCCCCGCCTAATCTATACTCATTAATTTTTCTTTCACCCCACAACTCGTTTTCTTTTATGTATTTGGGTGGATCATTTTTTAAACTTAATTGCTCTAATCTTTTTAATTCAGTGCTTCTTAGAACTTTGCTTAAAAAAGAGTAGAGAAATTGTCTAATGTAACATCCTCCTTTCCAATTTCCTTGGAAGGCTAGTAAACTAGTCAATAGTCTGCTACTTGACCTGCTTACATTTTTACGTGCAAGTCTGTGTTAGTACGTGAATGTCGACAATTGTGCAGTGTGTAACCTAGGCTTAAAAGTTAGCCAGAATAATTACAGAAATTAGTAAATAAGTAGAAGTAATGTTTTATAATATATAGTTATGTTATAAATAAATAAAATAAATTAAGGGAATTTTTGGTAATTTAAATAATTTAATTTAGTAATTTTAGTGATTAAAATAACGTATAAAATAAAACAAAGATAAAGTTATGGTAAATAATTAAATCAAAAATAATTATTTTAGGTGAAAAATACATTTTTTTTTTATAACTACCTAAGAGCTAACAAAAATGCATGTAAGCAAGATTGGACAATCACCTAAGCTCATATTAGATTAAAATAAGAAAATTAAGTAATGACTACTTTCTAATAAATAGAATTACAGATAAATAAAGTAAAGCAGTTAGCTTAAATTTCATTGGCTTAATATTTAAAAGGTAATTAATAGTTGCTCTAAAATTATATTTTTATTTAGGACCTGTTAGATTGCATGTAAGTAAATTGAGTATCAATTTATCAACTTGTAGGTTATAATTAAGACTTAATGATTATCAAAGAGTTTACACTATGTCCTAATCAAATCCTAATTTGTCCTAAAATATATTTGGCAAGCATATTTCATAAATCTGAGTTATTAAATCTTCCTAAATCCTACATACTTGAGCTTTAACTCACGAAAATATCAACTCCTTAGCTCCTAATGAGCTTAAATTTCCAACACTTCTTCATTAAGCTATTTCCACAGACACACACTCTTCCACCACCATTCACTTAAAACACCCTTTTTCTCTCAAAATATCTCACCTCTCTCTATCTCTCCCTCTCTCTCTCTCTCTCTCTCTCTCACACACACACACACACACACACACATGCACACACCCACAATCACACACATAGGGTTTTAGACAATAGGGAAACAAAAGGAAATATTTAGAAAAAGAGAGGAGGGCAGCGAAGAGAAGAAGGAAGGCGGCCTTGGGTGACAAGCTTCTACCCTTTGCATGGTGGTCTTCAATTTGGTGTAATTTGTTTCACCATCACTTCACTTTCCTCATTCCTCCTCCACAAGCTTGGCGCCTAGGTAGGGGTTCTTGTCCCTTCCTCCATGCTTTTTTCTTCTAATGGTACATAAAACATGAATTTGATGCTTGCTGTTTGATGGATTGATGGTGGTATATTGGTATCAACGGGTTGGGGGTGCAACCTTAGGTTCATGGAGGGGTTGGGCTCTATGTCTCTATCATGCTCTTTTTCTTTCTATGCCTATTGAATTATAATCTTGTATGTTGGATTGGCTTAGCAATTGAATGAATGTGATGATGTTGATGATGGTGACTCCTCGAGTCCTTCATAGATATGATACTACATGTGTTGAGGTTTGGTCGATGTCTTAAAATGGATTGGAAAAAGAATAAAGTAAGATTTGGCTATGGTTGGCTGAAATTCTCTAGGAAGGGATTATGGGTTATTTTCATGAAATGATATTAATTAAGAAGATTAAATTGATATTAGTTTTGTTATGATGTTGAAGAGCTTAATGTTTGCTTAAAATGTTTTGTTCCTTGACTTTGGACCCAAGAGGCCGAGAATGAAGATATGGGAACTAACTCCCAATTTGTGATCTAATTTCCAACTTTAGTTGTAATTATGTATTAAATGATGTTTGATTTTGATAATTAAGGGCAATTTGCCTCATTGTTAAAGTTTAGAACTTAGATGGAAATTTTGATAATTTGAGATGTTAACTTGCATTACTAGAAATTTAGGTTTTATATACCGATTTTTCGGTCTCTAAATCAAGAAAATCGGTCTCTAAAATAGTTAGAGACTGATTTAGAGACCGATTTAAATCAGTCTCTAAAAGCCTCGTCACTAAATATTAGAGACCGATTTTTTAGAGACTGATTTTTTCGGTCTCTAAATCGGTCGCTAATTTTTGGTCAAATATTGATCAATCATACTTAAAAAAAAGTACATTAGAGACCGTTTTAGAGACCGATTTTTTAGAGATCGATTTATCGATCTCTAAATAAATCTTTAAATCGGTCTCTAAAAATATGAATATATTATATATTTTATAAAATCAGTTGCTAACTCCGTCTCTAAACTAGAGACTGATTTATCAGTCTCTAAATCGGTCTCTAAAAGTCTAAATATATTATATATTTTATAAAATCGGTCTCTATTTATAAAAATAAATAAATAAAAAAATAAATAAAAAATTGCTCAGAGAATTATTATGGAGTTATAGAAGTCAAAACAAACTACTTTTTTATATCAAACACGATTTTAGATCTTAATTCATACAATCAATTACATAGAAAAATCTCAAAAATTACATTTTTATCATGATATGTCTATGAACAAAAGATTAAATCGTTGATTAAATTCTAAAATAACTAGGCAACACATGATCATATGCTAGTTTGAAGTAAATAATAGAATAGCAATGAGTGCCAGAACTGCAATGGTTCAAGACTTCAAGCTCAATCCATTCAAATAGGTCTCTACAAAATAAGCAATACAAAGAGTTAGAGAGAATAAGATGCACCAGTTCAATGCCAATTAAAGTTGACTATGCAATTGTGTAGAAGATCACGACCATGTGGAAAGACCATAAGACTTTATACACCACACACAGAAAATAGAGAACACAAATACTGAAAGATTGAATAATAAACTATATTTTTTGTTTGTTTGTTCTAACCATAGTAAGAAATTTACATCCAAAAATATATATTTTAGAATCCAAGTGTCATAATAGGTTTAAGCCTCAAATGCTTAGCCTCAAGTGAGATTTCTTCCCTTATTACCCCAAACCCAACATAGCCTAGAAGAACAATTGAGCAGCTTAAAAAAAAGTCAGCAGATAAATTTTGAAGATACCAAACCTGCAGAATTCAGGCTCTTGCTTCTTCAATTGGGTGTGGGAACTCTATTTTTTGATCTAATTAACCAGAATACATAAGGGCAGGATCAAGAATATTTGCACGATTTGTTTCTGCAATCACCTGCAATTTACAAGAATAAATGAAAATGTCATTTGAATCACCTAAATCATAACTGAACAAAAGTTTAATACATTTGGTGCCAACTTCTAAGTTCTAAATCTAAGTAATCACTATTTGACTTGTTACACTTCAAAGTATAAATAAAAATAAGTAATGTGACGTGACTAGCTTCCAAAGATAAGTTTTAAGATATATTCTAATATGCTTAACCGAAAGACAACAAACTTCTTTGGAGCTTATTTTTTATCACATCAATCAGAAAAGAGAGACACACAGATAAGAAGAATAGAAAATAGACCTTAATCTGGTCATCACTACTAAAACCATCAAGCTGATTGAGCAATTCTAACATTGTCCACTGTACCTCCTTGTCTCCACTTACTTCACTGTAATCAGCCACCCAATATACATCATAAGGTTGCTGAACCACTTTAATTGAAACAAGAACAACCACCCTCTACCAAACATAAAAAAAGAGGAGCAAATGCAAATGTAGATCTAAAATCTTGCCTGCTCATACCTTTAAAGAATAAGGACATTTTCAAAAGCTCTGCAAACATATATTTTTCCTTCTCTTTTCTATCTTACTTAATCACATTTTGTCTCTTGATTCTCTCTCAATGCTCTTTCGTTTCAGGGTTGTTGCCCCTCATTCTAGCAACAATACTTCCTATCTTTTTTCTTTCTTTGTAATTAACTTTTTAAAGAAAAATTATTAATCTCTCTCAATGTTTGAAATAATATAATAAGTTGAAATACCCTTCATGAGGAAAGTTCAAACCAAAGTCTCATGATACAATGCAAAATACCAAACATAACAGAAGAATGCGAGACTAGATTTTCCTATGCACAATCCAAGGTCAAATCCCAGCAGTAGCATTTGAAACTATATCTAACATATGTTCATGCTTAAGTCAATAATGGAGATTGAAGCTAAAGTCAGGATTGATGTTTTCAATAATTAATTAATTAATCTTAAGTAAGTAGATTTATGAAATATATTCCTTGACCAGTTCTGTGTAGCTGCAAACTAAACTTATCCTTGGGCAGATGATTAATTGTACTATACTACCATTATTCTTCTTAGCCAGTTCTTCAGGAGCCTGAAAAACATCAAAAATAAAATAATATAAAATTAGCCTTATACGCTTATGCTTATATTATATATAGAACATCTAGAATAACAAAGACCTTAGTGTTATGAACATATTTGTTGGGTGAGACTTGCGGTAGGTTCTCAATGTCCATTAGCTCCGTAGTTATGTAGGAAACAAGCTTTGAGTGATGCTGCTTAGAATAAGGTAGTGGCAGTGGTAAGGCTATTGTGCGGAATGCCTCCTGTGACAAGGGAGAAATTTATTATGAGTATATGCATCTTCTTCAATCATATCGCAGCTGGAGAGGGTATAACATAACATGATAACAAATTGACATGATTTAAAGGGTAGATAAATCCGTGGCCAACCTTAATCACAATTGACAAATACATATCGAAAGAAGAAGGGTCATTCATAACTCAATCAAATGGTAGACTAATGGCCACAACAAATGACCCAAATGTGTAAAATTAAAAAAAAAATTGTAACTTATATAATGCATTATAGCTTGGAATAAAAACATAGGAAAAGAGTTTAAGCTTGTCCTCTCGCTATAAAGAAAAGGAAATATGAGATGTTCAGACCACTTTGAAGAGCCAAAACAATTCTTTTATTGTTTTGATCTGGAAAAGAAGGAAAAATTAAATGAAAAATGAACAGAAAAGTTAATATGTTATTGTAAACAACATGCTGCCAGAGACTAAGAAAAACAATATTTGCCCCTATTGTCCTTACCAAAAGCTAATACCATACACTATAGCTTCCTGTCTTAACCTCTAATGGTACATTTGGATGGAGTTTTGAGGGTAAGAGATGGAAAGAATAATTTTCATTTCAAAATCAAAAGAATGATAAAATGTTTATAAAAATGAATACGGGGTGATTGGAAGGTTTCATGATAATCTCTCAATTTTAAAAAATTCTAAAATAAGGGGAGTTTTACTTAAAATGAAATATTTTCTTCTCCCCTCCCCTCCTCTTCAAACTCCTCCATCCAAACAAACTCTAAGGATCTCCATGAGGACCAACTTTAGCAAAAGAACTAAGAACCTACAAATGTGGAATCATAATTATCCTGCCATTTCCAATGGCATTTTGAAGTTTAGCAGTAAAACAATATTGCAGCTCTAGTCTATATAACGACAAATGAGTCACTAGCCATCCCACCTAAATAGTAATTAGAAATTGTGTTCATGATACTGCATCCATAGTAGTCTTCAAATTAAATGTGTGTTTGGACAACTTATAATCAAAATCTTACTGAAGAGCTTAAAAAACCATAAAAGCAATTTTTTCCCCTAAAAATTAATCTAATCCAAATATGCTCTAAGTGGTCCATCAAGTAATTAATTAATCACTTGGTTGTTAAATCGATCTCATTACTTCTTTATATGTAGGTTTTAGCTATATAACAAATGGATGTTTTGTGTCAGTGTGTGTTAAATTTTGGCTTATTCAAACAAAGTCTCTGTCTTAAAGAGAAAATTCAGAGCAAAAGATAACATTAACTAACAAAGCAATTGATGCCAAACAATCTCAAAGTCAGTGTAAAGGAACTATTTAGAACCAGAAGAAGCATCCAAAGGAAGGAAATTTGGCTATGAATTTTTTTCATACACTAACCGGCAAAGGAGCTATGAACGTGAAGGGAACGATCGAGCAGGGTAGACGGAGCCGTCGAATCGGCGACAGCGGCGGCAACACTATTGTTACTGCTACTGAATGGCTAGCCTCTCTTTGCGGGTGGTGCCGTTGTTCGCAGTGTTGGATCGATAGATCCGACTCCAGTTGGAGCAGATCCGGTGGGTTGAATGGTAGTCTAGTTTGAGCTCGAGCGACAGCAACGCGAGCACCGGTCTGGGTCGCGGCGGTCTGGCTGGCGTCGCTGCTCTGGTTCACGCTGGTATGTTTCGTATGCAACGGCAGTCTGACTTGCAGTGATCTGGGGAACGGCGATCGACATCTTGGTCTGGGGAGTGGCGATCGATGTCGTTGGTCTGGGGAGCGACTGTTTGGTAGGTGGGGGCTTGGACGACGGTCATATATGTAGGGCAATAGGGGTGATTGAGTGGGAGGGAAAGGCAGATAATAGATAATAGGATAGAAAAATATTTGGGAATTGGTGAGGTGAGGAACTTATTTAGAGACCGAATTTTCAATCTCTAATTATTTTTTTTAATTTTTTATATAGAGACCGAATTTTTGGTCTCTAATATTTTTATTTTTTTTGTTTTTTTAGAGATCGAATTTGCGGTCTCTACTTTAATTTTTTTTAGAGACCGAAATATCGGTCTCTAATAATAAGACATATTTTTTTTCTTTAAAATTTTTTTTATAACATAGTTTCGGTCTCTAAAAAATTTAGAGACCGATTTTATTTTGGTAGCAAATTATTTTTTTTAAATCAGTCTCTATAGAGACCGAAATAAATCGGTTTCTAAATCGGTCAATAAAACCCAAATTTCTAGTAGTGTTGATGCTTTGGTTGAATTGCATGTCTTGGGATTTTTCCTAGTTAAATGTCACTTGTTGCCTAAGTTATCCTATAGCATGCATGATTTTATGAAATATATTATAAATTGGTAATTGGCATGCCCATGACATGTTTTATGATACATAAAGATAGTTTGCTCATATGCAAGTAAATGATGAGCTCAAAATAATAATTGTTTGAATTATGTGTTTATGTGCATCCTTGATTGCTCATAAGACTGAAAATGCAAAGAAAATGATCCTTAGTAAGGGAGGAGATACTAAGAATGCTTTTTCCAAAGTGAGATAGAGGAGTGAGAAAAATACTCTGTCAAGGGCACATGAGTAATAAAAGCACTCTGTCAAGGGTAAAGGATGAGAAAAGTACTTTACAAAAAATAATGATGCAATAGAGTGAGCAAAGCACCTTGTCAGGGTAGAGGAGTGAGAAAAGCAATTTGTCAAGGGCAAAGAAGTAAGAAAAGTACTTTGTCGAGGATAGGTTGAGGATGAGTAATTTTCTCCCTATTTATGAATGGTTGAAGATGAGTAATTCCCTCTAGAATATGAGTAATTCTCTCCTCTTGTTTGAATAGTTGAGTATGCTATTATTACTATTAAAATGAACTTCTACAACAGGAATAAAATTGTCCTTTTTTTGGCTTTTGCCATTTTCCAAGAAATCTTGAAAGTTTTCTATGAGATTTTTGTAAATTTCTCGAAACAGTTAAAATTATCATGATGATACTTTTGTATGTTAATATTACTGAGAATTCTCAACCCGTTTATATATTCCATAATATTTCAGGTACTGAACCGACGGCAGCTTGTCCTGATAATTGTGGTTGTCTAACAATGGGATATTCTGTCTTGCTTGAGAAGGCCCTAGGATTTGCCTTAGTTCAATTTTGATTTATCTTTATGACATTTGGGATTGTACTGTGTATGAAGTGCTTATTTAGACGTAGCCATGTATTTATTAGACTGATGTATGTACCTATGATATAAATATTTATGAAGTACTGGTCATTTTGGATGTATGTTGATTAGTTGGTTAGGTCCTTGAATGATATTCTTGATTCATGTGTCGTCAGATAATCATTAAGGAGCTCCACCAAGAGGAACTCCCAAAAAGTAATAAGACATAGCAAGGTAGAGATAAAATCAAATAAACAATTTACAGACTTTTGGCCTAGCTCACCAAAATAGCTATATAACACTCAACAGGCTTGGGAAGGAAACAAATTTGAAATATAAGATGGTAAAAAGGAAAAAAAATTGCTTAAGTCAAGTTAAGAAACTGAGAATAAGATATTGTGGTAAACTTTAGTCTATCTAGTCCTCTTATGACTAGTCTAGGAATACTATATTGTCTAGGGGGTGTTACATCTAAAGACTAGGGAGGTAACTAGAAAATCACATTATACACATAAGCCAACTCAAGAAGTCATAAATCCAATGAAACAAATTTATTGATCACAAAAAGAAAATGATAATAAAAAAAATCAAATGAATTATGAATTTTCTTCCACTATCACTTCTCTAAATTTTTGACAATTCACACTTTTATTGGCCTTTTAATTATCTTTAATTGCAAATTGCATAATCTTAAAGGGGTTTTATTCAATAAAAAACCTTTTTTTTAATTCAATAAAAAAGATTCTGGAATCACACTATCGATTAGATTGTCAAAATCTGATGAAAACAACGACAAAGTTCACAACAAGGCTTAGTTTAATGAAGCATGTGACATGTATGTGACCTTCTAGAAGATCTTCGGTTACATAGCGTTAACTGTCCATGATGGAGGCATTGTCTCCATTACATCCATTTAGATGTAGGAAGTGCCACATGTACACATTATCTAAAGTAGTGCGCTGATGGAGAAGAAAGAGTAATCACCAGGAACACATAGCGCAATCTTGAGAGGCATTAGATTCTTGCATAATCGTTTGATATTGAGAGCAGTTATTAGATTTGGTGTATAAATAGGGAGGTCAGGTAACATTCCAAAAGATTTTGAACACTCTACACTCCTCATCCACAACAAGAAGATAAGTTATCAATGACCACCCTTTTTATTTTTCCTTTTTCAAGATAGAAAAATTTTCTTTAATTTTAGGAGTAGAAGTAGCTCTTAGCATATTCATTAGCTTGTACTTAGAATAATGTTGTAAGTGTTTTTCAAGTTCAATTCAATTATCTTTTTTCAATATTTGTTATTGAATGGTACGCCCAACACTTTTCTTTGATATTCAATGTATGCTCAACACGATTACACACCATTGTTTTTTAATATCTACTCTTTATAATACAATGCACGATCTGAACAATTTCGACAACTGAGTAAGGCAACAACAAAAGTTAGATCCTTCTTTCCTTTTGAACATAAATGGGTCGATATTCAAAGTTTAGGCCACAATTTGATTGTGTAGGTCATACTAAACTGTGAATAGTTTCTCAGGAAACATAGCCAAATATAGTGTCACCCACAAGATTGCAACTCTATATCATCATTAGACAAGTGGACAAGCTGAAGTATCAAATCATGAATTGAAGCAAATTTTAGAGAATATAGTCAACACTTCAAGAAAAGATTGGGCAAAGAAGATTGATGATGTATTATAGGCTAATAGGACAGCTTTCAAGACTCCCATCGATATGTCTCTATGTCAATTAGTCTATGGAAAGTCTTGCCATCTATCGGTAGAGCTTGAACATAAAGATTTTTGGGCTATGAAGCTCCTTAACTTTGTGTTGAAAGCGACATGAGAGAAGCAACTTCTTTAGCTTAATGAATTAGATGAGTTCCAATGTGACGCATATGAGAATATCCACCTCTACAAGGAGAAGACTAAACTCCGACATGATAAGAAGATCTCATGGAAAAGGTTTGAGCCTGGACAACAAGTGTTGTTATTTAACCCAAGGCTTAAGCTCTTTCTGGGAAAATTGAAGTCTAAATGGTTTGGTCTTTTCAACATCAAGAAACCATATCAATATAGTACTTTTGAACTTATCGAACCTTCATCTAGAAGGCAATTCAAAGTGAATGGACATTGGTTGAAGTTGTACCTAGGAAGGGAAGTCAATCAAAAAAGTTTCTCCATCCAAATATCTGAACTAACTTAAGTGAATGACAAAGTCTAGCTAAAGACTATAAACAAGCGTTGCTTGGAAGGCAACCCAAGTTTATTGCTTTTATTGTTTTTGTGTTCTTAGTTCCTTTTTTTTGTTCAATTTTGTTTAGATTTTTTCTTTTATTCTTGTAGGTAAACCATCAAGCTTGATTACAATTTTCGAAGAAATTGAGGAGTTAGAGCAGTAGTTGCAAGTTTCTTAAGTTTATGCATCCTTCAAGGAGGAATACCCATGATTTTTCTAAGCTTTTTCTCATGATTGCTTGTGAATTTTGATTGTGATTTGATGAATTCATTTGTTTGATCTTTGATATAAGCTTTAGTGTTTGCATGTGATCTATGATTTGATCCAAAAGTTTGATGAATCGAAGTGAATGTGTGTGACGATTGATATCTTGATATGTTTGCTAAGTTTGAACACTTGGAAAAAAATTGGTTTTGAGGGTTTTTAATGAATTTCATAAGTTTTGGTAGCAAGAACCATACCAAGGGCATGGTAGGAACCATGGGTATGGTAGGAACCATGGGCATGGTTCAATTCATATCATTCTGATAAAATAAACCACACCCAAGTCATGGTACAGACCACGATCGTGGTTCTGTTCATAGCGAAAAATACATTTCTTTTTTATCCAGGCAGTGTAAGACATGCCCAACAGGTGGCACAGGCTATGCCCATGGATGTGTTTGATGTGAAAACTTGATTTTCTACTTCCTTTATTGAATCCGAGTTGTTCCTAAATTTTTTCCTAATTTTTTAGGAGACCCAAATTGATTAATGATTAGTTTTTTAACTAGAATTTTAAGGGTTTTTCTAAATAAAAAAATATAACTAATAAAAGGAAAATAAAATAGAAAAAGGAGGAGTTTTTCACTTATCACTTATCCATTCAAACTGAAATCTCTCTCTCTCTCTCTCTCTCTCTCTCTCTCTCTTTTAGTTATCAATTATAATTCAACTTGGATTTCTCTCTCACTTTTCTCAATTGCTCTTATAATCCTATTATGAGCAATCTTTGCTTATCATCTCTCTCAAATAAAATAAATTGGGATTAAAAGTTAGTTTTTCAATAGAGATTTTTGAATTCAAGAGCAATTTGAGTTATCTCTTCATACTCTTTCCTAATTCAATTCATATTATTCATTCTCCTATTTAAGGGGCTCACTAGCAGCCTCATCCACTCCCAACGCTCTTCTTCTTCTCTCTAAATTATCTCATTCTTATCATGTTTCCCGATTTTCCATGTTCTAATTCTTCTTTATTGACTCATGAAGTCTCTCCAAGATGTTTAAGGGACAACCTTCCTTGCTGCCCTTGTGAAAGCATCATGAGAGGGTGAGAGGTTCATCTTCTACCTACTTGTTTACTCAACATTGATGTGCTTTCTCATCTCAACATCCTCACTGAAGTGGATGATCTTTTGGATAATGTGGGGTGGACCAAGTTCTCTAACATGTCAAGGCCAACTTTCAAGGAGCTCACTCTTGAGTTCCTTAATTCTTTTTCGTGCCAACTGCATCCAAAGGCAATACGAGAATGGATGCTTCAGCCATTTTCTTCTTGATCAACTCGAAACTTTTTGAGCTGCCTTGGTCCACTTAAATGTTTCTCCCTTCAAGCACTCAGTGATAGGGGCAACAAGAGTGCTAAATCTCGCAATGAATCGCCAATAGAAAGATGCTAAGCCATGGAAGCTTCGAACTTCTTGGATAGATTTCAATGTAGGCCATTGCACAACAGCCTGAACTATACTCGAATCCATGCTAATTCCTTCACCAGAATTGACATACCCCAAGAAAGTGACCTTATCTGTGAGAAAGTAGCACTTCTTGAGATTCACATATAAATATGGTTCTTTAAACACCTTAAAAACTTCTCAAACATGCTCCACGTGTTCTTTTAAGCTTTTGTTGTATATCAAGATATCATCAAAATAGATAATTATTAACTTGCCAATGAAAGTCTTTAACATATGATTCATGGGACACATGCGTGTGCTTGGAGCATTAGAAAGTCCAAATGACATCACCATCCACTAATAGAGACCATCTTTTGTCTTGAATGTCGCCTTCCATTCATCTCTAGGGCACATCCAAATTTGATAATATCCACACCTCAAGTCAATCTTTGAAAAGATCATCGTTTCATGAAGTTGATTGAGCAAATCATCAAGACGAGGTATTGAGAATCGATACTTGATTGTGATTTTTTTTATTGCTCAACTATTGATGCATATCCGCCATGATCCATCCTTCTTGGAGACAAGAAGTGCAGGAACTGAGCAAGGGCATAAGCTTTCACGAATCAAACCCTTTTGCAGTAGCTCATTAACTTGTTGTTGTAGCTCTTCATGCTCCTTTGGGCTCATTCGATAAACAACCTTATTTAGGATGGAAGCACCAGGCATCAAGTCAATATGGTGTTGGATTCCTCTCATGAGAGGAAGTCTAGAAGGAATCTCATTGATTATTATATCTTGAAACTCCTTATGAACACTTAATTTTGTCCGGGCATCAACACATTTTTGGTAAAGAAAAAGAAGAAAAAGAAGATAAAAAAAATATAAAAAAAAGAGAAAATATAAAATGACTTAATTTTCTGGCAGAAACCCATAACTTGACCCATTAGCTTATAACTTGACCCATTAACCCATTGGCCCATTATTCTTTTCATAACTCGTATGTCATTAAACTTATCCTAAACAAACCCTATCAATCATCATAAACTAACTCATCCTAAACAAACTCATCCTAAACAATCTTCAGCAGTTATCGTAAACAAATTCATCATAAACAAACCCCAGCAATCATCCTAAACAAACTCATCCTAAACCTTATCACTATCACTCTCCAAACCCAATTTTTTTTTTCTATAAAAACTCATAGCCTACACACTTTTCAACACACAACCTAAAACTCATAGCCTAGTCCCAAAGACTTTTGCCTACAATAAACCCATAGCCATATTTTTTTTTGTCATTTACATCACCTCATCATTATCTTCTTCTAACCTTCAAGAACCACAAATTTCATCATCGAAACCACCATAATCTTCAACACCCACCTTGATCACCACCATCTTCATCACTTACATAGCCAACCTCCTCCACAAACACCATCTCACCCACCACCACTTCATCTTCAACCTTCAACCATCTTCATCACTATCAAAACCACTTCACAACCATTACCTTCACCACCACAAACCTATTACCAACCACCACAACCTAGATCTTTCGCTCGTCTCCATACCTCAGACCAACCACGTCGCCGCTCCACCCAACCGGCCATCGAACCGCACTACGCCAAGCCACACCTAAATCTGGCTGAACCGCCGAGCTCGTGCCATCCACCTAACCGGCAGTCAAACTGCACTACGTTGAGCTAAACCTAGATTCGGCTAAACTGCCAAGCTCGCACAGATCCACCCAGTCACACTTCATGAACCGCCACCAATGATGCGAATTAAATGTTGCAAACCCAAGTGCAAGTTGTTTCAAGTAATGAATTCTCAAGAGTGTGAGGCCGATCCACATGGAATTGATGAAGAAAAATTTTTAGAGGTAAGGAAAAGATTTGTCACAAAAATAAAGATGAAAAAAGTTGTTTACAAATGAAAAATGATTTACCTGGGCTAAAAGATCCACTTTTGGTAATAAATTAAAAACAATATTACTTTTTTTATTACTCAATTGAAATCCACACATAATCGAGGTTCCAATTGAAAAATACAACATTCAAAGTTCATTTAAGATTATATATGTAATTATATTATGATTCCTTTAATTATTCACTAACACCAACACTTATAAATGAGCTCAAGAATTCATTGTGCCAACCTCTTGTCCACAATGAATCATAATCTCCACTTTACAAGGAGGGTTTCTAAATTGATTGGAAATAAAATACAACACATATAATGACTACTTGATAATACATCATTTAAGTACAAGAAAGAAATTAATCAAACCTTAATTTATTACTAAAAGTTTTACCCTTTCACCCAATCAAATTGAAAATTAGTTACTCATGAACAAGAAGAAAGAAAGAAAGAAGAAGAAAAAGATGAACATAACTTCAATTTAGAACAAAGAAAACTACAACAAGAGAAACAAATAACATAATAGCATAATCTTTATCTCTAAGCCAAGATGATCAAATGATCAGCCAATGCTCCCTTTTACAGAGCTTGAGGAGTACAAAATGACAATGGAGTGATTTGATGATGATAAGTAAATGCCAAAGGAGTTGTTTAATGATGATAAGTGAGTGAAAAATTATTTTGATCATCGTCTCCGCACTAGTACAAAATGATTCGGTGCTTATCTCATGGATGTCGTCAGAATAGAGCAAAATAGTCTTCATGAAAGTTGTAGATAAGGGTCTTAACTATATTCTGGTAAAATTTCAGCTCCTAGATCCACCTACAGCCCGAGATATGACCCAATCACTGCACATTATTCAGGCCCAACTATAACTCCTTTGTTCTGACTTCTAAGCCCAATATGACCTCCAAGACATCCGATCTGACTCTTATGTTCTCCATAAAAGTTGTAGATTTGGGTCTTAAATTTCAAATGGCAGTAGCTTAAGTCCAAAATCTCTCCTATAAATCAAGATATAGTCTGATGAGTTCGCATAGGTCAAGCTATCAAGTTTAGAACTCTAGATCTTACTTCAACTCCAGTTTAAATTATCCAAACGTGTGATTTGAATCTTGAGGTCTCATGAAAGAGTTAGAGAATTGTCTTAGCTTTCCAACAAGACCATAATCACATCAATTAGATATTTGTAACTCAAATTATAGTCAGTCTACTAAAAGATGCAATCAAGCAAATTAAGGCTAATTCAAGTAATAGTTTCTTTAATGATCCAATTAAGCTCAATATCATAAAATATGACAAAATTAACTTAATTAAGCCTAATTGAACCTTAAGAAGACTAGTGAGAGGGTTGTAAAATGTATAAAATATATTGCTATCAAATTTTACCACACTTAACTTTTACACTCCCAGACAAAACACATAAGACAAAAACTAGCGAACAAAAAAAAATGACACAGACTCAAAATCTAAAAACTCTAAAAGACTCGATGAATCAAGAAGAGTAACCAAAGATTCAAGAGATCAAAAAATTAATGAGGTAACATTTTTTCACATCTCAAATCAATAAGTAAGGAAACTTTAGTTAAAAAGAATGAATTAAGAATGATAGATCCTTACAGGATTCACTCTCAATCCTTCAAGCGTTAAAAAGATAAGTATTTCACTCAATTCAACCCATAAAAAATTGCACCACCATAAACTTGCTTATCTTCTACTTCTCCACTACTCAGAACACATACAGACACAAATCATGATGACTTTATTCAAGGTTGTAATGAGGTCAAGGTAAAGGAGGGTGGCAATATGGATTTGACAAGTTATAGAGGCTCAAAATCTCACAATGCATATTTCTATCATTCTCAATCCATCATTTCAACATTCATATCCAAGCATGTGATTTTTAAGAAAGAAGACAATTTACACTATGATCCAAGAATCCATTTGCTACTTCTACACAAAATAATTATTTCCTCAACTAAGATGCATCTCAAGAGTAAAATTACTTCCAAGACAAATTTTACTCCTTACTCTACCATCCTTAATTGGTTTTACTATGAGTAGGTTTCTAACAATCATATCAATAAATATAATTTCCTCAATTAAGATGCTTCTCAAGAGTAAAATTACTTCTTACTCTGTCTTCCTTAATTGGTTTAGTAAGTTACTGACAATCATATCATACTTCCCAATTTTTTTTTGATCAATTATCCTTCTCCCCCAACTAGATCATAACATTGTCCACAATGTTAAAATATAGATAAGTAAATGATAGAAGATAGTACTTATTGTGGTAATTATTGAAAAGAGAGACTTGACACAAATTTATACAGAAACAAAGTACGATAAATAAAACAAAAAGTCAGGAAAGTTATAGATGAAGTATCAGATCTGGCTTTCTTTTCATACTGCTTCCCTCACTGCTTCCTTCTGACTAATCTATCTGAGCTATTTCTGGATCAAGTTTATAAACAAAAGCTTTTAATTTATCAATCAACTCATCAATAGTGGAAGCAGAGATAAGAAGTAGTCTTACCGAAGGTGTGATAATTTTCTGTTCTACAGCATGGTCAAGAAAAAATAACAAACCAGAAAAATATTATTAATATTCAATAAACCTATGGGTTTATGGTGAATATTCAGTTGAGCCCAAGAGACAATTTGAAAAACTTCTTTCAAAGTACCAAAACCACCTGGTAAGACAATGAATGCATCAGAGTTGTTAAGCATTGTCTTCATTCGTTCATGCATAGATGATACTTGAAGTTCCTTTCCAATTGTCTTTCCAGTGATGTTCTTTTGAGTCAAAGTTCTGGGAATGATACCTAAAACCTGACTGCCTCCTAGAAATGTTGAAAGTGATACAACCCTCATTAACCCGCAATAACCTTTCCCATATATAACATGAATATTTCTCGCAGCAAGTGTTTGACCAAGAGTGCTTACTGCTTTTATCAACTCTAAACCCTTCCCATACCTAGACCCACTAAATACACAGAAATTTTTAAGGTTACAAGCAGAAGGTCCCATTTTTATACTCACCCTCCTTTTGAATGATTATGAGCTGGAGGAAAGTGTAGAAAATGAAGTGTTTAAATAGGAAAAAGAATGGAAAAGGTAATGATAGCACCTATATAGGTAGGCTGACTGTTGTCAGAAAATTTTGAAATTAAGAAACATTTTTTTTATTTTAATTTTTTTAACTTCAAGAAAACCATCAAGGTAAAAAAGTTTAGAAACCCTTGAAGGACCCTGCTCAAAGGATCGTCTGTCCAAAACCTAAATACAACAAAATCATATAATGATAAAAGAAATATAATAACAAATGATGGTATGCCTTTATGTACAATTTTTATGATGTATCTTTATACTGCGCGTCATTTGTGCAGTAGTGACATATCTTTGAGTTGCATGCCACCAGTGTTACATAAGAACTCCACAAGGATTGTCGAAACTGGCAACAAGAACCTTTGAATCATTTCTGTCCTGCTTACAAAATAGCAGCTCTCTATCTTCTTTCAAACCTAATTAAAGGCCTATATTTTAAGAAGATGGTACCTGACCGCAACCAGTCAGAACTCGCCATAGAGGCCTACTAATTAAAGTGAGTATATGGCTTAGTAACAGTTTTACGTGCACTGCAAAGATGAGACACTTCTATCTGTCCATTAGCGCTACAGAGCCTTGGTTCCAAGATCTGGGAATATAGCACGTGGCTCTCTATAGAGCATGGCACACTAACCTTATTTACATACCGTTGTATGAAGGTCTCCTCTTGAGTCTATCTACCAAGTACAACCGAAGTTTTGTCTTTTTTTTTTCTTTTTTTCTTTTGTTTTTTTTTTTTAAATGAAGAAGAAGAAAATAATATGTACATGTTGTTGTGGTTGTGGTTGTGGTTCACATCTTCCTCTGGTTTTATATCCAGAAATGGCTTAAACGCCTTCTATGAGTCGAGGATAAACTTCCCATCCAATTTTCTTATAAATTGGCAAACAAGATCTTTTAGAGTCAGATTCCTAGGACTGTAATATTTTTGTTCATCCTTGAAAAGATTCCACAAGTTAAGAAGTTTACGATACACATATCCACAAGAATGCGTATCAAGAGTCAATAAGATATCATTTAATGACTCTTTACTTAGTCCATTCTTAATGAAGAAAATTTTATCTTTTCTGTTTGTGGAAAACATCCCCAAAGAACAACATCGCTTATTATAATTCCATCGTACACATTTATGATAGACTTGTAATCTTTTTGCTTTTCTCCTTTTAGAATACAAACTTCTACCAAGACCTGGCATGTATGAGTCAAATGAAATTGAAGATTCACCTGTTAAACATATCTTTGCTTCGATTATCCAATGTACATCTTCTGACATACCCTTATGCATTAACAGTCTCAATATTTCACATCTAGCTTTGTAAATTTTTGTTAGAGCATTTTGAGGAAGAAAAGAAAAATGATTTCTGAGGTTTGAGAGAATGACATCCATTTTAAAGGAGAAAGAATCAGTTATTATGGGAAACTGAAAAATAAATAGACTTGAGAGCCACAGAGTACCGTTATCTGTCACTTAACCGAGAACACAAAGAACTGCAAAAAGAAAGCAACAAAATTAGAATAAATTATTCTCATAACAAGGATTAGAAAGGGAAATAAATTCTACCTCAGCAACTTAGTTTTCCAGAAATGATTTGAATCTTTGTCCATTGACCTTAAATACATTACCATTCCTAGGATTCTCAATGTCTATGTCCCCATAAGGATACACATGTTTGACAATAAAAGGGCTACTCCACCTAGATCTCAATTTTTCATGGAATAGGTGAAGATGAGAATTATAAAGTAGATCTTTTTGACTAATTTTAAAAGATTTTCTCAAAATTGATTTGTCATGAAAAGTTTTTGTTCTATCTTTATAAATTTTTGAGTTTTGATATACATCATTTCTCAATTCCTCAAGTTCATTTATTTGCAATTTGCGCAACTTGCAAGCATCATCAAGATTTAAATTAAAAGCTTTAATGACCCAAAATGCTTTATGCTCCAATTCTACAGGCAAGTGACAAGGTTTTCTATAGACTAACCGATAGGGTGACATGCCTAAATATGTTTTAAAAGCAGTACGGTAAGCCCAAAGTGCATTGTTTAGTCTTAAAATTGCTTTACAATTTGGGTTAACCGTTTTTTTTTAAATTTATTTAATCTCCCTATTTGCTAATTCTACTTGTCCACTTGTCTGAGGGTGGTAAGGGGTGACAATTTTGTGAGTAATACTATATTTTTTCATTAAATATTCAAATGGTTTATTACAAAAATGTGTTCCCCCATCACTAATGATAGCTCGAGGGATTCCAAATCGACTGAAGACATTTTCTTTTAAAAATTTAAGAATAGTTTTATGATCATTGTGTTGACATGGAACCTTAATCCATTTTGAGACATAATTAACTGCAACCAAAATACACCCAAATCCAAATAAGGATGGAAATAGACCCATGAAATTAATTCCCTAACAATAAAAAATTTCAAAGACAAAGATATGATTCAGAGGCATCATATTTCTTTTAGAAATGGAACCTAATTTCTGACAATTTTCACAACTTTTACAAAAAGGTATAAATGTCCTTAAATAAAGTGGGCTAATAAAATCCATAATACAAGATTTTTGTAGCTATTTTCTTTGAAGAAAAATGACCTCCACATGCTTCTGAGTGACAAAATTTAATGATAGTACCTACCTCACTATCGGGTACACATTTCCAAAAGATTTGATCAGGACAATATTTGAACAAATATGAGTCATCCCAATAAAAAATTTTCACCTCAGTCAAAAACTTTTTTCTGTCTTGGCGTGACCACTGAGGTGACATCTTTCCTGTTACAAGAAAATTAACTATGTTAGCAAACCAAGGCATGAAATTGACAAAAAATAAAAATTCATCAGGAAAAGAATCATTGATAGGTGTGTTATTAAAATGTGAGTCTATTGTAAGTTTGGACAAATAATTTGCAACAACATTTTCGGCTCCTTTCTTATCTTTTACTATGATATTGAATTTTTGAAGTAACAAGATCCATTGTATCAACCTAGGTTTGACATCCTGCTTAGACATTAAATATCTAACAGTAGCATGATCAATGAAAACAATAGTAGAAGAACCAATTAAATAAGCTTGAAACTTGTCTAATGCAAAAATTATAAGAAATGGTTCTTTTTTCAGTAATGGTGTAATTCATTTGTATACTATTTAAAGTTCTACTTGCGTAACAAATCACATGACGCTTACTTTCCTTTCTTTGGCCTAAAACAGCGCCAATAGCAAAATCACTAGCAACACACATCAACTCAAAAGGTAAAGACCAGTCGGGGAATTGCATGATAGGACCAGATGTCAGAAGATCAATTAATTTTTTAAAAGATTTTTAACATTCTTGAGTCCAATCAAATGGTGCATCTTTTATTAGAAGATTGCATAATGGTCTAGATATGATACTAAAGTCCTTAATGAATCTTTAATAAAATCTTGTATGTCTTAAAAAGGATCGAACTTCTCTCACTATTTTTGGAGAAGGCAAATGAGCAATTAATTCAACTTTGGCCTTATCAACTTTAATTCCTTTAGAAGATATCACATGACCTAACACGATTCCTATGGTAACTATGTAATGACATTTTTCCCAGTTTAATACAAATCCTTTTTCTTCGCATCTTTTAAGAACTTTATCCAAATTATCAAGACAATTTTCAAAAGAATTTTCAAAAATTGTCAGGCCATCCATGAAAACCTCTAAATAATGCTCAATCATGTCACTAAAAATACTTAGCATGCATCTTTGAAAAGTTATCGGAGCATTACAAAGGCTGAAAGACATTCTTCTATATGCAAAAGTACCAAAAGAGCACGTAAAAGTTATTTTTTCTTGATCTTTTAATGCAATTAGTATTTGATTATACCCCAAATAACCATCAAGAAAATAGTAGTAGGGATGTCCTGCTACTCTTACCAGAATTTGATCAAGAAATGACAAAGGGAAATGATCTTTCCTAGTGATTGCATTTAATTTTTTAAAATTAATACACATACACCAAATAGATGAGACTCGCATAGGTATTAATTCACATTTTTCATTTTCAACCACTATTATTCCAGATTTCTTAGGCACAACTTGTGTAAGGCTTACCCACTGACTATCGGAGACAGGGTAGCTAATTTCAACATTGAGTAATTTAAGAACTTCAACTCTAACTACCTATTTCATGTGTGGATATAATCTTCTTTGAGGTTGTTGTGATGTTTTAGCATTATCCTCTAAATGTATTCTATGTGTACAAATTAATGGATTAATGTCTTTTATGTCCTTTAATGTCCATGCAATTGCACTTTTATGCCTTTTAAGTATTTCTATCAATATACCTTCTTGTTCTCCAGTAAGGATTGAGGAAATTACTACTGGAAAGCTTTGTTCTTTTTCCAAAAATGTGAACTTCAACCCAACAGATAATGACTTTAGTTCCAATGTGGGTACTTCTTCATGGACATTATCATTCATGGGTTTTAGCTCTTCAAATCTCGGCTTTCATCCTTTGTATTCCATTAGCTATGTACAATCAAGTAAAGAGCATATTTTAGAAATATTATCATCTACTTATATACATGAATCAAATGAATTAATTAAACAAACTTCTAATGGGCCAGAAGAACTCCATTTTAGAAGATGATCATCTACAATGGTCTCAATCCCGTCAGCTTCCTCATTTTCATCATGGACTTCATATGGTTGCTTGCATATGTTAAAAACATTAAGCTCCAGTGTTATGTTTCCAAATGTTAGCTTCATCATTCCATTTCTGCAATTTATCAAAGCATTAGATGTTGCTAAAAATGGGCGACCTAAAATAACAAGAATTGACTTGCAACTATTAACCATAGGTTCAGTTTCTAAGACAATAAAATCTACATGATATATAAATTTATCAACTTGTACTAACACATCTTCCACTATTCCTTTTGAAATTTTAATTAATCTTTCGACAAGTAGAAGAGTTACAGAAGTTAGTTTTAACTCACCCAGGTTGAGTTGCTGATAAACTGAATATGATGACAAATTAACACTAGCACCAAGATCAAGAAAAACATGTTCAATTTTATATTATCCAAAAATGCATGAAATCATAGGACAACCAGGGTCTTTATGTTTTAAATCATTATTACTCTGAATAATGAAACTTACCTGTTCAGTCAAAAATGTATTCTTTTTCACATTTAATTTTCTTTGATAGCATCTAACAACAGAATATTGACATTCACTTGTTTAAAAATTTCAAAAACTTCAGTGTGGTGGTTCAATTTCCTTGAATTGCTTAATGCTTGAGGAAATAGGGGTGGAGGAGACAAGAGTTTGGTCTCATTTTGGCCAGATGGCTTATCAATCTCTTTTTTATCTTGGGAGATTGATTCATCATCTTTCTCATAAGGTTCAAGAATTTGTTTTTTAATAATTTTTCCATTCCTAAGAGTTATTACTGACTTGACTTGATCTATTTATTAGTTTTCTGAACTACCCTCATTTAGACTGTACTGACCCTTGGGATTCGGTTGAGGTTAAGAAAGAAATTTTTCTTTCCCATGAATGGTGAGTATAGAAGCAAATTTAGCAAGAGTTTCTTTTATGTCAATCATAGTTTGAATGTTTTGTTTATTAATGGCCTCTTGCTTTTCTATGAATGCATATAGTGTTTCTTCAAGATTTTTCCTATATGGTGGGACATAAGGTGCATATTCTTGAGAAGTTTGAGAGTCTTGTTGTTCTTGAGGAGGCAGTGGTTGCATAAATTGTGTTTGATTATTATTCTTCTAACTGAAGTTCGAGTGATTTCTTCGTCCCGGATTGTATGAAGCTGAAAAAGAAGAAGTAAATGACTTTTTAAAATTGTTCATTGCTTTTACTTGTTCATGCACAACTTCTTTAGAAATAGGTATCTTTGGACATTCATTTGTCGAATGTCTTAAATCGTCACAAATGCCACAAATTTATTCATTTTGCACATATTTGACTTCTTTTACTTTTCTTAATTCCATGGATTCAACCTTTCTAACCAAACTGGCGTACCTAGCATTTAGATCTTCTTTTTGACTAAGATGATTTTTTCCTTTACTAGCTTTTGCAAGGTTATATCTAATTGAATTTTCATAAGGATTAGTATCATGCCAAGATTGAGAATTTTCAGCCAAATGATTTAAATAATCTAAAGTTTCTTCAGGTTCTTTATCAAGAAACTCACTATTGCACATTGTTTCCATAAATTGTTTGGTTTCAGATGTTAAACCTTCATAAAAGAAGCTTATAGTGCGTCATTTTTTAAAACCATGATACGGGTAAGAATTTAACAAATTTTTAAAACATTTCCAACATTGAAAATATGCTTCATTTGAATTTTGAAAAAAAAATTGGATTTATCTTTTCAAAGCATTAGTTTTATGTATTGGAAAAAAAATTCTTTAAAAACTCACCTTGCATTTCTTACCATGTGCCAATTGATCTTGATTTCAAAGCGTTAATGCAAGTTTTTGCTTTATCTTTCAAAGAAAAAGAAAACAATTTAAGCTTAACAATCTCTTCAGTGCAATTTTGATCATTGAAAGCAATACATACTTCTGCAAATTCTTTTAGATATAAATATGGGCTTTCAGATTCGAAACCATAGAAATTAGGAAGTAAAGAAATTATACCTGACTTAAATATAAAATTGTTAGCAGTGAGTGGAAAGATAAAACATGATGGACTAGAATTTCGAGATGGTTGCAAATATGCACGCATAGTTCGCAATAGTTGATTTTCATGTTCATCATATATACTTTCATTTTTAACTCGTGGTGGTTGATTTTCATGTTCATCATGTACACCTTCATTTTCAGTCATTGTGTTAATTATATGTAATTGTGATTCAAACAAATCAACATATAAAGTACTAAGATTAATTTTAACCAAACGACTAGAATTTGAATCACGATACTAATGAAGCAAAAATAAGTGACTTAAAATAAAAAAAAATGTACAAGTTGGCCGTATAAACTAACCATTAAATATTAAGCATAAGTAAATGACTTAAAATAAAAATAATGTACAAGTTAGTAAGTCAGAAAGTAAAAATAAATGTCATAAATAAAAAAAAAGTTAGATAGCGTAAATAAATGATATAAATAAAAAAGTTAAAAAGTTAGTAAGTCAGAAATGGTAAATAAATAAGTTAGAAAGTATAAATAAAAAAGTCGAAAGCAAAAATAAATGACATAAATAAAAATATTAGATAACATAAATAAATGACATAAATAAAAAAGATAATGCATAAGTTGACAAAGATAAACTTGCCATTAAATATTAAGCATAAATAAATGACTTAAAATAAAAAATAATGTACAAGTTAGTAAGTCGAAAATAAAAATAAATGACATAAATAAAAAAATTAGATAGCATAAATAAATGACATAAATAAAAAAATTTGAAAGTTAGTAAGTCAAAAAGCATAAATAAATAAGTTAGAAAGCATAAATAAAAAGTCGAAAAGAAAAAATAAATGACATAAATAAAAAAGTTAAATAACATAAATAAATGACATAAATAAAAAAGTTAGCTAATAAGTTAGTAAGTAAGTTAGTTAGTAAGTTAGTAAGTAAGTTAGTTAGTAAGTTAGTAAATTAGTAAATTAAAAAGTTAAAAGAGTATATGAAGAATATACCTGATAGTGAAGTTTACTTAAAAAAAGAGAACCTCAATAAATTAAAACTTCAAATCAAGTTTCTGGCAACGGCGCCAAAAACTTGATGCGAATTAAAAGTTGCAAACCCAAATGCAAGTTGTTTCAAGTAATAAATTCTCGGGAGTTTGAGGTCGATCTATAGAGAATTGATGAAGAAAAATTCTTAGAAGTAAGGAAAAGATTTGTCACAAAAATAAAGATGATAAAAGTTGTTCACAAATGAAAAAAGATTTACTTGAGCTAAGAGATCCACTCTTGGTAATAAATTAAAGACAAGATTATTTCTTTTTATAACTCAATTGAAATCCACACATAATGGAGGTTTCAATCAGAAAATACAACATTCAAAGTTTATTTAAGATTATATATGTCATTATATTATGAGTCCTTTAACTATCCACTAATACCAACACTTATAAATAGGCTTAAGAATTCATTGTGTCAATCTCTTGTCTACAATGAATCAAGATCTCCACCTTACAATGAGGGTTTCTAAATTGATTGGAAACAAAATACAACATATATAATGACTACTTGATAATACATCATTTAAGTACAAGAAATAAATTAATTAAACCTTAATTTATTACTAAATCCTTCACCCTTTTACCCAAATAAAATGAAAATTAGTTACTCATGAACAAGAAGAAAGAAAGTAATAAGAAGAAAAAGATGAACATAACTTGAATTTAGAACAAAGAAAACTACAACAAGAGAAACAAATAACACAATAGCATAATCTTCATTTCTAAGCTAAGATGATTAAATGATCAGCCAATGCTCCCGTTTATAGAACTTGAGGAGTACAAAATGACAATGGAGTGATTTGATGATGATAAGTAAATGCCAAAGGAGTTTTTTGATGATGATAAGTGAGTGAAAAATTATTTTGATACTTATCTCCCCACTAGCACTAAATGATTCGATGCTTATCTCATGGATGCCGTCAGAATTGAGCAAAATGATCTTCATGAAAGTTGTAGACAAGAGTCTTAATTATCTTTTGGGAAAATTTTAGCTCCTAGAACCACCTACAGCCCGAGATATGGCCTAATCATTGCATATTGTTCAGGCCCAACTACAGTTCCTCTGTTCTGACTTCCAAGCCTAATATGACCTCCAAAACATTCGATCTGACTTTTGTATTCTTCATGAAAGCTGTAGATTTGGGTCTTAACTTTCAAATAACATCAATTTCAGTCCAAAATCTCTCTTATAGAACAAGATATAGTCTAATGAATTTGCATAGGTCAAGTTATCAAGTTTAGAACTCTAGATCTTGCTTCAACTCCAGTTTAAATTATCCAAACGTGTGATCTGGCTCTTGAGAACTTTATAAAAGTTGTAGCAAATTGTCTTAGCTTTCCAACTAGACCAGAATCACATTAATTAGATATTTGTAACTCAAATTAGAACTAGTTTACTGAAAGATGCAATCAAGCAAATTAAGGTCAATTCAAGTAATAATTTCTTCAATGATCCAATTAAGCTCAATATCATAAAATGTGACAAAACCAACTTAATTAAGCCTAATTGAACCTTAAGAAGCCTAATGAGAAGGTTATAAAATGTATAAAATATATTGCTATAAGCCAACCATGCTCCGTGCACCGCACGACCCACGACTCCACATCTCTTTCTCTGTAACTCAGCCATCAAACTGTGCAGCACTGCAGTCTTCGCGTCGCACGATCCACACTGGTTACCCTTGCCAAATTAGACCAGACCCGTGAACCAGTCAGTCGCATCAACCAATCGCGCCGCTGAAACTCGAAACTGGAGCTCCACCCAAGAACCGACTAGACCCAACTGCACCGCCTCTCTACCTGTAACCCAACCGCAAACCGCTGCCGACAACTGCCACAAACCGCCAGCCTTCACCTTTTTCACCCGCAACCATTTCAAACCCCCTCCCTTTTCGTAAGCTTATCTCTGGGTTGTTTTAGATTTTGATATTCTATTATTATTTTTTTTGGGGAAAATGGTTTAGATTAATTGAACCTTTTTAGAAGAATAAAAATGAGATTAACTGAGTTGTGACAACTTGTTAATCTTATAACTTTTATAATCATCTGAGTTGTGACAAATTGATGATTTGATATTTTTTTAAAAAAACATAAAAACAAATCATATGAATTTTTAAAATAAAAATAAATCTTTTCAAAGTTAAAAATAACCAACTCACAAGAATTTTATAGAGAATTACGTGACTTTGAGTTTCTCACTACACCCGAGGATACATTGGGGCAGAATATCTATTCTGTCAAACCAAAATTTAAATTTTCAGAAATTATGTTTTTTAGTTAATCTTTTTACAAAAAGGGTGAAATAAATGTATTATGAGATTATCAATTTTGCATAATTAATTTAAGGTACCATGTTAAGATTGGTGTGTTAGAGGTATTATGAGATTAAGTTTCCACCCTTCCCTATGCATAACCGACTCTTAAGTCTAATATGGTTTCAAGGGCCATTTTCTAAAAAAGGTTTTCTAATTTTTTCTATTTCAAATAAAATTGGTGGCGACTCCTAATAATTTATTTTTTGCCTCTTCCGTCGTGATCTTGATCGTGACACTCCGTAAGTAAGGGTTTAAGAATGGATGAAATCTCCTTATTATCTTCATTCTCCTCTAAAAATACAAGTGCATATGCATCATGAGAGTGATCCATAATTTGGAGAAATTGAGACTTTGAGAGAAAAGAATTCCCACTTCCATCTAAAGGTTTAGTTTTATTTTCTACTCTACAAGGCGCCAAGATGATCTTGATACCATCCTTGATGAATGAGTAGGTGTTCCTATAACCATCATGATGTACTTTTCGATCATATAACCATGGTCAACCAAGAAGTAAGTGGCACGCATCTATAGGAACCACATTGCACAAAATTTTATCCTTGTAATGTTGGCCAATAGAGAATTAGACAAGCATCGCTTATTGACATGCACTAACGACCTTTCTTGAGCCAAGGGAGCTTGTAAGGTTCTAGGTGATTTGCCACTTTAAGTTGTAACTTTTCCACTATAATAGTGGAAACCACATTTTCATAACTTCCATTATCAATGATGACTATACATACCTTACCATGTGAGGTACAATGGGTGTGGAAAATGTTGTGGCCACTTATCATCTTCAACATGTGTGGTCTTCAAGATATGTTGAATGACGAGAGCCTCTCCATGATCTCCATAAGTGATGACTTCTTGCTCTCCCTCGTTGTCATCTTCGAGATAAGAATCAAACACTGGTTCATCTTCATTTTCTTTTATAAGAGATATGATTCTCTTATTTGGACACTAAGAAACAATGTGGCCAAATCCTCGACACTTGAAGCATTGCTTAGAGGCATAGTTAGAAGCATTATGAGGGCCACTTCCTTGTTTTTGTAGTATCTTTAAAGAACTAGCCTTGTTAGGTGGTAAAGAAAGAGCCTCTCCATGATCTCTATAAGTGACGACTTCTTGCTCTCCCTCGTTATCATCTTCGAGATGAGAATCAAGCACTGGTTCATCTTCATTTTCTTTTACAAGAGATATGATTCTCTTATTTGGACACTTAGAAGTGATGTGGCCAAATCCTCGACACTTGAAGCATTGCCTAGAGGCAGAGTTAGAAGCATTGTGAGGGTCGCTTCCTTGTTTTTGTAGTATCTTTAAAGAACTAGGCTTGTTAGGTGGCAAAGGTTTAGGAGTTGAGGCACTCCCTCGGTTAAAGATTGCCTCATTGTTGAAAGTCTTGTGAGCGTCTTTCTCCTTTAGTTGCTTCTCCACTCAAATCGCCAATCTACAAACATAATCAAAAGTCCAATATGGTTGCAATTGGATGACAACTCCAATCTCCGATCGAAGACCACCAAGATATCGAGCAATTATTTCTTCCTTAGGCTCCACGATATCACACTTCATCATGAGATACTCAAATTTAGTGGTATATTGCTCTATGGACAAATCCTCTATTTTGAAATTAAATTATGGAATTGATAGAATTACTCATATTTGGGAGGGAATTACTCAGTGAACAACTCCACATTTGAAGTTTGTTGTGATGCTTCAAATGTGGGAATTAGAGCTGCTCTTTCCTAAGAGGGGAAATCACCTACCTACTTTAGTGAGAAATTGAATGGTTCAAGGAGAAATTATTCAATTTATGACAAGGAATTCAATGCTATCATTTGGGCTTTGACCAATTGGAGGCATTATCTCATTTCAAAAGAGTTTATCTCGGATCATGAGGCCTTGAAATACATCCATAGATAACATAAGCTCAACTGTAGATGATGGTAATTAAAAGTTACAAACCCAAGTACAGGTTGTTTCAAGTAGTAAATTCTCAAGAATCCGAGGTCGATCCACAGGGAATTGATGAAAAAAAATTATTTGAGGTAAGAAGAAGATTTGTCACAATACTAAAGGTGATAAAAGTTGTTCACAGATGAAAAAGATTTGTTTGGGTTAGGAAATCCACTCCTAGTAATAAATTAAAGACAAGATTTTTATTTTTATAACTCAATTGAAATCACACATAATGGAAGTTCTAATAGAAAAATATAACATTCAATGTTCAATTTAGATTATATATGTAATCATATTATGGTTTCTTTAATTATCCACCAACACTTGTAAATGGTCTCAAGCATTCACTGTGTCAATGTCTTATCTACAATGATTCAAGTTCTTTATTATACAAGAAGGGTTTCTAAATTGATTGAAAACAACATACAACACATATAATGATCACTTAAAAATATATCATTTAAGCACAAGAAGGAAATTAATCTAACCTTAACTTATTACCAAAAGCTTCACCCTTTCACCCAAGAATGAAAATTAGTTACTCATGAATAAGAAGAAAGAAAGAGATAAGAAGAAAGAAATGAACATAACTTCAATTTAGAATAAAGAAAACTACAATAAGATAAACAAATAACACAATAGAATAATCTAAGCTAAAATTAAAGTTGATCTGAATGAGCACCCAAGCTCCATTTTATAGAGCTCAAGGAGTACAAGATGACAATGGAGTTGTTTGATGATGATGAATAAATGCCAAAGTAGTTGCTTGATGATGATGAATGAGTGAAAATTATAGAGATTCTTGTCTCCGAAATGTTTCTGCTCTGAGCTCATGGCATGCGTCAGAACCAGATCAAGTGGTCTTCATAAAAGTTCTAATAAATTGTCTTAGTGCATGTTTGGAAACCCATTTGGACCAGCAAACTGACGTTGAATGACTTTGAAGGGCGTGAATTGTTGTTTGTTAATTTTTCTTCTCAGTTGAATTCAACTGGAAATGCCATCAAATGTCCGTTAGAGTAAAAGCAACAATTTATTGCTTTTTCATTCATCAAAAGTACGTTAGGTAATATTTGTGTTTTAAATCTTGTTTAAACTATCATCCAAACAACATTTATTTTATCAAACTCACTTTTGAAACAAAAGTTTCCAAACATAAATTACGTTACTGCAAACTCACTTTCAACCAAACTTAAATTTGCAAACACACTTTCAACTAAACTTAAGTTTATCAACTGCAATCCAAACACGCACTTAGCTTTCCATAGCCGCTGGTTTTAGCCAAAAATACCACATACAACCTGAGATATGGCCCAATTACTGTACATAGGTTAGACCCAAATTCAGCTCCTCTATTCTGACTTCTAAGCCCAATATCACCTTTAAGACATCTGATTTGAATTTTGTGTTCTTCATGAAAATTGTAGATTTGGGTCTTAACTTTCAAATGGCATGGGTTTCATTCCTAAATATCTTATACTGCTCAAAATATGATCTGATGAGTATGCATAGGTCAAGCTTTCAGGTTCAGAACTCTAGTTTTTGCTTCAATTACAATTTGAGTTATCCAAACGTGTGTTCCAAGTCTTGAGGTCTCATGAAAGTTGTAGAAAATTATTTTAACTTTCTAATAAGGCCAGAATCTCATCAAACTGATATTTGTAACTCAAATTATAACTAGTTTACTGAAAAAGCTAAGTGAGAAAATTATACAATGAATGAAATATATTGCTATCAATGTGACTCTTGCTATCAAGTGAATAGTTATTAGATAATTATCTTAACTTTCCAACAAGACCAAAATCACATCAATCAGATAATTTCAACTCAAATTGTAGTCAATTTACTTAAGAATGCAATCACCTAAATTAATGACAATTCAAGTAATAATTTCTTCGATGATCCAATTAAGCTTAATTTCATAAAATGTGACAAAATCTACTTAATTAAGCCTAATTGAACCTTAAGAAGCCTAGTGAGAGGATTATAAATTGAATAAAATACATTGCTATTAGTAGACATGCAAAGTGGGTAGAATTTCTTCAAGCCTACACCTTTATGATCAAACACAAGGTTGTTACTCAAAATCAAGTTGTTGATGCCTTGAGTGGGAGATGTTTATTGATTTCTTCAATGAAGATGAGTGCGATTGGATTTGAAGCCCTTAAAGAGCTCTATGAGGAAGATATATATTTCTCTAAGATTTGGAGTGAATATTCTAAAGGCACTTCTAAGTATTTCCTTGTACAAGATGGGTTCATTTTCAAGAATAAACGGTTGTGCATTCCCCAATGTTCTCTACAAGAGACAATAATCAAGGAAGCATATGGTGGAGGTTTTGGTGCTTATTTTGGGCGAGACAAGACTCTTGCCCTTATTCAAGCAAAGTCTTATTGGCCTAATATGGTTTGTGATGTTTCAAGACATGTGGAGCGATGTCGTACTTGCCACATTTCCAAAGGTCATGCTCAAAATACGGGTTTGTATACCCCACTTCCTATTCCTAATGCACCATGGGAAGATGTGAGCATTGATTTCGTGGTGGGATTGCTGAAGATACAAAGGAACAAAGATTCAGTTATGATGGTGGTTGATCGATTCTCTAAAACGGCGCACTTTGTTCCATGTCTCAAGACCTTGGATGCATCTTATGTGGCGGATTTTTATTTTAAGGAGATTGTGAAGCTTCATGAAATTCCAAAGACCATAACTTCTGATCATGATACAAAGTTTATGAGTCATTTTTTACGAGCTCTTTGGAAGAAGCTTGGAACTACTATTCAATTTAGTTCCTCCCATCATTCGCAAATCGATGGACAAACAAAAGTTGCCAATAGAAGCTTAGGTAATTTATTAAGATCATTAGTGAAAGGGAATATTAGACAATGGGATCTTCAGTTGCCACAAGCAGAGTTTGCCTACAATCGCTGTCAAAGCAAAACCACAAGTAAAAGTCCATTTGAGGTGGTCTATGGATCTAATCTCATTAGCCCACTAGATTTGGCTCCTATTCCGATTAGTCATTCTTTTAATAATGATGCGGAAAAGAGAGTGAAGGAAATTTAGATCTTGCACTAGAAGGTTCGAGGGAAAATTCTTCAGCAAAATAAGAAGTATAAGAAGCAAGTTGATGAATTCTAAAAACCAGCAAGTTTTAAAGAAGGAGATCTTGTATGGATTCATCTTCACAAAGAACAATTTCCACAAGGACTCTTTGGGAAGCTCAAGCCTAGAGCCAATTTTCGAGTTTTGAAGAGGGATTGGCGAAAATGCATATAAAGTTGAGTTATCCGGAGACTATGGAGTATCAATAACCTTCAACGTCTCTGACTTATCTTTGTATGAAGAAGAAGAGACTGACTTGAGGACAAGTCTTTTCCAACCGAGGAGAATGATGAGGAATTTTAGAGTTTGCATGAATAACACATTTGTCATGTTTTTTTTTTAGTCTTTTGAGCTCATGTGTCATGTTATTTTTGTGTCTTTGGGAGAATAAAAGTTCATAGTTTCCAATGTTAGGAATTGTACAGTCAAGGATGAATATAAGAAAAAAGAGAATGTAATTAATGCTTATGAGAAGGAGGGTTGCACTGCTACTAGTATAAATAGATTTCTTGGTGATGGATGTAAGCAAGTCATTTTGAGTGAATTACCATATTCCTTGGTGATGGATTAAGTGTTTTTATCTTGGCTTACTATATCTTAGGTGGATTCCTAAAGTGTATTAGGTTGTGCTTGTCCTTATTTTTCAATTTTTTCCATTTCCTATCTGATATCAACCTCTCTCAACTTCTACCTAAAGAAGAGTAATATATTTCATTAGAACAAGAGATTTATTCTCATTTTTATGCTCTTATAAGATGGGTTACAATTGATACCAAAAACAAAACTCTCTCTATAAAGTGAATTTACAAGTTTAGAACCAACAAGGAGGATAAAAGAATAGAGGTTACAAAAGAGTACAACAGTTCCTCATTTTCTTTGAGCAAGAGTAATGATAATTTTTTCCAAGACCCTTCTTTTTTATAGTGTGAGAGTCTCCTCTAAGTATGCTAGCTGTTGAAGAGAGCAAACAATCAGGAGAGAGACTTTAAAACATGTAAAAATCTCAACTCGTATGATTTGGAGTTGTTGCTATTTTCGCTCTCAGTAATTGTTAGTTCGCCCATAAATGCTAGAATAGTTGATGTTTTTCTCTTTTTCAGTATTGTAGCGAATTTGCAGCTTTTGAACGTTGGAATAAAGATTTCATCTCATTAATAATTGAGCCTAGTCATAAATGGACAGAAGCAATCAATTTCAAACCTTCCATAATTAAACAATCACATAATTAACATTCTAAATTAAGGATTTAGCACATGTTAACAACTAATCAACCCCAATTTAAAATTTAAATATAAAATACATGCTAAAAAACAACTTTAACATATAAGCAACATTAAAGGATTTAAATCAATCACAACTAATGAGAGAATTTGATTAAATCAAATATATACTCAAATAACAACCTTTCATCTTCAAAACTAAAAACCTAACAGCGAAGGACCTCACCAAGTTTATTCCAATCCCAGTGATCATCAAACAAAACAAAGTCAGCCACCACCGTGTCCAACTCCTCTCTTGGTTTAGTAGCGAAATCCAGCAGGTTATTAATTATTGGAATCCAATGGATGGTCCAGAATTTTGCCTTCCTACCATTATTAATTCTCCACATAAAATTATTTTCAAAATTACTCTAATTATTATTCCATTCCAAGCTCTTGAGACACTGGATTTTCTTTTAATGATTGGAATACTGTCCTCATCACATCCATATTTTGATCTCAACACATTAATCCACAGGGAATCTCTCTTATGAATGAGACCCCAAGCCAATTTCATCATATAAGCTCCATTGACTCCTCTAGAGTGACGAAGGCCCAAGCTTCCTTGATTTTTTGGCTTGCAAACTTTATTATCAGCTCACAAGATGAACTTTCAAATATTTTCTGTAACTCCTCAAATGAAGTCCCTACATGCTTTATCTACAATATCACAAATAGCATGAGAAAGGAGTAATTTGCATGGCATAAGATGGAATAGAAGCCACTGCAGACTTGGCTAGAGTTAATGCGACCTGCCAAGTGCCAAAGAGAGGGAGCTTAACTTCCAACTAAATAGCCGGTTTTGGACTCTATCTATCAAGAATGAATTTGTAAGTTTGCATGTTTGTCTTCTTAAGCAATAGGGACACTCCCAAATACATACCCAAGTCCGAGGTTAATTTAAAACCCAAAGCACCACTAATTTCTTACTTACGAGAGCCATTAATATTTTTGAAAAAATAAATACATGATCTTTTCTTATTAATTTTCTGACCAGAACTCTCACAAAACATGTTTAGAATTCCTTAAATCACCTACACTTGCTCCATCGATCCCATATCAGAATTTAAAGTACAACATCATCGACAAAATAAAAATGAAAAAGACAAAAATCATCTTTAGAAAGAGTGATAAGTTCCATATACTTTTTTTTTTATCTCAGATAAGTTCCCATATGTTATTCCTTACCGCCATATAGTTTTTTTTAATTTTAGTAATAAATTAATATCTAAATTCTTTTTATATCGAAAAAATTTTGGCTTCAATACCTTTTTTTAAATATCTTTAATCACTTTTCATTTGTTACTTCTAATCTCACTTAATTAAATTAGTAGACATATAAAAAATGATTAAAAAAATAAATAAAAAAGATTAAAAAATGATTAGAACTAAATTTTATTCTTCTGTACCATACTGATGTTACTTATATCATTCGATAAAAAAAACAATGGTTTACTCTAATCTTCGTTATGGGCCTGTTCGGTGAAACAGAATCGCGTAGCGTTTGAAATCCATATTACGAGTTACACAAGTGACAAGCCAGAATAAAACGACAGCGTTGGGAATGTAGTATAAAATTGCATTGAGTTTGACTTTTAGAGCGGAAAACGTAACCGGAACTAGTGGTTCCAAATCACACGTACCCCCGTATACATATCGAATGTGTTTGAAATATAAAAAATAAAAAATAATTTAATTTATAAATTAAATTTAATTATATTTTATGTTTAAAATATTTAAGAATAAGAAATAATTTAATTTTTAAAATTTTATAAATTTTATTTTTTTTATTTTAAAAATTTTATCTATTTTAATAGAGTTGGTTAGGATTTAAATTAATTTGAAATAAATAGACTATTTTGTTTTTAATAATTATCTCTAACAACTTTTTATAAAAATTAAAATATAAAATAATAAAATCAAATCAAATTAATTTTTATTTTAATAAATTTCAAATACAAAAATTTGATTTCTAAATCAATTCAAATCTTATTTTTTTTAAAGTTTCAAACACAAAATTTAATTTTTAAATCAAATTAATTCAATTCAAATTAAATCAAACTATTTTTTTTTTTTCATTCCAAACACAATCAACGACTTTCTCAGGCTCTCGTTCTTCTTCCCCCAACGATCCCAACGGTTCTCTTTCTCTCTCTCTTCACCATTCTCGATTCTCGATTCTCGAATCTGCATTCAGAGCTCCAATCTTCACCATTTGCTGCAACAATGTCGTTATCGGATTATGAGACCTCCTATGGCAGTGCTTCAGAGTATAAGCCCTTCAAGCAAATCAGCCGTGATCGTGAGATCCATTTCGTTCTGCTTCTCATTTTTTCTATTCTTTTCTTTCGCTTTCCGTTTGTTTCTCGAGAAATTTAGGTTCAGAAAGAGGAATCCAATCCAAAAGAGAAAAAGAAAAATGTAGATAAGCTTCAATTTCTCTCTTTCTGACAATTCTGAGCTGAGAAGCAGAGCTCAGTATCGAAACACCACAACTGAGATTCCAACGTTTTGCCGTATGCATATTTGGTTTAGAAATTAGATTTCGGAGCGAAAATAACTTTCCACTGACCGAATTTGTCGAGTTTGTATTTTTTTTTAATTTTCATTTTTTTTCTCCACGCTTTCTTTTTTACTTCGATGTGTCCAATTTTCTAGAAAATGAACCGATGGGTTTCTCTGATAGCAAAAAAGGAAATGTTTGTTTACATTTTTTATATGCAGATTATAAATGTATGTTAATGTAAAAAAGATGTTAAATCATTATATAAATGATTGTAGCATTTTTGTAAATTGTACAATAAATTTGTAAATAAATTAAAAAAATTTAAATATATAAAAGTTAGATGAATAATAAAACTTAAAAAAAAAATGCATGTATAGAAATACGAGATATCGAAACTTTAACTTTTAGAATCCATTTCAGTGTTTAGCAATTAGCATCCTCCATGTTTTTTTTTCGGCTAAAAAATTTAACCTTCCTCACAGTTCAAAATACAGGGCGAAATTTAATTTAAGTGCTGTGCATGTATTGGCTTTTCTTTTGCTACTATGTTTCATAATATTTTTCATGGTTGGCTGCAGATAGGGTTATTGTATGAAATGCTTAGATCGGCAAAGTCAGGAGATTCCAAAACATGAAGGTGAGTCTTCAATATGGATATTTTGAAGTTCTCCCATATGTTTATCTTTGCATCTCATCTATTCTTAATTCAAGTTGACATTCAATTTTGGCCAATGTTTTCTAATTTTCACAGGTGCTCATAATGGATAAAGTCACGGTGAAAGTTATGTCACATTCATGTAAAATGGCAGATATCACAGACCAAGAAGTTTCCTGTAAGTACTCTAAAATATATGGCTGTTTTTAGTTCGTCTCTTTTTCTGCCTTTCTTCTTTAAGAACCCATTTACACTGACTGATGGTACAAAAGAAAAATGTAAAGGAGTGAATGTCACTGGCTTTATATGAAGCTCTTCTCATTATCATAAAATTGACAAATGCTTAAGGAGTGATTATTGGTGCCAAATGCTACTCTTTACTTCCAAGAGTTTTAAGAAATCAGACATTGAGATTAGGAGTGCTTCTCAGTATGTATTGCTATATTAACAGACTGCAAAAAACACATCTGCACCAATATTTCTCATGCATTAAGCCATATTATCATATTGCACATGATGGTACTTAATCTCTGTCTTTCTTCAGTCTATTGTCCTCTCCACTCCAATTGGCAGTGTATATTTGTCAAGCTCATATGGATTTGTAAATTGTGCATTAAATTAGATGCTTTCTGCTTTTCATATTGTTTTTGATGTTTTTCCCTGATATTCACTGAACTAACTTTGCTACAACATTTGTTCTGTGGTTACTCTGTTAAAATATTGCTATTATATAACCTATTGACATCTCATTGCAGTGGTGGAAGACCTTTTCTGGAGAAGGCAACCATTACCATCTACGGATGTTGTTTATTTCATCCAGCCTTCAAAAGAGAAGTATATTTTTTTTAATTAGAAATTTATGTTTTTTAAGTCCACAACAGATATAAAACAACAACAACAACAACTAACATTTTCCTATTAGGTGGGGTCGGCTACATGAATCAAACGACGCCATTGTGTCCTATCATAAACTAAGTCTTCAGAAATGTTATTCAAATCTAAATCTTTTTTAATAGTTTCATCTATAATCTTTTTTTGTCTTCATCTACCTCTAACTATTGGACTATCTTCCACCTGATCTATTCTTCTTACCGGGACTTCTAAGGGTCTTCTCCTTACATGTCCAAACTACCTAAGGCGAGATTCAACCATCTTTTCCACAATATGTGGTACCCCTGCTTTCTCTATAATGCATTCATTCATAATCCTATCTTGTCTTGTTTGGCCACACATCCAGTGCAACATCGTCATCTTCGCGACACTCATCTTATGCTCTTGCTGGCTTTTTACCGCCTAACATTCAGTACCATACAACATCGTGGGCCTTATAGTTGTGCGGTGAAATTTACCCTTAAGCTTGAGAGGTACTTTTCTATCACAAATCACTCCTGAAGCACTCCTCCATTTCATCCATCCAACTTGAATCTTATGATTTACATCTCCCTCTATCTCTCCGTCATTTTGTATGATAGATCCAAGATACCTAAACCGTGTGACTTGAGGAATGGTGTGATCCCCAATTTTTACCGCTAAGCTAGTATTAGCACGCTTCTTACTGAACTTATATTCCATCTACTCTATCTTACTCCTACTTATATGAAAGTCATGTTCTTCCAAAGCTCGTCTCCATATCTCTAGCTTTCCATTTGTTTTCTCTCTCGACTCTCCAACTAAGACTATATCATCTGTAAAAAGCATGCATTGTGGCACCAGCTCTTGGATATGCACAGTAAACATATCCAAGACCAAGCTAAAAAGATATAGACTCAAAAGTTGACCCTTGGTGCAGTCCTATAGTTATAGGGAAATCTTCTATAACCCCTCCATAAAAAATCATGTAAAAATTAAATAATTTTTTAATTCTTCAAGGACAAGTCTTCTATTATAACACAATGTTAATTAGGATTTTCATAGATTATTGCACCATTGTTTAACTTCCTCGGTGCTATTTAAAACAATAGGGACTACATTTTGCTAGTATTCATTTTGCAACTTCCCCACTTGCAAGTATGTATAGTTAGCTTGTTCGTATGCTTCTTTCTTGTCACCAATTTTAGTTTCAATATATCAAATATTTATGATTTCTTTAATTGAGTTTAAGTATTTGAGACAACATGTTTATTTATCTTGGAAGAAGAGGCTTCAAGCTGTACCAAAATAGGAACTTATCTGCGAGAATTTACTTTTAGTTCCTTGTTATGAGGAAGTTGTTTGTAAGAGCTATGTTGGGAACATGTCTTATATTATCAATTCAGGGTAGGTAATAGGTTTTTCTCAAATTTAATGACAGAGATCTCTGTAATAATTGTGGGAGGGGGGAGGGGGAGAGAGAGAGACAGAGTGGAAAAGAAAATTTGGAAGAAATAACTACAAGACCTAATAGCCTATTCTTCTTCTTGTCTTCTAGGCGCCTTAACCAAAGTTTAGTGAACCATCACCACGGAAAGATTGTCAGTTTGCAAGGATTTTTTATTATTCAAAATTTTGTTCTTTATTTACACAAATCATAGAAAATTTCCTGAAGGTTTGTTTTTGGCTCTAAGTTTAAAGTTATCATGCACACACACATACATACATACGGAGTGTACATTGTATTGGTTGAGACAAAAACATTCATCAGAAGGACAAACTTTATCGTGAGACTCATACAATAGAAGATGTCAACTAAGAGACAGCAAAAGAAAGTTTTTTTAAAAAAAAGAATCCAGGTATTGCAGCATGATTCTCCATGTTCCCTGCCTTGAACTAAAACATATATCCCTTTCTCTATTACTGCATTATGTTATCCAAGCTAGAACTGCTCTCCATCATTAAACCATGAACAGAGTCCATATACTCAACTATCCAAGCTTGAATTGCTTCTATCCAACTCATCTTCACCCTCTCCACCAACTATAAGTTAAGCATAATTCAAAAGAATGCATCAACAGATTTCACCTCCCAATCATGTAGTAGGCTCAAGCTTGAATCTCTGAATGCTATTCAATCAGCAATAGAAGTGTTTTTTGTCTGCATTATGGTAAAAGCAAGGAAAACACACTAGAGTAAGTGAGACTTACAGTTATCTGAACACTCTAACGCCTACTCCAAACAAACACAACATAAAAATAGACTATAAAAATGTGATTTCTACTAAAATAGATCTTTTCATTGGCTATTTTGAATATATGTGTGATTATAATCTGCAATAGTTTAAGATATTTGAAACTTGCAAAGCGCTGGCAACTTGATTACAGAAATTGTTCCAATTAGATGTACATCTATTACACCTTTTGTTATCTATAACATTCATCAATGTCACAGTTAAAGCAACGCAAATTCTTGATATCCATCCTTTCCCATCTTAAATCTATTGGTAGTACAAGTCAATAATTATTTGTATTTTATTTATCATAGCTTCTATTTCAGGATTAAATCATATTTCTAATCTTTATTTTTTTCTTTCCATTTTAACCCAATCTTCTGTCTCCTCTTCCATGCATTATTTTTAACTGTCTTTTTTCTTCTCTATTTTTTCTTTTTGTTTTCACTTGCTTAATTTTATCCATATTAAACATATCTTTTACTAGCATGCAGTGTGGTCATGTTCTTGTCTGACATGTCTGGAAGGGAGCCCCTATACAAGAAGTATGCAGAGAATTCTGGTTTTTCCCAAATTTAGTATTGTTTCATCTTTTATAAGCTTAACTTAAGACCAAACTGATTGTTTCACTTACAACGAAAGGCCTATTTAGAGAAAAGTAATAGAAAAAATGACACTGAGATTTAACGTGGTTCGGCAATTTGCCTACGGCCACAGCCGAAGAGCAACGAGAAATTTTCACTATGACAAAAGAGGATTATTACAAGCTCACTCAGTATTTTACTCAATTCCCAACACCCAATTACACTTAAGATCACTCTCACTCAAGCCTATCTTAAAACCACAAATTTTTTTCTCACTATTAGAACTCTCTCTCACATTAGAACAAGAGAATGAAGAGAAAGATTAAGAAGAGAGAACTCCTAGAGCTTGGAGTGGTGTATCTTGGTAAGGCCTTAAGCATGGCTATTTATAGCCAAATTCCATGACCAAAATGTGGTCTAAAATCAACCAAATTTCAAGCACAATTAGTCGCTTCATAATAGTCATTCATTATGCTTTCTTCATGTGGCATAATTAAGGCCATATATGTTGAGTGCTTGGTAGCCCTTATGTCTTTTAGCCATAATATAATAAATCTCCATTTTAGCTAAAAGACTCCCATAGCTTTTATTATGCTGCTCTCCTTTCATGTCCACTAGAGTCTCTGAACTCTAATCAAGTCTAGACAATGTTTGAACTTGGTTGTTGGAATTGGCTTCGTCATCATGTCTGCCGAGTTATCTGCAGTGGGTATCTTCTCAACTATAACAGTTCCTCTTTCCATGATATCTCTGATAAAGTGCATTCTGACGTCAATATACTTAGTTCTTTCGTGATGCATAGGATTCTTTGTCAGATGTATAGCACTTTGACTATCGTAGTAGATAGTTGTTTCTTCCAGTTGTATACCCAACTCTTCAATTAGTCCTCTCACCTAAATAGCTTCCTTTACAGCTTCTGTTGTTGCGATGTACTCTGCTTCAGTTGTAAACAAAGCAACAATCGATTATAGCGTTGCTTTCCAACTAATAGTACAACCGCACAGTGTAAAGACATACCCAATGAGTAATCTTCGCTTATCTAGATCTCCGACAGAGTCTGAGTCAATATATCTGGTGATCTTGCTTCCAACATCTTTGATTCTTTCATACACTAGGCCTATATCCGTGGTATCTTTCAGGTAGCGTAAAATCCACTTTACAGCTTTCCAGTGAAGTTTACTAGGACTTGCCATATACCTGCTTACCACGCTTATTGCCTGTGCAATATCTGATCTACTGCATATCATGACATACATGAGACTGCCAACTGCACTAGCATAAGGTACATCTGACATCTCCTTCTTTTCACCCTCAGTTTATGGTGAAAAGGTTGCGGAAAGTTTGAAATGGGTTGCCAATGGAGTAGTGACAGGTTTAGCATTTTGCATGTCAAAACGTTCTAGCACTTTCTCAGTGTACTTCTTTTGTGATAGAAAGAGCATCCCTGCTTTTCTATCCCTGTGAATCTCGATTCCTAGAATTTTCTTTGCAACTCCTAAATCCTTCATTTCAAACTCTGAGCTCAATTGAGCTTTCAAGTTCTTTATTTCAGACATGTACTTACAGGCGATCAACATGTCATCAACGTATAGGAGTAAATAGATGAATGACTCATCTACAAACTTCTTGTAGTAGACAGAACTATCATGCTCACTTCTGCAGTAGCCATTTCCAAGCATGAAGGTGTCAAACCACTTGTACCACTGTCTGGGAGACTGTTTTAGGCCATATAAAGATTTTTTCAATAAGCAATCATGGTCTTCCTTCCCTTGGACTTCAAATCCCTCAGATTGCTTCATATAGATTTGTTCCTCCAGCTCACCATGTAAGAATGTTGTCTTGACATCTAGCTGCTCAAGTTCTAGATCAAATTGAGCTATGATGGCAAGTAGGATGCGAATAAAGCTATGTTTTACCACGAGAGAGAATACTTCATTGAAATCAATACCTTCTCTTTGTGTAAAACCTTTAGCCACTAATTGCACTTTGAATCTTGCATCTTTAATTCCAAGGATTCCTTCCTTATTCTTGAAGACCCATTTGCATCAAACAATCTTCTGAGCCTTCGGCCTTTCAACAAGAACCCAAATATGATTCTTATGAAGAGATTCAATTTCCTCTGTCATTGCAGTAGTCCATTGGGCAACTTCTTTGCTATTGATAGCTTCTTGATATGACTGAGGCTAACAATTGTTGATATCATCAGCAACATTTAGAATGTATGACACCAGATCAACATAGCCATACTTTTGAGGAGGTTTTATCTTTCTCCTTTGTCTGTCTCTAGCTAACTGATATTGCTACAATTATGATGTGTCAGTATCAATAATTGGATCTTAGTCTTCTTCTTGATCAACTGATTTTTCTTTTGTAGGCTCCACCTCAAGCTCCACCTTCTTCGAGATATTAGGATCTTTGTTTTCACTTGATGACTCTTTATGAGGCTTTAGCATTTCAGCTTCATTAAAAGTAACATCCCTGCTGATAATACATTTTCTTTTCTCTGGCAACCATAACTTATATCTTTTCACACCGTCAGAATATCCAAAAAAAATGCATTTTAATGCTCTTGCATCAAGTTTGCTTTCTTTGATATGAACATATGCAGGACAACCAAATATCCTTAAATTTTCATAATTGGCAGGAGCACCTGACCACATCTCTACTGGAGTTTTGAAACTAATGGCTATTGATGGACATCTGTTGATCAAGTAACAGGCTGCATTAACAGCTTCAGTCCAAAATTCTTTTAGTAATCCATCATTTGATAGCATACATCTGGTTCTTTTGAGTAAGGTTCTGTTCATTTGTTCTGCAAGTCCATTCTGTTGTGGAGTGTGCCTCACTGTATGTTGTCTGACGATACCATGATCCTTGCAAAACTTTTCAAATTCTCCACTACAGAACTCCAAACCGTTGTCAGTTCTCAATCGCTTGATCTGCCTTCCAGTCTACTTTTTGATTAAGGTTTTCCACTGTTTGAACTTGACAAATACTTCATTTTTATGTTTCAAAATGAAGATCCAAACCTTCCTTCAATAATCATCAATGAAGGTTAACATATATCTGCCACCACTATGAGAAGGTACTTGGGAAGGACCCCACAAGTCAAAATGTATATAATCCAATGTGCCTTTTGTTTGATGAATTGCAGTGTTGAATTTTATCCGACATTATTTTTCGAATACACAGTGTTCACAAAAGTCTAACTTCCTAACTTGTTAACCATAGAGTAATCCTTGCTTGCTCAACTCTGCTAGACCTCTATCACTGACATGCCCCATTCACAAATGCCATAACTTGGTGACATCAGAATCAGTTGTTGAAGAGACAGTAGTAGTACCTGTAATTGTGCTTCCTTGTAGCACGTAGAGACTATTCTCTTTCTTTCCCTTCATCACAATCAGAGCGTCTTTAGAGATTCTTATAGCTCTACCTTCACCTTTGTAGCTATAACCTTTTGAATCTAACGTTCCCAAGGAAATCAGATTTTTCTTCAATTCCGGAACATGCCTTACATCTGTCAATGTTCTCATGATTCCATCAAACATCTTGATTCTAATTGTGCCAATGCCGATGACCTTACAGGGAGTATTATTTCCCAGAAGGACCTTGCCATCATCTAAAGGTTGGTAAGTGGTAAACCAATCCTTATTGGGACATATATGATATGATCATCCAGAATCAAGAATCCACTCATCTTTTGAGTCATGTTCTGAGACTATAAGAGCATCTGCACTATCGTAGCCATATGCTACAGCCGCATCTTCAGATTCAGAGATCTTTTCATTGCCTTTGCGCTCTTGGCAATTCTTTCTTATATGCCTTTCCTTGTGATAGTGGAAGCATTTATATTTTCTAAGTTTCGCTTTGGATTTTGACCTAGATGTTCCTCTTCCACTATTTTGATTTCATCTCTCGGCTCTTCCTCTAACAAAGAGACCTTCACCCGAGCTTTCAGATTTTGAATTTGATACTCTTTTCTTCAGTTCTTTCGAGTGCAACGTAACCTTGACTTCTTCTAAGGTAAGATCTTCTCGACCATACATCATAGTGTTGATAAAGTATTCGTAAGAACTTCGAAAGGAACATAATAGAAGAATTGTTTGATCTTCATCATCGATTTTAACATCGATATTCTTTAGATCAAGAATAACTCTGTTAAATTCGTCCAGGTGTTCTTTTATAAGCTTTCCTTCCTGCATTTGAAGAGTATATATTCTTTTCTTCAAATACAGTCTATTGGTGAGTGACTTCGTCATGTACAGGCTTTCCAGTTTCAACCATAATGAAGCAGTTGTATTTTCTTCTGACACTTCTCGTAAAACTTGATCTCCTAAGCACAACAAAATCGCACTGTGTGCTTTTTCCAAGATCTCACTTTTCTTGATGTCGGTTAGACTTTGTGGCAGCTTGTTTCTACCTTCCAAGGCTTTGCCCAAGCCTTGATGAACTAGTAGGGCTTTCATTTTCAGCCGCCAGAGACTGAAATCATTTTCTTCATTGAATTTCTCCAAATCAAATTTAGCACTCGCCATGATGACCGTATACGTGAATAGTGACATACATGTGAACAGTACTATATACTGAAACAATGCCATAGTCAGTGAACGGTACACCGGGAAAGTTCCCAGGAAAGAGAGGTGAGTCAATAATAAACACACTTAAATACCAAGTCTTTTCTAGCCAGAAATTTCTTAGACATGCACTTTTACACTATCACACTTTTCCAGCAACAAGAATAATTCTTTTCTGATGTGGAAGATCAGACAATGCTGCAATCACAGAGTATACTAAGAATTTTCTTAAAAAATTGGAACCTTAGTATTCGAGAGCTCTGATACCAGTTTGTTGCAGCAGAAGGCCCATTTAGAGAAAAGTAATAGAGAAAATGACACTAAGATTTAACGTGGTTCGACAATTTGCCTAAGTCCACGGCCGAAGAGCAACGAGAAATTTTCACTATGACAAAAGAGGATTATTACAAGCTCACTCGGTGTTTCACTCAATTCCTAACACCCAATTACACCCAAGATCACTCTCACTCAAGCCTCTCTTAAAACCATAAATCTTTTTCTCACTATTAGAACCCTCTCTCACTTTAGAACAAGAGAATGAAGAGAAAGATTAAGAAGAGAGAACTCCTAGAGCTTGGACTGGTGTATCTTGGTAAGACCTTAAGCATGACTATTTATAGCCAAATTCCATGACCAAAATGTTGTCTAAAATCAACCAAATTTCAACCACACTTAATGGCTTCATAATAGCCATTCATTATGCTTTCTTCATGTGGCATAATTAAGGCCATATATGTTGAGTGCTTGGTGGCCCTTATGTCTTTTAGCCATAATATAATAGTTTTATTTCCTTTTTTCTTTTTTTTTTGGATTCCTTTGTTCCCATGCAATGTTTCAGAGCCTATGTATTTTTTAGTTCACCAATCCCAAAGGAACTTGTAAACCACATCAAGAGTGATACAAGTGTCTTACCCCGTATAGGTGCATTGAGAGAGGTCAAGATTTTGTTCCTCTTTTATGTAATTATCATCATGTAATCGTAATCAAATGGTTTTTGACTGAAATTACTTTTGGTTTTATTTTGCAGATGAATTTGGAATACTTTCCAATAGATAGCTAGGTATGTAAGGATAAAACTATTTCATGCTTCAATTTATGGCAACGTGTTTCGCTTATATAACATATTGAGCTATTTGCCTCATTGATTAATGGTTTAGTCCATTAACCTGTCTACTCTCAATCTACAGTATTATAAATCCTTCTTATATAAATGTTTATTTTACTGTCTGATGTGAAGGAATAAGCTATGTGGATGAGTTTACTGATCTATAAGAGGAATTCCTATATGCATGATTTTGTCAAATGATCCCAAGCCTGTTTTATTCCTTTTCAATTTTCACATCTAAATTTAGCAGTGTTCCCATGGAATTTGAGCTTGCAATCCCTTCAAAGTTCAAAAATTACATGACATGAGCAATAAATAAATGCGTTAATAACTAAATAAGAAATACAAGTCCATGGAAATTTGACCTATATAGTAATAGTATATGTTATTTCTGCTCCCCAAGTGCCCAACATTATAATGTTTGTCTTGTGAAGAGCTCCTATTAGCTGTTGAGGGGCAACTGTTGGTAACTCATGCTTTTTTCCCCTTGTTTTTGTTGGGCTCAAGAATTGATTCACAATGTAAACCAAATGAGATTGCGACGTGAAAAGTGAGCACCAAAGAATATCTAAGAAAGCTAGATCAACAAACTCACAAAACATAGCGATACTGAATGCGTGAAAAGCATACAGAAAAAGAACACCAAAGTTTAACATAGAAAACCCTCTAATATTGAGGGAAAAATCACAGGACAAACTCTGATAAAATTCCACTATATTAAGGATAATTACAATATCCTCTCTCACACTCTCTCACACAAAAGGTACAAAATATAGTATTTTACAGTGAGATCCCTCTTCTCAAATACTACAATTTTATATAATTGCAGTACCAAGAAGTAATAAAGATAATACCCAAATTTCCCCCGGTGTATTTTCCCACACATCACTCTTTAGGATTTACTCACACTCTATTTTCTCTTACTATTAGAGAAGCTCACTTTGTTTCTTCTGCATGGTGGTTTGTGAATGAAGGCTTCAATCTCTATTTATAGAGATTTATTCATACCTTCCATCAACCACTTCCATAAAGCACCAAAAGTAGCCAACTTCCAACCACTTCAATCTCCGTTCGATTTATGCATGTCAAATGTTTCTTCCTCCCCTTTTTGACTTAAGCCACAGAATTATGGCTGGATGACCGGACTTCATAATTCTACCCCTCTAGCCATTGGGGAAAATAATCTTGGAATATTCATTTGGGATCCATGCCGATCAGCTTGGCACAAAGTTGAAGATTTTGTCGTGCAACAACTTTTGTCATCATGTCAGCATGGTTTTTATCAGTGTGAATCTTTTCCAACTTAAATTGTTGTTCCTCCACTACTTGACGTAGCCAATGGTATCTAACATCAATGTGCTTAGTACAAGAATGGTGCATTGCATTTTTACTTAAATCCAAAGCAATTTGACTGTCGCAATGGACAATGGACCTTTCCTGCTTCATTCCTAATTGCTGAAGAAATCTTTTCAACCAAAGCATTTCTTTTCCTGTTTCGGTCATAGCAACATACTCTGATTCAATAGTACATAAGGCAACACACTTCTGCAATTTAGGAAACAATTGTTGCTATGATAGCTTTCGAAGGAAATCTGTCTTGCGTCATAGCTCCTTGAGTGGATAACCGATGCTCCTCCCGAAGTAACTCTCCAATACACACATCCAATGAGGGAACCGGGTCTCTATTTAACAAAGCAGTCTTCGTTACCTCGAATTCTGGTATGAGTTTCATGAGAAATTGAGCCCTTCGACTGGTGTTATGAACTTCTTGAAGGGAAGACAATGCTTCCTTTGGAACTTTAGCATGTATAATAGCCGAATGCTCGGTCCACAAGTTGAGAAAACCAGAGTAGTATTCTTGAATTGAGAGATTATCTTGGCTATAGTTGGCAATGTCTAGCTCCAACTGGAAATGCTTTGCATTATTATCTTGATTGTAGATATGTTTCAAGTAGTCCCACATCTCCTTAGCTGTCGAAAAGGAGCACAAATAGTTGACCATGTGTGCTCAATGGATCCCAAAATCCAGGAAATAATTTGAGCGTCCTGCATCTCCCATTCAGCAATCTTGGTTGTGTCACTTGGTGCAGTGGAAGAGCCATCAATATGATCCCACAGTCTTTTGCCTTTGACAAATATCCTAAACTAAAACTCCCAGGCTGAATAGTTCTTCCCACTAAAGCGAACACAAAATTTGTCTATTGCCATAGTGATGCAAAATAAAATTTGTAACTATGAGGTGAAACCAGAATACGTGATCTGAAAAAAAAAATTCCAGAACTAGATGTCAAACACGAAGAACAAAATTTTGAAGCCAGAAAAGACTATAAATTCGAAAGCCCCTAGGGCAGAGAAAAAAAAACCGTGACAACCTAGGATAAGAGAGAAGGCTCTGATACCATGTCAAAGTGTCTGAAAAACTGTATATTATTCTAACCTCCGAAAGTTTACAATGACAGTAATATATATAGGGAGCAACAGTACATTAAATGTTCCTAGAAATAAGCAACAAATTAATAAAGCACTAAATGCACTAAATACAATATCTACACTAAAAACATGGTAACAAGGCCAAGAGGCCACTGTCCATCACCATCCATAGAAATAAGGCAAAGAGGCCACCGTCCAACAATTAGTATTAACACTCCTTTCCAGTCTCCTCAAAACCTTCCGATTGATCCATGTAGATCTCTTCCTCCAAATCACCATGGAGAAATGTAGTATTCACATCTAACTGCTCAAGCTCTAGATCCAAGCTAGCAGTTAATTCAAGTATGACTCAAATAGAACTCATTTTGACAGCTGGAGAGAAAATCTCATCAAAATTTATTCCTCGCTTCTGTCCAAAACCTTTCACGACCAAGCGAGCTTTATATTTCACTAACTAGTTGTCATCTTTCTTAAGCTTGGATACTCATTTGTTCTTCAAGGCTTTCCTCCCTTCTGGAAGTTCTACAAGTTCACGAGTGTCATTTTCTACAAGGATTCTATCTCTTCTTGCATTGCTTTGATCCATTAGATTTTATCCTCATGAGTTTGAACTTCTTCAAAACTTTCTGGCTCCCCCTTATTAGTCAGAAGGATGAACTCAGAACTGGGGTACTTGATCGATGTATGATACTCTCTATTAGATCTCCTGAGCTGTGGTGTAGGGGGTTGCCCCCCTACTTGACACATTCTCCATCTTCAACATCATCTGTTGCTGGCACATTATCAACCCCATGTTCTAAAAACTCTCCCCCTTCTGTGGCATTTCCTTTAGGAGGAGATACTAGTGTAAAATCGACATTACCACCAGATTCATCAGTTTTATCTGGTATAACAGGATTTGACATAGTTTTTTGCTCATGGAACACTACATCTTTACTTCTAATAATCCTTTTCTTTTCCGAATCCCATAAATTGTAGCCAAATTCCTTATCTCTGTAGCCCAGAAATATACAGGGAATGACTTTATTATCAAGAATCGATTCACAGTGTAAACTAAATGAGATTGTGACGTGATAAATGAGCACCAAACAATATCTAATAAAGCTAGATCAACAGACTCACACAACATAGCGGTACTAAATGCATGTAAAGCGTACAAAAAAAAAAAAGAACACTAAAGTTTAACGTGAAAAACCCTCTAATATTGAGAAAAAAATCACAGGAAAAACTCTAATAAAATTTCACTATATTAAGGATAATTACAATATCTTCTCTACACTCTCTCACACAAGAGGTACAAAATATAGTGTTTTCCAGTGAGACCCCTCTTCTCAAATACTACAATTTTATATAATCGCAGTACCAAGATGTAATTGAGATAATACCCAAATTCTCCCCGGTGTATTTTTCCATATCTCATTCTTCAAGATTTACTCACACTCTATTTTTCTCTCACTACTAGAGAAGCCCACTTTGCTTCTTCTGCTTGGTGGTTTGTGAATGAAGGCTTCAATTTCTATTTATAGAGATTTCTTCATACCTTCCATCAACCATTTCCATAAAGCACCGAAAGTAGCCAACTTCCTATTGGGAAAGAAAAGGAGTGTGTACACAATGGAAGCAACAAGACACAAATGGGTAATAAAATCTTTCCCACTTAAAAGAACCTATGAGGAGCAAAATATACAACTAACTAAAAATATCCACCAAAAGATATATCTAAGAATGCAAAAAAATAAATAGGCAAAGAGAACACACACAATTTTAACTTGGAAAATCCCTCAATGTGAGAAGTAAAAAGCACGGGACCTAGTCCAGAAAAATCTCTACTATAAAAATCAATGAGTACAGCAAAGTATCTCCCAATAAATAAGGATATCACAACGGCCCCTACTCATTATCAACAAAGTGAAAACTAACAAAGCAATAAAGTTTAAAACCCACAAAGGGGTACAAACAGCCCAACAAGTAGAGATGGAGAAATAAGAATCTGACCGTCCAAGTAGAAGCTCACAATGCAAGGAACAACATACTAAAAAATCATCCAGATCGAACCACAAATGACCACCCAATTAGAACACGCAAGATAAGCACACAAAACTTTTCTCCTCTCGACGAAGACGTGGCGCTGTTCAATACTCTGTCTCTTAATCTCAATCTCGTCTGAGACTTGGCTTTTAATAGCCAAATTAACTTGTTGCCCACGGCCCACGAAGCAACAAAAATAAGGAATTCTAATTCTTTTTTTTTTTTTTACTTTATAGCATGGGCCCCACTTAGTTGGACCTATCCAACAAACTTCCCCTCCAACTCAAGTGGAGGCAAATGCCAAACCGGCAACCAAACGGCAATCTTCAAATTTCTCCCTCGGTAGAGTCTTTGTCAACATGTCTGAACCATTATCATCAATATGGATCTTCACAAGTTCCAACAACTTAGAGTCTAGAACATCACGTATCCAATGATACCTCGATCTACCATAGAACGTAGGATTCTTGCCAAGATGGATAGCACTCTGACTATCACAAAATAAAACAAACCTCTCCTGAGTAAAACCAAGTTCATGTACAAAATTCTTCATCGAAAGCAACTCCTTAGAAGCCTCGGTAATAGCAATGAACTCAACTTCCGTAGTAGACAATGCAACACACTTTTGCAACCTAGATTGCCAAGTTACAGCTCCCCCTACAAAGGTAATCAAATAGCCAGAAGTAGACTTCTTAGAGTCAACATCCCCTGCCAAGTCTGAATCTGTATAACCACAAAGAACAGGTTTTCCAATTCCAAAACAGAGCTTCAAACTAGAAGTACCTCGGAGATATCTCAATATCCACTTCACAGTTTTCCAATGCTCTCTACCAAGATTGGAAAGAAAATGACTAACCACACCAACTGCATGGGATATATCAGGCCTTGTGTAAACCATTGCATACATCAAACTTCCTACTGCAGATGCATAAGGAACATGTTGCATGTCTTGTTTCTCTTCATCACTAGAAGGAGCTTGTCTAGTGCTAAGCCTAAAATGTAAAGCAAGAAGTGTGCTTGCAATTTTAGCTTCATCCAAGTGAAACCGTTGAAGCACTTTCTCAATGTACTTCTCTTGAGATAACCATAACTTCTTGGCTGCTCTATCACGAGCAATCTGCATGCCAAGAATCTGTCTTGCTGGTCCTAAGTCTTTTATTGCAAAAGACTTACTAAGCTCATTTTTCAACTTATCAATTCTAGAAGAATTATGACCAACAATCAACATATCATTAACATAGATCAATAAAATGATCAAATCATTATCAAAAAATTTCTGCACAAATACACAATGATCAGAAGTAGTTTTCTTGAATCCCTGCTGAATCATAACAGACTCAAACTTCTTATACCATTGCCTCGGGGCTTGTTTCAAGTCATACAAACTTTTCTTCAACCTGCAGACATAATTTTCTTTATCCTTAATCACAAAACCCTTAGGTTGCTCCATGTAACTCTCCTCCTCCAAATCACAGTGAAGGAAAGTAGTTTTCACATCCATCTGCTCAATCTCTAAATCAAGATTAGTTGCCAAACCAAGAACAACTCGAATAGAAGACATTTTAACAACTGGTGAGAAAATTTCTTCAAAATCAATCCCCTTTTTCTGATGGTAGCCTTTGACAACTAATCTAGCTTTGTACCTCGGAGTGGAAGTATTCTCATCATTCTTCAACCTATAAACCCACTGATTTTGTAAAGCGTTCTTATCCTTAGGCAACTTGATCGGCTCAAAAGTATGGTTGTCAAGCAAAGATTTCATCTCATCATCCATTGCTACAACTCATTCTGTCTTCTACTCACTCTCCATAGCCTTTTCGTAGCACTCAGGTTCTCCCCCGTCAGTAAAGAGCACATATTCATCAGATGAGTAATGGGTAGAGGGAATAAGATGTCTGGAAGACCTCCTAAGTGAAACAATAGGTTCATTAACAACCTCACGAGCAGGAGCATCTACCTCATCAGCAACATTATCAACAACATCCTCAATGTGATCACCCTAAATATGATTATTCACATCATCATGATTGCCAAAGTCAGCTACATCATGCATATGAGACTCGGGAACTGGATCAATATCAACTAAACCATCAGTACTCGAAGACTCTGACTTCTTAGCCTTATCAAAATCTTCAAGCGTTTGATCCTCCATGAAAATAACATCACGACTTCTAACAAGTTTCTTCTCAATTGGGTTATACAACTTATAGCCAAACTCATCATGACCATAGCCAATGAAGATGCAATGCCTAGTCTAGACATCCAACTTGGACCTCTCATCTTTGGGCACATATACAAATGTTCTACACCCAAAGATACGTAAATGGTCATAGGAAATATCCTTTCCATACCACACCCTATTAGGAACATCAGCCTGTAAAGCAGCAGTAGGAGATATATTAATAATATGTGCAGCAATATATAAAGCCTCACCCTAAAAAGATCCAGGTAACTTTGCTTCAGAAAGCAAACATCTAGCTCTCTTCATCAATGTCCTGTTCATTCTTTCTGCTAGGCCATTAAGCTGAGGAGTCTTAAGGGACGTCTTCTGGTGTCTAATACCCTACTGTCTACAGTACTCATCAAATGGTCCACATTTTAGTTTCTTCCTTGTTTCTTTCTCAACAGAAGCCCGAAACTGCTTAAAGACACCAAATACCTGATCCTTAGTCTTCAAGGCATAAACCCAAAGTTTCCTTGAATGATTATCAATAAAGGTCACAAAGTAAAGCGCACCACTAAATGATCTAGTCTTCATAGGACCACAAAGATTTGAATGCACCAACTCAAGCACCTCTGATTTCCTAGAAGGAGGATGACTCTTGAAAGAGACTCTATTCTGCTTCCCAACCAAATAATGAGCACACTTTTCCAAACTTGCACCCTTCAAACCTGAAAGTAGATTCCTTTTGGCCAAAGTATCAAGTCTCTTCTCACTAATGTGACTAAGTCTCTTGTGCCATAACTCTGACTAGTTATAATACTCAACTATATTAGTAGCATCAACATAAATTGAAGCCTTGATCTAATACAAACCTGAACACTTCTTTCCATGTGCCACAACCAAAGAACCCTTAGAGAGTTTCCATTGTCCACCACTAAGATACTAAAATAGTCATCATCATCATCATCAAGAACACTAGCAGAAATCAGATGTAAACAGATGTCAGGTACATGTCTGACATTCTTCAAAATTAACTTTGTCCCATTACTGGTTTCCAAACAAACATTGCCAATGCCAATCATCTTTGACATACCATCATTACCCATCTTCAAAACCCCATAATCACCAGGAGTATATATTATGAAGAAATCCTTCCTAGATGTCACATGAAAGCTGGCACCACTGTCAACAACCCAGCTAGTCTCATCACAAGCAACATTAATCAAATTTTCATTACAGATAATCACAAGATCTCCTCCAATAGTGGTGGCAACACGATCATCATTGTCATTATCCTTCTTTTGTTGCTTGCCCTTGTTGCCCTTGTTACCCTTGTTCTCCTTTTTCCATCGGTAGCAGAACCTTTGGATATGTCCTTTTTTACCACAATAGTCACACTCAAAGTTTTTGTATTTAGACCTTGATTTACTTTTACTCTTACTTTTTCCTCTATTGCTTTGTCCCTGATCCCTCTCAATGCTTCTCCCCCTGTTTTTAGTAACCAAAACCTCTGATTGTGAAGAGGACGCCTGCTGAGTTCGTCGTCTGACTTCTTCATTCAAAACAACAGTCTTTACATAATTCATGGTCACAATACCTCCAGGAGCAGAACTAGTCAAAGTGAGTTTGAGATTTTCCCAAGAATCAAGTAGAGTATTAAACAACCAAAGTCTCAAAATTTCATCTTCAAATTTCATACCCATGTCGGACAACTGGTCAAAGCATCCCTAAAAATCACTCAAGTGATCAGAAATAGAACTACCATCCTTGTAACTCAAGTTCATGGTCTGCTTCAACAAAAATAATTTATTGTTCTCAGATTTAGAGGCATACAAGGTCTTAAGCTTATCCCACAAAGTTCTGGCATGTGAATCATTAGCAATATGATTCAAAACATTATCATCTACCCATTGCCGAATAAAACCACAAACCTTCTCATGCTCAAAAGCCCAATCTTCATCAGATTTAGCCTTAGGTTTTGTAATAGCAAACACCGGTAAATATAATTTTTTCACAAATAATAAATATTTCATCTTTCCTTTCCACTTGTGGTAATTTGTGTCATTCAAACTAATCATTCTACTGTAATTTGGCTCCATCATTCAATCAAGCAAACAAACAAATAAATAAATTTCTTTGATGTCAGCTGTTGGGAAAGAAAAGAAGTGTGTACACAGCGGAAACAACAACACACAAATGGGCAATAAAATCTTTCTCACTTGAAAGAACCTGTGAGGAGCAAAATATACAACCAACAAAAAATATCCACCAAAAGATATATCAAAGAATGCACAAAAATAAATAGGCAAAGAGAACACACACAATTTTAACGTGAAAAACTCCCTCAATGTGAGAAGTAAAAACCACGGGACCTAGTTCAGAAAAATCTCCATTATAAAAATCAATGAGTACAACAAAGTATCTCCCACAGCGGAAGCAACAACACAAAAATGAGCAATAAAATTTTTCTCACTTGAAAGAACCTGTGAGGAGCAAAATATACAACTAACCAAAAATATCCACCAAAAGATATATCCAAGAAAGTACAAAAATAAATAGGCAAAGAGAACACACACAATTTTAACGTGAAAAATCCCCTCAATGTGAGACGTAAAAACTACGGGACCTGATCTTGAAAAATCTCCACTATAAAAATCAATGAGTACAGTAAAGTATCTCTTAATAAATAAGGATATCACAACTACCTCTACTCATTATCAACAGAGTGAAAATTAACAAAATAACAAAACTCAAAACCTACTTAGAGGTACAAATAGCCCAACAAGTAGAGATGGATAAATAAGAATCTGACCGTATAAGTAGAAACTCACAATGCAAGAAATAACATATTAAAAAATCATCCAAATCAAACCACAAATGATTATCTAATCTGAATACACAAAATCAGCACACAAAATTTTTCTCCTCTACGAAGTCACGGCACTGTTCAATACTCTGTCCCTTAATCTCAATCTCGTACTTGGCTTTTAATAGCTAAATTAACTTGTTGCCCATGGCCCACGAAGCAACAAGAACAAGGAATTCTAATTCTTGTTTTTTTTTTTTACTTTATAGCATGGGCCTCACTTAGTTGGACCCATCCAACACTTCCAACCACTTCAATCTCTGCTCGATTTATGCATGCCAAATGTTTCTTCATTCCCTTTTTGACTTGAGCCACCGAATTGTGGCTGGATGGCTGGACTTCACAGTTTTCCCTGTATGGAGAATACAGGACCAGAGTTTTATTATTTTCCTTGTTATCGTAGAATAAGAAATTTCTGTAGGAAAATCTTTAATGAACAAAGCTAACCTTATGGTTACATGTAATGAGTCAATAACAAGTAAATCCAGTTACCAACGACACAAGATCTTCTGTCAATACTTTGCCCAACCCTGCAGCCGATGTAAAATGTTTGACATAGTTTTTTCTACAATAAAGAAGAAATTCAGATGAATGAAATACTACCATTGTAAGGAACATTCAGATTTTCAATTATGATTTGTAATGCAAGACACCAAACTTACATACCAAGCAGTGATTCTGCACAAATCAGCTTGCCTCTAGGTAATGCTCAAGTGAAAGCAAATGATGCATAATTAGAGCAAGCACTAGAACTAAAAGAAAGTAACAAGCACCAAAGCACTGTTCCCCCTACTCTGAGGTTAGGTATTAACTACTGTATGGGGTGCGTATATATGTGTACACGCGCGCGCGCTCACACACATAAATAAGCCCCGCCCAAGGAAAAAAAAATTAAAAGGGATGGGCCATGAATGCCCATTATGGTACTAGACAAAGAACATAAAAATACTGCCAGTGAACCCTTAGCCTTGTAAGAAGGATAAATGGAAGCCTGAATATGTAGAGTAGGATAAAAGTAAACCACTGGAAATCCACTTGTCAATTCATGAAATGCAGATTCTGCTTCAACCTGTACATGCAGTAATGCATATGTAAACTCATGCATGTAACCAGGTATATGTTTGCTTAGATAAGACTGACATATTGAAGAATGAAGTATGCTACATGCATTCATGCTTTATATATATATATATATATATATATATATATATATATATATATATATATATATATACACACGAGAGGAAATCTATTTATATTTAGTGTTAGTAAAAATGACTTACACTCAATCTTATACTTTTTATTTTATTGTGATCCTACGGCTACTATTTATTTCCTATCATCACAATAAAATGAAGAAAGATATAAGATTGAAATAGTTTTTTTTTACTTATACCAAGGTAAATGAATCTATTCCCTATATATATATATATATATATATATATATATATATATATATATATATATATATATATATATTTGTGTGTGTGTAAGATTTAAATTAAGAGTAGTATATATAATTGGCGTGGTTTTAAGCTGAGTGGGAATAATCTAAGCATATGATCCTCCTAAAATTCTTGCATATCATGCCCAAGTGATAACCGCAATTAACTATCTGATTTTTGTGAAAGTCCTTGTATTATATAAAGAAGCTACTCTTCTCCAACTAAGATTGGCACTTGTTAATAATATATTTATTTTGAAGCACAGAATCACCTTGTCTTTATAACATAATGTTCTGAATGGGAAAAATAATTTGTCTACTGAGATCTATATGATGCAGGCGTTTATCACTGATCAAGAAACAGCATTGGAAGAACTTTATGGCAATATTGAGAATACTCACAGATTTAATACCTGCTTGAATAATATGGCAACTCGAATAGCTACCCTTTTTGCTTCACTAAAGGTATTACTTTTACGGCTCACATTCTATATTTGTAATTAACTCAGATCAAGGTTATGATGAACTATTTGTCTCCCTCATTGTCATAATTGACAATAAGATGGTTGAAATTATAAGTACTTATTAAGTCGTGACTTTTGTCCTTCTTCTTCTTCTTCTTTCCCCTTTTTCTTTCCACTTTTACGTCTTTTTACAACCCCTTTTCTAATCTTCATACATTGTTGGGGGTGTGCATAGCATATCTTGGTATATGACTAACTAACTTTTTGAGCAGAAATTACTCAGAATCAAATACTTACTACATTTATGATTCATGAGGGGATCCAATCAGTATCCCATTGCCGCTGCCTATTTGTGGCAACTTCAAGCTTGTTATGGTTGGTCAAGATATATGAACAGTGTGTCAATCTCTACTGCATGTTTTTCAAATTCTACTGTACTATTTATACTTGATACTTGATTCTCCTTTAATTTTATTCTCTTCTCTATCATAGGTATATCTTAACTAAATTTTACCTTCATTTAATTTGAGACAAATCTTTAAGACCAAATGGTTCGACTCACTAATGAATGCCTATTCATTGATTTCTCCCATCCCAATAAGATTTAACTATAGTTTTCTACTTAACACAATGTTCTTTTTTTTTTTTTTGTTATAGTTGCATTTAGTGGGTAAATGAGCAAGTTAAATCCAACACTTGAAGTTCAGGCTTAGTTTGTTAAAAAAAATAAATTGTTTAAACTTAACTCATTTATTTAAACGAGCCAAACTTAAAACTTTAACTTGACTTATTTAAAAATATGAAAGTTTTAGCTTTACTCGTTTAACTCGTTTATAACTTGATTATTTTATTTTCTTTTATCAAATCTCTCCTCAAAGTATTTTTTATATTTTTTAATTTACTAAGTAAATAATTAGTAAACATCTTTATAGTAAAAGATAAATTAAAAATAAAAATAAAGACTTTTTTTTCATAATTCATTATATAAAAGGATAAAAAATTCATTGTCTTCCACCTTTACAAAAATAAATTTTAACACTTTAAAATATTCAACATATTTTCACAATAAAATTGTTTTCTTCCTATGTACACAAAGATAGCGTTCATTGATAATTGTATATATTTGTTGTTAACCTTTTATAAATACTTATTAAGATAAATAACTTTAGCAATCATATAATTTTTATTTTCTTATTAACTATGATAATTTCTGCATATATATATAATCGAGCTATTCATGACTTTTTAATATCGAGCTCATAAAACATGAGTTTGACTCATTTATATAATTAAGCCTAAATTAAAGTTTGGACATATTTGTTTAATTAAATGAATGAGCTTAATCAAATATTTAATGATCTGAGCTCGAATAGTTCACAAATAGTTCAACTTATTTACACACTTAAGATTTAGGAATTTCGACATGTCGTTAATTATCTTGAATCAAGATTCCATAAACACCCACCTGCACCATTGTTACTTCTTAGAGAAAGCAATAACTATATGATAGAAAATGTCCAAAGAATCACTAGTTTTTTTTAAATAAAGTTTTGTAATTGTAAATTTCGACTATTGGTCCTGTAAGAATCTCTGAATTATGTAAAATGTGTTTCTGTATTTATATTGACTTTATCTTTAATAAAATTTTATTAAAGATAATCAATCGTATGTTGTAAATTTGTAATATTATTAAAATAACTTGATTATAATATAATAATAATTTGAGATATTAAATATATTTAATATTATAATAATATATAATTAGAGGAAAAATTAAACATTTTTAGTCATATAGTAATATGATTAAATTATAGTAATTTTTTAATTCTGAACAGATAAATTTAATTATAAGACTTTCATTGTTTTCTCTCTTTCCTCTTAATTTATATCCTTTCCAACATCATAATTTCCAAAGCATATGCCATTTTGTCTTGTGAGAATTCTATTTTCATTCTCTCTAGCGCGTTGTTTTGCCTTTCTTTTATTCTTTTTTTTTTCTCCGAAAAGAACAAAACATATTATCTTTCCTTTGCCTCCAATGCATGTGTCATTTTTAATTGAGGCACACACATTGTCACTTCTTTTGCTTTCTTTTACAATTTGTATATTCTTTTATTAACCTCAAAGCATGCCCATAAACATCACTTCCAAAACGAGGAAGAGTTTCTCCATATTTATTAGGCATGAAAGTACACAATAACAATTTGAGAGGATAGGTTGCTGAAATTCTAAATATGAGCAAAGATTACGTGGTATGTTGTACGGTGAAATGAATACTCAATACGATAAGATATTTTAACATGATAATTTTTTTTTAAAAAAAATACGGGTATGACAATTGATATTAAATAAATTATTTATATTTATACGATTATCTCAACTCGAATTTCACGTGTTCTCTTGTTCCTCTGCTTTTTTTTTCTTCCTTACACCCTTGTTGTATGTTGTCTCCCGCTCTCATCCCATTGCCTTATCTCTTTACAAAGATTTTGAGGAGAACAATATTATAAGAGTAAAAAAATATTTTAAAGAAAGTAATTGGTGAGAAAAAGACTTGAATCTTTCACGAATTTTGTGAGTAGCAGTATTTTAAGGACAGTGGGTATCCACAAAAAAAAAAGAAGATAGGGACATGCCAAAAATACAAATGTAATATATATATATATATATATATATATATATATATATATATATATATATATATATATATATATATATATATATATATATATATATATATATATATATATATATATAGAAGGATCAATTCTGTAGGTGTAAGTTTTTTTTTGACTTACACTCATTTTCAATTTGTTAGATCCACTTTCATCTAATGGTTATTTTTAACGAAATAATCTCAACCATTAGATGAAAGTGGATCTAACGGTTGAAAATAAGTGTAAGTCAAAAAAGACTTACACTGGTGTAAATCGATCCCCCCTCTATATATAAAATTGAAACCTCCTATAAAGGAAACCAATGTCACATGTCGTCTTCTAAAGCATTCTAATTCTTTCTAATTTTTCAAGGCTTTCTTCTAATAGTAAGTTTTTTAAAAGTTTAAATTTAAAAACACAAATATTTAAAAACAAATAAATTTAAATAATAAATTCATCAAAACATAAATGATAATTCAATTTGATTCCAATCATATAATAAATTTATAAAAATTAATAAAAGATAATTATCACTAATTAAAACTCTTTTGTAGCGAAGTTAATTGATTAATTGACTATTTGCTTGAAGATAATTGACCACAATCAATTGATTAATTGACTAGAAAGTTAATTTCATCTTTATTCTATAAGTTTTTTTTTTATGAATTTTTTTTGTTTTTCAAAGTATTCCCTATCTAATAGGTGAAAGACTAATTTATCATAATATGGTCAAACATCTAAGGGAGGATCCTCCTAACGGTGTTTTATCACAATATTTTACAAATATTTAGTAAATGCAATTGATTACATAGTAAATAATATTTTCTTTTAATTAGAGTGTAATAATTGGTTGACATAAACTTTTTAGAGTTTTTTTTTTCATGAACTAAATAAATTTTTTTTGTTTTATTTTAAAGTTGTACAATTGTTCCTTTAACTATAGTGTCTTCTTTGAATGCATTTGGAAGTAAGTCACTCCAGTTTCAAGTCATTTTTGTATATTGCATTTTAGAACATGCTTCTTTTGAAACATTTCTCTTATATTTTTTCATCTCTTCTTGCTATTCTCTCTATATCCATATTATGGATTTTTTATATTAGATATGATGGAGTTCAAGATGTTGATTCCTATTCAGTCCCAGATTGTGACGATGAAGAACAAATGTGCAATTAAGAGCTCATAAGAGTCATTATCCTATTAAAAAGAACTACAAGACCAGTCTAGGGTTCTTCCCATTTTTTTTTCATTATATACATATACTTAATATATAAAGACCTTTGGTGCTTTATTTAAAAGTCGTATATTTTTAATTATGCAAATATTTAGTAAAATGTCATGTATACAATTAGGTTGCTATTCAATCATAATATTTCTGAAAAGTGATAAAATTCATAAAAAAAAAAGTAAGCAGTACATTATTCTTTTCATTTTAATTTTCTATATTTGCAACAACGTTGAAAATTTGATATGAAATTATATTGATAAATACAATCACGGGAGGAAAACTTTATAAAGAAACTTAATAAAGTTAATTGAAATGTAATTTATTAACAAAAAATTAAATTAACTAATTATATATGAATGTGGCTATTGACACTTTAATATGCTTATTTACACTTCTATTTTTTAATTTTTAATAAAAAAATAACTTTTAAAATATCTTTAAGAGAGGGTAAATTTTAAAAGTGCAATAAAAAATAAAAAGTAAACAATATATATAGAGATATTGGAGTACCAATAGCCCTACTCATTATATATATATATTTAGAATAATTGTTTAATTAGAAAATAATTTTATAATAATTTTTATACACTAAAATTAATTATTTGATTATTATGTTTATTTTTATATATGATATATTCTTATTATTGATATCAATGCATTATAGATGAAATAATAGTTTTTTAACCATATTTTTCAATAACTATATAAATAAATTTTTTATTAATTATCCCACATACATTTTTTTACTGTATCCTACACATAAAATTTTTACTAATTATTTAGTGCATCGCACAAATACAAAATGATAGTTGAATACAAATGTAATACATATATGCCACCAATTTTGATGTATTCGTGCATCACAAATTATGTGTCAAAATGTATTTTTTAATAGTTACATATTTTTGTTAGACACAGATGCATTTTCAACTTACTACACGTCAATATATATCAGTAAAAATAATAGGCATGCAGACATGCTTATGTTATCATTTTTTTTTAAGAAAAAAAAAATGAATTGAAAAGTCATCGAAGTGATCCTAAAGGTTAAACCGCACTCTATCGTTGAAAACAGTAAATTAAACTTGTTGAGCACAAATCATTTTCTTTGGCTATTGGTTTCTTCTTGGTTGAGAATTGGAATCCAAGATGCCTTATATATCATCAATGCCCAAACAAATGTTCTTCACCTACTTGTTAAAGTTGTTCAATACTCTTGTTATCGTGTTTGCTCCTGGCGCTCAATTCCCTTCAAAATTGTTGCGCTATAATCAACTCGCATTACGGCTTTGTACCACAGTGAGAGTGATCGGATTACAGAAGCAACTTTATTTTCCTTTTCCGTTGAACAAGGTAATGAACTTTTTTATCAATTTGTCTTTCCTTCCTCTCAATATATAAAATAGGTTATTGCAAGAATAATTCCCAAAACCTTGAATCATCATACACTGGGTTTAATTTTGATCAACACATATTTCTTGTTGAGGACATTATGTTGACCAGGTAACTTTGACTTTCATTTCCTCTCTATGATTTGTATTTTTAATTATCAAAAGCCTTAACTTTAGTTTAATAATCAATCAAGGATATCAACTTTGAAACTTATCTCTCATATATGACTATATATCATGTGTTTTGTTCTCTAAATTGTTTTGATATGTTAAGTTGGATAATTTTATCTGTTAAGACTTTCGATTAATAAAAAGATTCTTCAGTGAAAATGAGTCCCATAATTAGTAACAAATAATAAGGATAGTTTGGTCCCTTAATAGGTTTATAATAAAAAATTCAAATGCTGAAATGATATTTCACTACATAAAGATTATATGAAGAAGCTAAAGCCACAATACAGAAATCAATTTTGATCATTGATTCTAAATGTCTGATCTCATGAATATGATCATTCGCATGAAGTTGCTTCTTCTAACTTACATAGTTTACTTAATAATTTTACACACTGTTTGAATTTATATATATATTTTTAGTACAAGTTTTATTTGTTTTAATTACATTAATTGTAGAATTTGATTAAATGTGATATATATACAACAACAAAAAATATTAAATGTGATATATTATATTAGTATCACAGAACGTACTATACCTCATAGAGCTTCGTAGTAGTTAAGTAGTTTTAGAAGCACTTGATCTCATGTTTGATTTTTAGTAAGCCTCACTAGTCACATATAAATTAATCTATTTTTCGTTCGCTTATTATTAAATCAGACCTCCTTTCTTATAAAAGAATTTTTTTTTTTTGCTACATTAACAAAGAAATATTTAACAACATCTTTTTTTTTAACGTAATTATTGTACTAAAAAAACTTATATCACCTGTACATTACATTATTATATTTATCCAAAAAACTTGTAAGTATTTTAGAGTCTAGGCTCTTAATTTGACCCGCCCCCCCCCCCCCAAAAAAAAAAATCTATTAAAGTACACTTTTAATAAATTATAATATAAACCAATAGAATGGTCTATTGGCTTGAATTTATGAATTTTTATGCTATACTTAAAAAATATTAGATTCTCGAGAGATTGTCACACTTAATATTATTTTTATTTTTCTTCTAAACATAATTTTGAAACCACTAGTATAATATTTTTATATTATTAGTTTATCAAATATTAAGACTTAGCGAATAAAGAAAAAAAACTATTAGTAATATGGAATTGCGTGAACAAATGCTTAATAAAAAAAAAAATTGACCTTATTGCATAGCAGTATTTTTTGTTTTTTGAGAAGTTGCTCTCTCATAATTCCTAATAAGCTCTATTTACGTGTAGTTGAATATTTCTTTTCGCATCTCTTTGCAAAGTCTTTAGACGTTCTTTATAATAAAACAAAGTTTACACCGTATATGATCATTTTAACAAATCTTTTGTCAAAGAATTGAAACAAATATACATTACATACAATATATAATTATAATAGACTTAATGATCTTACTTTAATACAGAAAAAAAACGAAATCTACTTTTAATAATTAGGATTTTAATTAGAGTTGTTAAGTCAAAATTTTTTTATACTATTATCTAATTATATATTGTTAAATAATTAAAAAATCTAACTATTATAACTATTATTTAAAAAGTCTAATTTTTTTAATAATTTGTTATTACATTACTTGATGATAATAGAAAAAACTTTATTTTTTCAATGCATCCAGTTTAAACTAATAATAAGACATTTTTTATTTTTATACTATATACAGTTTAAAGTGAGAACATCAAGTCCGTGAAGAGATTGGCACCTGTATGATCGGTTAGTCTCATGAACAATATGAATAACTAATGCAAAATAATGTTTATTTTATGGTACTTTTGTTATGTAAATTTATTATTATCTAATAAGCATATCCCCCATTTATCCATTTAAATTTATTCATTGGTTCAATATATATAATCAACTTTATTTGTTTTGGTAAACAAAGTACTGGTGATATTTTGAGTTTCGACCTTTTTTCCTTTCATAATGATTGGCATTGTTTTTATTTTTTGAATTTTGATTATTTTGTTAGTTTGAGTTGGTGTATAAAAAGCAAAGTTAACTTTGTTGATGAAGTAAAAACAAAACTTCACACTTTTAATGTTGTTCTAAATAGACTTAACTTTGCTTAAGAAAACTCTAAAAGGAGAGAACTAATGAAATATGGTTTTGTTTTCATAATCATTTCATATCAGTTACATATTGATACTTATAATTGTACAATGCCACGAAAATAGAACAAACAAACTAACTAGGATAACAACTTTATCCTATCTAAACAACTCTCTTTCCTTATCACATATCATTCTAACTACATGAAACTAATCTTATCTCATTATCACATATCTTTATTTCCTAATACTCCCCTTCAAGTTGGAGTGTGAGGATTATGAACATCCAACTTGACCATCAACTCTTGAAAGGATTTCGCACCTAAGGCTTTTGTAAAATTATCAACTTACTGCTTCTGTGTGGGAACGTATTTAGTAGAAATGATGCCTTGTTGCAGATGTGTGCGGATGAAGTGACAATCCACTTCTATATGTTTCATCCTTTCATGATATACTGGGTTAGATGCCAGGTGAATTGCTGCCTGATTATCGCAATGAAGAACAGTAGGTGAATTTCATGATATACCAGGCTTTCCATACCTGAAGCAGATTATCCCTTTGATCTTACACTCCCTCGTGAAGTGGTTCTTTCTACATTTCTTACATCTTGATGAAGATCTTGGGGTCTGACTGGATCTACTGCCACTAGCACTTTCTCCATGAGTTGGGTGTTGTTGTTGTTTCCTTGACAATTGTGAATAAGGTTTCTGCTTAAACTGATTAACCTTTCTATTATTCCTGCTTTGGAATCTAGGTAGTCCAAGGTTGCCCCAATTCCAATTTTCCTCTAACAAATTCTGAACCTCAACTTCCAATTCTCGTCGCTGCGTGGCCCATTGACCTTGGTGAGTTGTCACCTCAGTTATCCTTTGCCATTCTTCTGCAGTCGCAGCCATACTCCCATTGTCTTGTCCTGCGCTCACATGCATACGTCTGCCGCGAGCCATTGACTTTCTTCGAAGACGGACAAAACATAACACAACAAAACAAACGTAATTATTACAAACAACATTGTCTCCTCTTAGAAACTAAACACACAGAATCACACAATTCAAACAAGACAAGTTCAATTCACGAATCCTAACAGTCTCCAACTCGAGCTTCTTTATTCTACCTTCTATGGTGTAATCTCTGGCAAGTCGTCAACCCCCAAATAGCTTCTTAAACCAAACTTACACCAGTTATTCCTTTCTCCAGAAGATCGGTTCCCCAGAACCTTTTGATCTCCTTACTAAAAGAATTCATATTCCCCTAATACAGTACAATACGTCTAGGCGAAGTCATAGTTTCCTGTACACACAGAACATTATATATTGAGTAGGTCAATCCTCAATATCATGCAACTGTATAACAGTAGCTACTAACATTCAACCTATGGCAAGCCATGCATTCCTTTCCCATAATCTCAATCAAGAGACAAGGAAATGCACAACATACAAAAGTTTTAATATGCCTAAACATAGCAAGTTCATACCCCGGCTCAACAGGATGAACTGCTCTGATACCACCTAATGTAACACCCCTAGACCTAATAACCACAGCACAATCGTCATTATACCACAGTCACTAAATCAAGATGTGTCATAGTCTCAAAACAGTATTATCAAAATTTATTTATTTCCATTATGCATAAATAGAAAATATAAACCCCGAATGAATGCATATTTAGTCCCCAACCATTTAAAACACAACCACGGAAGGAAAACATATTCCATATATAGTATTTTCGTCCTTAACACAAAACACTAATAACACGAAATATATATTACTTACATATGCAAATAAAATATAGCGGGTACTAAAGCACAAAAGGGGACAAGTAGTAATCCTTGGGATAGGCACTACTAGTAGACAAAGCCATAACCCTATATGTACGTGACGCTCGGTGTCCCAATCGTTACGACAAGCATTAATGTCCTCATGAAGTTGCACCCGTACGTAACTGAAGAAATCTCATCCAGACACCATATCGGAATGTGATGAGTCAGCCCAATCCAATCAGCAAGAGTGTGGTCCCTCATCTTCTTCTTCACGATCTTTTATCAAATATATATATATATATATATATATATATATATATATATATATATATATACAGAAATATAAGGATAAAGGAAAGAGGTGAGACATCCTACTTACATTACCAATTATGATAGTAAAGAAACAGAACGGCGCAGAGCGCCCACATACAAGAGTAATAACATTTAAGTGACAGTAATCACATACGGTAAAAGGAAACAACATCAGAATCTCAAATAATGATCAATTAGAACATTTCAAATAATCATGACATCAATAACACAATAGTATAATCATCATATAAATGAGTGCCAAATGATATGCCGACTCACAATGCTGACTCACAATGCATGTGCGCTTGGTACCAAGATTTTCTATTCCATTCCAAAGATGAACGTTCCGGTAGTCTCTGCCCCCTTAAACAGTCTATGCCGGATCACGAAAAGAATAGTGCTTGCCGGTTCCTCGTCAATGCGTTGTAATCGGCTTTCCGGCCAGAGGTATTATACAATGTGATAACATCATCACTAGAGGGATCACCACGCCCTGACGCACCTAGAGATCCATCATAGACCACGCTATCCAATTCTCATTCATAGGCTCATACAGCCTTTTAACAGTCATCGACTGAGCAAATTGTTCAATGCGAATACGCATAACTCAAGCCATCATTGTACTGTCTCCAATGATATTAAACAAACGCTCATACAACTGTCTAATACCATTAGTATCAATGATATTACATAACCGCCCATACAATTATATATTAACACTGATCCACCCGGTTTCAGCACATCGGCACAATAACCAACAATGTATGATGCTCAATGCATGTTGACTCCATGCACAATCATGTATATCCAACAATAATGATATATTTTTCATACATGCCACAAATTGGCCAAAATAAGCATCAACAGAGTTTTAGCCCCAAACACGGACCCACACTAGCAAAGTATTAAATCCCCATAGGGAACAACATTTTTTTAGAGGTTTACTTCGGGTTCTACTTTAATTAACATCTCTTATGAATTCATTCTTTAGAGGGATTCCCTTGAAGTCCTTATTAAATTTTCATTCCTTTAAGTTAATCAAGTTCCCTAATCTAATCAATTATGCTCATTTAAAAATTACTCAAAGGTTTTACATATCTCACAACTCTCTTGTTCTTCTCTTATGTTCAAAATCACTCCAATTCGTAGGATAAAGTCTTTTTCTTTATTCTTTCCATTTTATGAATTCCTAAGGGATCTAAAATCTCCCAATCATATAAGTATCTATTTTAGCACTACATTTTGTGGCATTTTGCCTTAAAATCCGTGAGCCTCATTACAACATAAGTCCACCCTTTTCTTTCACCACAATGTTAATCACCTATCATTTAATCACTTAACTCTCACTTCACACAAATCAATCCAACCCCACTAGAATCCATGTTCAAAACCGTGACCTCCAAAGTCCATTACTATCATCAATTTCTTCCATTACAAGCATCAATCCTTAGGTGTTCGATTACATAGGTTTTATTACACACAAGTTCAATTCAAACCCTTAATAACTAGGGCCAAAACCGTAGTCTCACTTTAGGTAGGAAATCCTTAAAATTTTTCATCCATTAATTTCAACATTATCGTTCAACCTCTAATTACACAAGCTTCATTTTACTTGTATACAAAACTAATTTACACCCCAAAACCCTAGTCAAAACTGTAACCTCACATTAGGGTAGGAAACTCTAAATTTTTCATTTAACAACCCTAACATGATCAAGCATTTTTAACACATCCAATACCTTCAAGATCACCATTCAAGTGCTAAACCAAATCAAGAATAGATAAGCATGCAAAATCACCAAACAAAGTAAGCATACAATTATGGATTTCTCTATTAAACAATCACACAAACGTTTCCTCACTACCAAGATAGGTTGAAGAGGATTATCTCCCTCTTACCTCTTGAAGACAACACAAGGAAGCAAGCCTCTTGGTCCCTTGTGGGGGATTTTCATACTACACCTTCAAGGAAACCCTAAGGACATCAAAACTTATCAAAATCATTATCAAAGCTTAGAAAAGGAACCCTTGATCACCCAAGAGATCAAGGATCACGAAAATGAGGAGAAAAGATGAAAAAGTCATGAACTTTACCTTAAAGTTTCCAACTTTGAAGCTTGATAGATCCAAAACGAAAATGGATATTTTGGTGATCGTCACAACATGAAAGTTGCTTAGAATGGTGTCTAGATTCAAGATCTTAGGTTGGTTTAATGAAAAAGCTTAGATAGCCAAAAATGGTGGTTTTGACCATGGAAGAGGGGAGAAAATAGAGAGGAAAGGATGAGTTTTTGAAGAAGACTCCAACCAGAAAAGTGTTTAGAATGTAATGGAGATCAAGGAAATGTGGTTGTTTGAAAGAAGAGCTTGAAGACTCCAAAAATGGTGTCTTGGCCGAAAAAAGGAGAGGAGGAGGAGAGAAAGGTGATGACTTTCTTTTGTGAAAGAAAAAGATCCAACAAGAAGGATCACCTTCCAAGTGATGAGAAATTTCAAGAATTAAAAGTGATTGGAAGGAACAACAATGGGTCTGCATGGAGGGGGATTTTAGTTGGCCATGAAGAGGAAGAGAGGAAGAACAAGTTGAGAGAAAAAGATGAAGAAAGAAGATGGAGAGAAATGGAAAAGAAAATCTAGAGAGAGAAAGTGTTAGGTTGAAATGAGATATTTTTGGCAAAGTATGTTAAGTGGGGAGACAAATTTTGCTTCCCATCGAGCTAGCATTGTCGTGGAGTAGAGAGAAGGAGGAGAAGATGAAGTTTGAGAGAAAAGTGAGAGAAGAGAAATATTAGAGAGAGAAAGTGATAGTAAGGTGAAATGAAGAAAAACGTGTAATTAGGTGTATTTTATGTAAGTGTGTGAATTAAATTGTGTGGCCACAAAGAGATCTCAAAAATGTGTGGTGGAGAGGAGGAGAGAAGAAGGGTAAAGCTTCTCCAACAAGCCAAAAAGGAAGGTGCAAGGAAGCTTCCTCCAAGCTTCTTCAAGAAGCCAAGGCTCACTTTTTGATAAAAGTAAAGGTGATGTGACATAAAGTAGATTCTCTTTGGATAAGGTGATAGGATTTCTACTACAAGTTATTACTCAATGGACAATTGTTATAGATAGCAAAGTCAGTATTAATTGTCCAACGGATAATAAAATGTACAGCGATTTTTATTTTTATTTGATAAAAATCTCGAAAAATGTAAAATCTCACAAACAGTGTCTGGCCTCGGGTTTAGTAAGATCCCCCGTCGACATTTTCACAGTTCAAGGTTCTCGAGAAAAATATCTCATTTTTTCGGCTCTGCTCAATGCGCACATAAAACGAAAAATAATATTAAAATATTATGCGTTCACAGAAAAACATAAAAAAATTTACAAAAATCATAAATATTATAAAACGACTATTTATCATAAAATTATTAATTTTCGGGATGTTATAGATACAAAATGACAAGGTGCTGATTAAGAGTAGGTGAGGAGTAGGTGGATGAGTGGAAAATGCCAAATGATGAGTTGGTGAGTGAAAAATTATTGAGATTCTTTGTCTCTGAAATCATTCAGTGCTGATCTCATGGATGCCATCAGAATGAAGCAACGTGGTCTTCATGAAAGTTGTAGCATTTTGTCTCAACTTTCCAATGCCACCAAGATTATCTAAAAATTCTTCCTACAACCCAATATGACCCAATTACTACAGAATGTTCAGGCTCAGTTTCAGCACCTCTGTTTTGACTTCCATACCCAATATCATCTCCAATCTGTTCGAATGGGCTCTTATGTTCTTCATTAAAGTTGTAGATATGGGTCTTAACTTTCAAATATCCAAATTTCAGCCTAAGAAAGTTCCTACAGCTTGAGTTATACTTTGATTACTGCACACTGTTCAGGTTCTAATCACAAAACCCGTGTTCTGAATTCCAAGCCCATTTAGCTCCTCTAGATGTCCATATTTTACCTGGAGCTCTCATGAAAGTTGTAGAGCTCTCTCTTATCTTTTCTACAAAGTAAGATACATAATTTTTACACATTTAGAACTCAAGATATGAAGAAAATACAGAAATAATGTAAGAACAAAATAGTGCTAAAAAAATCAATTAAGTCCAATTTGAGTCCAAACTTACAAAACATAACTAGACTTAATCAATTCAGTACATGGAGAGTGTAAATGACTAAAAATAAGGATTTATTAATGTATAAAATATGTTATTATCATGAGACAGGCTTTATATTTGTCAACCTCACCTGTAGCCTTGTATTTCACCTTGTAGACCCACTTGCACCCCACAATTTTCTTTCCTTTGGGTGGCAAAGCTAAGTCCCAAGTTCCATTTTCCTCCAAAGCTCTAAGTTCTTGTGCCATGGCTTCCTTCCATTCACGTTTCTGCACTGCCTGTGAGCATGTTCGTGGCTCCTCATGGCTAGTTATTGCTGCAAGGTAAGCTTGATGTCTATTTGAAAAACATTTGTAACTTATGTAGTTAGTGATAGGATAGACCTTACCTGAAATGTTTGAGTGGCTCGAGCTCATGCAAATGGGCAAAAACATGTTTTTTTTCTCTTTTTTTTTGAAGGCATATAATGAGCTAAAAATAAGGAATGGTCAAATAAGTTCAAAGGGGTTACACAAGGGAAAATATACAAGGATGGCTATTTGGTCAAAGTAGCTATTTCAAAATGCCTCAATCATATTTATGTATGCATGTGAAAATGTAGCCTAAAAAAGAATCAAAGCAAGTTCTAGAGTAACAATTCCATTAGTGAAAATCACACAAGAAAGAAGAGAATAGTACAGATATTTAATCCATTCATCAATAGGCTCAAAATCTCACAAGGCATATTTCTATCATTCTCAATCCACTAATTCAACATATATAACCAAGCATGTGAAATTTAAGAAAGAAGACAATTTATTCAATCATGCTATGATCCCTAAATTTCAATTGCTTCAAAGGATGTGAGAGTGCATTCACTTGAATCTTTCAAAAGAAATCAAACAACAAAACTTTGTTATTTCCATAAATCAACACTAAATAGTTACTACCCCAACTAAGATGTATCTCAAGAGTAATAAATTGTTTCCAAAATTTACTCTTTACTCTGCCATCACTAATTGGTTTTACTACGAATATGTTTTTGATAGTCATATCACTAAACATACTTCCTAATTTAGATGCGTCTCAGAAGTAAAATTACTCCTTATTCTACCATTATTCATTGGTTTAGTAAGTCCATGACATTCATATCATACTTCCCAAAAAAGAATTTTTTTTTTGTCAACTATCCTTCCCCCCAACCAGATCACAACATTGTCCTCAATGTTAAAATATAGATGAGTAAAGAATAAAAAATATTATCTGTTGGAGAAATCTGACACAAATTTAAACAAAAACAAAGTACGATAAATAAAATCAAAAGTAAAGGAAAGCTATAAACGAAGTATCAAATCTGGCTTTCTTTTCATCCTGCTTCCCTCACTGCTTCTTACTAACCAATTTATTTGAGCTATTGCTGGATCAGGATCAAAGATCAAAGGTAAAGGAAATTTTTTTTGTTAACTTCAAGAAAACTATCAGGGTAAAGAAGCCCAGAAACTCCTGAAGGACCTTACTCAAAGGATCGTCTGTCCAAAACCAAAATACAACAAAATCATACAAAGATAAAAGAAATATAATAGCAAATGATGACATACCTTTATATACAGTTTTCATGGCATATCTTTATACTACGCATCATGAGTGCAGTAGTGGCATATCTTTATACTGTGTGTCACTAGTGCAGTAGATACTCACATCCGTTTATTCGAAGAAAATAGAAAAAAGAAACCATCGTGGGTTTCCATCCTAGGTCTGGAACCTGGAGAGCTCACACTTGGGCTTGTAACATCAACAAAGATGCTAAAATCTGAAACTCGTAATATCCAAGATCCAGAACGTCCTATCCCAGGGCACTGAGAGCCCCTTCTAATGAAAGAGAGGATCAAGCTCAGATGCCTCATACGCTTTGGCAGCCATAGGTTACTTGTCACTAATAACCAGAGTGGGACGCTTCTGCTTGTCCATAAACTCCACAGTGGCTAGATGGTAAACATTCGCTTATGGAGTGCGACTCTCTACAGAGCATGGTATATGAACCTTTTTAAGGACCAACGTGCAAAGGTCCACCCGAGTCAATGACGGGTCAGCCAAAGGCTGGGGCTCCACAACTAATTAAAGTCATGGTATTCTTTCCGGATCGTCCTTGTTCAGACTTTTTTTTTTGTTTTTCTTCTTTTTTTTTTAAAGAAAACATGAAGAAGAAGAAGATAATATGTACAGATTGTTGTGGGTATGGCTCATATCTGCCTCTGATTTTACGTCTAGTAATGACTTAAATGCCTTCTATGAGTCGATGATAAGCTTCCTATCCAATTTTCTTATAAATTGGCAAACAGGGTCTTTTAGAGTCAGATTCCCAAGACTGTAGCGTTTTTCTTCATCCTTGAAGAGATTCTACAAATTAAGAAGTTCATGATGCACAAATCCACAAGAATGTATCTCAAGAGTCAATAAGATATCATCTAATGACTCCTTACTCAGTCTATTCTTAATAAAGAAAATTTTATCTTCTCTGTTTGCGAAAACCATCCCCAAAGAATGAAATCGCTTGTTACAATTCCATCGTACACGTTTGTGACAGACTTGTAACCTTTTTGCTCTTCTCTTTTTATAATATGAACTTCTTCCAAGACCTGGCATGTATGAGTTAAATGAAATTGAAGACTCACCTGCTAGTCAGACCTTTGCTTTAATTATCCAGTGTATATCTTCTAGCATACCTTTGTGTATTAACAGTCTCAATCTTTCACATCTAACTTTATATATTTTTATCAGAGCATTTTAAGGGAGAAAAGAAAAATATTTTCTCAGGTTTGAAAGAATGACATCCATTTTAAAGGAGAAGGATTCAGTTATTTTTGGAAACTTAAAAACAAACCGACTTGAGAGTCACTGAGTACTATTATCCACCACTTAACCAGCAACACAAAGAACTGCAAAAAGAAGGCAACAAAATTAGAATAAATTCTATTCATAACAAGGATCAGAAAAAGAGATGAATTCTACCTCATCAACTTAGTTTTCCAGAAATGGATTGAGTCTTTGTCCATTGACTTTAAACACATTACCATTCCTAGGATTCTCAATATCTATAGCCCCATGAGGATACACATGTTTGACAACAAAAGGACCACTCCACCTAGATCTCAATTTTCTAGGGAATAGGTGTAGACGAGAATTATAAAGCAGAACTTTTTAATCAATTTCAAAAGATTTTCACAAAATTGTCTTGTCATGAAAAGCTTTTATTCTGGCTTTATAAATCTTTGAGTTTTCATATGCATCATTTCTCAATTCCTCAAGTTCATTTAATTGCAATTTGCGTATCTTGCAAGCATCATCAAGGTTTAGATTGAAAGCTTTACTGGCCTAAAATGCTTTATATTCCAATTCTACAGGCAAGTGACAAGGTTTTCCATAGACTAACCGATAGGTTGGCATGCCTAAGGATGTTTTGAAAGCAGTACAGTAAGCCCAAAGTACATCGTTTAATCTTAAAGACCAATCTTTACGATTTGGGCTAACTGTTTTTTCTAAAATTTGTTTAATCTCCCTATTTGCCAATTCAACTTGTCCACTTGTCTGAGCGTGATAAGGGATGACAATTTTGTGTGTAATACAATATTTTTTTATTAAAGATTCAAATAGTTTATTACAAAATTGTATTCTCCCATCACTGATGATAGCTCGAGGGATTCCAAATCGACACAAGATATTTTCTTTTAAAAATTTGAGAACAGTTTTATGATCATTGTGTCGGCATGGAATCGCCTCAATCCATTTTGAGACATAATCAACTGCAACTAGTATATACACAAATCCAAATGAGGATGAAAATGGGCCTATGAAATCAATTCCTCAACAATAAAAAATTTCAATGACAAGGATGAGGTTCAGAGGCATCATATTTCTTTTTGAAACTGAGCTCAATTTTTGACAATTTTCACAATTTTTGCAAAAAGAATAACAGTCCTTAAATAAAGTGGGCCAATAAAATCCGCACTGCAAGATTTTCATAGCTGTTTTCTTTGAAGAAAAGTGACCTCCACATGCTTCTGAGTGATAAAATTTAATGACACTACCTACCTCACTGTCGGGCACACATCTCCAAAAGATTTGGTCATGACAATATTTGAATAAATATGGGTCATCCCAATAAAAAAATTTCACCTCTGTCAAAAATTTCTTTCTATCTTGGTGCGTTCATTGAGGCGACATCTTTTCTATTACAAGAAAGTTGACTATGTTAGCGAACCAAGGCATAGAATTGACAGAAAATAAAAATCATCGGGAAAAGAATCATTAATAGGTGTGCTATCAAAAGGTGAGCCTGTTGTAAGTCTGGACAAATGATCAGCGACAACATTTTCAGCTCCTTTCTTATCTTTTATTGTGATGTTGAATTCTTGAAGCAACAAGATCCACCATATCAATCTTGGTTTGGCATCCTACTTAGACATCAAATATCTAACAGCAGCATGATCAGTGAAAATTACAATAGAAGAACCAATTAAGTAAGATCAAAATTTGTCCAGTGTAAAAATTACAACAAGTAGTTCTTTTTCAGTAGTAGTGTAATTCATTTATGCATTATTTAAAGTTTTACTTGTGTAACAAACCACATTAGGCTTACCTTCCTTTCTTTGGCCTAAAACAAAGCCCACAACAAAATCACTAGCATCACACATCAATTCAAAAGGCAAAGACTAATCAGGAGATTACATGATAGGAGCAGATGTCAGAAGACCAATTAATTTTTTAAAAGATTTTTAACATTCTTGAGTCCAATCAAATGGTGCATCTTTCAACAGAAGATTACATAATGGTCTAGATATGACACTAAAGTCCTTTATGAATCTTCTGTAAAATTCTGCATGTCTTAAAAAGGAACGAACCTCTTTGACTATTTTTGGGGAAGACAAATGAACAATTGATTCAACTTTGGCCTTATCAACTTCAATTTCTTTAGAAGATATCCCATGACCTAACACTATTCCTGAGGTAACCATGTAATGACATTTTTCCCAATTTAACACAAATCTTTTTTCTTCACATCTTTTAAGAACTTTTTCCAAATTATCAAGACAATTTTCAAAAGAATATCCAAAAACTGTCAAGTCATCCATGAAAATCTCTAAATAATATTCAATCATGTCACTGAAAATGCTTAACATGCATCTTTGGAATGTTGCCGGAGCATTACAAAGGCCAAAAGACATTCTTCTATATGCAAAAGTACCAAATGGACATGTAAAAGTGGTTTCTTGATCTTCTAATGCAATTGGTATTTGATTATAACCCAAAAAACCATCAAGAAAATAGTAGTATAGATGTCCTACTACCCTTTCCAGAATTTGATCAAGAAATAACAAAGGAAAATGATCTTTCCTAGTAGTAGCATTTAATTTTCTAAAATCAATACACATACACCAACTAGATGAGACTTGCGTAGGTATTAATTCACCTTTATCATTTTCAACCACTGTTGTTTCAGATTTCTTAGGCACAACTTATGTAGGACTTACCCATTGGCTATCAGAGATAGGATAGATAATTCTAACATCAAGCAATTTAAGGACTTCAGCTCTAACTACCTCTTTCATGTGTGGATTTAATCTTCTTTGAGGTTGTTGAGAAGTTTTAGCATTATCTTCTAAATGTATTCTATGTGTACAAATTAATGGATTAATACCTTTTATGTCCTTTAATGTCCATCCAATTGCACTTTTATGCCTTTTAAGTACTTCTATTAATATACCTTCTTGTTCTTCAGTAAGAGACAAGGAAATTACCACTGGAAAGCTTTGCTCTTCTCCCAAAAATGTGTACTTTAACCCAGCAGGTAATGACTTTAGTTCCAGTGTGGGTACTTCTTCATGGGCATTATCATTCATGGGTTTTAGCTCTTCAAATCTTGGCTTCCATCCCTTGTACTCCATTACCTGTGTACAATCAAGCAAAGAACATATTTCAGAGATATCATCTTCTAATTGCATGCCTGAATCAAATGAATTGACTAAATAAATTTCTAATGGGTCAGAAGAACTCCTTGTTTGAAGATGATCATCTATAATGGCTTTAATTCCTTCAACTTCCTCCTTTTCATCAAGGACTTCCTGTGGTTGCCTTGCATATGTTAAAAACATTGAGCTACAGTGTCATGTTTCCAAATGTTAGCTTTACCACTCCATGTCTACAATTTATCAAAGCATTAGATGTTGCTAAAAATGGACAGCCTAAAATAACAGGAATTGACTTGCAACTATCAACCATAGGTTCAGTATCCAAGATAATAAAATCCACAGGATATATGAATTTATCAACTTGAACTAACACATCTTCTATTATTCCTCTTAGAATTTTAATTAATATATCAACAAGTAGAAGAGTTACATAAGTTAGTTTTAACTCACCCAAGTTGAGTTGCTGATAAACTGAATATGGAAGCAAATTGACACTAGCACCAAGATCAAGTAAAGTTTTTTTAATTTTATGTTCTCTAATAATGTATGAAATTGTAGGACCACCAGGGTCTTTATATTTCAACGCATTATTATTCTAAAGAATGGAGCTTATCTATTTAGCAAAAAATGCTTTTTTTTCATATTTAGTTTTCTTTTAACAGTGCACAAGTCCTTCAAATATTTGGCATAACAAGGAATCTGTTTGATAGCATTTAACAGAGGAATATTGACCTTTACTTATTTCAAAATTTCAAAATTTCAGTGTTATGGTTCAAATCCTTGAATTGTTTAATGCTTGAGGAAATGGAGGTGGAGGAAAGAGTTCAGTCTCCTTTTAGTCAACTTCTTCATTTTCTTGGAGAATTGGTTCATCTTCTTTCTCACAAGGTTCAGGAATTTGTTTTTCAATAACTTTTTCACTCCTAAGAGTTATCACTGACTTGACTTAGTCCATTTGTTAGTTTTCTGAACTCTCCTTATTTAGACTATACTGACCCTTGGGATTTGGTTGAGGTTGAGAATGAAATTTTCTTTTCTCTTGAATGGTGAGTGCAGAAGAAAGTTTAGCAAGAGTTTCTTTTATGTCAATCATGGTTTGATTGTTTTGTTTATTAATGGCCTCTTGCTTTTCTATGAATGCATACGGTGTTTCTTCAAGGTTTTTCCTATATAGTGGGACATAAGGTGCATATCCTTGAGAATTTTGAGAGTCTTGTTGTGCCTGAAGAGGTGGTGGTTGCATGAATTGTGGCTGCTTATTATTCCTCTAGCTGAAGTTCAGATGATTTCTCCATCCCGGATTGTATGTATCTGAAAAAGAATAAGTAAATGACTTTTTAAAATTATTCATTGCATTTACTTACTCATATACAACTTTAAAAATAGGAATCTTAGGACATTCATGTGTTGAGTGTCCTAAGTTATCACAAATGCCACAAATTTCTTCATTTTACATAGATTTGATTTCTTTTGCTTTTCTTAATTCCATGACTTTAACCTTTCTAGCCAAACTGGCAAACCTTGCATTTAGATCTTCCTCTTGACTAAGGTGATATTTTCCTTTATTAGCACTTACAAGGTTAGATCTAATTAAATTTTAAGAAGGGTTAGTACTATGCCAAGATTGAGAATTTTTAGCTAACTGGTTTAAATAGTCTAAAGCTTCATCAGGTTCTTTATCAAGAAACTCATCATTGCACACTGTTTTCACAAATTGTTTAGTTTTAGGTGTTAAACCTTCATAAAAAAAAGCTTATAGTGTGCCATTTTTCAAAATCATGATGTGGACAAAAATTTAACAAATCTTTAAACCATTCCCAACATTGAAAATATGCTTCATTTAAATTTTGAGAAAAATTTTGAATTTGTCTTTTCATAGCATTGGTTTTATGTGTTGGAAAAAATTTCTTCAAGAACTCACCTTGCATTTCTTGCCATATATGCCAATTGATCTTGGTTTCAAAGTATTAAGCCAAGATTTTGCTTTATCTTTTAAAGAAAAAGGAAACAATTTAAACTTAACAATCTCTTCAGTGCAATTTTGATCATTGAAAGCAGTACATACTTCCTCAAATTCTTTCAGATGTAAATATGGGCTTTCAGATTCTAAACCATGAAAATTAGGAAGTAAAGAAATCATACCTGGCTTAAATATACAATTATTGGCATTGAGTGGAAAGATAAAACATGATGGACTAGAATTTCGAGGTGGTTGCAAATATTCACGCATGGTTCACAACGATTGATTTTCATGTTCATCATGCACACTTTCATTTTCAGCCATTGTGTCAATTGTGTGTGATTGTGATTCAAACAAATTAATATATAAAGTACCAGAATTAATTTTAATTAAACGACCAGAATTTAAATCACGATACCAATTAAGCATAAATAAATGACTTAAAATAGAAAAAATAATGTACAAGTAGGTAGTTTATACTAGCTATTAAATATTAATAAGGATGTGGTATAAACTAACTACCCAATAAATATTAACAGGTAAAAAGTTAAATTACTGATAAATTAAAAAGTTAGATAACTAGAGAGTTAATAATTAGTAAGTTAGAAAGTACAGAAATTAAATTGCAAAAAATAAATTTAAAATATGAAAACTGGAGAGAGGCAAAGCCCTACTAGAGCCAGCGAAAGAGAAGAGAGGAAGAAAGATTATTTTATTACATTAGAAAGTACTAATAAATAACAGAAATTAAAAAGTTAGAGAGCAAAAAATAAATGACGTAAATTAAAAGTTAGAGAAATAGAAAATAAAAGTTAGTAACCAAAAATAAATGACATAAATTAAAAGTTAGTAAGTTAGTATGCATAAATAATTGACATAAATATAAAAGTTAAAAAGTTAGTATGTTAGCAAGTTAGTAGGTTAACAAGTTAGTAAGTTAGTAAATTAAAAGAGTAAAGATAGAATTTACCAGATGATGAATATCCAATATGATGAAATTTACTTAAAAAAAAACATCAATAAATTAAAGCTTCAAATCAAGTCCCCGGCAACAGCGCCAAAAACTTGATGCGGGATTAAAGGATGCATACCCAAGTGCAGGTTGTGTAACACCCTCCTTAGGACATCACATTTCCGACTCCCGACTCATAATCTGAAAATCAATTTGTAAAAGGTTTGAGTTATGAAAATACGGGTTTCAAAATTACTTCTTTACTGAAACGTAAATTTACTGAAAATATTAGGTAATATTGAAAATCATATTTCAACTATTCATTATGCAATATTGACACCAATTAATATTTCACAATTTAAAGAGAAATATAAAATTAACAGACTCTTTTTTTTAAAACAATAGCAAACCCTATAACGGGTCCTACTTAATAGCACGGTCCAACACTAACGAGAAACTTTAACATACTTATTCCTTTTTCTGTCCATCTTGATGCATCAGACATCTGTTTCTTTGTCAACACTGCACACTTTCGAGTCCTGAATGTCCACTCCTTATTGTTGTCACCAATCTCAGAGTATCCATCACCCGTTATGTCTAAGACAACTCGATCCTTCTATTATTTGATTTTAACAGTACAGATACAGTAAAATAACATAACAAAGAGGTGAGATCACCTACACTAATACCAACATGGCAGCACAGAGATAACACAAGCATCATATCATACAGATAGATCATACCACAATTATGATCATGTCATCAATATTAATCAACTATCATCATCCAATCATTTATCAATTCAATTATCATAAACAACAATTACGATAATGCCCTCAGCATTATCATCATCATCACTCAAGTATTCAAAACAATTGTCATAGCCAATATTTCTCAATTAATATATCACATAGATATAAATGTATTCATATAATGCATATGCATTTAGACTCAATGTTCCTACTCCATGGAGCTAAACTCAGGTCGGAAAAAATGATCGAAAAGACTTGTCGGTACCACGTGCCTTAGACCACGTGCTTTAATTCTCATTTCATTTTTTGCACATCTAGCATATACACGACAGTCTTTATCAGATCTTGATTAAGAATAGTGTCTCGGTCAGGATCATCGGTGTGTTGCATCGGTCTAACGTACGGGAAGAAGCGCGACCAACCACCCGTGTAAGCAACCCGCACCCCGATGCCCCCAAGGTCAACAAGTGACTTACACTACGCATATCGCACCCACTCAAGAAGTGTATTTCTCCTAAGCAATCAGCCATATCCAGTCCTCATTGGACCATTCCAATGCATGTATAATACACCAAATACCAATCACAGGTATAATACCAATCACAGTTGTATCTCATAATTTCTCAGATATAGTTTATACAATGCACCAATATATCAGTACAAGTCCAACCACAAGGGCCATTCTTTTCAAATTCGTTTGTTCAATTAAATCATATGCCTCAACGCATATTTTTTTCCAATGCATCTAAAATGCACCACGTGCCAATAACAGGCAAAACTCGTTATTTTCTCAAACACTATATAGACACTGTTTTAACAGTAATCATCATGTTATTATGTTTTTATAGTCTTAAAACACTTTTGTCGTGTTTTCACAATCGCGTAACATTTCTGTTACGTTTTCACAATTCCACAATACTTCTGTTGCATTTTCAAAATACCGTAACACTTTTGTTACATTTTTAAAATTTCAAAACGTTTTTATTACGTTTTCACAATACCGTAACACTACTGTTACGTTTACAAAATTTCGTAACATTTCTGTGACGTTTTCAAAATGTTGCAACTCTTCTGTTGCACTTTTAAACCACGTACTAATTTTTTAACGTTTTTCTCAATCACGTAAAAATATACGTTTCTCAAATCGCATAGTATTTTTTTACTGTTTCAAAATCGCGTAACTTAAAAATTATTCTTTTAAGTCGAGTAAATCATTTTCCGTCATTCTCAAAATATTTAAAACACTTTCCAAATCACATAACGATTTTTTGTCATTTTCACAATCACGTAAAAATATTCTATCACTGTTAAATCACATGTTGATTTTTCAATAGTAGTTCAAATTACGTAAAATATTTAAATGTAATTCAAATTGCGTAGAAATATTTTACTTGTATTTCAAATTAGTAGAAATATTTTACTTGTATTTCAAATTATTTTTAAGATACGTAAAATATTTTTTAACATTTTACAATCACATAAAATATTCTTTAATATTCCAAACATTATTTTGGACTTAAATAAATTAATATCATTTTCAACACATTTTTTTTTTTTCAAATTGCGTAAAAATATTTTACTACATTTCAAATCGTTTTTAAGCTACGCAAATAATTTTTCACCACAATTTCATTACAGAAAATATTTCTTAACCTTTAAAAATTCCTTTTCAACTTTTCCCAAAATAATATAACTTTATACTTCATTTAATATATTTTCTTACTCAAGAAAATATTTTTCTACAGTTCTTTACTCAAGAAATTCTTTTCGGAATATAATTCACAAAATCATTTTTCCATTGATGAAAATCAATGTTTCAAAATCTTGAATTTTCCTAACGTACTCCAAAACATGAAAATAAGTTATACGTTAGTGAATTCTCAAATCACCATTATATTCTCCATTTTTCTCAAATCAATTTTAAAATCAATTCTCTTCAAAATAAATTGAAGTTAAAACATTTTCAACCTCTCTTTGTCTTTTGTTTACAAAATTTTCTCAAGTGATAAAACACTCTGATTCCCTTTCCAAAATCCTTGTGTTAAACCAAACTGTATTTCTACTTTGAAAATTACTTTATTTTATAAAACAAATGCATTACAAACCTTCTAAAACGTGGACATGACTATTGAAACCGTCAAATATTTTTCCTTCTAAATTGATATGGTTTTACACAAACAAAACCATTAAAATTTTGTTTTCAAAACCTTGTGATTCATGGTCATAAAAACCAAACCCATTTGTTCAAATTAATTTTCACTTTCTTTGCAAATCCTTAAAATCAACGTTTGCCAGTTTCATTCAAAACTCATGTTTAGAAAAACACTTAGGATCTTTTTACACAAAATAAATTAATAAAAATCCTTCAAAATCATGTTCTTGTTCTCTTGAAAAACATATCCTTTGTTCATTTTCCATACTTTTCAAATCAATCCAATTTTATTCTTCTATGAAAATATTAAGTTATAAACACCTATGTTGAGGTGTCTTGGCCGAAATTCTCAATGTTCCAGGGGCCCAAAAATTAATTCCTTTGTTCTTAAAAATTTTCAACATAAACCCTCTTCATGGGTATCAAAACCATATTTCCTTTCCTTTGGCCATTGAAGCCAAAAATTGATTTTCTTTCCATCATCACATCATGACATACATATACATAATTTCAACATATTCTCATCATGCATATTATAAGCATAATATCTAAGCCATAAAATTATGCAAAGCATATCAAGTATAGGCAAATTAATCAAAGCACATAAACACCCACAAATAAATTACATGACCATGGATATGAATCCTCACATGGATTCACCATCCATCAAATATAAGACCATCTCTCACCACCATACTTGGTTGGTGAGATGGATCTCCCTCTTACCTCTTGAAAATCCTCAAAAGCTCTTTGTTTTGCTTCTTTTTCCAAGTCCTTCACCACCAAGGGCTTCTCAAATACAAAATAAAATACATAAAAATTAGTATACTAAGCTTGATTAAGAGGAACCATGGATCAAACATGGTTTAGATTATGAAAAAGAGAAAAGAAATGAAGTTTCCTTACACTTCACCATAAATACTCCATAACATGGATCTTGAAGAAAGTCCATGAAGATGAATGATTTAGAGGAAATCTCCAACATGAAAGTTGCTTAGAATATCATGTAGATTCAAGATCTATGGTTGGATGAAATTAAAGGGTGATGGAAGTTGTTCTTGATGGTCATGGTCGAAACATAGAGGAGAATAGAAGATAAGAGAATTTCTTGTATTGGTTCTTGGTTCTTTGGATAGAATGATGAGCAATTGAATAAGTGAAATGAATAAATGAGTATTGTCTCCTACTTTTGAGTGTATGACCGTGGGATATCAAGAAGAGAGAAAGTGAGAATTATTTGATAGTTTTAATAGATATTAAATAGGATGATGACTATAGGTTACATGTGCAAAGTCACTAAAATTGACTAAGCTTTGCATTAAAAGATGATAGCTTCCTTTTGTCACAAAGTGAAGACAATGAAATGAAATGTCCTCTTTCTCAAGTGCATGGCTGTGGAGTGTGATGGAAAGTGAAGAGTAGATTATTTATTTATTTATTTTTTGAGTGATAGACAAGTTACTAGAATAATTGAAAGAAAAGGTGATAATGCATGAAATAATTTTGGCCTCCCTCCAAGAAATTTCCTAAGGATGCAAACAAGGAAATCATAATCAAGGATGATGTAATATTGACCATGACATGTAATAATGGTCATAAAGCTTTTTCTTTGTCTTCTAAACAATCCAAAACCGTCCCCTTCCTCCATTTTGCATGCAATAATGTTGTCATCTTTTTCAAGCCATTATTTAGAGCATTTTAGGCCACTGATTAATTCAATGGTTAGGATTTAGGTAGACTTTTGATTTAGAAGACTTAATCTAGGCCATTAAATTTTTCTTCTTTAAATTCTAGTCATTGGATGTGTCTCCAAAATTAAGGGTCAAGATTGCTCCTTCAAACTTTAAATCCAAGGGTCATAATTAGTCTTTGTCACTTTTTAAGACTAAATCCTCACCATTAATTAAATCTTCATCCAATGGTCATAAATGATTCTTGTTACTTTTTAAGACCAAATCTCCACCCTTGATTAATTCTTCATCTAGTGGTCATAAATGGTCTTTGTCACTTTTTGAGACCAAATCTCTACCATTGATTTAATCTCCATCTAACGGTTATAAATAATCCTATTTACTTTTAAGATCAAATCTCCACCGTTGATTAAATCAAAATCAAGTCTCTATCGTTAATTAAATCAATGGTGGATATCCAAACCACCAATGTTGACTTAAGCAATATAATTTCTATTTTTATCTGCTAAAACCCCACGAAAGATTATATTTACTGTATTTTTATCATCTGATAATTAAATACAGTACCAAACACAGTACAAGAAATTTTCTAAAACTGTTTTCGGATTCAGGTTTAGTAAGATCCCTTGTCTCCGTCTAAACAGTACAAATTTTTCTATGCGTAGAAAAATTTTTACTTTGCGGGACCCACCTGGGCCCACGTAAGGTCACCTGGGCCCACATACAGTCAAAAAAATTCGTAATCATCCACAAAAATCACAAATATTAGAAAACGTATAAAAATCAAGTCAGATTATTAAAAATAATTAACAATCAAGAGAAATAAATATTTAAAGATTTTCTCTGGCCCGAAAATTATTATTTTTCTGACACGGAGTAAATCACTCAAAATGATCAAATACGCTGACGGAATAAACAAAATAATTTTACAGTGCACAAAAATTACTAAACAGTAAAATTCTGTTAACTGTCAAAATTATTGTTTAAAAGATACGAAAATTCAGGGTGTTACAAGTTGTCTCAAGTAATAAATTCTCGGGAGTCCGAGGTCGATCAATAGGGAATTGATGAAGAAAAATTAATTAAGGTAAGAGAATGATTTGTCACAATAACAAAAATAGTAAAACTTGTTCATAATTAAATTTAAGAACTTGCTTGGGTTAGGAGATCCACTCTTATTAATAAATTAAAGGCAAGATTATTTCTCTTTATAACTCAATTGAAATCCACATACAATGGAGGTTCCAATCGGAAAATATAACATTCAAAGTTTAATTATATATGCAATTATATTATGATTCCTTTAATTATCTACCAATATTTGTAAATGAGTTCAAGCATTCATTGTGCTAATCCTCTTGTCTACAATAAATCAAGATCTCCATTATACAAAGAAGGTTTCTAAATTGGTTGGACACAAAGTGCAACACATATAATGTCCACTTGATAATATATCATTTAAGCACATAAAATAGAATAGTCTAACCTTATTTTATTACCAAGAGCTTCACTATTTCACCCAAGCAAGATGAAGATTTAGTTACTCATAGACAAGAAGAAAGAAAGAGAGAAGAAGAGAAAGATGAACATAACTTCAATTTAGAGCAAGAGAAAATTGCAACAAAGGAAAACAATAAACAAGCATAACCATAACTTCTAAAAACTAAGCCTAACACCAAAGTCCCCTAAATGATTAGCCAATGGAGCCTTTTATAGAGGATTAGAGATACAAAATGACAAGGGGGCTGATTAAGAGTAGGTGAGGAGTAGGTGGATGAATGGAAAATGCCAAATGGTGAGTTAGTGAGTGGAAAATTATTGAGATTCTTTGTCTCTTAAATCATTCAGTATTGATCTCATAGATGCCATTAGAATGAAGTAACGTGGTCTTCATGAATTTATCTCAGCTTTCCAATGCCACCAAGATCTTCTAAAAATTCATCCTACATCCCAAGATATGACCTAATTACTACAGAATATTCAGACCTAGTTTCAGCACCTCTATTTTGACTTCCAGACCCAATATCACCTCCAATCTGTCCGAATGAGCTCTTATATTCTTCATGAAAGTTGTAGATATGAGTCTTAACTTTCAAGTATCCAAATTTCAACCCAAGAAAGTTCCTACAGCCCGAGTTATGCTCTGATTACTACACACTGTTTAGGTTCCAATCACAAAACCCGTGCTCTAACTTCCAAGCCTATTTAGCTCCTCTAGATGTTCATATTTTACCTGGAGCTCTTCATGAAAGTTGTAGAGATCTCTCTTATCTTTCCTACAAGGTAAGATACATAATTTTTACATATCTAGAACTCAAGATATGACGGAAATACAGAAACAATGTAAAAGCAAAATAGTGCTGAAAAAATCAATTAAGTCCAATTTGAGTTCAAACTTATAAAACATAACTAGACTTAATCAATTAAGTACATGGAGAGTGTAAATGACTAAAAATGAGGGTTTATTAATGTATAAAATATGTGATTTTCTCGAGCTAGGCCTTATATTTGTCAACCTCACCTGTACCCTTGCATTTTACCTTGTAGACCCACTTGAACCCCACGATTTTCTTTCCTTTGGGTGGCAAAGCTAAGTCCCAAGTTCAATTTTCCTCCAAAGCTCTGAGTTCTTATGCCATGGCTTCATGCCATTCATGTTTCTGCACTGCCTGTGAGTATGTTCGTGGCTCCTCATGGCTAGTTACTGCTGCAAGGTAAGCTTGATGTCTATTTGAAAAACATTTGTAACTTATGTAGTTAGTGATAGGATAGACCTTACATGAGGAGTTTGAGTGGCTCGACCTCATGCAGATGGGTTTTTCTATGGTTGTGTTGTAGTAGTAATCACAAAGTTAAGTTGGTGGCTGCCGCGTGCGTGGTGGAAGTTGAACTTCAGTGTTTCCATGATGCTCCCCCTCAGTCTAAACTTTCATCTCTATGTTTTCCAGAGAGTCTTCCTCATGGTTCTCTGCCCCTTCCTTTTTAGCTTTATGATTCTCTTCCCCTTGCGGCTCAGAGACATCATAAAACACATTCATTGGTGCATCAGTTGTTGCTGCCTTATTTTGAAGAACATAAGGCATTGTGTGCTCATAAAATACCACATCCCGAGAGACAGAGAACTCACGAGTTGCTGGATTGTATACTTTCTATCCTTTTTGTCCCTGTGGATAACCCATGAAGACGCAATGATTAGCCCTTAAATCAAACTTATCTCTCTACTTTGAGCTCGTCCCTACATAACATAGACAACCGAATACTCTGAGATGATCATAGGATGCTGGCTTCCCAAAGAGCATCTTATATGGTGTGACTTCTTGATTAACTATTGTGGGAGTTCAGTTGATGAGGTGAGTGGCAACTAATATGCACTCTCCCCAAAAACGAATGGGAAGATTTGCTTGAAACCTTAAAGCTCTAGCAACATTTAAAATATGTCTGTGCTTCCGGTCCACGCGTCCATACTGCTGCGGTGTGGCCACATAAGAGGTCTCATGTAGTATTCCATTTTGTTGAAGGAATGCTTGCAGTGTGGAATTTGTAAATTCAGTGTTGTTATCACTCCTAATCTTCTTCACACAAGCATTAAATTGAGTTTTTATCATATTGCAGAAATTCACCAAGAAGTCAGTGGTTTGAGTTTTGTGTTTCATCAAGTATACCCAAGTCCCTCGAGTGTAGTCATCAACAATAGTAAGAAAATAGTGAGAACCATCATGTGATGCAGTGCTATATTTCCCCCACAAGTCACAATGTATCAAGTCAAAAGGCTTTTTAGCTTTATTAATACTTTGAGGAAAAGAAAGTCTACATTGCTCTGATCTATGACATATGTCACAATAATTAATTTTAATGAAATTGAAACTACACTTGAGTAACTTAGAAAGATGCTAAAGAGCCTGGACCGAGGGATGTCTCATTTTGGAGTGCCAAAGTGTGGTGTTGTCTCCTTGAATGGTGGCAAAAGAAGCTCCTCGCAACACTGCTTTAAACACGTAAACCCCATCATGCATGCTACCCGATCCAAACATTCTCTTCGTGGCATGGTCTTGTATCACACAACAATCAAATTTATAAGTTACTATGCAGTTCAAATCTCTTGTCAACTTGTGAATGGAAATTAAATTGCAGCTAAATTCAAGAACAAATAACATATTGTCTAGCTTGATATTTCTATCAAGGGTTATGCTTCCCATGTTTTTTATTAACACAGTGTTACTAGTGGGTACTGTGATGTAGAATGGCTTTTCAAGCTTACGTATTCCCTGTAAAATAGAGAATGAAGAAGTCATATGGTGTGATGCACCACTATCCAAGATCCATTGAATTTCTTCATTACTAGCCATGCCATCGTGTGGTAATCGAGCATTTTTCATGTGTATTCCATGCAGTGCATGAGCCTTTGTTGTCACGTCTACTTCTTCCTTCTTTTGATCCTCATCAGTATGGGTCACATATGCAGCGATATGTCCTTCTTGTTTGTTGTTTCCTTACCGTGTCTGCCTTGTGTCCCAGTTGGGTGGATACCCAACAATTTCAAAGCACTTTGCTTTAACATGCCTGATCTTACCACAATGCTCACACTTGGGTCTGGGTCCATCTCGACCTTTTGTTTACTTCCCCAAGATGAGTGGAAAGTTGTTCCTAACTCAGTCTTGGTATTACCTCTCTCCCTTTCTACTGTTAGACGTGCTTCCTCCCTCAGAACATGATTGAATGAATGCCTGAGTGAGGGTAAAGGATCAACATTGAGGATGGTAGTCTTGACATGGTCATACTGCTCATTATCAAGGCTTCCAAGGAAAAGATGGAGTTTCTACTCTTCTTCTTTCTGCATTAACTGTTTTGACGCTCCACATGTGTATTCTAGCAATGGTTGGAGCTCATTTAATTCATCGAGAAAGCCTTTGAACTTGGTGTAAAATTATGTTACGCTCAAGTCATCCTCCTTTTGCACCAAACAAAGTACGCGCCACAATTGGTGGATCCTGGGTGCATTTGTTTGAGCAAAACGCTCCTCGAGGTCAAACCGCATGTCCTTCGCAGTTGTCGCATGAGATATGCTGCCATGCAACCTTGAATAGATGGAATTTATGATCCATGCTATCACTATTGAATCTGCCTTCTCCCAATTAAGATAATCCATTGTCTACTTTCCTGGTTTCATAATTATTCCATCAATGAAACCAAGCTTCATTTTTGCACGAAGTGCTGTCTTCATCGAACGTGCCCATGTTCAGTAGTTCTCTCTATTAAGAACAGCTGCAACCAAGGGCGTTCCCGGGTTATCGGAGGAACCAAGATAATAAGGCGAACTTGGGGTAAGAGCAAGTGAGCTTTTGCCATCGTTGGAGGTATTTTTCTTTATCTCCAACTTAGCTCCAAGATCAACATGTTCTGATGCCATAATGAAATATGGTTTTGTTTTCATAATAATTTCATATGAGTTACATACTGATGATACTTATAGATGTACAATGCCACAAAAATAGAACAAACAAACTAACTAGGATAACAACTCTAGCCTATCTAAACAACTCTCCTTCCTTATCACTTATCATTCTAACTATATAAAACTAATCTTATCTCATTATCACATATCTTTATCTCCTAATAAGAACTGTATCCTTCAATGTAGGTCCTTGAAGTAACCAAAGAAAGTCCTTAACTATGGCTTCAAAGTAAACACCCGTACAATATAAATTGAAATTGCATTAATCGACTTCAAAGAAACAAAAGTGCATGGACTTGAAATTGAAATACATGAACTATAAATTAAGTCCTGAAATGAAGTTATGGTAAACAACATAAAATGAACTGGAAAGAATTAAAGAAAGATGTAAACGGGCAAAAATGTAAAGAAACATTGTAAATGAGAGGTAAATTGCAAGAAATATGCTAAAAACTGAAACTAAATGACAAGATAAATGTAAGATTTTGGTGGTGTTGATCGGGGCTTCTTTTCTCACTACCTTAGAGGCTTATTGATAGTAATATATTTTATACATTTTACAATCCTCTCACTAGGTTTCGTAAGGTTCAATTAGGCTTAATTAAGTTGATCTTGTCATATTTTATGATATTGAGCTTAATTGGATCATTGAAGAAATTATTGCTTGAAATGTCTTTAATTTGCTTAATTGCATCTTTTAGTAAACTGACTATAATTTGAGTTATAAATATTCTAATGATCTGATTTTGTTCTTGTTGGAAAGCTAAGACAATTCTCTACAACTTTCTTGCAGGCCTCAAGACCTGGAACACACGTTTGGATAACTCAAATTGGAGTTGAAGCAAAAACTAGAGTTCTAAACCTGACAGCTTGACCTATGCGAACTCATCAGACCATATCTTGATTTATATAAGAGTTTTTGGAATGAAACTAGTGCCATTTGAAAGTTAAGACTCAAATCTATAACTTTCATGCATAACACAAGAGTTAGATCAGACTTCTTGAAGGTCATATTGGGCTTAGAAGTCAAAACAAAGGAAGCTGTAGTTGGGCCTGAATAGTGTACAGTAATTGGACCATATCTCACGTTGTATGTGGTTAAATAGGCTGAAATTTTACTAGAAGACAGTTAAAATCTATATCTACAACTTTCATGAATATCATTTTGCCCTATTCTAACGGCATCCATGAGATATGCACTGAATTATTTGGTGTTAGTGGGGTGACACAGATCAAAATAATTTCTCACTCACTTATCTTCATCAAACAACTCCTTTGACATTTATTTATCATCATCAAACAACTCCATTGTCATCTTGCACTCCTTGAGCTCTATAAAAGGGAGCATTGGCTGATCATTTTGATCATCTTAGCTTAGATTATGCTATTGTGTTATTTATTTCTCTTGTTGTAGTTTTTTTTTGTTCTAAATTGAAGTTATATTCATCTTTTTCTTCTTATCTCTTTCTTTCTTCTTGTTCATGAGCAACTAATTTTTATTTTGCTTGGGTGAAAGGTGAAGCTTTTGGTAATAAATTAAGGTTTGATTAATTTCTTTCTTGTGCTTAAATGATGTATTATCAAGTAGTCATTATATGTGTTGTATTTTGTTTGCAATCAATTTAGAAACCCTCCTTGTAAAGTAGAGATCTTGATTCATTGTAAACAAGAGGCTGACACAAAGAATTCTTGAGCCTATTTATAAGTGATGGTGTTAGTGGATAATTAAAGAAATCATAATATAATTACATATATAATTTTAAATGAACTTTGAATGTTGTATTTTTCTATTGGAACCTCCATTATGTGTGGATTTCAATTGAGTTATAAAAAGAAATAATATTGTCTTTAATTTATTACCATGAGTGGATCTCTTAGCCTAAGTAAATCCTTTTTCATTTGTAAATAGCTTTTATCATCTTTCTTTTTGTGGCAAATCTTTTCTTTACCTCAAAGAATTTTTCTTCATCAATTCCTTGTGGATCGACCTCAGACTCCCGAGAATTTACTACTTAAAATAATTTGCACTTGAGTTTGCAACTAATAATTACCACAAGTTTTAATTTATTGAGGTTCTCTTGCTATAAGTAAACTTCACCATCAGGTATATTCTTCCTCTACTCTTTTAAATTTTTAATTAACTAACTTACTGACTTATTAACTTATTTGTTTTATGTCATTTATTTATGTTTTCTAACTTTTTAATTTTTTATTTATGCCATTTATTGATGCTTTCTATTTTTTTTTTTAATTTATGTCATTTATTTATGCTTACTAATTTTTTTTTATTTATGTTTTCTGACTTATTTATTTACGCTTTCTAACTTACTAATTTTTTATTTATGTCATTTATTTATGTTTTTTAATTTTTTTATTTTTTTATTTTACTCTTTTAATTTTTATTTATTTATTTATTTATGCTTTTTAATTTTTATTTATTTATTTATGCTTTCTGTTTTCTAATTTTATTTATTTACGCTTTATGACTTACTAACTTACTAACTTATTTTTTTATATCATTTATTTACACTTTCTGACTTATTTATTTATGCCATTTATTTATGTTTAATATTTAATGACTAGTTTATACCATCAACTTGTATATCATTTTTATTTTACGTCACTTATTTATGCTTAATTAGTATCGTGATTCAAATTCTGGTCGTTTAGTTAAAATTAATTATGGTACTTTATATATTGATTTGTTTAAATCATAATCACACATAATTGACATAATGGTTGAAAATAAACCACAAGCTGAACATGAACCACAAGCTGAAAATAAAAGTGTACATGATGAACATTAAAATCAACTGTTGCGAATTATGCGTGCATATTTGCAACCACCTCAAAATTCTAGTCCATCATATTTTATCTTTCCACTCACTACTAACAATTTTAGATTTAAGTCAGGTATGATTTCTTTACTTCTTAATTTCCATGGTTTAGAATCTAAAAGCCCATATTTACATCTAAAAGAATTTGAGGAAGTCTGTATTACTTTTAATGATCAAAATTACACTGAAAAGATTGTTAAGCTTAAAATGTTTCATTTTTCTTTGAACGATAAAGCAAAAACTTAGCTTAACACTTTGAAACTAAGATCAATTAGCACATGGTCAGAAATGTATGGTGAGTTTTTAAAGAAAATTTTTCTAACATATAAAACTAATGCTTTGAAAAGACAAATCCAAAATTTTTCCCAAAATTCAAATGAAACATATTTTCAATGTTGGGAAAGTTTTAAAGATTTGTTAAATTCTTGCCCACATCATGGTATTGAAAAATGACGCATTATAAGTTTCTTTTATGAAGGTTTAACACATGAAACTAAACAATTTGTGGAAATGATGTGTAATGGCGAGTTTCTTAATAAAGAACTCGAAGAAGCTTTAGATTATTTAAACCATTTGACTGAAAATTCTTAATATTGGCATGGTACTAATCCTTCTAAAAATTCCATTAGATATAACCTTGCAAATGCTGGTAAAGGAAAATATTATCTTAGTCAAGAAGAAGATCTAAATGCTAGGAACGCCAGTTTGGCTAGAAAGGTTGAATCCATGGAATTAGGGAAAGTGAAAGAAGTCAAATCTGTGCAAAATGAAAAAATTTGTGGCATTTGTGACGAATTAGGACACTCAACAAATGAATGTCTAGATATTCCTATTTTTAAAGAAGTTATGCATGAGCAAGTAAATGCAATGAACAATTTTAAGAAGTCATTCGCCTTTTCTTTTTCAAATTCTTACAATCTGGGATGGAGAAATCACCCAAACTTCAGCTGGAGAAATAATAATCAAGCATAATTTATGCAACCACCACCTCCTCAAGAACAACAGGATTCTTAAAATTCTCAAGGATATGCACCTTATGTCGCATCATATAGGAAAAACCTTGAAAGAACTCTACATGCATTCATGGAAAAGTAAGAGGCCATTAATAAACAATACACTCAAGCCATGATTGACATAAAAGACACTCTTTCCAAACTTACTTCTGCACTCACCATTCAAGAGAAAGGAAAATTTCTTTCTCAACCTCAATCGAATCTCAAAGGTCAATATAGTCTAAATGAGGGCAATTCAAAAAATCAATAAATAAATCAAGTCAATTCAGTGATAACTCTTAGGAGTGGAAAAGTTGTTGAAAAACAAATTCCTGAACCTTGTGAGAAAGATGACAAAATAATCTCCCAAGATAAGGAAGAGGTTGATAAGCATTCTAGCCAAAATGAGACCAAACTCTTGCATCCTCCATCACAATTTCCTTAAGCATTAAGCAATTCAAAGAAATTGAACCACCACACTGAAATTTTTGAAATTTTAAACAAGTGAAGGTCAATATTCCATTGTTAGATTTTATTAAACAAATTCCTTCTTATGTCAAATTTTTGAAGGACTTATGCACTGTTAAAAGAAAATTAAATGTGAAAAAAATGTCTTTTTGACTGAATATGTAAGTTCCATTATTCAAAGCAATAATGTTTTGAAACATAAAGACCCTGGTTGTCCTGCGGCTTCATGCATTATTGGAGAACATAAAATTGAACAAGCTTAACTTGATCTTGGTGCTAGTGTTAATTTGCTTCTATATTCAGTTTATCAACAACTTAATTTGGGTGAGTTAAAACTAACTTTTGTAAGTCTTCTACTTGCCGATAGATCAATTAAAATTCCAAAAGGAATAGTGGAAGATGTGTCGGTACAAGTTGATAAATTTATTTATCCTATGAATTTTATTGTCTTGGAAACTGAACCTATGGTTAATAGTTCCAAGTCAATTCCTATTAGTTTAGGTCGCCCATTTTTAGCAATATCTAATGCTTTGATAAATTGCAGAAATGGAGTGATGAAACTAACATTTGAAAACATGACATTGGAGCTTAATGTTTTCAACATATGCAAGCAACCACAGGAAGTCCATGATGAAAATGAAGAAACTGACGGGATTGAGGCCATTGTAGATGATCATTTTCTAAAAAGGAGTTCTTTTGACTCATTAGAAGTTTGTTTAATTAATTCATTTGATTCAGGTACACAAGTAGACGATGATATTTCTGAAATATGCTATTTGCTTGATTGTACACATGTAATAGAATATAAGGGATGGAAACCAAAATTCAAAGAGCTAAAACCCATAAATGATAATACCCATGAAGAAGTACCCACATTGGAACTAAAGTCATTACTTACTAGGTTGAAGTACATATTTTTGGGAGAAGAATAAGCTTTCCAGTAATAATTTCAATAATCCTTACTGAAGAATAAGAATGTATGTTGATAGAAGTACTTAAAAGGCATACAAGTGCAATTGGATAAACATTAAAGGATATAAAAGGTATTAATCTATTAATTTGTACACATAGAATATATTTAGAGGATAATACTAAAACATCACAACAACCTCAAAGAAGATTAAATCCACACATGAAGGAGGTAGTTAGAGCTGAAGTTCTTAAATTACTTAATGTTAGAATTATCTACCTTATCTCTGATAGGCAGTGGGTAAGCCCTACTCAAGTTGTGCCTAAGAAATTTGGCATAACAATGGTTGAAAATGAAAAAAGTGAATTAATACCTACGCGAGTTTCATCCAGTTGGCGTATATGTATTGATTTTAGAAAATTAAATGCAGCCACTAGGAAAGATCATTTTCCTTTGCCATTTCTTGATCAAATTCTAGAAAGAGTAGCATGACATCCTTACTACTATTTTCTTGATGGTTATTCAGGGTATAATCAAATACCAATTGCATTAGAGGATCAAGAAAAGATAACTTTTACATGTCCCTTTGGCACTTTTGCATATAGAAGAATGTCTTTCGGCCTTTGTAATGCTCTGGCAACTTTTCAAATATGCATGTTAAGTATTTTTAGTGATATGATTGAGCATTATTTAGAGGTTTTCATGGATGATCTGACAGTTTTTGAAAATTCTTTTGAAAATTGTCTTGATAATTTGGATAGAGTTCTTAAAAGATGCGAACAAAAATGATTTGTTTTAAACAGAGAAAAATGTCATTACATGATTACTTCAAGAATCGTGTTAGGTCATGTGATATTTTCTAAAGGAATTAAAGTTGATAAGGTCAAAGTTGAATTATTTGTTCATTTGCCTTCCCAAAAACAGTCAGAGAAGTTTGTTCCTTTTTAGGACATGCAACATTCTATCGAAGATTCATTAAGGACTTTAGTATCATATCTAGACCATTATGCAATCTTCTGATAAAAGATGCACCATTTGATTGGACTCAAGAATGTAAAATTTTTTTTGAAAAATTAATTGGTTTTCTGACATCTGCTCATATCATGCAATCTCCTGACTGGTCTTTACCTTTTGAGTTAATGTGTGATGCTAGTGATTTTACTGTTGACGCTGTTTTAGGTCAAAGAAAGGAAGGTAAGCCTCATGTGATTTGTTACGCAAGTAGAACTTTAAATAGTGCACAAATGAATTACAGTACTACTGAAAAAGAATTACTTGCTATAATTTTTGCATTGGATAAATTTTGAGCTTATTTAATTGGTTCTTCTACTGTTGTTTTCACTGATCATTCTTCTATTAGATATTTAATGTCTAAGTAGGATGCCAAACCTAGGTTGATACGGTGGATCTTGTTGCTTCAAGAATTCAACATCAAAATAAAATATAAGAAAGGAGACGAAAATGTTGTTGCAGATCATCTGTCCAGACTTACAACAAGCTCACATTTTGATAACACATCTATTAATGATTCTTTTCCTTATGAATTTTTATTTTCTGTCAATTTCATGTCTTGGTTTGCTAACATAGTCAATTTTCTTGTAACAGGAAAGATGCCACCTCAGTGGTCACACCAAGATAGAAAAAAGTTTTTGACTAAGGTGAAAATTTTTTATTGGGATGACCTATATTTGTTCAAATATTATCCTGATCAAATCTTTCGGAGATGTGTACCCAATAGTGAGGTAGGTAGTGTCATTCAATTTTGTCACTCAAAAACATATGGGGGTCATATTTCTTCAAAGAAAATAGTTGTGAAAATCTTACAGTGTTGATTTTATTAGCCCAATTTATTTAAGGATAATTATACCCTTTACAAAAGCTACAAAAATTTTCAGAAATTAAGTTCTATTTTTAAAAGAAATATGATGCCTCTGAACCCTATCATTGTTATTGAAATTTTTGATTTTTAGAGAATTGATTTCATGGGTCCATTTTCATCCTCATTTGGATTTGTGTATATTTTGGTTGCAGTTGATTATGTCTCAAAATAGATTGAGGCGATTCCATGTCGAAACAATGATCATAAAACTGTTCTTAAATTTTTAAAAGAAAATGTCTTGAGTCGATTTGGAATCCCTCGAGCTATCATCAATGATGGAGGAACACATTTTTATAATAAACCATTTGAATCCTTAATGAAGAAATATAGTATTACCCACAAAATTGCCACTCCTTATCACCCTCAGACAAGTGGACAAGTAGAATTAGCAAATAGGGATATTAAATAAATTTTGAAAAAAACGGTTAACCCAAATCATAAAGATTAGTCTTTAAGACTAAACAATGCACTTTGAGCTTGCCGTACTGCTTTCAAAACATCTTTAGGCATGTCACCTTATCAGTTAGTCTATAAAAAACCTTGTCACTTACCTGTAGAACTGGAGCATAAAGCATTTTGGGTCATTAAAGCTTTTAATTTAAATCTTGATAATGCTTGCAGGTTACGCAAATTGCAAATAAATGAACTCGAAGAATTGAAAAATGATGTATATGAAAACTCAAAAATTTATAAAGATAAAATAAAAGCTTTTCACGACAAATCAATTTTGAGAAAAATCTTTTGAAATTGGTCAAAAAGTTCTGCTTTATGATTCTCGTCTTCACCTATTCCTTGAAAAATTGAGATCTAGGTGGACTGACCATTTTATTGTCAAACATGTATATCCTTATGAGGCCATAGACATTGAGAATCCTATGAATGGTAATGTGTTTAAGGTTAATGGACAAAGATTCAAACCATTTCTAGAAAATCAAGTTGCTGAGGTAGAATTCATTTCCATTTCTAGTCATTGTTATGAGAAAAATTTACTCTAATTTTGTGGCTTTATTTTGTTTTGCAATTCTTTATTAATAACACTGTATTTTATACATTTTATAATCCTCTCACTAGGCTTCTTAAGGTTCAATCAGGCTTAATTAAGTTGATTTTGACACATTTTATGATATTGAACCTTATTGGATCATTAAACAAATTATTGCATAAATTAACCTTGATTATCTCTTTGGTAGTATTTAGTAAACTGGCTATAACTTGAGTTACAAATATCTGATTGATGTGATTTTAGTCTTGTAAGAAAGCTAAGACAATTCCCTACAACTTTCATGTTGAACACTTTTTTAGATTCTGAGGTCTAATGGGTGATATTGGGCTTTGAAGTCAAAACAGATGAGCTAAAACTGGGCCTAAATACTCTGCAATAATTGGATCATATCTTGAGTTCTAGGCATGATTATGGACTCAAACCAAAGCCATTTTAAAGCAAATATTCAGGCCTACAACTTTCTTGAAGACCACTTTTCTCAAAAATGAAAAAAAATAGGAGACACGACTGTACACATTTGCTCAATTATTATGTCATTGATGACGTATAAAACTTAATCTTTAAGTTTGATCATTGTAGAGCATTGTAGCGTCACTGTAGCGTCATTGTAGCTATTGTAGCTTCTATAGTAAATTTGCCTATAAATAGGCAATCCAATTTAGAAATAGGGGGAGGAGACATTCGGGGAGAGAGAGAGGTGAGGTTCGGGGCAGTGCCCAGTCTCTTCTCCTCAGTCTCCCTTCAATTTTCAGTTTCTTTTCTTTTTCTCTTTTTCTTCTTTCTACTCTATGTGTAAATAAATTCCAGTCTACTTGGGTCAAAGTGTGAAGCTCTTGGTAATAAAATAAGGTTATATTTATTCCTCTCTTGTGCTTTAATGATTTATTTTCTAGTAACTATTATACGTGTTATATGTTGTTTCTGATAATTTAGAAACTACCTTTGTAAAGAGGAGTTCTTGATTTATTGTAGACAATAGGATTGACACAGTGAATGCTTTAACCCATTTACAAGTGGTGGTAATAATTAAAGAAAACATAATATAGTTACATAATGGACTTTTAATGTTATATTTTTCGATTGGAACCTCCATTATGTGAGGATTCTAATTGAGTTATAAAAAGGAATTAATCTTACCTTTACTTTATTTACCAAGAGTGGATCTTTTTATCCAAGTAAATATTTTTTACCGTAGTAACAAAATATTTACCTTACCTTAATTTCTCTTCATCATTTCCCTATGGATCAACCTCGGACTCCCGAGAAATTTATTACTTGAGACAACTTGCACTTGAGTTTGCAATGCAACAATTAATCCTGCATCAAGTTTTTAGACTTAGTCAAGAAAAGTGTGCATTAAGTTTTTGGCGCCGTTGTCGGGGACTTGATTTGAAGAACAAATTTATGGTATAAATATTTTTGTACCATGATTTATAATTGTTTAGGAATGGAGGTTATAGGTTATGTGGGAGAATTGTGGTATTTTCCATGGGAATCCAAAAAGTAAAAGTCATGCCTTTTAAGAGTTAAGGTTTCGACTAAGGAATTAAGTTTTAATTAATTACTGATTCTCCCCATCAATTGAATAATTAGAAATTAATTAGAAGGAAGGTCCCAAAGCTACTCTATTGCCTATGATAGATTATTGAATCAAGTGACATTAGATCCCTAGTTTTTTTGATGTGTCTTCGTGTTTGTTTTTCTTTTTCCTCTTAAGTGTCAACTTAATTTTGACCTTTTGGTCACTTGTCGACTTTCTCAACAAGTTTTTGTAAACTTAGATTAATACGGTGGATTTTATTATTTCAAGAATTCAAAATGAGCCGAAAATGTTTTGTCCATACTTCCAATAGGCTCACTTTTTTGAAATCACACCTATTAGTATTGTCAAATTTTTTTAAAAAAAACAAACGATGTTGTTCTTTGGGGATGGTTTTCGCAAACAGAGACAATAAAATATTCTTCATTATGAATGGACTGAGTAAGGAGTCATTTTCAACTCTTGAGACGCATTCTTGTGGAGTTGTACATCTTGAACTTCTTAATTTGTGGAATCTCTTCAAAGGCAAGTAAGTGCATTATAGTCTTGGGAATCTGACTCAAAAAGACCTTGTTTGTCAATTTATAAGAAAATTGGATGGGAAGCTTATCCTCGACTCATAAAAGGCGTTTAAGCCGTTACTGGACGTAAAACCAGAGGAAGATGTGAGCCACAATCACAACTACATGTATATATTTTCTTGTATAGATTTTTTTTTTAAAAAAAGAGAGAGTAAGAAGTGGTTCAAAGGAAATGTTGCGAGAAGCAGCAAGAAAAGGAAGCCAGTCAAGACACTCCATCTGTTTAAATAATTTCAATCTTTGGTCATACTTTGTTTCTATTTATATTTGTGTGAAGTTTCTCTTTTCAGTAATTGCAGTAACAGGTACTATCTTTTTTCCTTTACCTATCTATTTTATTTTAACATTGAGGACAATGTTGTGTTCTGGTTGGGGGGAAGGATAGTGTGAATAATTGTTGTGTGAATAATTATGTAAAAAAAATTATTACAAAAAATTTGTTTGAAAAAAAAAAATTAGGAAATGTGTTTATTAATGTGTTTATATGTTTATCAGCAATTTTCTAAACTAAACCAATTAAGGATGGCAGAGTAAGGAGTAAATTTTGTTGTGGAGGTAATTTTACTCTTGAAACGCATCTAGATTGGGGTAGATAACTAGTTTGTGTAGAAGTAGCAATTTTAATTCAGGGAAATTTGCTTGATTGGGTAAATTGTCTTCTTTCTTAAACATCACATGCTTAGTTATGGATGTTGAAATTTTTGTGGACTGAGAATGATGGATGTATGCCTTGTGAGATTTTGAGCCTATCAACGAATGGATTGAACATTTGTACCATTCTCTTCTTTCTTGTGTGATTTTTTTTCACTCATGGAATTGTTACTCTAGAACTTGCTTTGGTTCTTTTTTAGGCTACTTTTTCACATGTATACATAAACATGATTGAGGCATTTTTTTTCTTGAATTAACTACTTTGACCAAATAGCCAACCTTGCATATTTTCCCTTGCTTAACCCCTTTGAACTTATTTAACCATTCTTTGTTTCTAACTCATTACGTGCCTTAAATGAAAAACCATGTTCTAACCCAGCCTTAGGGAATAAGAGAGCACTGACTTTGTTATTTGATGAGTTCTTGAACAAGTGTAGGGGTGCATGTGTAGATCGATAAAAAAAAAAAAGTTGGCCAGTGAATTCTTGGAAATAACAGGAATAGAAGGAGAATGTTCAAGCCTAACAATGAATTCAACCTACCAATTGATCTTTAACAAAACATTAGTCAAATATTAGTCATTGCCCTTTATGAGAAAGAAACAAACAGAGAAGGAATTAAGAAAATCTTAGGAAAGTTAGACTGAATGTTCTTAAACATCTTCTTCACTCTAACTGTAACATAAGGCCCTTTTATTCTCTTTGGTATTTAACTTGTCTTATCTATATTACTTCCTCCTTTACCTTTATCCCATTATAACCTTAAATAAAGTCCTCATGATTTGTGTATATATGTTGTTTTTGAGTAGCGGAGAAGTAGAAGATAAGCAAGCTTATAGTAGTGCAATTACTCATGAGTTGAATACAGAGAAATACTACCCTTTTTAAACACTTGAGAGATTGAGAGTGAATTCTGTGAGGATCTATCATTCTTGATTCATTATTTTCAACTATAATTTCCTTACTTATTAGTTTGAGATGCGAAGAAACGTTACCTCATGACTGTTTTGATCCCTTGATTGTCTAGTTGCTATTCTTGAGTCATTAAATCCTTTAGAGTTTTTAGCTATTGAGTCTGTGTCGTTTTTCTTTGTTCCCTAATTTTTGTCTTTTGTGTTTTGCCCAAGAGTGCAAAAGTTAAGTGTGGGAGAATTTAATAACACTGTATTTTATACATTTTATAATCCTCTCACTAGGCTTCTTAAGGTTCAATCAGGCTTAATTAAGTTGATTTTGACACATTTTATGATATTGAACCTTATTGGATCATTAAACAAATTATTGCATAAATTAACCTTGATTATCTCTTTGGTAGTATTTAGTAAACTGGCTATAACTTGAGTTACAAATATCTGATTGATGTGATTTTAGTCTTGTAAGAAAGCTAAGACAATTCCCTACAACTTTCATGTTGAACACTTTTTTAGATTCTGAGGTCTAATGGGTGATATTGGGCTTTGAAGTCAAAACAGATGAGCTAAAACTGGGCCTAAATACTCTGCAATAATTGGATCATATCTTGAGTTCTAGGCATGATTTTGGACTCAAACCAAAGCCATTTTAAAGCAAATATTCAGGCCTACAACTTTCATGAAGACCACTTTTCTCAAAAATGAAAAAAAAATAGGAGACACGACTGTACACATTTGCTCAATTATTATGTCATTGATGACGTATAAAACTTAATCGTTAAGTTTGATCATTGTAGAGCACTGTAGCGTCACTGTAGCATCACTGTAGCATCATTATAGCTACTGTAGCTTCTATAGCAAATTTGCCTATAAATAGGCAATCCAATTTAGAAATAGGGGGAGGAGACATTCGGGGAGAGAGAGGGGTGAGGCTTTGGGCAGTGCCCAGCCTCTTCTCCTCAGTCTCCCTTCAATTTTCAGTTTCTTTTCTTTTTCTCTTTTTCTTCTTTCTACTCTATGTGTAAATAAATTTCAGTCTACTTGGGTCAAAGTGTGGAGCTCTTAGTAATAAAATAAGGTTATATTTATTCCTCTCTTATGCTTTAATGATTTATTTTCTAGTAACTATTATACGTGTTATATATTGTTTCTGATAATTTAGAAACTACCCTTGTAAAGACGAGTTCTTGATTTGTTGTAGACAATAGGATTGGCACAATGAATGCTTTAACCCATTTACAAGTGATGGTAATAATTAAATATAATATAATTACGTAATGGACTTTTAATGTTATATTTTCTGATTGGAACCTCCATTATATGAGGATTCTAATTGAGTTATAAAAAGGAATTAATCTTACCTTTACTTTATTTACCAAGAGTGGATCTTTTTACCCAAGTAAATATTTTTTATCGTAATAACAAAATATTTACCTTACCTTAATTTCTCTTCATCATTTCCCTATGGATCGACCTCGGACTCCCGAGAAATTTATTACTTGAGACAACCTACACTTGGGTTCGCAATGCAACAATTAATCCTGCATCAAGTTTTTAGACTTGGTCAAGAAAAGTGTGCATCATTTATCACCCCGGTTAAGTGGCGGATAACAGTATTCTGTGGCTTTCAAGTCGGTTTATTTTTCAGTTTCACATAATAACTGATTCATTCTCCTTTAAAATGGATGTCATTCTTTCAAATCTGAGAAAATATTTTTCTTCCCTCCCTCAAAATGTTCTAACAAAAATTTACAAGCTAGATGTGAAAGTTTGAGATTGTTAATGTACAAAGGTATGCCGGAAAATGTTCGCTGGATAATCAAAGCAAAGGTCCATTTAGCAAGTGAGTCTTCAATTTCATTTGACTCATACATGTCAGGTCTTGGTAGAAGTTCATATTCAAAAAGGAGAAGAGCAAAAAAGTTACAAGTCTATCACAAATGTGCACTATGGAATTATAACAAGCAATATCATTTTTTGGGTATAGTTTCCACAAATAGAGAAAATAAAATTTTCTTCATTAAGAATGGACTGAGTAAGGAGTCATTAGATGATATCTTATTGACTTTTGATATGCATTCTAGTGGATATGTGCATCATGAACTTCTTAACTTATGGAATCTCTTCAAGGATGAACAAAAACGTTACAGTCTTGGGAATCTGACTCTAAAAGACCATGTTTGTTAATTTATAAGAAAATTGGATAGGAAGCTTACCCTCAACCCATAGAAGGTGTTTACATTGTTACTAGACATAAAACCAGAGGAAGTTATGAGCCACAACCACAACAACATGTACATATTATCTTCTTCTTCAAAAGAGAGAGAGAGAAAAAAAATGAGGAAAGATGGGTGAAACTTCAGTTATACTTGGTCTTTAATTAGAGTAGGAGCCCTGGGTGGATGTCTGTCTTTTCATAGACTCAGGAGGAGACCTTTACACACCGATATGTAAATAAGGTTCATGTGTCATGCTCTGTAAAGAGCGTTCTCAGTGTCCCAAAGTTTACCTTTTAGGCATGCTGAGATGATGGGCAGATAGAAGCGCCATGTGTTAGCATACTCGCGTGACTATGCAACTGAGTTGGATCCTGTGATTTAATGCCATGGGCTCTCCAACGACCTCTCACTAGCTATGGTCGTTGGTGGTAGATGTCAGATTTATGCACTTTAATTAGTTGCGTCGTAATTCAATCCAAAATATCCCACAAGTGGGAGGAAGAAAAATTCCAAGATTGGCTGAGCCGTCTTGGTATTACTGCACTCATGACGCATAGTATAAAGATGCGCCATGAAAACTATACATAAAGGTATGTCATCATTTGTTATTATATTTCTTATATCTTTGTATGGTTTTGTTGTAGTTTAGTTTTGGATAGACGATCCTTTGAGCAGGATCCTTCAGGGATTTCTAGACTTCTTATCTTTGCTTCCACTATTGATGAGTTGATTAATAAATTAGAAGTTTTTGTTTATAAACTTGATCTAGCTATAACTTAGATAGATTGGTTAGAAGGAAGCAGTGATGGAAACAGCATGAAAAGAGAGCCAGATTTGATACTTAGTCTATAACTTTCCTTTACTTTTGATTTTGTTTATCGTACTTTGTTTCTGTTTAAATTTGTATCAGATTTTTTCAACAGGTACTATCTTATATCCTTTGCTCATTTATATTTAACATTGCGGATAATGTTGTGATTTGGTTGGGGGAAGGATAGTTGATCAAAAAAATAAAATTTAGAAAGTATGATATGATTGTCAGTAATTTACTAAACTAATTAAGGATGACATAGTAAGGATTAAAATTTGTTCTTAAGATGCATCTTAATTGAGGATGTAATGCACCAAAATATAACAACCGCAACGTAATCGTCATTACACCATAGTTACTAAATCCAGGTGTGTCACAGTCATGATAACATAAATTCCAAAATTTACAAGTATATTTTTCGTATTTAAGCATAAGTAGAAAATATGAGCCTCGAATGAGATATAAATATATTGACTCATCAATGAATACAACATTATTTAATACAAAATTATATATATAAAAAATTAATGCATAAAATAGAATTATACAATATAAAATTTAAACCTTTCATTACATAACATAAACTACCAAGTAAAGGTTCGGCCTTCACCGAAGTCGAACATGTGAATGGAAAGATCACGCACTTAATCTTCCTCGGCAGCTCTGACGGATAAGACTCGCCCTTGCCATATCTCCAAAGGAAAAGGAGTACGAACCTATGTCATAACCGAAACCTCTCTAGGGAAGAGATGACGGTTACACCACATTTCCCCAATGGGTATAGGGAACTCCACACGTAACAGAACATAGGCGATGTTCGTCCCATCGCCGAGTTCACCTCCACACTGTACCAGGGTCACATCTCCCACATATGCGACAAGTCATGCTTCACGTTTGAAGTGCCAGGCTTTCGAGCCATGGAGAAGCTGTATCCATATGCGAAACATGTAGGGTGTTGGGGACGTCATCCCCAAGAAGTAGAAGTCGATCCTAAAGTACAACTTATCGTGTCCACTCGCACTCTTCACTGTTTCTATCCAATTTGACATAGAACAGGGTAATACAAGAAAGAGGTGAGACACCCATCTTTCATTACCACTACGGCAGTAAGAAAACAGCATAACACAAAGCACCCACAAAGCAATGCAGTTCATACATTTATTAACATCAACAGCGGAATTTAAACCGAAAGTAGTTTAATGATAGTCAATAATAAGAATCAATATGAACAGTGGCATTCGTAATAAAAGCAAAATAGCAGCAGGCAATAGCAAGATTCGACAGCATCAGACAAATCACAATAATATTTCCAGAAATCAGCACAATGATCAGATAATCATTTATAGAAGTAAAATAGTTACTTTAATAGATGTTCATGCTCAACAACTTATGAGACTGACAATGAACGATGCACAATGCATTATGGTACCAAATCCTACTCCATGGAGCTAAACATTAACCTTTTCAGAGTGAATGATCAAGAAGTAATGCCAGTATATCGTTAGCCTTAAAAATAGTGTGCTTCATCTCATAAAAATATTTGCACATCAGGGCTTATACGTGACACCTCAACAATTGATCGTGACATAGGACAGCGTCTCAGTCCGGATCGTCGGTGTATTTGCATCGGTCTACCCCACGGCACAGAGGAGCTCTTAACTGTCCATGATGAGGCACCAGCACCCTAACGCTCCCAGGGCCAACAACATATGGCACCTACGCTTAGTCTATTCGCACTCGCACATAGGTGTTATTCTACTCTTAGGTATACATATGCATGACGATGCAATATCAAGTCATGTATGTTTATCAATGATTCATTCATCATGTACAATACATATGCATGATGACGCAATGTCTAGTCATGTATGTTTATCAATGATGTGTTCATCATATACAATACCACAACGGTATATAGTCTTTATCAAATTACATATGTATGATGACTCAATGTCCAGTCATGTATGTTTATTAATGATGCATTCATCAACATGAACATGTCATTTCTCATCGAGGATTAAACCAACCAGTATATAACCCTTCACAGAGACTCACAACACATAGAGTCAAATCTCAATATCAATATATATTATGGCTTATCATAACCACTATTTCCCACTAAGGGTTTAACAATTCTAAGAATCTAAATCTTGATCAATTATGCAAATCTTTAGGTTAACTAACCCTTAGAAACCTTGGCCTCATATGCCTTCAAGGTTCTAAATTCCTTCCCATATTATTCACTAGTCTCTTGATACCAATCAGTTAGTTTTGGTTTCACATGGGATTAATTCAATTCATCATCGTCATTAAGTATTCATGGTTTATCCACTACCAAAATGTCCCTAGTAGGGATACTTATTCTCAAGTCTTAAGTCTTTGGTCAATTATAAAAAGGTTAGGGTAATTAACCCTTTAAAATTATGGTATTCTCAAATACCATTACTCAATTTAATTCTCTCCCTTTATTAAAGATTATGCAATTCTCTAATTCCTCAATCTCCAAGGATGCACCAAGGCATCACTTGAGCTCAATCTTTCTCTCTAAAACTGTGGTCCCTCAAAGTTCTCAAAATCTCAATTCCTCTCCATTTTATATAATAGTTTCTTGTTAATAAATTACTATAATTTTAGTTCACCAAAGTCAATTTCATCTCTCATGATTTCAAGCCAAAACCGTAGCCTTCTTTAGTCTTTAAAGTTTCATTCTTTCACTATATTATGTATTGGTTACTTGATACTTAATCACTTAAATTTTCATTTCTCACAAGATCAATCCAATTGCCTAAGGTCCATGCCAAAACCGTGGCTTCATAGGTCATCTAAGTTCCACTTTATATTTCTTATTTGTGTATTAATTCTTTAAGATCAATTTACTTAAGTTTCATGTATCAAGGTCATTCCATTTGCCTTATTATTCAAGCCAAAACCGTGGCTATCATTGAGTCTTCAAAGTCCAATTTTTCCTTCCACTTTTATGCATTAGTTTTCTTAATACTAGTTCACTTAAATTCAGTTCATCAAAATTAATCCAATTGTCTTTTTACCAAGATCAAAACTGTGGCACCCCTCTTGGGTATTAAATCCTCAAAATCTTCCATTCATTAGTTTCAATCTCATCATTAAATCTTTGATTACATAAGTCTTATTTTACTTGTGTACAAAACCAATTTTCACCCCTAATTTCTAGTCAAAACCGTGGCACCATGTTGAGGTAGGAAACTCCAAATTTTCCATTTAACAACCCCAACATGATCAAGCATATTTATTACATCAAACATATTCAAGAGCACAAATCAAACATTAATCAAATTCAAGAACACTAAATCATACAAATTCACAAATCAAGTAGCATACAAAGATGGATTTCTCCATCAACATACATACAAGGTTGCCTCACCACCATAAATGGTTGAAGTGTGTAATCTCCCTCTTACCTAGAGGAGATCATGCAAGGAAACAAACTCCTTGGTTCTTTGATTTGCAAATTTTGATTCCACCTTCAAGAGAACCATAAAATGGTCAAATTTTCATAATCACAAACTAAGGATTGAAAAGAATGATCCTTGGTCACCTATGTGACCAAGAAAAACGAAATTGAGAAGTGAATGTGAAGAACTTTACCTAAAGCCTTAAGCTTGAACTCCTTGAGATTTCTTTTTGGTGATTTTCGGATTCCACTCACCCAAGAACCCTAGAGTGTTCAAAATCACTCACGTCACACATAAATGCTCAAAAGAGAAGCCCTTGGTCACATAGTAACCAAGGAAAATGAAACTGAGAAGAAATAGGAGAGAAATCAAGAATCTTTACCTTGGAAGACAATGGAGACAAGGTTGGATTTTGGGCAACCTTTCTAAATGAAACTTGTAGAGAAGATGTAGGTGAATGTATAAATATGTTTAGTGAAGAGAAAAATCAAAAAGCTTGGTCATCCATGGAAGAGTGATTTTCAGATTTGGAGAAGGAGAGGTAGAAAGGTTGGATTTTTGAAGAGATTTTCTAAAGAGAAAGTGCAGAGGAGGTTGAGAGAAATTTAGAAATGGTGTTTATGGAGAGAAAAGTGAAGAGAAAGCTCTCCAATGGTGGCTGGAAATTTCGAATTCAAGAGGAGGAAGAAGAGAAGAGGTGGAGAGAAAATGGAGGTAGAAATGGAAAATGAGGAAACTTTCTAAACAAAGAAGGTAGAGGAAGTGAAGGTTAGGGTAGAAATGAGCTTGGAGAGGAGAAAAGATGAGCAAAAATGGTGGAGGAGGAGGCTGCATTTTCGTGGTCATGGAGGAGGTAGAGAGAAGAAGGAGAAAATGAAGAAGAAGATGAAGTTTAGAGAGAGAAATGAATAGGTAAAGTGAGATATTTTTAGGAGGGTTTAGGTTAAGTGTGTAAGTCACAATTTTGCCCTCCTTGGGTTAGTGTGGGCCGCGGCATTGAGAGAGTGTGAGGGGGAGAATTTGGAGAATTTAGCTTCTCATGCAAGCTAAGGGTAATTGGGTCATTTGGTGGTCAAAGTTTCTTGAAGAAGCTTCATAAATGAGATTCAAAGTTTGAATTAATGTGAGGTTGATTTGATATAAAGTAGATTGCATTGAGATAAGGTAATAGGATTTCTAATGCATGCTATTATCCAATGAATAATAGTTACAGTCGACAGAAGTCAGTATTAATTCATCTGACAGATGAAATTTACACAACGTTTTGTTGTTTCGTCTGTTAAATTTCTCAAAAAACATAAAATCTTATAAACTGTGTCCGGCCTCGGGTTTAGTAAGATCTCCCATCGACGTTTCCATAGTTCAAGGTTCTCGGGAAAATATTTCATTTTCCAAACTCCGCTCAGTATGCACACAAAACGAGAAATATATTAAAATATTCGACATCTCCGAAAAATTTCTAAGAAATTCCCATAAACCACAAATATTATAAAACGACTATTCGTCACAAAATTTTCTAACTTTCGAAACGTTACAGTTGTTTACCCAACTCTGCCCAATGTGCACGCAAAATGAGAAATAATATTAAAATATTCTGCATTCTTAGAAAAATCTAGAAAAATTTCCAAAAATCTCAAATATTGTAAAATGATTATTTGCCATGAAATTATTAATTTTCAGGATGTTACAACTCTCCCCTTCAAATAGAAATTTCGTCCTCGAAATTTTCATTCCTTAGAATAAATATTAACGTGTTTCTTCATCTTATTTTCTAACCCTCACATTACGTCTCTAGTTACGTCAATTCAGATCACTCTTACCAACGCGATCTTTATATCTCTGTATTGCTTTGTTCTTCTATTCTCGATCTTCACAAGGAGCTTCTCATAGATCAGACTCTCTCTGAACTATACCATGTTTAGCTTGATAACATGGCTGGATCAGGGATATATTTTCGCAATTTTGATATATGGAGGACATCATGGAGACTTAGAAAGAAAGGATGACAAAATTGGTTGTTAGACTACCAGACCAAATTCGGAATGGAATTTGATATAGTCTGAAAAATCTTGGAGTGAGTTTATTGGTAACCTAGGTAGGGCGGCATATACTTAGTACGGTCTCTCTCCATTCCTTACTGCTGATACTTCTGCTTTAAATCTTGGTATACCTTGGTTACTTTTCCATTTCCCTTGAATTTCTCCCAACAGACCATTCGAAATAGCAACCGTATCTAGACCTACTTCATCTGGTATCACTTCCAATGATAACCACAAGTTCTCAAATTACTCCGCTAACTTCATCTCCTTTAAAGTTTAGAAAATGGGATCAAAATGTCCAACATGCTTCTCCACATGTTTGAGAATAGGTCAGAATGTCGTTGATACGGACAACAACAAATCTGTCTAGGCAAGGATGAAAGAGGTAATTCATGTTATTCATGAACACGACAAGAGTATTTATTACTCTGAATGGCATCACGAGATACCCTTAATGTCCAAAGCGCGTTCAAAAAATCATTTTGGGAATATTCTAAATATTCCACGAATTTAACAACGATAAGAGTGTACATCTATCTTGGGGAGAACAATGACTCTTTTCTCACCGATCCATTGAATCGCTCATCTTTCTCCGAGAACATTCATCCTTGATAGAAGTCTTGTTCATTTTGTAACAGTCCTCGTCTCACCGAGAAGTTCCATTCTTTCCCTTAACTGACAGCATCGTAGCTCAACATGTGAAACTCTTTGGCTATCAGAGTGGCATTTATATTCTCCTTACTTTTGGTCCTCTACGGAAGACACCAACATGTATCCTTAGGCTTCTTTCTTCATGAAGTTTCATCTTTTTGGCCGTTACGAACCCAAAAGTCTTAATTTTGAAAATCGCTGGGTTTTTTTTTTTTTCAAAACGCTCAAGCAGATAATAACCAGAAAATGATTGATCAATTTCTAAAATCATGAACTCTAATAGATATGATTTTAGGTGAGCAAGACAGACCAACAAAAGGTCCAATCTTTATTAGAAGTAGGATAGATTAAACAAACTCAGGTGTCAAGACAAGTCTTAATAACAGAAATGGACACAACTAAGTCGAAGATAAGAAAGATATAGATGATCCAAATGATCCATATAGTTACAAATTGAAAAAGGAAGGGTTACCACCAGAACTATACAACACGATTATGGGATCGTCACTTGAGGCATAATTTTTGTTATTTAGATCTTTAAACAAAGAGGTCTCAGCACCTCCTAAGGTATAAGTTCTGGCTTCTGTTTGTGGTTCCACAGCCCTTACAACATTGGCTGAAGAATCTGCCCTCACTTAGTTACAGTTACGGGAAACGTGTCCAGGCTTTCCACATTTAAAATAGATGATTCTTGCAATTGTGCAATCCCTCGTTAGGTGCTCCTTTCCGCACTTGTGACAGAACATTCTTTTGGTCTTACATTCCTTTGTGGAGTGGTTCTTTTCGTATTTCGTACACTTCAACAAAGATGTCAAGATTTGTCCGGGTCTACTACTACCAGCACTTTCTCCATGGGTTGGGTGTTATGGTTGCTTTCCTGATACCCGTCTAAACTTATTAACCGTCCTATTATTCCCCTTTAGGAATCTAGGTAGTCCATGGTTATCCCAAGTCTGACTTTCCTTCAATAAATTCTAAATCTCGACTTCCAATTCTCGTTGTTGTGCGGTCCTCTGATCTTGGTGAATTCTCACAACAGTTATCCTTTGTATTTCTCTAGCGGTCGCAACCATACTTCTATGGTCTTGTCCTGGGCTCACATGCGTATGTCTGCTGCGAGCCATTGACTTCCTTCGAAGTCGGACAAAACATAACACAACAAAACAAACATAATTATTTCAAACGACATTGTCTCCTCTCAAAAACTAAACACACAAAATTACACAATTCAAACAAGACAAGTCAATTCACGAATTCTAACGGTCTCTAGCTCGAGCTTCTTCATTCTGCCTCCACGGCGTAGTCCCTCGTAAGTAGTCAACTTCCAAACTGCTTCTCGAACCCAATTTACATCAACTATTTCTTTCTCCAGAAGATCGGTTTTCCAAAACCTCTTGATCTCCTTACAAGAGCATTCCTATTTTCCTAACACAGTACGCCCAGGTGAAGTCATAGTTTCCTGTACACATAGAACATTACATATTGAGTAGGTCAGTCCTCAATATCATGCAATTGTATAATAGTAGCTACAAACATTCAACCTAAGGCAAGCCATGCATTCCTTTCCCATCATCTCAATCAAGAGACAAGGACATGCATAACAGACAAAATTCTAATATGCCTAAACATAGCAAGTCCATACCCCTGCTTAACAGGATGAACTTCTCTGATACCACCTAATGTAATGCACCTAAATATAATAACCGCAACGTAATCGTCATTACACCACAGTTACTAAATCCAGATGTGTCACAGTCATGATAACATAAATTTTAAAATTTACAAGTTTATTTTTCGCATTTATGCATAAGTAGAAAATACGAGCCTCAAATAAGATATAAATATATTGACTCATTAACGAATACAACATTATTTGACACAAAATTATATATATCCAAAATTAATGCATAAAATAGAATTACACAATATCAAATTTAAACCTTTCATTACATAACATAAACTACCAAGTAAAGGTTCGGCCTTCACTGAAGCCGAACACGTGAATAGAAAGATCCTGTACTTAATCTTCCTCGATAGCTCTGACGGATAAGACTCGCCCTTGCCATATCTCCAAAGGAAAAGGAGTACGAACCTGTGTCATAACCGAAACCTCTCTACGGAAGAGATGACGTTTACACCACATTTCCCTAATGGGTATAGGGAACTCCACACGTAACGGAACATAGGCGATGCTCGTCCCATCACCGGGTTCACCTCCACACTGTACCAGGGTCACATCTCCCACGTATGCGACAAGTCCCGTTTCACGTTTGAAGTGCCAGGCTTCCGAGCCTTGGAGAAGCTGTATCCATATGCGAAACTTGTAGGGTGTTGGGGACGTCATCCCCAAGAAGTAGAAGTCGATCCTCAAGTACAACTTATCGTGTCCACTCGCAATCTTCACTGTTTCTATCCAATTTGACATAGAACAGGATAATACAAGAAAGAGATGAGACACTCATCTTTCATTACCACTATGGCAGTAAGAAAATAGCACAACGCAAAGCGCCCATAAAGCAATGCAGTTCATACATTTATTAACATCAACAGTGGAATTTAAACCGAAAGTAGTTTAATGATAGTCAATAATAAGAATCAATATGAACAGTGGCATTTGTAATAAAAGCAAAACAGCAGCATGCAATAGCAAGATTCGACAGCATCAGACAAATCACAATAATATTTCTAAAAATCAGCACAATGATCAGATAATCATTTACAGAAGTAAAACAGTTACTTTAACAGATGTTCATGCTCAACAACTTATGAGACTGACAATGAATGATGCACAATGCATTATGGTACCAAATCCTACTCCATGGAGCTAAACATTAACCTTTTTAGAGTGAATGATCAAAGAGTAATGCCAGTATATCGTTAGCCTTAAAAATAGTGTGCTTCATCTCATAAAAATATTTGCGTATCAGGGCTTATACGTGGCACCTCAACAATTGATCATGACATAGGACAACGTCTCAGTCCGGATCGTCGGTGTGTTTGCATCGGTCTACCCCACGGCACAGAGGAGCTCTTAATTGTCCATGATGAGGCACCTGTACCCCGACGCCCCCAGGGCCAACAACATATGGCACCTATGCTTAGTCTATTCATACCCGCATATAAGTGTTATTCTACTCTTAGGTATATATATGCATGACGACGCAATGTCAAGTCATGTATGTTTATCAATGATTCATTCATCATGTACAATACATATGCATGACGACGCAATGTCCAGTCATGTATGTTTATCAATGATGTGTTCATCATATATAATACCACAACGGTATATAGTCTTTATCAAATTACATATGCATGACGACTCAATGTCCAATCATGTATGTTTATTAATGATGCATTCATTCTTTCACTATATTATATATTGGTTACTTGATACTAATCACTTAAATTTTCATTTCTCACAAGATCAATCCAATTGCCTAAGGTCCATGCCAAAACCGTGGCTTCATAGGTCATCTAAGTTCCACTTTATATTTCTCATTTGTGTATTGATTCTTTAAGATTAATTTACTTAAGTTTAATGTATCAAGGTCATTCCATTTGCTTTATTGTTCAAGCCTAAACCGTGGCTATCATTGAGTCTTCAAAGTCCATTTTTTCCTTCTACTTTTTTGCATTAGTTTTCTTAATACTAGTTCACTTAAATTCAGTTCATCAAAATTAATCCAATTGTCTCTTTACCAAGATCAAAACCGTGGCACCCCTCTTGGGTATTAAATCCTCAAAATCTTCCATTCGTTAGTTTCTATCTCATCATTAAATCTTTAATTACATAAGTCTGATTTTCCTTGTGTACAAACCCAATTTTCACCCGTAATTTCTAGTCAAAACCGTGGCACCATGTTGAGGTAGGAAACTCCAAATTTTTCATTTAACAACCCCAACATGAGCAAGCATATTTATTACATCAAACATATTCAAGAGCACAAATCAAACATTAATCAAATTCAAGAACACTACATCATACAAATTCACAAATCAAGTAGCATACAAAGATGGATTTCTCCATCAACATACATACAAGGTTCCCTCACCACCATAAATGGTTGAAGTGAGTAATCTCCCTCTTACCTAGAGGAGATCATGCAAGGAAACAAACTCCTTGGTTCTTTGATTTGCAAATTCGGATTCCACCTTCAAGAGAACCATAAAATGGTCAAATTTTCATAATCACAAACTAAGGATTGAAAAGAATGATCCTTGGTCACAGGAAAATGAAATTGAGAAGTGAATGTGAAGAACTTTACCTAAAGCCTTAAGCTTGAACTCCTTGAGATTTTTTTTTAGTGATTTTCGGATTCCACTCACCCAAGAACCCTAGAGTGTTCAAAATCACTCACATCACACATCAATGCTCAAAAGAGAAGCCCTTGGTCACATAGTAACCAAGGAAAACAAAATTGAGAAGAAATAGGAGAGAAATCAAGAATCTTTACCTTGGAAGTCAATGGAGACAAGGTTGGATTTTGGGCAACCTTTCTAAATGAAACTTGTAGAGAAGATGTAGGTGAGTGTAGAAATGTGTTTAGTGAAGTGAAAAATCAAAAAGCTTGGTCATCCATGGAAGATTGATTTTCATATTTGGAGAAGGAGAGGTAGAAAGGTTGGATTTTTGAAGATATTTTCTAAAGAGAAAGTATAGAGGAGGTTGAGAGGAGTCTAGAAATGGTGTTTATAGAGAGAAAAGTGAAGAGAAAGCTCTCCAATGGTGGCTGGAAATTTCGGATTCAAGAGGAGGAAGAAGAGAAGAGGTGGAGAGAAAATGGAGGTAGAAATGAAAAATGAGGAAACTTTCTAAACAAAGAAGGTAGAAGAAGTGAAGGTAAGTGTAGAAATGAGCTTGGAGAGGAGAAAAGATGAGCAAAAATGGTGGAGGAGGAGGCTGCATTTTCGTGGTCATGGAGGAAGTAGAGAGAAGAAGGAGAAAATGAAGAAGAAGATGAAGTTTAGAGAGAGAAATGAATAGGTAAAGTGAGATATTTTTGGGAGGGTTTAGGTTAAGTGTGTAAGTCACAATTTTGCCCTCCTTGGGCTAGTGTGGGCCGCGACATTAAGAGAGTGTGAGGGGGAGAATTTGGCTTCTCATGCAAGCTAAGGGTAATTAGGTCATTTGGTGGTCAAAGCTTCTTGAAGAAGCTTCATAAATGAGATTCAAAGTTTGAATTAAAGTGAGGTTGATTTGACATAAAGTAGATTGCATTGGTGATGATCACATATTTTATATATTAATAAACCCTTATTTTTAGTCATTTACACTCTCCATGTACTTAATTGATTAAGCCTAGTTATGTTTTGTAAGTTTGGACTCAAATTGGACTTAATTGATTTTTTTCTGCACTATTTTGTTCTTACGCTATTTCTGTATTTTGGCCATATCTTGAGTTCTAGATGTCTGATATTTATGATTTTTACCTTGTAGGAAAGATAAGAGAGAGTTCTACAACTTTGATGAAGAGCTCAAAGTCTCAATCAGACATCTAATGGAGCTAATTGGGCTTAGAAGACAGAACACGAGTTTTGTGTCTAAAACCTGAACAGTGTACAATAATTAGAGCATAACTCGGGCTGCAAGAATTATCTTGAGCTGAAATTTGGATATTTGAAAGTTAAGACCCAGATCTAAAACTTTCATATTGAACACAAAACTTGATTCGAGCTCCTTGATGGTGATATTGGGTCTGAAAGTCAAAATAGAGGTGCTGAAACTGGGCCTGAATAGTATGTAGTAATTGGGTCATAGCTTGGGCTGTAGAACGAATTTTTGGGTGATTCTAGAGCCATTGGAAAGCTTAGACAATTTCCTAGAACTTTCATGAAGACCACTTGGCTCGAAAATGACGGAATCAATGACTTAAGCAATGAATTATTTCAGAGACAAAGAATCTCAATAATCCAACTACTCATCCAATCATCCAACCACTCAACCACTCATCCAACCACTCCACCCACTCATCCACCTACTCTTAATCATTCTCCTTGTCGTTTTGTTTCCCTACTTCTCTATAAAAGGCACCATAAGCTGGATGTTTAGAGGAGAGTGTTGGGCACTTGGTGTTAGGCTTAGTTTTTACAAGTTGTGGTTATGCTTGTTTATTGTTTTCCTTTGTTGTAATTTTCTCTTGTTCTAAATTGAAGCTACGTTCATCTTTCTCTTCTTCTCTCTTTCTTTCTTCTTATCTATGAGTAACTAAATCTTCATCTTGCTTGGGTGAAAGAGTGAAGCGCTTGGTAATGAAATAAGGTTAGATTATTCTATTTTCTTGTGCTTAAATGATATATTATCGAATAAACATTATATGTGTTGTATTTTGTTTCTAATCAATTTAGAAACCTTCTTTGTTAATAGAGATCTTGATTTATTGTAGACAATAGAATTGACATAGTGAATGCTTGAACTCATTTACAAATGTTGGTAGATAATTAAAGGAATCATAATATGATTACATATATAATTGAACTTTGAATGTTATATTTTTTGATTGGAACCTCCGTTGTGTGTGGATTTCAATTGAGTTATAAAGAGAAATAATCTTACCTTTAATTTATTACCAAGAGTGGATCTCCTAACCCAAGCAAGTTCTTAAATTTAATTGTGAACAAGTTTTATTATTTTTATTATTGTGACAAATCGTCTTCCTACCTCAATTAATTTTTCTTCATCAATTCCCTGTGGATCGACCTCGGACTCCCGAGAAATTTATTACTTGAGACAACCTGCACTTGGGTTTGTATCCTTTAATCCCGCAATCAATTGGGATAAGGTGATAGGATTTCTAATGCATGCTATTATCCAATGGATAATAGTTACAGTTGACAGAAGTCAGTATTAATTCATCTGACAGATGAAATTTACACAGCATTTTGTTGTTTCGTCTGTTAAATTTCTCGAAAAATGTGAAATCTTGTAAATTATGTCCGGCCTCGGATTTAGTAAGATCCCCCGTCGACGTTTCCATAGTTCAAGGTTCTCGGGAAAATATTTCATTTTTCAGGCTCCGCTCAGCACGCATGCAAAACGAGAAATATATTAAAATATTCGACGTCTTTGGAAAAATTCTAGGAAATTCTCATAAACCACAAATATTATAAAATGACTATTCGTCACAAAATTTTCTAACTTTCGAAACGTTACAGTAGTTTACTCAACTCTGCCCAATGTGCATGCAAAACGAGAAATAATATTAAAATATTCCGTGTTCTCAGAAAAATCCAGAAATTTTTTCAAAAATCCTAAATAATGTAAAATGATTATTTGTCATGAAATTATTAATTTTCAGGATGTTACAGAGGAAGTATGTTTGTTGATATGATTGTCAGAAACCTATTCGTCGTAAAACCAATTAAGGATGATAAAGTAAGGAGTAAATTTTGCCTTGGAAGTAATTTTTGTTACCAAGTGGCTTCAATACTCAAGAGGGGGGTGAATTGAGTTTGTAAAACAAGTTCGCAATTCTTTCGCAAAACACTTGACTATTGATTTTCGTTGAAGCTATTGACTAATTGAAATGAATGAATTGATAAGAACAATGTATATTGCTTAATAACCAACCAAGAGAGAAGTAATCAAGCAAGAGTATAAGCAATGCACAAATATAAAGAGAATGGTTTAGAGAATCAAACACAGTGATTTATCCTGGTTCGGCCACCAATCCACTTGTGACCTACGTCCAGTCCTCAAGCAACCACTTGAGATTTTCACTATTTCTCCAAGCTTCAATAGGTGCTTGAATACCTTTACAAACTTGAGCCCTCAACTCCTTGGGATGCCTCACCCTTGAGCTTGAGTCTCTTCAAACAAAGGGATGCCTCACCCTTTACAAATTGGAGGATACCTCACCCTCTCTCTTATACAGCAATTAAGATTGATTTTGAGAAGCTCTCACTAGAGTAGATGATACAAATTGAAGCTCTAATAATGCTCACAAAGATATCTCAAAGATTGGACAAAAACAGAGCAAAGAATGATTTCAGAGTTTGATTCTCGTATGATGTTTTTAGGTTCAAGAACAACCCTTAATGATGCCCCAGCAATTGTATTTAAAGCCCATTCATTAAAAGAGTCGTTGGGGGTGGTTAAAGCCAAGCATTTAATGCATTCAATATAGCCGTTGGGCATGTCAGAACCTTGGTAATCGATTACATGAAAAATAGAACGTGTTCTTGGCTTTCTGGGCTTGTGGTAATCGATTACATGGCTTGTGTAATCGATTACACACCCTCTGACTTCATGGTAATCGATTACAATATTGATGTAATCGATTACATGGCCCTTTTGGTCGTGTTCTTGGCTTTCTGGGAACATGGTAATCGATTACATGACTTGGTGTAATCGATTACATGTTCTCTGACTTTCTGGTAATCGATTACAGGGATGGTGTAATCGATTACAAGGCTTCTATTTGGCTTGTAATCGATTACTAAACCTTGGTAATCGATTACACTATACTTTAAACTCATTTTTCAAGCCTTAAAACAGATTTATATCATTCCTAACTTTAGAAAATATGAATTAAACAATATAGAACATTGTTTGGCATGATCCAAGGTAAAAGAAGTTCTCTTTTAGGAATTGATCTTTGAAAACCATATTGATTCAAATCATTTTTGAAAAACCATTTGAGATATCTTGGGAGCATTTAACATTGATGTACTATAATGCCTATATCTAAACCTCTTGATTTCTTCCTTTGATCTTGGTTTTCTCTTTCGCTCTTTGATCTTCATCTTTGTCTTTGTTATCATCAAAAACTAATCGACATGCTTCATGACACATGCATTCACATTTTCCCCCTTTTTGATAATGACAATCTGAACATTGAAAGGAAGAGAAACAATTGTATATATATATGTATATCAGAGATTTAAGCGCAACTCTCCCCCGTAATGTATGCACAAATAGGGTTAGTGAAATATTTATGTAAGAGCATTAAATCAAACTCCCCCGTACTAATGCAAGTCACTAATCTCTCCCCCGTTGGCATTGTCAAAAACACATTATCATAAAGCGGAAATTTGGATAGCATTTCCTCTGTTTTTCATGATTTCCCAATAACAATTGACAGAGAACAATGTGGCTCAGACAAGCAGATCATAATCAATCATTCATATGTATATAAACAATAATATATCAAGATGATTCAAAAAGGCAATAAACATCAAAAGAACTAACTGATTTTTATATATAAATGTATTTCCAAATTCCATATACAATCAAATATCAGAAAATAAAGAAACTATCATGGCAGAGGTCCATAATCAATATCAGTGGCCTCGCTATCGCTCTCTACATCGCAGCAACATCTCCAAGGTCCACGTCATCGTCTCCAGTATCAAGGTCGTCTTCAGAACCAAGGAGCTCCTCATTCTCAGCAGGAACTCCAGCTGGAGTGGCAGAGGGATCAGCAAACGATAGTGGAGCAGTAGGAGGAGCAGAAGAGGTGGATGGTGCAGCGTGTCTGGGGCCCTCCAGATGCGAACGAATGGTAGCAAGCTCCTGATCGGAGTAGTCCATCCTAAGCTCGAGGTGATCCACCTTCTGCTCAATGCGGTCCATCCAGGCATCCACCGTGGTAGCTAAACTCCGCATCTCTTGCAGTAGAAGTTCCAATGTGGCTGAAGCTGGTGAAGCTGGTGCAGGCTACACGTCTTCATCCTCATCATCACTCTCAGGACCATGAGGAATGTGCCCATAGCTACCATGTGCCAAATAGTACCAGCGTCCATCAACCTTGCTCAGCTGAAGCTTCTTCAAGGTGTGCAGGCCAATGGATTGGGGTCCCTTGGAGCTGGTATCCTTGGATTCTTCAGCCAAGGAGATGCGACAGTGCTCTAGGATAGCAGTCACCAACATGGCATAGGGCAGGGCAGAGTTTTTCTTCTTCTTCACATCCAACATGTGCTGAATGATGTAATTGGCCCAGTTGATTGGCCTACCAGTGGTCATGGCCCACAAGACCACAACATAATCCCGCAAAACCTGAGAATAATTCCCGCCTCTGGGAATCAAGCCTCTAACCACCAAATAATGGAGTACCCTGTTCTCCATTGTTAGGCCAGTCGCCATAACTCTCTTGTTGTTCCTGGGAAGCACGTAGTTGGAGCGAATCAGGGACATCAGAGCATTCTTATACTCAAACTCATCACCCCAAGCATTTTCGTTGCCATAGAAGCTTGTCCCATCATACACAAGCTTGGTTAAGCGACACCAATCATCCCTTGTGATCTTAATCTGAGTTTTTTCACCTCAGATATCAGGCAGTGATCTTTATACCTCAGGTTGGCATAGAACACACGAACCAGGTTGGGATAAATGGCTTTCTGAATGCTGAAGAACCCAAGCAAGCCCAGCCTCTCAATCAGTTGGAAACACTCCAGGGGTTCACTGGTGCAGAAGGATTGTGTGAGATACCTCGGGGAGATGAGCTTCCTCAGCTGGAAGTTCTTCCTGAAGAGTTCAGCCTTCTTGGTGGTGGAGAAGTGCCTCGTGAGGTCTAAGCCAGAAATGTTCCGTGGAGGAGCACTGGAGGACTCACCAACAGTGGTCCCTGTCCTTGCACGTTTGGCACGTTGGGATGGGTCAGCCATGGATGAGTGTTTGGGTAATGTGAAGTTCGTGAGGGATGAAGAGGAGAAGAACAAAGGTGGTGGGTGAGAGAAAGGAGTGGATTGTGATGGGATTTGATGATGGGGATATGTGAGGAGAGGGATTTCGAGTGAGATGAAGGTGATTTTGGAGGATATGGTGGAGGTTTGAGTGAAAAGGAGAGAGGAGAGCTTCGTGAGAGCAGAGGAGAGGAAAAGGTGAAAAGTTTAGAATGAGTGACCTTTCGCATGTCAAAAGCCTTTTAAACCCCTCTGTAATCGATTACAATATCAGTGTAATCGATTACTAACTTTCTGTGTGCCCCTGTAATCGATTACAATTTAAATGTAATCGATTACCACTTTTCTGGAAACCTTGTAATCGATTACAGTATATGTGTAATCGATTACTTGAGTTCTGGATTCAATGTAATCGATTACCAATTTGGTGTAATCGATTACTTGCTTGACAGACCCTTTGTAATCGATTATAAAGGTCTTGTAATCGATTACCAGCTTACAAAAAACGCATATTTTGCATTTCAAACAGTTAGGGATCAATTTTAAACCATTCAAATTGATTGCAAAGCATCTTAAATCAATTTCAAACATCATTTAGGCATGTAATTCACACAGATTTTGATCCAAAACACTTAATCATACAAGATTGCTACTTTTACCAAGAATTACCCCATTTGGATGGATTTGTGATGTTTTTGAGTTTCTTGGAGATTTTTGACATGAAGGAGCACCTGCAAAACAACTTTGGGGAAATCTCCGACGCTCAAGTCAGTATGGGATTAAAAATCAATATTTATGCAACAAAGAACCATGATTATGCAGAAAAGGGCTTGATTATGCAGAGAAAGATTCTTTATGCAGCAAAATGGTGGATTATGCAGCAATTTAGCTTATACATGATTGATCTAATATGCCAAGTTCATTTCTTATATAATAGAAGGCTTCTTTTACTAAAGGTTTAGTGAAAATGTCTGCTAGTTGCTTGGTGGTTTCCACAAATTCAAGCATGCAATCACCCTTTTGAATATGATCTCTTATGAAATAATGCCTTATTTCAATGTGCTTTGTTCTTGAGTGTAAAACGGGATTCTTAGATAGATTGATTGCACTAGTGTTATCACATCTTATGGGGATGTGATCCAGCTCAAGACCATAGTCTAGAAGTTGTTGCTTCATCCAAAGGATTTGAGCACAACAACTTCCAGCTGCAACATATTCAGCTTTAGCTATTGACAATGCCACACTATTTTGCTTCTTGCTATGCCAAGAAACTAATGAGCTTCCAAGCAAGTGGCATGTCCCACTAGTACTCTTCCTATCCATTTTGCACCCAAAGAAAATCAGAATCGAAATAACCAACCAAACAACATGAAGCACCCTTAGGGTACCACAATCCTATTTGTGAAGTGCCTATTAGATATTTCATAATTCGTTTTACAGCACTTAGGTGTGATTCTTTAGGATTTGCTTGAAATCTAGTACACATGCATACACTAAATATGATATCTGGTCTACTTGCGGTAAGATAAAGGAGTGAGCCAATTATACCTCTATACTTAGTGATTTCTACCGATTTACCTCCTTCATCCTTGTCCAAGTAACAGGAAGTTCCCATTGGTGTAGCCATTTGCTTTGCTCCTTCCATTCCAAACTTCTTGAGCAACTCCTTGCAATATTTTGATTGACTTATGAAAGTCCCATTTCTTGTTTGCTTAATTTGAAGCCCAAGGAAGAAGTTGAGCTCACCCATCATGGATATCTCAAACTCACTTTGCATGATATTAGCAAATTCTTTACAAAGAGAGTCATTAGTAGCACCAAAAATAATATCATCAACATATATTTGAACAAGTAAAATGTCATGCTTTTTATGTTTGATGAAGAGAGTTGTGTCAACCTTTCCCCTAGAGAAACCATTTTCCAAAAGGAACTTGCTCAACCTTTCATACCAAGCTCTAGGAGCTTGTTTTAAGCCATACAAGGCCTTTTTAAGTTTAAAAACATGGTTGGGCAACTCAAAACTTTCAAAACCGGGAGGTTGATCAACATATACTTCTTCTTGTATGAAACCATTTAAAAAGGCACTTTTGACATCTATTTGAAAAAGTTTGAAATCCATGATGCAAGCATATGCAAGTAACATTCTAATGGCTTCTAGTCTAGCTATGGGAGCATACGTTTCTTCATAATCTATACCCTCTTCTTGATTATAACCCTTAGCTACAAGCCTAGTCTTGTTTCTTATTAGTAAGCCCGTTTCATCAAGTTTGTTCCTAAAAACCCATTTGGTGCCAATTATGGGATGATCATTGGGCCTTGGGACTAATTCCCAAACTTGATTCCTCTCAAATTGGTTTATTCATCTTGCATGGCCAAGATCCAATGTTCATCATTAATGGTCTCATTTATGTTTTTAGGTTCAACTTGAGAAACAAAAGCCATATGATTACATGCATCTCTAAGAGAGTTACGAGTGATTACCCCTTTTGATACATCACCTATCACTTTGTCAAGAGGATGATATCTTGATGTTTTCCATTCCTTGGGAAGATCCATGATTTGAGAGTCCTCTTGTCTTGGGGAATCATATGGGCTTTCTTCTTGCTTCTTGACTTCTTCTTCTTGATTTCCAAGGTGAGTTCTTGCAAGGATTTCTGCAACATCATCAACAAGCTCCTTTCTTGGCTCGTTTGGGTTAGTCTCATCAAATGCAACATGTATGGACTCTTCTATGGTCATAGTTCGTTTGTTATAAACCCTAAAGGCCTTACTATGTATAGAATAACCAAGAAAGATTCCCTCATCAGATTTTGCATCAAACTTCCCCAAGTTATCCTTTCCATTATTTAAAACAAAACATTTACATCCAAAAACATGAAAATGTGAGACATTTGGTTTCTTTCCTTTGTATAATTCATAGGGGATTTTCTTTAAAATTGACCTTATTAGTGCCCTATTCATAACATAACAAGCGGTGTTAACCGCATCCGCCCAAAAATACTTAGGAAGGTTGGCCTCATTGAGCATAGTTCTTGCCATTTCTTCTAAAGATCGATTTTTTCTTTCTACAACACCATTTTGTTGTGGTGTTCTAAGGGCTGAAAAATTATGCTCAATGCCATGTTCATCACAAAACGTTTCAAATTCATGGTTTTCAAATTCACCACCATGATCACTTCTTATGGATGCAATACAAAACCCTTTTTTGTTTTGGATAACTTTAGCAAGCCTTTTGAATGATTGAAAAACATTATTTTTGTGAGATAAAAATAATGTCCATGTAAACCTAGAAAAATCGTCCACAATCACTAAGGCATAGTAATTCCCACCAAAGCTCATAGTTCTAGAGGGACCAAAAAGATCCATGTGCAAAAGTTGTAGAGGTCTAGAAGTTGAAACCACATTTTTAGCTTTAAAAGAGACCTTTACTTGTTTTCCCTTTTGACATGCATCACACAGTTTATCTTTTTCAAATTTGAGCTTTGGAAGACCAATTACTTGTTCTTTAGAAACTAATTTGTTTAAGTGATCCATGTGAATGTGAGCAATTCTTCTATGCCATAACCATGAATCATTTTCTCTAGTCATAAAGCAATTAGCATCATTTGAGGAAATGTCATCAAGGCTAATCATATATATGTTATTAACCCTATGACCAACAAACCTAACATGTTTATCATCCTTACTCTCAATTATGCAACAATTTGAATCAAATATTACTCTATTCCCCTTATCACACAATTGACTAATGCTAAGCAAGTTATGTTTGAGTCCTTCAATAAGTAAAACATTATCAATGGATGAGGAAGGAATCTTACCAACTTTACCGACTCCAAGGATCTTTCCTTTGTTGTTGTCACCATAGGTCACATGTCCATTCTTCTTGGGAACAAGAAAGGAGAACTTGGAGCCATCACCGGTCATGTGCTTGGAGCATCCACTATCAAGATACCAATTTGAACTTTTAGTTTTCAAGCACACCTACAACACACATTTAAGTTTCAACATTTGGTACCCAAATCTTCTTGGGTCCTTGTGAGTTAGTGTTAGGCAAGGTGCCCTTAGGAACCCAAATCATTTTAGTTCCCACTTTGGTGTTTCTTTTCTTTCTAGCATTACATATAGATGCACTATGTCCTTTCTTTCCCCAATGAAAGCATTTGATAAAGGGGGTACTTGAAGTTTTAGATGGAACAAAGAAATTATTGTATGATTTTTTATGGTCATTTGGATTATATCCCAAACCGGCTTTTTGAAATACACATCTTTGTTTCCCTAGTAACATATTCAAATTATCTCTTCCCATGGTGAATTTTGCAAGAGTGTTTTTCAAGTCCTCAATTTCAATTTCATATTCTTTACATGAAGAACAAGATGAGGGTGTGGATGCATTTTCATGTGAAGAACAAATCATGCATGATGAGTTAGCATCAATAAGTTTTAGAGTCTCATTTTTAACTTTGAGTTCTTCAATCTCCTTGGTTAAAATAGAAATTTTGTTGGTCATTAAGGAGATTGTTTTGTTGGAAGTTAAAACCATTTTAGTGAGCCTCATCGATTCATCATGCAATTCTTGAAATGCATCTTGCAATTCACTATAAGAAGGAGATAGTTCAAGATTAGATGAGGTTACCTCGGTTTCGCTTTCCTCTTCTTCTTCTCCATTTGCCATAAGACAAAGGTGGGCTTCCTCATCTTCCGAGTCATCCGTGGAGTCCATATCGTTGTCCTCCCAAGCGATGTATGCTCTTCTTCCTTTCCTTTCCTTGAAGGGCTTCTTTTCAAACTTCTCCATCTTCTTTTGATAAACCGGACATTCCATCTTCATGTGTCCGGGTTTTCCACATTCATAGCAAGTTGGAGTAGAAGAGGTTCCTTCTCCTTTTTGAAATGACTTTTTAGGAGGGAAATGTGGTCTTCTTTGAGTTCCTTTCTTCTTAAGAAATCTTCCGAATCTCTTAACAAAGAGGCTGAAATTTTCATCATTTATCTCAAGATCATCAATACCATCTTCATCATCTTCATCCTCATTATAAATTGTTGAGGAGGTGGTGATAATCACATATTTTATTCATTAAGAAACCCTTATGTTTAGTCATTTACACTCTCCATATTCTTAATTGATTGAGTTTGGTATGATTTTGTGAGTTTGAGCTCAAATTGGTCCTAATTGAATATTTTCAGCATTATTGAGATTTGACACTGTTTCTGTATTTTGGCCATAACTTGAGTTCCTAATATCTGATGAACATGAATTTTACCTTGTAGGAAAGCTAAGAGGAAGCTCTACAACTTTGATGAAGAGCTCAAAGTCCGATTCAGATGTCTAAGGGACCTAAGTTTACATGGAAGTCAGAATACGGGTTCTGTCAGTAGAATCCGAACAGTGTGCACTCATAAAATCATATCTCAAGATTTAATAATGGATATGGGCTGAAATTTGTACAGTGGATAGTCAAGATCCAAATAAACAACTTTCATAAAGAACACATTTTGAGAAAAAGAAGTCTAGTAGGCCATTTTGAGCTTGCAAGTCGGAACAGAGGAGCTGAAGTTGGGTTTGAGCAACCTACGGTATTTGGGACATATCTTGGGATTAAGGAAGCCAAATTGGACAAACCAGCTATCCATTTTATAGCCAAGACAAGTATCTACAACTTTCATGAAGAACACTTTTCGTGGTTCTGAAGTATAGTGGGTCGTTTTTGGCTTCCAAGTCAGACACAAAATTTTCGTCCTCAACCACCCACTCATCCATCCACTAATCCACTCATCCACTAACTCACCCACTCATCCACTCATACACTAATCCAACCACTTAACCACTCCACCCACTCATCCACTAATCCATCCACTCATCCATCCACTCACCCATTCATGTCCATTATTTCCCACTCACCAAAAGTCCTTTGGCATTTTTTCACTAATTCAACCACTCAACCATTCCACTCACTCATCCACTAAACCAATCCACTAAACCAACCCACTAATCCATCCACTCAAACACTCCACTCACTCATCCACTCATCCACCCACTTCCCTTTGTCATTTTGTTACCTTAGACTTCTATAAAAGGCACCATTTATCATGAACAACATGTAATTATCCTTCATTTCTCTCTAAGTTTCTTCTTGCTTCTTCATAGTTTCTCATAGTTTTGTATATTTTGATGCTCCCTTCATGGTAATGGAGGGCTAAGCTACTTTGGGTCAATTTAGAACTCTTGAAGAGATTGTGGTTTGGATTCTTGAGACCTTGGTTATGCATTGTATTTGATTTGTAATTGAATTCCTCTTTTCTTCTTCTTTCTTCTTCTTCTTGATCTTGAATGCATGAATGGTGATTCTATTTATGTTGATCTGATTTGATCTTGGTTTAAGATTGAGATTTGTGATGAAACTTAGAACTAATTGATCTAAACTAATCACATAAATGAAGATTGAGATTTGTGATGAAACTTAGAACTGATTGATCTAAATTAATCACGAAATTGAAGAGGTTAGGTTACTGATTTGTGCCTAAGTTAATTGAATTCGGTACTTGAAATTAACATAGATTTTCATGAATGGTGCGATTGCGGATTTGTGTTTATCACTTGTTAATTGAATTCTAGACGATCGTCTAGTATGAATTTTGGATTTGATGCAGAGATCTCGGTTAGATCCAAATTAACAATTCAATTGCACTTCAAGTGTTTTATGAAGGGTCTATGATTGAATCCACCCAATCTTGGATAGGTTTCTAAATTGACTACTCTTTAATTGTCATTTCTTCCGTTAATTTTGTTAAGTACGATCTTAAACTGTCAAACCCTCTTTTGCTAACTTTCACTTGATTTGATCAAATTGCATCTACGATCCTTGAGGAGACGATCCGGTGTTGTCACTGTGCTACAAGCTTAGGTAATAACTTCGGTTATAATTTTGACTGAGTTCGGCGCTCGTCAGGTGGCCTTGAGAGCAATTCCCTTTTTCTTCTTATCTTGCTCCTCATTTTGACTTAATCGGTTTAGTTCCAACTTATGCTCTTGAAGCTTTCCAAAGAGAGTGGCCAAAGTCATTGCGACAAGATTTCTTGATTCCGATATTGCTGTCACCTTGGGTTGCCAATTTCTGCGCAAACATCTCAAAATTTTGTTAATAAGATCTTCATTGGCAAAAGTTTTTCCCAATGAAGCAAGATGATTAATTATATGAATAAAACGGTTTTGCATTTCTTGAATGCTTTCCCCTTGGTTCATTCTAAACAATTCATATTCGTGAGTGAGTGTGTTAATTCTAGATCTTTTTACCTCACTTGTACCTTCATAAGTTACTTGCAATGTATCCCATATTTCTTGAGCGGTCTTACAATTTGACACCCTAAAGAACTCATCATATCCTAAAGAGGTAGTAATGATGTTCTTGGCTCTCAAGTTATATTGAACCTTTTTCTTGTCATCATCGGTCCATTCATTTCTTGGTGTATTTGTTCTAACACCATCAACTAGGCGTGTGGGGATAAAAGGACCATTTTCAACGGCATCCCACACATCAATATCAATAGCTTCAATAAAAATCTTCATCCTTTCTTTCCAATATGCATAACCATCCCCATTGAAAAAGGGAGGCCTATTTATAGAAAAACTTTCATTAAAAAAACCATTTGAAGCCATCTTTACACTTGAAGCGGCTAAGCTCTTTATACAAGAGTCTAGCTCTGATACCACTTGTTACCAAGTGGCTTCAATACTCAAGAGGGGGGGTGAATTGAGTTTGTAAAACAAGTTCGCAATTCTTTCACAAAACACTTGACTATTGATTTTCGTTGAAGCTATTGACTAATTGAAATGAATGAATTGATAAGAACAGTGTATATTGCTTAATAACCAACTAAGAGAGAAGTAATCAAGCAAGAGTATAAGCAATGCACAAATATAAAGAGAAGGGTTTAGAGAATCAAACACAGTGATTTATCCTGGTTCGGCCACCAATCCACTTGTGACCTACGTCCAGTCCTCAAGCAACCACTTGAGATTTTCACTATTTCTCCAAGCTTCAATAGGTGCTTGAATACCTTTACAAACTTGAGCCCTCAACTCCTTGGGATGCCTCACCCTTGAGCTTGAGTCTCTTCAAATAAAGGGATGCCTCACCCTTTACAAATTGGAGGGATACCTCACCCTCTCTCTTATACAGCAATTAATATTGATTTTGATAAGCTCTCACTAGAGTAGATGATACAAATTGAAGCTCTAATAATGCTCACAAAGATATCTCAAAGATTGGACAAAAACAGAGCAAAGAATGATTTCAGAGTTTGATTCTCGTATGATGTGTTGCTATGATGTTTTTAGGTTCAAGAACAACCCTTAATGATGCCCCAGCAATTGTATTTAAAGCCCATTCATTAAAAGAGCCATTGGGGGTGGTTAAAGTCAAGCATTTAATGCATTCAATATAGCCGTTGGGCATGTCAGAACCTTGGTGATCGATTACAAGGTTTTGGTAATCGATTACATGGAAAATAGAACGTGTTCTTGGCTTTCTGGGCTTGTGGTAATCGATTACATGGCTTGTGTAATCGATTACACGCCCTCTGACTTCATGGTAATCGATTACAATATTGATGTAATCGATTACATGGCCCTTTTGGTCGTGTTCTTGGCTTTCTGGGAACATGGTAATCGATTACATGACTTGGTGTAATCGATTACACGTTCTCTGACTTTCTGGTAATCGATTACAGGGATGGTGTAATCGATTACAAGGCTTCTGTTTGGCTTGTAATCGATTACTAAACCTTGGTAATCGATTACACTATACTTTAAACTCATTTTTCAAGCCTTAAAACAGATTTATATCATTCCTAACTTTAGAAAACATGGATTAAACAATATAGAACATTGTTTGGCATGATCCAAGGTAAAAGAAGTTCTCTTTTAGGAATTGATCTTTGAAAACCATATTGATTCAAATCATTTTTGAAAAACCATTTGAGATATCTTGGGAGCATTTAACATTGATGTACTATAATGCCTATATCTAAACCTCTTGATTTCTTCCTTTGATCTTGGTTTTCTCTTTCGCTCTTTGATCTTCATCTTTGTCTTTGTTATCATCAAAAACTAATCGACATGCTTCATGACACATGCATTCACAATTTTACTCTTGAGATGCATCTTAGTTGTGGAAGTAATTATTTTATGTAGAAGTAGCAAATGGATTCTTGGATTCTAGCATAAATTATCTTCTTTCTTAAAAATCATATGCTTAGATATGAATGCTGAATTAGTGGATTGAGAATGATAGAAATATATCTTGTGAGATTTTGAGCCTATTGATAAATGGATTGAACATTTGTATCATTCTCTTTTTTCTTGTGTGATTTTCACTCATAGAATTGTTACTCTAGAACTTGCTTTATTCATTTTGAAGCTACATTTTCACATGCATACATAAACATGATTGAGACATTTTTCTTAAAATAGCTACTTTAACCAAATAGGCAGCCTTGCTTAATAGCATATTGTCTCAATATGATATCAAGCATTCTTATGACTTCTTGGAAATTCTCTGATTCCTCCCAACGTAAGGCATTGGAAATTACTTATTTCCCCTTGCTTAACCCCGTTGAGCTTATTTAACCATTCCATGTTTCTAGCTCGTTATGTGCCTTAGATAAAAAAATCATGTTCTTACCTAACCTTAACGGATGAGTTCTTCAACAAGTGTAGGGGTGTGTGTGCAAAATGGTTAGTGAAAAAGGAAAGAGTTGCTAAAAAAAATGTGTGTGTATATTTATGATCTAAAAAATATGTAAAGAAGGGTCAACAAGGCAAAAAGGGAAGGGAAAAGAATATATAAAGAGAATTTGTATTATGTGGAGTTGGGATGAACTTTCATGCTTGTCAATTGAACTCAGCTTTCATGCTCTTTTATTCTCTTTAGTTTTTAACTTGTTATATCCATATTACCACCCTCCTTTACCTTGACCCCATTACAACCTTGAATAAAGTCCTCATGATTTGTGTGTGCAAGTGTTCTAAGTAGTGGAGAAGTAGAAGATAAGCAAGCTTATGGTAGTACAATTTTTCATGAGTTGAATTGAGTGATATACCTACCTTTTTAACGCTTGAAGGATTGTGAGTGAATCCTGTGAGGATCTATCATTCTCGATTCATTCTTTTTAAGTGAAGTTTCCTTGCTTGTTGGTTTGAGAAGTGAAGAAATGTTACCCCATTAATGCTTTGATCCCTTGAATTTCTAGTTACTCTTCTTGATTCATCGAGTCTTTTAGAGTTTTTAGCTTTTGAGTCTGTGTCGTTTTTCTTTGTTCCCTAGTTTTTGTCTTATTTGTTTTGTCCGGGAGTGCAAAAGTTAAGTATGAGAGAATTTGATAGAATATATTTTATACATTTTATAATCCTCTCACTAGGCTTCTTAAAGTTCAATTAGGCTTAATTAAGTTAATTTTGTCACATTTTATGATATTGAGCTTAATTAGATCATTGAAGAAATTATTGCTTGAAATGTCTTTAATTTGCTTGATTGCATCTTTTAGTAAACTAACTATAATTTGAGTTACAAGTATTCTAATGATGTGATTTTGGTCTTGTTGAAAATTTAAGACAATTCTCTACAACTTTCTTGGAGACCTCAAGACCTGGAACACATGTTTGGATAACTCAAATTGGAGTTGAAGTCAAAACTAGAGTTCTAAACCTGACAACTTGACCTATGCGTACTCATCAGACCATATCTTAAGTTATAGGAGAGCTTTTGGAATGAAATTAGTGTCATTTGAAAGTTAAGACTCAAATCTACAACTTCATGAAGAACACAAGAGTTGGATCGAACTTCTTGAAGGTAATATTGAGCTTGGAATTCACAATAGAGGAAGCTATAATTGGGCCTGAACAATGTGCAGTAATTGAGTCATATCTCAGGCTGTAAGTGGTTAAATGGGCTGAAATTTTACCATAATATAGTTAAGATTCATATCTACAACTTTCATGAAGACTATTTTGCCCTATTCTGACGACATCCATGAGATATACATCGAATTATTTGGTGTTAGTGGGGACACATGGATCAAAATAATTTCCTACTCACTTATTTTCATCAAACAACTCCTTTCGCATTTACTTATTATCATCAAATAACTTAATTGTCATCTTGCACTCCTTGAGCTATATAAAAGGGAGCATTGACTAATTATTTTGATCATCTTAGCTTAGATTATGTTATTGTGTTATTTGTTTCTCTTGTTGTAGTTTTCTTTGTTCTAAATTAAAGTTATATTTATCTTTTTCTTCTTATCTCTTTCTTTCTTCTTGTTCATGAGTAACTAATTCTCATTTTGCTTAGGTGAAAGGTTAAAGCTTTTAGTAATAAATTAAGGTTTGATTAATTTCTTTCTTGTGCTTAAATGATGTATTATCAAGTAGTCATTATATGTGTTGTATTTTGTTTGTAATCAATTTAGAAACCCTCCTTGTAAAGTAGAGATCTTGATTCATTGTAGACAAGAGGTTGACACAATAAATTCTTGAGCTCATTTATAAGTGATGGTGTTAATGGATAATTAAAGGAATCATAATATAATTACATATATAATCTTAAATGAATTTTGAATGTTGTATTTTCTGATTGGAACCTCCATTATGTGTGGATTTCAATTGAGTTATAAAAAGAAATAATCTTGTCTTTAATTTATTACAATGAGTGGATCTCTTTGCCTAAGTAAATCATTTTTCATTTGTAAACAACTTTTATTATCTTTTCTTTACCTCAAGGAATTTTTCTTTATCAATTCCCTATGGATCGACTTCAGACTCCCGAGAATTTACTACTTGAAACATCCTATACTTAGGTTTGCAACTTATAATTACCATCACTTATTTATAGACTTGGAGCCTTAAAAACTACTGCCTCAATACTTCATCTAGTCTCAATGCCTATTTTCCTTGTTTTTAGGGGCAATTTCTCCCTCTAATATGTTGTTACTTAGCCATGATCAACTCATGGGGCCATTATTTGGATATAAAAACTGTAGAAAAATGGCTCAACTCTGCACTTTCTAGATGTTTGAATTTGGAGATAATCATCCTTATCTATATCTGCTTAGTACCAAGACTTAGTCAAACCCAGTCTTCCTTTTGTTTTTCACCTTGAAGCTCCTCATTTTGGGCTGCCCTTCTGCTGGGCCATTCTCCCAAATGCTTATGCACTAGCCCAATAAGTTGGTTGTATCTGCTTCTGAGTCGTGGACCTAACTTGGAAAAAATGTGGTGCCAACAAAGTCCCCACATTAGTTATTGGTTGAAGTTTTGAATTGAAGGCAAATAGGTAATGAAATAAGTCAACACTAGCCTAGCAAGTCTCTGAAGCCTCAACTTCTCATATTATTCTTAATACTATCCAAATGGTTTAGCCTTTGCTTCTAAGCTTTTCATCAGCTTCAAATACTGTAAATGAAGAGGAAGCTTGCTTTTAACCGCAAAATGTTAGTTGAAAAGGACCTTCACAATTGAAATAGCTTTCAAGCCATTCAAAAATAGTTACAAGCCGTTATGATGAAATTGAAAATGTTGATTCAACTTTTCAGAAATAAATATGCATCACCAAATAGTAATTAGTAGAGAAAAGAAATTGATTGCTAGCCTTCGAGTGGAAATAGCTATTTGTATAACTCCAACTCCATGCTCTGCAATTTAAACACTTTGTTTTCGACCATGATAAATCAATTAATCTTAAGAAGTCAAATCGTTGAAGCTGAAATTTGCTTTTTTGACAAGAACAATGCTAAATTAGTAAAGGAAGTTAATTTAGCCGAAGTGAAAATATCTTAAAGGAAACTCAAAGTTGGATGGCAAAATGTCAAAGCTAGGCATGAAGAAAGGCAAGCTGCAATTGCAGATGAAGGATGCAAACTATTTTAGCTTCCTATGAAGCTGCTTCCTTGACATTTACCCTCGACTATAAATAACCATTTAATGTAGTTGAGCTTGTTGACCCTAAAATTTAATCGACATGGACTATTGGTTTAGTCAATGTTAATTTTCCTAAATCGAGAGAAATTAAAACTAGCTCACCCTCATCTAGGAAGTTTGATTTTAGCTATTTTGGCTAGCATGTGGCTAACATGTTAATTCAACTTGGTTTACCGATTTTATTTGCTTGCTTTTAGGTCATCCTTCCTCCCACGTGGAGGAATAATAAAGTTTTGAACATTTGCTATTATTAACTTTAACGTGCTCCAAAGCCAATAGCTGGTTAGCATATTTGCCTTTTGATAGAGGTTGCTTACACAAACTTTTAATTTTGTTAAACCTCTTCAAATAATCAGCTATTGGCTCATTCACTTGTTGCTCAACAATTGTGAGGTCTGCAATATAAATATTAGGCTAACTTTGATTGAAATAATCATGAAACAACATTGCAATCTTATTCCAGCTTCTAAAGAAACTTGAAGTCAAGTACATGAGTCTATGACCAGCTTCAAGGCTAGATTTGTTAAGGCTAGAGGAAAAAGTTGATGTTTATGGAAGCTATTTTGCACTATATCTCCACATTGAGGCATAAATTGGTTACCATATACGAAGGAGGTATGACCAACTTCCCCCAAAAACATTAAATGATCTGGATAATTGTAGCTTTTGAGAAACGACATAACTATATCAATACATTCTAGATATGGCTTTTGATAAAGCTATCTCTACTTTAGCTTGAAAGTTTATTCATAATTATCTTCAATAATATCGGCAACTTGATTTATGTTCATTGTCACCAAAGCCCAAGGCTTAATGATTGATTATATGGTTTGTTATTGTTGGACGCATTGCAAACGGTTTAGCCATGGCAAGGTAGTCAGCCACATTATACCTTATGCATGTCTCCAAGTATAGCCAATGTAACTTTGGTCCATTAATCCAATTTGTGACAAAGTCGATGCTAGCTTTATTTGCAACAAAACTAATTTAAGGCCTTGTAAGCCTGTTTTCTATGTATACCTGAATATATTTTATGTTTAGTGTTGCAAGATCGCTTAGTGTAGAATGCACAAGTTTTTGGCCAACAGTTTTAGTATGCGACTATTGTAATATATGGTTCAAAGTTGTCGTAGGACCTACTACTACCATAGGGTTGGGTGCTACTGTGGGCTTAGATGTTGTTGTGAGAATAGTTCTTGAGTATATCACAATGGGATTAGCTAACACTATAGAATTAATCATGGTCATAGAATTAAATATTGATAAAGCTTGTATATGAGTAGTCTCGACTAAAGGAATAACTGTTGGAGAAGCTGGTAACATAGAATTGGCCACCGCTGAAGGATTAGCTAGTGTAGAAGTTGGCCTACTATCCAAGTTACTAAAGAATGAGCTACTTTTAGAAGGTCAAATATAGGGAAAATGTTGTGTGCTTGGCATATATAAGCTGAACCATTCATAATCTTGACTACATTGATTTCAAAGTCTTCCTTCTATAGTTGTTCATCATCGATTAGGTAGCATGAGTATCCATCTAACGATGTAATTGGAGGTCCTTCGTTTACTTCAGAAAACATCTTCATATCTTTGTATCTTTGTAATTGGAGGTCTTTCATCAACTTCAGAAAATATCTTCATATCTTTGTATCCTTCATCTACTTTGGAAGACATCTTCATATCTTTTTATTTGATCAAATATTCATAATAGATAGCTTTTGAAGCTAATTGAGAAAGGTCCACAAAGTTTACTAGAATTAGCATTTCTCAAAGAAACTTTAGTATACCTTCAATTGCTAGCATCGTGTACTCACTTTCCGATAAAGGTGGCTGACATAAGGCTTTTGATTCTTGGAATCTCTTTAGGTAGACGACCATTGGTTCATTTAGATTCAACTTTATCATCACTAAATCAACTATAGAAAACTCTAGTTGAGTTTTGTAAAAATAGTCATGAAATAGGTGCCCCATTTCATTTTTGCTTTGAACTGAACCATGCAGCAAGTTTGTATACCATCTCTGAGTCGATTTAGTTAATGAAAGTGGAAAAAGCTGCAACTGATATAAATCATTCTGGCCGAGCTTAACACATTGAGAATTGAATGTGCTCCAAAGTTGTCTAGTCTTATCCTTGAGAAATGTTGAAAACTCTAGGCAGTTGGGTCCCTTTGGAAAGGGAGCTATTTGGTTAATCCACTCAAGATATAACTTCCTATATAACTGAATTTTCATTCAGTTTTAAAATCACCCCAAATTGTCTCTTGATTATATCATATATCTAATTAAGGTCTATGTTCACCATTAGCTTTCTTTCAAAGGGCAGAAGATAATATATGGGTGTTTGATTAGCCCTTGAGTAGCCATCGGCACATGTGGCCCTAGATTTGGCATTTCCTATGGTTAAGGAGATTCTAGAACAACCATTCATCTCTGCCGCATTGTGCATGGCGGGGAAGGGCCTCTAAAGGTGTTTCTGCTTCTTGGGTACAGAGGCAACCTATAACTACCAAGTTCCAAACTTAAGGTAGTATGTGTTTCAACAATAGACTCAAAGAGATTGTTCTTAGGTATCGTCTGATTTCTTAAATTAAAGAGGAATTAGAAAGATACCTAGGGCCTGTTAGTAGCGATTCTAATGAGTCTTCTGCATCTGTAGTTCCTATTCTCTAGACATCGTTTGAGATAATGGTTAGGGCAAGACTTACTCTTGAGAAGTGGCAAAAGAGGTATCCTCTGCCTCCCGATGCAGAACTTTACCAATGGGTGCATTATGAGCCCTTAGGGATATGTTCCACAGTGGACTCGCTGGTGATGGTGAAAAAGCTCCACAGTTATCTGAATATGATTGATTACAAAACTCTGGAGGAGAACTTCCTTGTTCTTCACTGTGGTAAGAATGAAAGGATTTGTGTGCAATAGATGTTAGGATCCCATTTCTTGTATATGTATGAGACACTATTTACAAGACTTGGGATTAAATTTCCATTTTCTCGCTTCCAAATGGTTGTCCTCAATGCCATACAAGGGGCTCCATCTTACCAACACCAGACCACTTAGGTGTTCATATAATCTTTTGATATCATTTGCAACAACTTCACCTTTCCGTTCTCTATGAACATATTTTTTTCATATGTTCTCAGTTCTTTCCAAGACGGATAACAGGAAGCCATCGTGGATCACTATCTAGAGCCACGTAGGGCGCAAGTGCTTTGATCTCTTTGATAAGTCCTACAAGGACTTCAAGGAGATCTTTTTCAAGGTGAAGCATTTTCAAGCCCTTCCATTCTACCTTAGCAGTAATTAGGTGCCCAGGATCAATTAGTACTGTAACCAAAACTTCCACAACAAAGAGCTCGATGTCAAGTGAAACTAGATGTCTAAAGAGGGGTAGAATACTTTCTGCTTCCTTGAGGAGACAATGAAGGTGAACAAATTCGAGTGTAGCTAGCTGATATGTTGGAATCCAAAGGAAGTTGAAGCTGCCTTGGTATGCATCATTCTCATAACACTTAGTTGCTTTATCTTTAATTTTAGCTTTCATTCTGCTCTATTGATTTCACATGTTTTTTATGCCAATTTTCTTGTTGTTTTTTAGATAGCATGGCTCCTCTAGGTGGCATGTCGAGCTCATAAAACTGTTGAAGGATACTGGGACAGACATCGAAGCAACAAAGATGGATTCTGGGGTTCGCGCTACTAGAACTCGACATGAGACTCTTGAAGTCCCTTCTTCATATGCCTTATCTCTTGTCGCTCCCCCTCCTCAGCCCCTTGCCTATAAGCGAAAAACATTAAGCAAGCGGGAGAGGGTTGCTCCAAAAAGGTCACTGCTCCCCTTGCTCCTTCTCCCATGCCGTTTGTGGTGGAAATTTTTGCTGGGGAGACCACAGTTTTTGAATTGATGACATGAGAAGATAACCTAGTGTCTACCATCTAGGATAACTTTTTCAACATTTGGGGTCACATGGATGCACACTTCAAGATAGAGTGGGACACTATGACCCTGAAGCAACACACCCTTGCTGACCTTTTTCTGAAGGCGCAGAGGTCGAGTCTATAATTGGCCAGCATCATCTGATACTTGGAAACGTCAATAGATGACACTAAGTGGATCATGATGATAGAGGCCGATCTCAGTACCTCTGAAGATCAAGTCACAAAGTTAGAGGCAGAGAAGGATAGGTTGGTGAACGACTTGACTGATATCTATAAAGAGTTAGCAGTGGCTGACCAGAAGGTGCTAGATGAGGGGACTCAAGTCAAGGGATACAAGAATGGTGCCAAAATTTTTGAAACCAAGGCAAAGAATTTGAGCCGAAGGCTAAAGAGGCAGATGAGCTAAGGGTGAAGCTGGAGGCGGCTGAGAAAGAGATAGCCGAGTTCAAAGAAAAAGCTATTTAGTTCGAGGTGGCCAAGTTAGCTTGGGCAAATGAGAAAAAAGGAACTTGTTGAGGAATGGAAGAACTCTAATAAAAATTCTTTCAAGAATGCTTTTGCCTAGGAATTCGTCCTACACCCTTCAATCACCGACTTTAGTATAATTGATTATTTATGGGACGTGGTTGATGGGAGGATTGTGAACCCTGAGGCATCTGAGAACGATGACGTGAACTTCAACGCTGATGCTTGAGCCCTTATCACTTTTTGTTTTTTTTTTTCTTGATGGTAGCCCATTTTAGGGCTTTTATGGTTTGTAAGAACAAATGGCCCTTCGTGGCCTCGATTGTTTTTAGCTATTTTCATCACTCTTTGCCTTATTGTCATGCTCAGGAGGTCCAATGCCTTTTTGTGGCCTTGCCCTTACCCCTTTTTTTGTTTTAGTAGCTAGGATCTGATGTCTGATATCCTTTATCTTTTATTTTTTATGATTTTGCTTTAGGGATCCATCGTCCTTATAATAAGTGGCTTAAGTTGGGATCTGAGATCCTCTAACTTAGCTTTTTGGTATAAATGCTTTAAGGATCCAATGGCTTTTTAGCAAATAGCTTAAGTTAGGATTTGAGATCCTCTAACTTAGCTTTTTAGTAGGATTGCTTTTCGGATCCAGTGTCCCTTCAGCAAATAGCTTAAGTTGGGATCTGAGATCCTCTAACTTAGCTTTTTAGTTGAGTTGCTTTAGGGGTCCAATGTTCCTTTAGTAGACATTTTAAGTTGGGATTCGAGATCCTCTAACTTAGCTTTATAGGTAAGTTATTTTAAGGATCCAATGTCATTTTAGCAGACAACTTAAGTTAGGATCTGAGATCTTCTAACTTATTTTTTTTACAAGATTGCTTTACAAATCCAACATCCTCTAACTTAGCTTTTTCGCTGAGTTGCTTTATGGATCCAATGTTCTTTTAGCAAATCTGTGGGTGCATGTTGAAGAAAGTTAGGTGGACGATTATACTGAATGTGCTTCATTCTCGTTAATATGTTCATTTCTTTACATATTGCAGTTTACATAAATAAGAGACTTGAAATGTTTTTAACTGTAGTATTTCCTCAAGTTGGAAGCGTGTCAAGATCTCAGCAATCATTTTAATGTATGGTCTGTGATCTTGTGCGCTCCCTTCTCCAGCACTTTGGTGATTCTATTGGGACCTTCCTAGCTAACGGCTAGCTTCCTATCCTTTGCATTATATCCTCTGATCGCCACTTTCCTCAATATGAGGTCTCCCATTTTGAAGCTTCTTTGGGATACTATATTATTGTATCTTTGTGAAGTCCTGAGTTTGAATGTCACTTCTCTAATATGGGCCATATTGCATTGCTCCTAGGTGAGATCAAGCTCCTTGTGTAGCAATCTGTCATTGTGCTATGGGGATAAGTGCTTATGTCTCCATTTGGATCATAGTTTCGCAGCCATATATGAGCTTGAAAGGAGTTTCTCTTATGGTAGAGTAGGGAATTGTTCGATAAGCCCACAATATATGTCCCAATGCTGTTTTGCTCACTCTCCTTTTGCATCTTCAAGTCTCCTCTTTAGACCTCGGAGGATAACCCTGTTGGTGGCCTTCGATTGCCAGTTGGCTTGATGGTGTTCCATCGAGGTGAAGTGTTGCTTGATGTGGAGATCAAAGCAGGCTTTTTTGAATCTTCTATCCAAGGACCGAGTCTTGTTATCTGTCACTACTGACTCCAAGATCCCAGATCGACAAATGATGCTCTTCTTCAAAACTTTTTGACCTTTTATGTTGTGATAGTGGTCAGAGGTTCCGCCTCAATCCATTTAGTGAAATAATCCACCACTATGATCAAGTACTTAAACTAGCTGGTGCTTAGGGGAAGGGCCCTAGGAGGTCCAAACCCCATTTTCAAAAATGTTATGGTACTGATATGGTGGAAAGTTCATTAAGTGGCACTATTTTGATGTTGGAGAACCTTTGGCACTTGTCACAATTCTGCACGTTGGTGGCCGCATCAGCTAGCATGGTGGGCCAAAAGTATCTTTTTTTGCTAAGGCCTTGCCACCTAGTTGTTGGCCACAACATCCTTCGTGGATCTTGGCGAAGACGTATTGGGCTTCTTGAGGCACTTTAATAGTGGGGTGGAGAAGCCACAATGGTAGATATTTAATTTTATTGATTTTGTGGCATTATCATTTGTTTCTTTGAGATAAATTAATCACTAAATTATGTGCTAATTGTAGATATTTAAAAGTAAAAGTAGTGCAATCAGTAAGATACTGAGACGTGTCATATGGAAGAGTAATTGAAGAGAAGCATTTGCACTTGAACTTGTATGGCACCATAAATGTCATTATGCAAGACGAACATAAATCTAGAGGATTTTGGGTAAAATTAGAAGATCTCGAAGATAGAGTTTTGAAGAGATCCTATTCAAATCTTATATCTCATCCAAAGTGCCAATTAGGTGTAGAAACTTGAAGATAAAGATAATTGAAAATTGGATAATGATTCTTAAAGAGAAGGGAATTTGTTGCAAATTCGGATTCAGCTCGTATTTTCTGATCTTGTTGATGTATTTGTACTATATCTTAGACTACAGATATCAGATCGAAGCGATTCTTGTGGCATTGGAAAACTAACAGAAAATGCAACAACCATTTTGTTGACCTTGAAGGTTAATTTTGTTATATGAAGGATGAGAAAAATAAAGATAGAAAATATAAAAAGTTGGTAGCCTTCATTAAAAAGAGATTAAGTTTCCTAAAATTGGTTTCTTAAATCTAATCTAGATGTTTTCATTAATTTGGGACCAATGAAGGAGATTGAATTTCTTAAATTTAGTTTCCTAAATCCAATCAATATCTTTTTATTATTTGAGAATCATTTAAGAAGATTTTGTGCAAGATACACTCACATTAGATAAAATCTCTTATTAATAGATAAGTAAAATGGGGGAGCATAGAGGCACAGTGTAGAGAGGAATTGAGAATCGTGCAACAGCAACGCAACACAGTTTGATGAACAACGTCACAGTCTAAGAGAAGGAGAAAAATTTATTCTTTTATGGATTTTTCTCTCTTTTTGTATTTGATACTCTTGTCATGAGTAGCTAATTTTATTTTCTAAGATTAAGATGAAACTTTAATTTTTATTTTAGATGATTTAACTTTGTTTGAGATATTTTTTTTGTTCTATAATTGCACAATGATGATGATTATTAATCTTTAATTGTTATTCAATTTAATTTTTATTGATTGTCTTGTAGTCAATTAGTAAATTTAAATTGATATATTTTAATCACATGCTTAATTGTTGTAGTCCTAGGTGTGGATTGTACAATATAGTATTTATTGCTTTTGAGATCTAAGAATTAAATAGTTTATGCTATGTTAAATGATTTATGATATAATTTGAATATGACATGTTATTTTAAATGATTTACTTATATCTAGCTTTTGCTCAATTTGTGGTGTTTATTATGAGAAGCAAATATCATAACTTACCTCTGGGTTTCATTATGAACATCAAAACAATTGAATAGTGATCAAGAATCCAAAAGTATTAAGAACAATAATAAACACTTAACCATGGAAAATAAAATATAGTATAACAAGAATCAAGAAAATTGTATTTTTGTAATTAGGCTACATTTCAGCCCTAACAAAATAAAATTAGTTCATCATGTAAAAGCTAAAAAAAAATTTTAAATTATGAGAATTCATGAAAAAAAAGCCCATTTGATCAATTTCTCTCTCTCATGTGACGCTGCACTACTACTCAGTTTATCTCTTACCTTTGCTATAGCCCCTTCTCCTCTGTATGGCACACCTAAGGCATTGGTTCTTTTTATAGCCAAACCTCCTTAATATCCAAGTAATCTTCCTTGCTCTCCAAGTCTTCTATATCCTTCATTTAGATTTCTTAAATCTCCAAAGATACACTTGCTAAGAATAAACATAAATAAAATCAATCCAAATCTTATCAAAATACATTAGGCAAAATCCCAACAATACAAACCTACAATTATCAAAATTAATTAATAATTAAATTTTATAAACAATATATCAAGTCCAATGAAGAGGAAAAATATCATAAATCCTATTAAAAATAATATGAAAATATAATTAAAATTAGGATTATCAAGTGCAAGTCTAGTTTGAGAATGGGGAGATGAGTTAGGTGGGTATGCCTAATTTGGGAATAGGGAGATGGGTTGGTAAAGGAGATGGGGAAGGCTATATAGATGGTTAGGTATAATTTAAGTAACATAGAAAACTAGTACACAACTATTAAAATAGGTATAAAGTTAGACAAATTTGCAACCGTGTAAGTGTAATTCTATTAGTAAATGATTCAATTAATACATTTACACAAAACAAAAAATTGCTTCATCTAGTCATAATATATGTTGAATTATCATCATCATAATATGTTTCTTCTTGTTGTTGTTCATAATATGTTTCATCATCATCATCAACATCATCATCATCTCCAATCTAAGAATAGGGAGATGGAGTAAGTAAAGGAGATGTGTTAGGCTGTATAGATGTTTGAGAGATAGCCGTCCCTCTATCTCTACCTCCACCTTTACTTGCCATCTATATACAAGGGTTAGGTATAATTTAAGTAACATAGAAAACTAGTACACACTATTAAAATAGGTAAAGTTAAATAAATACACAACCATGTAAGTGTAATTAATTATATTAGTAAATTCAGAATATACATAATACACGATTCAATTAATACATTTACACAAAAAAACAAAAAAAAAATTGTTTCTTCTAGTCATAATATATGTCTTTTAACTTTAAAAAATAATTAGTTGAACAAACATAAATTGAATTAAATATGATTTATATCAGTGACTTGATGAATTTTGTCTCTAACTCTATCTGTATTAAGTATAACTAACATTTTATGACTAGCTTAGTTTGTCTGTGTCAGCTCCTGTCTCAATTAGAGACGAAACGATTCCATCTACAAATATTTTTTGTTTTTAGTAATGTTGTACTCTCAAAATCCTAATTAAAAGGTCTTGAACAATATGGGGGAATTGAGAATATAGGCATTTAGCTAGTGAGAGGGTTAGTGTAAAGTTTTGTTAGTACGTTATCTAGCAAGTTTCTTACTTTGTTAGAGTTTCATTCCTATCAATATTATTAAATATGTATTTTGAAAACCAGTTAGTTTGACTAGTAAGGATTGAAGTTCCCACTTGAAAGGTATAGATTTGATTTCCTTTGCTAGCAATCTTCATTGATAGGTGATTTGTAAATATGAATGTAAGTGTATGACGTGTCTTAACATTGAAAAGTGATAGCCTCCCCTTTTACTAGACTTTTAATGTATAAAAAAGTAAATATCTATTGTTGATTTGATTTCAGAAAATAATTCTAATTATTAAATGTCATCCATCCAAAATGCATGAAGTTACCCGTTTGTAATTTTTTTGCAACCCGTTCTTTATAGATAGTTATTTATGGGTCCCCGAAAGAATACAAGCTTCACCTAATTAGTTCCGCCATTTCAAAGTGTGTTCCCTGTTGTTCCACCACATGCTAAATTCGCAATAATCTGAAAATCTTTTTTTGGGTCAAGATAATTAAAGCACATATAATCACGATCTAGTGACTAACACAAACAAAATAGTTGTAATTAATATAATAAACAGTTGTAGAAAAGTGAAGTTAGTACAATTTATTCTGAGATTACCCCTTACCGTTTGGGGTATCAATGACATGCTTGCGATTTGACGGGAGGAAACTGTGGTACACCTATAAAATTACTTTATTTTATCAACGATGCTATTTTTCACGAAACCTTCTTCACAAATGTGTATGCCTTGCACTTTTATTAGACAGTTAATATATTATATAAAAAAAATCCATCAATTAATAAGACAGTATGTGATTAGTTCATTTTACTTTAATTCGTGCAGCGTTTCACAAAGCAAACTTCATGACATTGAGCATTACTCTTATTCTATCTACCTAAAAGGATGCTATTAAATTAATCTCAAGTGTAAGAAGATTTTCCTAGAGAGAGATTTATCACTAAGAGAGACTATTTAATAATTAATCTTAACTTATAAAATATTTAATTATTTAATAAATATTCCTTTTACTTGAATTTTCATACAGGTAGGACTATAAGATACAACTAATTATTTTACTCATGCATTGTACCGATTATTTAATATTTTACATTATTAATGTTATCAAAAAAATTAATTTTCAAAGTAATTTTTTTAGAAAATTCTCATAGTAATTTAATAATTTTACTATATTCTATTATTACTACTTGATTAATCTTTTTCTTACTAATATTACACTCTAAACTTGTTGTCGTTTTTAAAATTATAATTTACTATATGCTATCATTAATATTTGATTTATTTATTTTCTTACCAACACATACACCTTGATATTTTATTTTATTTTATTATTCCACCGTTTTCTTTTAAAACTTAACATAATGTTTATTTAATATTTTTATTAAAAATAAATTTTTACCATTTTAATGCATTTATTTGTATATTATCATCACTATTACTTGATTAATTTTTTTTTACTATTACTAACAAAGTAATCTTGTTGTCTTTTTTATGTCATTATTCTATTACTTTATTTTAAAATTTAAATTATTTTGTTTTTTTATATTTATTATTTATATTGAAAATAAGTTTTTAATTCTCCATGCAGTTTTACAATATGCTATCACTATTATATGATTAATTTTTATCTTATGCACATTTACACTTTATCTTTTTTAAGTTCACTATCCCATTATCTTCTTGGGAGAATTAATGATAAGGACTATTAAGGAATAATATTTAATTTAAAGGGATAAAAAAGTTAAAATTATTAAAAAGGACTATTTGAATTTTAATTAAAGAAAATGATCATTTAATTTTACATGATAGTCAAAATTACCCTTAATAAAAACTTCATTTGAAATGTTAGATACTCTTTGATAACAAATAACCACTTAATAAAAAATAGTAACCATTCACAAATCTCTTTCATATAAAACTTAATTTGAAACGGTTAGTCATTCAGTAACAATTAATGATCACTTAATAAAAGACAATAGTCATTCACAAATTTATTCCTATTTTCATGTATTTTATATATTGAATTTTATTTGAAACGTTAGTCAAGCGGTAGCAACAAATGACCACTCAATAAGAAGTAGTAGTCATTCACAAATTTGTTTTATATAGAATTTAATTTGAAATTATTAGTCACTTATTGATAACTAATTACCAATTATTTAAAAGTAATAGTCATTCGCAAAATTTTTCATAATTTTATGTATTTTTATATATTAAATTTTAATTTGAAACGTTAGTCACTCTGTGACAACAAATAACTACTCAATAAAAAATAGTAACCATTTACAAATTTTTTTCGCATAGAATTTAATTTGAAATTGTTAAATATTCAGTGACAACTAATGATAACTTAATAAAAGGCAATAACTATTCATAATTTTTTTTTAATTTCATGTATTTTATATATTAAATTTCATTTTAAATATTAGTCACTCAGTAACAAGAAATGTCCACTCAATAAGAAGTAGTAGCTTTCACAAATTTCTTTTATATAGAATTTAATATAAAACTTTTAACCACTCATCGGCAACTAATGATCACTCAATTAAAAACAACTAATAATCACTAATTAAGGGTATTATTGTCTATTATGTGAAATAACATGGTCATTTTCTCTAATTCAAATTTGAATGATCCTTCTTAATAAATTTAACTTTATTTGTCTCTTTAAATTAAATATTGTTCCTTAATTAAAAGTCTTTAGCCTTAATTTTCCCTATCTTCTTTCAAGATTCATATGTAGTCAATAATATTATTAAATGTCTTTTAAGGAGATTTTACTATACAAAATATAAATTAATTTTTGTAATTAATAGTATGAAAAATAAAATATTAAGAATTATTGATAATTTTGTTGTTTGACAAAAGTTTAAAAATTGGATGAAAATTCAACATATATATCATATACCAAGCAAGATATATATTAATTATGTTATCTTATATATATTTATTATTTATAAAAATCTAAACGCATCTTATGCTAATATTATTTATATAAATAAAAGAATTATATTATCAATATAATATACAACAATTAAATAAAATAAATATTATTCAAATATTCCTATCTTTGGAACTTGCAAGAATAAAATTTACATGCAATAGATTTTATAAATATGAAAAATAATAGTATTTAAAAGGCACTTTATTAATGCATATTTTTATTTTCTTTAGTTAAGATTAGTGTAAGCAATAAAGTATGTATTTTTTATAATTTAATAAAACTAAGTGTTTGGAAAAGATAAAAAGTCATAAAAAATATGAAGGGGAGGAATGAAAAGTCAAAAAAGAAAACAAAGTGAACTTGTAATAAAAAAATTAAAAAAATGCAATCTGTCAATTATTATTATTATTATTATTATTATTATTATTATTATAGAAAGATTATAGATAGATAAATCAAATAATAATAAAAATTAATTAGACCACGGAGATAACAGTTTTATTGGCAGTATATATCCAATTTTAAAGCTAAATAATGTTTCTCTTAAAAAATTGAAATTAAATATTACTTTAAATATAGGAATTAAGTTTGATAATTTTTTGTTCAATAACTTATATTTTTTCTAATGTTATTCTTAAACTACCTTTATGATGTAAAATTTGTAATTTCAATTTAGGATATAATTCTGAATCTAATTTTCAGCTTTTAGTTTTTCTTAGACTATCAAATTTAAAAAAAATTGTCTATAATCTAACTTGTATTGACACATTATTAAAGGAGTTTAATTTGACTATGATAATAACTTTCTGTCTTTTATTTAATTTCGATTCACTATTAGTATAAAACTATTTCATATTATTATTTAATTACATATTGAAATAATTTTAAAACAATTTTGTCTATAATAGTTACAACTACTTAAGATGTCAACTACTTTAATGATTTGATAATATATAATTAAATGATAGTAATAAAAGCCTTATACAAACAATGTATGGATCAAAATTAAACTGTAACAATTATTTGAGATGATTCTTTTTTATTTTTCTTTCAAATTATAAAGAGTGTTTACCCACAAGGGGTTGCCACTATAGCAGCACTAATTGTCTGTAAAGTTTCAAGCCATTAGCTTGTTGCTAGTTTCAAACCCTCAAGGAGTTGGAAGCAACGAAGTAGTAAATGAACTGCATTACCATGTAAAACCAAAACAAATTACAAAGAATGTTTACGATCTAGTGTATTTGGAGAGAGAAAGTAAAATTTTCAAGAAAAATGGCATAGCTAGGGTGAGATTAAAATGTGAAAGAATTGTATCTTTTTTTATTTTATTTTTAAAAAGTTGAATTAGTCATACTGAAATTGAATGTTCATTATATCATATATTTACGCAATAAATATAAATGAATATATCGAACGGTTTTCAAAAGTCTTGCGGTCCTGGTTGCACCATTTTAGTTGACATAAATAAATGCCATGCCTTGTATATTGCCTGCCTCCTTCTATATAAGACAAGTCTGCTTAGAAAGCAGCAACCTCTTGGACGGACACAGATAAGTGAATACTTATAACACAAAGTGATAATGTGGATACTGGAATTGTCTGTTGTGGCTGTGCTTGTGATAACAACCTTCTACGTCTTTCACTGGATTTTCATGCTTTATAACCCAAAATTTAGTAATAGATCATCTCTCCCTCCAGGTTCCATGGGTTTGCCATTCATTGGAGAGACCATTCAATTGATGATTCCTAGTTACTCACTGGATCTCCACTCTTTCATCAAAAAGAGAATACAGAGGTATGCAACAATTATTACATATATTACATATAGCCATTCATCTTTCTCTGACATGCAACAATAAATATAAAGTTTCTCAGCTAAAACATGCTTTACTTAGGGGAGAATGTATCTTTTTTATGTGAATTTTTCACGTGATTGGATCATATGACGAAAGATATAGATATAGATATTAAATATGAGCTAAAATTTGTAGAGTTCTATTTAAGGTAGTATTTGCCTGTCTCTCTCTGTTCATATGATTCTGTTATAAAAAATTTTTAATATAAACTTCGAGTATCTAAATTAGGTATAATAGACTAATTATATCATTAATTAATAGATAATTATTATATTTAATTAATAATTAATTACCATAATATATTATAATTAATAATACGATTAATCGTTGATAAAAAAATTTCTCCCATATTATATAAAGGACTCACAAGATTCATTTTCAGATATACAAATCGCACACTTTAGAGCATTTTTTAATTACAGAAATATGTTATTGGAAGCGTGGTTACGACTAGTCATCATATTTTTGGGATTTGGGCACATTGAGTAAATTTAAAATTTAGATACCTTTTCCTCTCTTGATATAGTTTTAAGAGTTATTAACTTGAAATTAGAACGTGGGGAAAATGGTATTTATCTCTAGTTTTTTATTTTTATATAATATATCTTCCTGCATTTGTATATTAATTAATATTTAGATGTTTTTTTACCACTTAGAGGTAGAAATAGGTTTGACAATTCTATATAAAGTATACGACCTAACCTAATTTTGGTCGGCTTGTCCTATTTAGCATAATGTCAGGCTTATGCTTGTAAAAAGGTTTGTTTAATTATATAAGTTAAGATTTGAATTTTTGAAAAAGTTTATTTAACTTACTAGATTAGTTAATTTATTTATTATTTTTATATATAATTAAGAATTTATAATACATACATAATTTATTAATTATATATGATCATAATATATTTATTTTATATATAATATAATAATTTTGTTAAAAAATATACATATTTAATAATTAAAAAATTTAAATTTTTATCATATATAAAAAGTTTTTATGTAATATAAGTTTTTAAAAATACTTTTGAGTTAAGTTAGATCAGACAAAATATTTTTATAAATAGACTAAGTCAAACTATAAAAAAAAAATTTCATGATAAGTAACATACTAGACTTAGACCAACATTTTATGAAGCATGCCTAATTTATTTAAACAAAGCCTAACCTATCATAACTTATTTCCACCCTAATTACGTAGATACATGTGCATGTACCCATATAGCAGTATGGGTACGTATAGATGTATTCACCGCATAGTGCATGAAATTTACTCCTTTTAGCAAACAAACTTCTAATTCAACTGGGCACTAACTCTAGTTATTAAGATCTGAATTATGATATTTTCAAGATTCAATTCTCTAATAGAGTACAAATTTTTCATCTCTTAGGTTTTCGCACATCCATTAATTAATTATACTAAAAAAGGTCTAGTTTACTACTATTATTTTACTTTTGAGCAATGTTATATAAACCTGGAACACATTTTTTTAATAATTTTTTTAATATTTAATAAAAGAACATTAAATAAAAAAGTAGATAATACTTAATCTTTTAGAGACATAAAAACATTTCTTTCTTTCTTTATTTATTAGTAAAAAGATTGTTAAAATATTGGTTAAGAGGATATATAATTATTGTTATATTCTCTTAAAATATCATCTTGATAATTTTTTTAATACTTAATAAAATAAGTATAAAATGAAAAAAAATATGTATTTAATATTTTGAAAACTTAAAAGACATTTACTTCTTTTTTTCTTATATAATTATGAGAATTTGTTAGGAGGATATAAATGAGTAAATAAAGCATTAACACATTTTTAATAAAAAGACTTATTGAAATATTAGTGAAAATTTAAGTATCAATTGAAACCAATTTAAAATTGATAGTGACTATTTGTAACTAGCCTAAATTTAGGGTGAATTTGTGCAATTTCTCCTAAAAGATATGCCTATTCACTTCAAAAGTTCGGTTACATTTAGTCTGAAAAACCATATTCAAGTCAAAATATTTTAAAATGATACCAAACATATATATATATATTATATGTGAATACCAAACATATTTTAATAATAACAAAACTTTAATAATTTGGACATTAGTTGGTCTTTCTAACATATTAAATTTGATAATTCTCCTATAACAATATAATTTTCCCTTTCAGATTCGGTCCCATATTTCGAACTAGTCTGTTTGGGCAGCCAGTTGTGATATCTGTTGACCCTGAATTCAACAGCTATCTGGTTCAGCAAGAAGGCAGATTAGTTGAATTATCCTTGGGCCCCTTATCAGACGTCTTCACTCCAGATGGTGACTCTCCGATACTTACAGCTGGTTACATCCACAAACTCGCCAGAAACATTGCTCTGAGTCATGTTGGTGCCGAATGCATTAGAGAAAAGCTGCTTCCTCAACTAGAGGAAATGGCTAAGGGGACCCTGCACAAGTGGTCAACTCAGACATCTGTTGAAGTTAATCAGTCTTCTTCAGATGTAAATTTCAAGCTACCTTACTGCAATTAATTAATTTTCTTGTCTTCCAAAAAAAAAAAAATGAATTTCAAGTTTGGAAAATGAAAGAGAAATTGATTTTGTTTTCCTTTTTACTTTTTGCTGCCATATGACAGATGATCTTTCACTTCTTTGGAAAGCATTTTTTCGGGTACGATGCTGGAAAATTACCTGAGACTGGGAGGATAGCAGAAGGATTGTTCACTATTATTTCGAAAGGGTTCAAGACAATTCCTTTGGATATTCCTGGCACTACATACCACAAATATTTAGAGGTGATATGCACAATAAAGAGCTTCTTGATTTCAAATTCTTCTTACACTAGGACAGAGATTAATTATCATATTAAAAAACCATTGAGAAAATGATCAAAAAGAAGCTAATAAAATCTTTATCAGTAAGAAAAAAAAGTTACTTTTCTGCAAGAAATAATTATTATACTGTATTTTCATGTTCCCCGTTTTACAGGAAGCTTCATTTTTAGAATGATTACTTGTTTGATTAATATTAGACGCTTCATGATTAAATTGTAAGTGGTAGATTTTCACCAGCCCTACCTTAAATCAAATTTAAAACTCTCAAATTGTAGTACAAGGAAGTATACGTAGTGGTTCTATATATGCTTTTTTCTACAAGCATATATCATATAATATAGTCTCGAAGGCTTTAACATGAGGGGTGCTTTCAGCAATAAAAATTATTAATTATGCATCAACCTAACCTAATGATTTGATTTCTTAGAATGATTAATTTCTTTACGTACTTTAGTCAATCTTCAATAAAAAAAATGAAAGAGAAGTTCCTAATGTACTAAAACAAAAAGAAATTAAAAGAAGTTCCTAATGCTATTGGAGTTTCTTCTGTTAGCTAGTTTCCTTTCGTTTCTTTGGTTTTCTTTCCACTGTACCAAAAAAATCTTTCTTGCAATTAAAATTTCAATACAAAGGAAAAATAATTCTCAATCGTCCAGAACTTTAATTAACCAGGCAAAACCAGTCTTAACTTTCAGTTAACTGCTTAAACTTCTATAATGAAATGACTTTTATGGCACCCACATATCATTGATCTTTTCCTTGATACATGATACTTGATTATATTCATTCAGGAAAAAAAGAAAGCATTTACAGTTATGAAGAATATTATAGAGGAGAGACGCAGTTCACCTGAAAGTTATCGAGGAGATTTACTTGACCAGGTAATCAATGCCATGACAGATGAGAAGATTATAACTGATGATCAGAGTGTCTACCTCTTCTTAGGGATCTGGTTTGCTACTTGTGTGGCAATTTCATCATTGATGACATTAATCTTCAAGTTTCTTTCAGAGTATCCTTCAGTTGTAGAAGAACTAAGAGTATGCAAACATAAACTCATTCAGTCATTTTATTTATTCCAGAATCATCTAATAGTAGCTCTATTTTTTTTTTTTGCTCTGACAATGATTTATCTATATGTATCAGGCCGAGCACGAGGAAATTCTCAAGGGCAGAGATGAGTCAAGTACCTCACTAACATGGGATGAATACAAATCCATGAAATTTACCCTACAAGTGATTTCAAAAATCTCACTCATATATATGCTCACTACTTAACTGAGATTAATTATGATAGCACCTTCATGATGTCCGAGTACTCGTAACGGTGTAAATTTCAGGTAATCAACGAGGCTCTTAGGTTCTCACTTTTGATTCCTGGCTTATTAAGAACAGCATTGAAAGATATCCAAGTAAAGGGTATGCTCTTAGGTTCTTAATTACGTTCTCAGCTTTCAATTGCACTATCACTATATATCATTCCGGCTGTGTTTTGTATATGATGAAATTGGTTAGTCTTTAATCATAAAATTTACAGAATACACTATTCCCGCTGGTTGGACCATTCTGGTTGCTACCCCCGCTCTTCATATGAACTCAGAGATATATGAAGATCCACTTACCTTTAATCCATGGCGCTGGAAGGTTCCTCAGATATTATCTCTTTAATATATATATATCATATTAATTCTCTTTCCCAAGGAATGTGCCTTTCTCTTTGAGTTACATGGCGTAACTTTTCATATATAGCTGACAAATTTCTTACTTTCTGTTACATTCAAGGACCTTGATTCCTACACTATATCCAAAAATTTCAAACCTTTTGGAGGAGGGTCGAGACAATGTCCAGGAGCAGAGTTAACTAGAGCTCTCACGGCCACCTTTCTTCATGTTTTGGTCACCAAATATAGGTAGCTAGTACGCTAAGCAACAAATTTTTCTTATGCTATGACGCATCAAACTATCTTCATAAAGTTATGTACCGAGATGGATTCATCATTTCTTGAATCTTGGTAGGTGGACAAAGATCAAAGGAGGAAGAGTAGTTCGGGATCCTATTCTAGGATATGGCGATGGCATTCATATCAAGCTATGGGAGAAGGATACCTAAAATGAAACCTATAGTGCATGACATATCAAGTGTGAGAGAAGCATACGTAGTTAAATAAATAGTGAGCTTCACAAAGATGATACAATGCTCACATGGATGTAACTATCTCTTCATGAACTCTCTCCCTCACGTATATTGCTATCAGTTTGTATTGGTGATATATTATACGTTGAATGTATTGGAGAAGAGAGAATAAATTTTATTAAAGAATGAGAACCTCAATAAATTAAAACTACAAATCAAGTTTCCGGCAATACTGCCAAAAACTTGATGTAGATTAAAGGATGCAAATCCAAGTACAGGTTGTCTCAAGTAATAAATTTCTCGAGAGTCTGAGATCGATCCACAGGAAATTGATGAAGAAAAATTCTTTGAGGTAAGGGAAGACTTTGTCACAATAATAAAGATAATAAAACTTATTTACAATTAAATTAAAAACTTGCTTATGTTAGGAGATCCACTTTTGATAATAAATTAAGGACAATATTAATTCTTTTTATATCTCAATCGAAATCCACGCGCAACAGAGGTTGCAATCGGAGAATAAAACATTCAAAATCCATTTAGAATTATATACGTAGTTATATTGTAGTTTATTTAATTATTTATCAACATCTACACTTGTAAATGAGTTCAAGTAGTCATTGTGCCAAACCACTTGTCTACAATGAATCAAGAACTCTACTTTACAAGGAGCGTTTCTAAATTGATTAGAAACAAAATACAACATGTATAATGATCACTTGATAATATATCATTTAAATACAAGAAAGAAATTAATCTAACCTTATTTTATTACCAAAAACTTCACTCCTTCACTCAAACAAGATAAAAATTAGTTACCCATGAGCAAGAAGAAAGAAAAAAGGAGAAGAAGAAGAAGATCATAACTTCTATTTACAACAAAAGAAAATTACAACAAGTAAATAACATAATAATATGAACTTAATCTAAAACCAAGATTCTGTAAATGATCTGCCTATGGTTCCTTTTATAGAGGATTAGGAATACAAAATGACAAATGAATTGATTAATGAGTGGGTGGATGAGTGGAAAATGCCAAAGAACTTTTGTGAGTGAACAATTATTGAAATGTCTTATCTCTGAAATCATTCAGTGATGAACTCATAGATAACGTTAGAACCAAGCAAAGTGGTCTTCATGAAAGTTTTAGGAAATTGTCTCAGCTTTCTAATACCACTAGAATCATCTAAAAATTCGTCCTACAGCCTAAGATATGATCCAATTACTACAGATTACTCAAGCCCAGTTTTAGCACCTCTGTTTTGACGTCCAGACCCAATATGACCTCCAAGCTGTCCGAATGAGCTCTTGTGTTCTTCATGAAAGTTGTAGATATGAGTCTTAACTTTCATATGCCAAATTTTCAGCCTATTTCAGTTTCTTTAACTTGAATTATGCTATGATTACTGTACACTGTTCGGGTTCCAGTCACAAAACTCGTATTCTGACTTCCAAACCCAATTAGCTCCACTAGATATCCGATTTTTCCTTGGAACTCTCATAAAAGTTATAGAGATCTCTCTTATCTTTCCTACAAGGTAAGATACATAATTATAAGATATCTAGAACTCAAGATATGTTCGAAATACAGAAACAGTGTAAGACCAAAATAATGTTGAAAAAAATTAATTAAGTCTAATTTGAGTCCAAACTTACAAAACATAACCAAGCTTAATCAATTAAGTACATGAAGAGTGTTAATGACTAAAAATGAGGGTTTATTAATGTATAAAATATGTGATTATCAGTTATATGTGAGTTTATCATGTTTAGGAACTATTTTCTGGTGTTGGAATCATCTAATAATCGATTACTGAAGTTAGTAATTGATTACTAGTTCATACATGTTGTTGCTAAGAAATCTGTTGCCAAGAGATTAATCGGTGAAAATGTGACCGATTGATTGGTCATGGGCAGAACAAAGAAGGCTTTGAGAGATTAATCACCCACAAAGTGACCGATTGACGAACGCCGAACTCAGTCAAAATTATAACCGAAGTTATTACCTAAACTTGTAGTATAGTGAACAACACCGGATCGTAGATGCAATTTGATCAAATCAAGTGAAAGTTAGAAAAAGGGAGGGTTTTGATGGTTCAAGGATCACAGTGACAAGATTTAAAGAGAAATAACAATTAGAAGAACAGTCAATTCAGAAATCTATCTGAGATTGGGTGGATTCAATCATAAACATTTTAACAAACACTTGAAGCACATTTGAATGGTTAACTTGGATCTAACCGAGATCTCAGCATTAGATCCAGAATTCACACTAGACAATCGTCCAGAATTCAATTGACAAGTGATAAACACAAATCTGCAATCGCACCATTCATGTAGATATATGTCAATTTAAGCACCGAATTCAATTAACCTAGGCACCAATCAGTAACCTAACCTCTTCAATTACGTGATTAGTTTAGATCAATCAGTTCTAAGCTTCATCACAAATCTCAATCTTCAGTCATGTGATTAGTTTAGATCAATCGGTTCTAAGTTTCATCACAAATCTTAATCTTAAATCAAGATCAAATCAGATCAAACATAAACAGAATCACCATTCATGCATTCAAGATTAAGAAGAAGAAGAAGAAGAAGAAGAAGAAGAAAAAGAAGAGAAATTCAAATATAAATCAAATACATTACATAACCAAGGTCTCAAGAATCCAAACCACAATCTCTTCAAGAGTCCCAAATTGACCGAAAGTAGCTTAGCCCTCCATTACCATGAAGGGGAGCATCAAAATATACAAAAGCTATGACAAACTATGAGAGAAATGAAGGAGAATACCACTTATTCATGATAACCAATAGTGCTTTTTATAGAAGTCTAGGGTAACAAAATGACAAAGGGGAGTGGGTGGATGAGTGGGTGAGTGAGTGGAGTGGTTGAGTGGGTTGGTTTAGTGGATTGGTTTAGTGGATGAGTGAATGGAATGGTTGAGTGGGTTGGTTGAGTGGAAAATGCCAAAGGACTTTTGGTGAGTGGGAAATTATGGAGATGAATGGGTGAGTGGATGGATGAGTGGGTGGATTAGTGGATAAGTGGGTAGAGTGGTTGAGTGGTTGGATTAGTGGATGAGTGGATGAGTGGATGAGTGGATGAGTGGATGAGTGGATGGATGAGTGGGTGGTTAAGGACGAAAATTTCGTGTCTGACTTGGAAGACAAAAACGACCCACTATACTTCAGATCCATGAAAAGTACTCTGCATGAAAGTTGTAGATCTTTGTCTTGGCTATAAAATGCATGTCTGGTTCGTCCAATTTGGCTTCCTTCAGCCTAAGATATATCCCAAATACCGCAGGTTGCTCAAACCCAACTTCAGCACCTCTATTTCGACTTGCAAGCTCAAACTGACCTACTAGACTTCATTTTTTCAAAAAGTGTTCTTCATGAAAGTTGTTTATTTGGATCTTGACTATCAACTATCCAAATTTCAGCCCATCTCCATTATTACATCTTGAGATATGATTTTATGAGTGCACACCGTTCGGATTCTAGTGACAGAACTCGTATTCTGACTTCCATGTAAACTTAGGTCCTTTAGACATCTGTTTGGGACTTCGAGCTCTTCATCAAAGTTGTAGAGCTTCCTCTTAGCTTTCCTACAAGGTAAAATTCATGTTTATCAAATATTTGGAACTCAAGTTATGGCTAAAATACAGAAACAGTGTTAAATCTCAATAATGCTGAAAATATTCAATTAGGACCAATTTGAGCTCAAACTCACAAAATCATACCAAACTCAATCAATTAAGAATATGGAGAGTGTAACTGACTAAACATAAGGGTTTCTTAATGAATAAAATATGTGATTATCAAATTCTCTAACACTTAGCTTTTTGCACTCCTGGGCAAAACTCAAGACCAAAACAAGGACATAAGAGATTAACAAAAATTAAAATTCCAACGACATTCAAGAGCCCAAAATTTTACAATCAAGAAGAACAACCAAAGGTTCAAGGGATCAAAACATTCATGAGTTAATAATTCTCCACATCTCAAACTAACAAGTAAGGTATCTTCAACATGAATCGAGAATGATAGATCTTCACAAGATTCCCTCTCAATCTCTCAAGTATTTAAAAGGTAGGTATTTCACTCAATTCAACCCATGAAAATTGCACTACCATAAGCTTGCTTATCTTCTACTTCTCCACTACTCAAAACACATGCACACACAAATCATGAGGACTTTATTCAAGGTTGTAGTGAGGTCAAGGTAACAGAAGAGGATAAAATGGATATGAGAAGATAAATACCAAAGAGAATAAAAGCAAATGAGAGCTGAGTTCAAATAACAAGCATAAAAGTCCATCTCAACTCTAATGTATATCCCTTTACATATTCATTTCCCAATCCTTTTATTTTTTTTATATATATATGAACATAACTATATACATACATTTTTCCTTTTTTTTTAGGCACTCTTTCCTTTTTCAACAACTATTTTGTACACACACCCCCACACTTGTTCAAAAACTCATCCATTAACCAAGCTAATGTTCTTTTATTCCCTAAGGTAAAGTAAGAACACAATTTTTTCATTTAAGGCACATAATGAGCTAGAACAAGGAATGGTCAAATAAGCTCAAAGGGGTTAAGTAAAGGAAAATATACAAGGTTGGCAGGAATCAGAGAATTTTCAAGAACTCAAAAGAGTGCTTGATATCATATTGAAAACAAGGTTGGCTATTTGGTTAAACTAACTAATTAAGAAAGAGGGCCTCAATCATGTTCATGCATGCAAGTGAAATGTAGCCTTAAAAAGAATCAAAGCAAGTTCTAGAGTGGTCATTAACATGAGTGAAAATCACACAAGAAAGAAGAGAATGACATAAATGTTGAATCCATCCATTAGGCTCAAAATCTCACAAGGTATACATCCATCAAACTCAATTCATCAATTCAATCATCTATCACCAAGCATATCAGTTCAAGAAGGGAGAAAAGTTATTCAATCATGCAATGAACCTTTTTTCTTTTAAACAAAAAAGAAACATGCTAAAATCTCTCCCCCACACTTAATATAGACATTGTCCTCAATGTGAAAGTAATAAATAAAATGGAAAGAAAAGAGCAACACAACCTGATGAGGGGCGAGTTAATGACAAGCAGAAAAGATGCGTAAGAATCAAAGCTGCAACAGAACTCTGCCATTGGTAATGAAGTATATGTGCATCTTCTCGGTTTGCGAAAACCATTCCCAAAGATCTTGAAAACAAATCTAGTTGGGTTGCCTCCCAATAAGCACTTGTTTAACGTCGTTAGCTCGACGTTGGGACACTTCTTAGTGATCTTTATAATGTAGATGGTAAAAGCCCATCACTTTCACTTCCACATTTTTCAGCTTGAGATGGTATCCATTGGTCTTATTAAGTGAGGTTGGTGAAAAGACTCCACCAGGATCCCATTGGTTGAAACGTGATGACCAAGTTATGGTTGACACAATATGATAGCTTTCACTAGGGTCCCATTGGTTGAAGTGTAATGACCAAGTTAAGCTTGAAGCATGAGGGCTCCCATTGGGGTCCCATTGGTCTTTCTTAATTTCCTTGACTTCAACAATGGCATGCAACACGTGTAATTTGGCAATTCTGCTTTCATTGATTATATTGGACCATGGCCTAAAAACAAAATCCATTTTAGTAGTTACTGTCATATGTTGTCTTTCCTCCTTCTTTGAAAATTCCTCAATGGCCTTCAACTCCACCTCCCTATGTGTTTCAGATTCTGCAACTGCATTGTTGATAGACCCTTCAATATCATTAGATGCAGCGTAAACAGAATCATCAGCTTTCAAATATGCAGAAATCTTAGCACACATAATACATTTTATATCACCGTCACAATCAGTACATGAGTTGCAATTGATAGAATCATTAAAATCAATAAAATCAGGAAATTCAGCACACAACTCATCATGAGTTTCCTCAACTAAATCTGCAGGTAAATCAATATGACAATTAGAATGCAGGGAGTTGGGAATTGTTTGGGAAGAGAGTTGGTTTGACTCTTGACTTCTCAGTTCATTAATAGTGGTTGTCATCTGCTCAATTTGGGTTGTTAAATCCTGAATAGTGGCAGTGAAATTCTGCTGGAACTCAATTTGGGTTTTCATCAAGTCCTCCCATGAAGGCTCAAGTTTTGTGGTTGATGGACTTGTTATCTGCTGGAATGACTGCTCATATTGTAATGATTGCTGCTGTTGTGATGCCGTATTGCCATATCCCAGATCCGGATAGTATTCCCAGCTAGGGTTGTATGTATTGAAGAAAGGATCATAACTTTGTTGCTGCTGCTGGAACTGTGGTTCATCAGGAAAATAACCAGCTGCTGCAACAAATTGATCTGGAAAAACAGAACTACCATACTGAAGTGTAGGGCATGCATATGTAGGGTGAGATGAACAAAAACAAATGTTACACATAAGTGTAGCTTCCTGCACAGGTGATTGTTGTCTCACTACTATATGTCTTACCAAAGAAGTCAACTCCTCAAGTTTTGACTCCATTATGCATGGTCCATTGTATTCTTAAAATGCAACAGAATGCAACAAAATGATAATGAAAGAAAAAGAAAAAGAAAGAGTTAGATGATAACTTAAAAAGATCGTATCACACTTACGGATTCCCCGGCAACGGCGCCAAAATTTTGACGAGCGCCAAACTCATTCAAAATTATAACCGAAGTTATTACCTAAACTTGTAGTATAGTGAACAACACCGGATCGTCTCCTCAAGGATCGTAGATGCAATTTGATCAAATCAAGTGAAAGTTAGAAAAAGGGGGTTTTGATGGTTCAAGGATCACAAAGACAAGATTTAAAGAGAAATAACAATTAGAAGAACAAATCAATTCAAATCTATCTCGAGATTGGGTGGATTCAATCATAAACCTTTCAACAAACACTTGAAGCACATTTGAATGGTTAACTTAGATCTAACCGAGATCTCAAAGATTAGATCCGAATTCACACTAGACAATCGTCCAGAATTCAATTGACAAGTGATAAACACAAATCTGCAATCGCACCATTCATGTAGATATATGTCAATTTAAGCACCGAATTCAATTAACCTAGGCACCAATCAGTAACCTAACCTCTTCAATTACGTGATTAGTTTAGATCAATCAGTTCTAAGCTTCATCACAAATCTCAATCTTCAGTCATGTGATTAGTTTAGATCAATCAGTTCTAAGTTTCATCACAAATCTTAATCTTAAATCAAGATCAAATCAGATCAAACATAAACAGAATCACCATTCATGCATTTAAGATTAAGAAGAAGAAGAAGAAGAAGAAGAAGAAGAAGAAGAAGAAGAAGAAGAAGAAGAAGAAGAAGAAGAAGAAGAAGAAGAGAAATTCAAATATAAATCAAATACATTACATAACCAAGGTCTCAAGAATCCAAACCACAATCTCTTCAAGAGTCCCAAATTGACCGAAAGTAGCTTAGCCCTCCATTACCATGAAGGGGAGCATCAAAATATACAAAAGCTATGACAAACTATGAGAGAAATGAAGGAGAATATCACTTATTAATGATAACCAATGGTGCCTTTTATAGAAGTCTAGGGTAACAAAATGATAAAGGGGAGTGGGTGGATGAGTGGGTGAGTGAGTGGAGTGTTTGAGTGGAGTGGTTGAGTGGGTTGGTTTAGTGGATTGATTTAGTGGATGAGTGAATGGAATGGTTGAGTGGGTTGGTTGAGTGAAAAATGCCAAAGGACTTTTGGTGAGTGGGAAATTATGGAGATGAATGGGTGAGTGAATGGATGAGTGGGTGGATTAGTGGATAAGTGGGTAGAGTGGTTGAGTGGTTGGATTAGTGGATGAGTGGATGAGTGGATGAGTGGATTAGTGGATGGATGAGTGGGTGGTTGAGGACGAAAATTTCGTGTCTGACTTGGAAGCTAAAAACAACCCACTATACTTCAGATCCATGAAAAGTACTCTTCATAAAAGTTGTAGATCTTTGTCTTGGCTATAAAATGCATATCTGGTTCGTCCAATTTGGCTTCCTTCAGCCCAAGATATGTCCCAAATACCGCAGGTTGCTCAAACCCAACTTCAGCACCTCTGTTCTGACTTGCAAGCTCAAACTGACCTACTAGACTTCATTTTTTCAAAAAGTGTTCTTCATGAAAGTTGTTTATTTGGATCTTGACTATCAACTATCCAAATTTCAGCCCATATCCATTATTACATCTTGAGATATGATTTTATGAGTGCACACCGTTCGGATTCTAGTGACAGAACTCGTATTCTGACTTCCATGTAAACTTAGGTCCTTTAGACATCTGTTTGGGACTTTGAGCTCTTCATCAAAGTTGTAGAGCTTCCTCTTAGCTTTCCTACAAGGTAAAATTCATGTTTATCAGATATTAGGAACTCAAGTTATGGCTAAAATACAGAAACAGTGTCAAATCTCAATAATGCTGAAAATATTCAATTAGGACCAATTTGAGCTCAAACTCACAAAATCATACCAAACTCAATCAATTAAGAATATGGAGAGTGTAAATAACTAAACATAAGGGGTTCTTAATGAATAAAATATGTGATTATCATCGATCAATCGGTTTATAACAGTAAAATCTGTGAGTTTTTTGTTGATGTCGGGTGATTAATCGTTGAATTTTTGGACATTTAACCACCCAATGATAGGAAAATTCTTATAACTAGTAATTGATTACCAAGCATGGTAATTAATTACCAATCCCTTGATTTGAGAATATAGAGTTTTCTGCTCTATGGGAATCAAATGGGATATATCTATGGTAAGTAGTATGATTAGATTAAACTAAGGTCACCAAATAAGGTGACTTATGCTCATGAAATTGTGTACTTTGTATACTTGTGAAATGATGATATTGTGTACTTAGTATACTTATGAAATGACGATATTGTGCACTTAGTGTACTAGTGAAGTAATATTAATGTGCACTAGATATATTTATAAGATGAGATTTGATATGTACACTTGTTATGCTTATGAGGTGTACTAGAAATTATTTGCTCCTTTATAAAGTTAAAGTTGAGCTAGTATTGAATAATGAATTATGAATTGGTCCTTTAATTGTTAAAGTTTGCTAGTATTGAATTGACATGTAAAATGCTTAAAGCTAAAAGACATTGGACATGATCTTCGAATAGGGGTGATCCTTAGTTTTTATTCCCTTAGTATGAGTAGCTCATTGATTGAGTTGGCCAATATTAAATTTTGGAAATGATTCTTATAAGGGGGTGATACTAAATTCTTAGTTGCGAATTCTGGAAATGATCATCGATAGGGAAGGTGATCCCAAATACTTAGATATAATTTCTCATTAGTTTCCTCATTAGTTATGGCCAGGGTTACAGGTAGTGTGAGGACGTAACATTCACTCTCTACCTAGTATTATAAAAGGACATAAATATTGGGAATATGCTTAGAAAGACGATAAGTAATGAATACTAAATAAAGATTTATACATTGTTGAGTATTTACACATCATCATAAAGTTAGTATTTATACCAATCATGGATTCGATAATGAATATTTGCATCTTTAGAAATTGTGAATATTCTAGCAATAGTGATATATTCTTGATGATTTCTGTGATTCATTGATGACATGTTTGAACTATTTATAGTATTTGAATATGAAATGTTGATAAAGGATAAAAATTGAATTTCTACACCGAGAAGAGAAAGGAACCATTTTCGCATTTGTCACCTTTCTATGAAATACTTATAAATTGATTTGATTTCCCTAAAGTAGCTAGAATTATTATGATGACACATGTTTGTTAGATATATTGGGAATTTCTAGAATTATCACCCTTTTTATATTTTCTTTCTATGATAATTCCAGCACGTGACTCACCTACAGATTAGAGACAAAGATGCTGATGTAGTATACAGTTACCTATTCTTTTTTACCTTTTCCATGTACTTATGATTATACAATGATTTGTATAAGATTTATATGTACATTTGCCTATGAAGGCTTGGTATGTATAATTTGGATACTGAGTACTAGATTGTATGGAATACTAATGTCAGTATAGACTCAAACTTTTCAGATGTATATTATTCTTATAAATATTAACTTTCCCTCACGAGGCTCAAATAAGTAGTGGAATTGTTATATTTGATTATCATGAAATGTTAATAATTTAATTGTAACGTGCCTAATCTTAAATACTTTTGTATAATTCGTATGTACTTATTGTATTAGCTTTGCAGCGTTAAAACAAGGGGAAGTAATTTCCACTTTCTACTTCTCTCGCTCCCTAAACTTTCAAAAACACTTTGCTCCTCCTCCCTTTCTGGTGGACTTTGTTATTTCCAGGAAAACCACGCGACAACTTTGCTGTGTTTAACTCTTGTCACCACCACTTTCTTCCTCTTTTCAAGTTACTCCCCATTTTCCCTTTCTCTTTCCACTTTATTTTATGGTTACTGTGAGGGAAATTGGGAGTGATGGAGAGGAAGGGTCTTTTTTGAAGATTCTAGAACAGCAACTCATCTCTGCCACATCGTGCGTGGCAGGGAAGGGCCTTTAGGGGTGTTTCTGCTTCTCAAGTGCGGAGGCAGCCTACAACTACCAAGTTCCGGACTCGAGGTAGTATGGAAATTCAATGAACAATTTTGAGGCACAATTTTTCCCTCACTTTCAGGTGCTCACATTGTACACATTGCTATACGCCCAAGTGCTATGAGGCTAACTCCTGTATTCTGGCATTTGGTTTTGTTCAATTCGATTCTTGCAAAGTTATAACACCCCTCTTACCTTTTATCTTTTCTTTAATTTCAGCTTGAATATGGTTCACAAGAAGTTGAGTTTTTAATACAGTGAGTGCATGGTTGGCTTCTTGCTTTGGTGGGAGTGATGTTCATTTTAGCTTTTGTTTTACACAAGAGGTTCCTTGAGGATTAAGTATTCTTTAAAGTTTTTAATTTAATATAGATTTGGTTTGAGTGAGCCTTGGTTCAATGGTATGGTATAAAATACCTTAATCAATCAGTGCTCTAATCATGGAGCTAATTTAAGAGTTGGTTTCTCTTGTAATTAGGATTTTAATTATTGTATGATGATGTTGTACTAGTATAAATCTATCCTTGTGTGATCTAATTATACATAATTCCAGCATATTCTCTTTATTTTATAGTGTAAGGTTGTTGCCTTGGGATTTGGTGGTCACAGGTTCTAATCGCCAAAATAATCACTCTATTTATGGGGGTAATGCTACATATATCTAACCCTACTAGACCCCACAATGGTGGAAGCCTTGTGCATGGGGCTACCAAAAAAATTGATTTGGCTTGTGTAGGAATTATCCAATTCATTAAAACTTTGCTTTAAAAGATACTTATGTTGTAACTTGGTGCTCATTTTGGTCATAAATATGTCAAAATGTTATATGTAGAACACAATCAATAATTTAAATCACTTATTGTCTCTGCAGTTACTATGAAGGGCAACTTACTCCTATCTCCAAGATTGATGTTTAAGATGAAGTACAAGCTCCATGAGTTAGAGTTACAAAAGTTGCAGAGAAGGTATGTTACTATTAAAGTTCTTTTTCTAAATAGGTTTATATAATTCTTTTTATTTCTGTCTCAAAAATTTTGTATATGATAGTGATAGTGGTATTGGAGCTAAATAGGATTCTTTTTATAGTATAGTTGATTGGCACTAGTAAGACCAAGATTCAATTATTTGCATATATTTGTTTTGAAGATATTATTAAAGAAAACATTTCATAATTTTGAGAAAATGTCTAATAGGAACCCAATAATAAAATGGATAAAATGCATTGAAACTAGAGAATTTGATATATGTATTCAGTACTATTAACTCCAAAATAATGATTCTGGGTATTTGTTGAAATACAAGAAGAACAGAAAAAGAAAATACAACAGAAATAACTCAACCCAAATATTAAGACCCCAGCTTTAGGAGAAGCCTACCCCTAATTCTGTTACCAAGTGGCTTCAAACTCAAGAGGGGAGGTGAATTGAGTTTATAAAATATTTTTACAAATCTTTTACAAAACATTTGTATATCAATTTTCGTTCAAGCTATTGCTTGATTGAAGTGAATAGATAAATGAGATTGAATATTTCACTCACAAATAAACAAGCCAAAATGAATAATATTCAAGTAAGCATATAAAAGTAAAGCATCAAAGTAAAGAGATAAAGTTGATAAGAGCAAACACAATGATTTATCTTAGTTTAGCCACCCATTGTGACCTACTTCAGTCCTCAATTGAACCACCCGAGATTTTTCACTAAACCTTCTTGAACAAGTGTTTGAAACATTTACAACACAGAGCACTCAACACACCTCTGGGATGCCTCACCCTTTGTGCTTGAGCCTCAAAACATGGATATCTCACCCTTTACAACCTTTAAGGGATACCTCACCCTCTTTATAGGAAATCAAAGTGTATAAGAAAGACAAACTCTCAAAAGAGTAGATTACACAAGCTGAAGCTCAATGAGTAGAAGGATATTCACACTTTTAGCTTATAAAACAGAGTATGATATTTAAGGTTGTTAAACTCGTATTTAATGCTTAACCAAGATGTTTCAGATTGATTTCTAACTCTTCTTTAATGCCCAACCACTTGTATTTCATTAAAGAGCCGTTAGAGGTGGTTGAGAGCATTAAATGCCATAAACTAGCCGTTTATTTCTATTTCTGGTATACACATTTATTCGAATAACAACTTTGTTATTTGAATAAAACTTTAAATAGCATGTAGGCAAATTGCCTTCTAGGAAGTGTTATTCGAATAACATAACTATTATTCAAAAAAACCATTTAAAACTGGTTTATGGAAAAAAAATGTTATTCAACTAACAAATGTGTCATTCGAATAAACCATTAAAAGCTAGTTTATGTAAAATACTGTTATTCGAATAACAACTTTGTTATTTGAATAAACCATTTAAAAACTAAAGCGCCAATTGCTAGTTCTTTTATGTATTGATAATTACATATTTTATACATTAAAAAATCTTAATTTTTAATCATTTACACTCTCCATGTACTTAATTGATTGAGCTTGATCATGTTTTGTAAGTTTGAGTTCAAATTATGCTTAATTGATCTTTTCCAACATTATTGAGATTTTACACTATTTTTGTATTTCAGTCATATCTTGAGTTCTAAATATATAAAAATTATGAATTTTACCTTGTAGGAAAGCTAAGAGAAAGCTCTACAACTTTGACAAGAGCTTGAAGTCTCAATCAAACAACTAGTAGAGCTAATTGAGCCAAGAAGTCAGAAAAAGGGTTCTGTCACTAGAACCCGAGCAATATGCACTAATCAGAGCATAACTTGAGTTATAGGAGAGGTTTTCGATTGAAAATGGTGTCATTTGATAGTTAAGACCCAAATCTACAACTTTCATGAAGAACACAAGAGCCAATTCAGATGGCTTAGAGGTCATATTAGGCTTGTAAGTTAGAATAGAAGAGTTGTAGCTGGGCCTGAGCAGTGTACAGTGATTGGGCTGGAATTTGAGCTGTAGGAGTTGTATTGAGCTAAAATTAGTGGCATTGGAAAGCTAAGACAAAACTCTTCAACTCTCATGAAGGCCACTTTTCTAGAAAATGACGTTTTAATAGGGTTATAATCATGTGAAGATAGTTGAATTGGTTGGTATAAGTGGACAGACAAGCATCATTAATCATCACCCACTCATTAATCATCTACCCACTAAATAATCATCCACCCACTCAATAATCATCCACTCACTCATTAATCATCCACCCTTTCATTAATCATCTACCCACTCATTAAATAACTCCATTATCATTTTCCACTCATCCACCCATTATTTACCCACTCATTAAATAACTTCATTATCATTTTGTACTCCTCAAGTTCTATAAAAAGGAGCATTGACTGATCATTTTGGGCATCTTGGCTTAGATATCAAGATCATGCTATTGTGTTATTTGTTTCTCTTGTTGTAGTCTTCTTTTGTTTTTAATTGAAGTTATGTTCATATTTTTCTTCTTCTCTCTTTCTTTCTTCTTGTTTAAGAGTTACTAATCTTCATTTTGCTTGGGTAAAATGGTGAAGCTTTTAGTAATAAAATAAGATTAGATTAATTTCTTTTTTGTACTTAAATGATATATTATCAAGTGGTCATTATATGTGTTGTATTTTGTATCTAATCAATTTAGAAACCCTCCTTGTAAAGTGGAGTTCTTGATTTATTGTAGACAAGTGGTTGGCTCAATGAATGGTTGAACCATTTACAAGTGTTGGTGTTGGTAAATAATTAAAAGAACTATAATATAACTACTTATATAATTCTAAATGGGCTTTGGATGTTTTATTTTTTGATTGGAACCTCCGTTGTGCGTAGATTTCAATTGAGTTATGAAAAAAATAATTTTATCCTTAATTTATTACCAAAATTGGATCTCCTAACCCAAGCAAGTTCTTTTTCTTTTTATTGTGAACAAGTTTTATTATCTTTATTATTGTGACAAATCATTTCGAAAGAATTTTTCTTCATCAATTCCCTGTGGATCGACCTTGGACTCCCGAGAAATTTATTACTTGAGACAACCTACACTTGAGTTTACATCTGCTAATCTTCATCAAGTTTTTGGCGTTGTTGCCGGGGACTTAATTTGAAGTTTTAATTTATTGAGGTTCTATTTCTTTAAGTAAACTTCATTATCTAGTACATTCTATCTCTACTCTTTTAACTTTCTAACTTACTAACTTTCTAACTTATTTATGTCATTTATTTATGTTTTCTAATTTATTAACTTACTAATTTATTTATTTTTGTCATTTATTTATGCTTAATATTTAATGGATGGTTTATACCGCCAACTTATACATTTTTTATTTATTTTAAGTCATTTAGTTATGCTTAATTGGTATCGTAATTCAAATTCTAGTTGTTTGGTTAAAATTAATCCTGGTACTTTATATATTGATTTGTTTGAATCACAATCACACACAATTAACACAATGACTGAAAATGAAAGTGTACATGATGAACATGAAAATCAACTGTTACGAATCATGCGTGAATATTTACAACTATTTGTGCGTGAATATTGCCAGTTTCGGCAACCCTTGTGGAGTTCTTATGTTGCACTAGTGACACACAACTCAAAGATATGCCACTACTGCACTTATGATGTGCAGTATAAAGATACACCATGAAAACTGTACATAAAGGTATGCCATCATTTGTTATTATATTTCTTTTATCTTTGTATGATTTTGTTATATTTTGGTTTTGGATAAACGATCCTTTGAGCAGGGTCCTTCATGGGTTTCTAGACTTCATTACCATGATGATTTTCTTGAAGTTAAAAAAAGAAACAAAAAAAAATGTTTCTTAATTTCAAATTTTTCTGACAACAGTCAACCTACCCTTATAGGTGCTATCATTACCATTTTCATTCTTTTTCCTATTTAAATACTTCATTTTCTTCACTTTCCTCCAACTTATAATCATTCAAAGGGAGGATGAGTATAAAAGTAGAACCTTCTATTCGTCAACTTAAAAATATATGTGTATTGTGTTAGTCTAGGTATCGGAATGGTTTAGAGTTTGTGAACGCAATAAGCACTCTTGGTTGAACACTTGCTGTGAGAAATATTCATGTTGTATATGAGGGAGGTTGCTGTGGGTTAATGAGGATTGTATCACTCTCTACATTTTTAGGAGGTAGTCAGGTTTTAGGTATCATTCCTAGAGCTTTGACTCAAAAAAACATCACTGGAAAGATAATTGGAGAGGAACTTCAAGTATCATTTATGCATGAACGAATGAAGACAATGGTTGAAAACTCTGATGCATTCATTGCCTTACTAGGTGGTTTTGGTACTTTGGAAGAAGTTTTTCAAATTGTCTCTTGGACCCAACTGAACTTCCACTATAAACTCATAGGTTTGTTGAATGTTAATAATTTTTTTCTGGTTTGTTATCTTTCCTTGACCGTGTTGTAGAACAGAAATTTATCACATCTTTATGGATATGTCACAAAGTTTTATCATTTGATTTCCTTTGAATGATTTAAGTGAATGAACTCTCATATCTTTTAAAGCAATTGAAATTCAAGGATCATAGCATGGTTGAATAAATTGTCTTTTATCTTAAATTTCACATGCTTGGTTATGAATGTTGAATTAATAGATTGAGAATGATAGATATATGCCTTGTGAGATTTTGAGTCTATTGATGAATAAATTGATTATCTGTACAATTCTCTTCTTTCTTATGTGATTTTTTCACTCATGGAGTTATTACTCTAGAACTTGCATTGATTCTTTTTGAGGTTATATTTTCATATGCATACATAAACATGATTGAGGCATTTTGAAATAGCTACTTTGACCAAATAATCATCCTTGCATATTTTCTCTTGTGTAAACCTTTTGAGCTTATTTGACCATTCCTTGTTTTTAGCTTATTACGTGTTTAAAAAACATATTTTTACCCAACTTTAGGGAATAAGATAACATTGGCTTTGTTATTGGATGAGTTCTTGAACAATTTTGAGGGTGTGTGTGAAAAATGTTGAAAAAAAAAAGATAGCTGACCACCGCTGCAATCAAAGAATTATCAAAATCTCCTAATACACCATGTGACATATTCATACCTAGAATAAGGGTGATGATAATCACATATTTTATATATTAACAAACTCTCATTTTTAATGATTTACACTCTCCATGTACTTAATTGATTGAGTTTGGTCATGATTTGTAAGTTTGGGTTCAAATTAGGCTTAATTGATATTTTTTAGCATTATTGAGATTTTACACTGTTTCTATATTTTGACCATATCTTGAGTTTTAGATGTCTAGAAATTATGAATTTTAACTTATAGGAAAGCTGAAAGAAAACTCTACAACTTTGATGAAGCTCAAAGTCTCAATCAGATATCAAGTGGACCTAATTTGCCCCAGAAGTCAGAAAATAGGTTTTGTCACTAAAACCCAAGCAGTGTGTACTAATCAGGGCATAATTTAGGCTGTAGGAGTTGCATTGAGCTGAAACCAATGTCATTTAAAAGTTAAGACCCAAATCTACAACTTTCATGAGAACACAAGAACCAATTCAGATGTCTTGGAGGTCATATTGGGCTTGCAAGTCAGAACAGAGGAGCTGAAATTGGACCTGAGCAGTTGCAATGATTGGGTCATATCTTGGGCAGTAGGAGGCCAAATTGGATGATTCAAGTAGGCATTTGATAGCCAAGACAAAGACGTACAACTTTCATGAAGGCCACTTTCCAAGAATTGATAATCATATATTTTATACATTAATAAACCCTTATTTTTAGTCATTTACACTCTCCATATATTTAATTGATTAAGACTGATTATGTTTTGTAAGTTTTGACTCAAATAGGACTTAATTGATTTTTCTAACTTTATTTCCATCTTACACTGTTTCTGTATTTCAGCCATATCTTGAGTTCTAGATGTGTAAAAATTATGTATCTTACCTTGTAGGAAAGATAAGAGAGAACTCTACAACTTTGATGAATAGCTCAAAGTCTCATTCGGACATCTAGTAGAGCTAATTAGGCTTGGAAGTCAGAACACGAGTTTTGTGACTGGAACCTGAATAGTGTACAATAATTAGAGCATAACTCGAGTTGTAGAAACTTTCTTGAGCTGATATTTGGATACTTGAAAGTTAAGACCCATATCTACAAGTTTCATGAAGAACACAAAACTTAGATCGGACAGCTTGAAGGTGATATTGGGTCTGGAGCTCAAAACAAAGGTGTTGAAACTGAGCCTGAATAGTCCGCAATAATTGGGCCATATCTCAGGCTGTAGGTGGTAAAATGAGCTGAAATTTAGATATCTGAAAGTTAAGAACCAAATCTACAACTTTCATGAAGATGACTTTTCCATTTGATGACGGAATCCATGAGTTAAGGAATGAATGATTTCGTAGACAAAGAATCTCAATAATTTTTCACTCACCAACTCACCATTTGACATTTTCCACTCATTCACCCACTCATTCACCTACTCTTAATCAGCCCCCTTGTCATTTTGTATCCCTAATCCTCTATAAAAGGCATCATTGGTTAATCATTTGGAGCTCTTGGTGTTAGGCTTAATTTTTAGAAGTTATGGTTATGTTTGTTTATTGTTTTCCTTTGTCGTAATTTTTTCTTGCTCTAAATTGAAGCTATGTTCATCTTTCTCTTCATCTTTCTTTCTTTCTTATTATCTATGAGTAACTTGACTGCGGGATTAAAGGATGCAAATCCAAGTGCAGGTTGTCTCAAGTAATAAATTTCTCGGGAGTCCGAGGTCGATCCACAGGGAATTGATGAAGAAAAATTAATTGAGGTAAGAAAAGGATTTGTCACAACACCAAAAGTAATAAAAGATGTTCACAAATGAATTTAAGAACTTGCTTGAGTTAGGAGATCCACTCTTGGTAATAAATTAAAGGTAAAATTATTTCTCTTTTTAACTCAATTGAAATCCACACACAACGGAGGTTCCAATAGAAAAATATAACATTCAAAGTTTAATTATATATGTAATCATATTATGATTCCTTTAATTATCTATCAACATTTGTAAATGAGTTCAACCATTCACTGTGCCAATCTTATTGTCTACAATAAATCAAGATCTCCATTAACAAAGAAGGTTTCTAAATTGATTGGAAACAAAATACAACACATATAATGTTCATTTAATAATATATCATTTAAGCACAAGAAATAGAATAATCTAACCTTATTTCATTACTAAGAGCTTCACTCTTTCACCCAAGCAAGATGAAAATTTAGTTACTCATAGATAAGAAGAAAGAAAGAAAGAAAAAGAGAAAGATGAACATAACTTCAATTTAGAGCAAAGAAAATTACAACAAGGTAAAACAATAAACAAGCGTAACCGTAACTTATAAAAACTAAGCCTAACACCAAGAGCCTAAAACTCTCCCCCCTCAACATCTAGCTCATGGTGCCTTTTATAGAGGAGTATGGACACAAAATGACAAGGAGAATGATTAAGAGTAGGTGGATGAGTGGGTGGAGTGGTTGGATGAGTGGTTGAGTGGTTGGATGATTGGATGAGTAGTTGGATTATTGAGATTCTTTGTCTCCGAAATAATTCATTACTTAAGTAATTGATTTTGTTATTTTCGAGCCAAGTGGTCTTCATGAAAGTTCTAGTAAATTGTCTAAGCTTTCCAATGGCTCTAGAATCACTCAAAAATTCCTCCTACAGCCCAAGATATGACCTAATTACTAGAGACTGTGCAGGCCCAATTTCAGCACCTCTGTTTTTACTTTCAGACCCAATATCACCATCAAGGAGCCCAAATCAAGTTTTGTGTTCAACATGAAAGTTGTAGATATGAGTCTTAACTTTCAAATAACCAAATTTCAGCCCAAGATAATTCTTGCAGCCCGAGTTATGCTCTGATTACTGTACACTATTCAGGTTTCAGACACAAAACTTGTGTTCTGTCTTCCAAGCCCAATTAGCTCTACTAGATGTCTGATTGAGACTTGAGCTCTTCATCAAAATTGTAGAGCTCTCTCTTATCTTTCCTACAAGGTAAAATTCATAATTATCAGACATTTAAAACTCAAGATATGGCCAAAATACAGAAATAGCGTAAGACCAAAATAGTGCTGAAAAAAATCAATTAAGTCCAATTTGAGTCCAAACTTACAAAACATAACTAGGCTTAATCAATTAAGTACATGGAGAGTGTAAATGACTAAAAATGAGGGTTTATTAATGTATAAAATATGTGATCATCAAATTTCCCCACACTTAGCTTTTTGCACTCCTGGACAAAACACATAAGACCAAAGTTAGGAGACAAAGAAAAATGACACAGACTCAAAAGCTAAAAACTCTAAAAGACTCGATGAAGCAAGAAGAGCAATAAGAAATTCAAGGGATCAAAGCATTAATGAGGTAACTGATGTGTGTGAAACAACATCATATTTTGTTCATGTGTTTGCATGCATTTTTATACATTCTAGGCATTTTAGTTTCCCTTTTTGTTTGTTTTTCCCTTTAGTTCGGATAACTGCGGTGTTTTTGGTGTTGTTGTGCAGGATTGGTGCTTAATTGGCCTTGAAATGGATGGAAAGCTTGCACAATTGAAGTTGGAGCTTAAAGGGTAGCAATTTGGGACAAAAAGCTCATTCCAGAGAGTTCCACGGCTTGCCCGTGGCCTGAACCACGGCCATGGATCGAGCAGCTATGTGAAAAAGCAAAAGGGGAAGTCCAGAGACAACCACGGCCTGGCCGTGGTGGCCACCACGGCCGTGGTTGAGAGTTTGGTTGAAATGTCTGAGTCCAGAACTGACCACGGCTTGGCCGTGGTACCCACCACGACCGTGGTTCGGGGTGCGTGTCAGATTTTTAAGCCCGTTTTTCTCTTTTCTGATGGGCTTGAACCAGTTTTAAACCATGGGATATTTATAGATGTTCTAAAGACAGCATTACGGTTCGAATTTGGTTTGGAAGGAGGCACATTGGAGGCTCTTGATCTTCATCTTCCTTTCTTCTCTCTAGGATTACGGGTTTGGATGTTCTTGGAACATGATTTCTGGTTTCTTCTTCTCCATGTCTGAGTAGTTCCTTTTGTTTCTAGGATTGGGCAATGCCCTTTGATACATTGATGATCATTAATTGATATTGTTTACCCCTTTTATTAATCTTGAATGTTGTTGATTCAATCCTTATTGCAATTATTCATGTGAATTTGCTGGCCACTTATTTGCATCTCATAGATATCTAGGGACGTACTGAAAGGTAAACCTAGGTGTTGGAACTATAAGAATTGAACTTAAGGTTTAAATCACGAGAGTAGGTTTAGCCTTTCGAGGATTAATGAATTACCAAAAAGCGTAATGGGTTTAATTTAGATTCAATTACCACGAGAGTAGGAATTGGTTTAATTGGGCACGGTTCTTGTATCTTGAAAGGGAACATTAACTAATTTAGGGTAATTCACCTTCAATTGAATTTCAAGTGTTAATAAGAGGATTGTCAATTAGGGGTCTTGTATCATTGTGGTTAACCCCAATCCTGGAAGCTTTCTTGAATCTAAAATCTTTTTCTTAACAATTTCTGTTTTTGATCTCAACCTTGCATTTTAATTTTTATTTATTTAACTGTTTGGTTACTACGTTCTTATCACTCCATAATTACATTCCTTTTGTTTAATTTAATTGAATTAATTAATTAATTGGTATTCATAGACATAGTCCCTGTGGATTCGATCTTTTTATTACTTGACGACGAAGCCGTACACTTGCGGATTTCACCCCAATCAGTAACATTTCTTCACATCTCAAACCAATAAGTAAGGAAACTTCAGTTGAAAAGAATGAATCAAGAATGATAGATCCTCACAGAATTTCACTCTCAATCTCTCAAGTGTTTAAAAGGTAAGTATTTCACTCTATTCAACCCATGAACAATTGTACTACCATAAGCTTGCTTATCTTCTACTTCTCTGCTACTCAAAACACATGCATACAAAAATCAAGAGGACTTTATTCAAGGTTGTAATGGGGTCATGGTAAAGGAGAGAGGATAATATGGATATGAAAAGATAAATACTAAAGAGAATAAAAGAGCATTATGGTACAGTTAGAGTGGAGAAAATGTTTGAGAACATTCATCATAAAGGACAATCACCAATATTAGACTAATGTTTTGTTGAAGATCAATCCCAAATTGGTGAATTGAATTCATTGTTAGACTTAAACATTCTCCTTTTCTTCCTGTTGTTTCCAAGCATCCACCTTTATTCTGATAATCCTTTGATTGCAACGGTGGTCAAATTTTTTTTTTTGAAAGATTTTGCACACACACCCCCACACTTGTTCAAGAACAAGGTCAATGCTCTCTTATTCCCTAAGGTTGGGTAAAAACATGTTTTTTTTTGAAGGATGAAATGAGCTTAAAATAAGGAATGGTCAAACAAGTTCAAAGGGGTTACACAATGGAAAATATACAAGGATGGCTATTTGGTCAAAGTAGCTATTTCAAAATACCTCAATCATATTAATGTATGCATGTGAAAATGTAGCCTCAAAAAGAATCAAAGCAAGTTCTAGATTAACAATTCCATGAGTGAAAATCACACAAGAAAGAAGAGAATGGTACAGATATTCAATCCATTCATCAATAGGCTCAAAATCTTACAAGGCATATTTCTATCATTCTCAATCCATCATATCAACATTCATATCTAAGCTTGTGATTTTTAAGAAAGAAGACAATTTATGCTAAGATCCAAGAATCCATTTGCTTCTTCTACAAATTAATACTAATTAATTGCTACCTAAAAAACTCCTTACTCTGCCACTAATTAAGATGCGTCTCAAGAATAAATCACCGCAAGGGCAAAACTACTCCTTACTCTACCATCCTTCATTAGTTTAGTAAGTCCATGACAATCATATCTACTTCCAAAAAAATTTATTTTTTTGTCAACTATCCTTCCCCCCAACTAGATCACAACATTGTCCTCAATGTTAAAATATAAATGAGTAAAGGATAGAAGATATTATTTGTTGGAGAAATCTGACACAAATTTAAACAAAAACAAAGTATGATAAATTCAAAGTAAAGGAAAGCTATAAACAAAGTGTCAAATCTGGCTTTCTTTTCATCTTGCTTTGTTTTTATCTTGTTTCCCTCACTGTTTCTTGCTGACCAATCTATTTGAGCTATTGCTGGATCAGGATCAAAGATCAAAGGTAAAGAACTTTTTTTTTTGACTTCAAGAAAACCATCAGGGTAAAGAAGTCTAGAAACCCCTAAAGGACCCTGCTCAAAGGATCGTCTGTCCAAAACCAAAATACAGCAAAATCATACAAAGATAAAAGAAATATAATAGCAAATGATGACATACACAGTATGTACAAATTTTCATGACGTATCTTTATACTGCGGGTCATGAGTGCAGTAGTGGCATATCTTTATACTGTGTGTCACCAGTACAGTAGACACTCACGAATTTTTTTTAAGGACCAGCGTGCAAAGGTCCACCCAAGTCAATGACGGGTTAGCCAAAGGCTGGGGCTCCACAACTAATTAAAGTCATGGTACTCCTTTTGGATCGCCCTTGTCAAACATTTTTTTTCTTTTTTTTCTCCTTTTTTTGAATTTTTTTGAATTTTTTTTTTGAAAGATGACATAAAGAAGAATAAGATGATATGTACAGATTGTTGTGAATATGGCTCACATCTGCCTCTGGTTTAACGTCCAGTAACGACTTAAACGCCTTCTATGAGTCGAGGATAAGCTTCCCATCCAATTTTCTTATAAATTGACAAGCATGGTCTTTTAGAGTCAGATTCCCAAGACTGTAGGATTTTTCTTCATCATGATTGCAAGATTCAGAGGCATCATGTTTCTTTTTGAAATTGAGCCCATCTTTTGACAATTTTTCATAACTTTTGTAAAAAGTATAGCAGTCCTTAAATAAAGTGGGCTAATAAAATCCACACTACAAGATTTTCACAGCTGTTTTCTTTGAAGAAAAGTGACCTCCACATGCTTCTGAGTGACAAAATTTAATGACATTACCTACCTCACTATCAGGCACACATCTCCGAAAGATTTAGTCAGGACAATATTTGAACAAGTATAGGTCATCCTAATAAAAGTTTTTCACCTCTGTTAAAACTTTCTTCCTATCTTGGTGCGTCCATTGAGGCGAGATCTTTCCTTCTTGTTCTTCAGTAAGAGACGAGGAAATTACCACAGGAAAGCTTTGCTTTTCTCCCAAAAATGTGTACTTCAACCCAGCAGGTAATGACTTTAGTTCCGGTGTGGGTACTTCTTCATGGGCATTATCATTCATGGGTTTTAGCTCTTCGAATTTTGGCTTTCTTCCTTTGTATTCTATTTCCTCTGTACAATCAAGCAAATCAAATGAATTAATTAAACAAACTTCTAATGGGTCAGAAGAACTCCCTTTTTGAAGATGATAATCTATAATGGCTTCAATTCCTTCAACTTCCTCATTTTCATCAAGGACTTCCTGTGGTTGCTTGCACATATTAAAAACATTGAGATCCAGTGTCATGTTTCCAAATGTTAGCTTCACCATTCCATTTCTACAATTTATCAAAGCATTTGATGTTGCTAAAAATGGACGGCCTAAGATAACAGGAATTGACTTGCAACTATCAACCATAGGTTCAGTATCCAAGACAATAAAATCCACAGGCCATATGAATTTATCAACTTGAACTAACACATCTTCCACTATTCCTCTTGGAATTTTAATTGATCTATCGTCAAGTAGAAGAGTTACAGAAGTTGATTTTAACTCACCTAAGTTGAGTTGCTGATAAATTGAATATGGAAGTAAATTGACACTAGCACTAAGATCAAGTAAAGCTTTTTCAATTTTATGTTCTCCAATAATACATGAAACTGTAAGACAATCAGGATCTTTATATTTCAACGCATTATTATTCTGAAGAATGGAGCTTACCTATTCAGCCAAAAATGCTTTCTTTTTCACATTTAGTTTCCTTTTAACAGTGCACAAGTCCTTCAAATATTTGGCATAAGAAGGAATCTGTTTGATAGCATCTAACAGAGGAATATTGATTTTCACTTATTTCAAAATTTTAAAAATTCCAGTGTTATGGTCTAATTTCTTTGGATTTTTCAATGCTTGAGGAAATTGGGGTGAAGGCGAGAGTTTGGTCTCCTTTTGGTCAACTTCTTCATTTTCTTGGGGAATTGGTTCATCTTCTTTCTCACAAGATTCGGGGATTTGTTTTTCAACAACCTTTCCACTCCTAAGAGTTATCACTGACTGGACTTGGTCTATTTATTGGTTTTCTGAACTCCTCTCATTTAGGCTGTACTGACCCTTGGGATTTGGTTGAGGTTGAGAAGGAAATTTTCCTTTCTCATGAATGATGAGTGCAGAAGAAAGTTTAGCAATAGTGTCTTTTATGTCATTCATGGTTTGATTGTTTTGTTTATTAATGGTCTCTTGCTTTCCTATGAATGCATGCAGTGTTTCTTCAAGATTTTTCCTATATGGTGGGACATAAGGTGCATATCCTTGAGAATTTTGAGAGTCCTGTTATGCCTGGGGAGGTGGTGGTTGCACAAATTGTGACTGATTATTATTCCTCCAACTGAAATTCGGGTGATTTCTCCATCCCAGATTGTATGTATCTGAAAAAGAAGAAGTAAATGGCTAGTTAAAATTATTCATTGCATTTACCTACTCATGTACAACTTCTTTAAAAACAGGAATTTTAGGACATTCATGTGATGAGTGTCCTAAATCATCACAAATGCCACAAATTTCTTCATTTTACACAGATTTGATTTCTTTTGCTTTTCTTAATTCCATGACTTCAACCTTTCTAGCCAAATTGGCAAATCTAGCATTTAGATCTTCCTCTTGACTAAGGTGATATTTTCCTTTATTAGCACTTGCAAGATTAGATCTAATTGAATTTTCAGAAGTGTTAGTACTATGCCAAGATTGAGAATTTTCAGCCAACTGGTTCAAATAGTCTAAAGCTTCATCAGGTTCTTTATCAAGAAACTCACCATTGTACATTGTTTCCACAAATTGTTTAGTTTTAGGTGTTAAAGCTTCATAAAAGAAGCTTATAGTGCGCCATTTTTCAAAACCATGATGTGGGCAAGAATTTAACAAATCTTTAAACTGTTCCCAACATTAAAAATATGCTTCATTTGAATTTTGGAAAAAATTGTGGATTTGTCTTTTCATAGCATTGGTTTTACGTGTTGGAAAAAATTTCTTTAAGAACTCACCTTGCATTTCTTGCCATATGCCAATTGATCTTGGATTCAGAGTGTTAAGCCAAGATTTTGCTTTATCTTTTAAAGAAAAAGGAAACAATTTAAGCTTAACAATCTCTTCAGTATAATTTTGATCTTTGAAGGCAATTCATACTTCCTCAAATTCTTTCAGATTCTAAACCATGAAAATTAAGAAGTAAAGAAATCATACCTGGCTTAAATCTAAAATTGTTGGCATTGAGTGGAAAGATAAAACATGATGGATTAGAATTTCGAGGTGGTTGCAAATATTCACGCATGGTTCACAACGGTTGATTTTCAGGTTCATCATGTACATTTTCATTGTCAGTCATTGTGTCAATTGTGTGTGATTGTGATTCAAACAAGTCAATATATAAAGTACCAGAATTAATTTTAACTAAGCGACCATAATTTAAATCACAATACCAATTAAGCATAAATACATAAATAACTAAAAATAAATAAACAAAAAATAATGTACAAGCTGGCGGTGTCACCCACCATTAAATATTAACAGGGATAGGGTAATAAACCAACCACCTAAAAATAAAAATAAAAATAAAGTGCAGAAAATTAAAATACAGAAAATAAAGTGCAGAAAGTAAATTTAAATATGAAAATCGGAGAGTGACAGAGCCCCACAGATCCGACGAAAGAGAAGAGAAGAAGAAATATTATTTCTTTAAGTTAGATTGCAGAAAAATAAATAACAGAAAAGTAAAAGGGAGAGTTTCCCCCACTAAGTTAGTGCATAAAATAAAAGGGAGAGTTAGACCCACTGACGAAAAAAAATGACGAAAATAAATAAATAAAAAATTAAAAAACAAAAATAAATGACATAAATATAAAAGTTAGAAAGTTAGTATGTTAGTGAGTTAGTAAGTTAGAGAGTTAGTAAAGAAACCGAAGGATCGGCAAGCCGATCTTTTGCTCCGGTGAGGGAGAAGAGAGAATAGATTTTATTGAAGAAAACGAACCTCAATAAATTAAAACTTCAAATCAAGTCCCCGACAACGGCGCCAAAAACTTGACTGCAGGATTAAAGGATGCAAACCCAAGTGCAGGTTGTCTCAAGTAATAAATTTTTCGGGAGTCCGAGGTCGATCCACAAGGAATTGATAAAGAAAAATTAATTGAGGTAAGAAAAGGATTTGTCATAACACCAAAAGTAAAAAAAGATGTTCACAAATGAATTTAAGAGCTTGCTTGGGTTAGGAGATCCACTCTTGGTAATAAATTAAAGGTAAGATTATTTTTCTTTTTAACTCAATTGAAATCTACACACAACAGAGGTTCCAATCAGAAAATATAACATTCAAAGTTCAATTATATATGTAATCATATTATGATTCCTTTAATTATCTACCAACATTTGTAAATGAGTTCAAGCATTCATTGTGCCAATCCTATTGTCTACAATAAATCAAGATCTCCATTAACAAAGAAGGTTACTAAATTGATTGGAAGCAAAATATAACACATATAATGTTCATTTAATAATATATCATTTAAGCACAAGAAATAGAATAATCTAACCTTATTTTATTGCCAAGAGCTTCACTCTTTCACCCAAGCAAGATGGAGATTTAGTTACTCATAGATAAGAAGAAAGAAAGAGAGAAAAAGAGAAAGATGAACATAACTTCAATTTAGAGCAAAAGAAAATTACAACAAGGTAAAACAATAAACAAGCATAACCATAACTTGTAAAAACTAAGCCTAACACCAAGAGCCTAACACTCTCCCCCCTCAACATCCAGCTCATGGTGCCTTTTATAGAGGAGTATGGATACAAAATGACAAGGAGAATGATTAAGAGTAGGTGGATGAGTGGGTGGAGTGGTTGGATGATTGGATGAGTAGTTGGATTATTGAGATTCTTTGTCTCTGAAATAATTCATTGCTTAAGTCATTGATTCCGTCATTTTCGAGCCAAGTGATCTTCATGAAAGTTGTAGGAAATTGTCTAAGCTTTCCAATGGCTCTAGAATCACCTAAAAATTCATCCTACAGCCTAAGATATGACCTAATTACTACAGACTGTTCAGGCCCAATTTCAGCACCTCTGTTTTTACTTTCAGACCCAATATCACCATCAAGGAGCCCGAATCAAGTTTTGTGTTCAACATGAAAGTTGTAGATATGGGTCTTAACTTTCAAATGTCCAAATTTCAGCCCAAGATAATTCTTGCAGCCCGAGTTATGCTCTGATTACTGTACACTATTCAGGTTTCAGACACAAAACTCGTGTTCTGTCTTCCAAGCCCAATTAGCTCTACTAGATGTCTGATTGAGACTTTGAGCTCTTCATCAAAGTTGTAGAGCTCTCTCTTATCTTTACTTAAAAGGTAAAATTCATAATTATCAGATATTTAAAACTCAAGATATGGCTGAAATATAGAAACAACATAAGACTAAAATAGTACTGAAAAAAATCAATTAAGTCCAATTTGAGTCCAAACTTACAAAACATAACTAGGCTTAATCAATTAAGTACATGGAGAGTGTAAATGACTAAAAATGAGGGTTTATTAATGTATAAAATATGTGATCATCATAACTAAATCTCCATCTTGCTTGGGTGAAAGAGTGAAGCTCTTAGTTGTGAAATAAGGTTAGATTATTCTATTTTCTTGTGCTTAAATGATATATTATCAAATGGATATTATACGTGTTGTATTTTGTTTCCAATCAATTTAGAAACCTTCTTTGTATAATGGAGATCTTGATTTATTGTAGACAATAGGATTAACACAGTGAATGCTTGAACTTATTTACAAATGTTGGTAGATAATTAAAGAAATCATAATATGATTACATATATAATTGAACTTTGAATGTTATATTTTCCGATTAGAACCTCCGTTGTGTGTGGATTTCAATTGAGTTATAAAAAGAAATAATCTCGTCTTTAATTTATTACCAAGAGTGGATGTCCTAACCCAAGCAAGTTCTTAAATTCATTTGTGAACATCTTTTATTACTTTTGGTGTTGTGACAAATCATTTTCTTACCTCAATTAATTTTTCTTCATCAATTCTCTGTGAATCGACCACATACTCCTAAAAAATTTATTTCTCGAGAAAACCTACACTTGGGTTTGCATCCTTTAAATCCTGCAATTAAGTTTTTTGGCACCGTTGCCAGGGACTTGATTTGAAGTTTTAATTTATTGAGGTTCTTTTTCTTTAATAAAATCTATTCTCTCTTCTCCCTCACTGGAGCAAAAGATCGGCTTGCCGATCCTTTAGTTTCTTTACTAACTCTCTAACTTTTTAACTTCATAATCTACTAACTTGCTAACACTAACATACTAACTTTCTAACATTTATATTTATGTCATTTACTTATATTTACTAACTTTTAATTTATGTCATTTATTTTCTGCTTACTAACTTTTATTTTCTACTCTCTAACTTTTAATTTATGCCATTTATTTTCTCGCTTCTCTAACTTTTTAATTTCTGTTATTTATTATTTCTTTCTAACATAACGAAATAATCTTTCTTCTTCTCTTCTCTTTCGCCGGCTCTGGTGGGGCTCTGCCTCTCTCCGATTTTCATATTTTAAATTTATTTTATGTAATTTACTTTCTGTACTTTATTTTCTGCACTTTATTTTCTATATTTTACTTTCTACACTTTCTAACTTACTAATTATTAACTCTCTAATTATCTAAACTTTTACTTTATCAGTTATCTAATTTTTTACTTGTTAATATTTATTGGGTAGTTAGTTTATACCACATCCTTATTAACATTTAATGATTGGTGTAAACTACAGACTTGAACATTATTTTTTCCATGTTAAGTCATTTATTTATGCTTAATTGGTATCGTGATTTAAATTCTGGTCGTTTAGTTAAAATTAATCTTGATACTTTATATATTGATTTGTTTGAATCACAATCACACACAATTGATTCAATGACTGAAAATGAAAGTGTACATGATGAACATGAAAATCAACCATTATGAACTGTGCGTGAATATTTGCAACCACCTCGAAATTCTAGTCCATCATGTTTTATCTTTCCACTCAATGCTAATAATTTTAGATTCAAACTAGGTATGATTTCTTTACTTCATAATTTTCATGGTTTAGAATCTGAAAGCCCATATTTACATCTGAAAGAATTTGAGGAAGTATGTATTGCTTTCAATGACTAAAATTGCACTGAAGAGATTGTTAAGCTTAAATTGTTTCCTTTTTCTTTAAAAGATAAAGCAAAATCTTAGCTTAACACTTTGAAACCAAGATCAATTGGCACATGGCAAGAAATGTAAGGTGAGTTCTTAAAGAAATTTTTTCCAACACATAAAACCGATGCTATGAAAAGACAAATCCAAAATTTTTTCCAAAATTCTAATGAAGCATATTTTCAATGTTGGGAACGATTTAAAGATTTGTTAAATTATTGCCCACATCATGGTTTTGAAAAATGGCGCACTATAAGCTTCTTTTATGAAGGTTTAACACTTGAGACTAAACAATTTGTGGAAAAAATGTGCAATGAAGAGTTTCTTGATAAAGAACCTGATGAAACTTTAGACTATTTAAACTAGTTGGCTGAAAATTCTCAATCTTAGTATAGTACTAACCCTTCTGAAAATTCAATTAGATCTAACCTTGCAAGTGCTAATAAAAGAAAATATCACCTTAGTCAAGAGGAAGATCTAAATGCTAGTTTTTCCAGTTTGGCTAGAAATGTTGAAGCCATGGAATTAAGAAAAGTAAAAGAAATCAAATTTATACAAAATGAAGAAATTTGTGCATTTGTGATGACTTAGGACACTCAACACATGAATGTCCTAATATTCCTGTTTTTAAAGAAGTTATACATGAGCAAGTAAATGTAATGAATAATTTTAAAAACTCATTTACTTCTTCTTTTTCAGATACATACAATCTAGGATGGAGAAATCACCCGAATTTTAGTTGGAGGAATAATAATCAGTCATAATTCGTGCAACCACAACCCCCTCAAGCACAACAGGACTTTCAAAATTCTCAAGGATATGTACTTTATGTCCCACCATATAGGAAATATCTTGAAGAAACACTGCATATATTCATAGAAAAGCAAGAGACCATTAATAAACAAAACAATTAAACCATGACTGATATAAAAAAAACTCTTGCTAAACTTTCTTTTGCACTTACCATTTACGAGAAGGGAAAATTTCTTTCTCAACCTCAACCAAATCCCAAGGGTCAGTACAGTCTAAATGAGGGGAGTTCAGAAAACTAACAAATAGATTAAGTCAAGTCAGTGATAACTCTTAGGAGTGGAAAAGTTGTTGAAAAAGAAATTCCCGAACCTTGTGAGAAAAAAGATGAACCAATTTCCCAAGAAAATGAAGAAGTTTATCAAAAGGAGACCAAGCTCTCGCCTTCACCCCCATTTCCTCAAGCATTGAATAATCCAAAGAAATTGGAACACTACACTGAAATTTTTGAAATTTTGAAACAAGTAAAGATCAATATTCCTTTGTTAGATGCTATCAAACAGATTCCTTGTTATGCCAAATATTTGAAGGACTTATGCATTGTTAAAAGGAAACTAAATGTGAAAAAGAAAGCATTTTTAGCTGAACAGGTAAGCTCTATTCTTCAGAATAATAATGCTTTAAAATATAAAGACCCTAGTTGTCCTATAGTTTCATGCATTATTGGAGAACATAAAATTGAAAAAGCTTTACTTGATAATTTGCTTCCATATTCAGTTTATCAACAACTCAACTTGGGTGAGTTAAAACCAACTTTTGTAACTCTTCTACTTGCCGATAGATCAATTAAAATTCCAAGAGGAATAGTGGAAGATGTGTTGGTTCAAGTTGATAAATTCATATATCCTGTGGATTTTATTGTCTTGGATACAGAACATGTGGCTGATAGTTGTAAGTCAGTTCCTATTATTTTAGGCCGTCCATTTTTAGCAACATCTAATGCTTTGATAAATTGTAGAAATGGAGTGGTGAAACTAACATTTGGAAACATGACACTGGAGCTCAATGTTTTTAACATGTGCAAGCAACCATAGGAAGTCCTTGATGAAAAGGAGGAAGTTGAAGGAATTGAAGCCATTATAGAAGATCATCTTCAAACAAGGAGTTCTTCTGACCCATTAGAAATTTGTTTAGTCAATTCATTTGATTTAGGAATGCAATTAGAAGATGATATCTCTGAAATAAGTTCTTTGCTTGATTGTACACAGGTAATGGAGTACAAGGGATGGAAGCCAAGATTTGAAGAGCTAAAACCCATGAATGATAGTGCCCATGAAGAAGTACCTACACTGGAACTAAAGTCATTACCTGCTGGGTTGAAGTACACATTTTTGGGAAAAAAAGAAAATTTTCTAGTGGTAATTTCCTTATCTCTTACTGAAGAACAAGAAGGTATGTTAACAGAAGTATTTAAAAGGCATAAAATTATAATTGGATGGATATTAAAGGACATAAAATGTATTAATCCATTAATTTGTACACATAGAATACATTTAGAGGATAATGCTAAAACCTCTCAACAACCTCAAAGAAGATTAAATTCACACATGAAAGAGGTAGTTAGAGCTGAAGTCCTTAAATTGCTTGATGTTGAAATTATCTATCCTATCTTTGATAGCTAATGGATAAGCCCTACACAAGTTGTGCATAAGAAATCTAGAATAATAGTGGTTGAAAATGATAAGGGTGAATTAATACCTACACGAGTCTCATCTAGTTGGTGTATGTGTATTGATTTTAAAAAATTGAATGCTGCTACTAGGAAAAATCATTTTCCCTTGCCATTTCTTGATCAAATTCTGGAAAGGGCAGTAGGACATCCATGCTATTATTTTCTTGATCGTTATTCAGATTATAATCAAATACCAATTGCATTGGAAGATCAAGAAAATATCATTTTTACATGTCCATTTGGTACTTTTGCATATAGAAAAATGCCTTTTGGCCTTTGTAATGCTCCGACAACATTCCAAAGATGCATGTTAAGCATTTTCAGTGACATGATTGAGCATTATTTAGAGGTTTTCATAGATGATTTGACAGTTTTTAGAAATTCTTTTGAAAATTGTCTTGATAATTTAGAAAAAGTTCTTAAAAGATATGAAGAAAAAGGATTTGTGTTAAATTGGGAAAAATGTCATTACATGGTTACCTCAGGAATAGTGTTAGGTCATGTGATATTTTTTAAATGAATTGAAGTTGATAAGGTCAAAGTTAAATTAATTACCCATTTGCCTTCCCTAAAAAGTCAGAGAAGTTCGTTCCTTTTTAGGACATGTAGGATTTTACAGAAGATTCATTAAGGACTTTAGTGCCATATCTAGACCATTATGTAATCTTCTGTTGAAAGATACATCATTTGATTGGACTCAAGAATGTCAAAAATATTTTGAAAAATTAATTGATCTTCTAACATCTGCTCCTATCATGCAATCTCCTAACTGGTCTTTGCCTTTTGAGTTGATATGTGATGCTAGTGATTTTGCTGTGGGCGCTATTTTAGGCCAAAGAAAGGAAGGTAAGCCTCATGTGATTTGTTACGCAAGTAGAACTTTAAATAGTGCATAAATGAATTACACCACTACTGAAAAAGAACTATTTGTTGTAATTTTTGCACTGGACAAATTTTGATCTTACTTAATTGGTTCTTCTATTGTGATTTTCACCGATCATGCTGCTATTAGATATTTGATGTCTAAGTAGGATGCCAAACCAAGATTGATACGATGAATCTTGTTACTTCAAGAATTCAACATCATAATAAAAGATAAGAAAGGAGCCGAAAATGTTGTCATTGATCATTTGTCCAGACTTACAACAGGCTCACCTTTTGATAGCACACCCATAAATGATTCTTTTCTCGATAATTTTTTATTTTCTGTCAATTCTATGCCTTGGTTTACTAGCATAGTCAACTTTCTTGTAACAGGAAAGATACCTCCTCAATGGATGCACCAAGATAGGAAGAAATTTTTTACAGAGGTGAAAAACTTTTATTAGGATGACCCATACTTGTTCAAATATTATCATGATCAAATTTTTAGGAGATGTGTGTCTGACAGTGAGGGTGGGCGAAGTCCTAGTGGCAACAGAACTGGTCAAAATATGGCGTTTACGCCAAAATATTTTAAATGTGGAAAGAGTGGCCACATATCTAGAGATTGTTCAATCAAGGGGACAATTTGTTTCAACTACAGAAAACCTGGACATGTTTCTAAGGATTGCAATCAACCAGAAAGGAAGCCAGCTGTGAGTAATGTTCGTGCTACTCAGCTGCGATCTGGAGGGCGAGTATACACGATGAGTGGAGTGGAAGCTTCCTAGTCTGAAGATCTTATTCAGGAGGAAGGTGTCATTGAAGGTAATCTTTTGATTGTACTATATGATTCGGGTGCAACACATTCATTTATTGCGTATGATTGTGTAGATTGGTTGAAATTGCCTGTGTCTTTTCTGAGTTTTCAATTGATTGTTTCTACACCAACTGCCAAGCTTGTTGTTACATCTAAAGTATGTTTGAACTGTCCTATTACCATAAATGGTCGAGTATTTTTTGTCAATTTAATTTGCTTACCTCTTGTTGAAATAGATGTAATATTAAGAATGGATTGACTATCTTCTAACCATATCCTATTAGATTGTGCCAAGAAAACCATAATTTTTCCTAAGGATAAGAATTCTGGATTTTTAACTGCCGTCAAAGTCAAATCATTATTGAGGGATGGAGCTCAAGGATACATGTTGTTGTCTTCTTTAGAAGCCAAGAGTGAGAAAGACGTGAACGCTATTTCTGTCATTAATGAGTTCCCAGAGGTTTTTCCCAATGAGGAACCCAGTTTACCACCGAAAAGAGAGATCGAGTTTTCTATCGATCTGGTACCAGGAGCAGGTCCTATTTCGATTGCACCGTATCGAATATTGACTGCGGGATTTAAGGATGCAAACACAAGTGTAGGTTGTCTCAAGTAATAAATTTCTCGGGAGTCCGAGATTGATCCACAGGGAATTGATGAAGAAAAATTAATTGAGGTAAGAAAATGATTTGTCACAATACCAAAAGTAATATTGGGTTAGGAGATCCACTCTTGGTAATAAATTAAAGGTAAGATTATTTCTCTTTATAACTCAATTGAAATCCACACACAACGGAGGTTCCAATCAAAAAATATAACATTCAAAGTTCAATTATATATGCAATCATATTATGATTCCTTTAATTATCTACCAACATTTGTAAATGAGTTCAAGCATTCACTGTGACAATCTTATTGTCTACAATAAATCATGATCTCCATTATACAAAGAAGGTTTCTAAATTGATTGGAAACAAAATATAACAAATATAATGTCCAATTGATAATATAACATTTAAGCACAAGAAATAGAATAATCTAACCTTATTTCATTACCAAGAGCTTCACTTTTTTACCCAAGCAAGATGAAGATTTAGTTAGTCATGAATAAGAAGAAAGAAAGAGAGAAGAAGAGAAAGATGAACATAGCTTCAATTTAGAACAAGAAAAAATTACAACAAAGGAAAACAATAAACAAACATAACCACAACTTGTAAAAACTAAGCCTAACACCAAGTGCCCCAAATGATCAACCAATGGTGCCTTTTATAGAGGAGTAGGGATACAAAATGACAAAGGGGCTGATTAAGAGTATGTGGATAAGTGGATGAATGAGTGAAAAATGCCAAATGGTGAGGAAAAGAGTGAAAAATTATTGAGATTTCTTGTCTCCGAAATCATTCATTACTTAACTCATGGATTCTGTCATCAAATAGAAAAGTCATCTTCATGAAAGTTATAGATCTGGAACTTAACGTTCAGATGTCCAAATTTCAGCTCATTTCATCACTTGCAGCTTGAGATATGGCCTAATTATTGCAGACTGTTCAGGCCCAATTTTAGCACCTCTATTTTGACTTCCAGACCCAATATCACCTCCAAGCTGTCGGAATGAGCTCTTGTTTTCTTCATAAAAGTTGTAGATCTGGGTCTTAACTTTTAAATATCCAAATTTTAGTCCAAGATAATTCTTATAGCCCGAGTTATGCTCTGATTACTGTACATTATTCAGGTTCTAGACACAAAACTCGTGTTCTGTCTTCCAAGCCCATTTAGCTCTTCTAGATGTCCATATTTTACCTGGAGCTCTTCATGAAAATTGTAGAGCTTTCTCTCAACTTTCTTACAAGGTAAGCATCTAGAACTCAAGATATGACTAAAATACAGAAACAGTGTAAGACCCAAATAATACTAAAAAAATCAATTAAGTCCAACTTGAGTCCAATCTTACAAAACATAACCAGACTTAATCAATTAAGTACATGAAGAGTGTAAATGACTAAAAATAAGGGTTTATTAATGTATAAAATATATGATTATCAAATTCTCCCACACTTAACTTTTTGCACTCCTGGGCAAAACAGATAAGACCAAAGTTAGGAGACAAAGAAAAATGACACAGACTCAAAAGCTAAAAAACTCTAAAAGACTCGATGAAGCAAGAAGAGCAACAAGAAATTCAAGGGATCAAAGCATTAATGAGGTAACATTTCTTCACATCTCAAACCTAAAAACAAGGAAACTTCAGTTGAAAATAATGAATCAAGAATGATAGATCCTCACAGAATTCACTCTCAATTTCTCAAATGTTTAAAAGGTAAGTATTTCACTCTATTCAACCCATGAACAATTGCACTACCATAAACTTGCTTATCTTCTACTTCTCCGCTACTCAAAACACATGCATACAAAAATCAAGAGGAGTTTATTCAAGGTTGTAATGGGGTCATGGTAAAGGAGAAGGGATAATATGGATATGAAAAGATAAATACCAAAGAGAATAAAAGAGCATTATGGTACTGTTAGAGTGGAGAAAATATTTGAGAACATCCATCATAAAGGACAATCACCAATATTTGACTAATGTTTTGTTAAAGATCAATCCCAAATTGGTGAATTGAATTCATTGTTAGACTTGAACATTCTCATTTTCTTCCTGTTGTTTCCAAGCATCCACCTTTATTCTAGACTATGATAATCCTTTAATTGCAACAGTGGTCATTTTTTTTATCATTTTGCACACACACCCCCACACTTGTTCAAGAACAAGGTCAATGCTCTCTTATTCCCTAAGGTTGGGTAAAAACATGTTTTTTTTTCTTTCTTTCTCTTTTTTTTTTGAAAGATGAAATGAGCTAAAAACAAAGAATGATCAAATAAGTTCAAAATGGTTATACAATGGATAATATACAAGGATGGCTATTTGGTCAAAGTAGCTATTTCAAAATACCTCAATCATATTAATGTATGCATGTGAAAATGTAGCCTCAAAAAGAATCAAAACAAGTTCTAGAGTAACAATTCCATGAGTGAAAACCACACAAGAAAGAAGAGAATGGTACAGATATTCAATCCATTCATCAATAGGCTCAAAATCTCACAAGGCATATTTCTATCATTCTCAATCCATCATATCAACATTCATATCCAAGCTTGTGATTTTTAAGAAAGAAGACAATTTATGCTAAGATCCAAGAATCCATTTGCTACTTCTACACAAAATAATTATTTCCTCAACTAAGATACATCTCAAGAGTAATAAATTGTTTCCAAAATTTACTCCTTACTCTGCCATCCTTAATTGGTTTTACTACGAATAGGTTTCTGATAGTCATATCACTAAACATACTTCCTAATTTAGATGCGTCTCAAAAGTAAAATTACTCCTTACTCTGCCATCATTCATTAGTTTAGTAAGTCCATGACAATCATATCATACTTCCCAAAAAAGAAAAGAAAAAAATTGGTCAACTATCCTTCCCCCCCAACTAGATCACAATATTGTCCTCAATGTTAAAATATAAATGAGTAAAGGATAGAAGATATTACCTGTTAGAGAAATCTGACACAAATTTAAACAAAGTACGATAAATAAAATCAAAAGTAAAGAAAAGTTATAAACGAAGTGTCAAATCTGGCTCCTTTTTCATCCTGTTTCCCTCATTGCTTCCTGCTGACCAATCTATCTGAGCTATTGTTGGGTCAGGTTTATGAACAAAACTTGTAATTTATCAATCAACTCATCAATAGTGGAAGCAGAGATAAGAAGTTGTCTTGTCAAAGGTGTGATAAATTTCTGTTCCACAGCATGGTTAAGAACGATTAACAAAATATCAAAGAAATTATTTACATTCAACAAACCTATGGGTTTATGGTGGATGTTCAGTTGGGCTCAAAAGACAATTTGAAAAACTTCTTCCAAGATACCAAAATCACTTGGTAAAGCAATGAATGCATCAGAGTTTTCAAGCATTATCTTCATTCGTTCATGCATTGATGATACCTTAAGTTCCTCTCCAATTGTCTTTCCAGTGATGTTCTATTGAGCTAAAGGTTCAGAAATGACACCTAAAACCTGACTGCCTCCTATATATGCAGCAAGTGATATAACCCCCATTAACCCACGGCAACCTCCCCCATATACAAGATGAATATTCCTCATAGCAAGTGATCGACCAAGGGTGGTAGTTGCGTTTACAAACTCTAAACCTTTCCCATACTTAGATCCACAAAATACACAGATATTTTTAACTTGACGAACAGAAACACCTTCCATTTCTATTCGCACTTTCCCTTTGAATGATTCTGAATTGGAGGAAAGTGGAGAAAATTGAGTGTTTAAATAGGAAAAAGAACAAAAAGGGTAATAATTGCACTTATAAGGGTAGGTTGGCTGTTGTCAGAAAAGTTTGAAATTAAGAAACACAGAATCTTTTTTTTTTTTGCTTTTTTTTGTTTTTTTGTTTTTGTTTTTATTTGTTTTTATTTTTTTTACTTCAAGAAAACCATCAGGGTAAAAAAGTCTAGAAACCCCTGAAGGACCCTACTCAAAGGATCGTCTGTCCAAAACCAAAATACAACAAAATCATACAAAGATAAAAGAAATATAATAGCAAATGATGACATACATATATGTACAGCTTTCATGGCATATCTTTATACTGCGCGTCATGAGTGCAGTAGTGGCATATCTTTATACTGCATGTCACCAATGCAGTAGACACTCACGTCTGTTTATTCGAAGAAAGGAGAAAGAAGAAACTATCATGTGTTTCCATCCTGGGTCTGGAACTTGGAGCGCTCACATTTGGGCTCGTAACATCAACAAAGATACTAAAATCTAAAACCCGTAATGTCCAAGATCCAAAACATTCTATCCCAGGGCACTGAGAGCCCCTTATAATAAAAGTGAGGATCAAGCTCAGATGCCTTATACGCTTTGGCAGTCGCGGGTTACTTCTCACTAATAACCAGAGTGGGACGCTTCTGCCTGTCCATCAACTCCACAGTGCCTAGATGGTAAACATTGGGTTATGGAGTGCGGCTCTCTACAGAACATGGTACACAAACTTTTTTTAAGGACCAGCATGCAAAGGTCCACCCGAGTCAATGACGGGTCAGCCAAAGGCTGGGTCTCCACAACTAATTAAAGCCATGGTACTCCTTCCGGATCGCCCTTGTTCAAACATTTTTTTTATAATTTTTCTATTCTTTTTTTTTTAAAATTTTTTTTGAAAGATGACATAAAGAAGAAGAGGATGATATGTACAGATTGTTGTGGATATAGCTCACATCTGCCTCTGGTTTAACGTCCAGTAACGACTTAAACGCCTTCTATGAGTAGAGGATAAACCTTCTATCCAATTTTCTTATAAATTGGCAAACAGGGTCTTTTAGAGTCAGATTCCCAAGACTGTAGCGTTTTTCTTCATCTTTGAAGAGATTCCACAAATTAAGAATTTCACGATGCACCAATCCACAAGAATGCGTCTCAAGAGTCAATAAGATATCGTCTAATGACTCCTTACTCAGTCCATTCTGAATGAAGAAAATTTTAGCTTCTTTGTTTGCGGAAACCATCCCTAAAGAATGACTTTGCTTGTTACAATTCCATCGTCCACATTTGTGACAGACTTGCAACCTTTTTGCTCTTCTCTTTTTAGAATACGAATTTCTTCCAAGACCTGGCATGTATGAGTCAAATGAAATTGACGACTCACCTGCTAGTCAGACCTTTGCTTTAATTATCCAACGTACATCTTCTAGCATACCTTTGTGCATTAACAGTCTCAATCTTTTATATCTAACTTTGTAGATTTTTTTCAGAGCATTTTGAGGGAGAGAAGGAAAATGTTTTCTCATGTTTGAAAGAATGACATTCATTTTAAAGGAGAAGAAGGATTCAGTTATTTTGGGAAACTGAAAAATAAACTGACTTGAGAGTCACGGAGTACCGTATCTGCTACTTAACCGGCAACCCAAAGAACTACAAAAACAAGGCAACAAAATTAGAATAAATTCTATTCATAACAAGGATTAGAAAGAGAGATGAATTCTACCTCATCAACTTGGTTTTCCAGAAATGGTTTGAGCTTTTGTCCATTGACTTTAAACACATTACCATTCCTAGGATTCTCAATATCTACGGCCCATGAGGATACACATGTTTGACAACAAAAGGACCACTCCACCTAGATCTCAATTTTCCAGGGAATAGGTGCAGGCGAGAATCATAAAGCAGAACTTCTTGACCAATTTCAAAAGATTTTCTCAAAATTGTCTTGTCATGAAAAGTTTTTGTTCTGGCTTTATAAATCGTTGAGTTCTCATATGCATTATTTCTCAATTCCTCAAGTTCATTTAATTGCAATTTACGTATCTTGCAAGCATCATCAAGATTTAAATTGAAAGCTTTAATGGCCCAGAATGCTTTATGTTCCAATTCTACAGGCAAGTGACAAGGTTTTCCATAGACTAACCGATAGGGTAACATGCCCAAAGATGTTTTGAAAGCTGTACGATAAGTCCAAAGTGCATCGTTTAGTCTTAAAGACCAATCTTTACGATTTGGGTTAACCGTTTTTTTCAAAATTTGTTTAATCTCCCTATTTGCCAATTCAACTTGTCCACTTGTCTAAGGGTGATAATGGGTGGCAATTTTGTATGTAATACCATATTTCTTCATTAAAGATTCAAATGGTTTATTACAAAAATGTGTTCGCCCATCACTTATGATAGCTCGAAGGATTCCAAATCGACACAAGATATTTTCTTTTAAAAATTTAAGAACAGTTTTATGATCATTGTGTCGGCATGGAATCGCCTCAATCCATTTTGAGATATAATTAACTGCAACTAAAATATAAACAAATCCAAATGAAGATGGAAATGGACCCATGAAATCAATTCCCTAACAATAAAAAATTTCAATGACAAGGATGGGGTTCAGAGGCATCATGTTTCTTTTTGAAATTGAGCCCATTTTTTGACAATTTTCATAACTTTTGCAAAAAGTATAGCAGTCTTTAAATAAAGTGGGCCAATAAAATTTACACTGCAAGATTTTTGCAGCTATTTTCTTTGAAGAAAAGTGACCTCCACATGCTTCTGAGTGACAAAATTTAATGATACTACCACCCTCACTGTCGGGCATACATCTCTGAAAGATTTGATCAGCACAATATTTGAACAAGTATGAGTCATCCCAATAAAAAAATTTCACCTCTGTCAATTTTTTTTTTATCTTGGTGCGTCCATTAAGGTGGCATTTTTCTTGTTACAAGAAAGTTGACTATGTTAGCAAACTAAGGCATAAAATTGATAGAAAATAAAAATTTATCAGGAAAAGAATCATGGATGGGTGTGCTATCAAAAGGTGAGCCTATTGTAAGTCTGGACAAATGATCAGCGACAACATTTTCAGCTCATTTCTTAGCTTTTATTGTGATGTTCAATTCTTGAAGCAACAAAATCCATCGTATCAATCTTAGTTTGGCATCCTACTTAGACATCAAATATCTAACAGCAGCATGATCGGTGAAATTCATAATAGAAGAACTAATTAAGTAAGATCAAAATTTATCTAGTGCAAAAATTACAGTAAGTTGTTCTTTTTCAGTAGTAGTGTAATTCATTTGTGCACTATTTAAAGTTCTACTTGCGTAACAAATCACATGAGGCTTACCTTCCTTTCTTTGTCCTAAAACAGCTCCAACAACAAAATCACTAGCATCACACATTAACTCAAAAGGCAAAGACCAGTTAGGAGATTGCATGATAAGAGCAGATGTCAGAAGACTAATTAATTTTTCAAAAGATTTTTGACATTCTTGAGTCCAATCAAATGGTGCATCTTTCAACAGAAGATTACATAATGATCTAGATATGACACTAAAGTCCTTTATGAATCTTTTGTAAAATCTTGCATGTCCTAAAAAGGAACGAACTTCTTTGACTGTTTTTGGGGAAGGCAAATGAGCAATTAATTCAACTTTGGCCTTATCAACTTCAATTCCTTTAGAAGATATCACATGACCTAGCACTATTTCTGAGGTAACCATGTAATGACATTTTTTCCAATTTAACACAAATCCTTTTTCTTCACATCTTTTAAGAACTTTTTCTAAATTATCAAGATAATTTTCAAAAGAATTTCTAAAAACTGTCAGATCATCCATGAAAACCTCTAAATAATGCTCAATCATGTCACTAAAAATGCTTAACATGTATCTTTGAAATGTTGCTAGAGCATTACAAAGGCCAAAAGGCATTCTTCTATATGCAAAAGTACCAAAGGGACATGTAAAAGTGGTCTTTTCTTGATCTTCTAATGCAATTGATATTTGATTATAACCTGAAAAACCATAAAGAAAGCAATAGTATGGATGTCCTACTACCCTTTCCAGAATTTAATCAAGAAATGGCAAGGGGAAATGATCTTTCCTAGTAGCAGCATTTAATTTTCTAAAATTAATACATATACGCCAACAAGATGAAACTTGCGTAAGTATTAATTCACCTTTATCATTTTTAATCACTGTTATTCCAGATTTCTTAGGCACAACTTGTGTAGGGCTTATCCATTGACTATCAGAGATATGATAGATAATTCCAACATCAAGCAATTTAAGGACTTCAGCTCTAACTACCTCTTTCATGTGTGGATTTAATCTTCGTTGAGGTTGTTGAGAAGTTTTAGCTTTATCCTCTAAATGTATTATATGTGTACAAATTAATGGATTAATGCCTTTTGATGTCCTTTAATATTTATCCAATTGTACTTTTATGCCTTTTAAGTACTTCTATTAGCATACCTTTTTGTTCTTCAGCAAGAGACGAGGAAATTACCACTGGAAAGTTTTGTTCTTCCCCCAAAAATGTGTACTTCAACCCGGCAGGTAATGGCTTTAGTTCCGGTGTGGGTACTTCTTCATGGGCATTATCATTCATAGGTTTCAGCTATTCAAATCTTGGCTTCCATCCCTTGTACTCCATTACCTGTGTACAATCAAGCAAAGAGCATATTTCAGAGATATCATCTTCTAGTTGCATGCCTGACTCAAATGAATTGACTAAACAAATTTATAATGGGTCAGAAGAACTCATTGTTTGAAGATGATCATCTATAATGGCTTCAATTCCTTCAACTTCCTTCTTTTCATCAAGGACTTCCTGTGGTTGCTTGCACATGTTAAAAACATTGAGCTCCAGTGTCATGTTTCCAAATGTTAGCTTCACCACTCCATTTCTGCAATTTATCAAAGCATTTGATGTTGCTAAAAATGGACGGCCTAAAATAACAGGAATTGAGTTACAACTATCAACTATAGGTTCAGTATCCATGACAATAAAATCCACAGGATATATGAATTTATCAACTTGAACTAACACATCTTCCATTATTCCTCTTGGAATTTTAATTGATCTATCGGCAAGTAGAAGAGTTACAGAAGTTAGTTTTAACTCACCCAAGTTGAGTTGCTGATAAACTGAATATGAAAGCAGATTGACACTAGCACTAAGATCAAGTAAAGCTTTTTCAATTTATGTTCTCTAATAATGCATGAAACTATAGGACAACCAGGGTTTTTATATTTCAACGCATTATTATTCTGAAGAATAGAACTTACTTGTTCAGCCAAAAATGCTTTCTTTTTCACATTTAGTTTCCTTTTAATAGTACACAAGTCCTTCAAATATTTGGCATAACAAAGAATTTGTTTGATAGCTTCTAACAAAAGAATAATGATCTTCACTTGTTTCAAAATTTCAAAAATTTCAGTGTGGTGGTCCAATTTCTTTGGATTATTCAATGCTTGAGGAAATGGGGGTGAAGACGAGAGTTTAGTCTCCTTTTGGTCAGCTTCTTCATTTTCTTGGGCAATTGGTTCATCTTCTTTCTCACAAGGTTCGGGAATTTATTTTTCAACAACCTTTCCACTCCTAAGAGTTATCACTGACTTAACTTAGTCCATTTGTTAGTTTTCTGAACTCCCCTCATTTAGACTGTACTAACCCTTAGGAATTAGTTGAGGTTGAGAAGGAAATTTTCCTTTCTCATGAATGGTGAGTGCAGAAGAAAGTTTAGCAAGAGTGTCTTTTATGTCATTCATGGTTTGATTGTTTTGTTTATTAATGGTCTCTTACTTTTCTATGAATGCATGAAGTGTTTCTTCAAGGTTTTCCTATATGGTGGGACATAAGGTGTATATCCTTGAGAATTTTGAGAGTCCTATTGTGCTTGAGGAGGTGGTAGTTGTACAAATTGTGACTGATTATTATTCCTCCAGCTAAAGTTCGGGTGATTTCTCCATCTCGGATTGTATGTCTCTGAAAAAAAAGAAGTAAATGACTTTTTAAAATTATTCATTACATTTACTTGCTCATGTACAACTTCTTTCAAAACAGGAATATTGGGACATTCATGTATTGAGTGTCCTACGTCATCACAAATGCCACAATTTTTTTTATTTTGCATAGATTTGATTTCTTTTGCTTTTCTTAATTCCATGGCTTCAACCTTTCTAGTCAAACTAGCAAACCTAGCATTTAGATCTTCCTCTTGACTAAGGTGATATTTTCCTTTATTAGCACTTGCAAGGTTAGATTTAATTGAATTTTTAGAAGGGTTAGTACTATACCAAGATTGAGAATTTTCAGCCAACTGGTTTAAATAGTCTAAAGCTTCATCAGGTTCTTTATCAAGAAATTCACCATTGCACATTGTTTCCACAAATTGTTTTGTTTCAGGTGTTAAACCTTCATAAAAGAAGCTTATAGTGCGTCATTTTTTAAAACCATGATGTGGGCAAGAATTTAACAAATCTTTAAACAGTTACCAACATTGCAAATATGCTTTATTTGAATTTTGGAAAAAATTTTAGATTTGTCTTTTCATCGCATTGGTTTTATGTGTTGGAAAAAATTTCTTCAAGAACTCACCTTGTATTTCTTGCCATGTGCCAATTGATCTTGGTTTCAAAGTGTTAAGCCAAGATTTTGCTTTATCTCTTAAAGAAAAAAGAAACAATTTAAGCTTAACAATCTCTTTAGTGGGATTTTGGTCATTGAAAGCAATACATACGTCCTTAAATTCTTTCAAATGTAAATATGGACTTTCAGATTCTAAACCATGAAAATTAAGAAGTAAAGAAATTATGTCTGGCTTAAATCTAAAATTGTTGGCATTGAGTGGAAAGATAAAACATGATGGACTAGAATTTTGAGGTGGTTACAAATATTCACACATGGTTCGCAACCGTTGATTTTCATGTTAATCATGTACACTTTCATTTTTAGCTATTGTGTCAATTGTGTGTGATTGTGATTCAAACAAATCAATATATAAAGTACCAGGATTAATTTTAACTAAACGTCTAGAATTTAAATCACGATACCAATTAAGCATAAATAAATGACTTAAAATAGAAAAAATAATGTACAAGTCGGTAGTTTACACTAACCATTAAATATTAACAAGGATGTGGTATAAACAAATCACCCAATAAATATTATCAAGTAAAAAGTTAGATATAAAATACAGAAAATAAAGTACAAAAAGTAAATTACAGAAAATAGAATACAAAAAATAAAGTGCAGAAGGTAAATTAGAGAAAATAAAATACAAAAAGTAAAATACAAAAAATAAAGTGCGAAAAGTAAATTGCAGAAAGTAAATTACAGAAAATAAATTTAAAATATGAAAACCGGAGAGAGGCAGAGCCCCACAGAGCCGACGAAAGAGAAGAGAAGAAGAAAGATTATTTCGTTATGTTAGAAAGTAATAATAAATAACAGAAATTAAAAAGTTATAGTGAAAAAAATAAAAGTTAGTAAGCAGAAAATAAATGACATAAATTAAAAGTTAGAAAGTTAGTATGTTAGCAAATTAGTAGGTTAGTAAGTTAGATAGTTAGAAAGTTAGAGAATTAGTAAAGAAACCAAAGGATCGGCAAGCTGATCTTTTGCTTCGGTGAGGGAGAAGTGAAAATAGATTTTATTAAAGAAAAAGAATGTCAATAAATTAAAACTTCTAATCAAGTCCCCGGCAACGGCGCCAAAAACTTGATTGCGGGATTTAAGGATGCAAACCCAAGTGCAGGTTGTCTCAAGTAATAAATTTTTCGGGAGTCCGAGGTCGATCCACAGGGAATTGATAAAGAAAAATTAATTGAGGTAAGAAAAAGATTTGTCACAACACCAAAAGTAATAAAAGATGTTCACAAATGAATTTAAGAACTTGCTTAGGTTAGGAGATCCACTTTTGGTAATAAATTAAAGGCAAGATTATTTCTCTTTATAACTCAATTGAAATCCACATACAATGGAGGTTCCAATCAAAAAATATAACATTCAATGTTCAATTATATATGTAATCATACTATGATTCTTTTAATTATCTACTAACATTTGTAAATGAGTTTAAGTATTCACTGTGTCAATCCTATTGTCTACAATAAATCAAGATCTACATTATACAAAGAAGGTTTCTAAATTGATTAGAAACAAAATACAACACATATAATGTCTATTTGATAATATATCATTTAAGCACAAGAAATAGAATAATCTAACCTTATTTCATTACCAAGAGCTTCACTTTTTCACCTAAGCAAGATGAAGATTTAGTTACTCATAGATAAGAAGAAAGAAAGAGAGAAGAAGAGAAAGATGAACATAGCTTTAATTTAGAGCAAAAGAAAATTACAACAAAGGAAAACAATAAACAAGCATAACCATAACTTCTAAAAATTAAGCCTAACACCAAGAGCACCAAATAATCAGCCAATAGTGCCTTTTATAGAGGATTAGGGATACAAAATGACAAGGGAGCTGATTAAGAGTAGATGGATGAGTGGGTGAATGAGTGGAAAATGCCAAATGGTGAGTTGGTGAGTGGAAAATTATTGAGATTCTTTATCTCTGAAATCATTCAGTGTTGATCTCATGGATGCCATCAGAATGAAGCAATGTGGTCTTCATAAAATTGTAGCATTTTGTCTCAGCTTTCCAATGCCACTAAGATCAACCAAAAATTTGTCCTACAGCCCAAGATATGACCCAATTACTGCAGACTATTCAGGTCCAGTTTCAGTACCTCTATTTTGACTTCCAGACCCAATATCACCTTCAAGCTGTCCGAATGAGCTCTTGTGTTCTTCATAAAAGTTGTAGATATAGGTCTTAACTTTTAAATATCCAAATTTCAGCCCAAGATAATTCCTACAGCCCGAGTTATGCTCTGATTACTGCACACTATTTAGGTTCCAATCACAAAACTTGTACTCTGACTTCCAAGCCCATTTAGCTTCACTAGATGTTCGAATTTTACCTGAAGCTCTCATGAAAGTTGTAGAGCTCTCTCTTATCTTTCCTACAAGATAAGATTCATAATTATTACACATCTAGAACTCAAGATATGACTGAAATACAAAAATAGTGTAAGAACTAAATAATGCTAAAAAAATCAATTAAGTCCAATTTGAGTCTAAACTTACAAAACATAACCAAACTCAATCAATTAAGTACATGAAGAGTGTAAATGACTAAAAATGAGAGTTTATTATTGTATAAAATATGTTATTATCACTTTGTCCTCACTCACATGCGTCCTAGGAAACTTCCCAGGAGGTCACCCATCCCACAGCCCAAGATCAACCAAAAATTCATCCTACAGCCCAAGATATGATCCAATTACTGCAGACTATTCAGGCCCAGTTTCAGCGCCTCTGTTTTGACTTCCAGACCCAATATCACTTCCAAGCTGTCCGAATGAGCTCTTGTGTTCTTTATGAAAGTTGTAGATATGGGTTTTAACTTTCAAATGTCCAAATTTCAGCCCAGGATAATTCCTACAGCCCGAGTTATGCTCTGATTACTGCACATTGTTCAGGTTCCAATCACAAAACCCGTACTTTGACTTCCAAGCCTATTTAGCTTTATTAGATGTCTGAATTTTACCTAAAGCTCTTCATAAAAGTTGTAGAGCTCTCTCTTATCTTTCCTACAAGGTAAGATTCATAATTATTACACATCCAGAACTCAAGATATGACCAAAATACAGAAATAGTGTAAGATCCAAATAATGCTAAAAAAAATCAATTAAGTCCAATTTGAGTCTAAACTTACAAAACATAACCAAGCTCAATCAATTAAGTACATGAAGAGTGTAAATCACTAAAAATAAGGGTTTATTAATATATAAAATATGTGATTATCACTTTGTCCTCACTCACACGCATCCTAGGAAACTTCCGAAAAGGTCATCCATCCCACAATTGCTCCAGGTCAAGCACGCTTAACCATGGAGTTCTTATGTTCTAGGCTCCTGAAAAGAAGTTGCAACTTGTTGATATGACTACGCTTAATCAATTCCTTTAAGCTATCCCTAATATGCAATCCCATACCTGCACAGTCTCTGAATCTCTCTCATTCCGGTGCGTATTCAGTTCATTCATGGGACCATTCACCTAGAAGCCTACCGGAAACCACTCATTAATGCTTTCTCTTAGCATCGGTGTCCACTCCCCGCCCTCGTCGGCCCCGAGATGCCACATTCCCACTAACTTCCACTTGGTTCATCCTCGAACCACACTGTACTGGGAGAGGTCCCGTCTCTGATACCATTTATAACGTCCGGGACTACCTATAGGATTGACGAGTGTCTCCACAAACTAACACGAGTCTTTTCAGCATACTTTATCCTCACTCACACGCATCCTAGGAAACTTCCCAGGAGGTCATCCATCTCATAATTGCTTCAGGTCAAGCACGCTTAATCATGGAGTTCTTATGTTCTAGGCTCTTGAAAAGAAGTTGTAACTTATTGATATAGCTATGCTTAATCAATTCCTTTAAGTCATCCTCAACTATGCAGTCTCATACCTGTATAATATCTGAATCCCTCTCATTCCGGTGCATATTCAGTTCATTCATGGGACCATTCGTCTAAAAGCTTGACAGGAGCCACTCATTGATGCTTTCTCTTAGCACTAACGTGCACTCCCCGCCCTCATCGGCCCCGGGACGCCACACTACAGCTACAACAATTAGAAGAAATTTGCTTGGAGGCTTAGAAAGTTCCAAACTTTATAAAGAGAAGACCAAAGCCTTCCATGATAAGATGATTATGAGAAAAACATTTGAGACTCTCTTCTACAACTCCCGCCTCAAGCTCATGCCCAGGAAGCTCCAATCTAGATGCTTAGGTCTATTTGTTGTTACTAAGATTTTTTCTTATAGTGCTGTGTAAATTACAAGTGAGGCCACTACGAAAGCTTTTACAGTCAATGGTCACCACCTCAAGCCATTTTATGAGGGAGCTCAAGCTCAAGCGGACGATGTGGAGGCGGTCACCTTGCAAGAAGCCATCTACCCCACTTGATCAGGATGTTTATTTTTCCTTTCTCTTATTTTGTTTGTCTCATATTTGTTGATGTTATTACTGGTTTGCTACTAATTTGTGAGCTTTACATTGAGGACAATGCAAAATTTAAGTGTGTGGGAGAGATTTTAGCATGTTGTCTGCTATTTTTCTATTTTCTTTTCTATTTTGCTACATTTTTACTATTTTTGCTGGATAATTTACTGCTTTTAAATTTTGTTTTCTGTAAATAAATAAATAAATGATGTGTTGAGATGTGTGAAGTTTATGAGTTTGAAGCAATTGAAATTCAAGGTTCATTGCATGATTCAATAAATTTTCTTCGTTCTTGAAACTGATATGCTTGGTGGTAGATGTTTGAATTGATGAATTAAATTTGATGGATGCATACCTTGTGAGATTTTGAGCTTGATGGATGGATTCAGCATTTATGACATTCCCTTCTTTCTTGTGTGATTTCCACTCATGTCAATTGATCACTCTAGAACTTGTTTTGGTTCTTTTTGAGACTACATTTCACTTACATGCATGAACATGATTAAGGCCTTCTTTCTTAATTAGCTACTTTAGTCAAATAGTCAACCTTGCATCATTTCCCTTTCATTAGCCCCCTTGAGCCTATTTACCTATTCTTTGTCTTAGCTCATTATATGCCTTTGTGAAAAATTATGTTTTTACCTTACGTTAGGGAATGGGAGAGCATTGATTCATTTTCATTTGAGGAGCTCTTTTACTTATGGGCAATTAATAGTTCAAGTGTGGGGGTTGTGCAAATTGATATGAAATATACAAGGTGATTGAAAAAAAAATTAAAAAATGAAGAGAAAAAGAATAAATGCAATAAAGGTTGTGAAAGAAAAGGAATATGTAAGAGAAAGTGCATTACATGAATTTTAGGGGGTAAAAATTTCATGCTTGTTACTTATCATTTGAGTTCCTCCCAATTGTTCTTTTATTCTCTTGGATGCTTAAGCTTGTCATATCCATATTGTTTCCTTCCCTTACCTTAACCACATTACAACTTTAATAAAGTGCTCTTAATTTTTGTATGCATATGTTTGGTAGTGGAGAAGTTGAAGATTAGTAAGCTTATGGTAGTGTAATTTTTATGGGTTAAATTGAGTGAAATACTTACCTTGTAAACACTTGAGAGTTGAGAATGTATCTTGTAAGGATCTATCATTCTTGATTCAGGCTCTTCAATTTGAAGCTACCTTACTTGTTGGTTTGAGTTGTGAAGAAATGTTAACCCATGAATGTTTTGATCTCTTGAACCTTTGGTTGTTCTTCTTGCTTGTAAACTTTTACATTCTTGAATGTCATTGAAATTTGAGTTCTTTTTTATTGATCACTAGTGCCCTTGTTTTGGTCTTTTGTGTTTTACCCAGGAGTGCAAAAAGCTAAGTATAGGAGAATTTGATAATAACATATTTTACACATTAATAAACCCTCATGTTTTGTCATTTACACTCTCTATATTCTTAATTGATTGAGCTTGGACATGTTTTGTGAGTTTGGGTTCAAATTGGGCCTAATTGAATTTTTTCAGCATTATTGGGCTTTGACACTGTTTCGGTAATTTGGCCATAACTTGAGTTCTAAATATTTGATAATCATGAATTTTACCTTATGGAAAAGCTAAGAGGAAGCTCTACAACTTTAATGAGAGCTCGAAGTCTCAATAAGATGTTTAGTGGGCCTAATTGGGCCTAGAATTCAAAATACGAGTTTAGAGACCCTTTGATGTTATTTTGGTCATAACTTGAGTTATAGACCTCCAAATTGCATGGGGTTTGGGCCCAAATGTTCATAACTGACCCAATTTTGTAATTAATGAGTTTTTAATTAAGTAAAGTCAAAATAGGGGGTAGTTTAGGAAGTTAGAAGTCAGAAACCAAGACACCTTTTATTTGACACTTTCCATCATTCTCTCTAGAACTCTCTTTATCTTCATTCTCTCTAATTTTCGTTTTCCTCTTCCTTCTTTTATTTTTGTGAGTTCTCCACTTCTCATGGAGGATTAGAGCATTTAGATCAATCCAAGAGATTGAACATGCTTGGTTATTAATCTTGAGATTTTATTTTTAATGTTTAAGTTCATCTATTAATCAAGTTTCTTTTCTTCTCCTTCTCTTTGTTAATTCTAGTTGCTTAATTGAAATTTTCATATGTTAATTGCTTAATTACCATATGCAAAGAGATGAACCCAAAGATTAAACAAGGCATTGAATGTGTTTGATGAAATGTTTAACTTGGTTGAATCTTGGCTTTTAAGTTGATTTCGGTTTGGGTGAATGCTTAATTTGTCTACCCTTAATTAATTGAAATCTAGAAGCGTTTCTAGTAGAAGATCTATGGATCATTGAGAGGCATCTTGAAGTGATCTAAGACCAAATACTTGATTGATATTTGAATGGACCTTTAGTAATCAAGGATGAATTAAAATCAAGTTTGGACAATTTTCTTGGATTGGTTGTTTTAGTAATTCTGTTTTAACTCAATTTTGTTACTGTTCTGCATTTTTAATCTTACCAACCCCCCTCATTTTCACTTGATTTGATCAAATTGCATTTTAAAATTCTTGAGAGATGATCTGGTGTTATTTCCTATGCTACAAGCCATAGGTATAACTCGGTTACAATTTTGGTGAGTTTGGCATTCGTCAATACTATATCATGTGGTCCTTCTACTACGGGTTCATCTTGAATTACAAGATTATTAATTTGTTATTCTTCTATATTGTTTTGCAGTTCAACAACTTGAGGAACAATCACTCTAGAAGAGTTGCAAGTCAAAGGAACTTACACTTCCATTTCCTTAATTTCCACACTTCGTGAAACTTCACTCCCACTAATTTTACCATTCTTAATGAACCTAGCATTCCCAATTTCAATAATTCTTGTGCTATGATTAGAATAATAAAACATATACCCTTTAAACTTTTCTGGATAACTAATGAAATACCCACTGATTGTTCTTGCATCTAGTTTTTTTTCTTCTGGATTATAAATTCTTACTTTTGCCTATCATCCTTAAACATGAAGGTGCCTTAAACTGAGTTTTCTACAAGTTCACATTTCAAAAGGTGTCTTTAGAATTGCTTTATAAGAAACCTTGTTTAATAAATACGTGACAATCTTTAATGCATATGTCTATAATGAAATGGGTAAAGATTAATTACTTATCATACTCCTAATCATATCCATTAAGGTTCGATTACGTCTTTCTGACACACCATTTTATTGTGGTGTGCCTGGTATTATGTATTAAGCACAAATACTACGTTTCTCAAAGAATTTAGCAAATGGACTTAGTGTTATCCAGTTTCATCATGTGAATACTTAATTTTGTCCAAATCACTTTCTAAAACTTTCTTTTAATAAAAAATTTTAAAAAAAATAGAAAAGAGAAAAATACAACAAAAAAAATAAAAGTATAAATTACATTTTTTAAAAAAAAATCTTCTAACTTGGCCCATTCTTTTGCTTTGATCTAAATTTTCATTAGGCCCAAATATATAGCCCACCTTAGCTTAGATTTTTTTTTTAAAAAAAAAGAACATAAGGAAAAAAAACCAACAACATTGGACTCTTGCTTGGCTGTTTTTTTTTTTCCTTATTTTTCTACTTTTGGGTGAAAATCAAACTTCTTTCTTTTGGTCTATGTTGTTTTCCTTTCTTTGCCATACATTATGCACTCTCCTACACTGCATATAACAACAAGCAGTGTCTAACCAACATTGCAATAGAGACCAAGCTCTTTCTCCTGACTTCATTTTGGCATCATTGCACCAGCACTACAGCTTGATTCTCCCAACCCACTTCACGTACACACCACCTGCACCCACTACACTACATCACTTGATCCTACCTTATGCCCTTAATATAAAAATCTTATGACAAGCTCTTACATAAGTAAAACACATAACAAAGAAAATGAAAATGTTTTTTTTTGGAGAGAGCAGTTTTTTTGTGAGAAAAACAAAAAAAGAAAAATATACTTCTGGATTGTTTCGGTGGAACCTTAGTCAGGTATATTCTTTTAGTCACACTCCCTCTTTCGAAAATGCTACATCAAATAAGCTAATGCCCATCACAATGCACTTAAATCTTATATGCATTCATCAACGCACACTTCACAAGACACACTTCACAACATACACTTCAATTTGAGCAAAATCCAAATACTCAAACTAACCTCAACCTCGCCTCAGCAAAACCAATCGCAACAACCAAGTTTTCTTCAAAAAAAAAAAAATACAACAAAACTCAGCCTCTTTGTCAACCTAAACCAACCTTCATTTCCATCCCGGACCAACATCATAGACCACTCAAAACACAACAAAATCAGAAAAGCAAAATACCCAAACAAGATAACTTCTACCACAACAACCCATCTCTACCACCACCTAAACCACTTTGCTAGAACTACCCAACCACGTTCCAGCCACCAAACCAAAACCAACATCACCCAGAACTCCCCGTGCCACCATTGCCAAGCCCTAACTCTGACGTCAGCCTCCATCGCGCCACCACACCAGGACCCTATAACCAAATCGCCATCTTTGCCAACTAATGACCAATCCACCCAGCCACCATCACTGCCATCTAAAACAGCAACCCACCTAACTCAGATCAGATCCATCAAGATCCCAGCCATTGGAAAACCTCTCCACCCAAAACCACCCACGACCTGGTGTTAGAAACCTGAATCACTAGACCCCACCATCGCGCCACTACATTGCCACTGTCCGACCATCCCGTCGCCATCCACAGCCTAAGCCGCCATGCCTCTATCTCTCCCTATTTTTAGTCTTTGGTTCTTAGTGTTTTGGTGTTTCCCTTTCTTGTCTTTTTTTTTTGTAATTTTAGCAATTTTTAATTTATTTGTTTTTTTTCTTTTGTTTTATTGGGGTTTGATGAGATTGGGTTGCTTTGTTTTGTTTGAGCTTTAGAGTTTTAGTGGAACTAGCATTTAATATCTAAAAAAAAAAAAGATTTACACTTTGAAACATTTAGTGTTGATTTTTGGGTTTGGGCATAATAGAGTAAATAGTAGTTTAGATTTTGTGGAGTTTATTTTGAACCTAACATGTATAAAAAATTGAAAATAATAATAAAAAACCAAAAAAATCTATCTGATGGGCTTGGGCTAAAACCTTTGTTCAAATTAGTGAAATAGGCCAAGGTTGTCACTAATCATTTGTAGTCTAGGTTGGCCCTTAAAGGTAGATTTAGTCTTCCTTAAAAAAAATATAATTAAAAATTATTAACTGAAGCTTGCTTTTAAATAAAAAATAAAAATTAATTAAAAGAAAATGAAATGAAGAAAAATATTTTGAGTTCCTTTAGAATTAGTTTACTTTTTATTTCATTATGCGTTTGCTCAATAGCATGACTTTGTGTCAATTATACAATATTATTGTTTGGTAATCCTATTCTATATACTTGCTTTTTTATATCTATTTTTAAAAAATGTTAATTTTATAATCATTAAATAGTTTTTTTAAAAAAATAGAGAGAAAGAAGTCTTTGATCCATGCAACAATCTATAACATTGAGTGTATGGTTTACCATCCTTAAGTGTTGTATGATTTGTATGGATTATCAAATAGCTTTGCAATCTTGAACCCTATGCAAGAGTTGATATGTTTTCAAACAAAACTTCTTTTCAAAAAATTATTTTTGGAATCAAAATCAATTGACTCACAATCATTTTCTAGAGAAGTACGTTGCCTTTGAGCTTCTCATTGCACACAGGGAACATGTAAGTCGAAAGACAAGCGAAAAATTAAATTTTCATAATCGATATGTCTTCTTTCTCTTCTTGAATAATTATAACATCTCAGTTTATCAAATAAGCTTTTTAAAGGTTATTAATTAATTTGTACAATTAACTAAAGGTAACCGTCTTAAGACGGGTATATCAGGGGTGTTGTGAGATTTAATTTCTACCATTTCTTGTGCACAATCAATTCCTGAACTCAACTTAGTATCAAAGGTCATTTCTTTTTTTAAAAGGTTTTTTAACTTTTCCTAATTTAAATAAAGATGGTCACAATTTTATTGTTTTCTTAAAATTTTATTTTTCACCGTTTCCTTAGCAATTACGGCCATGACACATCATATCTTCTATAGTACTTACCACCTCTATTTGACCTAACAATTTTCACCTTTTAGTCTAATTATCTTTCAACTTCATATATATATATATATATATATATATATATATATATATATATATATGTAACAAAGCATTTACTGCTTGAGATTTTTCATGTAACAAATAAACATATCGATAACTTGAATAATTGTCAATAAAGGTGAAACAATATTTTTCCTTATTGAAAGAATTAACATCAAAAGGTTCACATATGTCAGTGTGTATAATTTCAAGGAGCTAAGTGCTTCTTGTAGCTCTTTTCTTCAGATGTTTTGTTTGTTTTCCTCTAATATAATTCACATAAACATTTAGGTCAATAAAATTCAAATTTAGAAAATTTCATTCCTTACTAATCTTTTCAATCTTTCTTTAGAAATATGATCTAGACGTTTATGCCACAAGTAAGTGGAGCTTTCTTCCATTACTACATGTTTAGTGCTAACACTATAATGCAAGGTTAAAAGTTTCTAAACATAAAGACTATCAAGGTTCAATTGGTATAATTCATCACATAGAACGCCAAAACTAATGAGATGACTATGGTTAAACAAACTGAAACATCCATGACCTAAATTAAAAGAGTAACTAGCAGCATCAAGTTTAGATAAGAGAAACCAAATTCCTAGAAATACTAGGCATATAAAGAGTTTCCAACAAATCTAAATGATATCTAGTGTCTAGGACTAAACGATAAATTTCAACACTTTCCATTGGAGCTTTCACTCTATTTCCCATGAAGACAAATTCTTATTTAGGTTTATGGTTTGAATTGTAAGGAATCCTTGCATCATATTAGAAATATGAGTGATACATTCAAAATCAATCCACCAAGTATTATAAGGAATTTCAGTTAAATATGACTCGAAACATACGTAAGCATTAAACTTACTTGTCTTTTTGAACCTAGCCTTGCATATAGGGCAATCCTTCAAGAAGTATCCAAATTTCCCACAGAAATGACATTTATCCTTATTTGGTCCCTTCTTATGGATCTGAGATGAGGACTCATCGATCTTTAGTAGTCCTTTGCCCTTTCCATGTTTCTTCTCAACTTTCTTTTCAACTCCTTGATGGTTCAAATAATGGATAGAATGACTTCCTAGATTCTTAAGTCTTGTTTCCTCAAGAACTAGCATACTGTGCAACTCATGCATATTCCATTTTTCTTTCATGATGTTATAGTTCATTTGAAAATAACCATACTCAGATGATAATGAGTTAAGAATGAACTGTACAAGGAAATTTTCACCCACATTCATCCCCAAAGACTTGAGTCTTGTTGCAATGTTCGTTATTTCAATGACATGCTCAAGCAAGGTACGAGAACTATCACACTTCATGGTGGTTAAGGTACCTATCGGTGTCCCAACAGGAGACTTATTAGTACTTTGAGAGCACTCTTCCTCAAACTTCATAAATTCTTTGACACTTTCAATTTTGGGAAGAGTTGACATGATGTTATTTGCTATGCTCATCCACATAAGCATTAGGCTTAATCTGTTTGACTTTTTTCAACTTTTATCATGGACTTTCTCTTCATTACTACTAGCATCATTAATAGCAATAGGTTTCTCATCCTAAAGTGCCAAATTGAGATCCAACACACCAAGGTAAAATTGGACTTACTCTCTCTAGTATGAAAAATTCAACTCATTAAAGATTGAAATAGACGAAATGTGTGAATGAAAAAAATTAGGAATAAATACTGCATGAAATAATTTTTAACATTAATGCTTTGAATCATAATTTACATACTTATTCAGAAATCATCTATTTAACAATTAATGCATATTGATGTTCTCTTTTGGGTGATACATTAACACACAACAATAACCATAATGATGCTAACAAAGTTCAACATTTTTTCAGTAATAATACATGCACTAATCGAAGATATCTATCATCTTTGGATATATAAATAAAACTAACAACGCATTTACACTACCAACTATCATGTTAACCATAATGATGCTAACAAAGTTCAACATTTTTTCAGTAATAATACATGCACTAATCAAAGATATCTATCATCTTTGGATATATAAATAAAACTAACAACACATTTACACTACCAACTATCATGTTACTCAATTATAAGAACAACTAATCAACCTTTGAGTGATCCATAACTAACTGTCTTATAAATTTGAATCTCAATTTACCCATAAATCATCAATTATCATATCATTCATAGCATCAAAATTATTAATAATTGAGATATAATAATCATATAATTTAAAATTAAATCAACTTAAAGATTCAACCACTTTAGTGATTAGCAAATCTATCACACTTTTTAATTCCAAAACACAAATATTTCATAATAAATCATTAAGGATATAAAATCGAATAACACAATATGGCATTATGCATAGCAACTAGAGAGCACGTAATCATTATGTTCGTTGTGTCAATTTTAATAAGGCCGCTTTGTTACAAACAATTGAAGTCGTAGGTTATAGCAAGTGAAATTTAGCCGTAAACGTAATAAATTGGATATAAACTTTATACGTGAATGGCTTTCAATTTGAGCACATAAAATTAGATATAATATTATGCTGCTCGAAATGAATTGGTGATGGTGCGTGAATTGCAGCGGATAATAGGTACATAAATACCCAATTTGTAAAATTAGGGTTTATAAGTGGGAGACACAAGCATCTTTAATGGAAAATTATGAATTCCTAGTACACACTTTGTGTAATATCTTGCATAACCTATTAGTCTTAATTATTGGTATAAAAACTCAATAACACTTGTGTTAGTTATCTGTTAATTTCGGTGACCTTTTGAGTTAGTTTAGACAAAATGTTATAACACTGAATGTGAAAAATAACTCATATTAACTCAAAACTTAACATAAATTGCTTAGATGGTAGAAATAAATATGAAAAATTTATTTCTAAGTCACAACTAGTTAGACTGAGTTGTGATAAATTTTAAAAAATTAACTGAATTAGTTTGACATTTTTAATGACACGTGATGAGTGTTTAAAGATCAAATTAAATAGGAAAGTAGCTTGAAAAATCATGAAATTTTGTGAAAATGTCAAACAAAGGGTGGAGATTATTTTAGGAATGATTACAAGTTAAGACAAATACCTCTAAGCATATAAGTTTAATTCCTTATGTTTATCTTAATTTAAGGAAGAGTAATAAAGTATAGTAGCTGCTAATGGTGTATATGAATAGTTATTAAATAATGAATAAAGGAACTAAAAGAAATCCTAGAATTTTCTATGATATTTATAAAAAGATAAAAAAAACTCATCAATGAAAGATCAAAGTATCCTTAAAAGATAAAAGTCTTTCACCCACTAATGACAACATATCAAACTTCAAAATTCATCCATATCACTCCATCATTTCTCCACTGTCTTTGACTTTTCTTACCTTTTCATTTTTCACTTTTCCTTTCTCTTCATTCATGGTTGGCAACATCAGAAGAGAAATAAGAAAGAGAATGAAGAAATAAAAGAAAGATGAAGAAGGAAGAAGAAGGAAAACAAAGGAAAAACAAGAGGAGAAATAGAAGGCCATCAACTACGGAGTATAGGTAGGGGTTTATCTGCATCTTTACCATACTCCTACTCTTTTATTTGTTCCCTCAAATCATGTATGAATGGATTGGCTTAGTATTCCTTATGAATTCTATGATGTATTGGTTGTATATATATATATATATATATATATATGATCTTACTCTGGTGAGAGGAGTAAATATTGACCATTGGATCTTACATGAATAGTCAAGATTAGAACATAAATGCATGTGACTTTTTTAAGTGGTCACATGACCTTTAAGTAACTTTTAATCTTGATCATCCATGTATGGTTGTATGGCCAAGATTTACTCATCTCACCCTCTCACAATAAAAACTTCTCTCACTAGATATGCCCCCTATATATAAAAGGAGGATCAATTTATACTAATGTAAGTCTTTTTTCTCTTATACTTATTTTCAGCTGTTAGATCTACTTTCATCTAATGGTTACCTTTAATGAAATAACCTCAACCATTAGATGAAAGTAGAACTAATGGTTGAAAATGAGTGTAAGAGAAAAAAGACTTACACGGGTGTAAGTTGATCCCTCCTCATATATATATAGGGAGGATCAACTTACACCAGTGTAAGTCTTTTTCTCTTACCCTCATTTTCAGCTGTTAGATCTACTTTCATCTAATGGTTACCTTTAATGAAATAATCTCAACCATTAGATGAAAGTAGAACTAATGATTGAAAATGGGTGTAAGAGAAAAAAGACTTACACTTGTGTAAGTTGATCCCCCCTCATGTAGATATATATGGAGGATCAGTTTACACCAGTATAAGTCTTTTTTTCTCTTACATTCATTTTCAACCGTTAGTTTCACTTTCATCTAATGGTTGAGATTATTTTATTAAAGGTAACCATTAGATGAAAGTGAAACTAATGATTGAAAATAAATGTAAGAAGAAAAAAACTTACACTGGTGTAAGTTAATCCTTCCTTATATATATATATATATATATATATATATATATATATATATATATATATATATATATGATTGAGTAGTTTAAGGTTATGTATATACATATATACAACTTTAAGAACTTGAGATTAATGATATATAGAATTCTATGGGATTGATTCTTATTGGTTTATCACAAGGATTCTAGTTTGGAAATTGTTTGATGAAATTTGATGATATGTTGATAAAATGAATAGAAGAAATGGAAGTTGCAAAGTTCTTGAGCTATTTATGGTTTGAGTTTACACATGATAATCGATTATCAGCCTGTGATAATTGATTATTGTAACTAGCTATTGGCTATTGAAGATAATTTTGATGATAACAAATAAGAAGATGATGGCAAGATAAAGTCTAAGACCTTTCAAGAATAACATTAGAACTTAGATCAATTTGTAAAGGCAAAATGGTTCACACTTAAGTTCCAAACATGTTTTTCAAGAACCCAAAAATAGCACACATGGTTTCCAAGTTTTAAAATGAGTTTTGGTTTCTTAAGAAATAACGTTTAAGTGTCTAAAAGCTTGTTAGATCTTTTGGAAACATTTGACAAAGTTTACAAAGTTAATTAAAGAGTTTTTTAATAGGTCTATTCGAATAGAGGCTATTCGAATAGAAAAAGTCAAAAAGCCATGTTTTCCATTCCATGAAGCTCTATTCCAATAGAACAGGGCATCTATTCAAATAGAGGATTTAAAATGGCTAAGTGCCTTTTGTTTTTGAAAAGCTCTATTCAAATAGCCTTTGAGCCTATTCAAATAGGCTATTCTAGAAACCATAGTTTGTTGTGCTAAAATGCATTTATTTGAATAGATGCTTAGCCTATTCGAATAGGCTGTTTCAGAAACCATAGTTTGTTGTGCTAAAATGCATCTATTTGAATAGATGCTTAGCCTGTTTGAATAGACTGGGTTTTTGAAAATAGAAATTAACAGCTAGTTACTTGCATTTAATGCTCCTAACTATTACCAACGGATCTTTAATGCATTGAGCTATAAATATAAGTCATTGGGCATTAAAGAGGAGTAAGAAATCAATCTGAAAAATCTCGTTGAGCATTTAATATGAGATTTCACAACCTTAATCTTTATACTCTATTTTTTAGCCAAAAAGTGTGAACATCCTTGTACCCATAGAGTTTCAACTTGTATAATCTACTCTTGTAAGAGTTTATTTTTCAAATACACTTTGATTTTCTATAAAGAAGGTAAGGTATCCCTCAAGAATTATAAGGGTGAGGTATCCTTTATTTTTTAGGCTCAAGCACAAAAGGTGAGACATCCCAATGTATGTTGAGTGTTCTTAGTTGTAAAGGTAGCAAGTACATATTCAAGCTTAAAGAGTTAGTGAAAAATATTGGGTGATTAACTTAAGGATTGGACATAGGTCACAAGGAGTGGGTGAACCAGGATAAATATTGTGTTTGCTCTTCTATACTCAAACTCCTTTACCTTTATGCTTTAATTTTATATGCTTACTTAAGTTCTCTTCATCTTGGCTTGTTTATTTGTGAGTGAAGGATTCAATCTCATCTATCTATTCACATCAGTCAATCAATAGCTTCAACAAAAATTGATATACAAGTGTTTTATGAAAAGTTTGTGAAAATATTTTATAAACGCAATTCACCCCCTCTTGAGTTTTGCAGTCACTTGGTAACAAGTGACATCGGAGCTAGACTCTTGTGTAAAGAGTTTAATAGCTTCAAGATGAGTGATGGCTTCTTCAAATGGTTTTTCATCAGAAAGTTCTTCCATAAATAGACCTCATTTTTTCGATGGGGATGATTATACATATAGGAAAGTACAAATGAAAATTTTTATTAAAGCTATTGATCTAGATGTGTGAGATGCAGTAGAAAATGGTCTTTTTGTTCTCACATAAGTTGTTAATGGTATAAGAGTCAATGCACCAAGAAGTGAATGAACTGATGAAGATAAGAAAAAGGTCCTATTACCAAGAGGCCTCAAACTCAAGAGGGGAATGAATTGAGTTTATAAAATATTTTCGCAAATCTTTTGTAAAACCTTTGTATATCAATTTTTGTTGAAGTTATTAATCGATAGAAATGAATGAATAAATGAGATAGATATTGCACTTAAATAAACTAGACAAGAAAGATAGTATTCAAGAGAATCAATAAAATAGTGCACAATATAAAGAAGTTGAGTTAGGAAAACAAACACAAAGCTTTATCCTGATTCAGCCACAAATCCACTTATGGCTTACGTTCAGTCTTCAAGTAACCACTCGAGATTTCCACTATATCTTCAAGCTTGAAAGCAGGTGCTTGACAACCTTTACAATTTGGAGTACTCAACACACCTTGGGATACCTCACCTTTGTGCTTGAGCCTCTATATTCAAGGGATACCTCACCCTAACTATTTTGAGGGATGCCTCACCCTCTCTTTGCAGATTACACAAGATTTAGATGAAAGAAACTTTCTTTAGAGTAGATAATACAAATTGAAGAACTATGGTATTAAGGATTCACACTTTGAAGCTCAAAATAGGGTATTCAATGAAATGATGAGAAAACTCGTATTCAATGTTCAAAAATGTTTTTCAGAATATTTTCCAACACTTAATCAATGCCCAAACACTTTCATTTATAGCCCATAACATTTAAGAGACATTTGAAGTAGTTGGAGGCATTAAATGCTCTCAAAGAGCCATTGGGGAAGTGTTCTAAAAGTGTCCATAATCTATTATGACATAACCATAATCTGTTATAGCTTGAAAGAAGGTGTCCTGGGCTTTTTTTTTTTTCTAAAATCATAACCTATTATGAGTTTCTCATAATCTATTATGAGTTCTGTCAAAATCTGTTGTGAGTTTGGCATAATAGATTATGGAAAATAAAAAACAAATGGGAAACATTTTGTAGCACTCACATAATCTATTATGAAATACCCATAATCTATTATGGAATATAAAACACTTCCTGACTTTGTCATATAATAGATTATGAAAACATCATAATCTATTATGAAGCTTTCAAGAAAAATGTGGGAAGGCTTTTGAATTAGTGAAAAACTTATTATAACACATCCATAATCTATTATGGAAGATCCAAAATCTTTATGGAACGTAATACCACTTCCTGACTAGTCATATAATAGATTATGAAAACACCATAATCTATTATGAAGCTTTTTGAGAAAACATAGGAAGGGCTTTGGCTTATGGAAAAACCTATTATAACACATCTATAATATATTATGGAGAGTCGATAATCTAATATGGCTTGCTTGGAAACATATGATTTTCAAAGAAATTCTCAACTAAGGATATCTAAAATCTTTCCAAACATTCTAAGAGCATTTACTCAATCTTAAACACAATTTTCACAAGATGAAAACATGAATATGCAAAGCCATTTAAGAACGAGTTTAGAACTAAGAAATGAGTTTTTATGTAAGTCCATTATACCTTTACATATGATCTAAGTGCTATTAGCTAATCTTGAAAAACCTTGGGACTTGATCTTTACACTTTATTGCTTTCTTGTTTGTTGATCATCAAAACCAATACTAATTCTATTCACATTCTTCCTTTTTTTAAGATGACAAACAATCATTTGAGAAAAGTATTAGTTCAATTAAATTAGTATTCACACAAAGTATTAAATAAAACTTATTCCCCCTTTATTTTTCAAGAGCTGACAAGTTCAGAGTTTGCATAGCTCTCCCTTGATATTGGAATCCTATAATCATGAATTTTATACATTTTGTTTTACCTTTTCTCAATAATTTTCTTCTCCCCTTTTTGTCATGATCAAAAAGATATACCATAGATTTTGACAAAGAGAGAAGAGATAGTGCAAAACCATTGCTAATTGGCATTATAGCAATAATATTGGGCAACAGTATCATGAAAACATAAATGGATTGCCACAAAATATCATTAACATCATAATATTCAAGTTAAGAACATAAACTAACCATTAATAGAGCATGTCTCATGATATTAGCAAAACAGAGCAAGACAGAGTTATGTTTATAGCAAACCTATTAATAAAGTAGAAATGGATCTAAACTCAAGTCCCATGATCCTCTGGAAAGCGTCGCTCAAGTTTCTCCAGACGATCTTCCATGGCACTGAGGCGATCATAGATTGTTGTGGTGTTGTTCTCTTGATAAGCTTGAAGATTTGTAAGCCTGGTTTTAATCCTTTCATTTTGAGCTTAAATGTCTTGAAGAACAATGAGAAGACGATCTTGATTGTTTGCAGGGGCATCCTCCAGAGGAGCATGAGAACCTTCAGTTATTGTGGCTGTTTCTCGTCCTCTTCCATAAACCTATTCACCATTAATTCTTTTGATTTGCATTCAGTTGAATGTTGCTTTCCCATATTTGTGGTGACCAATAATGTCAATTGCACAAGCTTCATGGAGTTTATTATGATCTAGGATTTGGGTAACAACCTAGGCATATGGAAGATCCATTATAGCCTTGCCATTGGCTTTCTTCATGTAGTGCATGATGTAAAAGGGTCAATTAATGTGTATTCTTTCTTTCATAGCCCACATCAAGAACACATTTTCCTCCTCAACCAGGGCATAATTGCTAGCCCGTGGAACAAGAATATAAGCTAATACAAAATGAAGAAGACGATCTTGTGGTTTCAAGAGACCAGCATTGAAATTCCTTCTAGTTGGAACAAGAATGCCTAGTTGAAGCATTCCTTCAATAGTTGTTCTCTTATCAAAATTCTCCCATTTTGAATGATTTTCGTTAGCAAACCTTTCCCTAGAAAAATTTAAACCGAATAGAGTAAACCATTGACTAAGTGTTACAATTACTCTTTTGCTCCTTACTTCAGACATCAAATTTACTCCAATGATACTCAGATTGTAGAAAAAAAAAACATTAATAGCTTCAGAGTAGTAGTACTTACTTGGAGCAGAGATAAATGTTTTCAGCCCATGAAACTCCAAGAGTTCTACGAGAGATGTGAATCCTGTTTTGACAAAGAATTCCCAGTCCATGTATTTTGGCTTAATGAGGTTTCTACCATGAAACTCCAATTAAAACTTCTTTCTTTGAGCCGGATGAAAGAAGAACCTACCAAGATCAAGGTCAAGGGAATAATCCGGTTCATTGACTTGGGTAGGTGGTTCCTTAGGCACATTTGGCTTCTTTGTGTGTGAGCATTTGGGAATAATAGAAGAGCTACTGGCCATGGTCAACAATGGAGTTAGGGCACGTTTGGAGGAGAGAGAAAGTGTAAGAGGAGGTGAGAAAGTGGAAGAAAATGGAGGTTTTGATCAGTGGAGATTGATGGAAAGTGATGGAAATTGAGTTTTAGTGGTAGATTTTGGAATAGGAGAGGTGTTTGAGGGAGTGGGTATGAGTGGGTACGAGAGTCAGAAAATGGCTATGGAGGAAAGGAGCTCATGAGCAAGAAGATAGAGGCTACAGTTTGGCTTAAAATGTGTTTATAATCGATTATGGGGAATGTTATAACCGATTATGGGAGAAAAAGAGCTCTTGTCTTTGCCTTGTATAACAGTTATGAAGATATCATAACTGATTATTTGTCCTTCCAGAGAGCTATTCAATGTGCCAAGATAATTCCAATAAGCCACATAACTGATTATATGGAGTCATTAATCAATTATATGGGCTTGTCAGAGAGTCACACACATTTGAATCTCTTTATAATAGATTATGAGGATTCCATAATCTATTATTTCCACTTGACAGAGACCAGGACCAACATGTTAAATTAGTTACAAACACTCATAACAGATTATGAGGATTCCATAATCTATTATTTCCACTTAACAGAAACCATGACCAACGTGTTGAACTTGCAACAAACACTTATAACAGATTATGGCTTATCCATAATTGATTATTTTCACTTGTCAGAGTCCAAGTCCATCATGCCAAACCATCTTCAAATACTCATAATAGATTATAACCTTTCTATAATAGGTTATGTCTATTCCCAAACCCTTTGCTTCTCAGACAAAACCAGTAAAAGTCTTCAAGAATTCAACCTTTAAGATCCTAAACACTTGCCATTCACCAACAAAACCAGAAGATTCTTTAAGAAATTATCCTTTGATATACTAACAACTTATTCCATCCTTAGGAATTACTTGACTTGGCCATACTTCCATCACGACTAAACACCTTAAATATGGCTGAAAAACATATTTTACTTCTTTGAAGGAGTTTGAATCCAATTTCTTCTACAAGAACTTGAGATTGAATGATTGAGAGACTTGAGTATGGATCAAGTACCTGCAAAATGAGCTTAGGGGAAACTCTGACGCTTAAGTCAGTATTGGATGCAAAAATAATTTTTAAACAAGAATACTATGTAAAATAGCAGATTATGCAGCAATTATGCAGATTATGCAGCAGAGGACATTATGCAGCAGGGTTATTTTTCAAATATGAATGCAAGATTAATCCAATATACCTAGTTCACTTCTTATATAAAAGAATACTTCTTTGTTCAAGGGTTTTGTGAAGATATCAACTAGTTGTTTAGTTGTTTCCATAAACTCAAGCATGCAATCACCTTTTTAAACATGATCTCTAATAAAGTGATGTCTAATTTCAATGTGTTTTGTTCTTGAGTGCAAAATAGGATTCTTAGACAAATTGATTGCACTTGTGTTGTCACACCTTAAGGAAATGTGATCAAGCTCAAGACCATAGTCTTGAAGTTGTTGCTTCATCCAAAGGATTTGAGCACAACAACTTCCAGCTACTACATATTCAACTTCAACTGTTGACAATGTCACACTATTTTGTTTCTTGTTATGCCAAGAAACTAGGAAGCTTCCAAGAAAGTGATATGTCGCACTAGTGCTCTTCCTATCCATTTTGCATCCAGCAAAATCAGAATCGAAATTACTAATTAAGCTACAAGAGGCACCCTTAAGGTACCACAATTCCATTTATAAAGTGTCTATTAGATATTTCATGATTCTTTTAACAGCACATAGGTGTGATTCTTTAGGATTAGCTTGATATCTAGCATACATGCATACACTAAACATAATATCATGCCTACTAGTAATAAGGTAAAGGAGTGAGCTAATCATACCTCTATATTTTGTAATTTATATTGATTTTCCTCCTTCATCCTTGTCCAAGGAACAAGAAGTGCCCATTGGTGTAGTCATTTGCTTGGCACCTTCCATTCCAAACTTCTTGAAGAACTCCTTGCAATATTTGGATTGACTTATGAAAGTTTTATCCATTGTTTACATGATTTGGAGACCAAGGAAGAAGTTGAGCTCACCCATCATAAACATCTCAAACTCACTTTGCATAATATTTATAAATTCCTTATAAAGAGAATCATTAATAGCACTAAATATGATATCACCCAACATATACTTGAACAAGAAGAATGTTATGCTTTTTTTGCTTGATGAAGAGAGTAGTGTCAACCTTTCCTCTAGAAAAACTATTTTCCAAATGGAACTTGCTCAACCTTTCATACTAAGCTCTAGGAGCTTGTTTTAATCCATACAAGGCCTTTTTTAATTTAAAAACATGGTTGGATAGTTTAAAGTTTTCAAAACCAAGAGATTGTTCCACATATACCTCTTCTTGTATAAAACCATTTAAAAAGGCACTTTTGACATCCATTTGAAAAAACTTAAAATCCATGGTGTATGCATATGCAAGTAGCATTCTAACGACTTCTAATCTAGCTATGGGAGTATATGTTTCTTCATAATCTATACCTTCTTCTTGATTATATCTTTTAGCTACAAGCCTAGCTTTGTTTCTTATTATTAAGCTCGTTTCATCAAGTTTGTTCCTAAAGGCCCACTTGGTGCCAATTATGGGATGATCATTGGGTCCTGGAACAAACTACCAAACTTAATTCCTCTCAAATTAGTTTAGTTTATCTTACACGACCAAGATCCAATATTCATCATTAATGGCCTCATTTATGTCTTTAGGTTCAACTTGAGAGACAAAAGTCATATGGTTACATGTATCTCTAAGAGAGTTATGAGTGATTATCTATTTTAATAAATCACCTATCACCTTGTCAAGAGGATGATGTATTGATGTCTTCCATTCATTGAGAAGGTCCATGATTTGAGAATCTTCTTATCTTGGGGGGTTATATGGACTTTCTTCTTGCTTCTTGACTTCTTTTTCTTTGTTCTCTAGATGAGTCTTTGCCAAAATCTTTGCAACATCATTAACTAAATCCTTTCTCAGACTATTTAGGTTAGTTTCATCAAATGCAACATGTATAGACTCTTCTATGGTCATAATTCATTTATTATAAACTCTAGAGGCTTTACTATGTATAGAATAACTAAGAAATATTCTCTCTTCAGATTTTGCATTAAACTTCCCCAAGTTGTCCTTTCTATTATTCAAACAAAGCATTTGCATCCAAAGACATGAAGATGTAAAACATTTAGCTTCCTTCCCTTATACATTTCATATGAGATTTTCTTTAAAATTAGTTTTATTAGGACTTTATTCATAATGTAACAAGCGGTATTAACCACATTCGTCCAAAAATACTTAGGAAGGTTGACCTCATTGACCATAATTCTTGTCATTTCTTCTAAGTATCTATTTTTTCTCTCTACAACACTATTTTGTTGTGGTATTCTAGGGGCCGAAAAACTATGCTCAATGTCATGTTCATCACAAAAGGTTTCAAATTCATGGTTTTCAAACTCACCACCATGATTACTTGTTATGGATGCAATACAAAAACCTTTTTCATTTTGGATAACTTTGGCAAGCTTCTTAAATGATTAAAAAGCATCATTTTTGTGAGATAAAAATAATATCCATGTAAACCTAGAAAAATCATCCACAATCACGAAAGTATAGTAATTCTCATCAAAGCTCATGGTTCTAGAGGGATCAAAAAGATCCATGTGTAAAAATTATAAAGGTCTAGATGTTGAAACCACATTTTTAGCTTTAAAAGAAACATTTACTTATTTTTCCTTTTGACATGCTTTACAAAGTTTATCTTTTTAAAATTTGAGCTTTAGAAATCCAATTACTAGTTCTTTAGAAACCAATTTGTTTAAGTGATCTATGTGAATGTGAGCAATTCTTCTACGCCATAACCATGAATCATTTTCTTTAGTCATAAAACATTTAGCACCATTTGAGGAAATGTCATCAAGACTAATCATATATATATTATTGACCCTATAACCAACAAACTTAATATGCTTATCATTTTTTTCTTCAATTATGTAACAATTAGAATTAAATATTACTTTATTGTTTATCACACAATTGACTAATGTTAAGCAAGTTATGTTTGAATCCTTCAACTAGCAAAACATTATCAATGGATGAGGAAGAGATCTTACTAACTTTACCAACTCCAAGGATCTTTCCTTTGTTGTTGTCATCATATGTCATGTGACTACTCTTCTTAGGGACAAGGAAGGAAAACTTGGAGTCATCACTGGTCATGTGCTTGGAGCAACCGCTATCAAGATACCAACTTGAGCTTTTGGTCTTCAAGCACACATACAACACACATTTAAGTTTTAACATTTGGTCCCCAAATTGTCTTGGGTCCTTATGTGTTAGAGTTAGGGACGGTACCTTTAGGAATCCAAACCATTTTAGTTTCAACCTTGGCGTTTTTGTTCTTTTTAGCATTACATGTAGATGCACTATGCCCTTTCCTACCACAATAAAAGCATTTGATAAATAGGCTAGTTGATGTACTTGAGGAAACAAAGAAATTCTTATAATATTTTTGTTGGTTATTAGAATTATACCCTAAACCGGCCTTTTAAAAAATACATCTTTATTTTCTAGTAACATATTCAAATTATCTCTTCCAAATATAAATTTTGCAAGTGTATTTTTCAAATCCTCAATTTCAATTTTAAATGATTTACATGATGAACAAGATAAGGGTGTGGGTGCATTATCATGTGAAGAACAAATCATATATGATGAGTTAGCATCAATAAGTCAAAAACTCTCATTTTTAACTTTGAGTTCTTTAATCTCCTTAGTTAAAATAAAAACTTTGTTTGATAATAAGGAGATTGTTTTGTTGGAATTTAAAACCATTTTAGTAAGCCTCATGGACTCATCATGTAATTCTTGGAATGCATCTTACAATTCACTATATGAAGGAGAAAGTTCAAGATTAGATGAGGTTACCTCGGTTTTACTTTCTTCTTCTTCCTCTTCATTTGCCATAAGGCAAAGATAGGCTTCCTCAACCTCCGAATCATCGGTGGAATCCATATCGTTGTCTTCCCATACAATGTATGCTCTTATTCTTTTTTTTTCCTTGAAAGGGTTCTTTTCAAATTTTTTCATCTTCTTTTGATAAACCGAATATTCTATCTTCTTGTGCCCTAATTTTTCACATTCATAGCAAGTTGGAGTAGATGAAGTTCTTTCTCCCTTTTGATATAACTTCTTGGGAGGAAAATGAGGTCTTCTTTGACTTCCTTTCTTCTTGAGAAATCTTCCAAACCTCTTCACAAGGAGGCTAAAATTCTCTTCATTCATCTCAATATTGTCAAGATCATTTCCAACATCTTCATCTTCATATTAAATTGCGGGAGAAGTGGCTTTGAGAGCAATCCTCTTTTTCTTCTTATTTTGCTCCTCATTTTGACTTAATCTATTTAGCTTCAACTCATACTCTTGAAGCTTTCCGAAGATGGTGGCCAAGGTCATTGCGGCTAGATTTCTTGACTCCGATATGGTTGTCACTTTGGGTTGCTAACTCTTGCTCAAGTATCTCAAAACTTTTTTAATAAGATCTTCATTGGCAAAAGTTTTTCCCAATGAAGCAAGATGATTAACTATATGCGTAAATCATTTTTGCATTTCTTGGATATCTTCCCCTTAGTTCATTCTAACAATTCATATTCATGAGTGAGTGTATTTATTCTTGATTTTTTTACTTCACTTATGCCTTCATAGGTTACTTGCAAAATATCTCACATTTCTTAAGCGGTCTTACAATTTGACACCCTAAAGAATTCATCATACCCCAAAGAGGTAGTGATGATGTTCTTGGCTCTCAAATTGTATTACATCTTTTTTCTTGTCTTCATCAGTCTATTTATTTATTGGTGTAATGGTTCTTACACCATCAACTATACGTGTGGGGACAAAAGGACCATTTTCAACAGCATCTCACACATCAATATTAATAACTTCAATAAAAATCTTCATTCTCTCTTTCTAAGAGGCATAATCATCCCCATTGAAAAAAAGAGGTCGTTTATAGAAGAACCTTTGTTTAAAATACTGTTTGAAGCCATTACTTCTCTTGAAGCTACTAAGCTCTTTATACAAAAGTCTAGGTCTGATACCACTTTTTACCAAGTGGCCTCAAACTCAAGAGGGGGTGAATTGAATTTATAAAATATTTTTGCAAATCTTTCATAAAACATTTGTTTATCAATTTTCGTTGAAGCAATTAATCGATAGAAATGAATGAATAAATGAGATAGATAGATATTGCAATTAAATGAACTAGACAAGAGAGATAGTATTTAAGAAAATCAATAAAATAGTACACAATATAAAGAAGTTAAGTTAGGAAAACAAACACAAAGCCTTATCGTGGTTTAGCCACCAATCCACTTATGGCTTATGTCCAGTCCTTAAGCAACCACTCGAGATTTCCACTATATCTTCAAGCTTGAAAGCAGGTGCTTGATAACTTTTATAATTTGGAGCACTTAACACACCTTGGGATACCTTACCACTGTGCTTGAGCCTCTATATTCAAGGGATACCTCACCCTAACTGTTTTGAGGGATGCCTCACCTTCTCTTTGCAGATTATACAAGATTTAGATGAAAGAAACTCTCTTTAGAGCAGATAATACAAATTGAAGAACTATGATATTAAGGATTCACACTTTGAAGCTCAAAATAGGGTATTTAATGAAATGATGAGAAAACTCATATTCAATACTCAAGAATGTTTTTCAGAATGTTTTCCAACACTTAATTAATGCTCAAACACTTTTATTTATAGCCTATAACATTTAAGAGACGTTAGAAGTAGTTTGGGGCATTAAATGCTCTCAAAGAGCTATTAGGGAAGTGTTCTGAAAGTGTCCATAATTTGTTATGGCATAACCATAATATGTTATGGCTTGAAAGAAAGCGTCCTAGGCTTCTTTTTCTAACATCATAACCTATTATGAGTTTCTCATAATCTGTTATGAGTTTGGCATAATAGATTATGGAACCTTTAAAATAGAAATGGACGTTCTAACTTAGCATGTAATCAATTATGAAATCTCTCATAATCTATTATAAGTGTGGCATAATAGATTATGAATCATAAAAAACAAATGGAAAATGTTCTGTAGCACTCACGTAATCTATTATGAAATACCCATAATATATTATGGAACATAAAACACTTCATGACTTTGTCATATAATAAATTATGAAAACATCATAATCTATTATGAAGCTTTTAAGAAAAACATAGGAAGGCTTTTGAATTAGTGAAAAACTTGTTATAACACATCCATAATCTATTATGGAACGTAAGACCACTTCCTGACTAGTCATATAATAGATTATGAAAACACCATAATCTATTATGAAGCTTTTTGAGAAAACGTAAGAAGGGCTATGGCTTATGGAAAAACCTGTTATAACACATCAATAATCTATTATGGCTTGCTTAGAAACATATGATTTTCAAAGAATTTCTCATCCAAGGATATCCAAAATCTTTCCAAACATTCTAAGAGCATTTACTCAATCTTAAACACAATTTTCACAAGATGAAAACATGATTATGCAAAGCCATTTAAGAATGAGTTTAGAATTAAGAAATGAGCTTTTGTGTGAGTCAATTATACCTTTACATATAATCTAACTCCTATTATATAATCTTGAAAAACCTTGGGACTTGATCTTTACACTTCATTGCTTTCTTGTTTGTTGATCATCAAAACCAATATTAATTCCATTCACAGGTCCAATACAATTTGAGAGTCAAGAACATCATTATCACAACCTTAGGGTATGATGAGTTAAGACTGCCTAAGAAATGTGTGACACTTTACAAGTAACCCACGAAGGTACTAATGAAGTGAGAAGATCAAGAATAAATAATCTCATTCATGAGTATGAACTCTTTAGAATAAACCATGGTGAAAGCACTTAAGAAATGCAAAAGAGGTTCACATATATTGTAAATCATCTTATTTAATTAGGAAAGACTTTTCCTAATGAAGACCTTATTAACAAAGTTTTGAGGTGTTTGAGTAGGCATTAGCAACCCAAAGTGACGGCTATTGCAGAGTTAAAAAACCTCTCAACAATGACACTAGCCACTCTCTTTGGAAAGCTCCAAGAACTTGAATTCGAGTTAAATAGACTCAACCAAAACGAGGAGCTTGACAAGAAAAAGAAGGAAATTGCTCTCAAGGCCACTTCCTCCATAATTGATGATGATGATGATGGAGATGACATGGAGAACCTTGAGCTTAATGAGGAGAACTTTAGTCTCCTTGTGAGGAAGTTTGGGAAATTCCTCAAGAAGAAGGGAACCCAAAGAAGGCCACATTTCCCTCCAAAGAAGACTTATCATAAAGGGGATGGAACTTTATCCACATGAACATGCTACGAATATGAAAAATTAGGACACATAAAGATGAAGTGTGTCATTTATCAAAAGAAGGTGGAGAAGTTTGAGAAGAGGTTTTCTAAGGAAAATAAAGGAATAAAAGCCTATATTGCATAGGATGATAATGACATGGATTCAATAGATAGTTCGAACAATGAGGAAGCTCATCTATGTCTCATGGCTAGAGGATAAGAAATAAAAGAAGATGACATTGAGGTAATTTTTTCTAACTTTGACTCTTCCCCTTCCTATAGTGAATTACAAGATGTATTTGAGGAGTTTCATGATGAATCTATGAGGCTTGAAAAACTTATTTTATCATCTAAGAAAACAATTCTCTCTTTAGAAAACAAAATCTCTATTTTAAATAAGGAAGTTGAGTAACTTTAAATTGAGAATGAAACTCTAGGATTAATTGATACAAACTCTTCATGCATGACTTGTTTTTTACATGAAATGCATCTATATCCTCTTGCTTATCATGCAAAGCACTTGAAAAAGAAATTATGGATTTGAAAAATGCTCTTTCAAAATTCACCTTTAGAAGAGACAACTTGAATATATTGCTAGGGAAACAAAGATGTATTTTTCAAAAGGCCGATTTAGGGTATAATCCCAAAAACTAATAGAAACTTTACAAGAATTTCTTTGTTCCCTCAAGTACTTCATGTAGTTTTTTCATTAAATGCTTTCATTGTGACAAGAAAGGACATAGTGTATTAACTTGTAATGTGATGAAGAATATCAACAACAAAGTTGGGACTAGAATAGTTTGGGTTCCCAAGGGCACTTTGCCCAAATCTAATACACAAGGATCCAAAAAAATTTGGGTATCAAAGGTTAAAAATTAAAAATGTGTTGCAAGTGTGCTTGAAGGCCAAGAACTCAAATTGTTATCTTGATAGTGGTTGCTCCAAGCACATGACTACAGATGACTCCAAGTTTTTCTTCCTTGTCTCCAAGAAGCATGGACATGTAACCTATGGAGACAACAACAAAGGGAAGATCATTAGAGTTAGAAAAGTTAGTAAAATTCCTTCCTCTTCTATTGATAATATCTTACTTGTTGAAGGGCTTAAACACAACTTGCTTAGTGTAACACCCCAAATTTTGCTAATTTACAGTAATGTCTGAATTATACTGTTTTGTATTTTCTGTGTGCTGTAAATTATTTTGACTGTTTCGTGACTATATTTAATTGTTGTGTGTGATTTACTTCAAGTCAGGAAAATAAAAATTTTTGGGTCAGAAAAAATCTTTATCCGATTATTCGGAGCTGGGGAATCTTACTAAACCCAATTCTGAGTGATACGTGTATTAATCTTTTAATTTTTAGAATTTATCTGTGAGATAAAAATATGTTATATTATAATATTATTTTATTATCTATCAGACAGTACCTACTGACTTAAAAGCAATAGCTTCTGCCCAGTGGACAATAGAAACTGAAAAAGTCTTTGTGACTTACAGTTAAGTGAACTAATAGGAATTAGTCAATGATATTGGCTTGAATTTCCTAAGCCAATGGTTAGTAGTCAACGAAAACGGTTGGACTAGTTAGATTAGTAACTAGAAAGTCTAACTAAGTTAGTCTATATTCTATGTAGTAAGTAAATGGAATGAAACTTCGTTAGCTTTTCCTTTGAACCCATAGTTAGGAAGCTTCATCATTCTTCTAGACATTGATGATTTACACCCAAGTAACTAGGAGATCAAACTAGGTTAGCTTAGTTTCATTAAGAAGCAAAGGAATTAGAACAAGATTTACCTAAGCCTAACTAGGAAACCAAATGAAACTAAAACTTGGTTTGCTCTTCCATTGAGCAATTCGGTCAAGGCACCTTCAAGAAGCTTCAAGAACTAGATGACTTAAGTATCTAAGTCTATAGAAAACGAGCTTGGAGGCAAAGACATTGAAGATCAACTATTGATTTCATCTAAGGTCATTAGGAGGTCTTGAGTGGTCAAACAAAGTGGCCACCTCCTTTGGGAGCTCCACGACCAAAGGGCTTTAGGAGGAGCTAAGGATGACACTTTGTTAGTTCATTCCATCTTCATCCATTTTCTAAAGCAAGCTTCACCAAAATTATCTTATTTTCTCTCTTGTGAACCTCACGGCCTCCACACCAAATCCATACTTCTACTCTTCTAAAATTTTATCTAACACCACTTCTTAAACCTAAACACCATTCTAGACATCTTTCATGTTGTAAGTTTCTTCAAAATCATCCATCTTGTGCTTGGAAAACAACCTTGAAGTTTCTTCTACACAAGGTAAAAGTCATTGTTTCTTGTTTCTAAATTGATTCTTGAAGTCTTAAGCCATGATTGATCCATGATTTTTCTTTTTCAACCATAGTTTATGACTTTGTAAATCGTTTAAGTTTGTTAGGGTTCTCTTAAAAGCTACACGAAATCCATAGGATCAAGCTAGAAGGGTTTTTGTCTTCCTTAGAGGTAAGAGAAAGATTTAATCTTATCAACCATGTATTTATAGTGAGAAAATGGATGTGTTTGTGGTGAAGAATCCATAAGGATTCATTCACTTGGTTGTTTAAAGTTTTTCCTATTTGTGATGATTTTTTATGCAAGCATGTCTACAGCTTTGATATATGTTTTGGCATGTGTTTATGAAGGCATGATAGTTATTGCATGTAATAGGATGTAAATAACATGATGAGGAGTTGCATGAGGGTTCCAAAGAACCCATGAAGCTCACGGCTACAACATCACCAAGAGGACCAAGATATCCTAAATTATTTTCTAATCATGGATTAAGTGATTTAATAATATTAAATTGGATTAAGAATTTTTATAAGAGATTAGATGATGGGAAATAAGTAAATATGATTTATAAAGCATAGAATGATTTTTTGCCAACATGCCTACTTATGATGTTTTTAATTCAAAATTATTTCCTAAGCATAGATTTATGTAAATTAAAGAGAACTCAATCCAATGAATTTTAGAGCATAAAATGAATGAATTTATTTTAGAGCTTAATTAGAGGAATAAAGTAAAGGATGAGAAATAAAATAAATACTTGAAAAGTACTAACGTATAGCTCACCCTTTGGGTTTTGAAGCGCGTTAGCAAGTTTTGATATGTAAATATTGGTTATGTCCAAAAAGGGTAATTTTTAAAGGAAACAGTAGAAAATACTACTTAAAGAATTTTCAAGAGAAAATATTGTAAATAAAGCTAAAAATAAATATATAATGGAGAAAGTTTCAAAATATAATTTAGAAAATAAAGAAATATTTTACATAGTTAAAAAATATTAGAAATACCTTACCCATATTTAAAATAATGATTTTTAAACTACGCAATTGAGAAAACAATTAAAAAATGTTACGTGATTGAGAAAATGATTTAAAAACGCTACGCAATTGCTAAAACATCAAAAAATATTTACACGATTTGAAAACATTAGAAAAAGGTGACACAATTATGAAAAAGCGATAAAATATTTATGTGATTGAGAATAATAGTAGTTTGCTGTCGGGTTAAAGTGGTGGACCTAGTTATGTTAAAATATGGTACTGCCAAGTGATGGCGTGTGGTTGTGAAAAGTAACAATATGTTTATGTGTGTATTTTGGCTCATGCACCATGCATAAAGAAATGTGTTAATTTGGTTGATGTTGGCAAGTTGTCTAAGAGATTAATTACACCGTAGTGCGGGTGCGATAGGTGTAGTGTTGTTCATTGAGTGAACTTGGAGGTGTTGGTGTGCGGAAGATTCCACATGGAGACAGTTGGTACCTACTCTAGGCCATGGTACCGAGCAACGCACTAGCGATCTCGACAAAGCACTATTCTTAATCACGATCTAGCTTATCTAGAACAATGCTTGTTGTACACAATGAATAGACTGTGTAATATTTGGTTGGGGCAGCCAGAGCTACAGGCAGATCTACTAGATCATTTTCTCTGAAAATTGTGGTTAGCTCCATGGAGTAGGAACGAGTCTGTGTATATCTGCATATGTGGTATGCATCATGATATGATATTTATATTAATCTGAGATATTATGTATGATGTGATAATATGATTTGATGTATCGAATACTATATATGTTTGTATTGTCATTTTCTATACTGTCATGCTGGTAATGATGTAGATTGTCTCACCTCTGTATATGCATTTCTGTATTATTATTTATGTTCAGTAAAGACTTTGAGGAAGGAGAAGAGGAACAACCTGCTTATTGTCAGCATGAGGAGCAACAACATCCGAGTGATCAGTGCGAAGAGGGCGAGCCTCTAGATCATCCATATTGTTTGGGTTGATTTGGTTGTTATGACGCTACCGAGTTTTCTATGGTTCTTGAAACTAGAGTTTCATGGGGGTTCTGAAGCCTTGCGTCTACAAGATGATAGAGAGACAATTGTTTATGTGGGACATTTGACCGTGTCCCTCAGTAGGGAATATGATGGAGTCCTTATGTTTTCTACGACAATTTATGTACATTTGGAGTTGCCCTTATCTATTAGGCGTTATTGGGGTGGTCAATTCCATGCCCCTAGTGAGCTTAGTAGTGTGTCGACAGCAGGGACTCCTGTCCGTAGGGCTACACGACATCTAGGGTTTCTGTCTTCCGATGATCTCCTAGTAGAGGATCCTTCGGAGGATCAGAACTTCTAAATGTGTACTTAGGCTAGTTTACAGTTTATTATGAGTTAAACAATTTACTACTTCATAAAACAGTTTGTAGTGTGTAATTATTTGTATCTTTAAAACAAAATCATATGTATAATTATGGTGTGTATTTCATAGTTTATTTTATTTCATGTTCTGTTTATTTTATTTAATGATATAATGTACGAAAAGAAAAATTTTACAACTTATATTATTATATATTAATAAATGATTTATAACTTAGGTAAGGTTTTATTTTAATTCATCGTAAATGTGACATCCTAAGGAGGGTGTTACACTTAGCATTAGTTAATTGTGTGATAAAGGGAATAGAGTTATATTTGATTCTAATTGTTGCATAATTGAAGGAAAAGATGATAAGTAAGTTAAGTTTGTTAGTCATAGGGTCAATAATATATATATATATATATATATATATATATATATATATATATATATATATATATATATATATATATATATATATATATATATGATTAGCCTTGATTATATACCCTCAAATGATACTAAATGTTTTATTAGTAAAGAACATGATTCATGGCTATGGAATAGAAGGATTGCACACATTCACATGGATCACTTAAATAAGTTGGTCTCAAATGAGCTAGTAATTGGAAGCTCAAATTTAAAAAAGATAAACTATGCGATGCATGTCAAAAGAGAAAACAAGTAAAAGTCTCTTTTAAAGTTAAAAATGTTGTTTCAACTTTTAGACCTTTACGAATTTTGCACATGGATCTTTTTTAACCTTCTAGAATAATGAGCTTTGGTAGAAATTACTATGCATTAGTGATTGTAAATTTTTTTTTTAGGTTAACATGAACATTATTCTTATCTTATAAAAATGATGTTTTTCAAGCCTTCAAGAAATTGTCAAAGTTCTCCAAAATGAAAAGAGTGTTAACATTCCATCCATAAGAAGTGATTATGGTGGCGAGTTTGAAAAATGAATTTGAAACCTTTTGTGATGAACATGACATTAAGCATAATTTTTCAACCCCTAAAACTTCACAACTGTTAAGAGAGAAAAACATAAGCATAGGGATTGAGAAACTGCGTGTCCCAACTACACAACGGAGAGCAGTATATATAGATCTATGACAATAAATACAAAGATTACTGTTGTGATTTGATTAACCTATACAAGGAAACTACATAAATATAAAAGATATTTATACGTTTTCAACACTCTCCCTTAAGCTAGAGCATATAAGTCATATGCACCAAGCCTGTTACAAATATAGTTTACTCGATGACTTCTCAAAGACTTAGTGAAAACATCTGTCAGTTGATCATTTGAATTGACAAAGCTAGTGGTAATGTCTCCAGACAAGATTTTCTCTCTAATAAAGTGACAATCTATCTCAATGTATTTGGTTCTCTCATGAAGTACTGGATTGAAAGCGATATGTAATGCAACTTGGTTGTCACAATAAGAGTCATTTGCATAACGTTTCCAAACTGAAACTTTTTAAGAAGCTATTTTAACCAAATGAGCTCACAAGTAACTAAAGCCATGGCTCGATATTCCGCTTCGGCACTTGATCTTGTAACCACATTTTGTTTCTTACTCTTCCAGGATATCAGATTACCCCTAATGGATACACAATAGCCAGAAGTGGATCTCCTATCAGTAGGAGAACCTGCCCAATCAGCATCCGAGTAGGACAACCTAAGTGTGTCCTTTGTCTTCATAGACAAGGTCTTTTCCTAGAGCTCTCTTAATATATATGAGAATATGAATCACTACATCCTAGTGTCCTTCACAAGGTGAGTTTAGAAATCGGCTTACTACACTCACCGCAAAGGAGACATTTGGACGAGTAATAGTAAGATAGTTAAGTTTTCCAACCAATCGTCTATATCTTCCTTTGTCTGAAAGTGGCTCCCCCTGATCCTGTAAAAGTCTAACATTAAGATCCATAGGGGTGTCAACCGGCTTTGCATTCAATAGTCATGTTTCCTCAAGAATGTCCATAGCATACTTCCTTTGTGAGATTACTAAGCCATCTTTGGATTGTGCCACTTCAATTCCCAAGAAATAACGAAGTTTGCTAAGATCTTTGGTCTGAAAGTGATAACAGAGGTGTTGTTTTATTGGAGTTATACCTTGGTGATCGCTGCCTGTGATAACAATGTCGTTCACATACATAATCAAATAGATACAGCCTCAGACTGTATGGCTATAGAAGACAGAGTGGTCAGCCTCACTGCGAGTCATACCAAACTGTTGAACAACAGTACTAAATCGACCAAACTAAGCCTGGGGAGATTGTTTAAGACCATATAAGGACTTGTGTAGATGACAAACGAGGCCAAAAGACTCCCCCTAAGCAACAAACCCTAGAGGTTGCTCTATGTAGACTTCTTCCAAATCACTATGAAGAAAAATATTCTTGATATCTAGCTGATGAAGGGACTAATGGCAAATAGCGGCCATAGACAGAAAAAGCTGAACAAAAGCCATCTTCGCAACTGGTGAGAAAGTGTCGTCATATCCAAACCAAATATATAGGTATACCTTTTTGCCACTACACGAGCCTTTAGATGATCAAGAGTGCCATCAGAGCTAACCTTGACTGTATAAATCCACCAGCAACCTACAACAGACTTCCCAAAAGGAAGAGGAACAAGGTCCCAAGTACCATTGCTCTGAAGTGCACACATTTCATCATTCATTGCTTGTCACCACCCAGGATGGGATAAAGCTTCACCTAGAGATTTAGGAATAGATAGAAAAGACAAGGTGGAAAAACAAGCATAATGCAATAAAGAAAGGTGATGGTAACTTAGAGTAACATAGTGAGGAGAAGGGTTACGAGTGGATCTAATACCTTTTCGAAGAGCAATGGGAAAGTCTAACGCAGGAGGTAGTTCCAGAGCTAGTAAAGGAGGTGGTGCTAAATGAGAGTCCACAGGGGCCTCAGTAACTTCTACAACCTCAAATGGTGGTGGTGGAAGTGGTGGTGGCTGTGGCTGACGATAATAGACCTGAATAGGGCCAATAGTAAGGACCAGGGCACCAACAGGGGAAGGTGGTGATAGAGCAGGGTCAATGGGGATAAGAGGAGGAAAAATATGAAGGACCTCAGTAATAGATGTAAGTGACAGGTCAGGAGACTCAAAGAAAGGAACAGACTCAAAGAATGTTGTTACCCAAGTGGCTTCAGTACTCAAGAGGAGGTGAATTGAGTAATTAAAAACTTTTCACAAAAGCATAAACAAATTAAATATGCTAAAATAAAATATTAAAAAGGCGTGAAATAAAGGAAGAGAAGAAGAACAACCAATAAATAATTTGCAAGAGATAATAAATTAAATGCAGATGAATAAAAGATTAAGGATAAGAAAAGCAAGCACAATATTTATCCTGGTTCGACCACCAACCACTTGTGGCCTACGTCTAGTCCTTGAAACACAGTTCGAGATTTTTTCACTATTCAATACAAGCTTAAAATAGGTGCTTGCAACCTTTACACAACAGGGATACCTCACCCCCTTTGAAAGATACCTCACCTTCTTTACAACAAGGGATACCTCATCCTTTTCACAAGAGGGATACCTCACCCCTTTGAAGGATACCTCACCTTTTTTACAATAAGGGATACCTCACCCTTTTTATAGAAGCAGAAAATAGATGAAGAGAAACTCTCACAAAGAGCAAATATTACAAATTAAAGCACTAGGAAGCTCTCTGAGGATATCTCAAAGTTTTGGCGAAAAGAGCACAAAAAACATGAGAAAAATGAAAATCACATTTTGATACAAGCAAATAATAATTCAGATCATTGGGCATTGTTCAGAAGAAACCCAAGGTCTCTATTTATAGAGCAATAAAGAAAACTAGCCGTTGGGTGCCATTAATACCACATTAAATGCAAATATGTCTGTTAGTTTCTAAAACTGGATTCGTGGGTTATCAGAATACCTTGGGGGGTATCAGAATACCACTGATTCAAAAAAATTATAAAAAACAGATCTAAAACGGGGTATCAGAATACCTTGGGGGTATCAGAATACCACTGATTCAAAAGACTTATAAAAAATAGATCTGAAGCAGGGTACTAGAATACCTTGGGGGGTACCAGAATACCACTATTTTAAAAACTTTGTAACACCAGTTTAGAAGGATGTTGTTCGAATACCTCTAAATGATATTCGAATACCTCTGTTGAAAAATAACTTTCAACACTTTTAAAGGCTTTCAAAACCATGATTTGAATTTAGATATTTAATTTAAAAACCATTTTCATCTTTTCATACAAAATCAATGAGATATCCAGGAAGGCTCTGTACAAAAGATCCTAAGTCCTAGAGCTAATCTTGAGCATCTTGGACTTGGTCTTACCATCGTCATCTTCATCATGTTTGTTATCATCAAAACAACTATTAATAGCAACTAGCCAATTACATTCTCTCCCTTTTTGATAATGACAAACTAACATTTGAGAAAAGAATTAGTTCATATAAATTGGAATTCACAAAGTTGTTTAGAGATACTTACTCCCCCTCTTTTTCATAAGAGGTGATTTATATCAGAGATGTACACAATAACTCCCTTTTACTTTTGGAATCCAATTTCTATTTTTGTCTTACCGAACTTTTACTAACTTTTCTTAAACAAAGAATTCAAGTTTTTTCTCCCCCTTTTGTCATGATAAAAAAGATGGGGCAAGATAAAACATAAAGCTAAACAGAGTATATTCCAGTCCAACAAGATATATTCATTCATAGCATACAAGACTAGCAACAAAGTATAATTTTATAAATTTAGCAATATAAGCACACTATTCAGCACATAAGCAAAGATATATTCATTCATAGATCAACTAATTTCATTGTATAGTCATCAAAACAGTCATTTACATTTACCAAGAGAATCATGACATTTACCATTTGTTATCAAATATAAAACATTTACCACTTGTCAATTTCTTATAATGCTGCCATATATCAAGAGAAACATGGATATTAAACATTTTACCTTGACGAAATATGCTATAGGGATTAGAGCATTGTATAGAACTAACATTATCTACCCTATATGCAATGACAAAAAAAAAGTAATATCCAATTTGGCACTTTGTCAATGCTAAGCATACTACTCACGTAAGAAAAATATTTAGTCATTTAAGATCAATTTATCAATAAATATCTTACAATTCATAGCATATAAAATACCATAATAGCTTGGGAATAGAGATACTTATTGAGTTACGAAGAGAGTGATGCTACTTTAGTATGTTCTTCATTTATTGGTCTTCTTGAGCTTTCTTTCATTGAGTATTCCATTTCAATATACTTGAAGAAAGTCTCCTCATGTCCTCTTCATTCTTTTCCCTCAAGTTGAATAATCTTTTTCATTTAAGAGTTTACTTGAGGTAGTTATAACCCTACAAAAATAATTCAAAGTACTTTCTTTGGTATCCATTAATTTTTGGATCCATAGAGGTTAGCCAAACTCATAAGCCAATAAGCATTCAAAACAATAAGGCAAAAGATATTTTATTTATCAATTTGATGTGTATGAAACAATATCATATTTTGTTCTTGTTTTGCATGCATTTTTATGCATTTTAGTTTCCCTTTTTATTTGTTTTTCCCTTTAGTTCGGATAACTGCAGTGTTTTTGGTGTTGTTGTGCAGGATTGATGCTTAATTGGCCTTGAAATGGATGGAAAGCTTGCACAATTGAAGTTGGAGCTTAAAAGGTAGCAATTTGGGACAAAAAGCTCACTCTAGAGGTTACCACGGCTTGCCCGTGGACTGAACCACGGCCATGGATCGAGCAGCTACGTAAAAAAAGCAAAGGGGAAGTCCAGAGAATACCACGGCCTGGCCGTGGAATGAACCACGGCCGTGGTTGTCAAACAGAGACAACCACGACCTGGCCATGGACTGAACCACGGTCGTGGTTGTCAAACAGAGACAACCACGGCCTGGCCGTGGAATGAACCACGGTCGTGGTTCGGGATGCGTGTCAGCTGTTTAAGTCCGTTTTTCTCTTTTCTGGTGGGCTTACCAGTTTTAACCCATGGGGTATATATAGATGTTCTGAAGACAACATTAGGGTTCGAATTTGGTTTTGGAGAAGGCACATAGGAGGCTCTTGATCTTCATCTTCCTCTCTTCTCTCTTGGATCACGGGTTTGGATGTTCTTGAAGTTGAATTTCTGGTTTCTTCTTCTCTATGTCTGAGTAGTTCCTTTTGTTTCTAGGATTGGGCAATGCCCTTTGATACATTGATGATGATTAATTGATATTGTTTACCCCTTTTATTAATCTTGAATGTTGTTGATTTGATCCTTATTGCGATTATTCATGTGAATTTGCTGGCCACTTATTTGCATCTCATAGATATCTAGGGATGTACTGAAAGGTAAACCTAGGTGTTGGAACCATAAGAATTGAACTTAAGGTCTAAATCACGAGAGTAGGCTTAGCCTTTCGAGGATTAATGAATTACCAAAAAGCGTAATGGGTTCAATTTAGATTCAATTACCACGAGAGTAGGAATTAGTTTAATTGGGCATGGTTCTTGTATCTTGAGAGGGAACATTAACTAATTTAGGGTAATTCACCTTCAATTGAATTTCAAGTGTTAATAAGAGGATTGTCAATTAGGAGTCTTGTATCATTGTGGCTAACCCCAATCCTGGAAGCTTTCTTGTATCTGAAAACCTTTCCTTAACAATTGCTATGTTTGTTCTCAATTTGCATTTTGACATTCATTTATTTAATTGTTTGGTTACTACGTTCTTGTTAATCAACAATTATATTCCCTTTTGTTTAATTTAATTGAATTAATTAATTAATTGGTATTCATAGACATAGTTCCTGTGGATTCGATCTTTTTATTACTTGACGACGAAACCGTACACTTGCAAATTTCACACAATCAAGTTTTTAGCACCGTTGCCGGGGACTGTGTTTTTCTTGAATATCAATTAATTTTTGATTTAATTATTTTAAACCTTTTTACTACTTTCTTGGTTTCTCTTTGACTTTCTACAAGTAATTTCTCTTGTTTATGCGAAGTACTAGACGTTCCGGGACTCTTATTGAAGCAGATCCTGAAATTGAAAGAACTCTTCGTAGAAGGAGAAGATAACGAGAGGAAAGAGCAAGAGAAATACTTGAACCAATGCTTGTCATGGCTGCACCTGTTGATAATAGACCTCTCAAAGAGTATGCAGCCCCTAATGCTCAGGGTTTGTGATCTGGAATTGCTAGGCCAGACATTGAAGCTAGACAGTTCACCATACCACCTGCTTTACTCTCCATGATAAAGCAGAACCAGTTTGGAGGATTGCCATCAGAGGACCCAAACGATCATGTGGATATGTTCTTGGAATTCTGTGAGACCCTCAAGATTGAAGGTGCCTCTGTTGATGCTATTCGCCTTCGCCTATTTCCGTTATCATTGAGAGATAGAGCTAGGGTTTGGTTGAGGTCAGTTCCCGCTGAGACCATCACTTCTTGGGACCAATTGGAGCAAACTTTCTTGAATAAATTCTTTCCATCATCCAAGACTGCTCATCTGAGGACCCAAATCACGAGCTTTGTTCAGAAAGATGGTGAATCATTGTCAGAAGCTTGGGACAGATATAAGGCTTTGCTGGAAGCCTGCCCACACCATGGGTTAGAAAAATAGTTGATCATCCATACCTTCTATAATGGGCTAGAATATTCTTTGAAGGTGTCTCTAGACTCCGCAGCTAGTGGAGCTTTGATGAACAGACGACTGACAGAAGCCTATGAGATCATTAAGAGTGTCGCCACAAATCATCACCAATGGGCAAATAAAAGAGGTAATAACCCGAGAAAACTCTCGGGAGGTAAGTTTGAGGTAGACGGAGTTGATTTAATTATATCAAAATTTGATTCTTTGAATAAACGTTTTGACATGCTTGAAAAAGCTCATGTAAATGCCATAGGTGCCTCTAACAATTTTTGTGAGATTTGTGGAGTGCAGGGACACATAGGTGCTGAATGCCAAGTTGGAATTGGCTCCTCATAAGGTGCACCCGTGGAGCAAGTGGAATCATGCCACAATTTCTATGACTTCAACCAAAAGGGGAGGAATGATCCATATTCTCAAACTTACAACCCCGGTTAGAAGTCACATCCCAACTTCTCCTACCGGAATAGTCAATACCAAGCAGGGCAAGGTAGTGCTAAACCCTCTTCTGGATTCCAACAGGTACAAAACTCTAAACTTGAGTCTCTTCTTGAGAATTTTGTTGAGAGTCAATCTAAGCAAAATGAGGAGTTTAGGCAACATGGGCAAGTTGTGACTGAGGCCATTAGAGAGTTGTCATCTAAGGTTAAAAATTTGGCCATTCATAATAAGTTGTTAGAAACTCAGATTGCCCAACTTGCAGGCACTTCACACAGGCAACAAGGTAAGTTTCTTGGTCAGCCTGAAATGAATCCAGTAATGAACACTACATTGTTGTTAGTTTGAGAAATGATAAGAAATTAGAGGATCCCAAGGATAAGGAGGTGAGTGACAAAGATGAGGGGAATGAGGAAAAAGACACTAAGACACAACCCTTAGAGGAAGAGGAAACTAACGAAAAAGTGTCTAAGTATGTACCCCCTAAACCATACCAACCCCCTATGTCATTCCCTCAAAGATTGGCCAAGGCCAAGCTAGATATGCAATTTGGGAAGTTCCTAGAGGTCCTTAAGAAATTGTATATTAATGTACCCTTCACTGAGGCGTTGAAACAAATGCCTACCTATGCTAAGTTTCTTAAGGACATTTTGTCTAATAAGAGAAAACTTGAGGAATATGAGACTGTAGCTCTAACTGAGGAGTGTAGTGCTTTAATTCAAAATAAATTACCTCCTAAGCTAAAAGATCCAGGTAGCTTCTCTATCCCTTGCTTCATTGGTAACACAAATTTTGATAAAGCTCTATGTGACTTGGGGGCTAGTGTCAGTCTTATGCCCCTTTCTGTGTGCAAGAAGTTAGAGGTGGGTGAGCTGAAACGCACAACTATTTCACTTTAGTTAGCGGATCGGTCCGTCAAGTACCTCGTAGGCATCTTGGAGGATGTTCCTATTAGAGTGGGTAAGTTTTTTATACCCGTTGATTTTATTGTGCTTGACATGGAAGCAGATGCTAAAATACTGCTCATACTTGGGCGACCATTCCTCGCCACTGGAAGGGCAATTATTGATGTCCACGAAAGGAAATTGACTTTGCGATTGAACGATGAAGAAGTAGTTTTAATGTTTTCAATTCTGAAAAAAATCCTAATTCATGTAATCGCATAGATGCTACTGATGTTGTGGACAGAGTTGCACTTTTAGATATGCAGGAATCTATGACTCATGCTATGTTAGAGGAGACCTTGCCCAAGGTTGCTTCCAAGTTCGAGAAGGTCAAGCCCTGCAAGAAAGGACCAAAGAAACGGGATGACAAATGTGTCAAGAAGCGTGAATTTAAACCAGGGGATAAATTTCTTGTTGATAACTCGCTTCTACGTTTCTATCCAGGTAAGTTGTGGTCGAAATGGTCTGGACCATATGAGATTGTTCGAGTCTTATCCTATGGTGTGCTTGAGGTGAAGATAGAAGGCCAGAAGACATTTATGATAAACGGCCAGAGAGTGCAACCCTATGAAGATGGAGTGGGGACTGAGTACCACTCTATTGACATCACCTTGGCATAGAACAAACTCACAGTCAAGCTAATGACTATAACTTAGCGCTTCTTGGGAGGCAACCCAAAATTTTCTCTCTCTTTTCTTCATTTTCTTATTTTTATTGACTAACATTTTTCTGTTTTTTTTGTTTCATAGTTAGCTAATGTTGAGTCAGCTTTGGTGCCTCCCTGAGTTCGGAGCCTTTGTAGGGGGATGTATATAGCTGTCGGCCGCAAAAAAAAAGGAGAGTTTTAGTCCAGATATTTGAGTTCATGGCTACACGCCTTCCTTTCCCACCACCGCAGTGAGTTCTTTTCTTTTATCCCTTCTCTAGTTTTAGATTTTTACATTGGGGGACAATGTAAGGTCTAAGCTTGGGGGTATTTATTTTTTCATATTTTTTTATTTTTATTTTTTATTCTTCATTATCATGCATTCTCATATTGCATTGTCTCATTGCATTTTCACACTATCATTTCTCTCAGCTTTTTTATTGAACTTTGTGCCCCTCTCTTTTGGAGATTTTGAGATGATATTGATTTGGAACCCAATTTGTTGATTCTTGTGGTAGGCAACAGGCATTGTCTTTAATTGATAGTGGAGGTGATTTCTTGATAGTTGATAATTAGCATATGTTCTATGAATTTGTGTTTCTCATTGATTTCTGAACCTCTAAAAGTGAGTTTTGAGCCTGCATGGGATTTATGCACTATATGATTTTTCATCCTATTCTTTGTGTTGAGTGAATATTCCTCATTGATTTTGTGCTCTAGAACTTGATTTGAAACTGTTTTGAGGCGAAATTTCTGTGTGCATGCTTGAATGTGATTAAGGCATCTTAGGTATTTTTCTGGTCCTTTGAAATTGTTACACTTTCATCCACTAGTTGCCCATTTTGAGCCTAATGTATAATTATTTATTCTTGATGCCTATGATAATACATTGTCGGTGATCATTTAGAATATTGAATGGAGCAATTTGTGTTTGAATGTTGTATTGGGAATCGTGTGTTTTGAAAATGAAATCTCTCCCCTATAAAAAAAAACATGAGATGAAAGCTTGAAAAGAAGGAAAAGAAAGGGAGAAATTGTGGAGTTTTGCTCTTGATTGAAAAATGCTTTTGCTCCATTTATGTTCTATTGGGTTTCTTGTGCTTATTTAAAATTTTGTTAGCCCTTTGTGCATACCTTCCTTTCTTTATCTTACCTGACATCATTCCCATGGCCCCAGTATAACCCTTGAAAGACCTTTTGATTCTTGCATGCATGCTGATTATTAGTGGAAATTTGGTTTGTTATCAAGCTTATGGAAGTACTTTTTCTAAGAGGAACTTTGAGTGCATTGTCTTCACCCTTAATCACTTTGAGTGTGGTTAGCAGTGTAAACTTAATTCTGTGAGGATGCATGGTATCTGAGAACTTAGCCTCTAATTGGACTTGATTTTGATTACTTCTCTGCTTCTTAGTTTGCCTTTGCCTATTACTTGGTCGGATGTTTCCTCGGGTTCCTCATTCATTATTGTCTTTTGATCCCACTCTTTGGTTTGGTCTTAGGTATTGTTTGGGGACAAGCAAAATCTTAAGCTTGGGGGTATTTGATGTGTGTGAAATAATATCATATTTTGTTCTTGTTTTGCATGCATTTTTATGCATTTTAGTTTCCCTTTTTATTTGTTTTTCCCTTTAGTTCGGATAATTGCAGTGTTTTTGGTGTTGTTGTGCAGGATTGGTGCTTAATTGGCCTTGAAATGGATGGAAAGCTTGCACAATTGAAGTTGGAGCTTAAAGGGTAGCAATTTGGGACAAAAAGCTCACTCCAAAGGGTACCACGGCCTGCCCGTGGACTGAACCACGGCCATGGATCGAGCAGCTGCGTAAAAAAAGCAAAGGGGAAGTCCAGAGAATACCACGGCCTGGCCGTGGAATAAACCACGGTCGTAGTTGTCAAACAGAGACAACCACGGCCTGGCCCTGGACTGAACCACGGTCGTTGTTGTCAAACAGAGACAACCACGGTCGTGGTTCGGGATGCGTGTCAGCTGTTTAAGTCCGTTTTTCTCTTTTCTGGAGGGCTTGGATCAGTTTTAACCCATGGGGTATATATAGATGTTCTGAAGACAACATTAGGGTTTGAATTTGGTTTTGGAGAAGGCACATAGGAGGCTCTTGATCTTCATCTTCCTCTTTTCTCTCTTGGATCACGGGTTTGGATGTTCTTGAAGTTGAATTTTTGGTTTCTTCTTCTCTATGTCTGAGTAGTTCTTCTAGGATTGGGCAATGCCCTTTGATACATTAATGATGATTAATTGATATTGTTTACCCCTTTTATTAATCTTGAATGTTGTTGATTCGATCTTTATTGCGATTATTCATGTGAATTTGCTGGCCACTTATTTGCATCTCATAGATATCTAGGGACGTAATAAGAGGTGAACCTAGGTGTTGGAACCATAAGAATTGAACTTAAGGTCTAAATCACGAGAGTAGGCTTAGCCTTTCGAGGATTAATGAATTACCAAAAAGCATAATGGGTTCAATTTAGATTCAATTACCACGAGAGTAGGAATTGGTTTAATTGGGCACGGTTCTTGTATCTTGAGAGGGAACATTAACTAATTTAGGGTAATTCACCTTCAATTGAATTTCAAGTGTTAATAAGAGGATTGTCAATTAGGAGTCTTGTATCATTGTGGTTAACCCCAATCCTGGAAGTTTTCTTGTATCTGAAAACCTTTCCTTAACAATTGCTATGTTTGTTCTCAATTTGCATTTTGATATTCATTTATTTAATTGTTTGGTTACTACATTCTTGTTAATCAATAATTATATTCCCTTTTGTTTAATTTAATTGAATTAATTAATTAATTGGTATTCATAGACATAGTCCTTGTGGATTCGATCTTTTTATTACTTGACGACGAAACCGTACACTTGAGGATTTCACGCACCACAATTTAGCAAAGTAAATATGCTCATCAAAATAATAGCCAATTACATTTAGTTTTGCATTTGCATTTTTAGTCTAATTACAAAGAGTTCAACATATGCAACAAATTCTTGAGAAATGAAGAGGCAAGAGCAAGCTAAAGCAGAAGCAAGAAATATGCATTTAAGTGCGTCATGTGATTCTTATTTAAGGCATAAAAGAAGTCACATAAATTCAGGCTCAAAAACTAAGATTTATTTTAGTAAAAGCATGATATCCATAGAGTTAATTTGGCCAATCACATATCTATAAAAAATAAAGCAGAAACAAAGAAGGGTTCAGGCCCATAAGCTTGGCTTTTTGCCAAGGGTTATTCGAATACCTCATCCCGTATTCGAATACCCACCACATAATTACAAATTCCAGAAAGAGCATGTATTCGAATATATTGGAATCTATTCGAATACCGCATAAGCATGTAAAAAAAAGATATCAGCAGGTATCAGGTTATTCGAATAACTATAGAGTTATTCAAATAGAGCAATTTGAGAAACAAAGGAATTTGAGTTGTTGACATTGGGTATTCAAATAACCACAGGATTATTCGAATAATCCTATCAGGAAAACACATTGAACATGTACATAAATGTATTATGGGATAAGAGAGCTTACTCAATGATTAAGTACTTAAAGATTACAAGTCTAAGCTTCATGGAGACAAGGAAGAGAGCTTGGAATTATTTCCAGTCTTGTGCTTATAGTAGCCACGTTCAAAGTGTCAAAGTCAGCTCTTAACATTCAAGCACATCTGCAATCACATTTCAATTTTTGGCTTTTGATACCCAATTTTTCTTAGGTCCTTGAATCTCAGTTTTGGGTATAGTACCCTTAGGAACCCATGCCATTTTAGTTCCAATTTTTGTGTAAATGTTTTTCCTTGCATTGCATGTTGATGCACTATATCCTTTCTTTCCACAATAGAAACATTTAATAAAAGGACCACATGAAGTACTAGAATTAACAAAGAAATTTTTATAAAATTTTTGTTGATTTTTCAGATTATAGCCTATTCCAGCTTTTTGAAAAACAACTCTTTGTTTTCCTAATAAAATATTTAAATTATCTCTTCCATGGGTGAATTTAGAAAGAGTGTTCTTTAAATCTTTAATTTCTTTTTCAAGCAAATGACATGAAGAACAAGATGAAGATGTTGAAGCATGTGAAGAATGAGTTGTGCATGCATCAATTAATCCTAATGTCTCATTTTCAATTTTTAATTCTTCAATTTCTTTGTTTAAAATGAGAATTTGGTTTTCTAAAGAAGAAATTGTTTTCTTAGATGAGGAAATTATTTTAGTGAGCCTTAGTGATTCATCATGTAGTTCTTCAAAGGCATCTTATAGTTCATCATAAGAAGGCAATAAATCAGAACTTATCTCATTGTCGCTTTTTCTTCTTCTTCTTCTTCTCTTTTGGCCATAAGACATAGATGGGCTTCCTTGCTATTTGAGCTATCAGTGAAGTCCATGTCATTTTCATCCTATGCTATGTAGGCTTTTCTTTCCTTGGAGGATTTCTTTTCAAATTTCTTTGGGGGAAAAGGCAGTCTTCTTTGAGTTCCTTTCTTTTTGAGAAACCTTCTGAATTTCTTCACTAGTAGACTGAGGTTATCTTCATTTAACTCAATGTTGTTCGCATCATCTCCATCATCTTCATCTTCATTATTGATAGCAGAGGTGACTTTAAGTGTGATCCCATTCTTCTTCTTATCATGTTCCTCACTTTAGTCAAGTCTGTTGAGTTCTAATTCGTGCTCTTGCAGTTTGCCAAATAAGGTAGCTAACGTCATTATTGATAAGTCTCTTGATTCTGATATAACTGTTACCTTAAGCTGCCAAATCCTGCTCAAACATCTCAACACTTTGTTAATCAAATCTTCGTTAGAAAAATTCTTTCCTAATGATGTAAGATGATTTACAATGTGGGTGAACCTCTTTTACATTTTTTGAATGCTTTCTCCTTAGTTTATTGTAAATAATTCATATTCATGAGTAAGAGATTTAATTCTCGACCTCTTAACTTCACTAGTACCCTCATGAGTAACTTATAAAGTATCACACATTTCTTTATCAGTTTTGCAATTTGAAATTCTAAAAAATTCATCATGCCTCAAAGTTGTGGTAATGATGTTTTTGGCTACTAAGCTATTTTGAACTTTTCTTTTATCATCTTTAGACCATTCACTTTTTTGTTTTTCAATCTTTATACCATTGATCTCTCGCGTAGGTATAAATGCATCATTTTCGACAGCATCCCACACATCTAGGTCAATAGCTTCGATGAAAATTTTCATTCTTTCCTTCTAATATGCATAACCATCCCCATTGAAAAAGGGTGGCCGGTTTATGGAAGTTCCTTTTGAAAAATCATTTGATGAAGCCATGTACTCTTGAAGCGGCTAAGCTCTTTATACAAGAGTCTAGTTCTGATACTACTTGTTACTCAAGTGACTTCAGTACTCAAGAGGGGAGTGAATTGAGTAATTAAAAACTTTTCTCAAAAGCATAAACAAATTAAATATGCTAAAATAAAATATTAAAAAGGCGTGAAATAAAGGAAGAGAAGAAGAACAACCAATAAATAATTTGCAAGAGATAATAAATTAAACACAGGTGAATAAAAGATTAAGGATAAGAAAAACAGGCATGATATTTATCTTGGTTCCACCACCAACCACTTGTGGCCTACGTCTAGTCCTCGAAACACAGTTAAAGATTTTTTCACTATTTAATACAAGCTTAAAATAGGTGCTTGCAACCTTTACACAACAGGGATACCTCACCCTATTCACTAGAGGGATACCTCACCCCCTTTGAAAGATACCTCACTTTCTTTACAATAAGGGATACCTCACCCTTTTCACAAGAGGGATATCTCACTCCTTTGAAGGATATCTCACCTTCTTTACAATAAGGGATACCTCACCCTTTTTATAGAAGCAGAAAATAGATGAAGAGAAACTCTCACAAAGAACAAATATTACAAATTGAAGCACTAGGAAGCTCTCTTAGGATATCTCAAAGTTTTAACGAAAAGAGCACAGAAAATATGAGAAAAATGAAAATCACATTTTGGTACAAGCAAATAATAATTCAGATCATTGGGCATTATTCAGAAGAGACCCAAGGTCTCTATTTATAGAGCAATGGAGAAAACTAGCCGTTGGGTGCCATTAATACCACATTAAATGCAAATATGTCCGTTAGTTTCTAAAACTGGATTTGTGGGTTATCAGAATACCTTGGGGGTATCAGAATACCACTGATTCAAAAGACTTATAAAAAATAGATCTGAAGCGGGGTATCAGAATACCTTGGGGGGTACCAGAATACCACTATTTTAAAAACTTGGTAAAAACGATTTAGAAGAATGTTATTCAAATACCTCTAAATGATATTCAAATACCTCTGTTGAAAAACAGCTTTCAACACTTTTAAAGGCTTTCAAAACCATGATGTGAATTTGGATATTTAATTTAAAAATCATTTTCATCTTTTCATGCAAAATCAATGAGATATCCAGGAAGGCTCCGTACAAAAGATCCTAAGTCCTAAAGCTAATCTTGAGCATCTTGGACTTGGTCTTACCATCGTCATCTTCATCATGTTTATTATCATCAAAACAACTATCAATGGTAGCTAGCCAATTACAAATGTGACATCGGCAGAGACTAGATAACACTTAAGAGTAGGTGAAAAACACTGATAACCCTTTTGAGACTGATGGTAACTGAGAAAAACACATTTGATGGAACGAGCAAACAGTTTGTGAAGACTTGGAGTGACATTATGGACAAAACATGTCTATCCGAAGACACGAGACAACAGAGAGTGGAAGGTTTGGTGAGGGAACAAAATAGAATGGGGTACCTGGTTATCAAGAACAGAAGAGGACATATGCTTTCAAGTTTTAAAATGAGTTTTTGTTTATTAAGAAATGACGTTTAAGTGTCTAAAAGCTTGTTGGATCTTTTGGAAACATTTTGCAAAGTTTACAAAGTTTATTAAAGAGTTTTTTAATAGATCTATTTGAATAGAGGGTCTCCCTATTCAAATAGTAAAAGTCATAATGTCATATTTTCCATTCCATCAAGTTCTATTCGAATAGAACATGGCATCTATTCAAATAGATTACTTAAAATTGTCACACACCTTCTGTTTTTAAAAAGCTATATTCAAATAGCCTTTGAGCCTATTCAAAAGGCTGTTTCAGAAACCATAATTAATGCATCTATTCGATTATATGTTTAGCCTATTCGAATAGATTGGGTTTCCAGAAATAGAAATTAACGACTAACTACTTGCATTTAATGCTCCCAACTACTCCCAACAGATCTTTAATATATTGGACTATAAATACAAGTCATTGGGCATTAAAGAGGAATAAAAAATTAATCTGAAACATTTTGTTGAGCATTTAATACGAGTTTTCACAGTCTTAATCTTTATAATCTATTTTTGAGCCAAAATGTGTGAACATCCTTGTACCCATAGAACTTTAACTTGTATAATCTACTTTTGTGAGAGTTTATCTTTCAAATACACTTTGGTTTTCTATAAAGAGGGTGAGTTATCCCTCAAGAATTATAAGGGTGAGGTATCCCTTGTTTTTTAGGCTCAAGCACAAATGGTGAGGCATCCCAAGATGTGTTAAGTGCTCTTGGTTGTAAAGGTAGCAAGCACATGTTCAAGTTTGAAGAGTTAGTAAAAAATCTTAGGTGATTAACTTGAGGACTGGACGTAGGTCACAAGGAGTGGTTGAAGCAGGATAAACATTGTGTTTGCTCTTCTCTACTCAAACTCCTTTACATTTATGCTTTAATTGTATATGCTTACTTGAATTCTCTTCATCTTGGCTTGTTTATTTGTGAGTGAAGGATTCAGTCTCATCTATCTATTCACCTCAATCAATCAATAGCTTCAATGAAAATTTATATACAAGTGTTTTGTGAAAAAATTTTGAAAATATTTTAGAAACTCAATTCACCCCCTCTTGAGTTTTAAGCCACTTGGTAACAATTATCCTTTTCCAGAAAGTCTTGATTCGTGAATGATAATTGATTACCTAGAGGGGCAAATTGATTATCAACTTCCAAAATGGTATATTTTGAGTGATAATCGATTAGAGCAAAGATGCTAATCAATTATCAACTTCCAGAATGTTATGTTGTAAGTCATAATCAATTATCCAAGGGTGATATCGATTATAATCTTACAGAATGTCACTATTGGGTAGTGATAATCGATTATCAAAGTATGATAATTGATTATACAGTTATAAAATAAGAACATAGATGATTGATAATCGATTACTAAACCATGATAATCAATTATCAATCCCTTGTTTTGAGTAAATAGAGTTCCATGTTATATAATATGAAGAGATTTGATTGAGTTTACTAAATGAAGTGACTTATATTATGAATGTGCAATTGGGAAACTAGTGAAATGATGATTTTGTGCACTAGATATGTCTATGTGATGAGATAAATTGAGATTGTATACTTGATATGCTTATGAGGTGTACTAGAAATTGATTTACTCCTTTCTATAGTTAAAGTTGAGCTAGTATTGAGTAATGAAGTATGAAATGCTCCTTTAATATGTTAAAGTTGAGCTAGTTTGTGTTGATTTGTAATGTGCTCAAAGATTAAAAGATATTGGACATTATCCTAAAAAAATTAGGGGGGAATGATCCTTAGTTGTTATTCCCTTATGAAGGGTAACCTATTGAATGAATAATCTATTTGGCCATTAGTAAATTTTGGAAATGATCTTCGTAAGGGAGGTGATCTTAAATTCTTAGTTATGAATTCTAGAAATGACCCTCAATAAGGAAGGTGATCCTAAATTCATATATGTAATTCCTCATTAGTTTCCTTATTAGATACGACTAGGGTTGCCTAGGATAGTGTTGTGTAACGACGAACTGTTCTGTATAGGTTGAGTGCACCAACTTGATAAGCAGACTATTACCAAGTATTAGGTAGTGTGAGGCCCATACTCCCTCCCTACCTTTAGATAAATGAACCCAAGGTAATATGAGGTAGCCTTACCTATTTGAGGTACAATGATATGGGTTCTGGGAATATGCATAGAAAGATGATGATAAATGAGCACTAGTAAAAGATTTGTACATAATTGAATAATTTTACATCATCACGAGGGTGTTATTTATATAGATCATAGAATTGAATATGAATGTTTGCATCATGAGAGTATGTAAATATTCTAGTGATAGTGAGTTACGACTCATATTTGATATACATTTTTTATGTAATTTATGATCTATCGATGTTGATTGATTACGAACTATTGATCAATTATAGTAATTGAATTTTTGCCTCGGGAAGAAAAAGGGACCATTTTGGCTTTTGCCACCTTGCTATATGTTGTTTTAAATATTGATTTGATTCCTCAAAGCGGCTATAGTTATTATGATGTCATTTTATATGTTAGTACTATTGAGAATTTTAGAATTCTCACCCTTTGTATTTCTATTTTCCATGATAATTCCAGCGCGAGATCCACCTGTGGAGTACAACTGAAAGTGTTGATGTAGTGTAGGATTGTCAACTTTTTTTGACATTGCCTTGTATATTACAGTTGTACAATGGATTATATATAGATCATACGTACATATGCCTACGAAAGCTTAGTTTGTAATATTTGATCTCAAATGTACTAGTTTGTATGGACTTTTTATGTTTGTATGGATCAAACTTTTCAGTTGCATATGTATATTACTAAAGATTTTACCATTTCCTCTCAAGGCTCAAATATGCAATGATATTATTTTAATTGTGACATACCTAATCCTAATTACTTTTAAGAAAATCTGGATATACTTATAGTATTAGTTTTGGAGTGTTACACTTTGATACCACATGTAAGTTTCAAGAACAAAGATAGGATCTTGCAATCTCATGATTTTCACAAATTCCATTCAAGACAATAATAGTGAGATAAAGTTACTTACCTTAATCTATGATCAAGTTCTTGAAATCCTTAGACAATTCTTTAGCGACGTTGGAGATTAGGAGAAGAAGGTGAGTTTCTATCCCTTGGCCTCTTTTTCTTTTCACATTAACATTTGTGATGGAGAGGTGATATAAAACTTTTATAGGCAGGGATAAGACCAATTTCTATTGGATAATCATTAATTAACCACTTATATCAAGTGGTTAGTTATCATCAGAAACTACCTCTTAAAACTAATCAATCAGAAATTAACTCTTTTATTGATTATTTATTTAAATCAATTTAAGATAATATCATGTGGGTCACATTATCTCTTACACTTGGTAGTTTGATGTTGCAGCACAATATGATGGGTGAGAGAACACCAACAAATTGGGGAAAGATGGCGTAAAGTTCAAGCTATTAACCATAAGAGGAAGTTCCAAAACCAAAACTTCTAAAATAAAAGGGCATACTTTCTTCACAATCACTCATTTTAGGAATGTGATGGAGGTTGTTGTTATGGAGTCAAACTAGGTGTTAGTAATTGAGGAGGATCAGAAGGAAATTGCATACTTAGAGGCAGTGAATCCATTATTGGAAGAATTTAATGAATTATTTGAAGAATTTAGTGATATGATGCCAGAAAAAGTTCCAGACAACTTAACTCCCATGAAAGATATACAGCACCAAATTAATCTGATTCTTGGTGCAAGTCTACCAAATTCACCTTGTATGGGATGATTCTAAAGGAGAAGGTGGAAAAGTTACTATACAACAGACATATTCAAGAGAGTGTAAGTCCATGTGCAATTCTAACCTTACTAACCCCAAAGAAAGATGAGAATTAGAGGATGTTCATAGATAGTTGGGCCTTCAACAAAATTACTATTGATTACAAATTCTCAATTCCCAGAATGGATGACAATGCATATGTTGTGGATTTGCCAAATACTATGGGAATATCCAAAATATTTAATATGATAGATATTTACTTATTTCACTCATCAGATGAGCTTTTGTGCCCAGATGTTCTAAACAACTCGAGCTCAAGTTTTTGTAAAGTGGAGGAGAATGATGCGAGACATTTAATAGAATAGTTCTTCAAGCATTGTCAAGGCATAAGATAATTTATATTATTTTTAATTGTGATAATTTTATGATCTTTTAGATATAATTTAGATCATTTAGGATATTTAGGGATTTTGTGATAATTATGTTATTTAGGGATTTTGAGATCTTTATTTATTTTTAGGAATCTTATTTTTAATATGTTATCTGATTTGATTTTGTTATGATTTTATATTTTAGGAAACTAATATTTGATTAGGGTTTTGTATTTGTTTAGGACTTGACTGTGATTTTGATTAACATTGGTTTATAAATACCCCTATAAGTGCATTATGTAATAGAAGTTTTGCTATTGACTAAATAAAATTACGTACTTTTCTTCAAGTATAGAGTTGCTTGTTTATCTTTGAGGCTTAGTCAAGTCCTAATCTTGTATTTGCTTTTCTCATTGCATCATGAACATGGAGCTTATAATTGACTACCGTACTATTGTAATTGATTGAAAGTGTAAAATTTGTTTTGAGTTTCAAACTTAGGAGTTCGTAATCAATTACCACCAATGATAATTGATTACCAATTTCCAAAATAGTTTTATTTTCAAATTCGAGAGCTCGATTACCACGTTAAAGATTTATTTTTCATATAGCTCAAAAATTGATTACCAAACATAGTTATAGATTTCTAGGTTTTTGATAAAAACTCGTAACTTGGCCTTTTGTGCAATAGTTGATTACATAGTTAAGTAATTGATTACCAGTGTCATGATAATTAAGTACCAAACTTTTAGAGGCAAAAATAATGGCAATTTTTTTTCCATTAATTGCATGTGCAACCACCACCAAAGTCTAAAAATTATTATGACTATTAATACAATACTTGGAAAAGTTAATGCACTCTTGAACATTCAACAACCTCTTAGCAATCATAAATTAGTGCATTAATCCTTTCCATCAAGACTTGCTTTGTTTTAAGCTTAATTTGAGATCAAATAGAACTTATTAGGAATGCTCCTGCCCCTATTCCTATCATGGGTACTTATTTATGATTCTCACTAAGGAGGTGAGTATTCATAGGTATTCACAGTTATGTAATAATTCAAAATAAAATTTTAAAAATTGAAAAGGGAACATAAATAAAATAAACTTTAACATCTCATACCATAACATCCCTTCAACAATTTAAAATTTTTACAAAACTAAACAAATATCACAAATAACATATCAAGTTCAATTATATTTTATAATAATCAATCTATATAAATAATTATTACAAGAGTGATATACATTTTTTCAATAACTTTTATCATTATGGGTTTTCATTAAAAAAATCATTGTAAAATAATAAGAAGATATAAATTGTTATCTCATCTCAAAGTAAAAGAGAAAAAATTTAATATATGTAAAAGAGAAAAATAAACTTTAGGGACTAAACTCAAATGAGTAAAAACTATATAGACCAAATTTTTATTTAAACTGATAAGATTACATTTTGGGCCTAAATAATACCTATTTCTCATGTGTGTAATATACAAAGAGAGAGAATTTTTTTTTTTGGCAGAGTTATTTTAGAGGGTCATTTTAGAAAGAGAGCCTTTTTAGAGAATTTTTTAGAGAGTTATTTATGTTAGTTTTTAATAAGATTGTAAAATCATGCTATAATCAATCATTCTATTTTAACTAACACTTCATTTCCTTCTCCTTGTAAAACTTTAACATCCAAATAAGGACAAGGCTAAACCCTTCATTTTCCTCCCTTTCCTTACCATTTATTTTCATTTTATCCTTTCCATTCTTTTTTCTTCCAAACTCCAAAACACATCTTAAGAGTGAGATATCCTAATATTGTGAGAGGTGTTTTATTGTGCAAAGTTATCAACTAACAAGCACATGTTGAAATTTAAAATTATTGTAAAAAATTTTGAGTGGAAAACTCAGACTAAAAATAAGTTATAAAAAGTGACTGAACCAGTATAAATCATTGTTTGCATTTTTCTATCCCTATCTCTTTTAATTTCATCCTTTTATTATTTAGCTTTGCAATCTTTGATACCTTCACCTATTAGTACTTGCTAAAAACTTGTGTAAGATTCCTCTATCATCATCAATCTATTTAATTATAAGTGTTAATAACTTAAATATATACATAACTTAACAAAGGTTTAGTAAAATGTTTACAAACTTAATTCACCTTCTCTTTAAGTTTAAAGTCATTTTGTAACAATTGAGACCATCGTGATTCTAATCACCTTTCCTATCATACCTCTCACGTCCTACCTGCCACATGGCAACAAATCCTATGATAATTCAGGTAAAGAGATAAAGAAAAAGAGACGGGGGATTATGATAGAGACAGGATAAGGTCTGGGAAGGAAAGCAGATGACATGGGTTGTAATGTACTAAACACCACATCTCCTTCTCATTTTTTTTCATAGGCCAAATATCATTAGCTTGAAAAGAATGAATATTGGGATTTTTTCTTTTTAACTTTTACTGTTTTTTAAATTCCATCCAAACATAGTTAAAAACTTGTAGGTGCGTTCTATTAAAAAAATTTGTTCTTTTAAAAAAGTTCTTTTTTTTTTAAATCATTCCAAACGCGTACAAAAAATTTTCAAACATAAAAAAATTACTTCTCAAATTTTATGTTTAAGCATAAAATAACTTTTACATCCTTTTAAAAATATTTAAAAAATATTATATAAAAAATATTATTTTAGAAAAAAAATTGATTCAAACAAACTCACAAGAGTATAATAAAAAATTTAAAGATCTTCATTACCAAAAACAAACTCACAAAACTCACAGTTGAGAAAATCGAGCCCTCGCTTGCTTTGTTCGTTTGGACGCATAGCATAACTCTTTTACAATTCATTAAAGATCTTCATGATATTGCTTCAATACTCCTAGTGAGGAAAGAGTAAGAAAGACCAACAAAGTGTTGGTCTAAGTAATAATGAACTTAAGGTATTTTAAGTATGTATTTAAAAATTTGATTCTTTGTTTATATGTATGAAAAAAAATATAGTTGAGAGTGATTTCTCTCTTCAAAGATAGACAATTTCGTAATAAATTAGTTATTCAAATACTAATGAGAAACTAAAGAAAAAGAAAAGAGAAAGAAAGAGAAAAAGAAATACTAATGATAATTTTTTTAAAAAAATTGATTATAAAAATAGAGTGCAATGCAACAATCCTGCTTCCACCTAAATTTGCGGGTCACAATAAAAATATTGATTATAATAAAAGAACTCATAATAAAAATTATTATAAAAAATATTGAAATATATAATTTTAAGATTTTGAATTAGGTTAAATATAATTCTAAGGGATTAGCTTAATAGTAGACTAACATGTGATATGTAAGTAAATGTATGATCACAAGTTTAAATCCTAATTAGTTCAATTTCTTAAAATTAAGTCACAAAAAATATCTTTGTTAATTCTCTAGTTCTTTCACAAATGACTTGCTTTTGACCAAACAAAAAAAAGTAGATTAGTCAAGGTACATATAAATTAAGATAACATAACAAAAAAATAAGAAGTATAATCATATAAATGTTTTTTTAATTTGTTAAAATTAAAAATTCTGTAATATTATTTTTTTTTTAAATTACTCGATCTTATCTTAAAATCAATTTTGCTTAACACAGCTTCACTTTTATTTGTATATTTTTTTGAAAAATTACTAAATCTTATTACTCAAGTGGTTTCAGTACTCAAGAGGGAGTGAATTGAGTATTAAAAACTTTTAGCAAAAACGTAAACAAATTAAATATGCTAAAATAAAATATTAAAACAATGTGAAATAAAAGAAGAGAAGAAGAATAATCAATAAATAAATTGCAAGAAATAATAAATTGAATGCAGATAAATAAAAAATTAATTATAAGAAAAGCAGGCACGATATTTATCCTAGTTCGACCATCAACCACTTGTACCCTACGTCCAGTCCCCGAAACACAGTTCAAGATTTTTCACTATTTAATACAAACTTAAAACAGGTGTTTGCGACCTTTACAAACCTGAGCACTCCTCACCTCTTGGGATACCTCACCCTTGTGCTTAAGCCTCAAAACAGGGATATCTCACCTTATTCACTAGAGGGATACCTCACCCCCTTTGAAGGATACATCGCATTCTTCACAACAAGGGATACCTCACCCTCACAAATAATTAGAATATAGACAAAGAGAAACTCTCACAAAGAGTAAATATTACAAATTGAAGTACTAGGAATTTCTTTTAGGATATCTCAAAGTTTTGGCGAAAAGAGTACAGAAAATATGAGAAAAAGATGAAACACGTTTTTCAAGCATGCAAAGAATAATCAGATTATTAGGCAATAATCAAAGGTGACCCAAAGCCTCTATTTATAGAGCCTCGTATGACAATGACTGTTGGGTGCAATTAATATAATAATAAATGATAAAAACATTTACGTATGAATTCAAAAATCAAAACAAAGCCTCGTGGGTTATTCGAATACCATCATGGTGTATTCGAATACCATTGATTTTATTACTTATAAAAAATAGTTCAGAAGCAGGTTATTCAAATACCATTAGGGTGAATTCGAATACTTCTATTTTAAAGACTTTGTAAAACGGTTTAGAAGGATGTTATTCGAATATCTCTTAAGTATATTCGAATACCTATATTGAAAATACAATTTTTTTGAAATCAGGTATATTCGAATACCACATAGGTTATTCGAATACCTCAATTTTAAAAACAGATTTTGAAAGGCTCTGTATTCGAATTCCATGCATGCTATTCAAATACCTCTTTTGAAAAATATGAAAACATGTTAAGATAAAAGCAGATTATTCGAATACCTTAGAGGTTATTCGAATACCTCTGTTGAAAACCTTTAGAAAATAGACCAGGTGATTTTCGAATTTCTACAAACTATTTTGATCTTTCAAAAATCATATTAAAACTCTCATTTAGTTTGTAAGAAACAAGTTTTTAGATCTTTTAAGTCAAACAATGAGATATTCAATAAAAGTTCCGTACAAAAGAGATCCTAAGTCTTAAAGCTAATCTTGAAGATCTTGGACTTAATCTTCTCATCATCTTTATATTTGTTATCATCAAAACTATTATCCATGTTAGCTAGTCAATTACAAATCTTATCTTAAAATCAATTTTTCTTAACACAAATTCACTTTTTAAGAATTGAATATTATAGTAAATTTTATTTAAAAATGTTAATCAAACAACTAAAACTTGTATCAAATTTAATTGTAGACTGATAAAGTTTTTTTTTTCAAGTAATTTAAATTTAAGTATGTAAATCAAACAAATGCGCGGTCCCATAGTGTATGCTTCATGTATCATTCAAAAGTTAGTCAAAACACGTACTTTGAAATTGAAAGGAGCAATACATGCTAGATATTTTTGCTAAATATCTGCTACATGATTGTTTACCAAAAAGAAAAAATGTTACATCAATGTGTCCATTCCATCCTCCTACTTCTGAGAGGAAATGTGAAGAAGCAGAGGGAGAGTAATACGGGACAGGATCAGTCGGTTGAGTTAACTCATAAATTAAGGAATCTTGACCTAACTCAACCTATAAACAGTATATTTGATTAGGTCTGCAAGTTAAATTAGATTGGAAAATGTTACATGATATGTAAATCAAACAAATGCGCGGTCCCATAGTGTATGCTTCATGTATCATTCAAAAGTTAGTCAAGTGCTTTGAAATTGAAAGGAGCAATACATGCTAGATATTTTTGCTAAATATATGCTAGATTAGATATACGCAACATATTTGCTTACCAAAAAAAAATTATAAAAAAAAATATAGGCTACATAACATAGTCCAAAACTCAGCTTAAAAAAAAAAAAAACATAGCTCAAAACCGTTTGGTTGCAAAGAAAATGGTGTCCGGGAGCGAAGAAGTTCTTGGGTGGGACCAGAGTCCAACCAAAAAGCCTTGTAGTCTCCTAATCTAATGTGACTAAAACATCGTTGTTCCTAAAGATTTAAAGTTAGAACAATACACAGTCGTTGGAAAACGACTTGCAAATCTCCACTAGTTACAACTTACAAATATCTAATGAATTTGCTGACGCAGGTTGATACGGGTGGTTAAGATGTGTTAAGCTTCATTTTTTTGTTTTTTTACTGAGTTTAAGTTCCTCTAACACCATTTAAATCTCATGTTGGTAGATAACTCTTTTCATAAATATGTGGGAAAGTAGCTTGCTATAAGTAACTTGAGGTAATCTCTTGATTGGACCTTTGCCTAATTTTTGGGATTTTAGGGATGTTAGTGGGTTCTACACGATAGTATTGGATACCTCTCCTTATTATCAATTTTTGTAATAAAAAAAATCTAATAAATTTGACTTTAATAAATTGTTAACTAATGTTGTATTATTATATTATTTAATGAGTTTGATATTTTATATAAATTTTAATTAATTAAATAATTTGATGATACATTATTAAATAATAATATAAAATTTTGCTCTTAGAAAAACAAAATAGTGTAATTTTTTTACTAATAATACACCAAAATTAAACCGATATATATAATAGGTGAAGAGTCACGACTCACAAAGAGGATAAATTCTTATAAAGTTTAGATTTTGTTCACTAGTATTCGCCGTATTTTAATTAAATGCTTATCATAATTATGTCAAATATATATTGTATTGAATATTTTTAGATATTTTTAATTTATATTTTTTAATTATTTTAAAATTTAATATTAATATAAGTAAAATACCATAATAGTTAAATAAATAATATTTTATTGTATTTACAATGATTAATGCTAATTTATGAAATATTGACGTCTTTATTTTAATTTAAAAATTAAATTTTTAAATTAATTTTATATTATTTTTAAGTCTTAAATATGTTTTTAACATGAAAATATAGTATTTTTAATTTTGGTCCTTCTAAATTTTTTAGTTAATTTTGGTGTCTTTAAAATATTTTTGAGAAATGCTTAATAATACTTCTAGGTTTCGTTAATAAGTATCTTAAAGAACTTGTTAAAAAAGTTAAAATAATTTTTTTATTAAAATAATATAATTAGTAATTTTTTTAATTTTTAATACATTAAATATCTTACTTTTATAAAAAAAATATTTTAACTTCTTTTATAAGTGTCTTTAACAAATTTTTTTCTTTCTCTTTTTTACAAAATCCTTTACGAATTTTTAAAATCTTTTTTATGTGCATGTAATGTGGCGTCTCACTCCTTCATAATTGCATTTAAAAAATGCATGTTTGATATTGTTACCATTAGTTGAATTCGTGAAAAACCACTTTCGTGATAAATAGCGGTAGTCAATCATTTTTTTTAGTCCCAATTTTTAGTGAAACTTTGTTAAAAATTAATATCACATGTCAGTGATTTTATTTATCCTGTAAGTACTTAATGAGAATTTATTAATAATAAAGATTAAAATAAAAAATAGAGAAATCAAAGTAAAAAAAATAGAAGGATCAAAATCAAATTTTTAAAAATTAAAAATATATTTAAACCTTTATATGTACATGTATATGTAATTTCTTATAATTTTTAGAATTTATTATATTCAAGTGCCAATGTAGTTTCATATTCATGTTTTATTTATGTATCCGTCCATCTTAATAAAAACATAATACATAGATATATAATTGAATTAAATTTAAATTATTTTTATTAAAATTTAAATGTTAATAAAATTAAAATTATATCTTTAATGTCAGAATAATTAGATATTAAATAATACTATATATACATATTTATGTAAATATTATCTTATGTCATTATAAATTTTATTATGTTAATTATTATTTATTTTATTTTATTTTATTTTTTATACATATATTCTAATTATGGTACATCACTAATGCGAGAGATGTAAAAAAACAGAGGGATCTGCACCTATTTTCTTTAAGGAGATGCTAGAGAATGCTCGAGTGTAGGAATCGCTTAATTTTTCATTGGTCACCGGTCATAAATCAACAGCACATTCAGTTCTAAAAACAAGTGGACCCCAAATATGTTTGCCCGATAACTGTGTTAATTAAAAGTCAAGGCGTTCTCACGCTTTACCGTTCCCCAGCAAAATCCTTTTCGTTAAAAAATTTCTTATAAGATGTGCATGAGTTGGGATGGCAATGTGGCGTGACGGGGCAGCAGGGACGGGTAATGTTTTTTCTGTTTTCGTCACTGTTTTTGTTTTAGATATTTGTTTATGATCTTTATGGGTAGATTAGATATATGCGAGTGTTTATTGATAATTAATAATTTAAAATAAAATTTAAAAAATTATAAAAAAATATAAATAAAATAAATTTTAACATAATATATTATAATTTTATTCAATAATTTAAGATTTTTACAAAATTAAAAGAATATTATAAATAATAAATTAAATTTAATTATATTTTGTAATAATTAATTTACATAAATAATTATTACATAAATAATATATTTTTTTAACAAATTTTATTATTATAAGTTCATTCAATAAAAACTTTATTTTAAAATAATAAAAATATATGTATTTTCATCTCATCTCAAAGTAAAAAAAAAAGAATCATAATATATGATATATATTAAATAAAAAATATAGTTAACTGATTATGGATATGCATGGTAGTGAACTATAAACCCCGCTTTCGCTTTATTTATTAAACCTGATGACTCATTCCCCGCCCGTTCGCGAGTACGGATAATTTTGTCATCCCTATACATGTGATTCAGTTGAGCTTTGGGTGATGGGTGAGTTCAATATGGACCTTGTAATGAAAGGTCTATTCATAAATCTTGTTAAATGGATCACTGCATATATTGAAAAATAAATCAACGGTTATAAATTATTATTTGAAACTTATTAATTAGGTAAAAAAAATACAAAATGATCCCTCAATGATATTATATTATTTGCACATCTCTCAAAATCATCTTCTCCTGCTCTCCTTCATCTTCTTCTTTGTTTAGAGTTTTCACCCTTCTCCGTTCACCATCCTCACCGTTGGTCACTAAGGTTGAGAAATGACCTTGCCGACTGAAGCAATGGCTCCACCCTCCATGCCGAACCCCACACGCCACCAAAACAATGCCTCTGCCAAGTCCACAAGTCAACCACTAAACCCAAACAAGACACCATTGAACCCATCAACCACCACCACTGCCTCCCCAAGTCAGCCCCTGCTCTGCCACAAATTCCCCAAATCTCAGCACCTCACGAACCAAAAAAGAGGAGAAGAGACACAACGCAACACCTACATCACCAGTATCAGAACCTTCAGCCATAGGAAAACCAAAATCGACCCATGACCCAAGAACCATCCAAGCCTCCTGTTGAAATATTCAAAAGAAACTACCAAAACAAAGAATAATAGTGTGACTGAAACTTAATACATTTATTGAAATCTTCCAGTTACATATATAGTAGTGCAACAAACTACTTTTACTTAAACTAAGAAGATAAAATAGCAACTTACTTATCCATAACAACTAAACAACTTGAAAATACTAAGACTCCTATAGCAGCAGAACGTGGCCTATAACAGCAACAAATCCCAAAAGAATAGGACTTGACTTATTCAAAACAGAAAATTACTTAATCAAAGCAGAAAATACTAATTAAAATCCAACATCTCCATCGATCTATCACCCAGAACTCACAAACCACCATATTTGCCAACCGTAACCATCATTGTCAACCGAATTAGATTCGCCTCAGCCATCACCGAACAGAGCCCCTATAGACCTACACACACCCACGCCCTCAGCCCCAAAACGCTCAGATCTGCGCCCCTCGTTGTCCCCCGCTGTCGTCGTCCATTGCATCTTAGGTCGTCGTTGCACCCCAGTCAATCGCCACATCGCCGCATCACCTCCACGGACCAGTCGCCGTCACTTCTCATACCCCTTTGTTCTTGCATTTTATTGAAAGCCAGAAAGCCTCCCCGTGTATGCTGCAGATCTATACTTAAACAACCCAAACCGTCAGAGCTCTACCGTCCTTCACAGTGAACCAGCCTCTATTATCGCCCACCGTCTCTCAAACCAACCTCTAAGATATAGTGGTGTTAGTTGCAGTTCCCTACCATAAAAAAATTATACATGATTAATATAAAAATATTAATAATTAAAAAACTTTAAAATAATAAAAATTAAACTTTTATTACAAAATTTAAAATTTAATATAGTAGGTAAAGTTAAAAGTTTTATTCATAGACCATTGAGTATAAAATTTATATTAAAACGACCCAGGTAATATGATACCACTGACAGGAGAAAAATCTTGCATTAAAAGAACCATCATCATTTTCCAAAGCAACCATTATCAGAAATGGAATTCATCAAGTTTCTAACTTCATGCCCGTCTTGAACATCCTCTCCCAAAGTCCCACCTATCTCCCAAAGTCCCACCTATCTCACTCTTCTTGTTGCCTTGTTATAGACTTTCTAAGCTATGGAAAGCATGTTTTCTTTCCAATTATATACCTCGTTTCTGATATAGGTTCCTCTCTTACGGATTTATTTATTTGTTATTTAGGGTGTTCTTTAAACAATATGGCTAAACTTTCCCCTCTTGAAGAAGCCCTTTTGAACGGTGACTCTAGTGTAAGCAACAATTCTAATCCCAACAAGATCAGAGGAGATGAAAATTTAACCCGTTATTCAAATGCTGGATTTTTCAGTATTCTTACTTTCTCATGGATCAGTCCACTAATAGCTCTAGGCAATAAGAAGACCTTAGACCTTGAGGACCTCCCACTCCTTCCTATCAATGACAGTGCTTATGGGACTTTTCCAACTTTTAGAAACAAGCTTGAGTCAGAGTGTGGTAGTGTTAGGAGAGTGACCACTCTTAAGCTGGTGAAGGCGTTATTCTTCTCAACATGGCAAGGGATCCTTTTATCAGGCCTATTTGCGTTCTTATCCACATGTGCTTCTTATGTTGGACCCTATCTTATTGACATCCTTGTTCAATATCTCAATGGGGAGCACACATTTAAAAATGAAGGGTATATTTTGGCAATGGCATTTGTTGCTGCAAAGCTTGTGGAGTGCCTTTCGCTGAGGCACTGGATATTTAGGTTCCAGCAGGTTGGGGTTAGGACGCAATCAATGTTGGTGGCAATGATCTATGCTAAAGGTTTGACCCTTTCATGTCAATCAAAGGAGGGTCACAGTAGTGGAGAAATCATCAACTTAATGACTGTTGATGCTGCAAGAATTGGTGAATTTTGTTGGTACATGCATGATCCATGGATGGCTGTTCTGCAAGTTGCTTTGGCCTTGTTAATTCTCTATAGAAGTGTTGGGATCGCTTCACTAGCTGCTTTTGCTGCCACTGTAATTGTGATGTTGCTAAACCTGCCTGTGGCATCTTTGCAAGAAAAGTTCCAAGGTAAGTTAATGGAGTTTAAAGATAAAAGAATGAAGGTGATGTCTGAGATTTTAAAGAATATGAGGATTCTAAAACTGCAAGCATGGGAGATGAAGTTCTTATCAAAGATTATTCAACTTAGGAAGACTGAGGAGATATGGCTAAAGAAATTTCTTGTTGGTACAGCAATTGTTAGATTTCTCTTCTTTAATGCCCCAACTTTTGTTGCTGTGGTTACTTTTGGTGCTTGTGTTCTTATAGGTATACCACTTGAATCAGGGAAGATCTTATCTGCACTTGCAACATTCCGAATTCTTCAAATGCCAATATATAACCTTCCTGACACAATTTCAATGATTGCACAAACTAAGGTTTCCCTTGATAGGATTGCAGCATTTCTTTGTCTAGATGACTTGCAGACTGATGTAGTGGAGAAGCTTCCATGGGGTAGTTCTGATACAGCAATTGTAGTAGATGGAAATTTCTCTTGGGATTTATCTTCGCCTAATACAACATTGAAAAACATAAATCTCACAGTTTTTCATGGGATGAGGGTTGCTGTTTGTGGTACAGTTGGGTCAGGCAAGTCTAGTTTACTTTCATGTATAATTGGGGAAGTACCAAAGCTATCTGGGACCGTGAAAGTGTGTGGAACAAAGGCTTATGTTGCTCAATCACCATGGATACAGAGTGGCAAGATAGAAGAGAACATATTATTTGGTAAAGAGATGAACAGGGAAAAGTATGAGAAGGTGCTAGAAGCGTGTTCCTTGATAAAAGACCTAGAGGTTCTACCATTTGGTGATCAGACCATTGTTGGAGAGAAGGGAATCAATTTGAGTGGTGGACAGAAGCAAAGAGTACAAATAGCTCGTGCTCTTTACCAAGATGCTGATATATATCTGTTTGACGATCCCTTCAGTGCTGTGGATGCTCATACAGGATCCCATCTCTTTAAGGTATTATTTTTCTACACTATTGTTTTCAGTGCAATCTATTTATTTTTTCTTAAATTCTCTTCATCATTGCATTTATTGGTAACGTAATTTGAGACTTCCAAATTATTGATATAATCTTTTAATCTTTCTAAACATTCTAAATTTTAAAGTGTATTATGTTCAATGTGTTCTTACATAGATTTCTAAAAAATTAACTGACGTAGTGAGTCTAGATGTCTCGAAGTTGAGTATAAAAATAAATCATTTTTTGCATTGGTAGTTAGGTGTTTCTCTAAGTGGAGTTATCACTTTTACAATGAGAAAATTTCGTGGAATTTTATGTTTCTGATCTCTATAAATTTCAACTGAATATTATGGACATGAATACAGCTATAACCTCATGGAATTGGATTCTTCTTTTTTCTGTGGTAGATGATATACTTCCATTACAATTGCACTAGTTTTGTTATGCATTTGGATGGACAGGCTGTTATCTAATTTTACATTTACTGCTATAATGTTTCAGGAGTGTTTGCTTGGCCTCTTAAAAACAAAAACTGTGATATACATAACTCATCAAGTGGAGTTCTTACCTGATGCTGATCTAATATTGGTGAGTGATTCACAGATTCTCATGCTCATGAATTCAAACATTGGAATTTACTATTGTCTGACTTAGCATTTTTGTCTTGCTTACAATTATTTAGGTCATGAGAGATGGAAGTATAACTCAATCAGGAGAATACAATGACATTCTCAAGTCAGGCACCGATTTTATGGAACTTGTAGGTGCACATAGAGCAGCATTGTCTTCAATTAAGTCCTTTGAGAGAAGGCCCACATTTAAAACATTGAGTATCACCATGGAGGACACAGATTCATTAAGTGCTTTTGGACTAGAGCAAAATGTGGAAAACCTAGATGATCAAAATGGTAGATCAGATGAGACAGATGAGCCAAAAGGCCAACTTGTTCAAGAAGAAGAAAGGGAAAAGGGTAGAGTTGGGTTTAAAGTCTACTGGAAATACATCACAACAGCTTATGGAGGAGCTCTTGTACCCTTCATATTACTTTCACAGACACTCACCCTGATTTTTCAAATTGCAAGCAATTATTGGATGGCTTTGGCAACTCCTGTTTCAGCAACTGTGGAGCCTTCTATTGGAAGTTTTACACTTATGGTTGTCTATGTTGCTTTGGCGATTGGAAGTTCCTTTGGCACCCTTGCCAGAGCAGTGCTTGCTGTGACAGCAGGATACAAGACAGCCACCATGCTCTTCAACAAAATGCATTTGTGCCTTTTTCGAGCACCGATGTCATTTTTTGATGCCACCCCAAGTGGGCGAATCCTTAATAGAGTATGTCATAATATGTTGATAATTCTTCACTGATTTATTTTGAAGAGACAACTTATTTACCTGATCATGACTTAGTGCCTTCTTTTTTTTTTTTGACAGTTTTATATGTCTACCTTTTTTTTTTGCAAATGACATTATTGAGTGTAATTGATTGTCTAAATTTTAGTTTTTCTTTTTGTTGCAGACTTCAAAAGACCAAAGTGCAATAGATATGAACATTCCAAATCTAGTATGGGGATTTACCTTCAATCTGATTCAGCTCTTGGGAAATATTGTTGTGATGTCTCAAGCTGCATGGCAGGTGTTTATCGTATTGATTCCTGTGTTGGCAGCTTGCATATGGTACCAGGTAGTTTTCTGGATAATGTCTAACCTGTACAATTTGACATCACTCACATCAGATGTCACCAAATGAATCTGATATTGATTTTTATTCCTCCTTTTTATTTTTGAATGTACATGTTTTCCACTTTGATCATATAGTTAAAGTGCATTTAAAGTTATCACTTAATGATCAAATACTTAAAGAGCATTTAATTACTAACAGAGTGCTTCTATATAAATCGATATTATGCAGCGATACTACTCAGCGTCAGCACGGGAATTGGCACGATTAGTTGGTATATGCGAAGCTCCAGTAATACAACATTTTTCTGAAACAATTTCTGGATCAACAACCATAAGAAGTTTTGAGCAAGAATCAAGATTTAATGACATAAATATGAAATTGATAGACAGATATTCCCAACCCAAATTATACAGTGCTAGTGCAATGGAATGGCTGTCTTTCCGATTGGATATTTTATCCTCTATCACATTTGCCTTCTGTTTGGTTTTCTTGATATCTTTTCCAAGTTCAATTACTGTTCCTGGTGAGTAGTTCAAATTACATACATTCACTAGCCATACTTTACTCCTTATGACACTAGGCAGAAAATTTCATTTCCTTCCTACTTCAATTTTGTTTTTGTCAAGGCATTGCGGGATTGGCTGTGACATACGGGCTTAGTCTAAACATGTTACAATCTAGTTTACTTTGGATTCTTTGCAATCTGGAGAACAAAATTATATCTGTAGAAAGAATACTGCAGTACACTTGCATCCCAACTGAGCCTCCTCTTGTAATAAAAGACAACCAACCAGATTGTTCGTGGCCATCATTTGGAGAGGTCCATATACAGGATTTAAAGGTGCCTTTCAAGAGTGATTCATTTGTTTCATTCTGAATTGAAGGCTACAATTATATTGTTTAGAGTCTATCAGGGTTTTGGTTTTTTTATGGTATCTATCCTTAATTAGGCTGTGTCTGATGCAGGTTCGGTATGCTCCTCACTTGCCTATTGTTTTACATGGTCTTACTTGCACTTTTACTGCTGGAGCAAAAACTGGCATTGTGGGAAGAACAGGAGGTGGAAAATCAACTCTAGTGCAAACACTTTTCCGACTAATTGAACCTGTTTCTGGACAAATATTGATAGATAGCATCAACATCTCTTTGATTGGAATCCATGATTTACGGTCCAGATTAAGCATTATTCCTCAGGATCCAACAATGTTTGAAGGGACTATAAGAAGCAACCTGGACCCACTGGAAGAGTACACAGATGAACAGATTTGGGAGGTAATTCGGTTTTGATTGAAAATATGCGGAACTTATCTTTGATTATTACAAGTTATACAATTTAATATATTTTAAGAAATATTTTAGGCTCTAGTTATGTGCCAACTTGGAGATGAAGTAAGGAATAAAGAAGGGAAGCTTGACTCCAAAGGTTTGTCTTCTCAAAACTTTGAACATCGATATAGGATGTGTTACAATATAAATATACTGAGAATATATTGCTTATCATCATGAATTCTATAGTTACTGAGAATGGAGAAAATTGGAGTATGGGTCAAAGGCAGTTGGTCTGCCTTGGCCGTGTTCTACTTAAGAAAAGTAAAATCTTGGTGCTTGATGAAGCTACTGCATCAGTTGATACAGCCACAGATAATATTATTCAGCAAACAGTTAAGCAGCATTTTTCAGAATGCACAGTCATTACCATTGCTCATAGAATAACTTCAATCCTCGATAGTGACATGGTTCTGTTTCTAAATCAAGGTAGGCATTACTTTCTTTTCTTTCTTCTTCTTCTTTATTTGTCATCTTTTTTTTTTCTCCACATAAATCTGAATATGATTTCTCTTCATGTTGATCCTGCAGGGCTTATTGAGGAATATGATTCACCAAAGAAACTGCTTAAGAACAAATCTTCGTCTCTTGCTCAACTAGTTGCAGAATACACACGCAGATCAAATTCTGGTTTTGAAAGTTGAGCTGATAGTGAATTAAAATTAGTCTTGAACCAGATATGTTCTTGATGATAATATAGATTAGCTGGTGCCTGGTAACCTTTCCACTTCCTTTACTTGTCCTAGTGCCCTTAATGGAATTAGGTAGAGAACTTAGTTGTTACACCGTATATTAGTCTTACTGAGACTTGTATGGGACTCGCTCTATGTCACAGATAACTATAAATACTTATGTGATGCAAATTATTGCAAATTTAACGCTCTGGGTGCAATCTAAATGACAAAAATGAACAAACTCCTTTCAAACACATACAAATCAAATTGACTTTAACGTGGGTTGAATAAGTATTCAACTTGATGATAATAAGTATTCAAATTTAAGCCCGTGCTTTGCACGAGCATGCATAATTTTAATTTTAAAAGTAGTAATATTTTTTTAACGTTGAAAGTAATAAAAAAATGAAAAACTGTGTACCATAAACACCAATTTAGAGACAGCTGTAGAAGTTTTCTAAATATTATCATCAGTACCTCTTTAAAATAGAAAAGATTTCAAAAATTGATTACTTGAACCTGTACTGGTGAAGGTTCAAATCTGAAGGTGAATAATGACTCCAATTTTTTTTTCCCTATGCCCCTTTGGTCACGAAGCTAATAGGATTATATTTGCTTAATCCTTTCATTGCAATAAAGCTTGCTGCTTGGTTAAAAGTGCATCAGAATCAGACTTGCAATTGAGCTTCACTCATCTAGCAGAGCTCATACCACTATCCATAATGCAACCATTACGGCTTTTGGATTCTCTATTTAATCCTGCTACCACATGAGAAACAGAAGATGGTCCACCATTGGAAGAACTTACAATGATAAGAGGATGTTTTGGTCCTTGGTAAATCAAACGCATTCATCAAATGGTTCTAATTAACGTCTGTTAATGTTGAGAACTTTGAGGAAGATTTACCAGTTTTCTGCAAAAGTAATCTGTAGGATAGGTTGTAGAAGACTAGGCACAAGTAATGAAGATGATTTACTTAGCTTGTTGATTTCTTGTGAAAAAGATCAAAGAAAATGACATTATAAGCCACACCTGTCCATCACTATCATCATAGGTATTGTACCTTGTCCAAGATCACTTAGCAATTAAAAGTTTTAAATAAATTTAAGTAACTAAAAAGCCCTAATAAAGTTAAGAGATCCATTTATGATTTCACATAATGAACCCATCTTAAAGTAATATTTAACTGGATGTTGTTGAGATAGCGTGCATTAACTAGGTAGCATTAATTTTGTATAGCTAGCATATTTCCTTAGTCAATGTATATAATTACAAAATGAGAGAAATTAGGAGATACATTATTGTATAATAATAGGAGAGTAAAATTAGCCTAGAATTACTTGATGTACAGTTATATATTAATGGGAAAAGAGATGGAACGGGCATTCAGCCTTTCAGTCAAATTCTCTCAAAAATCTAACATGGTATCACAGCTGGGTCTATAGAGCTGGTGTTGCCTCTCGGATTGCAGCAGTGGTTTGCGAGATTCTTGGTGGTTCTTGGTAATTCGGTAAAATCTTGTTGATTTTCTCTTCGTGTATTTAATCTGAGAACTTGGTTTAGTAGTGTATTTGCTTTCATTTTGAGTACTTTGACATGGCAGCCAGCAACTCTGAATTTTTTTGTGTTAAATTTTCTAGAAAAAATTATACAACATGGGAGTTTCAATTCCAATTGTTTGTGATTGGGAAAGAGTTATGGGGCCATATAGATGGTACTGTTCCAACACCTACAGATACTACTCAATTGGCCCAATGGAAATTCAAAGATGCTAGGGTGATGTCTTGGATTATTGGAACATGTGATCCTCAAATTATCCTTAGTTTACGCCCATATAAAACTGCCAAAACTATGTGGGAATTTTTAAAAAAGGTTTATTCTCAAACAAACTCTGCTAGGAGATTCCAATTGGAGTGTGAGATAGCAAGTTACAATCAGGGAAGCTTGTCTATTCAGGAATATTTTTCTGATTTTCAGAATTTATGGGGTGAATTTTATGAAATTGTTTGTGCTACGGTGTCTAAAGATTCTCTCCCTGATGTATTGGCTATTCATGAGATTAGCAAACGTGATCAATTTTTGATGAAGTTGCACTTAGATTTTGAGAGTGTTCGATCTAATTTGATGAATCGCCATCCTTCTCCGAACTTGGATGTGTGTTTTGGTGAGGTGCTTGGCGAAGAACAACGCCTTCTTACACAAGGTACTCTTGAGCAAGAGAAGATGACCACAACGCCTATGGCTTTTTTGGCTCAAGGGAAAGGAAAGGGTAGGGATATGAGAAAGGTTCAGTGTTTTAGTTGCAAAAATTATGGTCACATTGCTGCAAATTGTACCAGGAAATTTTGTAACTACTGTAAACAGCCAGAACATATCATCAAAGAATGTTCAATTCGACCCCCAACATGCAACACTACTGCTTTCCAGGCCACTAGTCAAGTTACTGCTGCTGCGAAACCGGCATCAGCAACTAATCAGAATGCTGCATCGACAGTCCTTACTCCTGACATGATACAACAAATGATTATTTCTGCTTTATCAGCTCTGGGCCTTCAAGGTAATGACAATTCTTCAACTAAACCTTGGCTTATTGATTCTGCAGCATCACATCATATGACTAGCTCAGCTAATTTGCTGAGAAATTTTGCCTATACCATGGCTCAGAACATATTCAAGTTGCTAATGGGCATACTTTACCCATTACTGCTATTGGAGATATTACCTCTACTCTCAGCAATGCTTTTGTGTCTCCTGCACTCTCTACTAATATTCTTTCAATTGGACAATTAGTAGAAAATAATTGTGATGTACATTTTTCTCGTAATGGTTGTTGTGTGCAGGATCAGGTGTTCGGGACAGTGATCGCGAAGGGGCCTAAAGTAGAAGGTTTGTTTCCATTGCATATTTCTAGTGCTAGTAATGTTGCTTTCGCTTGTTCTTCTGCTGTCAATAAAAGTGAAGTGTGGCATAAGCGCTTGGGACATCCTAATTCTGCTATTTTATCATATTTGATGAAAATTGGGTTCTTGGGCAATACAGAACCACTTTGTCATTCCTTTGATTGTTCTACTTGTAAATTAGGAAAAAGTAAACTTCTTCCTTTTTCTATTTCCAGTAGTCGTGCTGAAAAATGCTTTGATGTTATCCATAGTGATGTATAGGAGATCGCACCTGTTATTTCTCAGGCCCAATATAAGTACTTTGTCATATTTATCGATGACTATAGTCGATTCACTTGGATTTATTTTCTCCATTCTAAATCTGAAGTTTTTTAAGCTTTCAAGTCCTTTCTTGCATATGTTGAAGCTCAATTTTCTGCTGTTATTAAGGTTCTTTGATCTGACTCAGGTGGAGAATACATGTCTAATGCTTTTCATGAATTATTGAATCATAAAGGCATAATTTCCTAACATTCATGTCCTTATACTCCTCAGCAAAATGGTCTAGCGGAACGAAAGAATCGCCATATATTAGAAGTCACTCATACTTTATTGTTTGAATCTTCAGTTTCACCTATTTTTGGGTTGAAGCATTATCTATTGCAGTTTATCTCGTTAATCGTTTACCTTCTCAAACATTAAATCTCGAGTCTCCTTACTTTCGTCTTTATCATCAACATCCACACTATGGGCATTTACATACCTTTGGTTGTGTTTGTTTTGTCCATTTGCCTCACCATGAATGTCATAAGCTTTCTCCACAATCTGTTAAATGTGCATTTATGAGATATAGCATGAACCACAAAGGCTTTGTGTGCTATGATCCTTCTTCTAAACGCCTTCGTGTTTCTCGAAATGTTGTTTTCTTTGAAAATCAATCCTTCTTTCTAACTCAGGTTAAGTCACCACCTGAGATTGTTGTTCTGCCTAGTTTTGATGACTTATCTCCTGGTATTGAATGTTTCAAGCCTGGCTTTGTATATGAACGACGCCCTGTGCAACCCCCCTTCCTGATCCAGATCCACTATTTGATTCTGCTATACCAGCTTCGAGATGGTCTATAAGAGTTTCTCGTCCTCCTCCTCGGTATGATTCTTTCCATACATCATTTAGTGCTGCTTTATCTTCTATTTCGCTTCCATGGCTTACTCACAGGCAGCTAAGCATGCTTGTTAGCAGCAAGCAATGCAAGAGGAACTTCAGGCTCTTCAAGAGAATCACACTTGGGATATAGTTCGATGTCCTTCTACAGTGAAGCCTATTGGGTGTAAATGGGTTTATTCTGTCAGACTTCACTCAGATGGGACTTTGGATCGGTATAAGGCCAGATTGGTTCCTCTAGGTAATAGACAAGAGTATGGGGTTGACTATGAGGAAACATTTGCTCCTGTAGCCAAAATGACTACCGTTCGTACTATTATTTCTATTGCAACTTTACAGGGTTGGCCACTTCAGCAAATTGATGTTACAAATGCTTTTCTCCATGGGGATCTCAAAGAAGACATATACATGAAACCTCCTCCTGGTATGTTTTCCTCTTCTACTTTGGAAGTGTGCAAGTTGAATCGACCGTTGTATGGTCTAAAACAAGCTCCTCGAGCATGGTTTGAAAAATTCCGCTCTACTTTGCTTTAGTTTCAGTTTGTGCAAAGCCAATATGACTCTTCATTGTTTCTTTGCAAAACCTCTACTAGCATTGTCCTCCTTCTAGTTTATGTTGATGATATTGTTGTAACTGGCACTGACCCGTTATTGATTTCTCAGCTACAACAGCACCTTCGAGATTCCTTTCGTATGAAGGATCTTGGCCAGCTTACCTACTTCTTGGGACTGTAAGTTTACACTAGTACTTCTGGCCTATTCTTACATCAGCATAAATACACACAAGATTTAATTACTTTGGCTAGTCTTCAAAATTCTTCACTTGTTGATACTCCTTTGGAGGTAAATGTCAAGTATCGTAATGATGAGGGAGAGTTACTTTCTGATCGTTTGTTGTATAGACAATTAGTTGGTAGTATAAACTACTTGACTATTACCAGGCTAGATATTTTCTTTCTTGTCCAGCAGGTTAGTCAGTTTATGCACTCTGCACGCCATCTTCATTTGGCTGTCGTTCGTCGCATCATTCGCTATCTTCAAGGTTCTTCTTGTCGTGGCTTGTTCTTTCCTGTCGGGTTTTCTATGCATCTTGTTGCTTTTAGTGATACTGATTGGGGTAGTTATCCTAATACTCGCCGCTTTGTAACTGGTTGGTGTATGTTTCTTGGAGATTCTTTGATATCATGGAAAAGTAAGAAACAAGACCGAGTTTCTAAATCTTCTACAGAGTCAGAATATCGTGATATGTCTGTTGCTTACTCTGAGATTACTTGGCTTTGGGGACTGTTGACAGAGCTTGGTTTCTTTTAGCCCGATCCTATTCCTCTTCATGCAGACAACACAAGTGCCATTCAAATGGCTACTAATCCAATGTATCATGAGCGTACCAAGCACATTGAAGTTGATTGTCATTACATTCGTGAAGCCGTCGATAACTGTGTCATCTCGCTTCTGCACATTTCTACATCCTTATAGATAGCTGATGTGTTTACCAAGTCTCTCACACGACAACGGCACCAGCTTTTGGTTGGCAAATTGATGCTTCTTGATAAGCCAACATCAATTTGAGGGGGGATGTTGCCATAGATAGCGTGCATTAACTAGGTAGCATTAATTTTGTATAGCTAGCATATTTCCTTAGTCAATGTATATAATTATAGAATGAGAGAAATTAGGAGATTCCTTAGTCAATGTATATAATTATAGAATGAGAGAAATTAGGAGATACATTATTGTATAATAATAGGAGAGTAAAATTAGCCTAGGATTACTCAATGTCCAACTATATATTAATGGGAAAAGAGATGAAACAGGCAGTCAACCTTTCAGTCAAATTCTCTTAAAAGTCTAACAGATGTAGCAATTCTAAATATGTATACTGTTATTGACGAGAAAATTTGTGCAAGTATACACATCGCTCAAGTAATAGAGTGAAAAGTACGAGTCGAACCCACGAGGACTAGAACTAATTTTTCAACTAAGTATTAGTATAGGAGGCCTTACTAATATCCAAACAACAATAAATTGATGTAAAAAGAATAAAAACTTAGAGCAATCTAACTTGAAATGAAAAATAAGCAATAATAAAATTGACCAAGTATCAAATTCCCACAATGGTAAAAATCTAGGATTGTAACCCTTCTTGATATTTCACTTGGATTAAATTATACCTATTAGCCCACTCAATATTACTTGAAGAATTAATCAAGAACTCAAGTGTAAACATACTCCTCTCCCGATGGCGATATGTTCTTTCCCTCTTAATCAACATATAATATCCCTATTAGAATTAATTAACAAAGAAGCATTATGTCGAACACGTTCTATGCAATATTACACATGGTCCTAAGCATATCCCTATGTCTTAGAACAAAACCCCCAATTTCAACCATAGGGTTGGAAGTTTATGTGCCACCCATTTTAGTTCTAGGTTCAATTTCCCTTTCCCAAGTTCAAATCAAACCCAAATATCTATCAATTGATGGTCAAACAATTAATAGCATAAAGCATAAGAATGGATAAAAACTTCTCATAATATTGAAATGGGTAAACAAATAATTAATAATCCTAGCTACATATCAATAGGAGTTACAATCCTAGAAACAAATTTAGTTCATGACATACATTGAGAACAACAATAACAAATTAGAAACAGGAGCCCTCATAAGAAAAACTCAAAAATTTCAGAAAAACCGTAAATACGAAGTTGTGGATGATGAATCCAAGACTCCGATCTTGATTTCCCCTTTGTTTCCTTCAAGATTCCTACTCCAAAAGCTCTCCTTCAGACCCTATTTTTGTCCCTTTTTCATTTCATTTCAGCTGAGAATGGCCTCCCCTTAAATAACCTTTTAATTATACTATTATAAAAATGAATAGACGCTAATCCGCGAATCTAGCCATCGCAGCACTGGAGTTTTGGATGCTGCAGTGACCAGTAACTTGTGCCATCCTGGACTTCTCCTTCCTTCCTGGTTGCTGGGGCACTGGACACTTGGATGTTGCAGCATCCAGCAGCCTTGCATTTTTCTCATGCTTTTCCATGACTTCTTTATGTCCTAAAGACTATCCCTATCTTGCCAATGATGTCTTCTCAATCTCTTCTTTTCCATTGAAGTTTTTAACCTTTCCATCAGTAGAAAGAAACTCAGTAATCAAAGCACTATGATAGAGAAATCATTCAAATTTATCACATATAATCATAGATACTTAAAGATAGATAACCATACTCAACTTTGACAATGAAAAAGTATTTCCAATGCTCATCATGACAATAAAATAAGGAGTTAGCACAATTTAAAGATCAAATAGAGTTCAAATAACTCTACTTTCATAGAGTTATCATACCCCTAAACTTAAGATTTTTGCTAGTCCTCGAGCAAAAGAACAACAGAGAGCAACACTCAAGATTTATCAAATTAATTTCAACAACTTGTGCAAGTTAGATTCTCAGCTCAGTCCTCAAACAATCATCACATTCACTCAACATCTCAATATTCACAAATATCATCCAAATATGCTTTCACTCAGCCACAAATCAGGAGTTAAGTTGAGCTTCCTGTGTTTGTGTGCATTGCCTCTTAGCAAAGATTTGCATGTTATTCGGATAAGCTTATGCAAAATGTTACTCATCAAAATGCATGAACCTTACAACTTTCATTTCCACTCTCTCTCCACTAATGTAGGTATGATCCCAAAACTCAGATAAGAAGGACTTTCAAGCTTGTAATGTTAGGCCAGGGTACTTGGCTATGAACAAATGGATGGATATCGCAAAAATTCTGGGTATCACAAGATGCATCAAATTTATTTTTTTTTACAAATGATCTTTCTATCAAAATTCTCATCTTTTGACTTTGGTGCCTCTCTTTACTTTTAACTCATTGCATTGCTTCATTTCTCTTTTCTATTCTTTCTTTTTTTTTTTCACATTCGAAACAAATGCTTTTTACAACACAAAATTGAGACACCCTCAAATATAATCAAATAATTCCCAGACCCAAAGTAGATGCATCCACATAATACCCAGAACACAATAAGGTTTGACAATTGTAAATAAGCTCATTCAGGTTGATCATGTCATGGCTTAACAGAATAAAAGGCTTATGCATCACAAGGCTCAAAAGAGGTACTAAGGATGTAATTCACAATGGTAGGCTTGAAAGGCACAAACGATCCAAAAACTGCCTAAATCATATCCAAATTCTGGGATCACACCTAGGATTTCGCCTCAAGAGAGCATCATAATTATTGTAAGATCCTACAAACAGAGAACACAAATTACATAAACATTCTCTAAACAAACCAACATCTCAAAGCAAGAGACTAAGTGGAAATGTTTTTATAAGCCACTTAACTTAACCAAACCAATTGCAACAAAGCTAAGCACACCTCAGACAATCTTCTGTATTCTCAATAGTCAAGCAAAATGAATGATTCAATACTATCATAGGAGCTGAAAATCAATCATGCACACAAAACAGCAAATAGTTTACAAGAACAGAATACCCCCCCAAACTTAAATAGTGCATTGTCCTCAATGTGCCAATCATGAAACTAACAAACAACAGTAAATAAAAAGAAATTAAAATAAAATAAAACAAAGTAAAATAAGAAAGTGAAACTTCCCAGGTAAGGTCAACTAATCAACAGTCGGATCCTGGTCGCCATCATCCAACTCCAGAGGTGTCAATTTTTTTTTGGATAGCCACCGCTGCAGCACTGGACTATTGGCTGCCAGAGCCTTGTGCTCTGTGAGAAAAATTTGTACCGTCAGCGCTGCAACACTGACTGGTGATCGCTACAGCGCCCAGTCCTTGATCCTGACAACTTGATTTTCGTCTCTGCTCATTCTCTGGCTGCTGCAGCATTATTTCTTCATCGCCCCAGCACCCATAAACTGCACCTGTTCAACAAATTAGCTGTGAAACTTTGCTACTCATCAACTAAAAGTAAAAAAATAAAAACACATAAATTTTAAAATAAAAGGTCAAGAACTTGGGTTTCCTGCCAAGAAGTGCTTGTTTAACGTCATTAGCTTGACGTTGCCTTTTTCTCAGTTATGATGGCTTGAAGTAAGAGAAGTAGGATGATGTCTTTCTCTTATCAGATCTTTACCTCCATATTTGGTCACTGCCTTTGGAGTCCTCTCCAAACATATTCTGAACGCCAGTTGGAACTGGTTGTCCAAAGTGTGCCTTGGCATCAGAAACTCCACTAGGCCATGGGATTTTCAATGTATCAACAAGTAAAGTGCCATGTTTCATTTTGTCAGAAGAATTCATATCAACTTGCACTAAACTTTGAGGACTGGAATAATTTTTTTCTTTTTCAACAATCTTAGAGATAGGAAGACCTTTCTCTTTCTCATCAACCATCTTGGAAGTATGAGAATCAACATTAATGAATGTAGAAGAGTTCTTACCATCTAACCCCTTTTGAGATTTACCTTGAAAGCAATTAACAGGGGCATGAAGATCTAATGTTGGGGCAGACTTATTAAAAACATTGAGGGTCACTTGATCTTCATCCACCCTCAAAATAAGCTCTCCTCTAGGCACATCAATTAATGCTCCTGAAGTTGCTAGGAATGGTCTTCCAAGAATGATGGGGACCTCGTGGTCTTCTTCCATATCAAGCACAATAAAATCTGAAGGGATTATAAATTTATCCACCTTCACCAGAACATCTTCAATGATACCCCTGGGGTGAGTATAAGAACGGTCCGCCAGCTGAAGAGTGACTGTAGTGGGTTTAGCTTCTCCCAAACCTAATCTCTGAAAAATTGACAAAGGCATTAGATTAATGCTTGCCCCCAAATCACATAGAGCTTTTCCAAAGAAATGATTGCCTATGGTGCATGGAATAGTAAAGCTTCCAGGATCTTTGAGCTTAGGAGGGAGCTTTTTCTGAATAATTGCACTGCATTCTTTAGTCAAAGCTACAGTCTCATAGTCACCCAATCTTATCTTTTTAGACAAAATATCCTTCATAAATTTCACATAAGTGGGCATCTGTTCTAGTGCTTCGGCAAACGAGATATTGATATACAGCTTCTTAAAGGCATCCAGAATTTTTTTAAATTGAGCTTCATTCTTTTGTTTCTGGAGTCTCTGAGGAAATGGAGGAGGAGGAATAAGATTTGAAATTGCCTCCTCTTTAGCTTGATCTTTCTCATTATGGTCTTCCTTCAGAGTGTTAGAATTTTTATTCACATCATTTTCAATTACTTTGCCACTTCGAAGTGTAATTGCTTTGCAATGCTCCCTATCCTCCAATCTTGGATTTGCCTCCGTATTGCTAGGAAGAGTTCCAGGAGGTCGACTATTAATATCAAAAGCTAGCTGGCCCACATGATTCTCCAAACTCCTAGGAGAAGCTGCTTGACTCTGAATCATGGCATCATTCTTTGCCATATATTGCATAAACATTTCCTCTAGTGATGGCTTCTTCTCCTGCTGCGGAACAATATTTTGCTTATTAAAACCGGGAGGAGGGCCTTGTGCTCTAGAAGATGAAGCACCAACATTTTGATTTTGACTCCAAGCAAAATTTGGATGATTCCTCCATCCTGGATTAAATGTGTTGGAGTATGGAACGTTCATCTACTGATTAAATTGCCCCACAAAGTTCACAAACTCTGGATTTAATGAATAATTCTCTAAAGAATGAGCCTCTCCACAATAGTTACAGGTAACAAAAGGACTTGCAGCAGATTGAACACCAAGGCCATCAAACTTCTTTGACAAAGAAGCAATCTGAGTTGTTAACGCAGTAATAGCATCCACCTCATATACTCCTGCTGCACGCTTGGGTACTTGTCTTTCTAAAGGCCACTGATAACTGTTAGAAGCCATTTCTTCCAACAAATCAAAAACCTCATTAGTGGACTTACTCATTAAGGCTCCTCCAGCTGCTGCATCAATAGTAGTTCTCAGAGGTCCGTTCAGAGCATTATAAAAAGTATGAACCTGCAGACATTTTTTGATGAGTTCTTTGAATCTCTCCCATGCTTCAAATAGAGATTCACTGTCATACTAAACAAAGGAGATGATGTCCTTTCGCATTTGGGTTGTCTTCCCAGGTGGAAAGAACCGGTCAAGAAATTTGTCAGCTAAGGCATCCCAGGTAGTGATAGACCCCTCCGGAAGTGAGTGAAGCCAACTCTTAGCATTATCTCGAAGAGAGAAAGGAAAGAGCCTCAATCTGATAGCATCTTTTGTAACTTTGTTGTGCTTAAAAGTATCACATATTTCCAAAAAATTTAGCAAGTGAACATTTGGATCCTCATTAGACAAACCTCCAAACTGCGTAGAGGTCTGGATCATCTGGATAATGGTTGGCTTAATTTCGAAATTATTAGCTTGGATGGTTGGCCTCTGAATGCTAGACTGCAGACTTTGAACTTGAGGGACAAAATACTCCCTCAAGGATTTTGTACCTCCTTCTTCCGCCATTGGTGATGGATTACCCGCTGCCTCTTGTTGTTCTCCTCTAATCTGTCTAAGAGTTCTCTCTATTTCTGGATCAAAATCAACAAGTTCAAGGCTTTGGGTGCGTCTCATGCAACAATGAAGAGTACTTGAAAAACAGAAGAGTTCCAATAGAATAATTAAGCAAAATGGGAAATTAAAAACCTTAAACAAAAGTAACAAGTCTGAATTATTAGCAAAGTGATTCATGAACTAATATTAGTAAGCAAAATTAGCAACTAGTCCCCAGCAACGGTGCCAAAAACTTGGCGAGAAAATTTGTGCAAGTATACACGTCGCTCAAGTAATAGAGTGAAAAGTACGAGTCGAACCCACGAGGACTAGAACTAATTTTCCAACTAAGTATTAGTATATGAGGCCTTACTAATATCCAAACAACAATAAATTGATGTAAAAAGAATAAAAACTTAGAGCAATCTAACTTGAAATGAAAATTAAGCAATAATAAAATTGACCAAGTATCAAATTCCCACAATGGTAAAAATCTAGGATTGTAACCCTTCTTGATATTTCACTTGGATTAAATCATACTCATTAGCCCACTCAATGTTACTTGAAGAATTAATCAAGAACTCAAGTGTAAACATACCCCTCTCTCGATGGCGATATGTTCTTTCCCTCTTAATCAACACATAATATCCCTATTAGAATTAATTAACAAAGAAGCATTTTGTCGAACACGTTCTATGCAATATTACACATAGTCCTAAGCATATTCCTATGTCTTAGAACAAAACCCCCAATTTCAACCATAGGGTTGGAAGTTCATGTGCCACCCATTCTAGTTCTAGGTTCAATTTCCCTTTCCCAAGTTCAAATCAAACCCAAATATCTACCAATTGGTGGCCAAACAATCAATAGCATGAAGCATAAGAATGGATAAAAACTTCTCATAATATTGAAATGGGAAAACAAGTAATTAATAATCTCAACTACATATCAATAGGAGTTACAATCCTAGAAACAAATTTAGTTCATGACATACATTGAGAACAACAATAACAAATTAGAAACAGGAGCCCTCATAAGAAAAACTCAGAAATTTCAAAAAAATCGTAAATACAGAGTTGCGGATGATGAATCCAAGACTCTGATCTTGATTTCCCTTTTGTTTCCTTCAAGATTCCTGCTCCAAAAGCTCTCCTTCAGACCCTATTTTCGTCCCTTTTCATTTCCTTTCAGCTGAGAATGGCCTCGCCTTAAATAACCTTTTAATTATGCTGTTATAAAACTGAATAGACGCTAATCCGCGAATCTGGCCATCGCAGCACTGGAGTTTTGGATCCTGTAGCGGCCAGTAACTTGTGCCATCCTGGACTTCTCCTTCCTTCCTGGTTGCTGCGGCACTGGACACTTGGATGTTGCAGCATCCAGCAGCCTTGCATTTTTCTCATGCTTTTCCATGACTTCTTTATGTCCTAAAGACTATCCCCATCTTGCCAATGATGTCTTCTGAATCTCTTCTTTTCCATTGAAGTTTTTAACCTTTCCATCAGTAGAAAGAAACTCAGTAATCAAAGCACTATGATAGAGAAATCATTCAAATTCATCACATATAATCATAGATACTTAAAGATAGATAACTATACTCAACTTTGACAATGAAAAAGTATTTCCAATGCTCATCATGACAATAAAATAAGGATTTAGCACAATTTAAAGATCAAATAGAGTTCAAATAACTCTACTTTCATAGAGTTATCAGTTATGTGCATTTTTCCAAGTCTTGTTAATAAAAGACTGTAGGTCAAAATGCTAATAAACTAAAACTCAAGCAAAAGCAAGTATTTTTAGTATCATGATTCTAGGAAACAATGTAAAGGAAACAATGGCAAGGAAAGACAAGAAAGATGTCCAGAATCCTGGCAAGGAAACAATTTGTGCTTTCATACCAAAGTGCTGAAGATTTTCTTATCATTTAACCATCTATGTATTTCCATGTATACCAATAAAAAGAGACTATTTCTAATGACGCACGAATGGGTTCCAGATAAAGTGAGAGACAGAGTATAAACCTCCTGAATTTTCACTTAACCATCAGATATTGGATAACCTACATGATATTTTATCCTTAGAAAATATGCAGCTCACAATGTAGATCCTGGCTTACAGTGAACATCAGAATCCCAATTAATTCCAATGCATTTTGTATAACTGGCAATTTGTAAATGGCCTACATAAGAGAATCACTAAGGTAAAGAAAAAACAAAATCAGATCAACACAAGCAGAGGGATAAAATTTGCAGAATCCCGCACAATTGAATCCGCCAAAGCGGTAGACCAGATATTCATACTTCAGTCATGCGATCCACATCACAATCATTTGTAGTGCTCAATAAATTCACAGTTTAGTGTAGATGCAAATAAATGTAATATCCTACGCATGCATTAAAATAAACAAAGATCCCCACAGTGCAAATAGTCAGGTGCATAATTAAGAAAAGAAAAATGGGTATGTCCAATTCTCATTCTTTTAATGGTAAGAGCTTCAGCAGAAAAATATAGCTAATATCAAAATATATGTAGTCATTAAAAACTAATCCATACCCTATGGTGTATGCGTCCAAGTCACACATGTCCCCTGCACGTACACAAGGAATTCGATATAAAGTCCTCTTGACACAAGCGTATGCTCATGTATTGCTAATTGTTATCAATGGTTATCAACCTCACATTTTACTCTCTAAAGAGCATGGTGCACTTTAGAACATATTGACCCCTATATAAACAATAATATAAGGAATTAGCATCCCTTTAGAATAGGTATGGAAGTGTCTCATTAAGTTAGCAACATCAAAATTACTCTTCAATCGTGAGAAACTCTTTTGCAAACTCAAAGCAGTTTTAGGAATTAGGATATCGCTTCTACCTTCTACAAATGGCAAGCCCAAGACGTGCCTTGCATCACTCCTACGTTGAGCCGGTCCTCTTCGAGACTAAGCAAATTTGGTTATGAGATGTGGAATATAAGAATGCCACTTCCAGAATTCCCGACCTGCACAAAGAGGGATCATTGGGTCAATACATAAGGAGATCCTTGTCAAGCATTAACCATATTAACTTCAAACAGTTATAATGACAAAAATAAAATAGGTAAATGTATACTCACAATCATATGGAAAATAATCATCTTACACTCTTTTTAAGGGTATAGATACTGTTAATACCATTTTCAATGAATGTAATTAAGTGAGAAAAAAAAATATGTATAATAAATGATATTAGATAAGATGTGAAAATAAATGTATGCACTATTTGATATAAGAATATAAGAGTTACAATTACATAGACAGAACAGTTACTTTCAAGAAAGAATAGACACTTATATTTAAGATTAAGTTAGAAAGCAGATTTTGATAATGTGACCAATGATGTTAGAAACATAAAGCAAGTGCTTGATATCATTTGGCAGACATGGTGGACAGAAAAAGGAGATCACACAACGTATTGCTAATTGAAGTGTATAAATTATCACTAATGAAGTTTTTATTTACGAGAGCATGTCATTATCTAAAAAATGGGCTTTCAAAACCACAAAAAGGTAAGGCATAGAGATGCCGCATGAACACGAGTAAATATCAGTTATTACACATGCCATAAAAAGGTTTGCAATACGAATTAGGGGAAAAGAAAAGATTCTTACCTTATAATCACTAATTTGTTACTGCACCACCAAAATCGGTCTCCTTGTTATCCTAGAGTGATGTTATTTACACATCAAATTGTTACATCTTCTTATACATCTTTCTTGTTTTGGTAAAAAAAAAAAAAAGGGAGAGAGTGTGTGTTGAGATGTGTGTTCTTTTATTTTATTATTCAAAAGGAAGTAATGTAGAACTAATGTAATGAAATTGATATGACAATATCATTATTTTTTCTGATATTAGCATTTGAGGTCAGTCTTCACCGAGCATAGTTAGATGCTGATGGCTAGAGATTCTTCTTTTCACAATTCAGAGACCGATGCCCAACCAAAGAGAGGTTTTACATCTTGCAACAAAATATTAGTGAGGAAGAGAGACAATCACGCACATTTTCTAAATTGAAATACTGAATGGATTTCAAAAATCAAAATACTCAATATGTTCTCTAAATGAAAGAGACACGTGGCGATTAGATAAAGAGGCAGAGCAGATGACGATATTGCTCTAGGAAGCAGTACCTATCTTCATTATATAGGGGTTGATAAGAACTTATGTCAACTCTTATATATATATTATGAAATGTCAAATTATTTTTATTTAGGTGTATTGTTAGAGATATAAATTATTCATATGTCTAATAATATTTTGGCTATACAATGCCGTCATTTGGCCTAGTGTATTTAGGAAAATAAATCCATATTAAGGTAGTGAGTAGTATACTTCATTAACCACTGGACCAACCCCTTGGATTTGCCAAATTATATTTACTTAGGTTGCATTATTGTTAGAGATTAAATCATTGACAACTTAAGTTTTTATTAGTAAGTTAATAATAACATCTATTTAGGCTTTCTTTGCCTAATTAGTTCCTTAAACAGACTAAGTTAATAATAACATCTATTTATATTCACCATTTCTACTTTTCTCTCGGCTTCTCAATTATGGCAACCAAAAACCAAAGCCCAACCTCCATAAATTCACGACGCAACTAAGCCACCACCTACTTCCTGCGCAGCATAGCCCCTTCGCACCTACTGCGTTTCTGCCATTAAGACTAGAAATACCAGAATGAAAGTTATACTAGTTAATATATTCTAAGAAATATTTTAGGCTCTAGATATGTGCCAACTTGGAGATGAAGTAAGGAATAAAGAAGGGAAGCTTGACTCCAAAGGGTTGTCTTCTCAAAACTTTAAACACATATATACGATGTATTACAGTGTAAATATACTTAGAATATATTACTTATCATCATGAGTTACTGAGAATGGAGAAAATTGGAGTATGGGTCAAAGGCAGTTGGTCTGCCTTGTTTAGTTCTACTTAAGAAAAGTAAGATCTTGGTGCTTGATGAAGCTACTGCATCAGTTGATACAGCCACAGATAATATTATTCAACAAACTATACAATAACAACAACTAAGTCTTATCCCACTAGGTGGGGTCAATTACATGGATCAAACGATGCTATTGTGCCTTATCATAAACCAAGTCTTCAGAAATGTCATTCAAATCTAAATCTTTTTTAATAGTTTCACCTATAGTCTTTTTTGCTCTCTCTCTACCTCTAACTATTGGACTATCCTCCACCCGATCTACTCTTCTTATCGGGGCTTCTAAGGGTCTTCTCCTTATATGTCCAAACTATCTAAGACGAGATTCTACCATCCTTTTCACAATAGGTGTTACTTCTGCTTTCTCTCTAATGCATTCATTCATAATCCTATCTTGTCTTGTATGGCCACACATCCAGCGCAACATCATCATCTCTGTGACACTGATCTTATACTCTTGCTAGCTTTTTACCGCCCAACATTCAGTACCATACAACATCGCGAGCCTTATAGATGTGCGGTAAAATTTACCCTTAAGATTGAAAAGTATTTTTCTATCGCAAATCACTACTGAAGCACTCCTCCATTTCATCCATCCAGCTTGAATCTTATAATTTACATCTCCCTCTATCTCTCTGTTATTTTGTATAATAGATCCAAGATACCTAAACCGTATGACTTGTGGTATGGTGTGGTCCCTAATTTTCACCGCTAAGTTAGTATTAGCACGCTTCTTACTGAACTTACATTCTATATACTTCATCTTACTCTTGCTTATATAAAAGTCATGTTCTTCCAAAGCTCGTCTCCATAACTCTAATTTCCCATTTGTTTCCTCTCTCGAATCTCCAACTAAGATTATATCATCTGCAAAAAGTATGCATTGTGGCACCGACTCTAGGATATGCGCAGCAAGCACATCTAAGACCAAACTAAAAAGATATGAACTCAAAGCTGACCCTTGGTGCAGTCCTATAATTATAGAGAAATCTTTTGTAATCCCTTCTTGTGTTCTCACACAAGTTTTAGCCTCATCATACATATCTTGGATTGCTCGAATATAAGCGATACGAACTCCTTTCTTCTCAAGAGTCTTCCACAAGACCTCTCTCGGTACCCTATCGTAGGCTTTTTCCAAATCAATAAAAACCATGTGTAGGTCTTTTTGCTTCCTCCGATACCTCTCCATCAATCTTCGTAGAAGATAGATTGTTTCTATAGTTGACCTCACAAATATAAAACCAAATTGATTCTTTGAAATATAAGTCTATTGTTTTAATCTCCGTTCAACAAACTATACAGTAACATTTTTCAGAATGCACAGCCTTTACCATTGCTCATAGAATAACTTCAATCCTTGATAGTGACATGGTTCTGCATCTAAATCAAGGTAAGCATCACATTATTTTCTTTCTTCTTTATTTGTCATCTTTCTTTATTTCTTTTTCTTTTTCTCATAATCTAAATATGATTGCTCTTCATGTTTATCCTGCAAGGCTTGTAGAGGAATATGATTCACTAAAGAAACTGCTTAAGAACAAATCTTCATCTCTTGCTTAACTAGTTGCAGAATACACACAGAGGTCAAACCCTGATTATGAAAGTTGAACTGATAGTGAATTGAAATTAGTCTTAAACCAGATATGTTCTTAATGGTGATATAGATTAGCTGGTGCCTGGTGACCATTCCACTTCATGTACATGTCCTGGTGCCCTACCTTACCGGTCTTCGGCAGAGATTGTAGTGGTTACACTGTGTGTTAGTCTTACTGAGACTTGTATGAGACTCATTCTAGGTCATAGATAACTATAAACATTTATGTGATGCAGATTATTGCAAATTTAATGCTCTGGATGCGATTTCAATGCCAAAATTTAATAAACTCCTTTCAAACACATACAAAACATTTTGACTTTAAGAAGGGCCAGCCTGAATATGTATTCAACTTTAAAATGTATATTATTAAATTATTTTATCTTAGATGTATTGTTAGAGATATAAATTATTGATATGCCTAATAATTTTTTGGTTATACAATACCCTCACATTGACTTAATGCATTTAGGAGAATAAATCCAAATTTAAGGTAGGGAGTAGTGTATCTTGGGTTTGTCAAATTATATTTACCTAGGTTGTTTCATTGTTAATGATATAAACCATTGATACATCTTCAACTAACAACTTAAGTTTTTTTTAGTAAGTTAATACTAACATTTATCAAGGCTTTCTTTATTAGAATATTTTATATGAACTAACATAAATCATATTATAATTTTATAAAATCTAGATTAATTAAATGTCAAAATTATAAGGGCATTTTGTTTAATCCAAATTGTGATCAAGATTATTATTAAGCATTGCTCATATGCGAATTTTATTTATAGGTCTTGTATATGAGCTTGCCAAAGCGAGTATATATATATATATATATATATATATATATATATATATATATATATATATATATTAGGGGAGGTCTCTATTCTTAGTCACTTTAGTGTGTATAATTTCCTTATTGATATTAATGCATGATCAACTACTATGAGATAAGAATAGTATCTTTCCATTGTCAATATCGCTTTCAAGGAATCAAACATGGCAATCTCATCGGTATCTTTTCAAGGTAACCTTATAACTCATTCTATATTATTTAAATATGCTATAATTTGGGGTTAATTGATCTAGAAATTTTAGCAATTGATATAAGAGTGATTTTAATCCTAATTATGATTATCAATTTTTTGTTTTACTCAAAAAATAAACGTATAAGGTTTAAAATTGAAACCCGAAACCCCAATGAATATGATGCTCAATTCAATTTGTTTTTTTGGATTGATTTCAAAAATAAAGTTAAGGCTTTTGTAAATTGGAATTTCTTGAGTCTAATGATATATAAATTGTATCAAACGGATTAGAATTCATAGAGAATTTCATGAAAATCGCGAAGAATCTTGACAAATCCTAACTTTGTGATTCAAGAATTTCTTTTAGTTGTTTAATTCCATAATTGATTTAGGGTTATTGTAGAACACATATTTCTGATTCTAAAGACATAAAAAACATACCAAAAGATTGAGAAACAAATTAGAATTTCAGAAAATAACCTGCGATGAGCTTTTCGATATCACTCAAAACCCAAACATTTTGTGCATTTTCTTTCTAAAAATAAGTTTAGGGGAAGTTTAGAGCCAATTTTTCTGAATCCGTAGCACCAAGATCATGGAATTTGGTGAGGAATTGAAAGAGAAAACATTGCGACTTGTTATCACTTAAATTAGGTTGCGCAACCTGTTTTGCAGGAGACGGGTAAAGGAGACGATGGTCTGCCCTTGGTCTTCCTTACTCGCGCATGTGGCGCGTGAAAGTGCGTATGAGGTCTTGGAGTGTCATTTTTTACTTATGGCTTTTGATCTGTGTTCCACATGCCTAGTTATTAGTTTTAGTGAATTTTTTGGATTTTTTAAAATTGTTGTAATAATTTATTTGTAATTTTATAAAGGTTTAAACCTTTAAAAATATGTGATACTCTTCACTTTTGGGCTTGAAAATTTTCATGCATATTTGTGTTGTTTCTGGGCATGATATATATAGTGTGCATTCTCAGAGTTAATGTTGTTTGGCTACTAAAATAATTTTGGTATTATTTGTACATAAATTAATATGTAATGTTTTGAAAACTATTTATCTTGTTATTTATGCAATTTGATTTTGAGAGTTATTGTTTAAAGTATTGTAGTAATGTTTTGGGGCACTTTCATGATTATGAGTTCGCCTTCGCATGACCAATTATGTTGAGGTGTCATTTTGTTAATATTTTGTCAATAATGTTGCATTTGAGATTGTGTTGATGATGCACTTACTCTATTAGTTTGTCTTCATTAATATGATTCTTGTTGATTTGTTAAAAGCATTAAGGTTGTGTCTTTAAAGTTCTCAATTACTAGCTTTAAGGACATGATTTTGATGTCCATAAGAGTCTGCTCATGTGTTGTAATTCAGAACTCTTAGACATGATTATAATTGCTTGAGAGAGCTCCATTATAGTTATCTTCTTAAATATTGTATATGTTGATATGCTTGACAAAATCTTTCTTTAATGTATTGTTCTTTCAACTTTATCAATGCAAATGAATGTTTTAATGAAATTGAATGTGACTAGTTATGAAGACTAGGTGGATTCTGTGAAATTGTTCCTTTTTGTCTCTAATGTTGATGATGCTCTTACTGAAGATGAGCCTCAGCGACACACAAATACATCTTTCACTGCAGATAGGAAGAAGCATGAAAAGTGAGTTCAATCCAATAAAATTTGTTTGATGACCATGAAGTATAGCATGGATAAGACCATTAAAGAGAGCATTTTCTGAAAAAAAAAATGCTAAAGAGCTTCTCAAGTTTGTTGGTGAGAAATTCAAGAAGTTTGATAAAACTAAAAAGGCCTACTACCTCTTTTTGTTGGCGAATGCTACATACGATGGTATGAGTAGTGTTCGTGAACACGCCTTAAAGCTTATGAACTGGTACAACAAGTTGAGGTCCATGAAAGTAGAGTTGGGAAAGGACTTCCTGGTCTGACTTGTATTTGAATCTCTTCCAACTAGTTTTATGTTTTGAGGACTACTTACAACGCTAAAAAAGATTAGTGAACTATTGATGAACTTATATATGTTCTTACTCAAGAGGAGCAGACAATGAAGAAGGGAAAGGTCTATAGTGTTCAGTTTGCTTCTCACAAGAATGTTGATAAGAAGAAGAAATTTGCTAAAGGGAATAAGGGTATGCCTTAGTTTAAGAAAAATAGGAATGATAAGCCTGGATATCCTTTTGGGCCATTGTTTGGGCCACCTTCGAGTCCTAGTGAGTATTCGAGTGTTAAGCCTAAATATTGGTCTAATGGAAATTGTAAGTTTTGTGACATATATGGGCATAAGTAGTCTAGTTGTTTGAAGTTCAAGAGTTGGCTTGAGAAAAAGAAAGGTAACATCTTTGCTCTAATATGTTTTGAATCAAATCTAGTTGATGTTCCTTCAAATACATAATGGTTAGATACTGGTGCAACTATTCATGTTACGAACTCATTATAGGAATTCAGAAGCAAGATGAGACCAAGTGAAGGGGAGTTGTTAATCACAGTAAGGAATGAAGCTAGTGTCAAAGTAGAACACATAAGACTAGTTTCTTTAAAATTATATAATGGACATATTTTAGTTTTGAAAGATACAGTTTATGTGTCTTCAATGAGGAGGAATTTGGTTTCAGTTTTAATTTTAGATAGTTGTGGCTACTCTTTCCACTTTAGTAATGAAAAGATTTCTTTATATTATGATTCTGCTCTTGTTGGTTATAGAGTCTTATCTAATGATCTATACATATTGGATGTTGATTCCCTTTCTGTTAATCAACGACATTCAGATATCAATAATGTTGTTGGGAATAAGCATGGTAAAATTGCTAAAAATTCCTCTATATTATGGCATAAACATTTAGGACACATCTCTAGGGAGAGAATAGAGAGGTTGATCAAGGAGAATATTCTTCATGATCTGGACTTCTCTAGCTTTGATACTTGCATTGATTGTATAAAAATGAAACTTACAGCTAGAGCTAGAAGGAGTGAGGTTACCATGAGTAAAGGAATACTATAGTTAATTCATACAGGTATTTGAGGGCCTGTTACTCCTATTGCTATGAGCAGTTTTAGGTATTTTATCACCTTTATTGACGACTTCTCAAGATACAGGTGGATTGATTTTCTATGTGATAAATCTAACTCTTTAGATTCATTTAAAGCATTCAAGGTTGTTGTTGTATTGAAATTTAGTAAGCAAATAAAATGTGTGAGGTCTAATAGGGGTGGTGAGTATTGTGATAGGTATGATGAAACTAGTAGAAATACTGGACATTTTTCTATGTTCTTACAGGATTGTGGTATTGAGGCATAGTACACCATGTTTAGCATTTCGCAACAAAATGAAGTTACAGAAAGGTAAAATCGTACTCTTATGGATGTGGTGATGTGTATGCTTAGTCATTCTACCCTTCTTGAATTCTTGTGAAGAGATGCCTTAAAGACTGTTGCTTATATACTAAATCATATGTCAAACAAATTTGTGTTGAAGACTCCATATAAGCTTATGTCAGGTAAAAGGCCTACTTTGAGACATTTCAGTGTTTGGGGATATAAGGCAGATGTAAGACCTTATAACCCACAGTTAAAGAAGCTTGATTCCAAAACCATTAATGGTTTCTTTATTAGTTATTGTATTGACTCAAGAAGTTCTAGGTTCTATTGTCCCTCTTATACTACAAGAGTTATTGAATTCAATCGGGCTGTCTATTTTGAAGGAGACTTAGAGCATGGTAGAACTTAGGAGCCGCTTATTGATGATTTTAGAGAGGAGCATGTTGTTGTTGCTAATCTTGTTGTTCCCTTTCTAGAGTGATAACAATGTATTTTATTTATTTTATAATCCTCTCACTAGGCTTTTTAAGGTTCAATTTGGCTTAATTAAGTTAATTTTGTCACATTTTATGAAATTAACCTTAATTGGATCATTGAAGAAATTCTTACTTGAATTATCATTAATTTAGGTGATTGCATTCTTAAGTAAAGTGACCACAATTTGAGTTGCAATTATCTGATTAATGTGATTCTGGTCTTGTTGAAAAGATAAGATAATTTCTGAATAACTATTCACTTGATAACAAGAGTCATATTAATAGCAATATATTTCATTCATTGTATAATCTTCTCACTTAACTTTTTCAGTAAATTAGCTATAATTTAAGTTATAAATATCTGATGGATGTGATTTTAGTCTTGTTTTAAAGCTAAGAAAAATTTCTACAACTTTCATGAAGGCCTCAAGACTGGATACACACGTTTGAATAACTCAAATTGGAGTTGAAGCAAAATCTAGAGTTTTAAACTTGATAGCTTGACCTATATGCATTCATTAAGCTATATATCGGGCTATAGGAGTTCAACAATTCTGAAATTTTGATAATGGAAGGTTAAGACCCATATCTACAACTTTCATGAAGAATACAAAATTTAGTTCAGATTCCTTGAAAGTGATATTGGGCTTGGAAATCAGAACAGAGGAGCTGAAGTTGGGCCTGACCCATGAGCAGTAATTAGGTCATATCTCAGGCTGTAGGTGGTGGATTTGGCTAAACTAGGTGTCTATGAAAAGCTGAGACAATTTTCTAGAACTTTCATGAAGACCACTTGGCTAAAAAATGACGCATGCCATGATTTCAAAAGGGAAACATTTCAAAGACAAGAATCCACTCATCAAACAACTATTTTGGCATTTTGTTCTCATCATCCATCATCTCTTTTGGCATTTTGAACTTTTCTAACGCTATAAAAGCAGACAAAGACTGATTATTTAAGGATGTTAGCTTAGAGTTTACTTTTATGTTTGTATGTTAATTGTTTCCTTTGTGTAGTTTTCTATTATTCTTAATTGAAGTTATGTTCATCATCTTCTTCTTCTCTCTTTCTTTCTTCTTGATTCATGAGTAACTAATTTTTATTTTGTTTGGGTGAAAGGGTGATGCTTTTGGTAATATGTTGATGTTAGATTAATTTCCTTCTTATGCTTGAATGATATATTTTTATGTGATCTTTATACATATTGTATGTTGTTTCTGATTAATTTAGAAACTCTTCTTGTATAATGAATATCTTGATTCATTGTAAACAAGACGTTGGCACAGTGGATGCTTAAGATCATTTACAAGTATTGGTAAATAAATATTGGAACCATAATATGATTACATCTATAATCTTAATTGAACTTTGAATGTTAAATCTTCTAATTGGAACCTTCATTATATATGATTTCAATTGAGTTATAAAAAGAAATAATTTTGTCTTTAATTTATTACTAAGAGTGGATCTCCTAACCCAAGCAAATCTTTTTCATTTATAAACAACTTATATCATCTTTAGTATTGTGACAAATCTTCTCCTTACCTCAAATAATTTTCTCTTCATCAATTCCCTGTGGATCGACCTCGGACTCCCGAGAATTTACTACTTGAAACAATCTGCACTTGAGTTTGAAACTTTTTATTATCCCATCAAGTTTTTGGCGTCGTTGCCGGGGACGTGATTTGAAGTTCTAATTTATTGAGGTTCTTCTTCTGTAAGTAAACTTCACTAACAGGTATATTCTTCCTCTACTCTTTTCACTTTTTAATTTACTAACTTACTAACTAATTAACTAACTTTTATATTTATGTCATTTATTTATGCTTTCTAACCTCCTAACTTTTACATATATGTCATTTATTTCTGCTTTTTAATTTACTTATTTATTTATTTACGTTTTTTAATTTTTTTATTTGTTTTCATTTTTTTAATTTTTTTTATTTACGCTTTCTGCTTTTATTTTTTATTTACGTTTTATACTTGCTTACTATCTAACCTTTTAATTTACGTAATTTATTTACGCTCTCTAACTTTTTAATTTTTGCTATTTATTACTTGTTTTCTAACGTAATGAATTAATCTTTCTTCTTCTCTTCTCTTTCACTGGCTTTAATGGGACTCTGCCTCTCTCCGGTTTTCATATTTTAAATTTACATTTCGCACTTTATTTTTAGTATTTTACTTTTTGTACTTTATTTTTTGTATATTATTAACTCTCTAACTATCTGACTTTTAATTTATCAGTTATCTAACTTTTTACTTGTTAATATTTATTTGGTGGCTGGTTTATACCACATCATTGTTAATATTTAATGGCCGATTTATATCACTTACTTGTACATTATTTTTATTTTATGTCACTTATTTATGCTTAACTGATATCGTGATTCAAATTCTGATCGTTTGATTAAAATTAATCCTGGCACTTTATATATTGATTTGTTTGAATCACAATCACACACAATTGACACAATGACTGAAATTGAAGGTGCACATGTTGAACATGAAAATCAAACACAATGAGTTGAAAATGAAAGTGTACATGATGAACAGGAAAATCAACCGTTGTGAATTATGCGTGCATATTTGCAACCACCTCAAAATTCTAATCCATCATGTTTTATCTTTCCACTCACTGCTCATAATTTTAGATTTAAGTTGGGTATGATTTCTTTACTTCATAATTTTCATGGTTTAGAATTTGAAAGCCCATATTTATATCTAAAAGAATTTGAGGAAGTCTGTATTGCTTTCAATGATCAAAATTGCACTAAAGAGATTGTTAAGCTTAAATTGTTTTCTTTTTCTTTGAAAGATAAAACAAAAACTTGGCTTAACGCTTTGAAACCAAGATCAATTGGCACATAGCAAGAAATGCAAAGTGAGTTTTTAAAGAAATTTTTTTCCAACACATAAAACCAATGCTTCGAAAAGACAAATCTAAATTTTTTCCCAAAATTTAAATAAAGCGTATTTTCAAAGTTATGAACGTTTTAAAGATTTGTTAAATTCTTGTCCACATCATGGTCTTGAAAAATGACGGACTATAAGCTTTTTTTATGAAGGTTTAACACCTAAAACTAAACAGTTTATGGAAATAATGTGTAATGGCAAGTTTCTTGATAAAGAACCCGAAGAAGCTTTAGATTATTTAAACCATTTGGCTAAAAATTCTCAATCTTGGCATGGTACTAATCCTTCTGAAAATTCAATTAGATATAACCTTACAAATACTGGTAAAGGAAAATATCATCTTAGTCAAAAAGAAGATCTAAATGCAAGGTACGCCAGTTTGGATAGAAAGGTTGAATCCATGGAATTAGGGAAAGTAAAAGAAGTCAAATATGTGAAAAATGAAGAAATTTGTGGCATTTGTGATGAATTAGGACACTCGACAAATGAATGTCCTAATATTCCTGTTTTTAAAGAAGTTGTGTATGAGCAAGTAAATGCAATGAACAATTTTAAAAAGTCATTTAACTCTTTTTCAAATTCTTACAATCTGGGATGGAGAAATCACCTGAACTTCAGTTGGAAGAATAATAATCAAGCACAATTTATACAACCACCGCCTCCTCAGGAGCAATAGGATTCTCAAAATTCTCAAGGATATACACCTTATGTCCCACCATATAGGAAAAACCTTGAAAGAACATTGAATGCATTCATAGAAAAGCAAGAGGCCATCACAAAACACTCAAACCATGTTTAACATAAAAGACACTCTTTCCAAACTTAACTTCTACACTCACCATTCACAAGAAAGGAAAATTTCCTTCTCAACCTCATCCGAATCCCAAAGGTCAATATAGTCTAAATGAGGGTAATTCAGAAAACCAACAAATAAATCAAGTCAATTATGTGATAACTCTTAGGAGTGAAAAAGTTGTTGAAAAAGAAATTTCTAAACCTTGTGAGAAAGATGGTGAATTAATTCCCTAAAATAAGGAAGAGGTTAATAAGCCATCTGGCTAAAATGAGACCAAATTCTCGTCTTTCCACCCCCATTTCCTCAAGCATTAAGCAAACTAAAGAAATTTGACCACCAAATTGAATTTTTTGAAATTTTTAAACGAGTGAAGATCAATATTTCATTGTTAGATGCTATCAAACAGTTTCCTTCTTATGCCAAATTTCTGAAGGACTTATGCACTGTTAAAAGGAAATTAAATGTGAAAAAGAATGCCTTTTTGACTGAATAGGTAAGCTCCATTATTCAAAAAAATAATGTTTTGAAACATAAAGACCTTGGTTGTCCTACGGTTTCATGCATTATTGGAGAACATAAAATTGATCAAGCTTTACTTGATCTTAGTGCTAGTGTTAATTTGCTTCCATATTCAGTTTATCAACAACTCAATCTGGGTGAGTTAAAACTAACTTCTGTAACTCTTCTACTTGCTGATAGATCAATTAAAATTCCAAAAGGAATAGTGAAAGATGTGTTGGTATAAGTTGATAAATTCATTTATCCTGTGGATTTTATTATCTTGGAAACTAAACCTATGGTTAATAGTTCCAAGTCAATTCTTGTTATTTTAAGTCGTCTATTTTTAGCAACATATAATGCTTTGATAAATTACAGAAATGGAGTAATAAAGCTAATATTTGAAAACATGACACTTGAGCTTAATGTTTTCAACATATGCAAGCAACAACATGAAGTCAATGATGAAAATGAGGAACCTGATAGAATTGAGACCATTGTAGATGATCATCTTCTAAAAGGGAGTTCTTCTGACCCAATAGAAATTTGTTTAATTAATTTATTTGATTCAAGTACGCAAATAAATGATGATATTTTTGAAATATGTTCTTTGCTTGATTGTACACAAGCAATGGAATACAGGGGATAGAAGTCGAGATTCAAAGAGTTACAACCCATGAATGATAATATTCATGAAGAAGTACCCACACTAGAACTAAAGTCATTACCTACTGGGTTGAAGTACACATTTTTGGGAGAAGACCAAAGCTTTCCAGTAGTAATTTCATCAATCCTTACTGAAGAACAAGAAGGTATGTTGATAGAAGTACTTAAAAGGCATAAAAGTGCAATTGGATAGACATTAACAGATATAAAATGCATTAATCCATTAATTTGTACACATAGAATACATTTAGAGGATAATGCTAAAACATCACAACAACCTCAAAGAAGATTAAATCCACACGTGAAAGAGGTAGTTAGGGCTGAAGTTCTTAAATTACTTAATGTTGGAATTATTTACCTTATTTCTGATAGACAGTGGGTAAGCCCTACACAAGTTGTGCCTAAGAAATCTGGAATACCAGTGGTTGAAAATGAAAAAGGTGAGTTAATACCTACGCGAGTTTCATCCAGTTGGCGTATGTGTATTGATTTTAGAAAATTGAATACAACCACTAGGAAAGATCATTTTCCCTTACCATTTCTTGACCAAATTCTAGGAAGAGTAGCAGGACATCCCTATTATTGTTTTCTTGATGGTTATTCGGGGTATAATGAAATACCAATTGCATTAGAGGATCAAGAAAAAACTACTTTTACGTGCCCTTTTGGCACTTTTGCATATAGAAGAATGCAAATCGGTCTTTGTAATACTCCAATAACTTTTCAAAGATGCATGCTAAGTATTTTTAGTGACATGATTGAGCATTATTTAGAGATTTTCATGGATGATCTGACAGTTTTTGAAAATTCTTTTGAAAATTGTCTTAATAATTTGGATAAAATTCTTAAAAGATGTGAAGAAAAATGATTTGTTTTAAATTGGGAAAAATGCCATTACATGGTTACCTCATGAATCGTGTTAGGTCATGTGATATCTTATGAAGGAATTGAAGTTGATAAGGCCAAAGTTAAATTAATTGCTCATTTACCTTCCCCAAAAACAGTCAGAGAAGTTCGTTCCTTTTTAGGACATGCAGGATTTTATCGAAGATTCATTAAGGATTTTAGTGTCATATCTAGACCATTATGCAATCTTCTGATAAAAGATGCACCATTTGATTGGACTTCTAACATCGGCTTCTATCATGCAATCCCTTGACTGGTCTTTACCTTTTGAATTGATGTGTAATGCAAATGATTTTGTTGTTGACACTGTTATAGGCCAAAGAAAGGAAGGTAGGTCTCAGGTGATTTGCTACGCAAGTAGAACTTTAAATAGTGCACAAATAAATTACACTACTACTGAAAAAGAACTACTTGCTGTAATTTTTGCATTAGACAAATTTCGAGCTCATTTAATTGGTTCTTCTACTGTTGTTTTCACTGATCATGCTGCTATTAGATATTTAATGTCTAAGCAGGATGCCAAACCTAGGTTGATATGGTGGATCTTGTTACTTCAAGAATTCAACATCATAATAAAAGATAAGAAATGAGCCGAAAATGTTGTCGCAGATCATTTATCTAAATTTACAACAGGCTCACCTTTTGATAGCACACCTATCAATGATTCTTTTCCTGGTGAGTTTTTATTTTCTATCAATTCCATGCCTTAGTTTGCTAATATAGTCAATTTTCTTGTGACAAAAAAGATGCCGCCTCAATGGTCACATCAAGACAGAAAAAAGTTTTTGACTGAGGTAAGAAAATTTTATTGGGATGATAAATATTTGTTCAAATATTGTCCTGATCAAATCTTTTAGAGATGTGTACCTGACGATGAGGTAGGTAGTGTCATTAAATTTAATCACTCAGAAGCATGTGGAGGTCATTTTTCTTCAAAGAAAACAGCTGTGAAAATCTTACAGTGTGGATTTTATTGGCTTACTTTATTTAAAGACAACTATACCTTTTGGAAAAATTATGAAAATTGTCAAAAATTAGGTTCCATTTCTAAAAGAAATATGATGCCTCTGAACCTTATCCTTGTCATTGAAATTTTTGATTGTTGGGGACTTGATTTCATAGGTCCATTTCCATCCTCATTTGGATTTGTGTATATTTTGGTTGTAGTTGATTATGTCTCAAAATAGATTGAGGCGATTCCATGTCGACAAAATGATCATAAAATTGTTCTCAAATTTTTAAAAGAAAATGTCTTAAGTCGATTTGGAATCCCTCGAGCTATCATCAGTGATGAGGGAACATATTTTTACAATAAATCACTTGAATCTTTAATGAAGAAATATGATATTACCCATAAAGTTGCCACCCCTTATCACCCTCAAACAAGTGGGCAAGTAGAATTAGTAAATAGGAAAATTAAACAAATTTTGAAAAAAATGGTTAACTCAAATCACAAAGATCGGTTTTTAAGACTAAATGATGCACTTTGGGCTTACCGTGCACCTTTTAAAACATCTTTAGGCATGTCACCCTATTGGTTAGTATGGAAAACCTTGTCACTTGCCTGTAGAACTGGAGCATAAAGCATTTTGAGTCATTAAAGCTTTTAATTTAAATCTTGATGATGCTTGCAGGTTATGCAAATTGCAAATAAATGAACTTAAGGAATTGAGAAATGATGCATATGAAAACTCAAAAATTTATAAAGAAAGAACAAAAGCTTTTCATGACAAATCTATTTTGAGAAAATCTTTTGAAATTAGTCAAAAAGTTCTGCTTTATAATTCTCGTCTTCACATATTCCTTGAAAAATTGAGATCTAGGTGGATTGACCATTTTATTGTCAAACATGTATATCCTTATGGGGCCATAGACATTGAGAATCCTAGAAATGGTAATGTGTTTAAGGTCAATAGACAAAGACTTAAACCATTTCTAGAAAATCAAGCTACTGAAGTAGAATTCATTTCTCTTTTTAATCATTGTTATAAGAATAATTTACTCTAATTTTGTGGCTTTATTTTGTTTTGCAGTTCTTTTGCTCCCCGGTTCAATGGTGGATGACGATACTCTGTGACTCTCATGTCGGTTTATTTTTTTTCAGTTTCCCAAATAACTGATTCATTCTCCTTCAAAATGGATATTATTCTCTCAAACCTGAGAAAACATTTTCCTTCTCTTCCTCAAAATGCTCTAACAAAAATTTACAAAACTAGATGTGAAAGATTGAGATTGTTAATGCACAAGGATATACCAGAAAATGTACGTTGGATCATCGAAGCAAAGGTCCGACTAGCAGATGAGTCTTCAATTTCATTTGACTCATACATGTTAGGTCTTGGTAGAAGTTCATATTCTAAAAGGAGAAGAACAAAAAAATTACAAGTCTGTCACAAATGTGCATGATGGAATTGTAACAAGCGATGTCGTTCTTTGGGGATGGTTTCCGCAAACAGAGAAAATAAAATTTTCTTCATTAAAAATGAATTGAGTAAAGAGTCTTTAGATAATATCTTATTGACTCTTGATACACATTCTTGTGGTTTTGTGTATTGTGAACTTCTTAACTTGTGGAATCTCTTCAAGGAGGAACAAAAGCAATACAGTCTTGGGAACCTGACTGTAAAAGACCATGTTTGCCAATTTATAAGAAAATTGGATGGGAAGCTTATCATCGACTCATAGAAGGCGTTTAAGCCGTTTTCTGGACGTGAAACCAGAAGCAGATGTGAGCCACATTCACAACATGTACATATTTTCTTCTTCTTCTTCTTTATCTTCATAAAAAAAAGAAGAAAAAAATATATATACATCTTAGATTTGGCTTTGGTAACACAAAACGTGAATGAAAAAATATATGCATCCTGATCCAGCCTTCTTAATTGAAAAATAAAGTAAGTAGATTGTATCTTACATGTGAGGTAGCCGGTCGCATTATGGTCACTTGTCCCTTTTAGGAGCCCTATGTTGCGTTGGTCTTGAAAGGGTCTAATACTGGTCAATAATGCTTTGGCACAAAGCCGAAAGAGCAGAATACCTTCATCCTAATCTCAAGTGAGTATACACTCCCCTTTCATCAGGTTTCTAACAACTTGAAAAAAAAAGAAGAGGGCGAAACTATGGTTGTACTTGGTCTTTAATTAGATTAGGAGCCCCGGGCAAATGACCCGTCTTGTCATAGACTCAGGAGAAGATCTTCACACGCTAGTATGTAAATAATGTTCGTGTGTCATGCTCTATAGAGAACCGTGTGCTACATTCCTAGTTCTTGGAATCAAGGCTCTGTAGCGCTGATGGACAGAAAGAAGAGTCTCGTCTTTACAGTGAATGAAAACTGTTAACTGAGTTGTATATTTACTTTAATTAGTAAGCCTCCATGGCGAGTTCTGACTAGCCGCGGTCAGGTACCATCTTCTTAGAATACAGGCCTTTAATTAGGTTTGCAGGAAGATAGAGGGTTGTTATTCCATAAGCAGGACGGAAATGATTCAAAGGTTCTTGTTATCGGTTCGGCAATCTTTGTGGAGTTCTTATATTGCACTGGTGACACACAACTCAAAGACATGCCACTACTGCACTCATGACGCGCAGTATAAAGATACACCATGAAAACTGTACATACAGATATGTCCTCATTTATTATTATATTTCTTTTCTTTGTATAATTTTGTTGTATTTTAGTTTTTGGACAGATGATCCTTTGAGCAGGGTCCTTCAGGGGTTTCTAGACTTTTTTACCCTGATGGTTTTCTTGAAGTTAAAAAAAACAAAATAAAACAAAAACAAATAAAAAAAAAAGATTCTATGTTTCTTAATTTCAAACTTTTTGGACACAGCCAACCTACCCATATAGGTGCTATGATTATTTTTTCCCTTCTTTTCCTTATTTAAGCACTTCATTCTCTTCACTTTCCTCTAACTCATAATCATTCAGAGGGAAGGTGAAATTATGGGACCTCTTGTTCGTAACCTTAAAAATATTTGTGTCTTTTGTAGGTCAAGTTATAGGAAGAGTTTATAGTTTGTAAGTATAGCAAGCGCTTTTAGTCGAACACTTGCTGCGAGAAATATTCATGTTGTATATAGGAGAGGTTGCCGTGGGTTAATGGGGGCTGTATCACTTGCTGATTTTATAGGAGGTAGTTAGGTTTTATGTGTCATTCTTGGACCTTTCACTCAAAAGAACATCACTGGAAAGACAGTTAGAGAAGAAATTCAGGTATCATCTATGCATGGACGAATGAAAACAATGCTTGATAACTCTGATGCATTCATTGCCTTACCAGGTGGTTTTGGTACTCTGGAAGAAATTTTTCAAATAGTCTCTTGGGCCCAATTGAACATCTACCATAAACCCATTGGTTTGTTGAATGTTAATAATTTATTTGATCTTTTGTTAATTTTTCTTGACAAAGTTGTAGAACAGAAATTTATCACACCTTCAGCAAGAAAACTTCTTATCTCTGCCTCCACTATTATTGAACTGATTGATAAATTAGAAGTTTTTGTTTATGAACCTGATAAAGCAATAACTCAGATAGACTGGTCTGCAGGAAGCAGTGAGGGAAGCAGCATGTAAAGAAAGTCAGATCTGACATTTCTTCTTTAATTTTCTTTTACTTTTAGTTTTATTTATTGTACTTTGTTTCTGTTTACATTTGTGTCAGATTCCTCTAACAGATATTATCTTCTATCCTTTACTCATCTATATTTTAATATTGCGGATAATGTTGTGATCTGGTTGGGGGGAAGGATAGTTTTTTTAAAAAAAGTAGGGAAGTATGATATGATTGTCATGAACTTACTAAACCAAATAATATTAGCATAGTAAGGAGTAATCTTACTCTTGGACGCATTTAAATTGAAAAGTATGTTTAGTGAGATGACTGTCAGAAACCTGCAACAAAATCAATTAAGTATGGCAGAGTAAGGTGTAAATTTTGCCTTGGAGGTAATTTTACTCTTGAGAGGTGATGCGTGCGGATGTAGTGATTAAAATTAAGATAAAAATCAGTTGTCAGGCCCACCAAAAAATAAAAACCTTACAACTAGTTGTAGTTAGTAAGGGTCGATCCACAGAGAACCAATTCAATTAACACTATTAAACAATTCCCAATTTAGACTCTGATTAACAATAAACAGTAAAAGGGGGGGTTTTGGAGTTTTGATGAACAATGAACAGCTTCAAAGATAACAATAAACAAACTGAAATCAACAATATAAGAAAATTGGTTAAGAGATTGAATCCACCACTAGATTTATATGATAATGTAAATCCACATATCCTTTTTATTCCAACATGCTCAATTATGTTTTTATGCAATTGTGATATTAAATCTCTGTTTTCCTTACGTGTTGGCCAATTTAGCAACCGCTCAAATCAACTCCTAATCACTGATTAGTCATAAAGCAACCGCTCTTACAACTATCCAACAATTGCATTAAGATTTAGAAAACCAATTACACTAAGGTCTAATCACACACACCGGATTAAATTACTTAGAACATATATTTCTCTAGATCTAATACCGCAAATCACAAGCATAATAAACCCAGATCTACCACTTTTATAACTGCAAATAGCACAAAGATAATTATACCCACATGAACATCATACATCCCACTAGATCTACTACCGCAACCGCGCATAATAAACCTAGATCTACTACTTTGAAAGTAGGAACAAGTACAAAAACCTTCATACCAACAATAGATTCAGAAATATATGAATAAAAACATAACTGTGTTGAAATAATCAAATATGCAAAGTTTACAACATTAATACTAGCGGTTTCATCACCCCCTTAACCAAGGGAGGTTTAGTTACACATAGCTAGAAAGAAATCACAAGAAAAACTATGAAGAAACAAGAAGAAACTATGAAGAAACAAGAAACTAAGAGAGAAAATGAAGGAGAGTTACATCTTGTTCATGATAAATGGTGCCTTTTATAGAAGTCTAAGGTAACAAAATGACAAAGGAAAGTGGGTGGATGAGTGGGTGAGTGAGTGGAGTGTTTGAGTGGATGGATTAGTGGGTTGGTTTAGTGGATTGGTTTAGTGGATGAGTGAGTGGAATGGTTGAGTGGTTGAATTAGTGAAAAATGCCAAAGGACTTTTGGTGAGTGGGAAATTATGGACATGAATGGGTGAGTGGATGGATGAGTGGATGGATTAGTGGATGAGTGGGTGGAGTGGTTAAGTGGTTGGATTAGTGTATGAGTGGATGAGTGGGTGAGTTAGTGGATGAGTGGATGAGTGGATTAGTGGATTAGTGGATGGATGAGTGGATGGTTGAGGACGAAAATTTCGTGTCTGACTTGGAAGCCAAAAACGACCCACTATACTTCAGAACCACGAAAAGTGTTCTTCATGAAAGTTGTAGATCCTTGTCTTGGCTATAAAATGGATAGCTGGTTCGTCCAATTTGGCTTCCTTAAGCCCAAGATATGTCCCAAATACCGTAGGTTGCTCAAACCCAACTTCAGCACCTCTGTTCCGACTTGCAAGCTCAAAATGACCTATTAGACTTCTTTTTCTCAAAATGTGTTCTTCATGAAAGTTGTTTATTTGGATCTTGACTATCCAATGTCCAAATTTCAGCCCATCTCCATTATTACATCTTGATATATGATTTTTTGAGTGCACACTGTTCGGATTCTACTGACAGAACCCGTATTCTGACTTCCATGTCAACTTAGGTCCCTTAGACATCTGAATCAGACTTCGAGCTCTTCATCAAAGTTGTAGAGCTTCCTCTTAGATTTCCTAAAAGGTAAAATTCATGTTCATCAGATATTAAGAACTCAAGTTATGGCCAAAATACAGAAACAGTGTCAAATCTCAATAATGCTGAAAATATTCAATTAGGACCAATTTGAGCTCAAACTCACAAAATCATACCAAACTCAATCAATTAAGAATATGGAGAGTGTAAATGACTAAACATAAGGGTTTCTTAATGAATAAAATATGTGATTATCAAATTCCCCCACACTTAGCTTTTTGCACTCCTGGGCAAAACTCAAGACCAAAATTTTACAATCAAGAAGAACAACCAAAGGTTCAAGGGATCAAAACATTCATGAGTTAACAATTCTCCACATCTCAAACCAACAAGCAAGGTATCTTCAACATGAATCGAGAATGATAGATCTTCACAAGATTCCCTCTCAATCTCTCAAGTGTTTAAAAGGTAGGTATTTCACTCAATTCAACCCATGAAAATTGCACTATCATAAGCTTGCTTATCTTCTACTTCTCCACTACTCAAAACACATGCACACACAAATCATGAGGACTTTATTCAAGGTTGTAGTGAGGTCAAGGTAACAGGAGAGGATAAAATGGATATGAGAAGATAAATACCAAAGAGAATAAAAGCAAATGAGAGCTGAGTTCAAATAATAAGCATAAAAGTTCATCCCAACTCTAGTGTATATCCCTTTACATATTCATTTCCCAATCCTTTTTTTTTTTTTTTTTAAACACTTGGTTTTTTTTTTTTCTCTTTTTTTTTTTTTTTTCTTTTTCTTTTATATATATGAACATAACTATATACATACATTTTTTTTTTTTTTTGGGCACTCTTTTCTTTTTCAACAACCATTTTGTACACACACCCCCACACTTGTTCAAAAACTCATCCATTAACCAAGCTAATGTTCTTTTATTCCCTAAGGTAAAGTAAGAACACGATTTCTCATTTAAGGCACATGATGAGCTAGAAACAAGGAATGGTCAAATAAGCTCAAAGGGGTTAAGCAAAGGAAAATATACAAGGTTGGCGGAATCGAGAATTTTCAAGAAATCAAAAGAGTGCTTGATATCATATTGAAAACAAGGTTGGCTATTTGGTTAAACTAGCTAATTAAGAAAGAGGGCCTCAATCATGTTCATGCATGCAAGTGAAATGTAGCCTCAAAAAGAATCAAAGCAAGTTCTAGAGTGGTCATTAACATGAGTGAAAATCACACAAGAAAGAAGAGAATGACATAAATGTTGAATCCATCCATTAGGCTCAAAATCTCACAAGGTATGCATCCATCAAACTCAATTCATCAATTTAATCATCCATCACCAAGCACATCAGTTCAAGAAGGGAGAAAAGTTATTCAATCATGCAATGAACCCCCTTTTTTGTGTTTTTTTTTCTTTTTTTTTTAACAACCAAAAGAAACATGCTAAAATCTCTCCCCCACACTTAATATAAACATTGTCCTCAATGTGAAAGAGAGATATAGAAAAGAGCCACACAACCTAATAAGAAGTGAATCAACGCAAAGCAGAAAAGAAGCACACTGTCAGTTACGCATCAGACCTCTGCCACCAATTAAGATGCGTCTCAAGAGTAAAATTCTCCTTACTCTGCCATCACTAATTAGTTTAATAAGTCCATGACAATCATATCATACTTTCCAAACAAAACAATTATTATTATTTTTTTTTTGACTTTAAGAAAACCATCAAGGTAAAGAAGTCTAGAAACCCCTGAAGGACCCTGCTCAAAGGATCGTCTGTACAAAAATCAAAATACAACAAAATGATACAAAGATAAAAGAAATAGAAAATGATGACATACCTGTATGAACAGTTTTCATGGCGTATCTTTATATCGCGCATCATGAGTGCAGTAGACATCACGTCCCTTTTTTTTTTTTTTTTTTTTTTTTGAAATTCTTAGAAAAACTTGATGAAAGATGAGTGTATACTTACTTAAGATTGGGATGGAGGTAGTCTGCTCTTTCGGCTTTGTGCCAAAGCATTGTTGACCAAGATTCGACCCATTCAAGACCAAATAAGAACATAAGGCTCCCAAAAGGGACAAGTGGCCATAATACGACCGTTTGCCTCACATGTGGGATACAATCTACCTTCTTTGTTTTTCAATTAAGAAGGCTGGATCAGATGCATGCATTTCCCCATTCACGGTGTGTGTTACCAAAGCCAACCCTAAGACGTATACATACATTTTTTTTTTTTTTGTTTTTTTTTTTTTTTTTTTTTTTTTTTTTTTTTTTGTTTTTTTGAGAGATGACATGAAGAAGAAGAAGAAGATGATATGTACAGATTGTTTGTGGATGTGGCTCACATCCGCCTCTGGTTTAACGTCCAGTAACGACTTAAACATCTTCTATGAGTCGAGGATAAGCTTCCCATCCAATTTTCTTATAAATTGGCAAACAGGGTCTTTTAGAGTCAGATTCCCAAGACTGTAGCGTTTTTCTTCATCCTTGAAGAGTTTCCACAAATTAAGAATTTCACCCCGCATGAATCCATAAGAACGCGTCTCAAGAGTCAATAAGATATCATCTAATGACTTCTTACTCAGTCCATTCTTAATGAAGGATTTATTTGCGGAAATCATCCCCAAAGAACGACATTGTCTGTTACAATTCCATCGTCCACATTTGTAACAGACTTGTAACCTTTTTGCTCTTCTCCTTTTAGAATATGAACTTCTTCCAAGACCGGACATATATGAGTCAAATGAAATTGAGGACTCACCTGCTAATCGAACCTTTGCTTCAATTATCCAGCGTACATCTTCTGGCATACCTTTGTGCATTAACAGTCTCAATCTTTCACATCGAACTTTGTAGATTTTTCTCGAGCATTTTGAGGAAAAGAAGGAAAATGTTTTCTCGTGGTTTGAAAGAATGACATCCATTTTGAAGGAGAAGAAGGATTCGGTTATTTTGGGAAACCGAAAAATAAACCGACTTGAGAGTCACGAGTACCGTATCCGCCACTTAACCTAAGCAACACAAAGAACTCAAGAACTTGATTTTCCAGGAATGGTTAAGTCTTTGTCCATTAACTTTACGCGCATTACCATTCCTAGGATCCTCAATTTTACGGCCCCAGAGGATACACGTGTTTGACAAAGAAAAGAACCGCGCCACCTAGATCTCAATTTTTCAAGGTGTAGGTGCGATGATGATAATCTCAAAGCAGAACCTTTTTGACCAATTTCCGCAACTTTTGCAAAAGGTGTAACAGACCTTGAATAAAGTAGGCCAATAAAATCCATACCGCAAGATTTTCGCAGCTTGTTGTCGCCGAAGAAAAGTGACCTTCACATGCTTCCGAGTGACAAAATTTAATGGCACTACCTACCTTATTGTCGGGCACACAACTAATTTTTTTTTTTTTTTTTTTTTTTTAGAGATTCAAATGCTTACAACCAACAAACAGATAAAAACATAATCTAAGGAACTAATGAAAACACAAAATAAAAAGGGATAAAGAGAGCAAATCTGGTTGGGTTGCCTCCCAATGAGCGCTTAGTTTATTGTCCTCACCCGACATGATGATACTTTCACTTGCTCCTCATATTGTGGAAGGATGAGGGTCATCACTTCCATCTCTCGCACCGTCGGGAAGTTCATGATATGGTTTGAGACGATGACCATTGACCTTAAATGCTTTGCCGAATTTTCACTCCTGATCTCAACTCGCACCAAAAGGAAAAACATTAGTTACCACAAACGGCCCAATCCACTTAGAACGCAGTTTACCTGGAAATAATTTGAGTCTTGATTGGAATAGTAGGACTTTTTGTCCTCTGTGAAATTTCTTTCTGGAAATCAATTGGTCGTGGAATGCCTTAGCTTTAGTCTTATAAATCAGGGCATTCTCAAAGGCCTCATTTCTTAGTTCTTCTAATTCCTCGTAATCGGAACTTCCTTTGCTTTCCAAAGACCTTCCAATTCCATATTAACTTGTTTAATGGCCCAGTAAGATCGATGTTGCAACTCAACGGGCAAATGACAGGGCTTTCCATACACCAACCAAAATGGTGACATGCCAATGGGAGTCTTATAGGCAGTCCTATAAGCCCATAAAGCATCTTCAAGTCGAGTGCTCCAATCCTTTCTTGAGGGATTCACTTGTCTTTTCAAGGATTGACTTAATCTCCCGGTTGGACACTTCGCTTTGCCCATTTGTCTGTGGATGGTAAGGAGTGGAAATTCTGTGCATTACTCCATATCTCTTCAATAGAGCATCAAAGGTTTTGTTGCGAAATGGGTCCCTTGGTCACCGATGATAGCCCTTGGGGTCCCGAACCTGGAGAAAATATGTGACTTAACAAAATCTCACAACAGCTTTAGAATCATCGGATCGAGTGGCTTTTGCTTCCACCCATTTAGACACATAATCAACGTATAAAAGAATGTATGTGAAACCAAATGAAGGAGGGAATGGTCCCATGAAATCAATACCCCACACATCAAAGAGTTCCACAAAAATGATCGGAGTCTCGAGGCATTTGATTACGAGGACCAATATTACCTGTTCTCGACAATGGTCCACAAGACTTACGAAGTTGTAAGCGTCTTTGAAAATTGAAGGCCAATAGAAACCACTTTGTCAAGCACTTTATTGGCTGTCCTTTTATCGCCAAAGTGTCCTCCACATGCATAGGTGTGGCAAAAGGAGAGGATGAAGTGTGTCTCGAATCGGGAATGCACCTCCTAATGACTTGATCTCGCACAATGCTTCCATAAGTACGGGTCATCCCGTATATAGTATTTACAAATACCCTTAATTTATCTCTTTGGGCCTTGTTCAAATCCTCCTGGAAAGTCCTTAGTAACCGGGTAGTTAACAATGTCAGCATACCAAGGGATTATGGTGTTGACAACCATCAAATATTCATCCGGAAAAGTCTCCATGATAGGCATTTCTTCCTCTTCAGTTACCAATCTACTCAAGTGATCGGCCACCAAGTTTTCGCTCCCTTTCTTGTCTTTAATCTCCAAGTCAAATTCCTGGAGCAATAAAATCCATCGGAGCAATCTAGGCTTTGCTTCTTTCTTTGTTAGAAGATACTTCAAGGCTGCATGATCTGAAAACACAATCACTTTAGAACCAATTAGATATGATCTAAATTTTTCTAAAGCAAATACAACAGCTAGAAGTTCCTTTTCTGTGGTTGAGTAATTAAGTTGAGCATCATTTAGAGTCCTTGATGCATAGTAAATGGCATAAGGAACTCTATCAACTCGTTGTCCCAAGACAGCTCCTACTGCAAAGTCACTGGCATCACACATTAGTTCAAAAGGTAACTCCCAATTGGGTGGCCTGATGATAGGCGCAATAGCTTAACAACTTCTTGAGTTTATTGAAAGCTTCCATACATTTCTCATCAAAGTTAAAATTAACATCTTTTTGAAGAAGTCTGCAAAGGGGCAATGAGACTTTAGAAAAGTCTTTAATGAATCTCCTGTAGAAACCTCGCATGACCAATAAAAGAACGAATCTCCCGCACACTAGTGGGTGGTGGCAAAGAATGCATGAGTTCTACTTTAGCTTTATCTACTTCAATTCCCCTAGCGAAATTACATGACCTAACACAATACCTTCATTCACCATGAAATGACATTTTTCCCAATTCAAGTACCAGGTTAGTGTCAATGCATCTTTTAAGCACCAAAGTTAAATGTTCTAAACAATTTTCAAAATCATTTCCAAAGACACTAAAGTCATCCATAAAAACCTCAATGATGTTTTCAATGTAATCGAAAATATACTCATCATGCATCTTTGGAAAGTTCCCGGTGCATTGCGAGTCCAAAAGGCATTCGCCTATATGCAAAGGTACCAAATGGACAAGTGAATGTAGTCTTGTCTTGGTCTTCTGGAGCTATGGCAATCTGATTGTAACCCGAAAAACCATCCGTAAAAACAATAATAAGAATGACCACTAATCTTTCTAACATTTGATCAATGAAAGGTAAAGGAAAGTGGTCTTTTCTCGTGGCGGCATTCAACTTCCCGTAATCAATACAAACATGCCACCCCGTCTCGTAACCTAGTGGGAATAAGCTCATTTTCAGCATTTCTTACCACAAGAATTCCGCATTTCTTTGGTACTACCCGGACCGGGCTTACCCACTTGTTTCGAAACGGGGTAGATCACCCCCACACTTAGGAGCTTCAGTATCTCCTTTTTCACAACCTCCATCATGGGAGGATTCAATCTCCGTTGAGGGTCTCTCATAGGTTTAGTATCCTCCTCCATTAATATCCTGTGCATACAAACGGAGGGACTAATACCCTTGATATCAGCTATTGACCAACCAATGGCTGTCTTATGTTCCTGCAAAACAGCTACCAGTTTCTCTTCTTGCTCTTGGGTGAGTGACTTTGCAATTATTACTGGAAGGGTGTCCTTCTCCCCCAAGAAGATGTATTTAAGATGATTAGGTAGTGCTTTCAGTTCCAATTCAGGTGCCTGCACAACAGAAGGTTGAGGTATATCAGTAGTAACAGGTAAATCAACAAAAGTTACCTCATGCTCTTCTGGAGTGGAAGAGAGCTCTTGTAAGGCAGCAACAATTTCATCAATGTCTTCACTCCATGGCTCTTCTTCACTCTTCTTCTTTTCCTCCTGTACATCTAAGCTATGAGTTAGAATTGTATCAAGAGCATCAAAATGGTCGATATCAAAAGTCTGCAGAAATTAAAGAATCAAAAGGATCAAAAGAATCAATTAAACAAGCAGAGTGCACATCACTTGGGTATCTCATAGCTTCAAAAATATTGAATCTAATTAATTCCCCATCAAATTCCATTGTTAGAATTCCCGAGTGCACATCAATTTTTGTCCGTGCGTCTTCAAAAATGGTCTTCCTAGCAAGATAGGAGCAGATTTGGGAGACTCATCCTTTTCCATTTCCAAAACATAGAAGTCTCCATAGGAAACACTAATTCATTCACCTTGTACTAAAACATCTTCAACCACACCCTTAGGGTATGCATTAGATCTATCGCCCAATTGAATAACAACACCAAGAGTAGGTTCCAAAGGACCCAAGTATAAAGATGCATAAATAGAATATGGCATGACATTTATAGATGCACCTAAATCAAGCATTGCCCTTTCAAACCTTGTGTTACCTATAGTGCATGGAATGGTGAATGTGCCAGGGTCCTTACATTTGGTTGGGAGTTTCTTTTTAATTACAGCTGAAACATTTTCTCCCAGTTGGACCTTTTCATTTCCTTTTAACTTCCTCTTGTTAGTGCATAATTCTTTCAGAAATTTTGCATATCTAGGTACCTGCTTAATGGCATCTAACAAAGGGATATTAACCTCTACCTTCCTAAAAGTCTCAAGTATTTCTTTTTCTGCTTCTTCTTTCTTGGTTTTAACTAACCTACTAGGAAAAGGAGCTTTAGTGACATATTTAGGAAGGGGTTCATAAATACTTACCTTAGGGGTTTTGGAAGTTTGCCCCTTATCATTTGCTTCTTTGGGTGGTTCATCCTTCTCTTGAATGATTGGTGGAAGAGAGGTAGGCTCATCCATCGTCTTTCCGCTTCTCAATGTGACACTAGCATTTTCCCTCGGATTCACTTCATTTGTGAGGGTAGTTTCCCTGAAGCTTGGCTTTGAAACTTGTTGAATTCTGTGGACAACCGCCCTATCTCGATTCTCGTTATTGATTGCAAGTTATTGATTGAAAACTTTGTATAGTCCTTGTTTCTTGTTGGAACCGCAAATTATTAGTGGCCATTTGTTTTACTAGCTCCTCTAATGAAGGCTCGGTTGCTTAGGAGCTTGAACTTGCTTCTTGTCTCTCGAGGGAAAGGTACTTGCCTTTGTTGGAATCTGGAGGTCCATAAGTCGGAGGTTGATTTTGAGGTTGCTTTGCATAGCTGAAATTTGGATGATCCCTCCAACCCGGATTATATGTGTTTGAGTAGGGGTTGTAATTTTTTGAAAGTCCAAAGATATCCCCTATTGCTCTTACCTCCTCATTTGTGTCTTCTTGGAGAGTGGGACACATATCGTTGGGATGTCCAGATGAACAACAGATCCCACAAGCATGAACTGGTGCTTTACCCGAATCCATTAACCGCCGAACCATAGCAATCAATTGAGTCATTTGTCTTTCTGTATACTTGGTTGTCTCTACTTCTTTCACCGCTTTCTTACTCCAGTGTCATTTCTAGAGTAGAATTGTTGAGTATTGGCAGCCATTCTTGAGATCAAGTTTCTAGCTTCTTGAGGAGTTTTATCAATCAATGCTCCTCCGCTAGCAAAGATCAATCATGTTGCGATCCATCACTTGTAAGCCTTCATAGAAATACCGACTTAAAAGTCGCTCACTTATTTGATGATGAGGGCAGCTGAAACATAGCTTCTTAAATCTCTCCCGGAGTCATGGAGTGATTCCCCATGCCTTTGTTGAATACCACATTTCTTTTCTCGATTGTTGCAGCTTTTGAGGCGGGGAAGTATCTGTCTAGGAAAGTTCGGGCCATGTCCTGCCATGATTGGATGGATCCGGGTGGCAAGTAATAAAGCCACTCCTTAGCTGAGTCTTTCAATGAGAATGGAAAAGCTCTCAACTTGACTTGCTCTACATGAATTCCTGCAGGTTTCATGCTAGAACATACCACATGGATTTCCTTCAAGTGCTTGTTGGGGTCCTCTCCTGTAATCCATTGAAAGATGGCAAGAGATGGATTAAACCGATTTCAATTCAAATGCCTCTTCATTTTCAAGAATGTCTATGCAAAGAGGTCATTGATCTAGATCTGGAGCACCCAATGCCCTTAAAGTGTTTTCTGCCATTGTCACTTCTTCAGATATTTCGATGGCTCAAATGTCTCCGAACTTGATAGATCAATGTAACGGCAAACTTCAATGTCGGCAGTGTGAGTTGGAAGTTAGCCTGATGGAAGGGAAATTGAGGATGTGAAGTGAGTTGATCAATATAGTTCCTCAAATTTAGCAATCCTTCGTCTACTCCTTCAAAGGACATCAACACCTACAAAACACTCGAAAGAAAGATTAAAAATAAAATAAAATAAATAAAATAAAAACAGAATAAAATAGGAAATAAATTAATAGTGTAATTGAAAAAATTGGTTCCCGAACGCGCCAAAATTACGATGCGTGCGGATGTAGTGATTAAAATTAAGATAAAAATCAGTTGTCGTGGCCCACCAGAAAATAAAAACCTTACAACTAGTTGTAGTTAGTAAGGGTCGATCCACAGAGAACCAATTCAATTAACACTATTAAACAATTCCCAATTTAGACTCGATTAACAATAAACAAGAAAATGGGGGTTTTGGAGTTTTGATGAACAATGAACGACTTCAAAGATAACAATAAACAAACTGAAATCAACAATATAAGAAAATTGGTTAAGAGATTGAATCCACCACTAGATTTATATGATAATGTAAATCCACATATCCTTTTATTCCAACATGCTCAATTATGTTTTTATGCAATTGTGATATTAAATCTCTGTTTTCCTTACGTGTTGGCCAATTTAGCAACCGCTCAAATCAACTCCTAATCACCGATTAGTCATAAAGCAACCGCTCTTACAACTATCCAACAATTGCATTAAGATTTAGAAAACCAATTACACTAAGGTCTAATCACACACCGAGATTAAATTACTTAGAACATATATTTCTCTAGATCTAATACCGCAATCGCGCATAATAAACCCGGATCTACCACTTTTATAACTCGGCAAATAGCACAAAGATAATTATACCCACATGAACATCATACATCCCACTAGATCTACTACCGCAACCGCGCATAATAAACCTAGATCTACTACTTTGAAAGTAGGAACAAGTACAAAAACCTTCATACCAACAATAGATTCGAAATATATGAATAAAAACATAACTGTGTTGAAATAATCAAATATGCAAAGTTTACAACATTAATACTAGCGGTTTCATCACCCCTTAACCAAGGGAGGTTTAGTTACACATAGCTAGAAAGAAATCACAAGAAAAACTATGAAGAAACAAGAAGAAACTATGAAGAAACAAGAAACTAAGAGAGAAAATGAAGGAGAGTTACATCTTGTTCATGATAAATGGTGCCTTTTATAGAAGTCTAAGGTAACAAAATGACAAAGGAAAGTGGGTGGATGAGTGGGTGAGTGAGTGGAGTGTTTGAGTGGATGGATTAGTGGGTTGGTTTAGTGGATTGGTTTAGTGGATGAGTGAGTGGAATGGTTGAGTGGTTGAATTAGTGAAAAATGCCAAAGGACTTTTGGTGAGTGGGAAATTATGGACATGAATGGGTGAGTGGATGGATGAGTGGATGGATTAGTGGATGAGTGGGTGGAGTGGTTAAGTGGTTGGATTAGTGTATGAGTGGATGAGTGGGTGAGTTAGTGGATGAGTGGATGAGTGGATTAGTGGATTAGTGGATGGATGAGTGGATGGTTGAGGACGAAAATTTCGTGTCTGACTTGGAAGCCAAAAACGACCCACTATACTTCAGAACCACGAAAAGTGTTCTTCATGAAAGTTGTAGATCCTTGTCTTGGCTATAAAATGGATAGCTGGTTCGTCCAATTTGGCTTCCTTAAGCCCAAGATATGTCCCAAATACCGTAGGTTGCTCAAACCCAACTTCAGCACCTCTGTTCCGACTTGCAAGCTCAAAATGACCTATTAGACTTCTTTTTCTCAAAATGTGTTCTTCATGAAAGTTGTTTATTTGGATCTTGACTATCCAATGTCCAAATTTCAGCCCATCTCCATTATTACATCTTGATATATGATTTTTTGAGTGCACACTGTTCGGATTCTACTGACAGAACCCGTATTCTGATTTCCATGTCAACTTAGGTCCCTTAGACATCTGAATCAGACTTCGAGCTCTTCATCAAAGTTGTAGAGCTTCCTCTTAGATTTCCTAAAAGGTAAAATTCATGTTCATCAGATATTAAGAACTCAAGTTATGGCCAAAATACAGAAACAGTGTCAAATCTCAATAATGCTGAAAATATTCAATTAGGACCAATTTGAGCTCAAACTCACAAAATCATACCAAACTCAATCAATTAAGAATATGGAGAGTGTAAATGACTAAACATAAGGGTTTCTTAATGAATAAAATATGTGATTATCAAGAGGCATCTTAGTTGAGGAAATAATTGTTTTAGAAGTAGCAAAAAGCATATCTTGGATCATAACTTAAATTTTTCTTCTTTATTAAAAATCACATGCTTGGATATGAATATTGAATTGATGGATTGAGAATGATACAAATATGCCTTGTGAGATTTTGAGTCTATTGATGAATGGATTAAACATTTGTACTATTCTCTTCTTTCTTGTGTGATTTTCACTCATGAAATTGTTACTTTAGAACTTGCTTTGATTATTTTTTAGGCTACATTTTGACATGTATACATAAATATGATTGAGGCATTTTGAAATAACTACTTTGACCAAATAGCCATCCTTGTGTATTTTCCCTTGTGTAACCCCTTTGAGCTTATTTAACCATTTCTTGTTTTTAGCTCATTGATTGGGGTGAAATCCGTAAGTGTACGGTTTCGTCGTCAAGTAATAAAATATTGAATCCACAGGGACTATGTTTATGAATACCAATTAATTAATTAATTCAATTAAATTAAACAAAAGAGAATATAATTGTTGAACAAGAACGTAGAAACCAAACAATTAAATAAATAAAAGTTAAGACGCAAAATTGAGAATAAAAATAGCAAATTGTTGAGAAAAGATTTCAGATTTAAGAAAGCTTCCAGGATTGGGGTTAACCACAATGATACAAGACTCCTAATTGACAATCCTCTTATTAACACTTGAAATTCAATTGAAGGTGAATTACCCTAAATTAGTTAATGTTCCCTTTCAAGATACAAGAACCGTGCCCAATTAAACCAATTCCTACTCTCGTGGTAATTGAATCTAAATTGAACCCATTACGTTTTTTGGTAATTGATTAATCCTCGAAAGGCTAAACCTACTCTCATGATTTAAACCTTAAGTTCAATTCTTATAGTTCCAACACCTAGGTTCACCTTTCAGTACGTCCCTAGATATCTATGAGATGCAAATAAGTGGCCAGCAAATTCACATGAATAATCGCAATAAGGATTGAATCAACAACATTCAAGATTAATAAAAGGGGTAAACAATATCAATTAATCATCATCAATGTATCAAAGGGCATTGCCCAATCCTAGAAACAAAAGGAACTACTCAGACATGGAGAAGAAGAAACCAGAAATCAAGTTCCAAGAACATCCAAACCCGTAATCCTAGAGAGAAGAGAGGAAGATGAAGATCAAGAGCCTCCAATGTGCCTCCTTCTAAACCAAATTCGAACCCTAATGTTGTCTTCAGAACATCTATATATACCCCATGGGTTAAAACTGGTTCAAGCCCATCAGAAAAGAGAAAAATGGACTTAAAAATCTGACACGCACACCGAACCACGGCCGTGGTGGGGACCACGGCTAGGCCGTGGTCAGTTATGGACTCAGACATTTCAACCAAACTCTCAACCACGGCCGTGGTTGTCTCTAGACTTCCCCTTTTGCTTTTTCACGTAGCTGCTCGATCCATGGCCGTGGTTCAGGCCACGGGCAGGCCGTGGAACTCTCTGGAATGAGCTTTTTGTCCTAAATTGCTACCCTTTAAGCTCCAACTTCAATTGTGCAAGCTTTCCATCCATTTCAAGGCCAATTAAGCACCAATCCTGCACAACAACACCAAAAACACTGTAGTTATCCGAACTAAAGGGAAAAACAAACAAAAAGGGAAACTAAATTGCCTAAAATGTATAAAAATGCATGCAAACACATGAACAAAATATGATGTTGTTTCACACACATCAAAATACCCCCAAGCTTAAGATTTTGCTTGTCCCCAAGCAATAACTAAGACCAACTAAGAAATGGGATTATGAGAGAATAATGAATGAGGAACCCGAGAAAACATCTAACCAAGCAATAGGCAAAGACAAACCAAGAATTAGAGAGGTAATCAAAATCAAGTCCAATTAGAAGCTAAAGTTCTCAGAAATCATGCTCCTCACTAAATTAGGATCACTCAACTAACACACTCAAAGTGTTTAAGGATGATGACAATGCGCTCAATATTCCTCAAAGAAAATGCACTTCCATAAGCTTGATAAGAAGCCAAATTTCCACTAATAATCAGCATGAATGCAAGAATCAAAAGGTCTTTCAAGGGATATAATGGGGCCATGGGAATGATGTCAGGAAGGATAAAGAAAGGAGGGTATGCACAAAGGGCTAACAACATTTTCAACTAGCACAAGAAACCCAATAGAACATACATGGAGCAAAGACAATTTTCAATCAAGGCATAATTCCACATTTTCTCCCTTTCTTTTCAAGCTTTCATCTCAAGCTTTTCTTTTATTTTTATTTTCCCTTTTTCCTCATTTTTTTTAGAGGGGAGAGACCTCATTTTCAAAACACATGATTCCCAATACAACATTCAAACTCAGATTGCTCCATTCAATATTCTAAATGATCACCGACAATGTATCATCATAGGCATCAAGAAAATAATTATACAATAAGCTCAAAATAGGCAACTAGTGGATGAAAGTGTAACAAATTCAGAAGGCCAGAAAAATACCTAAGATGCCTTAATCACATTCAAGCATGCAAACCAAGATTTCGCCTCAAAATGGTTTCAAATCAAGTTCTAGAGCACAAAATCAATGAGGAATGACCACTCAACACAAAGAATGGGATGAAAAATCATATAGTGAATAAATCCCATACAAGCTCAAAACTCACTTTTAGAGGTTCAAAAATCAATGAGAAACACAAATTCGAGAACATATGCTAATTATCAACTATCAAGAAATCACCTCCACTATCAATTAAAGACAATGCCTCATTTGCCTACCACAAGAATCAATAAATTGGGTTCCAAATCAATTATCATCTCAAAATCCCCAAAAGAGAGGGGGACAAGGTTCAACCAAAAAGCGAAATATAAGATGGTGTGAAAATGCAACAAGAAAATGCAATGCAAAATGAGATATGGGAATGCATGATAATGAAGATAAAAATAAAAATGAAAAATAAATACCCCCAAGCTTAGACCTTACATTGTCCCTAATGTAAAAATCTAAAACTATGGAAGGAATAAATGAAAAGAACTGACTGCGGTGGTGGAAAAAGGAGACGTGTAGCCATGAACTCGAACATCCGGTCTAAAACTCCATTTTTTTTTGTGGCCGACAGCTATATACATCCCCCTACAAAGGCTCTGAACTCAAGGAGGCACCAAAGCCGACTCAACAATAGCTAACTAAGAAACAAAAATAAAAAAGTGTTAATCAATAAAAATAAGAAAATAAAGGAAAAGAGATAGAATGTTGGGTTGCCTCCCAAGAAGCGCTAAGTTATAATCATTAGCTTGACTGTGAGTTTGTTCTATGCTCAGGTGATGTCAATAGAGTGGTACTCAGTCCCCACTCCATCTTCATAGTGTTGCACTCTCTGGCCGTTTATTAGAAATGTCTTCTGGCCTTCTATCTTCACCTCAAGCACACCATAGGATAAGACTCGAACAATCTCATATGGTCCAGACCACTTCGACCAAAACTTACCTGGACAGAAATGTAGAAGCGAGTTATCAACAAGAACTTTATCCCCTAGTTTAAATTCACGCTTCTTGACACATTTGTCATCCCGCTTCTTTGGTCCTTTCTTGCAGGGCTTGACCTTCTCGAACTTGGAAGCAACCTTGGGCAAGGTCTCCTTTAATACAGCATGAGTCACAGATTCCTGTATATCTGAAAGTACAACTCTGTCCACATCATCAGTAGCATCTATGCGATTACATGAATTAGAGGAATTAAGATTTTTTTTTAGAATTGAAAACATTAAAAACTACTTCCTCATTATTCAATCGCAAAGTCAATTTCCCTTCGTGGACATCAATAATTGCCCTTCTAGTGGCGAGGAATGGTCGCCCAAGTATGAGCGGCATTTTAGTATCTTCTTCCATGTCAAGCACAACAAAATCAACGGGTATAAAAAACTTACCCACTCTAATAGGAACATCTTCCAAGATGCCAACGGGGTACTTGACGGACCGATCCGCCAACTGGAGTGAAATAGTTATGGGTTTCAGCTCACCTACCTCCAACTTCTTGCACACAGAAAGGGGCATAAGACTGACACTAGCCCCTAAGTCACACAGAGCTTTATCAAAATTTGTGTTACTAATCAAGCAAGGAATAGAGAAGCTACCTGGATCTTTTAGCTTAGGAGGCAATTTATTTTGAATTAAAGCACTACACTCCTCAGTTAAAGCTACGGTCTCATATTCATCAAGCTTTCTCTTATTAGACAAAATGTCCTTAAGAAACTTAGCATAGGTAGGCATTTGTTTCAACGCCTCAGTGAAGGGTACATTAATGTATAATTTCTTAAGGACCTCTAGGAACTTCCCAAATTGCATATCTAGCTTGGCCTTAGCCAATCTTTGAGGGAATGACACTGGGGGTTAGTATGGTTCAGAGGGTACATACTTAGACACCTTTTCATTAATTTCTTCTTCCTCTAAGGGTTGTGTCTTAGTGTCTTTTTCCTCATTCCCCTCATCTTTGTCACTAACCTCCTTATCCTTGGGATCCTCTAGGTTCTTACCACTTCTCAAACTAACAGACATGCAGTGTTCATTACCTGGATTCATTTCAGGCTGACCAGGAAATTTACCTTGTTGCCTATGTGAAGTGCCTGCAAGTTGGGCAATCTGAGTTTCTAACAATTTATTATGAATGGCCAAATTTTCAACTTTAGATGACAACTCTCTAATGGCCTCAGTCACAACTTGCCCATGTTGCCTAAACTCCTCATTTTGCTTAGCTTGACTCTCAACAAAATTCTCAAGAAGAGACTCAAGTTTAGAGTTTTGTACCTGTTGGAGTTCAGAAGAGGGTTTACCACTACCTTGCCCTGCTTGGTGTTGACTATTCCGGTAGGAGAAGTTGGAATGTGACTTCCAACCGGGGTTGTAAGTTTGAGAATATGGATCATTCCTCCCCTTTTGGTTGAAGTCTGGAAGTTGTGGCATGATTCCACTTGCTCCACTGGTGCACCTTGTGCGGAGCCAATTCCAACTTGGCATTCAACACCTAAGTGTCCCTGTGCTCCACAAATCTCACAAAAATTATTAGAGGCACCTATGGCATTTACATGAGCCTTTTCAAGCATATCAAAACGTTTATTCAAAGAATCAAATTTTGACATAATTAAATCAACTCCGTCTACCTCAAACTTACCTCCCGAGAGTTTTCTCGGGTTATTACCTCTTTCATTTGCCCATTGGTGATGATTTGTGGCAACACTCTCAATGATCTCATAGGCTTCTGTCAGTCTTCTATTCATCAAAGCTCCACCAACTGCAGAGTCTAAAGACACCTTCGAAGAATATTCTAGCCCATTATAGAAGGTGTGGACAATCAACCATTTTTCTAACCCATGGTGTGGGCAGGCTTCCAGCAAAGCCTTATATCTATCCCAAGCTTCCGACAATGATTCACCATCTTTCTGAACAAAGCTTGTGATTTGGGTCCTCATATGAGCAGTCTTGGATGGTGGAAAGAATTTGTTCAAGAAAGTTTGCTCTAATTGGTTCCAAGAAGTGATGGTCTTAGCGGGAATTGACCTCAACCAAGCCCTAACTCTATCTCTCAATGATAATGGAAATAGGCAAAGGCGAATAGCATCAAAAGAGGCACCTTCAATCTTGAGGGTCTCACAGAATTCCAAGAACATATCCACATGATCGTTTGGGTCCTCTGATGGCAATCCTCCAAACTGGTTCTGCCTTATCATGATGAGTAAAGTAGGTGGTATGGTGAACTGTCTAGCTTCAATGTCTAGCCTAGCAATTCCAGAACGCAAACCCCAAGCATTAGGGGTTGCATACTATTTAAGAGGTCTATTATCAGCAGGTGTAGCCATGACAAGCGTTGGCTCAAGTCTATCTCTTGCTCTTTGGCTTTGTTGTCTTCTCCTTCTGCGAAGGGTTCTTTCAATTTCAGGATCAGCTTCTTCAATAGTCCCAAAACATCTAGTTCTTCGCATAAACAAGAGAATTACCCGTAGACACTCAAAGAGAAAACAAGAAAGTAGTAAAAAGGTTTAAAATAATTAAATTAAAAATTTAATTGATATTCAAGAAGAACACAGTCCCCGGCAACGGCACCAAAAACTTGATTGGGGTGAAATCCGTAAGTGTACGGTTTCATCGTCAAGTAATAAAATATCGAATCCACAGGGACTATGTTTATGAATACCAATTAATTAATTAATTCAATTAAATTAAACAAAAGAGAATATAATTGTTGAACAAGAACGTAGAAACCAAACAATTAAATAAATAAAAGTTAAGACGCAAAATTGAGAATAAAAATAGCAAATTGTTGAGAAAAGATTTCAGATTTAAGAAAGCTTCCAGGATTGGGGTTAACCACAATGATACAAGACTCCTAATTGACAATCCTCTTATTAACACTTGAAATTCAATTGAAGGTGAATTACCCTAAATTAGTTAATGTTCCCTTTCAAGATACAAGAACCGTGCCCAATTAAACCAATTCCTACTCTCGTGGTAATTGAATCTAAATTGAACCCATTACGTTTTTTGGTAATTGATTAATCCTCGAAACTCTAAACCTACTCTCATGATTTAAACCTTAAGTTCAATTCTTATAGTTTCAACACCTAGGTTCACCTTTCAGTACGTCCCTAGATATCTATGAGATGCAAATAAGTGGCCAGCAAATTCACATGAATAATCGCAATAAGGATTGAATCAACAACATTCAAGATTAATAAAAGGGGTAAACAATATCAATTAATCATCATCAATGTATCAAAGGGCATTGTCCAATCCTAGAAACAAAAGGAACTACTCAGACATGGAGAAGAAGAAACCAGAAATCAAGTTCCAAGAACATCCAAACCCGTAATCCTAGAGAGAAGAGAGGAAGATAAAGATCAAGAGCCTCCAATGTGCCTCCTTCTAAACCAAATTCGAATCCTAATGTTGTCTTCAGAACATCTATATATACCCCATGGGTTAAAATTGGTTCAAGCCCATCAGAAAAGAGAAAAACAGACTTAAAAATCTGACACGCACACCGAACCACGACCGTGGTGGAGACCACGGCTAGGCCGTGGTCAGTTCTGGACTCAGACATTTCAACCAAACTCTCAACCACGGCCGTGGTGGCCACCACGGCCAGGCCGTGGTTGTCTCTAGACTTCCCCTTTTACTTTTTCACGTAGCTGCTCGATCCATGGCCGTGGTTCAGGCCACGGGCAGGCCGTGGAACTCTCTGGAATGAGCTTTTTGTCCCAAATTGTTACCCTTTAAGCTCCAACTTCAATTGTGCAAGCTTTCCATCCATTTTAAGGCCAATTAAGCACCAATCCTGCACAACAACACTAAAAACACCGCAGTTATCTGAACTAAAGGGAAAAACAAACAAAAAGGGAAACTAAATTTTCTAGAATGTATAAAAATGCATGCAAACACATGAACAAAATATAATGTTGTTTCACACACATCACTCATTACGTGCCTTTAAAAAAAAAGAGAACATGTTTTTACCCAACCTTAGGAAATAAGAGAGCATTGACCTTGTTCTTAAACAAGTGCTGAAAAAGAAAGAAAGAAAGAAAGAGCTGACCACCGTTGCAATCAAAGGATTATCAAACTTTCTTGATACACCATGTGACATATCCATACTTAGAATAAAGATGGATGCTTGGAAATAACAGGAAGAGAAGGAGAAGGTTTATGCCTAATAATGAATTCAACTCACCAATTTAGGATTGATCTTCAACAAAACATTAGTTAAATATTGGTCATTGTCTTTTATGATGAATGTTCTCAAATATCTTCTTCATTCTAACTGTACCATAATGCTCTTTTATTCTTTTTTAGTATTTATCTTTTCATATCCATATTATCCCCTCGCCTTTACCATGACCTCATTACAACCTTGAATAAAGTCCTCTTGATTTGTGTGTGCATGTGTTCTAAGTAGTAGAGAAGTAGAAGATAAGCAAACTTATGGTAGTGTAATTTTTCATAGGTTGAATTGAGTGAAATACTTACCTTTTTAATGCTTGAAAGATTAAAAGTGAATCCTGTGAGGATCTTTCATTCTTGATTCGTTCTTTTTAACTGAAGTTTCCTTGCTTGATGGTTTGAGATATGAAGAAATATTACCTCAAAAATGCTTTGATCTCTTGAATGACTGGTTGCTTTTCTTGTTTCATTAAATCTTTTAGAGTTTTTAACTTTTGAGTCTGTGTCGTTTTTCTTTGTTTCTTAGTTTTTTCTTATATGTTTTGCCCAAGAGTACAAAAGTTTAGTGTAAGGGAATTTGTTAACAATGTAGTTTATTCATTTTATAATCCTCTCACTAGGCTTTTTAAGGTTCAATTTGGCTTAATTAAGTTGATTTTGTCATATTTTATGAAATTAAGCTTAATTGGATCATTGAAAAAATTATTGTTTGAATTATCATTAATTTAGGTGATTGCATTCTTAAGTAAAGTGGCCACAATTTGAGTTGCAATTATCTGATTAATGTGATTCTGGTCTTGTTGAAAAGATAAGATAATTTCTTAATAACTATTCACTTAATAGCAAGAGCCACATTGATAGCAATATATTTCATTCATTGTATAATCGTCTCACTTGACTTTTTCAGTAAACTGACTATAATTTGAGTTACAAATATCCGATGGATGTGATTTTGGTCTTGTTTTAAAGCTAAGACAAATTTCTACAACTTTTATAAAGGCCTCAAGACTGGATACACACGTTTGAATAACTCAAATTGGAGTTGAACCAAAATCTAGATGTTTGAACCTGGCAGCTTGACCTATATGTACTTATTAAGCTATATCTCGGGCTATAGGAGTTCAACAATTTTGAAATTTTGACAGTGGAAGGTTAAGACCTATATCTACAACTTTCATGAAGAACACAAAATTCAATTCGGATTCCTTGAAGGTGATATTGGGCTTGGAAGTCAGAACAGAGGAGCTGAAGTTGGGCCTAACCCATGAGCAGTAATTAGGTCATATCTCGGGCTGTAGGTGGTGGATTTGGCTAAACTCGGTGTCTATGAAAAGTTGAGATAATTTTCTAGAACTTTCATGAAGACCACTTGCCTAAAAAATGACACATGCCATGAGTTCAGAAGGGAAACATTTTAGAGACAAGAATCCACTCATCAAACAACTATTTTAGCATTTTGTTCTCATCTTCCATCATCTCTTTTGGCATTTTGAACTCTTCTAACTCTATAAAAGAAGGCAAAGGCTGATTATTTAAGGGTGTTGGCTTAGAGTTTACTTTCATGTTTGTATGTTAATTGTTTCCTTTGTGTAGTTTTCTATTATTCTTAATTGAAGTTATGTTCATCATCATCTTCTTCTCTCTTTCTTTCTTCTTGATTCATGAGTAACTAATTTTCATTTTGTCTGGGTGAAAAGGTGATGCTCTTGGTAATATGTTGGGGTTAGATTAATTTCCTTCTTGTACTTAAATGATATATTTTTATGTGATATTTATACGTATTGTATGTTGTTTCCGATTAATTTAGAAACTCTTCTTGTATAATGAATATCTTGATTCATTGTAGACAAGACGTTGGCATAGTAGATGCTTGAGACCATTTACAAGTATTGGTAGATAATTATTAGAACCATAATATGATTACATGTGTAATCTTAATTGAACTTTGAATGTTAAATCTTCCGATTGGAACCTTCATTATGTATGATTTGAATTGAATTATAAAAAGAAATAATTTTGTCCTTAATTTATTACCAAGAGTAGATCTCCTAACCCAAGTAAATCGTTTTCATTTGTGAAGAACTTATATCATCTTTAGTATTATGACAAATCTTCTCCTTACCTCAAATAATTTTCTCTTCATCAATTTTCTGTGGATCGACTTCGGACTCCCGAGAATTTACTACTTGAAACAACTTGCACTTGTGTTTAAAACTTTTAATTATCCCATCATAGAGAGAGTGTCATCTCATTTGATCCATGATTATAATGTTGTTAATCCTATTGATAATGTTGATGTCTCTCAATAAGTGGAAAATAATGTACGAAATCTAGATGTTGTTATGGTTTCACCTAGAAGATCTGAGTGGATTCCTATATCTACTGAGTCTACTAGATTCAGGGATTATGTTGTGTACCTACAGGAGCATAAGTTTAACTTACTCGAAGATTCTGATCCTATTTCTTTTCAAGAGGCCATGACTAGTCCTAATAGTGCACAATGGTTAGTGGCTACAGAGGATGAGTTAGCTTCTATAAGAAATAATAATATTTGGAAAAAGGTGGAGTTGTTTGCTGGTTATAAAATTGTTGATTGCAAATGGGTCTTTAAAACCACACATGATGTCAGAGGTGAAATTTAGAGGTATAAGGACAAACTTGTTACTAAGGGATATAACCAGAGGGAAGGAATTGATTATAAGGAGACCATCTCACTAATCTCCACTAAAGACTCTTTTCATATTATGATGGCCTTGGTTGCTCATTTTGATTTGGAACTTCATGAAATGAATGTTAAGACTACCTTCCTAAATAGTGATTTATATTAGGATGTGTATATGGATCAGCCTAATGGTTTTATTGAAGATGGTAAATGTCATATGGTATATAAATTGAAAAGATCCATTTATGGATTGAAACTAACTTCTAGGAAATGTTACTTGAAATTTGATTATATTATTGGCTCTCTTGGCTTTAAAGAAAATATTGTTGACTAATGCATTTATCTGAAGTTTAGTGAAAGTAGATTCATCATTCTTGTTTTATATGTAGATGACATATTGTTAGCTAGTAATGATATTGATTTTTTATATGGCACTAAGTATATGTTAACAATGCACTTTGATATAAAAGATCTTGGTGATGTCACTTTTGTTTCAGGTATTGAGATTTATCATGAAGATCTCGTGGTATTCGTGACTTGTCTTAGAAAGCTTATATTGGAAAGATTCTAAATAGATTTAATATGAAATCTTGTAATCCTTATACTATACCTTATGTACACTCAAGTTTGTACACGTCCTAATATTGCTTTTGTTGTTAGTGTACTTGAGAGATACTTAAGTAAACCTGGTGTGGTTCATTGGTAAGTTGCAAAATGAGTTATGAGATATCTACAGAGTACCAAAGATTATATGCTCAACTATAGGAGATCAAATCACCTTGAGGTGATAGGCTATTCTGATTCTAATTATGGTGATTGTCCATATGACCATAACTCCACACTAAAGTATATCTTTATGTTGGCAGAAAGAATTGTTTCTTGGAAAAGTGTTAAACAAACACTTACAATTAATTCCACTATGGAGGCAAAGTATATAGTTTGTTATGAAGTTACGCATCAAGCAGTATGATTGAAGAATTTAATTATTGAGTTTTGTATTATGAAGAGTATTTCCAGATCTCTTACTATCTATTGTGTTAACTCTTTTGCAGTGTGCTTATCTCAAATCAATAAGAGCTCTAAGCGCTCGAAGCATTTTGACGTATAATATATGTTTGTTAGGGAGAAGATTCATGAGTTTCTAACTCGTGTCAAGCATATCCCTACAAAACTTATGGTTGCAAATCCCCTAACCAAAGGTTTAGCTATTAAAGTTTTTGTTGATCATGTAACCTATATGGGTATAGTAAGGTCTTTTAATGTTTTGGGTTAGTGGGAGTTTGTTTTGTGTTTTATTATGACATTATTTTATTATTATGTCTCGAGACCTTAAACAACTATGTTGCTACTATTGTCGTTGCCATATAATAATAATAATAATAATAATAATAATAATAATAATAATAATAATTATTATTATTATTATTATTATTATTATTATTATTATTATTATTATTATTATTTGCACGCTTTATTTGTTTGTATTATGATATATTGTAGAGACATTTTAGACCCAGTTTCATTTTGTTATTGTGTTGAGATGCTTGTTAAATCTCATAAAGTTTCTTAGGTAGATGCTTTGACTATTTTGTTGAGAAATGCACTTTAATCACATATTGACATGCAATTTTGTTGTGTTTTTCCATTATCCATATATCACATTTATTATTATTATTATTTGCACAATTTTATTTGTTTGTATTATGCCATATTGTGGAAACATTTTGGACTCAATCTAATTTTGTTATTGTGCTGAGATGCTTGTTAAATCTCATAAAGCTTCATGGGCGGATGCTTGGGTCATTTTGTTGAGAAATGCACTTTGATCACATATTAGCGTGCAATTTTGTTGTGATTTCCCATTACCCATATACCACATTTTGCTGGGTTATCGGGATATGAGTATCTTGCATGTACTCCTATTGAGTATAATTTTCTGCATTGTTGAGATATTTGTAGTCTCATTTTGGACCAATGGTTGAGAGTGTTGACTCAATTCTGACATCATGTTGTTGTCATATATTGTTTGATTAATCTGGAGAAATGTTTTCTTATTGAAATAAAGTAATATGACTTATGTCATCCAAGTGGAAGAATGTTAAAATATTTTATATAGATTAATATAAATCATATTATAATTTTATAAAACTCAGATTAATTAGATGACAAAATTATAAGAGCATTTTTTTAGTCTAAATTGTGATCAGTATTGTTATTGAGCATGTTTTTATTAAGTAGCCATATGTGAGTTTTGTTTATGGGTCTTGTATATGGATTTGCTATAGTGGGTAGGTTTAGCCAATTTTAGTTATTTTATATATATAGGGAAAGGTCCCTATTCCTAGTCACTCTAGTGTATACAGTTGTCCTATTGATACTGATGCATGAGCGACTACTGTGAGATAGGAATAATATATCTCCTTCATTGAGATCGCTTTCAAGGAATCAAACATGATAATCTCATTAGAATCTTTTCAAGATAACCTTATAATTCATTCTATATTATTTGGGTATGCCATAATTTGAGGTTAATTAATCTGGGAATTTTAGCATTCTTTGCTTACTTAGTTCTTTAAAAAAGAAAAAATTGTAGCCTTATTAGTTCCTTAAATAGCTAAATTATAATTAAGATAAAATATTTGCCTGTTTGTAATATAGGCTTTTTTCAACTTATCCTCCTAAAGTTTTGTTTTGTTTTTTGGGTTACGTAACCTCCTTGTGTTGTAGTACGCATTGAAAACTAACGATTTCAATTAAAATAAACAAAAGGTTGATATTATTCACTTTTTCTTCTTTTCTTTCGGCTTTTCCATTATGGCAACCAAAAACCAAAGCCCTATTGGGGGCCATCAGGGATAGTCTTAAACAATGAGGAGATTTATTTTAATGGATTCTACCAAGGAACCACACCAATGAGTTTAACACCACATCTTAACCCAAAACTTTAAGACATTAAGTTCATGGATTCTTCTACTATATATGGTCCTCACCTTCTCCACACATGTTACTGCTCGTCAATGGGAGGGGCCACCTACTGATATCGTTGTTCATCAACCACCATTTCCAATACTTGTCTAAACCAAATCGAACCATCGATTCTAATACCACTTGTTGAGGGCCATAAAGGGGGAGTCCAAAACATTGAAGAGATATATTTCAATGGACTTTACCAAGGAACTACACCAATGGGCCTGATACCTTGTCTTAACCCAAAACCTCAAGGTATTAGTTCATGGGTCTTTTAACTTTATATGGTCATCACCTTGTTCATTCATATCCAATGTGGGACTTCTTCATTCACACGGTCACACCCACATTGCACTCACACTTGAATTCCCAATAAACACAATGTCCACAAATTCAAGCAGCAATTAAAGCTACCTACTTCCTATGCAACATAGCCTCTTTGCTCCTACTGCATTTCGGCCATTATGGCTACAAGTCCCAAAAACTGGCTATTAATACAAGAATCCATATACTCAAATCCTCAATTATGTGAGCCACTATGGATGTGTTTTTGTTTCTTCATTGCTGAAATTGGGTTCGAACATGGTTTTCAATTACAGTCTACAACCATAATTATAGCTATAATATTATGATTTTTGAGGTCTTTGCAACTGCAATTGTGACCAGATCGATTACATTTTCCCACAAGTGTCCATAATTTCATAATTGCAATGCAACTGCAGTCACGAAAACAATTATAATTTTAAACTATAGAACAGATAAAGGTTCTGCTAATGGGTGAACTTAAATGATTTTCTATGGCTATATATTTTGCTTGATGAGGTTTGAAAATTTTAGATGATTGAATATCTGGTTTACTACCTAAATGGTCATGTGGGGAGCGAATCTAGGGGGTATGAGGGTTTGCATGGGGGTTATGGTCTAGGAGTAGTTAATGCAGAGGGCGAAGCGATTCTAGATTTTGCGGTAGCGTTTGATCTTACAATAGCTAACACTTGCTTTAGGAAGCGGGAAGAGCATCTTATCACATATAGAAGCGGGGGTTCTTTCTCTCAAATTGATTTCTTTCTATTAAGGAAATCTGATAGAAAGATTTGCTTGGATTGCAAAGTCATCCCTGGAGAGAGCTTGACTACCCAACACGGGGTTTTGGTTATGGATGTACGAGTTAAGATGAGAGTAAGGAGAAATTGTCGAGACAGAGAGCCAAGGATCAAATGGTGGCAACTAAAGGGCGGAAAACAAATGCTCTTTCAGAGGAGGATTATGGAGGAAGAGATTTGGGAAGTACAAAGGAGTGCTAATGATATGTGGAACGAGATGGCTAAAGGGATTAGGAAGGTAGCAAAAGAGACACTCGGTGAATCAAGGGGCTTTGGACCCAAGGATAAAGAATCTTGGTGGTGGGACACAAGTGTACAAGATAAGGTTAAGGTTAAAAGGGAATGTTATAAAGCTTGGCACGAGTATAAAAATGATGAAAATTGGGAAAAATATAAGGCAGCTAAAAAAGATACTAAGAAGGCGGTGAGTGAGGCGAAAGCTAAAGCGTTTAATGGGTTATATCAATCGTTGGGCACCAAAGACGGAGAAAGGTATATCTACAAGCTTGCTAAAAGTAGGGAAAGGAAGACAAGAGATCTGGATCCAGTGAAATGCATTAAGGATGAAGAGGGTAAAGTCTTGGTTACAGAACAAGACATCAAAGATCGATGGAAGGGTTATTTTCACAAGTTATTTAATGAGGAACACGGGGCATTAGAGGACTCAGACATTCTAAGCACTAGAGAGGAAGACCAAAATAAAACATTTTATCGTAGAATTCGGGAGTTTGAGGTAAAAGAAGCATTAAAGAGGATGGATAATGGAAAAGCGATTGGACCAGATAATATACCTATTGAGATATGGAAGTGCCTAGGAGATAAAGGTATAAGCTGGCTTACAAAGCTGTTTAACGAGATATTGAGGTCTAAGAAGATGCCAAATGAATGGAGGAGAAGCACTTTAATCCCTATTTATAAGAAAAAGGGAGATATACAAAAGCCGTGCAAATTACAGAGGATTAAGCTCATGAGTCATACTATGCAGTTATGGGAAAGAGTCATTGAAAGGAGACTAAGACAAGAGACTCATATTTCAGATAATCAATTTGGTTTTATGCCTGGGAGGTCAACCATGGAAGCAATCTATCTTCTACGAAGATTGACGGAGCGGTATCGGAGGAAGCAAAAAGACCTACACATGGTTTTCATTGATCTGGAAAAAGCCTACGATAGGGTACCGAGAGAAGTCTTGTGGAAGGCTTTGGAGAAGAAAAGAGTTCGTATTGCCTATATTCGAGCAATCCAAGATATGTATGATGAGGTTAAAATTAGTGTGAGAACACCGAGTGGGGTCACAGAAGAGTTCCCTATAACTATAGGACTGCACCAAGGGTCAGCTTTGAGTCCTTATCTTTTTACCTTGGTCTTGGATGTGCTTGATCACGCATATCCAAGAGCCAGTGCCACAATGCATGCTTTTTGCAGATGATATAGTCTTAGTTGGAGAGTCGAGAGAGGAAATAAACGGGAAGCTAGAGTTGTGGAGACGAGCTTTGGAAGAACATGGCTTTCATCTAAGCAGGAGTAAGACGGAGTATATGGAATGTAAGTTCAGTAAGAAACATGCTAATGCTAGCTTAGCGGTAAAAATTGGAGATCATACCATACCACAAGTTACACAGTTTAAGTATCTTGGATCCATCATACAAAATGATGGAGAGATAGAAGGAGATGTAAACCATAGGATTCAAGCTGGATGGATGAAATGGAGGTGTGCTTCAGGAGTTATTTGTGATAGGAAAGTGCCTCTCAAGCTTAAGGGTAAATTTTACCGCACAGCTATACGGCCCGCAATGTTGTATGGTACTGAATGTTGGGCGGTAAAAAGCCAACAAGAGCACAAGATCAGTGTCGCGGAGATGAGGATGTTGCGTTGGATGTGTGGCCATACTAGACAAGACAGGATTAGGAATGAATGCATTAGAGAGAAAGTAGGGGTAGCACCTATTGTGGAAAAGATGGGAGAATCTCGCCTTAGGTGGTTTGGACATGTAAGGAGAAGACCCTTAGAAGTCCCTGTAAGAAGAGTAGATCAGATGGAGAATAGCCCAATAGCTAGAGGTAGAGGAAGACCAAGAAAGACTATAGGTGAAACGGTTAAAAAAGATATAGATTTGAATGGCTTTTCTGAAGACTTGGTTCATGATAGGACACAATGGCGTCGTCTGATCCATGTAGCCGACCCCACCTAGTGGGAAAAGGCTTGGTTGTTGTTGTTGTTGTTGTTGTTGTTGAATATCTGGTTTACTCGAGTATCATGATTTTTGTGTGTTTTGATTGATATTAAATTGTTAATGCATTCTTTGTTATGACCATAACCTCACTCTTATTTTTAGATATAGTAATTAGTGAAAATTCAATCATGAATATTTTATTTTTATACAACAAAATCAAATGTTTGAGTACACAGCCAAATCCAATCTTCTAAACCAAAACTTGGTTGCCGCTAGTTGTACTTATAAGATTTTCCCACTAGATTTGTGTGGCTTAGAATGTGAGGTGCTTTGGCTTAGGAACAATAAGCATGGCTTGTTGTACGTGTAGGTCTTGTAATGTAAAGGGATCAATTTAGTTTGATGATGAAAAATATGGCATTGAGTGTTGTAGTTGGGCATGTTTCTAATGTTGTGTTTCTGGTGTGCCTGTCATATAGTTTGTTGTTACATATGTAGGTTATGGAGAATACAAGTGACAATTTTTTTTTTTTGGTTGAAGAAAAGTTTAGGATGAGAGGAGACTTTCCTCATTCCAAGGCCAAGATAAACCACCAACTTTAGTAAAGATTTATAGTGGGATTACAAATCACCTGCCAATGGGGAATCCTTAGGATTTGAACCTAAGTCAAGCTGTTGTCATGAGCGAAAGGTTGATCAGGTGAGCCAACCCTAGTTGGCTACAAGTGACAAAATGATTATAGAAAAAAGTCTTTCTTTTTCCAAGGTCAAGACAAACCACAAACTTAGTGACAATTTATATCACCAAACCAATGGAGATCTTGAAAATGAGCCTTAACACAACAGTTGGAGTTATTTCCATATGACTTGGAGGTCACAGATTCGAGTCTTAGAATTAGCCTCTTACAAATGCAAGATAAAGCTACCTACTGTATACCTACATAGTGGGTCTGACCCTTTCTTGGATCTCATGCATAGCAAGAGCTTTATAGCACAAGTTGCCTTTTTTACCAATGGAGATCCTAGATTTGAACCAAGTGAGCTAACTTCTGTCTGCCATTTGATGTAAGGAATGAAGTACCCAAACTAATGATTCTAGTATATTCTCGTTGAAGTAATTAGCCTATAATAAGTTTTTCTTGTCACCATTTGGATGAAACCCACATTGAATTCGGGCTTTCAGTTGGAAGCTTTGTAAAAAGAATTAGTAGAATAACTATAATGAATGGTGTTTTAAAAGAGCTAGAAGAAATTGAACTTTCAGTAGCGACTAAAACAATTATCCCTAAAAGGTTTTTTTTTTGTGACGATATTTAAATGTCGTCACTAATTAAAGTCATCTAGTGTTTGACTTTTAGTAGTGACTTCAAAAAGTTATCATTGTAGACAAACTCTTTAGTGGCGACAAATAAAAGTTCTCACTCAAACTTTTTGTAATGACAAACAAACATCGTCACAAAAAGTCAGACTATTAGTGATGACTAATAAAAGTCATAAAAAAAAGTCACACTAGCTATTAGTGTCATCTTACAAAGATTGTCATAGAAAGTCACATTTATTAATGACGAAAAATGCATCTGTCATTGTAGCTTATTAGTATCACCACTGAATCTTAATTAAAAATAGAAGGAAGTTTGGTTGTGCTTGGAGGACCTTATAAGAATGACTTGATAATATTAAAAAAATACTATAACATATAGTATAGTCAAATCTAGCCAATTATTTTTATCTCATTATAACAGGAAAAGTCTATCATGTCAAGAAGGGTAAGATCATTATAGATACCTTGCATAGCATAACCAACAATCCACAACCTTAGAAGCATGCCCAGTGCTTTGGTTCACCTCAGAATCAACACTGTGGCAGCCACAACAACGAAGGCGAAGTTCCAAATGATGTCGAGAATCATGAAGGACTTCGAATAAATCGAATCGCTCTATTGCCTCTCATCCAATTACTCCATCGTGGTCTCTCGGGCCAGCATTAACAGCTCGTGTATCATTTTGTGGCCCCTAGCCTCCTAGAGGAATCACGTGGCTTGGTGCAAGCTTTGTCTCTAAATGAATCAATTGTCGAAGTTGAATTTATTGGAGGAAGAGCTGCCAAAATTTACTAGCACGACGTTGAATCGATGATGTCCTCAGAAGAATAACTCAGGGACCTTGTCGTCGCCATGGTGTTAAAGATTGAAAAGTCAATTTGAAACCATGACTTGACGAGTTGATTATTGACTTAGTTTTTTAACATGAAAATTTTATTGAGTGCATAAGAAGAGATACTAAAGTCAAAAGGAGATTGAATATGTAGAAGAATAACTGAAATATGTAGAGCTAGAATTGGAAAAGGTAAATGATTATGATTTATGATTTGAATAGAATAGAATAGAATACTATTATGTGAGAAACAGGAGCTTTGGGAATTAGGATGGAAACGAAAATAGTGATGACAAGTGATGTCACCCACATCGTCTACTTGTCCTGGACCAACTGACCACCGAGGTCAAGAACTGTGAGGTTAACAGTGCCATGCTCAGAAACGTCTTACGTGCTATTATCCCAAACGCTCACAGTCTTCATCATTTGTCCCTTTAGATAGGTGGCAAGCACTATATAGGACCCTTCAAGCTCATCGACAAGATTAAGTCCCATGAGCCACCTTTCATACAAGATTTTCCTTGCCTCGATGCACCTAATTTCTACTACACCCAGGAGGACATTTGTCATATTTCTAGACGTGCTCCATGGAATCTTCCTCTATACTGGGCCAAAAATACCCAGCGTGCAATACCTTTTAGGATAAGAACTTTTCCTCGATGTAATGTCCGTAACTCCTTTCATGGATCTTGGCCAAGGCATACTCAGTTTCCTTAGGACTGAGACACTTAAAGAAGGGGGACGAGAACCTACGGTGGTACAGTTGGTTGACGTAGAGTGTATACCAAGCCACTGCCCATTTTAACTTTTGTACCTTTTTAGGATCTTCAAGCCAGATCTCATCCCATAAGTAGGTGGCAACTAGGGTAATCCAATTTTCTGCTTCATCTTCAAGCAAGAGGACCTCAGAGTCTATAATGTTAGGGGCAAAAAGTGTTTCTTGGATGACAGACCAGTTATTTCCAAGATTCTTTGTGCTTGTAAGTTTAGAGGATGTCAAAGCGTGAATTCTACTCTCTGGGGATGTGCTCTACTTTGACAGTGGTAAAACTGTTCAATAAGCTTTTTACTTTGGCCAAATACCTCTAGAGCAATGGCTCCTTTTCCTGATACTCACCCTGGATCTAGGATGTCATCAATTGTGAGTCACTGCACAAGGTTATCTCAATGGCTCCTATATCCTTTGCCAATGCGATCCTGCAATGCAAGCTTCGTATTTTGCCTAGTTGTTTGAGGTTAAGAAGTCAAACCTCATGGAGTGGTCAATGGTTAGGCTTTGTCCATTCTCAAAGATGACCCAAGTGTCACTATATTTGGGATTCGAGGATCCATTGACATAGATGATCCAAGAATTTCTTCAAAAATGGTTGGGATCCAACGTCAATTCCACTATGAAATTAAACAATGCCTGAGATTTTATGGCTTGTCGTTGTTCATAAGTGATTCTAAACTCAGAAAGCTCTATAGACCAAGCTATCATTCTTCTCGCAAGGTCAGGTTTGTGTAGCACTTGGTAGATAGGTTGATTCATCCTTACAACAATAAGGTGGAATTGGAAATATTTCCTGAGTCGCCTTGCTATTGTTAGGAGTTCCAAAGTCAACTTCTTAATCTTCTAATACCATACTTTGGGTCCCTGTAGAACCTTGTTGATGCAGTAAACCAGTCACTACTCTTTTGGGGTCTCTCTAATCAACACAAAACTAATTGCTTTTGTATTAACAGAGAAGTTTGCGTACAAAGTCTCACCATGCTCTAGTCTCATTAAAATTAGGGGTGAAGTCAATGTGTTCTTAAGCTCTACAAAGGCGGCCTCGCACTCTAGAGTCCACTATTTCCCCTTTTTAAGTAGTATGAAGAGAGGTGGAGATTTGTGAGCACCCTTTGAAAGGAAACAACTCAAAGTTGCTATTTGATCTGTCAGTTGTTGTACTTTTTTAACAGATTTTGGACTTCGTATGTTCAACATTGCTTGGTATTTGTCCAGGTTAGCCTAAATGTTGTGGTTCATCAATAAAAAGCCTAAGAATTTTCTGACCTGTACTCCAAAGACGCATTTTTCTAGGTTCAACCTCATGTTATGCTTTTGGAGTTGCGCCAAGATTTCACCGAGGTCCTGGACGTGGTCTCCGACATCCATTGTTTTTGTGAACATATCATCAATGTAGACTTCTAACATCCTACCAATTTGTTCGTCGAAGACCTTGTTCGTCATTCTTTGGTAGGTGGCACCAGCATTCTTTAAGTCAAAATGCATGACTTAGTAGTAATAGCTAGTCCTTTTTGTGATGAATGTATTCTTATCTTTATCATCAGGGTGCATAGGAATCTAATTATAGCTAGAATAAGCATCCATGAATGATAGAAAGCAGAAATTAGATGAGTTATCTACCAGCTTGTTAATGTTAGGAAGTGGTTAGGGGTCTTTTAGACATGCCTTATCCAAATTTGTGTAATTGACACACATGCGCTACTTCTCATTCGTCTTTTTAACTAGGATCACGTTAGATAGCCAAGTGGTGTAAGAAACCTCCCTGATAAAGCCAAGATCTAGGATCTCCTTCACTTGCTTTTCGATAATCTCTCGCCTATCTAGTATGACTTTTCTTTTTCTTTGGGAGACAGGTTTGGCATCCAGCCTGATGGATAGCCGGTGAGAGATGAAATTTGGATCCAGTAGTCTTTGCTTTCTTCAAGGAATGTGATTATCCAGGATCTTTCCCCTGGGTTCAGTTGCCCTCTAATCTTAGTGACTTAGTCTAGTTTAAGGCCAAGTTAGAGGGATATAAGCTCTCCTTGTAATTAAGAGCACGTATCCTGGATTTCCTTCCTCACATCTAATTTAGTCAAGAGGACATTAAAGAGGTCCGTAGTGGTCAAACTAGATGCACATTGTTATGCTTTCTTGGGGGCCTTTGCTACTTTAAGACTTTCATTGTAGCATCTCTACTCCATCACCTGATCCTCATTGACAGTGACAATTCCATTGTCCTTGTTTAGAAATTAAATGGCCAAGTGGGTGCTTAAGATAACTGCATTGAGGGTGTTGAGAGAAGGGCAGCCCAAAATTATGTTATAAGCAGAGAGTCAATCAACCACTAAGAATTTAACCTTGATTGTTTTAAAGAGGGGTTTTTTTCCCAAGGTTAGATAGGTTTCAACGTATTCTGCCACAGTGATTTTGTCACTAGTGAAGCCAATCAAATCTCTGATGTATGGGATAAGGTCTTTGTCTAAGAGGTCCAACTTCTTGTAGAGGTCCATGAACATGATGTCCATCCAACTTCCTTGATTGACAAAAATAAGGCAGACCTCAGAATTGGTAATGACCCCAGAAATAACCAGTGGGTCGTCGTGCTCTGGCACAAGATTTTCGTATTCCTCATTGGAGAAGGAAATTAGAGGGGCCTTCCGCGTTCAGGATCCTGTCTTGGAGATCGAATGGGAGGCCACGATCAAGACAACGCGAAGGGCTTTCTTCTTAGCATTGTTTGTTTCCTCGTCGCCTACAAATCGACCCGATATTATGTTTATGGTCTTGGCGACTTCAACATGACAACGATCATCATTTTGGGGAAACGGATCCCGGGATGTTCTGCAATCTCAGTTTTGTCTATTATCCCGGGGGTGAGTTTTCCCTCTAGCGGTTGTTTCTTGTCATGGACCTCCTTCTCTGGTTGTGGGAAGGAGTCCTTCTTGGACTATAACTTATTTTCCTATAGTTTCAGGATCCGCACTGATTCTCATTTTGAGATTGGCGAACATAGCACCCCAAATGGCCATCTCGGACAAGAGATTTAATTGCATCCTAAAAACAGACACAATCCTCCATATTGTATTTATAGCCATTTTGTAGATTTCACAATGCTTGGATTTGTCTTTCTGTGTATGCTTCTTAAGTGGGGGAGGTTTAGGAATGTCAAGGAACTTGGTATTCATTACCTTTCGATAGATCTAAGCTCGAGGAGCATTGAGAGGTGTGTAATCCAAATATTGCCCTTTTGGCAATGACTTCGAGTTCTGTGGTTGTGAGGGTGCCTGAATCATCTTTGGCCATGTATCTTCACCTTTTTCCAGGTTCTTCCTAACTTTGATGGCATCCTTTGCATTAATGTGTTGTTGTGCCCTTTCTCTAAATTCATCCATTGTGAGGGCCTCATTTTTCACGAGGGAGTGAAAAAGCGAGCCTTAGCAGAGCCTTTCCCTGATGTAGTGTTAGGTTAACCTTTAGTTCCAATCCTTGATCTTCTTGGCCTCCTTGTTAAACATGGAAGTATGATCCCAGAAGGATTCATCTTTCCCTTGTTTGACGTGGGTTAGACATGAAATGGATTTCGGCTGTACTTTGCTAGTGGTGAAGTGTAATAGAAATATCGAGGACAAGTCATCCCAGTCTACAACGAATCTCGGAAGGAGGGTAACGAACCATCTCAGGGTGGCCTTTTTAAGAGAGAGGGGGAAGGCCTGGCACATAAGAGGGTCATTCCCTGTTGCAAATATCATAGCTGAAGCATAAGCATCTAGGTGCTTATAGGGGTCCGTTGTACCGTCACACGCCTTAATGTTTGTTGGGTACTTGAACCTCCTAGGGATCTCGAATGCTATCAGTTCATTTGAGAAAGGTTGTCCTTGTTGAGCGAGGCTCCCCAACCTACCAAGTTCTATTGCCTTTGAGTTTTTGGCACCATGGTTCCCTACACTCATTGGTTCTCTACATTGATCACGTTCCCTTCTTGGACCTTGGTTTTCATCCTCTCGCTTAACATGGATAGATCTTTCCAACTCCGCCAAATGCCTACCTTGTTCCAGCAATCTTTCATCTTGACAATGAATTAGGTCCGCCATATATGGCAGAATAATTCTCAGGGCATGAATTCCTCCTATTGTGAGGCGACGTCCTCCTCACACGATTCCAAACACTACAAAGCTGGAATCTGTTCTCCTGCAACTCTTGATGGTGCTGCGTGAGAGCCTAGTCGTTGTCTGGAAGGAATCCACAATGGGGGAGGAGAGGGGCTTTCATTAGAGAGGAAAACCTCCTCTCCATTTTGCCTGGATTCTGGGTGGGCCACCGCTGGTTGGTTGCGTGCGGTGGCAAATGCACAATGTTAGCTGGCAGCGGGTTAATCATGAGCAGCAAAGACATGGTGTTGGCTGGTGAGTTGGTTTTGGGCTGTTAAAGCACGTTGTTGTCTAGTATTTACTATGGTGGTGGAAGTAGGCATTTAAGGATCCCCACAAATTATGCTAATGTTCTGAACGGGTTAGAAAAGTTCACCTGAAAGGATTTCTGTTGGTGTTTTCCTCCTTGATGTAGTGGCCAAAGCGGTGGAGCAAAGGGGTGGTGTACCTGCAAAAGGCACTCCGACGCTCAAATCAGGCTATGTACTAGAAGAGAGTATTTAGGGTTCAGAGAGATACCTGAGTGGTTTAACCTGATATTTATAAGAGAACGTTACTTAATTGTTAAACAAGATAAGAGGGAAATCCAATTTAATTTGTTATTGATGGGCAATTATGGTTATAAAGAGATCCATAATCAATCCTATTTGCATGAGATTTGTTAGGAATGATTGCATAATTGTCATTGGTGAGGTGGCACTGACTCAGGTCATGTTTCGTGGTGCGCACAATTAGAAAGCTCAAGTTGACGAGATTGTTTCTTAAAGATGTGAGAGACAAATCTCAATCCAAAATAGAACTAATAATAAAAATTATTTTTAAAAAATTGAAATATAGTTTTATGAATTAGGTTAAATATTATAATGTTAATTAGTTTTGAATTGTAATTATATAAATGTTTTTAAATATTATTGAGTGTTATTTGTTAAAATTAAAAATTTTGTAATATTTTTTGTATGATTTTTTTTCAAAAATTACTGATCTTGTCTTAAAATCAATTTTGCTTACCGCAAAATTCACTTTAAGAATTGATTATTATAGTAAAATTTAATTTTTTTAAAAAATTTTAATCAAACAACTAAAATATTTATTAAAATTAATGGTAAGCATACAAATTTTATTTTCGAATACTTTAAATTTTAGGATGTAAACCATATAAAAAAGATAATTTTATATTTTTTAAAAAATATAAGTATTATATACATTTTTTTTAAGAATGTATACTTAAAAAATAATAAATATAATAAATAATATTAAATAAATTATAAATATATATATATATTATTTATGATAAAAATATTAAAATTACGAAATGGCGCGGTCCCGCAGTGTATGCTTCATGTGACAATTAAAAGTTAGTCAAAACACGTGCTTTGAGATCTCGAAAGGAGCAATATTTTTGGTGAAAATCTGCTAGATTATATATACGTATACGGAACATAACAAAGTCCAAAACCATTCGATTGCAAGGAAAATGGTGTCCTAAAGCCATGAAGCACATGGGTGGGACCAACCAAAAGCCTTATAGTCCGCTAATCTAAGGAGCTAATCTAATGTGAAGAAAACGTCTCCTAAAGAAATTTCTAATATGATCACTTAAAAAGAAGACATGATGGAACATAATTTTTTTTATTAATTTATTATTAAAATAAATTATAAAATAAATTAATAACTAAAATTAAAAAATTAAATTTTAAGTAATAATATTTAAATTCATATAAAAATTTAATTAAATCACTTTTTTATAAATAATTATATATAAAAAATTATAAATTTTAACTAATAAATTTTATATATATTTAAATTTATATATAAATATTATCAAATAATAAAAAGTGAATACATCCATGAGAACTTATCCTGGTCCTAAAGATTTGAAGTTAGAACCATACTCACGTATTGGAAAATGACTTGCAAATATCTATTACATAGAAATTATTAGTTAATTAATATAATATATAAAATAAAATTTTGGTTGGTAAAATTTTATTAAGTGATAGTTTTAGATTATGTTATTAATATTATTTGAATTTAAATTTAAATTTTAGTATTATTTTATTTAAAAAATAAAAAAATGTTGTGAATTATTATTTTTAAATTATGTCACAAATGTAATTTAAATTTGAATTTGAATTTGAATTTTAATATTATTCTTTTAAAAAAATTAAAAGAAAATATAAATTAATTTAGAATTCTTTCTTATAAATATTATTTTTAAATTGTATCATCAATGATTCATTATAAATTTAAATTTCATTATTATTATTTTATTAATGTAATATTAATATTATTTTTTTATTAGTTTTCAGAGTATCTCCCCACCCTATAAGAGATAGACTAATCTTCTTAAATACATCAAGTCTTAAACGAAAATTCATCCAAATAATATTATTTTCATATAATATTAATGTTTATGTATATATATATATATATATATATATATAACATCAATGAATGATAACCACACGGAGAGTGTAAACCTTATATTACACATTCTGTGATGACCAGGTAAGGTCCCCGGGGACACGTCTAGGCTGTACAGTCACGATCAATTATTCCATTACAAGCCTAAACAAGTTAGACCTTATTAAAATAGGGACACTGCTTGATCAAAGGGGTTTTGATTGTTATTGCCATTTTTTAGAGTACCAAATATCAAGTTTATATATATGATTTTGAGAATATTTTAAAAATTATTGAAATAGTATTTTTATAATAATAATATAATTATTATATATTATTTTTAAATTTTTTATAATCTCATGTATCACACAAGTTTTATTCTAGTATCTAATAAGTGAAGAGTCAAGATTCATAAGTCGAACTCGATAGTGGTGAATCATAATAGAAGTGAATTATAATTTCAGACAAATCTTATTTATAATGTTATGTGTTTACATCATAAAATTATCACTTTGAAAAGAGTTTGATCTAACAATTACTTCTTAATCTTATAACAATATTTTGTTCAAAGAAAGAAAAAAAAATGAAAAAAACACTCACAAGCAAGGAAGCTAGAGAGTGTTGAGCTAAGCAAAAGGTAATGAAAAACACCCTGATGGGAAGTTGATTTCTACCTTGTTAAGAAGTTAGCTTTCAAGAAATCGACTTCCCAACGGGTAATGAAAAAAAAAATTAATTCATGGTGTCGACCAAACTAACTTCTCAATACTATATTTAAAAAAAATAAGATTTTAAGTTAAAAAAATCAGTTTAAAAAAAATTGACTTCTCAATATTATCTAAAGTGAGTGTATTTTGATAATTAATTTTACAATATTGGTAATATGAGAATTAAAGTTGAAAACTACATAGTTGAATTTCATCTCAAATTTAAAATATTTAACTATTTTTTTATTTTTATCTTAATAATAACATTTGTATACTAGGAATTTAAATGAAGATATTACAATTTTTATTAAATATAACAAATGTATTGATTTTATATCATTATTATAATTGCAAAAATAATATATATAAATATATTTATTTTGTTTTATATTATTTATAATAAGTGATTTGGCCATCAATCTAATTAGTTAAACTGATTAAATAATGAACTATTATTTCTTTTAATTTATTAGTTAAACCAGTTTTTAAAACATTGCTCACAAGTCAAATGTCATAATGATCAAAAAAATAATAATATTATATTACATCAATAATGACTAATGTTGTCTTATAAAATATTGACACCTTTATTTTAATTTAGAATTTATACTTTTGCGTTAATATCATATTAATTTTATATTTAAGCGTGTAATTTCTTTTAATTTTTTGAATTGGATATATTCAAGTTTTAATGCCATCTTATATTCATAAATTTCGTTTTTATATTCTCTAAAATGAAGGGTGTATTTTAAAAAAATAAAGTGTAACATCATAATTATTAATGAAAAAATTAAAAAGTAAATTATTACACATATATAATATGTTATACAAGTATTTGTTACTTATAAAATATTAAACTCTTAATTTTTTCATAATCATTTAAAAATCTACACTTTACTTTTAAAAGTGTACTCCTAATTTTAGAATATCTAAATCTTTGGTTATTATCTCTATATCTGTGCTTCTTAATAAAAATATAATAAGAGGACATATTGAATTAAATTTAAAATATTACTTTTTTAATATTTAAAATTTAATAAAATTTAAATTAAACCTTTAATGTCAGAATAATTAAAAAATTTCTTATATTAAGATGTGATTCAGTTGAGCTGTGTGGGCGAACAGACGACATCAGACACCACTGGAGAGAAATCTTGCATTAAAACCATAATCATCATCTTCCAAAATTCATCTTCTTTCTAACTTAATGCCTATCTTGACCATCCTCTCCCAAAGTCCCACCTATCTCACTCTCACAGTCACTAGCCACTTTTATGTTTAGAGCACTTTCACTTTGGAGCAAAGTCATCAAGTCAACCATTACTCTTCACCCAGAAAAATCTACCCAAAGTGGAGCTTCTTGGGGTAAGATATGCTGTTACTCTTCTCTCACTACTCCTCCATGATGCACCATGGAACTAATTTTCTCCTGCAACCCATTTTCACATGTGGGGATATCATCTGGTTGACGGATTGAGAAATTTTAAGTATCAAGAACCAAAATAATATTATCAATATTATTTTAGATACTTAAAGCAAAACTTATTTTTATATATATAAAAAAATAAAAAAAACAAATATATATATAAAATTAAAAAAAAGTTGCAAGTCCCCACTCTTTTCTACTTGCTCCGTCCCTGTGACTGGTTCACTACACTTAGTCTTGTTACTAGTGTTGTGCTGGTTGTGTCATGGGTATGGGAGAAAGCCCAGATGGACCATAGAGAAAAAAATTAAAGAAATGCATGGACTCCATAATACTGGTTTATTATACTTCAAACACAGTCTGCTCTGTAGCTTAGCTATTTGTGTGTTTAACCTTGTGTTGTTCTTACTGAACTACTTTTACTGGCATAAAAATGATGGTTCAGGGGAGCATATTAATCGTGTTTTTATCTTTTATTTTTAATTTTGTATTTGTTGAGAAAGAAAAGGTAACTACAGCATGTTAGGCTGTTAGATATTCCTACCATTTTCACGAAACCTGTTTTGTATGAAATCTATCCTCTTTCGGATTTGGCTCTCAAAACAGTTGCTAGGGATGTTGTTTGTGCTTTGAATAATAATGTTATATTCACACTTAACAATTATTGCTTCACATATGCATAGTTTTTATCTTTTTATTACTGCTAATTACATTTCATTTTTTATATACTTATATTCTAATTTTGTACTTTAATAATTTAAAACATTTTTTCTACTTTAATCTATATTTATTTAGTCCATCTGATTTTAAAAAACTCCATCAATTCAGGGCATACTTGCTAGTTTACATTCTATAAACTCCAATGCACAGGAACCGAGTTTCCCATGTATCTTGAGAATTTGGTGCCGGGCCTACGCCTTTGTTTGTTCTTGTCGCCTGTTATAGACTTCGTAATATATGGAAAGCATGCTTTCTTACCAATACCTCGTTTCTGATTTAGGTTCATCTATTGCGGGTTTATTTCTTTGTTATGTAGGGTGTTCTTTCAACAATATGACTAAACTTGCCCCTCTTGAAGAAGCCCTTTTGAATGGTGACTCTAGTGTAAGCAACAAATCTAATCCCAACAAGACCAGAGGAGATGAAAATTTAACCCGTTATTCAAATGCTGGATTTTTCAGTATTCTTACTTTCTCATGGATCAGTCCACTAATAGCTCTAGGCAATAAGAAAACCTTAGACCTTGAGGACCTCCCACTCCTTCCTATCAATGACAGTGCCTATGGGGCTTTTCCAACTTTTAGAAACAAGCTTGAGTCAGAGTGTGATAGTGTTAGGAGAGTGACTTCTCTTAAGCTGGTAAAGGCATTAATCTTGTCAACATGGAAAGGAATCCTTTTATCAGGCTTATTTGCATTCTTATACACATGTGCTTCTTATGTTGGCCCCTATCTTATTGACATCCTTGTTCAATACCTTAATGGGGAGCACAGGTTTAAAAATGAAGGGTATATTTTGGCAATGGCATTTGTTGTTGCAAAGCTTGTGGAGTGCCTTTCACAGAGGCACTGGATGTTTAGGTTCCAGCAGGTTGGGGTTAGGATGCAATCAATGTTGGTGGCAACGATCTATGCTAAAGGTTTGACTCTTTCATGTCAATCAAAGGAGAGTCACAGTAGTGGGGAAATCATCAACTTAATGACTATTGATGCTGCAAGAATTGGTGAATTTTGTTGGTACATGCATGATCCATGGATGGCTGTTCTGCAAGTTGCTTTGGCCTTGTTAATTCTCTATAGAAGTGTAGGGATCGCTTCACTAGCTGCTTTTGCTGCCGCTGTAATTGTGATGTTGCTAAATTTGCCTGTGGCATCATTGCAAGAAAAGTTCCAAGGTAAGTTAATGGAGTTTAAAGATAAAAGAATGAAGGTGACGTCTGAGATTTTAAAGAATATGAGGATTCTAAAACTACAAGCATGGGAGATGAAGTTCTTATCAAAGATTATTCAACTTAGGAAGACTGAGGAGATATGGCTAAAGAAATTTCTTGTTGGTACGGCAATTGTTAGATTTCTCTTCTTTAATGCCCCAACTTTTGTTGCTGTGGTTACTTTTGGTGCTTGTGTTCTTATAGGTATACCACTTGAATCAGGGAAGATCTTATCTGCACTTGCAACATTCCGAATTCTTCAAATGCCAATATATAGTCTTCCTGACACAATTTCAATGATTGCACAAACTAAGGTTTCCCTTGATAGGATTGCAGCATTTCTTTGTCTAGATGACTTGCAGACTGATATAGTGGAGAAGCTTCCATGGGGTAGTTCTGATACAGCAATTGAAGTAGTAGATGGAAATTTCTCTTGGGATTTATCTTCCCCTAATACAACATTGAAAAACATAAATCTCGCAGTTTTTCATGGGATGAGGGTTGCTGTTTGTGGTACAGTTGGGTCAGGCAAGTCTAGTTTACTTTCATGTATAATTGGGGAAGTACCAAAGCTATCTGGGACCGTGAAAGTGTGTGGAACAAAGGCTTTTGTTGCTCAATCACCATGGATACAGAGTGGCAAGATAGAAGAGAACATATTATTTGGTAAAGAGATGGACAGGGAAAAGTATGAGAAGGTGCTAGAAGCGTGTTCCTTGATAAAAGACCTAGAGGTTCTACCATTTGGTGATCAAACCATTGTTGGAGAGAAGGGAATCAATTTGAGTGGTGGACAGAAGCAAAGAGTACAAATAGCCCGTGCTCTTTACCAAGATGCTGATATATATCTGTTTGACGATCCCTTCAGTGCTGTGGATGCTCATACAGGGTCCCATCTCTTTAAGGTATTATTTTCCCACACTATTGTTTTCAGTGCAATCTATTTATTTTTTCTTAAATTCTCTTCATCATTGCATTTATTGGTAAAGTAATTTGAGACTTCCAAATTATTGCTATGATCTTTTAATCTTTCTAAACATTCTAAATTTTGAAGTGTATTATATTCAATGTGTTCCTATATAGATATCTCAAAAATTAACTGACGTAGTGAGTCTAGATGTCTCGAAGTTGAGTATAAAAACAAATCATTATTTGCATTGTTAGTTAGGTGTTTCTCCAAATGAAGTTATCACTTTTAGAATGAGAAAATTTCGTGGAATTTTATGTTTCTGATCTCAATAAATTTCATCTGTATATTATGGACATGAATACAGCTATAACCTCATGGAATTGGATTCTTCTTTTTTCTGTGGTAGATGATATACTTCCATTACAACTGCACTAGTTATGTTATGCATTTGGATGGACGGGCTGTTATCTAATTTTACATTTACTGTTATATTGTTTCAGGAGTGTTTGCTTGGCCTCTTAAAAACAAAAACTGTGATATACATAACTCATCAAGTGGAGTTCTTACCTGATGCTGATCTAATATTGGTGAGTGATTCACAGATTCTCATGCTCATGAATTCAGACATCGGAATTTACTATTGTCTGACTTAGCATTTTTGTCTTACCTACAATTATTTAGGTCATGAGAGATGGAAGTATAACTCAATCAGGAAAATACAATGACATTCTCAAGTCAGGCACTGATTTTATGGCACTTGTAGGTGCACATAGAGCAGCTTTGTCTTCAATTAAGTCCTTAGAGAGAAGGCCCACATTTAAAACATTGAGTATCACCATGGAGGACACAGATTCATTAAGTGCTTTTGGACTAGAGCAAAATGTGGAAAACATAGATGATCAAAATGGTAAATCAGATGAGTCAGATGAGCCAAAAGGCCAACTTGTTCAAGAAGAAGAAAGGGAAAAGGGTAGAGTTGGGTTTAAAGTCTACTGGAAATACATCACAACAGCTTATGGAGGAGCTCTTGTCCCCTTCATATTACTTTCACAAACACTCACCATGATTTTTCAAATTGCAAGCAATTATTGGATGGCTTTGGCAACTCCTGTTTCAGCAACTGTGGAACCTTCTATTGGAAGTTTTACACTTATGGTTGTCTATGTTGCTTTGGCGATTGGAAGTTCCTTTTGCACCCTTGCCAGAGCAGTGCTTGCTGTGATAGCAGGATACAAGACAGCCACCATGCTCTTCAACAAAATGCATTTGTGTTTTTTTCGAGCACCAATGTCATTTTTTGATGCCACCCCAAGTGGGCGAATCCTTAATAGAGTATGTCTTAATATGTTGATAATTCTTCGTTGATTTATTTTGAGGAGACAACTTATTTACCTGATCGTGACTTACTGCCTTCTTTTTTTTTTACAGTTTTATATCTCTACCCTTATTTTTTTCCAAATGACCTTATTGGGTGTAATTGATTGTCTAAATTTTAGTTTTGCTTTTTGTTGCAGGCTTCAAAAGACCAAAGTGCAATTGATATGAACATTCCAAATCTAGTATGGGGATTTACCTTCAATCTGATTCAGCTCTTGGGAAATATTGTTGTGATGTCTCAAGCTGCATGGCAGGTGTTTATCGTATTGATTCCTGTGTTGGCTGCTTGCATATGGTACCAGGTAGTTTTCTGGATAATGTCTAACCTGTACCATTTGACATCACTCACATTAGATGTCACCAAATGAATCTGATATTGATTTTTATTCCTCCTTTTTATTTTTGAATGTACATGTTTTCCTGTTTGATCATATATTTAAAGTGCATTTAAAGTTATCACTTAATGATCAAATACTTAAAGAGCATTTAATTACTAACAGAGTGCTTCTATATAAATCGATATTATGCAGCGATACTACTCAGCGTCAGCACGGGAATTGGCACGATTAGTTGGTATATGCGAAGCTCCAGTAATACAACATTTTTCTGAAACAATTTCTGGATCAACAACCATAAGAAGTTTTGAGCAAGAATCAAGATTTAATGACATAAATATGAAATTGATAGACAGATATTCCCAACCCAAATTATACAGTGCTAGTGCAATGGAATGGCTGTCTTTCCGATTGGATATTTTATCCACTCTCACATTTGCCTTTTGTTTGGTTTTCTTGATATCTTTTCCAAATTCAATTACTGTTCCTGGTGAGTAGTTCAAATTACAGACATTCACTAGCCATACTTTACTTCTTATGACACTATGCAGAAAATCTCATTCCTTTCCTACTTCAATTTTGTTTTTGTCAAGGCATTGCGGGATTGGCTGTGACATACGGGCTTAGTCTAAACACACTACAATTTAATTTAATTTGGTTTCTTTGCAATCTGGAGAACAAAATTATATCTGTAGAAAGAATACTTCAGTACACTTGCATCCCAACTGAGCCTCCTCTTGTAATAAAAGACAACCAACCAGATTGTTCGTGGCCACCATTTGGAGAGGTTCATATCCAGGATTTAAAGGTACCTTTCAAGAGTGATTCATTTGTTTCATTCTGAATTGAAGGCTACAATTATATTGTTAAGAGTCTAGCAGGGTTTTGGTTTTTATATGGTATCTATCCTTAATGAGGCTGTGTGTGATGCAGGTTCGGTATGCTCCTCACTTGCCTATTGTTTTACGTGGTCTTACTTGCACTTTTACTGCTGGAGCAAAAACTGGCATTGTGGGAAGAACAGGAAGTGGAAAATCAACTCTAGTGCAAACACTTTTCCGACTAATTGAACCTGTTTCTGGACAAATATTGATAGATAGCATCAACATCTCTTTGATTGGAATTCATGATTTACGGTCCAGATTAAGCATTATTCCTCAGGATCCAACAATGTTTGAAGGGACCGTAAGAAGCAACCTGGACCCACTGGAAGAGTACACAGATGAACAGATTTGGGAGGTAATTTGGTTTTGCTTGAAAATATGCGGAACTTGTCCCTTTGATTAGTCCAAGTTATACATATTAATATATTTTAAGAAATATTTTAGGCCCTAGATATGTGCCAACTTGGAGATGAAGTAAGGAAGAAAGAAGGGAAGCTTGACTCCTTAGGTCTGTCTTCTCAAAACTTTGAACATAGATATAGGATTTGTTGTGTTTAACTGTAGTGAGAATATATTACATATCATCATGAGTTCTGCAGTTACTGAGAATGGAGAAAATTGGAGTATGGGTCAAAGGCAGTTGGTCTGCCTTGGCCGTATTCTACTTAGGAAAAGCAAGATCTTGGTGCTTGATGAAGCTACTGCATCAGTTGATACAGCCACAGATAATATTATTCAACAAACAGTTAAGCAACATTTTTCAGAATGCACAGTCATTACCATTGCTCATAGAATAACTTCAATCCTCGATAGTGACATGGTTCTGTTTCTAAATCAAGGTATGCATCACTTCATTTGTTACGTTTTTTTTTCTCATAAATCAGAATATGATTTCTCTTCATGTTGATCCTCCAGGGCTTATCGAGGAATATGATTCACCAAAGAAACTGCTTAAGAACAAATCTTCATCTCTTGCTCAACTAGTTGCAGAATACACACGGAGGTCAAACTCTGGTTTTGAAAGTTGAGCTGATAGTGAATTGAAATTAGTCTTGAGCCAGATATGTTCCTGATGATGATATAGATTAGCTGGTGCCTGGTGACCATTCCACTTCCTTTACATGTCTTAGTGCCCTCACTGATCTTAGGCAGAGAACTTAGTGGTTACACCGTATATTAGTCTTACTGAGACTTGTATGGGATTCACTCTATGTCACAGATAACTATAAATACTTGTGTGATGCAAATTACTGCAAATTTAACGCTCTGGGTGCAATCTGAATGCTAAAAATGAACAAACTCCTTTTGAACACATACAAATCAAATTGACTTTAACATGGGCCTCAACGTTGAAATGTATATTACAACTTATGTCCAATTATGTAGACCAAAAAATATAATAAAAAAAATTATGTCAAATTATTTTTATTTAGGTGTATTGTTAGAGTCAGACCCAAAAAAACAAAGGTGTATTGTTAGAGATATAAATTATTCATATGTCTAATAAGATTTTGGTTATACGATGCCCTCAGATAAGTGGCAGAGCCACGTTGTGTTGAGGGGAGCATAAGCTCCCCGTGAGATTTATATATAATAGAAATTAACGTGTAGAAATTTCTTTTGTGAGATTTGTAACCTCCTCGTAAGTTTATTCTAATAACAAAATTTTATTTTCTTAACTTGTGAATGATTTAGAACTAGTACTTAAATTAAATTAGTGTTAAATTTTTTTAAACTAAAATTAATATTATGTCAACATGCAGTACAAACTGAAGACTATTTATTATATCATTGCATCAATAGTTAGTAGATTATTGTCAAGATCATATTATCAGTCATATATACATACATCATTAATAGTTGTAGAATAAACACCACTAAAATATATCACAAGGTCTTATTACATAACATGTAGACTATAGCCCTTCAAATATGTGATGCCTTTAGTTAGTTAGGCAAGCTAGTTATAATGTTTACTTGAGTAAAAATACATATATCTCTAATAACGCTAATATATTCTCCTCCTAGGGGATCAGAGTCTGCGCGAAATTGATCTGGATGATAATCCTGATGCGTCTTGTGCTAGTTTGAAATCACCATTAACAAAATGAAAATTTTAAATTCTTAGTAAAAAATGAAGAAAATGTTTGACAAAACACATAGCGACTTTAAGTTGTGTAAAGCCACAAAAAATCATATGATAACCAATTGAGATAAAATAAGATAGATTCAAGCATCACATCCAAATTATAATAACATGACTAAATAAATGCTAAATAAATCATTCAATGCAGCTTTATGTACGAACATCATTAAGCAAGCTCTTAATACATTATATTATCTTTGCTTTATTTTTCTTTTCTTTCTGTGTGCTTTATCGCACATCTTAGTCAAAGGTCTTCTTTTTCTCAAGGAATTCTCTATCTCTGGTGTTACTTTTAACATTGTGATAATAAAGCAAGACATTCTCACAACAACCAAGACTGATAACATAAAAGGATCTTACATCTATTCTTGTGCCTTCTTAGCAGTTAGATGTAATGTTTCAAGTGTCTTTCCTATTAATTACTTGTTTGCCATTACATACATATACAAGTAATATAAAACACCAAATATGTCACAAAATAAATTTATCATATGCAAGTTTACAATAAACTTTAAATAAATCATGTCATAAAATTCACAAAACTTAGAGTCTTAAAATTCAAATGTCAATTCTTTAAGGGACCAACTTTAATTTTAAAAATATTTCATTAATTATTTTAAGGGTCCTCATCATAGTCTTTATCATAGTCCTCATCATAATTCACAGTTTTGTCCAGGTTTCAATAATGAGTTCATTGCAAAAGAGTCCTTTCCTTGCAAAAGGTCAACATAAATGTCAATAATGAGTTTGTTGCATAAGAGTTCTTTCTTTGCAAATGTCAAGATAGAAGTCATAAAACTGTCTCCAAGCTAAAGTAACATAATTTAAGGTAAAAAAGTTTATGTAAATCAATAATATTTAATTAATTTAAGTTTGAATAATATTTTAATTTTTATAGATTAGAATATTAGTCACATGAAAAAGTTAATATTCAAATTATAATAATTTTAAATTTTTTCAAGCATCATGAGAATTTTAAAATCATAACAGAAATAAAAATCAAAGCAAGTTTCTTAAGTCTAACTACAATCCTTTCAACATTACATGTGAATAACTAAATTAGCATAAAAAAGATATTATAATAATATACACAAAACACTAAAATAATATATTAATCAACTTTATAAATAAAAATTACTATTAAAGCATATATTATTATTTCAATAAATTGTTATTTCTAATTTCAAAATTTCTATATTATTATTTCTAAGTTAATGTCACATATTTTCAACTCATTATTACCAATTTATCTAGAAAGTTAATTTTTAGGATTTCAATTTGTATAAATTTTTATCTAATCTCTTTTTGTTTAATAATAATTATTTCAAAATAAATCAAATAAAATGTTCAAGTTAAAGAAATTAAAAATTACGTCTGTACAAAATATTTTATAAAAAATAGAAGGTTAAAAGATTACTATTTAGAAATTTTTAGTTGTTCTTCTCTTTGTTTGTCTTTAGTGCTTTTAATTCTTATTTTCATAATTTGTGTTTATTGATATTTATAATTTTAACTTGTGTAATGTAATTTTATTAAAAATTCAAAGTGTTATAATTATCATTATTTAGATAAACTGATGAAACAATATGATATTAATTGCAATTTTTTATTAGAACACATTGGTATAAATAAATTCTTTAAAAGAAAAGTTATCTTTTAGGATGAATACTAACATTCCTCTCAAATAAAGTAATAACTACAGAAGAATTTTTTTTTAATTCAACAATGACAATAGTTAATTATTATTTTTATGGCATGAGTCATGAATAGTATTCCCTCTAATTTCTAGTACCTGATTCCACCACTACTTACATTGGCCTAGTGTATTTAAGAAAACAAATCCATATTAAGGTAAGTGAGTGGTATACTTCATTAACCACCGGGCCAACTCCTTGGATTTGCCAAATTATATTTACTTAGGTTGCATAATTGTTAGAGATTAAATCATTGACAACTAAAGTTTTTTATTAGTAAGTTAATAATAACATCTATTTAGGTTTTTATGCCTAATTAGTTCCTTAAACAGACTAAGTTGTCTAAATAATAATTAAGATAAAGTACACGTTACCCTTGTAACATAGGCTTTTTTCAACTTATCCTTCTTTTTTTTTTTTGGTTATCCAACCTCCTTGTATTAAAATGTATATTGAAAACTTATGTTTTCAGTTAAAATAAACAGAAGGTTGTCCACAACACGTGGTATATTCACCATTTCTCCTTTTCTCTTGACTTCTCAGTTATGGCAACCAAAAATCGAAGCCCAAACTCCATAAAATTCACGAAGCAACTAAAGCTGCCGCCTACTTTATGCACGACATAGCCCTTTTGCACCTACTGCGTTTTCGCCATTAAGGCTACAAGTACCAAAAATTGGTCTTTTTTTTTTTTGTGATAGGTCCTCACAGGCCTAAGGGAGACTCCACCACTGGAGTGGGACCTAGGGATGCCCCCACAAGGATCACAGGGTAGGGAGAGAGGGAAGGAGAAAGGGGTGATAGTGTATTAAATAAAAATCAAATTCCTGTCATACTCTTTGCAACGATGCGATACAACTACTTATAGGCAAAGCCTCATCTGCAAAAAATTGGCTATTAATACAAGAACTCATATACTCAAATCCTCAATTATGTGGGCCATTGTGAATGTGCTTTTGTTTCTTGATTGCTGAAGCTGGGTTAGAAGTAATGGAGGTTCTGGATGGGTGAACTTAGATGATTTTCTATGGCTATATGATTTTGCTTGATAGGGGGCTAGAAATATTTAGATGACTAAATATCTTGTTTACTCGATTATCATGATTTAATTTTTAATAGAGATAAGGTAGATTTCAGTACTTAAAATATATGAAGCACAAACATAGATAAGGAACACGACACAGATACAGACACGTACACTAAATTTAAAAAATTATAGGATATGACCATATATATATATATATATATATATATATATATATATATATATATATATATATAAAAGGTAGATTTTATTACTTAAAATATATGAAGCACAAACATAGATAAGGAACATAATACGGATACAGACACGTACCCCAAATTTAAAAAATTGTATATATATATATATATATATATATATATATATATATAAGTAAATTAAAGAACTTGGTCTATGTATATATATAATTATAAAATTTAAGAAAAAAGATTCATAATTCATTAATATCATTTCTAAGTTTTAAAGATTTATAATATTTTAATATATGTATATGTGTCAATATTTGTTATCTAGTAGACTCTTCTCAAAAAATATGAAGCATAATTTCTATTGGCATTTAAAAAAAAATCCTAAACCAACTTTTTCTAATAGAATTAACTATGTAAAATATATGAAGCACAAACATAGATAAGGAACACGACACGAATACGACACGTACACCAAATTTAAAAAATTGAAGGACATGAACACGATATATATATATATATATATATATATCAAAGTAAATTAAAGAACTTGGTCTATGTATATATATAATTGTAAAATTTAAGAAAAAAAATTCATAATTCGTTAATATCATTTCTATGCTTAAAGATTTATAATATTTTAATATATGTTATATGTGTTAATATTCGTTATCTAGTAAGCTCTTCTCAAAAAATATGAAACATAATTTCTATTGATATTTTTTTAAAAAAAAATAAATCCTAAACGTACTTTTTCTAATAGAATTAACTATGTACAAATACATATGCATCCAAAAAAATTAACTAGAGGAATATCTAAAGATTAATTGATTTTTTTAAAAAAAATATTAATAGGGCGTGTCCAAGCTGTGTTCTAGACATGTCTAAGCATGTCCGAATCATGTCCAAGCAAAAAAAAATTATTTTTAATCGGAAACGTAGGACATGTGTGTCGTACGCGCATCCTCATGTGTCTGACACGCGAATATGCCTAAAAACAGTGTGTTCGTGCTTCATAGCTTAAAATGAAGAGGAAATCAAAGCTTCAAAGAAAAATTAAAAGGGAGGCTTCCTAAGGTCACTTCCAACATGTTTGGAAGAATAATAAACACCCAAAAACAAGCTAATGTTAGCTATGGTAGCCATCACCTAAGATGGGGTGAATTTGGTAATTACAAGTTTTTAAAACAAATTTGAGAAATTATACATTTTGATATTTTTCAATCAACATATGCAGCGGAATAAGTCTACCAAAGGTACAATTATTAGAGATTTCTCAAATACCACTTGGGTTATAGGATAAATCAAGCAAATAAGCTAGATAACAAATTCTTAAAATCAAAACATCAAGATGACACGATATGCAATAAATAAATATGTTGCACCAAATATTGAAATTAAAAAGTGTAGGGAAGAGACAACTAAACTCAAGAATTTATCCTGGTTCAGTCACCAACTACTTGTGGCCTACATCCAGTCTTCAAGCTTAACTTGAGATTCTCTTCACTATCTCATAGACTTCAAGGGTGTTAAGAAAACCTTTGTACAAGTAAGAGCACTCATCATATCTTGAGATACCTCACCTTTGTGCTAGAGCCTTCAACTTTTCAAGCTTTACAGATGCTTGAAAATATCTTTACATTCAAGAGCACTCACAACACCTTTGTGATACCTCATCTTTTGTGTTTGAGTCTCACTAGAAGGGATATCTCACCCTTTTCTCTCTTGAAGGATACCTCACCCTCTTATAATAATTTTGAGATTAAGAGAAAGATTATAAACTCTCACAAGAGTAGATATACAACTTGAAGAATAAAGGAATAGAAGGATTTTGGAATAAAAAGCTCAAAATATAATTTTGATGATTCAAGGATCAAATCAAGTATTCTAGAATTTCTAAAGATGTAAATGCTTCAATCTAGACTTATTTATAGAGTCCAAGTGATAAAATAGTCGTTGGTAGTGTTTAGAATTAATTTTTTTATGAAAACTAGCTATTTATAGCTGTTGGGAACGCTTTTGGGCACGTGGTAATCGATTACATAGATGTTGTAATCGATTACATGGCATCTACCAAAGTTGTAATTGATTACATGACTTGTGTAATCAATTACATCGCCTCTAGTTTTGAAAACTAACTTTAAAATGTCATAACTTCTTCATTTCTTATCCGATTAAGCAAATGATTACTCATTGGAAATATCTTTGAGTCTATTTTTAAATGAAATAGGCTTCGGGATAAAACTCAAAATATTTTGAAAGTTATGATTAAAAGAGTAACCAAATGTCAATTTTTCAAAACTCAAACTTGATTATTTTTTATAGTTTAAAGCAAATGGTCATAACTTCTTCATTTCTTATCCGTTTAAAGGAAATGATCACTAATTAGAAAGATATTTGAGTCTATTTTCAAATGAAACATGTTTCAGGATGAAACTCAAAGTATTGTGAAAGTTATAATCAAAAGAGCAACCAAAGGTCAATTTTCAAAACTCAATCTTGATTATTTTTCATAGTTTTGAACTACTACCATGACTAGCTTTTCAAAACATGTTTCTTGGACATTTTAGCATGTAAGAACCATTTGTAAAGATTTAAAAACATATTTGAATTCTTTCCTTATAAAACATCTATCTTTACATAAGAGAAAGTCTAAAAGGAAAATATATCAATTCTAGTCCTTAAGCTTCTTGATGTAATCCAAGCTTCCAAAAAATTCTTCTTTTCAAATCTTGCAAATGCTTGGAACATCTTATCATTCTCATTCTTCTTGAGTTGAGCATAATTTTGATCTTTTTCTTTCTTGTTATAATGTTCACTCTTGGTACTTGGACTATCCTAAAGTATTGCTCACTTAAAATAAACATAATTAGTCCAAGTTCGTAATTCAATATATTCATATGCATGATTCAAAAATGTATATTTCTAGTTAGTCTAACATGCATATAAGACTTTCATAGATATATCCAAATAAGACATTTATCAATTATTAATAAATATGCTCTATATAGGATGTAACAAAGAATACTTTGCACATTTTCATTTAAGTAGAGTCAAATCTAATATTAATTTAATACCACTCATGTAACATATTGTTAGATATATCTTATAAACAATTTTATAAAGAATATGTATGGTTCTTATATGAAATATAACAAGATGGACTACATGATCAAGCATGATCCGATATAAACTACTAAGTACATCTATGTAGCATAAGCATTATTTTTTTTGTCTTGTATTTGTCATCATCAAAACTTAACATATTAAACCATTGGGGCAAACTTATATCTACAATCTCCCCCTTTTAGCAATTTTTTTTATATCTATCTTGCATGGTGTTGTTGTAATATGACTTCTCTTTTGTCAAACTATATTGTATATCTTTTTTATCATGACAAAAGGGAGAGAAGTTTCTGGTTCATAAGACTTTGAGAAAAGATAAATGAAAGGTTAAATTTCAATGATTCTGGGATTCCTATATTAAGGGGGAGCTGTGCAAACTCTGATCTAATCACCTCTTGAAAAATAAATGGGGAGTAAGTCTCAAATACCTTTGGTGAATACCAATTTAAATTGAACTAACGTTTTTCTCAAATGATTGCTTGTCATAATAAAAAAATGGGACAGAATGTGAATGACAATTGTTTTGGTTTTGATGATTAACAAACAAGAATGATTAGTTATGCGAAGATCAAGTTTCAAGTTTTGTCAAAATTAGCTCATAGGACTTAGGTCTTACGTGTAAAGGTAAATAGGAAACACACGAAACTCAAACAAAGTTTTTAAATCCTTATTTGTGTTTCTCGATTGATGAAATGCCCAAACAAACTGTTTTGAATAACTAATCTTAGTGGTAGTCTTTTTGGATGAAAATTTGTCAAGTTTACGTTTTGGAAAACCACTACTCAAATTTTCAGATTTTTCGTCTCTAAATGTGTAAAATTTCATCTCTAATTTATTTAGAGACGGAATTAGAAACGAAAATTATTCTGTCTCTAAATCTGGCATCTCTAATTGTTAGAGACAGAAAAATTAATTCTGTCTCAAATTTAGAGACGAAAAAATTTTGTCTCTATTTCCATCTCTAAATTATAGACGAATTTTTCTGTCTCTAAATTTGTCTCAAATATTTTAAAAAATATTAAAAAAATTAAGCATCTAGTTGGGATTTGACACAACTAGATGCCTTCATTTTATTAAAAAAAATCTATTTTCCTATGCATATAATTATCTAAAATCAAAATTTACCAAAAATCACAATAAATCATTAATCATTATAATTATTTATAATAATGTATTTTATTCATTTTATAATCCTCTCATTAGGCTTCTTAAGGTTTAATTTGGATTAATTAAGTTGATTTTATCACATTTTAAGAAGTTAAGCTTAATTGGATCATTGAAGAAATTATTGCTTGAATTATCATTAATTTGGGTGATTGCATTCTTAAGTAAAGTGACCACAATTTGAGTTACAATTATCTAATTAATGTGATTCTAGTCTTGTTGAAAAGTTAAGATAATTCCCTAATAACTATTCACTTGATAGTAAGAGTCACATTGATAACAATATATTTCATTTGTTGTATAATCTTCTCACTTAGCTTCTTCAATAAATTAGCTATAATTTGAGTTACAAATATCCGATGGATGTGATTTTGGTCTTATTTTAAAGCTAAGACAAATTTCTACAACTTTCATGAGGCCTCAAGACCGGGAACACACGTTTGGATAACTCAAATTGGAGTTAAAGCAAAATCTAGAGTTTTGAACCTGACAACTTGACCTCTATGCACTCATTAGGCTATATCTCGGGCTATAGGAGTTGAACAATTCTGAAATTTTGACAGTGGAAGGTTAAGACTCATATCTACAACTTTCATGAAGAACACAAAAGTTGGATCGGAACTTTTGAAGGAGATATTGGGCTTGGAAGTCAGAACAGAGGAGCTGAAGTTGGGCATGACCCATAAGCAGTAATTGGGTCATATCTTGGGTTGTGGGTGTCCAATTGAGCTGAAACTGACGGCATTTGAAAGCTAAGACAATTCTCTAAAACTTTCATGAAGACCACTTGGAGAAAAAAATGATGCATGCCATGAGCTCAGAAGTGAAACATTTCAGAGACAAGAATTCACTCATTCATCATCATCAAACAACTATTTTGGCATTTTGTTCTCATCATCCATCATCTCTTTTAGCATTTTGTACTCTTCTAACTCTATAAAAGGAGGCAAGAGCTGATCATTTTGTGGTGTTAGCTTAGAATTTACTTTCATGCTTGTATGTTAATTGTTTTCTTTGTATAGTTTTCTATTATTCTTAATTGAAGTTATGTTCATCATCTTCTTCTTCTTTCTTTCTTTCTTTCTTCTTAATTCATGAGTAACTAATTTTTATTTTGCTTGGGTGAAAGGGTGAAGCTCTTGGTAATAAGTTAATGTTAGATTAATTTCTTTCTTGTGCTTAAATGATATATTTTTAAGTGATCATTATGTGTTGTATGTTGTTTCCAATCAATTTAGAAACTCTTCTTGTATAATAAATATCTTGATTCATTGTATACAAGACATTGACACAGTGGATGCTTGAGATTATTTACAAGTATTGGTAGATAATTAATGGAGCCATAATATGATTACATATATAATCTTAATTAAACTTTGAATGTTATATTTTCCGATTGAAACTTTCATTATGTATGATTTCAATTGAGTTATAAAAAGAAATAATTTTGTCTTTAATTTATTATCAAGAGTGGATCTCCTAACATAACCCTGTGTTTGGATGTTTTTTCATTAACGGAGCGGAACAGAATAAGTGGGGATGGATTGGAAAGGAAAGGAATGGAATGGAACATAGTTCTCCCCCTCTGTGTTTGGAAGATTCATTAATGGAACGGAATGGAACATGTGTTCCCCCCATTCCACCTCAATTTTGGGGAGAACAAAAATTAGACATTTGAGGGGAAGAGGGGGGAAATGATTCCCCATGTGTTATGTTCTATTCCTATGCATTTTAAAACTTCCAAACACAAAAACTTATTTCCGTTCCCCCATTTCCTTTCCGTTCCTCTCATTACCTGTCATCCAAACATAATGTAAGTAAATCATTTTCATCTGTGAACAACTTTTATTACCTTTAGTATTGTGACAAATTTGCTTTTTATCTCAAATAATTTGTTTTCATCAATTCCCCGTGGATTGACCTCGGACTCTCGAGAATTTATTACTTGAAACAACCTGTACTTGGATTTGAAATTTTTAATTATCTCATCAATTATCCAAGAGAAATTAATAGCATACATAAATTAATAGCAATTACCATTAATAATTTGGTTTAAAAACATTCACTTAATATGGCAACATCTTATGCCTAACAGGTACCACATGTAAAACTCAGCAAAGTCACTAATGGGTATGCATATACACACACAGCCAATTCAGCATTTTTCCTAGACACATATTGAAGTTTTCAAACTGAAGCTGTGTAAAGAAGTTAAGAGATTCAGAATTGACTTCCTTTTCCACATCAAGAAGTATATTGGTTAACAATGAACAAAACAAAACTCAGTAATTACCCTCCTTGAAAGGAAAGAAGTCTCCATTATGCTTAAACATCAATATCAACTAACTGTCTAATTACTATCCCTAAAAGCCTCAAAAGCTAAAAATCACAAAGAGGCCACAAACTGACAAACTCAACCTTAAATCTTTATCATACTCACATGTACTCATTACTATGATGTTTAGATATTCTCATAAAGTTACAAACAACAAAATGTTGGATGTCGCAAAGGCACAATTTGGCCAACAGTGAACTAGTCTGGTGTAGTTATCATAGAAACTACTCAATTTTGATAACACTCTTAAAGTTCTTCAGCTTCTTCCCCAAAAGATCTATGGAAGAAAGGAAGATGCATATTAAACAATAAAACTCAAAATTTCCTTTAAATTATTGATCAGAGACGATCATACATTGACACTGGGACACCATTAACACAAATCCATTGCATTGGAAAAACAAAACCAGTGCATATTGGAATTAATAATGATATGGTGATAATGAAATACATGCAACATACAACTTCTAACATTGACAGACAGACAGACTTGAGAGTACAACTTGTATGCTAACCAACTTTACAGTGTCAACTTTAGAAGGATAAGTGGCAAAACTTTATATCATCAAAGAAATAGATTATCAAGAGAAAAAAAAAACAAAAAGAATGCCTTTTTTTTACAACTGAACTCTGGCTTTTGTGTAAAGTATGAAAGAAGCCTACCTATAAGAAGGGCATAAAACTTTGGCAAATGCAGCAAACTTGCAGTTAACACAAATGGAGCAATAACAAGTGACACAAGCAAAGCACCTAAACATAACAACACAATTCGATAAGAGATAATATAATAAAAAGAGAACTATCACACTAGTACACACTAGTTTATACTGAGGAGGCATGGCCTTTGTAAAACTCATTGTAAACAATCTAATTGAACATAAAGATATAGATGATTCAATTTTCAATACTAACAACTAAACAAACTAAAATAACAATTGTGAAACAAACTAGTCATAATCCCAAAGAATATAAATGAATTCACATTTGGCACACAAGAAACTTCCTTGGAACAACTTGTCCAATATCAGAATAGACAAGGACAAAACACACTAACACTTTATAAAGCATAATGTATAAGCCAATATCATCTTGAAGACATCCTTCAAGTCTTTATGAAAACATAAATACTACTAACAATCCCTTTGAAAAGAAAAAAATGCCATGTATGCAAAGAGATAATAACCACATCCAACTAAGGGAAAAATACAGACAGATCAACAAAATAGATCAACTTAGGAAGGCCATTCTTTCTGAATTCATAAAGTTAAGGCACCTTCTATGAACGCTGTTCATGACTTATTTCGATAATCATTATAGACTCCTTTCTATGACTGAAATGCTGAAAGAAAGTTTAACTTGTTCTGATCGGATTTACATTTAAGATCAAGTAGAGGACTCTAAACAGAATGCTCAAAGCACCTAGCAAGTTGCTACATTTGAAACAAATGTAAGCTTTAATAATCATTACCCAACACTAAAATTTACAAAGGAGATATTAGCCTATTTCTGAAAGGGAATAAAAGCACAAGCAAAGGAAGGCCTACCTACAACTTGAAAAGGATAAGAAGCATCTAATATAAACTCAACAGTTCACACATAAATATTAAAATAATATACCAAACACATAGCCTATTGGACTCATATGCAAATACCAGTTAGCTGGCACTTTGAAAAGCTGATGCAAGTAGACAAACCATATGCGTTCTATAATAAATTGTGTGTGTCCTTAGACTACATGAGTAGTTAACAGTGCCAAAGACCTAATAGGTATTACCACATCTAGTCATTGCTCTTTAAATAACACTAGTTCTGTGTTTAAGCCTGGAAGGAACAAACTAACAACTAACCAGGATGAAATGAAAGAAAAGAAGACTAGACATAAGCAAAACAACATGATATGGGGGTGGAGCTCAACTTATACCCCAAGATTAAAGCTTCTTGAGAGAATTTCAGCTTCTTTCTACTTTTTTCGTTCACAACATTTGAACACATAAAACAAAGGAAAACAATTAACAAGAGTTAACTTATTTTCTAGAAGTCTTTTCCTTACAAAACAAGAGAGCAAAGCCACAGAAATACCAAAGAAGAATACAACAGAAGAAACACCACTATAAAAAAAACCAAGCCTTTATGATCCCATTAGGTGGAGTTGGCTACATGAACCAAGAAAACATGAACACAAAACTAAACACAAGGTATTGCTAACAAACATGGTTAGTGCACCAGCATATAATACCTAAATGCAAGTAAGATGACTGTCATTCACACAATTTGGAGTTAAGGGCAAAGTAAAACTCCAAACCAAGCTCTCATGGTTATTAGTGTGAGTGTGTGACTTGATTAAAACTTCAATCAGTAATATATCCTTCCTTAACAGAACAACTACAATCTACACTAGATAAAGTAATCCTCCTCAGATAGTTCAAAACAAAGTAAGGAGGTATTGCCGCAAATTATTATAAGACTAACAATGATAAGAATTCACAAAAGCTCAGCATCATCTTGTGCGACAAGTACCAACATGCTATACAACTTATAAATGAGTCCATATTTATTTACTTCTTTAGAAAATAACTTATTTTCATAATAAATCAATAATATACTGTTTCATGAGTCCTCGCTAGCAATGCTATATATGAAAGTATAAACAAAGAACTAAAAAAAAAATTCTGAATATTGAGATCCTATTAGTTGACTCTTTACAATATCGTCAAAAGTTCATAGGCCAAAATATGAGCAAAGGCTTAGAAAATACAAAAGCTTACCAATGAAAGTGCGAGGAACCACCCCAGGGAATTCCAGATGATCATACTATTAACAGAAACACCAAAATGATAAATTATGTTAAAATTCCTACAAACTCCAAATTATTAAAGCTTATAAAGCTATCTTAAAGACATAGACAAGTAAACTCACATTGTCTAAGTGAAGCCGATGATAAAGAAAATCGTGCATTGCCTTTCCTACCAATAACAAATATCGTGGCATTAATCAAATACAACGTTGATTCAGGAAAAAGAAAAGGGAGAGGAAACAAAAGCAAATCCTCACTCACCGTTTGAAAGGTTATAGTAGACTTAATAACCTTTCAAATGAGTGGTCTTTTGTTCTAAATAAATAAATATCAAAGAAGTTATGGTCTTTCAAACATGTCTTGTTCAAAAACATGGTTCCATAACTGGTTGTGACATTTCCATAAACGGTTATTCACCAAAGTCAGAGGCACAAGCTTCTGTTTTTAAAAGGCCATAACCAGTTATGACTTTTGCATAACCGGTTATTTGGAAAGTCAGAAGTGTAGGCTTCTGTTTACAAAAGGCCATAACTGGTTATGCCTTTTCCATAACCAGTTATTGGTAAGTTTTAAAAAGACCCTGGTTAGGCCATAATCGGTTATGGAATAGTAATAACCGGTTATCTGGAAACCAAAAACAGATTTCTAATGACTATAATTAGTAGCTAAGAAACTCAAAACCAATTATGGAATTTCACAACAGGAACTTTTTCACCCCACTGCCATATCATTATGGAGGGACTTTTTCTTTGGGTTAAGGGTCTCAGTGGCTACTTAGATAATAACTTTAGTAAGTTAGTGCTCCAGTACTTGCATCTGTCGAGGTTTGTTTGAAACCTTCTTGACTTTCCTCTTTGTATGACATATGTCTGTATTTGGACCACTGACAGTAGAAAATGTAATTGCTTTTGGAATTATTAGGCTCGACTTGGAGGGGTCTTTTCCTCCTAACTCTACTCCTTTATTTGTTGTCGTAATATTGTCAGTTTTCATATAGATCTCTTGTTGGCCCTGGTTATTAATGATGATGATGGTATCATTGTCTGCTAACTCTTTCAGCTCCTGAGTTGTGCCCAGATTCGTCTACTACTGACAAATTGTTAGGATTTGAGTTGGATGGCCAACCTTTATGTTAGGCAGCAACTGGTTTAATATAGGATTTTGAGTGGAACTTGTGTCTACCATAGATAAGGCTAATAGGTGTGAGGAGACTTGCTCAACAAGGCCTTGAGCCGTGGCTTTTGATTTGGCCTTTGGTTTGTTGGGGGGGCACTACTTGGTTTAGATTAAGTAGTTATGTCCATTTTCTCGCTTGTGGTATCTACCTTCATCTAGGATCCATATCTCTTTGTGCAATTCCTATCCTCATGTCCAATTGTACCACAGTAATAGCAAAATATAGGCAACTTTTCATACTTGAATTCACCCAAATTTTACCTGCATTAAGGAGTCCATAGTTGATTCCACGTCTCAAAATGTTGCGCACATGAAGGGTTACGTACCAAAGCTTTTGAAACTAACCCCTAACGTTTGTGGATAGAGTAGAGGTTTGATTCCGCCATTGGACTAAGTCGCTCATAGTGTTTATTCCCTATCAATGTTGTATGGCATTCACCAAGCAAGCCCCAACATTGCATCCAAAAAGGAACATGATGGAATTCATAGTCCTCTAGCTTTTTATCTAGTTGCCATTACTTAAGGATAAGTAGTTGTTGCTTGTAATTCCATGGTTGATTTTTGAGGATGTGAAGCATGTTGATCTTGTTGTCAAAGTAAAATTTATAGTATTTGGGTTCGACTTCTTTGCATATAAGCTCCTTCAAGTTGTTCCAGACAACAAATAAGTTTTTTTTCATGGTTGTTTAGAGTTAAGGGCGCTTAGAAAAAAGGCGCCCTATTAAGCACCTTTTAGAAGCCCTATTTTGTAATAAGATCTCATCATCCGACCTCTGATTCACACCGAGCCTAGACTAATTGGACTCAGTGGGGATCTTTGTGATCATTGGGTCGTGGCCACCATTGGAGGGACCTTAAGGGGTTGTCAATATCAGATCGCCTTGGATGATAACATGGGTGAAGGAAGCAGTTGAGTGGCCACTGGGAATAAGGTATTAGTTCTCCATGATTGAAGGATGAGTATGAAGGATGAAGTGATGGTGAGGCTAGAGCAACGATGTTGCTTAGAAGAACTCCACGCAAGAGAAGGAAAATGAAGAGACTGAAGCGAGCGGAGGAACAACACCATACTGGGTGACGGCGACTCTAGATCTCATTGAGAGCATCAAGAGCGAGAGCAACCCTAGGATCGAAAAAATCTTATCCAGACAATTTTTTACTCGAGTATCATGATTTTGGTGTGTTTTAACCAATGTTTTAAAAGGTATACTAGTTATTGAACCGATGAAGATATCAGTTCACAGTTTAGTGGTCTGACCATGGTCGAACCATATATGTGCAAACCATAGAATTAAGAAGAATTTTTATGTTAAAAATTTCTAATTGATATTTTATATTAATAATTCCTATTTTTTATTAACTTTTTATAGATGTGACAAGTCTTAATTCTTAGTATTTTTTTTACATTTATATTTAAAATATTTTATATTGTTTGTTTACCAAGTCTTTAGTCATATGTCATTTCCATTTTCTTGTTCTTGACAAAGCAAGTGGCAGTGTATTTTTGATCCTTTATACTAATTATTTATAAACTCTTATCTCGTTTTTTGATAAACTTAGCAGTTATCACGCTCTCAACTAAATAGAGAAATGGCACAATTTCAAACTCTTCCTTCTTCATATCAATGTTGCTTTCTCTCTCTCTCGTCACTCTTGCAACATATGTAGAGTCCCGTGGCTGGTGGTGGGGTTGGTCGCGGTGGAGCTGGACACAGTGACTGGCAAAGCTGGGCCCCATTTTCTCTCTCTCTTGCCATTTTCTCTAGCTAGAATTGTGGCAGATGTGCAATGGTCGACGAAGCTTGACGTGGTGGATGGTGTTCTCTGTTTTTATTATAAAACCACACACTCAAACTGATGACTTACCAATTTACCTGGTTTTATATCGATTTATTCAGATTTTTACCAGTTCTTTGAAACACCGGTTTTAAACTCTGCATGTACCAGACACATGGCCAGTTCATCAGTTTTTTAGTCAAATTGCCCAATCTGGTCTAGTTTTTTAACTTATGTTAAGATTTTAAATTTCGGTCACGGTCGCATCGCGACTGATGTAATTGCAATCGCAACTTGTCACGATCGCAGCAGCCACCGCGATCGTTTTGTCTCGACTGCATCACGTGATACAGTTTGAGATTTAAAATCTTACTTATGTTCGTGCATTCTTTGTTATGACCATAACCTTGCGCTTATTTTTAGATATAGTAATTAATGAAAATTTAATCATGAATATTTTATTTTTATGCATCAGAATCAAGTGTTTGAGTACACAACCAAATCCAATCTTTTAAAACTTGGTTGCCAATAGTTGTACTTATGGGATTTAGCTGCTGGATTTGTGTGGCTTGGAATGTGAGGTGCGTTGGTTTGGAACAGTAAGTATGGCTTGATGTACATGTGGGTCTTGTATTAAAAAGGGATTAATTTGGGGTCTTGAATTAAAAAGGGATTAATTTGGTTTCATGATAAAAGATAGGGGGTTGAGAGTCGTAGTTGGGCGTCTCTTGGGATCTGTTTTTGGTGTTCTGGTCATGTGCTTCACCAGCGGCAACAATCTAAAAAGGCTCTCAATTTTCAAGATTAAGAGAAACAATTAACTTTTTTTTGAGAATTTATATCACCTGCCAATGAAGATCTTAGATTTGAACCAAGTGAGTTAACTCCTATTTGCCATCTGGTATAACAAATTAAGTACCTAAAATAATGATTCTAGTATGTTCTCGTTGAAGTATAATTAACCTGTAATATAATAAGCTTTTTTTGTTACCATTTGGATCAAACCCACATTGAATTCGGGCTTTCGATTGGAAGCTTTGTTAAAAGAATTAGGAGAATGACTACATTAATTGGTGTTTTAAAAGAGCTATAAGAAATTGAACTTTCAATAGCCTAAAACAATCGTCACTAAAAGGTTATATTTTGTGACGATATTTAAATGTCATCACTAAAGTCATCTAGTCTAACTTTTAGTGGCGACTTCAAGAAGTTGTTACTGTAGACAAACTCTTTAATAACAACTAATAAAAGTTGTCACTTAAACTTTTTGTGACGACAAACAAATATCATCATAGAAAGTCACACTATTAGTGACATCTTAAAAAGAATATCACAAAAAGTCACATTTATTAGTGATGAAAAATGCATTTGTCACTTGTAACTTATTAATGTCACCATTGAATCTTGGTTAGAAATGAAAGGAAATTTAGTTACGCTTGGAGGACTTTATAAAAATATCTGATAATATAAGAAAAATATTAGCATGTGTTTTGTGCAGTCACATATAATATAGTCAAATTTAGTCAATTCTTTTTTATCTCAATATAACAAGATAATTCTATCATGTCAAGAAAGGTAAGATAAGACCTTATAGAATTTTTTTTCCTACTTGACCCTTTCTCTCTCTCTCTCCTCTCTCTCCTCTTTCTTGATCTCCCATCTCTCTCACTCAACAAATTCTTTCAACATTCCCATTCTCGAATTTAGGTTGATGCTATTGGCACTCCTTATTACTTATTCATACTTTCCACTAACAACTCATAATTATAATTTCCTAAATTACCCTAATGTAAATTAAATTTAATTTTGTCTATTCACACTCCACAATATTAGCATTTATTTGAAATCTTACAATTTTGTGTATTTGTATTATTTAAGTTGTGTTTTATCTTTTTCGTGGTTAGCTTCCTAATTATACATTTTTTAAATAAATTACTCATTGTATTTTCTCTTTGTCAGGAACATAACATAACTAGAATTATTTGATGACCTTGTGTTTCAAACATAAATAATTTAATTATATTAAGACATATTCCATACTAAGAGTTGTGGACTTTTGCATTGTATTTGGGATAGTGGGGGAGTATGGTGTTAATAAAGCAATTATCATTTAAAACATGCAATACTCTTTTGATACAAAAATATAAAGTACTCTACTCTTCAGTGTGCTCATCCATAAGGAAATGTCACGGTCAATTATATTGATTGATAATTGGTATTCTTGATGAGTTAACCAATTCCAAAACAAAGAAAGAAATATCAACCCTAACAGCAAATTCATTAAACCACTTGGAATAGTGTTTTGGCTAGCTTCCAACATGCTCAATTATAATTTTTCAATTTTTTAATCACTTATGACATCTGTTCTGGGTACTGATTGAACCTAGATTGTTTAGAAGACGACCTTACTCTTGTTCCCGAATAGGCGTGTCAAGATGTCTAAGAAACCAGGCTAGTCAGTCAGCACAAGGATCGTATGACAAGTCTAAAGCAAATAGTACGTATTAGGCTAAAAGAATGGAACATGCCTGGCTTAGATCGCCAGGCCGGCTTATATAGATGTTCTGAACCCCGATCAACCCGAGCTCCCGCCGTTTAAGACATTCAAAGTTCGAACGTTGGGATTCAGTTACAATCTATTCACTAAATGCCAGATTAATTCATAGGCGTTGGTTAATTACTTAAGTCAGCAAGTGACTGTTACCAGTGTATTTACCCGTTATACATCGGTCGGATATATTCCTAAGTATGAAGTCGGGGCCGGATTCTGCCAAGCCTACTATTATGTTGAGCCTACCACTATATCGGGCTTACTTATCGGACCCAGAATGGTCCACAGCCCCCTAGCTCGGCCATATAGAAGAGATGAGCCGAGCTATAAGAGACCCGATTAAACGAATACAGAATGATCCACAGCCCACTAGCTCGGCCATATAGAAAAGATAAGGCCGATCTATAAGAGACCCGATCCAAACGCCGAATGCAAAAAATGATTCGGCCGAAAGAGCCAAATAATAATATAGATCGGACATTTTAAAGACTAATCGTCTTCAATATCAAGCGAAAAAATCATTTTACCGACTTTGGTCGATTACTAGAAACCAAAAAGATAAACTTAGCTTCCTGCAACCCTACTTTGCTCAGGTACATTAGGACTCTTTGTTCAAGATGCTTCGTGTAACCCGTAGTTGGCTCAGAGGTGAAAAGACGTGTGCCATGTGTGATTCATCTATTAGTCAAATGTCAGTTTCATTATTGCATCATTAAAGCAACTACACCAGTAACCGCCGTGCAACCGTTGATCTTCGCTGAAACGGCCTTCCAACCGTTGATCTTGGCTAGGATAGATCTTGGGCGCAAGATTCATTTGACGGATAAGAACACAACTTTTCGTTTCTCTTGACTTTATTCTTGATTTGTGGCGGCCTAGCCTTCATTTTAAAAAGCCTTTCTTCCACTTCCTTCTCATTACTCTTCCAAGTCCAACCGTTAGCTTTTTCCCAAAAAAAGCTTCACACGTTTCATCTCCCTCTGTATTGCTTCCTTTTCCAGAATATTTCATTGTTGTGCCTTCCTCCATTCTGGAATCCTTCTTTATTCGCTCATCAAACGTATTTAATCAAGTTCTTGGGCCCTCCACTATCTCCTCACAAAGTTTCACTGCAACGAAGCTTTTCGCATTTCGCCTTCCAAAAACAGGTACTTCTCTCACCTTTCCCTTTCACTCTCTGTAAATTGCCTCAATTTAGGATTTAGGACCGTAAGTAGTAACATGTCCGTTAGAAGTGATAGTAGAGGTAGTGAGTCTGTAGAGATTCTGGGTGAATCTCCGGTGGGCGTTTCCAGTCAACATACAACGGGCCTACCCACTATCAAAGGAAAAAACCCAGCCGACGAAGGAACGCCCGATCTTAAAGGTCAGCCGTCACCTCCAAGATCAGAAGAGGAGTACAACTTGGTTAAATCCGCTGTTAAAAATTACTGCTCGGATTTTAACTCAGTCGAAAGCATACATATCCTCCGAAGATGTATAGTGATGATATCTAATGGAGACAAGACCAAATTCGTGTGCCGACATTGCCGACCTGAAGAGAGGATTTTTATGTCTCCAGGTAAGAATGACGACCTAGGTTGGATTTACGTATATGAAACTTTCTTCACCTGCCTCGGCCTCCGTCTACCCTTCTCGGATTTTCAATGTAAAATCCTGACTAAGTTAAACATCGTGCCTACCCAACTTCATCCAAATAGCTGGACATTCGTCAAAGCTTTTGAAGTACTATTTCAGTTTATTGGTCGAGAACCTAGTATCGGGTTGTTCTTTTCCCTTTTTCAATGCAAGGGGGTTGGTAAAGAGGGTTAGGTATCAATTAACAGTCACCCCCGTAGAAGATTATTTTCTGCTTTAGACTCCTTGTACAAGAATTTTAAAAATAAGTTTTTTTGGGTAAGTTCTACTCCGACCAATCTTTCATTCTTCTTGGACGAATATGAGATAGAAAAATTCCCTTTATACTGGCATGCAAACCCGACTTCCATATTGGGTATGGAGTATAGAAGGTTAACACCCGAAGACCGAATATTGGTCGACTTTTTGGAAGAAGTTTCAGTGCTGGATACTGCTTCCTTGGTAAAGTTTGGAAACAATCCAACCGAATTACAAAAAATAATGCGTAAGTCTTATTTATTTTTACTATTTTGCCGATATCGGATCTCTACTAATGTATTTTAACTACTTTAATTTCTTTTCAGAAAAAATGGCTCCTAAGATAACTGTTCGTGAAATGCAACGAAGACTAAAGAAATTGAAGAACGAAGGAACCTCGGTGGTAAGAAATGTTGATGACACCATGCCTCGACCCGAACCTATACCTGTTAATCCTCAACCGAAATCTTTGGATACCAACTCGGGTCTGATGATTCGAAAAAGACGTCGGTCGGAAGTCCAAGAGCAAAGTATGAAATAACCTGCCTTGTCCTCCGTAGGCGAAGACTCTTCGCATAACTTGGGTTTAAAAACGGCCTTCGAGGGGTTAAGCGGTTTTGCGGCTGGAAAAGACAAGTCTTCGCTATGGTCGACCACTTTTCCCTTCGAGGCCTTGATAGATAATCATATTTCTCTTCCGGATGACAAGGAATGCAAGGACAAGATCGGTGATATTGGGCTTATACGATAGGCCGAAGTACAACTTCTTCGGTCCGTTAGTGTACTCCGGTCGGCCGAGTCTGAAGTAGCAGAAACAAAAAAGAAAGTGTCATCCAACAACCTTCTTTTTCGTTCGGAAATGGAAAAAGCCACAAAGGCTCATCATGCTGAAGTCTCCAATCTGAAAAATGAAATAGAAGTTTTAAAAGTGAAGGCACACTAAATCGATTCTCTTGAATCTTCGGTAAAGCTTCTGGAGGAAGAAAAGAAAAACTTTGAAGAAAGCTTGTCGGCCACCTTAAAGGGTAAGGAGGAGTCTGACCGAGCTCTTAAAGAAGCCTTGGAAGGGAAAAGTAAGTTGTTTGCTGAGTTGGAGGGATTGAAAGATGAAATTACTAACCAAAGAGTCGCTGGCTTTCTGTGAAAGCTTCTCGGAGGAAAAAAAAAAACTTTGAAGAAAGCTTGTCCTGACCGAGCTCTTAAAGAAGCCTTTGGAAGAGAAAAGTTGTTTGCTTCACGGCTTTGATACCTGCCTCCAACAAGCCAAGCTTTTGAATCCTGACGGAGTCTTCGACAATCACTTGGGGGAGATGGGGCCATTCCACAAGGTAGTCGGTGGTCGTATCGTCGAAGATGAAGATGAAGATGAAGAAACAGAATCTTAAGCATTTGAAATTTCAATGTATAACTCTGTCGTCTTAAAAACAATGAAATTTTCTGAAATTGTCTAAGTATTTATGAATTTTAGTCTTTGATACCGTATGTGCTTCTTATGTCTTTTAATTTTAAATTTCAAAAAATATCTTTATGCTTGCCAACCTTGCCTATAATACTTAATGGCGGAACGACTATTCAAAAAATCTGATAATACCGAAATTTATGCCCCTTGAAACATCATTAAGTGTTTTAAAGAGAATTGATTGAAAATTATGAATTGCCAAAAGGTCTTGTTTATCGAATAAACTTTAATTATTTTTGAAAGTTTGGTGTTTGTAGAATTTTGGGCAATTTACTCGGATTCGGTTCTGGGTGATTTTGACCCAAGTTGGCTCTAAGGCCATTCTTTTCGGCATTGGGGACTTTGACCCGACTTGACCCGAAGGCCATTTTCATCGGTGGTTATGACCGACATCGGTGACTTTGACCGGATTTGGCTCGAAGGTCATTTTCGTCAGTGACTATGACCGGCATCGGTGACTTTGACCAGATTTGGCTCGAAGGCCACTTTCTTCGGTGACTATGACCGGCATCGGTGACATTGACCGGAATTGCCTTTAAGGCCACTTTCTTCGGTGACTATGACCGGCATTGGTAACATTGACCGGAATTGCCTTTAAGGCCAATTTCATATAAGCTAAGTTTCAAGATGATGATTTTATTTGAGTAAACAAATGAGTTAAAGGTATACCTCGTTAAAACCTTTCAAGAAAAAATCCATCGGGAAAAAATCTTGATAAGGAAAAAGAGTACACTACCTCTAACTCTTAATACAAAAGTTCATAAAAGAAAAGATAAAACTAAATGAGCTTAGCTATAGTATCTCCGAAGTGACGCTGAATTCCAAGTTCTAGGAAGCGGACCTCCAGTTATATCGCCGATCTTATACGCTCCTCCGCCAATATCCTTAAGAACTCTGAAAGGTCCTTCCCAATTAGCCGATAGCTTCCCTTCGCCAGGCACCCTTCTAGAGTCTTCAATTTTGTGCAGCACCAGATCTCCTTCAACGAATTTTCTTGTTTTCACCTTCCGATTATATTTTCTTTCTGCCCGAGCTTTCGCAGCTTCTTCCTGAATGTGTGCTATTTCCCTTTCTTCTTCTAACAAATCCAAATCGACTTTTCTAACTGCAACATTTACCTCCTCACTAAAGGCTGATCTTCTAAAACTCGGTCCTCCAATTTCAACTGAAATCATTGCATCTGCCCCTAAAGTAAGTCGGTATGGGGTTTCGCGTGTTGATGACTGTGGTGTAGTGTGATATGCCCACAAAATGTTCGGAAGTTCTTCTGGCCAAAGGCCTTTAGCATGGTCGAGCCTCTTTCGTAGTCCGAGTAATATAACCTTGTTGGCTGCTTCGGCTAATCCGTTAGTTTGTGGATGCTCTACCGAGGTGAATACCTGTTTAATTCCATTTCTCATACAAAATTCTCAGAATTTTTTGTCAGTGAATTGTGTTCCATTATCATATACAATCGAATAAGGTAAACCAAAACGACATATTATATTTTTCCAAACAAATTTTTTAACCTTTTCGGCAGTTATACTAGCAAGTGGTTCGGCTTCAATCCATTTTGTAAAATAATCAATGGCAATAATAATGTACCTCATTTGTCGGGTGGTTATAGGGAAAGGACCTAATAGGTCAATTCCCCATCGGCAAAATGGCCATGGAGTGTCGATGCTGTGCAATTCTTCAAGTGGGGATTTATGTAGATTGGCAAATTTCTGACACTTGTCACATTTTCGAACGTATTCTAGACAATCATACTTCATAGTAGGCCAGTACATTCTCGATCTTAAAACCTTGCCTGCTAATGATCGTCCTTCGATGTGACTACCACAGACTCCCTCATGAACTTCTTCCATAACCGTTTTTGTCTGATTTTGATTTATACACTTCAAGAGGGGGAGAGAAAATCCTCTCTTGAACAATTCTCCTCCTATCATCGTGTAATAACTCGCCGTCCTTCGTAATTTCTTTGCTTTCTTTTCATCAGTCGGTAACTCACCACTTTCCAAATACTTGACGATTGGGCTCATCTAGGAACTTATATTGTTGTCGATTGAAAAAATCTCCTCTTCTTCCACGCTAGGTCGGTCAAGCATTTCTTGAATAACGGATCGGTTGTTACCTGGACCTTTTGTGCTGGCTAATTTTGACAAGAGATCAGCCCTAACATTCTGCTCTCTTGGGATATGAACAATCTCGAATTGTTCAAACTTTTTTACCACATCCTGTACCTTGAGTAAATATTTAATTAATTACGGATCTTTAGTATGGAACTTGCCACTTACTTGCTCGATTACCAGTTAGGAATCAGACTTTACGACTAACCTAGTAGCCCCCATCTCTGCTGCCAATGCTAGCCCGGCAATGAGTGCTTCATACTCGGCTTGATTATTGCTGGCCCGAAAATTGAACTTCAGGGACTGTTCAATTAAGATTTCGTTCGGACCTTCCAGAATAATTCCGGCTCCACTTCCTTTGACATTCGACGCTCCATCGACAAAAAGAATCCAAGTATCATTACTCTCATTTTGAGGAAAGGGGGAAGATAATTCAACCAAAAAGTTAGATAATACCTGAGATTTGATAGGTCCTCTTGGCTGATATTGAATGTTAAATTCTGACAATTCGACAGACCATGATATCATTCATCCGGTAAGCTCTGGTTTTCGAAGCACTTGTCTGATCGGCTGATATGTCCTTACAATGACTGAATGACTTTGAAAATATTGTCGGAGCCTCCTAGCCGTTGTGACTAGCGCTAATGCCATCTTTTCAATTTTCTGATACCGGCCTTCTGGTCCTTGCAAGACTCGGCTAACGAAATAAATAGGTCGTTGCTCCTTTCCTATTTCTTTCACCAATACAGAACTCAAGGTTTTATTAGAAACAGAAATATATAAAAATAAAATATCACTTGATTCGGGTTTTGTCAAAATTAGCGGAGTCGCCAAGAAAGTTTTCAGTTCACTAAACGCTTGCTCACATTCCTCCATCCACTGAAAATTTTTTGTCTTCTTGAGGCATTAAAAAAACGGTAGAGATCGGTCAGCTGATTTAGAAAGGAACCTAGAGAGGGAAGCTATCCGTCCTGTTAATCTCTGCACTTCTTTAATCGTTGCTGGGCTTCTCATTTCCATTATTGTTCTACATTTCTTCGGGTTTGCTTCTATTCCTCTGTTGGTGAGGAGAAAGCCAAGGAACTTTCCTGCTTGAACTCCGAACACACATTTCTCAGGATTTAACTTCATGTTATACTTTCGCAGTTGCGCAAAGCACTCAGATAGGTCGGAACAATGATCCCTACCTTCAGGTGTTTTGGCGACCATGTCATCTACATAGACCTCAATGTTTCTTCCAAGTTGTTTTTCAAAAATTCTGTTCATCAGCCGTTAATAAGTCGCTTCGGCATTTTTAAGGCCGAAGGCCATCACCCTGTAACAAAAATTTCCAGACTCAGTGATAAAAGCAATTTTTTGTTCATCGTCCTGGTGCATCCTAATCTGGCTGTATCCAGAGTATGCATCCATAAAGCTAAGGAACTGATAACCAGAGGCCCCATCAACTAGTCTGTCTATGCTGGGAAGAGGATAGGAATCCTTCGGGCAAGCTTTGTTCAAATCAGTGAAGTCTGTGCACATTCTCCATTTTCCTGACGACTTTTTTACCATAACCACATTCGACAACCACGTGGTATATTCTACCTCTCTTATAAAGCTTGCCTCCAAAAGTTTTTTGGTTTCCTTGGTTGCAGCCCTTTGTCTTTCCGATCCCAGTTTCCTTTTTTTCTGTGCTACTGATTTTACCTTTACATCTAAGGAGAGCTTGTGAGTGATGATCTCGGGATCAATTCCAGGCATGTCTGCTGCAGTCCAGGCAAAGATATCAACATTCTTTCTCAATAATTCCTCCAAATCTCTTTTAAGTTCGGTTGGTAAATGAGCCCCGATATGTGTTACTTGGCTGGATTTAGGACCCAATGGTACTGCTTGCAATTCTTCGATCGGTTGAGGCCTGTCTTTTTCATCACTCCTTGGTCCAATTCGGCCATGTTAATGCTATGTATCGGTCACTTACGGTCGATCTTATGAGTCTTTTCATCTTGTCTGGGTCTCAGACTTTCATTGTAACAAATCCGAGCTTTTCTGATCTGCATGTACTGTACCGACCTCAGTCTTAGAGACTGAGAATTTCATTGTTAGGTGGAGGGTTGAGACGACAGCCCTTAGAAGATTTAGAGACGGTCTCCCAAGGATAACATTATAGGAAGTATAGCAGTCTATAACCAAGTACTTACAGGAATAGTTTTAAGTAGAGTACCTGTCCCAAAAGTCGTTCGAAGTTCGACGAACCCCTTGACATTTACCTGCTCTCCTGAGAACCCGATCAAAGTTCCATTAAATGGAGTTAAATCGTCTTCTGACATCTGCAATCTTCGAAGTGTGGACATGTAAAGAACATCAGCTGAACTTCCTTGATCAACCAGAACTTTCTTGATCTGAAAGTTCCCTACTATAACGGATATAACCATCAGATCATCCAGGTTTTCGTCCAACCCAGCGTAATCACTGCTTGAAAAAGAGATGACCGGTCCATCATTGAATTGTTTGTGCTGCACTGGGGAAGGGTAGCTTAACGACATTACTGCTCGGAGATTTCGTTTCCGAGATGAATTGGAGCTGCCTCCACCGGCAAATCCCCTTGCAATTGAGTCAATGATCCCTCTGACGGGTTGGTCTCGGTTACCGGAGCTCGTGTCCACTGCCTTTTTCTTCAAATCCGGGCTTGGCCCCCTTCGGTTGGATTGATCTCCTTCTTTTGCCTCCCTGCTCCGACTTCTGCAGCGATAAACATATTTTCCTAGATGCCCCTCCCGAATAAGTTGCTCGATCCTATTTTTGAAGCTGATGCACTCCTCGGTGGTATGTCCGTAAGTTTTATAGAACTCACAACTTTTACTTTTATCAACGTCAGGTGGTGTCTTTTGATGTCCAGCATTTCTTAGGAGACGGATCAGACCCGTGTTGTATATTTCCCGGAATATCCGATCTCGACGAGAATTTAACGGAGTGTACTCATTGAACCAAGGTTGTACTCTATCCGTTATTGCATGCACATTTTCGTATGTCCGATCATTCCTTTGTAAGTGTCTACCTCTGATTTCCGATCCCCGTCCGTTATATGGTCGGTCATGACTACTTGGTTTGATAAAAATATTGGGATTATTTTTTCCCTTGCGTTCCGGTTCGAAAAAACGTTGCTCCATTTGCTTCCTGGCGAGAGCGATTTCTTCCATGTTGATGTATCCTGCAGATCTGTTCCTCAACTCGTCCAGGTCTAAAGGCGGTTTTCTGGCCAGGGAGTCTGCAAATGGTCTATGCCGCAAGCCATCCATGATAGCATGCAAAGAAACTGTTGGATTGAGATCTCTTATCTGCACAGCTTCCTCCCCGAACCTTCTCATGAAATCTTTGAGAGATTCTTCTTGGCCCTGCCTCAGATTGATTAAACTTGCCGATGTCTTCTGATGTGTCCTGCTCGTAGAAAAATGGTTAAGAAATTTAACAGATAATTCAGAAAAATCGTAAATTGAACCTGTTTCAATACTTGAAAACCAGAGCAAAGCTGATTTTTTTAGAGTTGTCGGAAAAGCCCTGCATTTGATCGGGTCCGAGCTTCCATTTAGAAGCATCATAGAATTGAACATTGTCAGATGTTCCTGTGGATCAGACGTCCCATCGTGAAGCTCCATCGTCGAGAGTCTGAATCCCTCTGGAATCGGGATTGACATAATGAAGTCGGAGAAAGGATGATCCGCTCTAGGTGGGTTATTTGCTTATCTCTTTCTGTCATGATTACTTGTTCTAGGAATACTAGTATGTCCTTGAAAATCCCTGCTTGGAATATCTTCTTCTGGAATTCTCTCCCTCTGGTCTTCCTGCTCAATCCTCTGTTGATCCCTGCTGGTCTGAGCCATTCGATCAATTCGGCTATTAATATCTCTAATAGCTTGCAGGAGCATCTCCATTGTACTGAGCTGGTTGCTTTCTTGATTGATTCCATTCAGGACACCGTTTTCGTTGCTAGCCATATCAGGTCTATAAGGTGGTTGGATGAGCCGCGAAAAGAGTTGAAGGATTATGGAGTAGGAAAGTTTTACCTAGCCCCACGGTGGGCGCCAGATGTTCCGGGTACTAACCGAACCTAGATTGCTAAGAAGACGACCTTACTTTTGTTCCCGAATAGGCGTGTCAAGATGTCTAAGAAACCAGGCTAGTCAGTCAGCACAAGGATCGTATGACAAGTCTAAAGCAAATAGTACATATTAGGCTAAAAGAATGGAACATGCCTGGTTTAGATCGTCAGGCCAGCTTATATAGATGTTCTGAACCCCGATCAACCCGAACTCCCGCCATTTAAGACATTCAAAGTCCGAATGTTGGGATTCAGTTACAATCTATTCACTAAATGCTGGATTAATTCATAATCGTTGGTTAATTACTTAAGTCGGCAAGTGACTGTTACCAGTGTATTTACTCGTTATACATCGATCGAATATATTCCTAAGTATGAAGTCGGGGCCGGATTCTGCCAAACCTGCTATTATGTTGAGCCTACCACTATATCGGGCTTACTTATCGGACCCAGAATGGTCCAACATCTTTTGCAGGTTATTTGAAAGGCAACAGGAAATAAAGAAAAAACTCAAACTATCAAAGAGAAATATGGGAAGGCATTATTAAAAGTGAAATAAATAAGAAAGTCAAAGAAAAGAAAAGAATAACATACCTGATGAAAACAAGTCAAGATAGGAATTCAACTCCATTTCCAAACTATTTTCACCATTAGGGTAAGGAATTTCATTGAAGTTCATATTTTGATCTTCAATTTGTTGCTACTCAGTCATCTTGTCAAAAAACAATACCTTTATAGAAGAAAGAAAGCAATAAAAAGTCAAAAAAGGAATAATGGAGTGAAGAGTTTTGGCGTATAAAAAAAAGGGAAAATGATGTTCTATCCCACACTCATTTTCACACATACTTAGATGAATGTGATTAAGTGAGAAAAAATGATAGAAAAAATAAGTATAATGAATGATATTAAAAAAATATAAAAAAAAATATATACACTATTTGTGATAAAAAAAATTAAAATTAAAAAAAAAATGTGCGAATAATTAAGATTAACTAAGAGTGTAAATAGATAAATAGTAACATGACTAATTGAACATAAATTATTTTGGTAAGGGTATTTTAAGAAATTATAATTATGAGTTATTAGTGGCGAGTGTAGATAGCATATTAGGAGTGTCAATAGTCTACCCTCAATTTTAATTTCATATAAGCACAACCAGTCTTAAAAAAATTAGAATCAAACTTCACATTCTTATTATGCTTCTCCTATTTGTTCATCATCAAAACCAACTCATCCCCAAACCAAAACCATCACTCCCAACCTTTTGCATGAACACCACGCGAGCCATTAAGCTTGATATGGCCTACCACCACATTTGATGGTGGCTTGCCTGGAGCTCGCGCAAACTCTAGTGACTTCCACTATCACTGGTCCAGTTTAAGTGTAATAAATCTATCAGAATTTAGCATTTTTATGAATTATTATGAAATTAATTATATAACACAAAAATTTATAAAAATATTAAATTTTAATTGATTTGATGTATCCAAATAAATACTTCAAGTTTAAGCAAGAATTTCTCCTGATTAACCACTGAAAATCAATAAAAAAATTGACAAATCCGATGGCAACAAACCACCCGATTCTCTACCAAAATTAAAAAAAAAAATCTTGCCTCTTCACAGGTTTCGACGAGGCTCCTTATTCATACAACAACGCTGACGAGGCCCCTTCTTCTTCGTTTCCAGCGAGGCTCCAAGTGGTAAGTGGGCAGGTCCCCCTTCTTCTTCGTTTCCAGCGAGGCTCCAAGTGGTAAGTGGGCAGGTCCCAGCGGCTCCACCACTTCGACTAGGCGTCGATTTGGTTCCACCTCTGACTTGTTGAGCTCCTTCTTTAACCCCTACCACTCCTAATTTTAGTGGAGACGTGGAGCTATTGTGCTTCAAAGTTCAAATTTTAATCCAATCAGCAATGGACAATGCTTCCATGTCAAGGGAAAATTGAGAATAGGTTTCTTTTTCTATGTTTTAAATTTTACTTGAATGGGCTTACTTACATAAATGAGGAATTTTGGGCTTGAATAAGTATTGCGCTTATGGATTGATTTTTTTTTTCTTCTATATTTTATATTTGAAATATATATATATATATAGGGAGGATCAATTTATACTAATGTAAGTTAATTTTTTCTTACACTCATTTTTAACTGTTAGATCTACTTTCATCTAATGGTTACCTTTAATGAAATAATCTCAATCATTAAATGAAAGTGAAATTAACTTAAAAATGGGTGTAAGAGAAAAAAAGACTTACACTATTGGTGTAAACGGATCTCTCTTCATATATATATATATATATATATATATATATATATATATATATATATATATATATATATATAGGGAGGATCAACTTACACCAATGTAAGTCTTTTTTGACTTACACTCATTTTTAACTATTAGATTCACTTTCATCTAATGATTACTTTTAACGAAATAATCTCACAATTAGTTAAATATATGTGTTACAACGTGGCTTTTGGCCGTAGATAGCTAGACACAATTAAATTAACTCAGTCTCCTAATCAACAAAGGAAGCTTACCATGTAATACATATCACTGAAATCAACTCAATAGCAATGGATAACAAACACACACAGTTTGGTCATAAGAAATCAATACACACTACCATGATCTTTTAACACCATCAAAATCATGATTTTACATATTTAAACTCTTCCATAAACTAATCTAAACGAGGTAACATCTAGTTTAACTATTCTAGCATAACCATGCATTAGGATTCAATATCATACAACCCCACATATATTGGGCAACATCAAACAGTAGCATAGGATACTAATGCAATTTTAGCATCTTCTACCATAACAAGGCAACAACCATCATGACTTTCACATAGCCATTTAATCAATAACTTTACTCATTATAACTCAAAGCACTCCAAGCACCATTCAAAGTCAATACGACATAATTGTGAACACACACACTCAAACACCCTTGATTCACCATTAACGAAAGAAATTTGACACTCGACTATATATAATAAGCATGATTTAATACAAGTTAAAATCATGACAGAGAATAACAAAATACAAGGGAACTAAATTTAAACTCAACAAATTGTTTCAATTGTGACTTTCCTCAACACATACAATAAGCATTTTCATGTCATATGCCATAAAAGAGTAAGAATAAATAGAGTAAACAACCTTTTTTTGGTTCAATTTTGGCCATGACCAACCTTGGTCAAGAACACAATATCCTCAATTCATAATATTACAATTTCCACTCAAAAATCCATGAAATAAAAAGAACTAATTGAATCATTATCCATCCCCAATTTTCCTATTGTGATAGTGAGCCCTAAGAGACAAAAATCAAAATTTTAACTCAAGAGAAATATGATAAAAAGAAAGGCAAACAGAGTTAAAACAACCCCTAATCAAGCTTCAAATCCAACACCAATACATTTAAAACTCAAGTACAAATAGGGCAACAATTTACCTATACTCTTACCACCATTTAAATCACCATTACAATTAATAAAATATCACAATTCATTCAAAATTCCATCAAGCCAGCAAATGCAATGGATTTCAAACTCATTATTCAACCAATATTTCATCAAGAATCAAGAACCAATCATGTGGATTCAACTCACAATCAAATCACAAGCATATAAATCTATCAATCTCAAGTTAAAAATCCCAACTTTCTCATTAAAGATTTATTTGTAAAAAGAGACAAAATGAAGAGAAAAACAAATGAGAAATCAAGCTTGGTCTTGCCCTAAAGCATAGGTCACCTCATATAACCTGTGTTCTACATAATCAGGGTAGGTCTCACTACCACAAATTAGGTAATAGTCTACTTTTAGGTTAGTGCACTCCAACATAATCATGACACTACTATATATGTCACATAGAACTATTCCTGAGTATCCTTATATATATATACATGAGGGAAACTAGGCCTGTGAGGAAACTAGTGAAAAATTTTAAGAATATACGATCCCCCTTCCTCATGGAGGATCATCTATATAATTCTAATGAGATTTTGAATACCCTTCCCTCACAGATGATCATCTCCAAAATCCACTAATGTCAAATTCATTCAAATCCAAGGAATACTCATATAATGGGAATAGTATTCTCATATTCAATTCAATTATAGATTATATGAACACTAATTATTCAAACACAAAACAATTATCATTCTAGCTCAACCTTAAAGAATTAAGGGGGCAATGCAAATTCAAAGTTCTTAGCTTAACTTTGCATTCAAAGGAGCAATACAAATTCAAATTCAAGTTCAACTTGACAAGTCAAGGAGCAATATATTCTCTATTACACAACTAATGCACAATTCTATATTATCCATTATACTTCAAGAACTCTTAACAAGTAAACTTTATCAATAACATCTACACATCAAATTTTAAAATATTAGATGCAATACTTTCTTGGCATTTCTAAATAACATTTAACACCAATGCATGACACTTGTGCACACAAATTCTGGTCACCACAAGGCAGCCACTGCCATGACCCTTTCACCATTATTCAAGCAACATTTTCATGCACAAAAACATCAATACTTTGGTCACAACAGGGCAACATGTTGCCAAGAACAATTCAGCCTTTCAAGTCACAAGTTCACACACTAAAAACAACAAAATTCTAGATAAAATTGGGTAGCATTGTGCCATAGTTTCCATTCATCATTCATATCACAATTCCAAGCATAAGAGTATCAAAAAATTCTGCCTAAAAAAGGCATTCTACCATGGCCATTATTCAAGCAAAATTTGACCATAAACTCCATTAAAACAATCACAAAGGCAATACAACATCCAATAGAAGATGAAACATAAATTAAAAATGAAGAACCCAATTACTTCTTGGTTTGGCCGTGACTTATACCAACCAATATCACAAAGAATTTTCATTTCTCAACGTCACAAATTACACTCAAGAATCAATGGAAAATGGAAATACAAATTGAAACCAATAACCACCCATAAATTTCTGTCTTGGTCATGAACAACATGTAGATAGAAAAACAGAATTTTGATTCAAAGAAAGCATAAAAGAAGAAGAGCAAATAGAGGATAAGAAGCCCTGATTTGCCTATATTTTATAGTCTTATATCGGATGAATTGTGGTGATTTACTTGTGTTTATCGATGATTTTTAGGTGAATCCTTATTATTGTCTTTATTTTTGTAGATTGAAATAGATTTATCACATTTGGAGTGAAAGCAGCGAAGACACCACATTTTCAAAGCAAAAGATGATCATTTACATAACTGATAAACATTATTTTTTATAGATTAGTTAACCCTTATATTTAGCATTTTATACCTTTCTTGTGCTTAATCGATTGATTTTGGCCACCATTTATAAGTTTGGGTTCAAATTGGGCTTAGTTATATTTTTCAGCATTGAGGCAATTTTACATTGTTTCTATATTTTGGGTATAACTTGAGTTATAGACATCTAATAATTATGAAATTTACCTTGTAGGAAAGATGAGAGGAAGATCTACAACTTCGACGAAGAGCTCCAAAGCTAAATCAGATGTCCAGTAGGTCATATTGGTCTTGGAAGTCATAATAGAGGTGTTGTCACTAGAACCTTAGTTTTCAAAGATTAGGTCATATCTTCATCTATAGAACTTGTAATGGACTGAAACCAATGGCATTAGAAATATAAGACAAAACCTTTCAACTTTCATTAAGATCATTTATCCAAACGGTGACGTTTTAATAGGGTTTTTAACGTCTAAAGTTAGATAGGGCCCTATGTCAAATTAGAAGAGATTGACGAGTTAGACACAACTATGTCTAATTGGGAAAACATTTCTGCCAAGGACACACGGCCATGTCTCTAGGTCACACAGTCGTGTGTCCTCTTACGTTGTAAGTTACGTGATTTTTCAAGTCACGCGACCGTGTCATGTACTTACACAGTCGTGTGAAGTCTCTTAGAGCAAAAAATAGGTGATTTTATCCCCCAAACTATTATAAATAGAGCAAATCCCTAAACCAAAAAACACACATTTACAACGACAGACTTTAGAAGAGATAATTCAGAAGAGAGAATTGCCACAATCACCGTAAAAGGAGTTTTGATTTCTCTTCCTTCTAGTTTTTCTCTTTCTTCAGGTTTTTCTATCCATGGATTAATATCCTGATATAAGCTTGTTATTAAACATAAGTAGCTAATCCCATAGTTAGGGCTATGGGGGATCTTGTTTTTCTAATGACTTGATTTTTAATTCATATTTGATTATGATAATTTCTTTTGGGCTTATTGCATTGTTTGAATTCTTGTCAAGACTTGATCACTTTTGGCATGTTTTAATTCATTATTTGACCGGTAACCATCCGCATCTAATGAATGGACCTATATAATAAACCTAGGATTAGATTGGTGATTGGCTAAACATCAATTTATTTTATCAATTAAAATGACGGTTATGTTAATTCATTTATTAAATTTGGGACATAATGCATTCTTGATTAATTCAACTAAATAACCAAAGAAGTGAATTAAATTAGTAATGGAATATTGGTTCATCCATGACCATTGTGATTCAATAGCAATTAAGAGAATATTGACAAAAGAATTACCTTACATCATAAATGAATAAAAATCTAATTAATTAGATTCAAGTGAACTTTGCGCCCTAATTTCCCTTTTATTGATTTATCTTTACATTGTTTGATTGTTCATCTTTCTTCTTTATTTGTGTTTTATTTTATTTTAAAACTTCTCTTTACAACTACGATTGTCTAAATAACCAAGTGTTTGACAAATCTAGTAATTATCTCTTATTCCACGTGGGATCAACAACAAGGACTTAAGTCCTGTATTACTATATGATATAGTGCACTTGCTCCTAGTGTATTTTACGTGTATCAAGTTTTTAGCGTCGTTGCCGGATAATAAGTTTGGTAATATTAGAGGCGAAAAACTCTAGTTAATTTAGATGCATTTTTTTATTTTTTATCTGATTTTTATTCTTATTTTATTTTTATTTTTAATTCATTTGTCACTTCATCGCTCTGCTTATATTTCTTGTTTATGCTTACTTGTTCTCAATCTCCTAATCTGACATTTGATCCAAAAATTGAGAAAATAACTAACAGGTTAAGGAAGCAATCTTATATTGAAATTGTGACTGAAGAAGCTATAATTAGGATGGAGAGACAACCAGGTGATGGGAATCATAAAGACTGAGCTACCCTAGCAGAGCGAATAATGCTTGAATATTCCATGCCCACAGCTGGAGGATACATAGGAAGTATTACCAGACCAACTGTGGCAGCCAACAACTTTGAGATTAAACCATCATTGATCTCCATGATTGAAACTTCAGTTCAGTTTGGTGGATTACCTTCAGATGATCCAAATCAACATCTGGCTAAGTTCTTGCAGTTATGTGACACTATCAAGTATAATGGGATGACAGATGATGCAATCTGATTGCAACTCTTTCCTTTCTCTCTTAGGGATAAAGCAAGCCAATGGCTAACATCACTACCAAGGGGTTCCATCACCACATGGGATCAACTGACACAACAATTTCTAGCTAAGTATTTTCCTTCCTCTAAATCTACTAAGTTAAGAAATGACATTTCTACTTTTGTGTAGTTTGACATGGATACTCTCTATGAAACTTAGGGAACGTTTTCAAGAGTTGATAAGGAGATGTCCACATCACGAATTGTCTGTATGGCAGTAGGTACATACTTTTTATAATGATTTGTCACCTGCCAACTGTTCACTCATTGATGCCATAGCGGGAGGTACAATCTAGAGAAAAACACCGACTGAAGTCCATGCATTGATTGAAGAAATGACGCTTAACCGTTATCAATGGCAAAATGAGTGTCAGGTGCCTAAGAAACAAGTTGGTATGCTTGTTGTTGAGTATTCTACTGCCATTCTGAGTCAATTAGAAGCATTGACAAAAAAGGTTGAGACTTTGATGATGATAAACAGTGTAGCTCCACCAGTAATATGTGAAGCATGTGGCAAACAGGGACATAAAAGCTCAAACTGTCAAGTTGGTAGTCCCTTTGCCCCTGAGGCCGAAGGAGTAATCAACAGAGCCAATAGAGAGCTCCATAATGACCTCCAGGTTTCCAAGCATTTGAAGAGAAACAAAGATTTAAAAGTTCTATAATGAAATAGATTCAAAATTTAGAGGCCCGAATGAAGAGCATAGAAACTCAAATTAGCCAACTACCTACATTGATGACAGACAAGGCACCGGGAACATTGCCTGGTACTATTGTGCCTAATTCGAAGGAATATGTCAATGCAATTACCCTAAGAAATGGTAAGGAACTTAAGGAGCCCTCCAAGAAAAAAGAGAAGGAAATGCCAGAGCATGGAGATACTCTTGAGAAAGAACAACCAAAGTGGTGGAGAGCTAAGAAGGATCGTGAGCAGAACACAATATATGAACCATCACCATATGCTAAGATCCAATTTCCTCAGAGGTTCAAGAACATTCAAGAAGACAAGCAATTTGTCAAATTCTTAGAGATGTTCAAGAAATTATAGGTTAACATTCCATTTGTTGAAACCATCTCTCAAATTCCCAAATATACAGAGTTTTTGAATGAAATACTTGCGAAAAAATGCAAGCTTGAGGAATTTGAGATAGTGAGGTTAAATGAAGAGTGTTCTGCCATTCTTTTAAAGAAGCTACCACCGAATTTAAATGATCCAAGGAGTTTTACTATTCCTTGTTCTATTGGTAACTCTTACTTTGCTAAAGCATTATGTGATTTAGGTGCTAGTATTAATTTGATGCATTTCTCTGTTTTTAAGAAATTGAGATTACAGGAAACGAAGCCCACAAATATTTCCTTACAGTTGGCCGATAAATCCATCACTTACCCTCGCGGTGTGATGGAGGATGTTTTGGTGAAGATGGATAAATTTATTTTCCCAGTTGATTTTGTGGTGCTGGATATAGAAGAGGATGCTGATATTCCTCTCATTCTTGGAAGACCATTTCTGGCAACTTGAAGAGCTATGATTAATGTACCTCAGGGTGAGCTCATCTTGAGAGTGAATGGAGATTATGTGACCATCAATGTCTTTAGGGAGGCTAAATCTTCCCCAATGTCAAATCTTCATGCCCCTACTACTATCATTCAAGCTAAGAAGCATAAAACCTTAGTTATCAAAGACCCTCCACCATTATCTAATGTTGATGTTGACCTTCCTAAAACCTAAGTTGTTGAACTAGAGAAAGGTTCTCCTATGAGCCATGCTCCATTACAAATTGTTCCTTCATCTGTTGATCGATTGAAACCACCATGGCCTAGAGGAGCCAAGGCATAATTGGGACAACCAAGCCCTTATCAAGTTCAAAATGTTGTTGGAAGCATTCCCAAGGCCATTGACAAAGGATGGAAGCACTACTTTGACAAAGGAAAGGAGTTATCCTATTTCTCTTGCTTTAAGCCACCTTGATCATCCTGAATAAAAGGCAACGTCGAGCTAATGACGTTAAACAAACGCTTCACGGAAGGTAACCTATGTTTTTATTATTTTTGTCTTTTCTCTTATTTAATTTTTGATATTTTCCCACTCTAAGTCCTTGTATTTTGTTTTTCAGGAAGCTAGCTTTTGACAATATGTTTCTGCTCAATGGAACCAGATGTTGGAGTTCATGATTACACGTTTCTCTTAGGCTCCACCTCCCTCACCCCCTCCATGATTTTTAGGGAAGTTTCATTATCATTTGTTTATTATTTTTAGTTTTTTTCACATTGAGGACAATGTTGATCTTAAGTGTGGGGGGGGGTTACTCTTAAATTTGTTAAAATGTTTGTGCAATTAATGAACACTTGAGTATTACTAGTAATTAAGCAGAAATTGTGTGTTAATTGCTTGAATTAATATTGAGCTAATAGAGATATGTTTGAGAGGGGAATCTATTGATCATGAGCTGATATTGTTTGAAGCAATCTTTTTCAATTAAGCAAAGTGAAATTTAGCATTTTAGTTAAAAAATTAGTCATGTCTACTTACATTGGCTCTCTCTATTAACTTAGCCAGAAAAGTGAGTTTTGAGCTTTAATGATTAGATTTTCATAAACAAAATCCTACTTTTCCTCTGGAATGATATTTCTCTTGATTGATATGCGCTAGAACTTGTTTTAATATCTTGTTGAGACTTGAATAGTTCACATACAGACTTGAACATGATTAAGACAATTACGTTTTACTCTTTCTTGACTTCCAAAGTTGCATTGAGAAAATAATCCTTTAGTTGCCCCATTTTGAGCCTGAAATTGATTTCTTTGGATACATATTGAATAATCAGGTTGGATTCATTAGAGCAACTAATATGTTGATTAGGAAGTCATTAAGGGTTTTTTTGTCTTCAAGGGTTACTGAAAAAAAGATTAGGTTGAAAGTGAGAATTTGTTATACCCTTGCGCATTATGTTATATTTATCATCTTTTCAACCTGATTCTGTTTTGTATTAATTTATCCATGAAGATTCTTTACCCTTATTTATCTTTTTCCTACTTTTTATTGTTACCCTTGGCCCCGTTACAACCAAAGGAAGTCCTTTTGATTCTTGTGTTGTATGTGAACTTGGAAGTGAAGATAAGATTGATAACCAAACCTATGGTATTCCATTTATCAAAAGAAATTGGAGAGTTCTCTTTGTCCTTAAACACTTGAGCGATAGAAAGATAAGTGACCTTAACTGGTTAGTAAAGAGAATAGATGCAAGCTAGACCTAAGCCTCTAATTGTATTAAGTATTAAACTATCTTGCTTGATTGGATTTGATTGTCAAGCTTAATTGAATTTTTAAATTGTGGAATTTCCTTTGATTTATGTTTCTGGATGTTGAGTTTAATCGTTTTTTTATTCCTATTTTTTGCTTGAAGGCAATCAAAGCTCAAGTGTGGGGGGTTTGATAAGCTTATATTTTATAGTCTTATGCCAGATGAATTGTGGTGATTTGCTTGTGTTTATTGATGAATTTTAGATGGATCCTTATCATTATCTTCATTTTTGTAGATTGAAAGAGATTTATTATAGTATGAGTGAAAGCAGGCGAAGACACGACGTTTTTAGAGTAAAAGAGGATCATTTACACAGCTGATAAACACCATTTTTTTATATATTAGTTAACCTTTATATTCAGCATTTTAGACCTCTCTTGTGCTTAATCGATTGATTTTGGTCACCATTTATAATTTTGGGTTCAAATTGTATTTTTTTCAGCATTGTGACAATTTTATACTACTTTTGTATTTTAACTATAACTTGAGTTATAAACATCTAACAATTATGAATTTTACCTTATAGAAAAGTTGAGAGGAAGCTCTATAACTTTAATGCAGAGCTCTGGAGCTGAATCAGATGTTTAGTAGGTCATATTGAGCCTGAAAGTCAGAACAGAGGTGTTGTCCCTGGAACCTGAGTAGTTTGTAAAGATTAGGTCGTATCTTGGTCTATAGAAGTCTTAATGGGCTATAACTGGTGGAATTGAAAAGCTGAGACAAAACCCTTCAGCTTTCATAAAGATCACTTATCCAAACAGTGATGTTTTGATAGGGTTTTTAACATTTGAAGTTAGACAGGGCCCTGTGTCAACTCAGATGCGATTGAGGAGTTAGACATGGTCGTGTCAAACTTGGAAAATGTTTCTACCAAGGACACACTGCCATGTCTCTATGTCACATGGCCATGTGTCCCCTTAAGGTGTAAATTACGTGATTTTTCAAGTTACACAGCCGTGTGAGATCTCTTAGAGTGAAAAATAGGCAGTTTTGTCCCCAAACTATTAGAAATAGAGCAAATCCCTAAACCTAAAGAGACACCTTTGTGACGACAGACTTTAGAAGAGATAATTCAGAAGAGAGAATTTCCACGAATCCTTGGAGGACGACTACAAAGAGAGAACGACCGTCTTGAAGGCTCGAAGATCACAATCTCCGTAAAAGGGGTTTTGGTTTCTCTTCCCTCTAGTTTTTCCCTTTTATTTAGGTTTTTCTATCCATGGATTTATATTGTGATATGGGTTTTTTTATTGAACATGAGTAGGTAATCCCATAGTTAGGGCTATGGGGGATCTTGTTTTCTTAATTAATTGATTTTCAAATTGGATTTGACTAAGGTAATTTCTTTTGGCTTTATTGTGTTGTTTGAATCATTGTCAATACTTGATCACTTTTGGCATGTTTTAATTCATTGTTTGACCAGTAACCATCTGCATCCAATGAGTGGACCTATATAATAAACCTATAATTAGATTGATGAATGACCAAACATTAGTTTATTCTATCAATCGAATTGGCAGTTATGTTAGTTTATCTCTTGAATTTGGGACTTAATACATTCTTGATTAATTCAACAAAATGACTAAATAGGTGAATTAAATTAGGAATAGAATATTCTTTCCTCCATGACCATTGAAATTCAATAGCAATTAAGAGAATATTGGCAAGAGAATTACCTTACATCATAAATGAATGAAAATCTAATTAATTAGATTCAAGTGAACCTTGCGCCCTAGTTTCCCTCTTATTAATTTATCTCTACATTGTTTGATTGCCCATCTTTCTTCTTTATTTGAGTTTTTTTTTTATAAGTTCTCTTTACAACTATGATTGTCTAAATAATCAAGGATTTGACGAATTTAGTAATTATCTCTTATTCCTCATGGGATCGACAACTGAGACTTAAGTCCTGTATTACTATACACTAGAGTGCAGTTGCTCTTAATGTATTTTACATGTATCAAGCCCCTACCTCTTTCCTAGCTTCTTGGAGCTTGATTCCATAAGCGTCTTCCTTCCTTTTTGCTTCCATTTTATTCCTTTTTCTTCCTTCTCGTGTTTGTTCTCTTTGTTCTATTTTCTCTACTATTTTGGGGTTTGTTTAACCGTGCATAACAATGAAGAAAGGATAAGAAAAGAAATTAAGGTAGAACTTAAATGAAGATGGAAGATAAAAAATGAAAATTAAAGTAAGCAAGAATGGTAGTCGTATGTGGTCTATTTTTTGCTCTGTTTTGCTCCTATTTTTTGCTACTGGATATGCACAAAAAGTGCATCAAATTGTCAAAGAAAATTGTCAAGAATTTCCTAGTAAGTGAGAAGGTGGAGACTAAATTTGTGACAAAAATTTCATGTTGAAACTTTTGTATCTGTTATGTACACTTTAATCTTCTAAAGTTGAGTTTTTAAGTATCCATAAGTGTTATGAAAAATTTTAGAACTCAACTTAGTACTTGGATTCATTTTTCCATATCTTTCCATATACTATTATTTATCAATTAAGCTTTATTACTCTATCCTAAGTTAAGTTAAACCTAAGAATTAAATAAATATGCTTACCGATACTTATCTTAATTAGTATTTTATATCAAATTATTCTCTTTGTCTTACTTGTCATCTTCATGTAATTTCATAATTTTCTGAGCTACTTAACTATTTCAGTTATTCTTTTCTAATATCCTTAAAAAGACCGAACTAGCTCAGTTGATTATCCAAAATTTACTACAACTCTTATCAATCATTTATAACTAAGAAATAAGTTTTCTATGTTTGTTTCCATCATATCAACTATTTATATTGAAACTTTAGTTATTCTCTTGTATTCAATGTTATAGAATTATACTCAAACTAGTTCAGAATGTTACCCAATTTAACATATAACTCTTACTTGTAATACTGAGTTTCTATAACTCTAATTAGGACTATTAGGTCAAGGAGAATGTTACATACAACCTCCATTCTTCTTGTCTATTAATAAGAGATTTTTCCTAATAGGAGTATATCTTGCATAAAATCTCCTTAATTGGTTCCCAAATAAAAAAAATATAGATTAGACTTAAGAAATTAAATTTAGGAAACTCAATATCCTTAATTAATCTCCAAATAATAAAAAGATATTGATTGGATTTAGAAAACTAATTTTAGGAAACTTAATCTCCTTTTGTTGAAGGTTGTCAGATTTTCATCTTTTTCTTTCTTTATTTGTTGTGGGCTCAAGTCTTGATTTCTTCCTTCAATTAAACTTGTTGCAAAATTGTCATGATTTTGTCCAAGATTTTTTAACAGATTCCCTACAATTATCACAATAATTAAATTAATGACTTCTTTAAATAAATAAATTAATAGTATTATAAAGTCACTAAAATCAAATATAATGAGATATAATAATGCATATTTTTATAAGAAAACATAGATAAAAAGTAGGCATTATCATGACATGGACTTTCTGCTAAAGGCTCAAACTTGACCCAAATCTAATCATATATTCCATAAGAATAAGGGTTGAGATGACTCGTATCCTAAGACCTAACTCACTCTTGAAGACCCGACTCAACAAAACCTATTGGATATCACCTGTTCAACCGACCCTGATCTATTAACCTATATCTAACCCATGACCCAAGGATCACATATGATTCTATCCTAGTTTAGACACCCAAAATATCTTCCAAAATATCCATAACGGCTGTGACATATGTCAACATCTCAATGGAGAGTTTTTTAGCCTATAATAAGCCTAGTTATATGCTAGGGTGCGCATAGTACCCCTTGGTCCAGCTATAAATAATCATTCTCTCTCTACCAAAAATAATTTTTTCTTTCTCTCTCTACCTCTTTTACTTCCTAGCAATTCTTTTTATATCACATATTGACTTGAGCGTCGGAGTCCTTGTAGGTACTCCCCCACTCAACAGATCTAACCCATTAAAGAGCTTTTTGGAGCATAACTGCCACCGTTCACTGATAATTTGAGTGAAAAAAAGGAACATTGGTGCCGTATGTGAGAATCGAACAATCGTTCATAAGCAAAAACTTTACCTTTGTCACTAGTCATATCTCTGGTTTTTTCAAGCAAAGAAATAAGATATCAACACAAGAAAAATGTAATCTGATGAAGAGACCAACGAAAAACACTTACAACAGTAATGCTTAAGGACTACAGGATCAGAATCTACCTTGTAAGAATACTTCCTTTGCCCCTATAGGAATCCAAGTTCAACCATCTCTTCTTTGGTAAATGATTCTTTCAAGTATATCGAGCGAATCTCTAACCCTAACAACCTAAGCGTCGAGAAACTTAGTAGTTCCATTATCATCGATGAAGGAAGGAACAACAACCTTGCCAAGAACGACCTTAAAAAACCAATCTTTAAAAGATTTGTATGAAGACTCAAACAACCCAAGAATCTTCCAACCTCAATTTCTATTAAAAAAAGTAAACCCAGTAGTATGCTTTTTTTCTATTCGCTTGCGATCGAAAGAAATAGAAGAACTTGGGATATTTCGGGATAAACCCAAAGTTATTACATATCAACTTGAAGCAATGAATGAAGGCCCAACTATTGGGATGTAACTGTGAAGGTGTAATATTCATAACTGAGAAGATGTTAACCTCAAAGTTAGTAAAAGGAAGATGAAGCCCAAGTCGACTGAAGTAAGTCTCGTACATAAAAAAAATTTGAGTTCATGATTAACGAGGTTAGGATCCGAGCATATCCGATCTTCCTCGTCACAAGATTCCAAAACAAAATCGCCTTCTTGACCACCTTTGGCTACTCAGAAGTGTGATCTTAGACTTACTATATCATCCGCTGACCTAAATTCTGAAGAAGTCCTAAGAACCTCCTCAGAAAATACCTAAGGCACATCCTCCTTGACAGACCTTTCCTCACCCGATCTCTCCTCCTCAATCCTCTAATCCTCTTCCATTGAGCTAAAGTCACTAGAATAACCAACAACATCGAAGGATGAGTCAGAAGACAAGGGTGAGGCATAGTTAGTTAAGTTAAAAAGTCTACTAATATCATGGATAATAGCCCGAGCCTGACCAAAAAGAACTGATTTAGCTACATTCACCCTAGCCTCTTGCGGACTCATCCTAACCCTATCAAACTCTAAAGCATCATTGCCATGAATAGGTGAATCTAGCAGCCGAGACACCATCTTTCTACATTGGTCAGGCATTCGAGGGGAATTTTCTCCAATGAAAACCACACTATCATCACTATCCCATATGTCACTACCCTTCTCCTGAATGCTCACCATCACTAAAGTAAGTTGTTGTAAGGAAACCCAGCCAGAGCAAAAGAAGAGGATCAAAAGGTAGGAAATCATTCGAAACACCCGACCTAATGAAAACCTAAAAAACTTCAAGAAAAAAAAGAATACGAAAATAAAAAACTAAAAGAGCAAGGAAGTAGTGGTAGTAACTGTGAAAACGAAAGGAATAAACATTCTTGAGGTAGCAAAAGACAAGAAGGGGAAAATAGAGTTACAGAGAAAATGAAGTGAAAAGAACAAAAGTGAGGAAGAGAATTAGAATTTATCGGAGAGGCAAGAAACGTGTTTGAAACAGCTTCTCAATCCAACAACCATGAAATAAGCAATCCAACGACTCAAGGAAGAGAACACCATCTGACAGAGGAAATGAAAGGGTCATCAATTAAATGATACTGACGTTATCCCATTATCAATAGTTAAGATCACTTATCCCTAAGATCCAACGGCTAAGGAAACTTGATGTGATGTGAAGGAATGTTTAAAGCGACACCTACCATCATTAGCACGAGAATCTAAACACTTTAGAATTAGAAACGAAAAGTCTCAAAAAAGTAACAGACTCCTAAGTGTCACAATAAGGACGATATATGTTAGAACCGATCAGTAAAAGGTGACCGACCCACGTACAGTCAGTTGTAAATAAGGAAAATAAAACTAACACTTTAAAACTCAATTGCTCGCTAGGTCTCCTAGCTTACTCCAAGCTATGGGGCTATGGACCGCACTAAAGAGAATGGCGCAGCTTGACCTAGACCCTCTGCTAAAGGCCCAAACTTGACAAAAATCAAATCACACATTCCATAGACATAAGGGTCATGATGGCCCATATCCCAAGGCCCAACAAAACCTATTAGATATCACCTACTCATCCTATCCTGATCCATTAACCTATAACTGACCAATAACCCGAGGATCACACCTAATTCTATCCTAATTCAGACACTAAAAATATCTCCCAAAATATCCGTAATGACCGTGACATGTGTCAACACCACAATGGAGAGTTTTTCAACCTATAACAGGCTTAGCTATATGCTAAGGTGTGCATAGTACCCCTTGGTCCAACTATAAATAGGCATTATCTCTCTGCCAAAAATAGCTTTTTCCTTTCTCTCTCTACCTCTTTTACTTTCCTAGCAATTCTTCTTATATCACCTATTGACTTGAGCATTGGAGTCCTTGCAAGTACCCCCTACTCGACGGATCCAAACCATTGAAGAGCTTTCTAGAGCAGAACCATCACCAATCACCCACCATCAGAGAGAAGGGAAGGAACATTTATAAAATAGCTAAATTATGTTGTTTACATTTTTGTATGATCGAGATTGTTTCCATAGACATAGAATCTATGTTATAATACATGTGTTGTTGTTAAAGTATGGTTAGATAATGTTGCATAAGACTTTTAACTAGAAAATATTTTCTAGGACTTCCAAGGAAGCAATCCACTAACAATAGATAACTATTAACGTTGATAAGACAATTAAGTTAGTTAACTCAGTTAGTTAGTCTGTTAGAAGTTGTTAGAAAAGTTAGTTAATGTATGTAGAGGTTAGTTATCTATTTTGCTTATATGTGGCAATATATAAACACTCATATCAGTATAATCTACAGAAATAATCAATACAATTTTACTCAGTTTTACACTTTAATATAATATCAATAGTTATTTGAAATCTGTTGCTCTTTGATTTTTTCACACTTTCTTGTGCTTTTCCCACACTTTCCTGCACTTTCTTGTGCTTTCTCATTTTTTTCTCTTTGTGTCTTTTTGCATATTTCTTCTATCGTTTGTGCTTTTCTCTCCTATTAATGATCCTTGTAGTCCCTTTTCCCTCCATCATTCGAACAATCCAGGGTTGATTCTTGTTTCTTAAATTTTGACTAGTGAAAACTAGAGTAAACCTCCATTTTGGTCCCTAATAATTGTATGTACCGGTCATATTCATCCCTGAAATATGGAAACCTCCACTTTAGTCCCTGAAACATCAATTCGTACGGTCAGTTTGGTCCTTTTTAGGGACTAATGTGACAGAAAAAAAGGACCAAACTGACCGTACGGATTGATGTTTCAAGTACTAAAGTGGAGGTTTCCATATTTCAGGGACGAATGTGACCGGTGCATACAATTTCAGGGACCAAAGTGGAGGTTCACTCTGAAAACTATAATTCATGGCATCGATCGATGAAAATGGTTCTTAATGCTAGAAACAAATTAGCCTTTGTTGATGGATCATTTTCTCGTCATAATGGTGGTGATCCACACCTTCTTGATGGCTGGGTTTGTAATAATGACATTGTTAGCTCTTGATTGCTTAATTTGGTTTCCTAATAGATTACTCTTAGCTTGATCTATTCAAATTTCACTGTTGAGATCTGGAATGATCTTCAGGTTAGATTTCAACAGCAAAATGGTCCAAGAATCTTTCAGCTCCCAAAGATTTGATGAATCTTGCTTAAAGGAACAACAGTGTGAGCCAGTACTTCACTCAATTGAAGGTAATTTGGGATGAACTTTCTTATTATTATCCTTCTTACAAGTGCACTTTTGGTGGAGCTCAATCTTTGCTTAAACATGCTCATATGGAGTTTATCATGTGCTTTCTTATGGGATTAAATGAGTCCAATTCTCAAATTCATGGTTAATTACTCTTGATGAACCTTATTCCTTCGCTTAACAAGGTTTTATCTTGATTTTTCAAGAAAAAAAGCAAAGGGATATTGTTTCTTCTACTATATCTTCTGAGACTTAATTATTCTTGCAGTAAAATATGCTTCTAAGGTTAGTTCTGATCCCAAGGAAAGAGTGCCAAGAAAGAAAGACATTTGTGTACTCATTGTGGCATTCTTGACCATACAATGAACAATTGCCATTGCCTTCATGGGTTTCCTCCTAATTTCAAGAACAAATCCAAGATTATTGTTATTGTCAATCAAATTTCTAAGTCACTTTCTCTGCATTTATCCACTGATCAGTACCAGCATATGCTCTCCATGTTGGTAACTCAGTTGTCTTAGACCTCAAAACCCTCTTCATCCTTTATTGATATCTCAGATAGTTATGCGAGTATATTTTGTCCACTTTTCAATCTTCTGCTTCTTATAATTCCAATCTTTGGATCCTAGATTGTGGTGCTACTTGTCATATCACTTGTAGTTTGTCTTCATTTGATTCCTATATTTTTGTTTCAAATAAATTTGTTGCATTACCTGACAAATCAATCATTCTAGTTATTGTTATTGGTACTATGCACCTAAACACTAATTTGGTCTTATCAAATGTTCTTTATGCGCCAATTTTTCATGTCAATCTGATCTCAGTTAGTGCTTTGTTGCATGATTGATAATTGCCGAGTCTATCAAATTATTCAATTTACAAATCAATTAACTAACATACTTGTAGTATAAGGCATAACCAAGTCAAGCTCTTAAATCACTCTAATTAAGCAGTCAGATTAAAAAATTAACAAGGGAAAAAGGGTTGCGAAATTGATTAAACTAAAGTAATTAAAACTATAGATAGAATTAAATAAACAACTAATCTAAGGAAATCAATTAATCTTGAGTTTAATTCATCATTGATCGCTAAAATCTATTCAATTGCTAATCAAGTTCTTGGCCTTAGATCACATCAAGAAGCGTTAAGATTATCAATGAATTCTTTACTAAATAAGCATCTAGAATTTAATTAATCAAAGTTAAATGAATTAAGCACTCATCTAATCCTAAATTAATCTAAAACCCAAAATTCAACCAAGCTTAACAAACGACATCTAAGAAGCCTTTGATGTAGAGTTTAGTCTCTATAATCATCATTAAACATGTGGTAATTATGCAATTATCATATAAACATCCAAATTAAATTAAGAAATTCAATTCAAATTTACTCAAAATCAAAGAGGAACTTAATTAACAAGTAAAAGAGAAACTTGATTAACAATTAAATGTACAAGAATCAAAAAAAGATGATTGCGGGATTTAAGGATGCAAACCCAAGTGCAGGTTGTCTCAAGTAAAAATTTCTCAGGAGTCCGAGGTCGATCCACAGGGAATTGATGAAGAAAAATTAATTGAGGTAAGAAAATGATTTGTCACTACACCAAAAGTAATAAAAGATATTCACAAGTGAATTTAAGAACTTGCTTGAGTTAGAAGATCTACTCTTGGTAATAAATTAAAGGCAAAATTATTTTTTTTTATAACTCAATTGAAATCCACACACAACGAAGGTTCCAATCGAAAAATATAACATTCAAAGTTCAATTATATATGCAATCATATTATGATTCCTTTAATTATCTACCAACATTTGTAAATGAGTTCAAGCATTCACTGTGTTAAATCTATTGTCTACAATAAATCAAGATCTCCATTATACAAAGAAGGTTTCTAAATTGATTGGAAACAAAATACAACACGTATAATGTCCATTTGATAATATATCATTTAAGCACAAGAAATAGAATAATCTAACATTATTTCATTACCAAGAGCTTCACTCTTTTATCCAAGCAAGATGAAGATTTAGTTACTCATAGATAAGAAGAAAGAAAGATAAAAGAAGAGAAAGATGAACATAGCTTTAATTTAGAGCAAGAGAAAATTACAACAAAGGAAAACAATAAACAAGCATAACCATAACTTCTAAAAACTAAGCCTAACACTAAGAGCCCCAAATGATCAGCCAATGGTGCCTTTTATAGAGGATTACGGATACAAAATGACAAGGGGGTGACTAAGAGTAGGTGGATGAGTGGGTGAATGAGTGAAAAATGCCAAATGGTGAGTTGGTGAGTAGAAAATTATTGAGATTCTTTATCTCCGAAATCATTCAGTGCTGATCTCATAGATGCCATGAGAATGAAGAAATGTAGTCTTCATAAAAGTTGTAGCATTTTGTCTCAACTTTCCAATGCCACCAAGATCAACTAAAAATTCACTCTACAACCCAAGATATGACCCAATTACTGTAGACTGTTCAAGCCCAATTTCAGCACCTCTGTTTTGACTTCTAGACCCAATATCGCCTCCAAGCTGTCTGAATAAGCTCTTATATTCTTCAAGAAAGTTGTATATATGGGTCTTAACTTTCAAATATCCAAATTTCAGCCCAAGATAATTCTTATAGCCCGAGTTATGCTCTGATTACTGCACACTATTCAGGTTCCAATCACAAAACCCGTGCTCTGATTTCTAAGCTCATTTAGCTTCACTAGATGTCTGAATTTTACCTAGAGCTCTTCATCAAAGTTGTAGAGCTCTCTCTTATCTTTCCTACAAGATAAAATACATAATTATTACACATCTAGAACTCAAGATATGACTGAAATACAGAAACAGTGTAAAACCTAAATAATACTGAAAAAATCAATTAAGTCCAATTTGAGTCCAAACTTACAAAACATAACCAAGCTCAATCAATTAAGTACATGAAGAGTGTAAATGACTAAAAATGAGGGTTTATTAATGCATAAAATATGTGATTATCAAATTCCCCCACACTTAGCTTTTTGCACTCCTGGGCAAAACACATAAGACCAAAGTTAGGAAATAAAGAAAAACGACATAGACTCAAAAGCTAAAAACTCTAAAAGACTCGATGAAGCAAGAAGAGCAATCAGAAATTCAAGGGATCAAAGCATTAATAAGGTAACATTTCTTCACATCTCAAACCAACAAGCAAAGAAACTTCAGTTGAAAAGAATGAATCAAGAATGATAGATCCTCACATAATTCACTTTCAATCTCTCAAGTGTTTAAAAGATAAGTATTTCACTCTATTCAACCCACGAACAATTGCACTACCATAAGCTTGCTTATCTTCTACTTCTCCGCTACTTAAAACACATGCATACAAAAATCAAAAGGATTTTATTCAAGGTTGTAATGGGGTCATGGTAAAGGAGAGAGGATAATATGGATATGAGAAGATAAATGCCAAAAAGAATAAAAGAGCATTATGGTACAGTTAGAGTGAAGAAAATATTTGAGAACATTCATTATAAAGGACAATCACCAATATTTGACTAATGTTTTGTTGAAGATCAATCCCAAATTGGTGAATTGAATTTATTGTTAGGCATGAACCTTCTCATTTTCTTCCTGTTGTTTCCAAGCATCCACCTTTATTCTAGACTCTGATAATTCTTTTATTGCAATAGTGGTCAGTTCTTTTTTTTTTATCATTCTGCAGACACACCCCCACACTTATTCAAGAACAAAGTCAATGCTCTTTTATTTCCTAAGGTTGGGTAAAACATGTTTTTTTTAAGACACGTAATAAGCTAAAAACAAGGAATGGTCAAATAAGTTCAAAGGGGTTACACAAGAGAAAATATACAAGGATGGCTATTTGGTCAAAGTAGTTATTTCAAAATGCCTCAATCATATTTATGTATGCATGTAAAAATGTAGCCTCAAAAAGAATCAAAGCAAGTTCTAGAGTAACAATTCTATAAGTGAAAATCACACAAGAAAGAAGAGAATGGTACAGATATTCAATCCATTAATCAATAGGCTCAAAATCCCACAAGGTATATGTCTATCATTCTCAATTCACCATATTAACATTCATATCCAAGCTTGTGATTTTTAAGAAAGAAAACAATTTATGCTAAGATTCAAGAATCCATTTGCTACTTCTGCACAAAATAAGTATCTCCTCAACTAAGATGCGTCTCAAGAGTAAAACAACCTCCAAGGCAAAATTTACTCCTTACTCTGCCATCCTTAATAGGTTTTACTACGAATAAGTTTCTGATAGTCATATCACTAAACATACTTCCCAATTTAGATGCATCTCAGAAGTAAAATTACTCCTTACTCTACCATCATTCATTAGTTTAGTAAGTCAATGATAATCATATCATACTTCCCAAAAAAAAAATTTTTTTTGTCAACTATCTTTCCCCCTAACTAGATCACAACATTGTCCTCAATGTTAAAATATAGATGAGTAAAGGATAAAAGATATTACCTGTTTGATAAATCTGACACAAATTTAAACAAAAATAAAGTACGATAAATAAAATCAAAGGTAAAGAAAAGTTATAAACGAAGTGTCAAATCTGGCTTTCTTTTCATCCTGCTTCTCTCACTGTTTCTTGCTGACCAATCTATCTGAGCTATTGCGAGGTCAAGTTTATTAACAAAAGCTTCTAATTTATCAATCAACTTATCAATAGTGGAAGCAAAGATAAGAAGTTGTCTTGCCGAAGGTGTGATAAATTTTTTATCCACAGCATGGTCAAGAAAAAGTAACAAAATATCAAAGAATTATTTACATTCAACAAACCTATGGGTTTATGGTGGATGTTCAGTTGGGCCCAAGAGACAATTTAAAAAACTTCTTCCAAGGTACCAAAATCACCTGGTAAGGCAATGAATGCATCAGAGTTTTCAAGCATTATCTTCATTCATTCATGCATTGATGATACCTTAAGTTCCTCCCCAATTGTCTTTCTAGTGATGTTCTATTGAGCTAAAGGTTCTGGAATGACACCTAAAACTTGACTGTCTCCTATATATGCAGCAAGTGATACAGCCCCCATTAACCCACGACAACCTCCCCTATATACAAGATGAATATTCCTCGTAGTAAGTGATCAACCAAGAGTGGTAGCTGCGTTTACAAACTTCCCCTTGAATGATTCTGAGTTAGAAGAAAATAGAGAAAATAGAGTGTTTAAATAGGAAAAAGAATAGAAAGGATAATAATAGCACCTATAAGGGTAGGTTGGTTGTTGTCAGAAAAGTTTGAAATAAAGAAACACGGAATCTTTTTTTTTGTTTTTTTTTACTTCAAGAAAACCATCAAGGTAAAGAAGTCTAGAAACCCCTGAAGGACCCTGCTCAAAGAATCGTCTGTCCAAAATCAAAATATAGCAAAATCATATAAAGATAAAACAAATATAATAGCAAATGATGGTATACCTTTATGTACAGTTTCCATGGCGTATTTTTATACTGTGCATCATAAGTGTAGTAGTGACATATCTTTATACTGCGTGTCACTAGTGCAGTAGACTCTCACATCCGTTTATTCGAAGAAAAGAGAAAGAAGAAACTATCGTGGGTTTTTATCCTGGGTCTGGAACTTGGAGAGTTCACACTTAGGCTCGTAACATCAATAAAAATGCTAAAATCTGAAACCCATAATGTCTAAGATCCAGAACATCCTATCCTAGGGCGCCGAGAGCCCCTTCTAATAAAAGAGAAGATCAAGCTCAGATGCCTCATATGCTTTGGTAGTCGCGGGTTACTTCTCACTAATAACCAGAGTGGGACGCTTCTGCCTGTCCATCAACTCCACAGTGCCTAGATGGTAAACATTGGGTTATGGAGTGCGGCTCTCTACAGAGCATGGTACATGAACTTTTTTTAAGGATCAACATGAAAAGGTTCACCCGAGTCAATGATAGGTCAGCCAAAGGCTGGGGCTCCACAACTAATTAAAGTCATGGTACTCTTTTCGGATCGCCCTTGTTCAAATATTTTTTTTTATTTTTTTACTGTTTTTTTAGAAAACATGAAGAAGAAGAAGAAGAAGAAGATAATATGTACAGATTGTTGTGGATATGGTTCACATCTGCCTCTAGTTTAACGTCCAGTAACGATTTAAATGCCTTCTATGAGTCGAGGATAAGCTTCCCATCCAATTTTCTTATAAATTGGCAAACAAGGTCTTTTAGAGTCAGATTCCCAAGACTATAGCATTTTTCTTCATCTTTGAAGAGATTCCATAAATTAAGAAGTTCACGATGAACCAATCCATAAGAATGCGTCTCAAGAGTTAATAAGATATCATCTAATGACTCCTTACTCAGTCCATTCTTAATGAAGAAAATTTTATCTTCTCTGTTTGTGGAAACCATCCCCAAAGAACGACATCGCTTGTTACAATTTCATCGTCCACATTTATGATAGACTTGTAACCTTTTTGCTCTTCTCCTTTTAGAATACGAACTTCTTTCAAGACCTGGCATGTATTGGTCAAATGAAATCAAAGACTCACCTACTAGTTAGACCTTTGCTTCAATTATCCAGCGTACATCTTTTAGTATACCCTTGTGCATTAACAGTCTCAATATTTCACATCTAACTTTGTAGATTTTTTTTAGAGCATTTTGAGGGAGAGAAGGAAAATGTTTTCTCAGGTTTGAAAGAATGACATCCATTTTAAAGGAGAAGAAGGATTCAATTATTTTGAAAAACTGAAAAATAAACCGACTTGAGAGTCACGGAGTACCGTTATCTGCCACTTAACTGGCAACACAAAGAATTGCAAAAACAAGGCAACAAAATTAGAGTGAATTCTATTCATAACAAGGATAAAAAAGAGAGATGAATTCTACCTCATCAACTTAGTTTTCTAGAAATGGTTTGAGCCTTTGTCCATTGACTTTAAACACATTACCATTCCTAGGATTCTCAATATCTACGGTCCCATGAGGATACACATGTTTAACAACAAAAAGACCACTCCACCTAGATCTCAATTTTTCAAGGACTAGGTGCAGGTGAGAATTATAAAGCAGAACTTTTTTACCAATTTCAAAAGATTTTCTCAAAATTGTCTTGTTATGAAAAGCCTTTGTTCTGGCTTTATAAATCTTTGAGTTCCCATATGCATGATTTCTCAATTCTTCAAGTTCATTTAATTGTAATTTGCATATCTTGCAAGCATAATCAAGATTTAGATTGAAAGCTTTAATGGCCCAAAATGCTTTATGTCCAAATTCTACAGGCAAGTGACAAGGTTTTCCATAGACTAACCGATAGGGTGACATGCCCAAAGATGTTTTGAACGCAGTACGGTAAGTCCAAAGTGCATCGTTTATTCTTAGAGACCAATCTTTACGATTTAGGTTAACCGTTTTTTTCAAAATTTGTTTAATCTCCCTATTTACTAATTCAACTTGTCCACTTGTCTGAGGGTGATAAGGAGTGGAAATTTTATGTGTAATACCATATTTTTCATTAAAAATTCAAATGATTTATTGGAAAAATGTGTTCTCCCATCACTGATGATAGCTCGAGGGATTCCAAATCGACACAAGATATTTTCTTTTAAAAATTTGAGAACAGTTTTATGATCATTGTGTTGGCATAGAATCGCCTCAATCTATTTTAAAACATAATCAACTGCAACCAAAATATACATAAATCCAAATGAGAATAGAAATGGACCCATGAAATCAATTCCCCAATAATAAAAAATTTCAATGACAAGGATGGGGTTCAGAGGCATCATATTTCTTTTTGAAATTGAGCCCATCTTTTGACAATTTTCACAACTTTTATAAAAAATATAGCAAAATTTTGAGTGACAAAATTTAATGACACTACCTACCTCATTGTCGAGCACACATCTCCGAAAGATTTAGTCAGGACAATATTTGAATAAGTATAGATCATCCCAATAAAAAATTTTCACCTCTGTCAAAAAATTTTTTTTTATCTTGATGCGTTCATTGAGGCGGCATCTTTCCTGTTACAAGAAAGTTGACTATGTTAGCAAACCAAGGCATGGAATTGACAAAAAATAAAAATTCATCAGGAAAAGAATCATTGATGGGTGTGCTATCAAAATGTGAGCCTATTGTAAGTCTGGACAAATGATCAATGACAACATTTTCGGCTCCTTTCTTATCTTTTATTGTGATGTTAAATTCTTGAAGCAACAAGATCCATCGTATCAATATTGGTTTGGCATCCTGCTTAGACATCAAATATCTAACAACAACATGATCAATGAAAATCACAATAGAAGAACCAATTAAGTAAGATCAAAATTTATCCAGTGTAAAAATCATAATAAGTAGTTCTTTTTCAGTAGTGGTGTAATTCATTTGTGCATTATTTAAAGTTCTACTTGCGAAACAAATCATATGAGGCTTACCTTCCTTTCTTTGGCCTAAAACAGCGCCCACAGCATAATCACTAGCATCACACATTAACTCAAAAGGCAAAAACCAGTTAGGGGATTGCATGATAGGGGCAGATGTCAGAAGACCAATTAATTTTTCAAAAGATTTTTGACATTCTTGAGTCCAATCAAATGATGCATCTTTTAACAGAAGACTACATAATGGTCTAGACATGGCACTAAAGTCCTTTATGAATCTTCTGTAAAATCCTGCATGTCCTAAAAAGGAACGAACTTCTCTATCTGTTTTTAGGGAAGACAAATGAGCAATTAATTCAACTTTAACCTTATCAACTTCAATTCCTTTAGAAGATATCACATGACCTAACACTATTCTTGAGGTAACCATGTAATGACACTTTTCCCAATTTAACACAAATCCTTTTTCTTCGCATCTTTTAAAAACTTTTTCCAAATTATCAAGACAATTTTCAAAAGAATTTCCAAAAATTGTCAAATCATTTATGAAAACCTCTAAATAATGCTCAATCATGTCACTAAAAATGCTTAACATGCATCTTTGAATTGTTGTCGGAGCATTACAAAAGCCAAAAGGCATTTGATCAAGAAATGGAAAAATACCAAAGGGACATGTAAAAGTGATCTTTTCTTGATCATCCAATACAATTGGTATTTGATTATAACCTGAAAAACCATCAAGAAAATAGTAGTATGGATGTCCTGCTACCCTTTCCAGAATTTGATCAAGAAATGGCAAGGGAAAATGATCTTTCCTAGTAGCAACATTTAATTTTCTAAAATCAATACACATACGCCAACTAGATGGACTCGTGTAGGTATTAATTCACCTTTATCATTTTCAATCACTGTTATTCCAGATTTCTTAGGCACAACTTGTGTAGGGCTTACTCATTGACTATCAGAGATAGGATAGATAATTCCAACATCAAGCAATTTAAGGACTTCAGCTCTAACTACCTCTTTCATGTGTGGATTTAATCTTCTTTGAAGTTGTTAAGAAGTTTTAGCATTATCCTCTAAATATATTCTATGTATATAAATTAATGGATTAATGCATTTTATGTCCTTTAATGTCCATCCAATTGCACTTGTATGCCTTTTAAGTACTTCTGTTAACAAACCTTCTTATTCTTCAGTAAGAGACAAGGAAATTACCACTAGAAAGTTTTGTTCTTCTCCCAAAAATGTGTACTTCAACCCAGCAAGTAATGGCTTTAGTTCCGGTGTGGGTACTTCTTCATGGGTATTATCATTCATGGGTTTTAGCTCTTTAAATCTTGGCTTCCATCCCTTGTACTCCATTATCTGTGTACAATCAAGCAAAGAGCATATTTCAGAGATATTATATTCTAGTTGCATGCCTGACTCAAATGAATTGATTAAACAAATTTCTAATGGATCAGAAGAACTCCTTGTTTGACGATGATCATCTATAATGGCTTCAATTCCTTCAACTTCCTCCTTTTCATCAAGGACTTCCTGTGGTTGCTTACACATGTTAAAAACATTGAGCTCTAGTGTCATGTTTCCAAATGTTAGCTTCACCACTTCATTGCTGCAATTTATCAAAGCATTTGATGTTGCTAAAAATAGACGGCCTAAAATAACAGGAATTGACTTGTAACTATTAACCATAGGTTCAGTATCTAAGACAATAAAATCCACAGGATATATGAATTTATCAACTTGAACTAACACATCTTTCACTATTCCTCTTAGAATTTTAATTGATATATCGACAAGTAGAAGAGTTACAGAAGTTAGTTTTAACTCACCCAAGTTGAGTTGCTAATAAACTGAATATGGAAGCAAATTGACACTAGCATCAAGATCAAGTAAAGCTTTTTCAGTTTAATGTTCTCCAATAATGCACGAAACTATAGGACAACCAGGGTCTTTATATTTCAACGCATTATTATTCTGAAGAATGGAGCTTACCTGTTCAGCCAAAAATGCTTTCTTTTTCATATTTAGTGTGTGTTTGGTTCAACTGTAAAAACTTGATTATTTCAATAATCGATTATTTTATAAAAGCTTTTTGTTATAATCGATTATAATTGATTATAATCGAATCAGTTTTTATGTTTAGATATATTAGCTGAAAAGTGATTTTAATCTAATCTGTTTCGTTTGGATGATATAAAAAAAATTTACTTTTATGTATTAAATTACCAAAATAGGTATAAAATGATTAAAAACGTTATTTAATTGAGGACAAAATGGTATTTCATATCAAAGTATAAAGAATAATCTATAAGCTAGAATCATAAGCTTCAATCTTCAGCATTATAAAAATTAGCTTCAAAAATCTTTTATTTTACATTGAATTTCGTGCAAAAGCTGAAGCTGATTTTGCCAAACATGATTAAATACTGTTGAAACAACTTTTTTCTCAAAAAAAAGCTAATCGAAGCTAAAAAAATTTGAAACAAACATGCACTTAGTTTCCTTTTAACAGTGCACAAGTCCTTCAAACATTTGACATAAGAAGGAATCTATTTGATAGCATCTAACAGAGAAATATTGATCTTTAATTGTTTCAAAATTTGAAAAATTTCAGTGTGGTGGTTCAATTTCTTTGGATTATTCAATGCTTGAGGAAATAGGGGTGAAAGCGATAGTTTAGTCTCCTTTTGGTTAGTTTTTTTATTTTCTTGGGCAATTGGTTCATCTTCTTTCTCACAAGGTTTGGGAATTTGTTTTTCAACAACCTTTCCACTCCTAAGAGTTATCACTGACTTGACTTAGTCCATTTGTTGGTTTTCTGAACTCCTCTCATTTAGACTGTATTGATCCTTGGGATTTGGTTGAGGTTGAGAAGGAAATTTTCCTTTCTCATGAATGGTGAGTGCAGAAGAAAGTTTAGCAAGAGTGTCTTTTATGTCATTCATGGTTTGATTGTTTTGTTTATCAATGGCCTCTTGCTTTTCTATGAATGCATGCAATGTTTCTTCAAGGTTTTTCCTATATGGTGGGACATAAGGTGCATATCCTTGAGAATTTTGAGAGTCCTGTTGTGCCTGAAGAGGTGGTGGTTGCACAAATTGTGATTGATTATTATTCATCCAGCTGAAGTTTGGGTGATTTCTCCATCCCGGATTGTATGTATCTGAAAAAGAAGAAGTAAATGACTTTTTAAAATTATTCATTGCATTTACTTGCTCATATACAACTTCTTTAAAAATAGGAATATTAGGACATTTATGTGTTGAGTGTCCTAAGTCATCACAAATGCCACAAATTTCTTCATTTTGCACAGATTTAATTTCTTTTACTTTTCTTAATTCCATGGCTTCAACCTTTCTAGCTAAACTGGCAAACCTAACATTTAGATATTCCTCTTGACTAAGGTAATATTTTCCTTTATTAGTACTTGCAAGGTTAGATCTAATTGAATTTTCAGAAAGGTTAATATTATGCCAAGATTGAGAATTTTCAGCCAACTGGTTTAAATACTCTAAAGCTTCATCAGGTTCTTTATCAAGAAACTCACCATTGCACATTGTTTTTATAAATTGTTTAGTTTCAGGTGTTAAACCTTCATAAAAGAAGCTTATAGTGTGCCATTTTTCAAAACCATGATGTGAGCAAGAATTTAACAAATCTTTAAATCGTTCTCAACATTGAAAATATGCTTCATTTGAATTTTGGGAAAAGCTTTGGATTTGTCTTTTCATAGCATTGGTTTTATGTATTGGAAAAGATTTCTTTAAGAACTCACCTTGCATTTCTTACCATGTGCCAATTGATCTTGGTTTCAAAGTGTTAAGCCAAGATTTTGCTTTATCTTTTAAAGAAAAAGGAAACAATTTAAGCTTAACAATCTCTTCAGTGCAATTTTGGTCATTGAAAGCAATACATACTTCTTCAAATTCTTTCAGATGTAAATATGGACTTTCAGATTCTAAACCATGAAAATTAGGAAGTAAAGAAATGATACCTGGTTTAAATCTAAAATTGTTGGCATTGAGTGGAAAGATAAAATATGATGGACTAAAATTTCGAGGTGATTGCAAATATTCATGCATAGTTCGCAATGATTGATTTTTATATTCATCATGTACATTTTCATTTTCAGTCATTGTGTCAATTGTGTGTGATTGTGATTCAAACAAATCAATATATATAGTACCAGGATTAATTTTAACTAAACGACCAAAATTTAAATCATGATACTAATTAAGCATAAATAAATGACTTAAAATAGAAAAAATAATGTACAAGTCAGCGGTTTACACTAGCCATTAAATATTAACAAGGATGTGGTATAAACTAACCACCCAATAAATATTAACAAGTAAAAAGTTACATAACTGATAAAGTAAAAAGTTAGATAATTTGAGAGTTAATAATTAGTAAGTTAGAAAGTGCAGAAAGTAAAATACAAAAAATAAAGTGCAGAAAATAAATTACAAAAAATAAAGTGTAAAAAGTAAATTGCAGAAAATAAACTTAAAATATAAAAATCAGATAGAGGCAGAGCCCCACCAGAGCTGGCGAAAGAGAAGAGAAGAAGAAAGATTATTTCGCTATGTTAGAAAGCAATAATAAATAATAGAAATTAAAAAGTTAGAGTGCAGAAAAAAAAAGACGTAAATTAAAAGTTAGTAAGCGAGAAAATAAATGATATAAATTAAAAGTTAGAAATTTAGTATGTTAGCAAGTTAGTAAGTTAGTAAGTTAGATAGTTAGAAAGTTAGAGAGTTAGTAAAGAAACCGAAGGATCGGCAAGCCGATCTTTTGCTCCAGTGAGGGAGAAGAGAGAATAGATTTTATTAAAGAAAAAGAATCTCAATAAATTAAAACTTCTAATCAAGTCTATGGCAACGGCGCCAAAATACTTGACTACGGGACTTTAGGATGCAAACCCAAGTACAGGTTGTCTCAAGTAATAAATTTCTCGAGAGTCCGAGGTCGATCAACAGGGAATTGATGAAGAAAAATTAATTGAGGTAAGAAAAAGATTTGTCACTACACCAAAAGTAATAAAAGATGTTCACAAGTGAATTTAAGAACTTGCTTGGGTTAGAAGATCTACTTTTAGTAATAAATTAAAGGCAAGATTATTTCTCTTTATAATTCAATTGAAATCCACACACAACGGAGGTTCCAATCGAAAAATATAACATTCAAAGTTCAATTATATATGCAATCATATTATGATTCCTTTAATTATCTACTAACATTTGTAAATGAGTTCAAGCATTCACTGTGTTAATCCTATTGTCTACAATAAATCAAGATCTCCATTATACAAAGAAGGTTTCTAAATTGATTGGAAACAAAATACAACACATATAATGTCCATTTGATAATATATCATTTATGCACAAGAAATAGAATAATCTAACCTTATTTCATTACCAAGAGCTTCACTCTTTCACCCAAGCAAGATCAAGATTTAGTTACTCATAGATAAGAAGAAAGAAAGAGAGAAGAAGAGAAAGATGAACATAGTTTCAATTTAGAGCAAGAGAAAATTACAACAAAGGAAAACAATAAACAAGCATAACCATAATTTCTAAAAACTAAGCCTAATACCAAGAGCCCCAAATGATCAGCCAATGGTGCCTTTTATAGAGGATTAGGGATACAAAATGACAAGGGGGCTGATTAAGAGTAGGTGGATGAGTGTGTGAATGAGTGAAAAATGCCAAATGGTGAGTTGGTGAGTGAAAAATTATTGAGATTCTTTGTCTCCAAAATCATTCAGTGTTGATCTCATGGATGCCATGAGAATGAAGAAACGTAGTCTTCATAAAAGTTGTAGCATTTTGTCTCAGCTTTCCAATGCCACTAAGATCAACCAAAAATTTGTCCTATAGCCCAAGATATGACCCAATTACTGCAGACTGTTCTGGCTCAGTTTCAGCACTTCTGTTTTGACTGCCAGACCCAATATCACCTCCAAGCTGTCCGAATGAGCTCTTGTGTTCTTCATGAAAGTTGTAGATATGGGTCTTGACTTTCAAATTTTCAAATTTCAGCCTAAGATAATTCCTACAGCCCGAGTTATGCTTTGATTACTGCATGCTATTTAGGTTCCAATCACAAAACCCGTGCTCTGACTTCTAAGCCCATTTAGCTTCACTAGATGTCTGAATTTTACCTGGAGCTCTTCATGAAAGTTGTAGAGTTCTCTCTTATATTTCCTACAAGGTAAGATACATAATTATTACACATCTAGAACTCAAGATATGACTGAAATACAGAAATAATGTAAGACCCAAATAATACTGAAAAAATCAATTAAGTCCAATTTGAGTCCAAACTTACAAAACATAACCAAGCTCAATCAATTAAGTACATGAAGAGTGTAAATGACTAAAAGTGAGGGTTTATTAATGTATAAAAGATATGATTATCACAAGATCTCATAATTAAACATTAATATTGTCAATCCCTAGGATTGATTAAAAGATTCTTCCCTCTCATCCATGGATAAGGGGAAAGAGAAGCATAAAAGAAAGAAACCTAAAGAGAAGGGAGAACAAGAAAGATGAAGAGAGAAAGTGCAAGCAAGAGTAACAAGGAGAAAATTAAGGTTGCGTTTCATGGTTGTTGTTGCTGCTTAAATAACTATCTCTAAAATTAAAAATCTAAGTTTTTCCTCATCTTAGGGCTAATCTTTTTCCTCTTAACTTTAATTGGACACCTAATTTGCATAATTTGGGTTTAGGGCTAATCCTTTTCCTCTTAACTTTAATTAGACACCCAAAACATTCTTAACAGTTCTTTGAACTCGTCAATTGACTTCAAAGGGTAAAAACACCATCAAAATGTCACAATTTTGATAAGTGATTTTCATAAGAATTAAATATTTGTGTCTTATATTTCAAATGGCACCAGCTTCATATCCATATAACACCTACAGACCAAATTATGTCCCAATCTTTGTTCATCGTCTAGGTTCCAACGACAACATCTTTGTCTCAACTTCATGGCCCAATATGAACCACTAGACATCTTATTCAACCTTCGAGCTCTTCATCAAAGTTGTAGAGCTTTCTCTCATATTTCCTATAAGGTAAAATGCATAATTTTTAGATGTTTATAACTCAAGTTATGCTCAAAATATAGAAATAGTGTAAAATTCTCAATTATGCTAAAAAATACAATCAAGGCCAATTTGAATCCAAACTTAAAAAATGTGGCCAAAACTAATCAATTAAGCATATAAGAGGTCTAAGAGACTAAATGTAAGGGTTAACTAATACATAAAAATTATGTTTATCAATGATCCCAATTTCAGTGTTTCATTTTTTTTCCAATTTCATTATTATACTTGACCTTAATCGCTTGAGGATGATTAGCATGAGTGATCAACATGAAGGCCTCTTTATCTTCAAAATTACTCCATCATCCTTATTGATTGAGAATACTTGTAATATTGTGGAAAATACTTATAATACTGTTGCTTCTTCTTGTACTACTTTTGTAAACAATGTTGTTTCTGTTGATATATGGCATTCTAGATTGGGTCATTTGTCCCATAAAAGACTTCATTCTCTTAGTAACAAAATTTCTCTTTCATTTCCAAAATATATGGCTTCTTATACTTATTCTATTGTCCTTTGGCCAAGCAAAAGTGACTTCCATTTCGTTGTAATAACAATATTTTCTCATTTCCCTTTGATCTTATTCACTATGACGGTACCTATGCTGGAAAACGATATTTCATTACATTAGTGGATGATTGCACACGGTTCACTTGGACTTATTTGATTCAATCCAAATCAGAAGCTCCAAAATGCATTCAGTAATTTTTTTTTATGGTGAAACTCAATTTGGGAAAATGATTAAACAATTCAGATCAAACGATGCCCTAAAGCTAGCCTTAAACTGATTTCCTAAATGCCAAAGGAACATTGCATCAGTTTTCTTGTGTTGGCATACCTGAGCATAATTCTATGGTGGAAAAGAAGCATCAACACATGTTGGTCGTGGCAAGGTCCTTATTTATTCAATCCCGAGTCCCACTTTCATTTTGGGGAGATTGTGTATCAACTGCGACCTTTATAATCAACGGGATTCCTTCACCCTTGCTGAAACACAAATCAACCTGCCAACTGTTATATCTTTGGGAACTAGATTATTCTTATTTAAGGGTATTTGGTTGCCTGTGTTTTGCTTCTAGCTTGCCTTCTCATAGGCACAAATTCAATCCAAGGGCCATCCCTTCTATTTTTATAGGGTATCCTCCAGCATATGAGGGTTACAAACTTTATAACTTGCAAACTAAAACAATTTTTTTTATTTCTAGAGATGTTGTCTTTTATGAAACAACTTTTCCTTTCCTTGTTGCTCATTCCACTCAGTTTGCACCAAATCCTTTTTCTAATTTAATGGTTCCTATTTTCATACCAAAACACAATTATTTCCCTACAAAGGTTCCTTTTACTATACCTATTGATTCCTCAGTTTCCCCTCCTCTTCATTCTCAACCTATTCTTAGATGATCATAGAGGCAAAAAAGACATTTGCCTTATCTTTAACAGTATGCTTCCAACCTTACATCTACTACCACTTCTCTTTATCCCATCAATAATCATGTTTCTCATACCAAATTGTCCTTCTCTTATAATCATTTTGTATGTCAGACTTTATCTATTTTCGAACATTCTTTTTATCACCAAACATCCAAACTTCCTGAATGACAGCTTGCTATGAATGAGGAATTGAATGCTACGAAAGCAAATCATACCTGGTCAGTGGTACCTCTTCCCCCTGGTAAGCATCCCATTGGTTGTAGGTGGGTATATAAGGTTAAGTACAAACCTGATGGCTTAGTGGACAGATATAAGACTCGATTAGTAGCCAAAGGCTACACTCAACAAGCTAGGGTAGATTTATGGACACCTTTTAACTTGTGGAAAAACTCACTACTGTTAGAATCTTGTTAGCCTTGACAACTATTAAAGGTTGACACCTTCTTCAATTGGAATTAACAATGTCTTTCTCAATGAGGAATTGTTTGAAGGAGTTTACATGGAAATCCCACAAGGAAAACTATATAAGTCCATCTATGGGCTTAGACAAGCCTCAAGGCAATGGTTTCAAACCATTTCTTCTACACTTATGAAGCATTGGTATGGCTCTTAGGCTACCGTACCGGTGTTTGATGCTTACAAAAAATGGAGACACGTATGGCACGCTGGAAAACATACAGACAACTCCTTTTTTTTTTTTTTTTTTGAAAATATTCCAAAACGCTTTGAAACATCCAAAATGACCAGAAACATGTAAATGGTCGGTGAATCAAAACAATCATAAAATTTCAAGATTTTTTTTACCAAACTTACGTTTTGAGAACCCAAGAAATTCAACATCTTTAACTCACCTTAGCCTTATATTAAGTCAAAAGACACCATTTCGCCCATGGTTTTCTAGATTTGCAACCTCCTTCTCTAATCTGCGACTACAACCATTCTTGAACTTTTTGTGTGACTCTCCAACCATTGTTGCGCGGTGGCTTCTACGCATGTGTCCATGAATCTGTGTTGGTGTTGGCTTCTGTCGAGTTCTACGCGTGTGTCCCTGTTGATGTTGGTGTGGAGTAGCTCGTCGTAGTGTTGCTCCCTGCTCGTCTCTCCCTAGTATATGCTCGAAGCTCGTCTTCATGACTCTGTTTTCTAACTTTGTATGGCTTCCAACTATCCTGACTATATATGTATGTCTTCATAACATTGCTCCTTGTTTTCTAACTATTGACTTTTCTAACTTTCTAATTTATTAATTTTTAATGTTGAATTGGGTATATTGTATATTTGTAAGTTTTCTGACTGTAAATTTTTTATTTTTTAATATTTTTTAATGTAAATTTTCTTTTGATTTTTCTAACTTTCTAATTTATCATTTTAAGGGTAATTTTTCTATCACAAATCATAACTCTCTGTCTTTGTGAATTTAGAAATTATAATAAAATTAAAGCACTTTTAGTTATAATTTTTAATGTTTATAAATTTTATGATACTAATAAGCTTTAATATGTGGCTTTAATTTTATTATCTTTGATAAGCTTTAGAAATTATAATTTCTTCTTATCCGTATCACTCTCTATTTATAAGAATTACTCTATGTCTTATAATTTTGTGAGGTTGACTTATTTTTTTATAAAAAAATTCGAAGTTTAATAATATATTTTAATATTTAAATGAATTATAATTTTTTGGTTTAATTTTTAGTTTCTAACAAATTTTAATTTTAATTTTTTTTAAATCAATCCCTAAGAATGTCTAAGGCTAATAGCAGTTCTAACAGCATAATTAGTAAATTTGTTGTTGATAACAAACAAAAAATAGCTACTCTTCTTTGGACTTATGTTATAAGAGATGAAGTCTTTGCTCCTGGGGGTGGTGGAAATAAAGGATGAGTATGTAACTTTTGCCAAAATCATTATTATGATTCATATACTAGAGTGAAGACTCACTTGTTTGGACTTACTGGTGTTAGAATTGATAGATGTCCAAAGATGAATGTTAAATACTTAGCTAAAATTCATAAAATTGTTGAGTGTGTTGAAGAATCAAGAAAACCAAGAAATGTTCCTCTTCCTCCTACATCTATTACTAATAACTCATTTCAACAATCATCATAACCTGTGTCAGGAAATAAAAGAAGGGTAGGTAACCCTTTAGATAGAGCTTTCAACGTTGGAGTTAGGGTGCAACTTAATTCTGAAATTGCTAAGATGTTTTATTTTGCTGGTTTGCCCTTCAATCTTGATTGCAATCCTTATTACATTGGTTCATATCAGTTTATTACAAATAATTCTATTGTTGGTTTTATTTCTCTTGGTTACAATTCTCTAAAAACTACATTGTTACAAAGGAAAAATGTAAATATTGAGAGATTACTTGAACCAATCAAAGGGACTTGGAGTGAAAAGGAAAAAAGTATAGTAACTAATTGATGGACTGATGTGCAAAGGAAGCCACTGGTTAATTTTATGGCTGCTTCAAATGGAGGTCCTATATATTTAAAGGTCATTGATGGTTCTAAGGAGTATAAAGATAAAAATTACATAGCAAGTCTAATTAAATCTACTATTGAAGAAGTTAGACAAAAAAAAGTTATCCAAATTATCACTGATAATCCCCCTGTGTGTAAGGTAGCTAGACTTCTTATTCAAAAAGATTATCCTCATAGTTTTTGGACTACTTGCGTGGTGCACACGCTCAATCTTGCTCTGAAAAAATATTTGCGCGGTTAGAAACACAGAGAAGAATGAGGTTGTTTATGAGGAATGCCATTGGATCACTTTAGTTCGTGACGATACTATGTTTATTAGAAATTTTGTCATAAACCATTCTATGAGGCTTATCATATTCAATGAGTTTGTGACTGTAAAACTACTTTCCATAGCCGAGACAAGGTTTGCTTCCACAATAACCATGTTGAAAAGACTAAGGCTCATCAAACATGGTTTCCAAAATATGTTTATTAGTGAGAAGTGGAACACCTACATGGAGGATGATGTTGGAAAGGCAACACATGTGAAAGCAATTATTCTTGATGATTCTTGGTGGGACAAGGTGGATTATATTCTTTCTTTCACAAGATTTATTTATGATATGCTTCGATTGTTTGATACTGATAAGCCTACACGTCACTTGATTTATGATATATGGGACTCAATGATTAAGCAAGTGAAGACTATAATATTCTACCATGAAAGAGTCGAAGAAGAAGGGACACCATCCTTCTATGGCGTTGTTTATCAAATTCTTATTGATTAGTGGACAATAAGTTGCACACACTTACATTGCTTAACACATTCACTAAATCCTAGGTAAATTCCAATTCTTCTTTTTTAAATTTATTTTTTAAAATTTAATTTGCTGCATTTATGGTGTTAATATTAGTTAAGTTTTTTTTTATTAAATATGTATTATAGTCAACAATGGCTTCAATAAGGGCCAAATAGAGTTCTTCCGCATAGAGATCATGAGAATTTCATCGAGAGATAGAGGTGCTTAAGAAGATATTTTATTGATCCTGGTGAAAGAAGAAAGATAACAAGAAAATTTTCTAAATTCTCTAGAGAACTAGATGAATTTGGTCTTCAAGATTCTTTAGCAGATAAAGCTCTTTTAGAGCCAAAATAGTGCTGGATAACTTATGGTTCTGGAACCTCATTACTCCAAGGCATTGCCTTGATGCTTCTTGAAAAACTAGGCTCATCATCATGTTGTGAACGAAATTGGAGCACATATTCTTTCATTTACTCTATGAAGAGAAATAAGATTAATCTTAAAAGGGTTGAAGATTTAGTATATGTACATACAAATCTTCGTCTTTTGTTTAGGAAGAGCGAAAAGTATAATAGTGGAGAGAGCAAAATATGGGATCTCGCTGGGGATGAACGGGTTCCATTTGATGGTACTGAAAGCCTTGAGGTTGCAACCTTATCACTTGATGAACCGAAATTAAAGAAGCAATTATTATCCACAGATAATGAATAGTTTAATTTTCATCAATGACTTTATTATTTGATGAAAATATTTATTTTGTACTTTGGATTTTTTTATGATTTATTTGTTGATACTTAATACTTTGAGTTATTTAAAATAATGTTTTATGATTTTTTAAAATGGCTTCATAATGGATTTATATTATTTTTATTAAAATTTATGAAATTATATATGTTATGTCGTATCCTATCATACATGTATCCTAATTTTTAAGAAATTATTGTATTTTTATACAATACCCATGTCGTACTGGATACTCATGCCCGTATTCGTGCATCTTAGTTTTACTCTCTTGAAGCATGGTTTTCAGTAATGCAAAAGTGACTACTAGAATTTTCAAATTTAGAGACGGAACAAATTCTGTTTCTAAATGTATAAATTTCTGTCTCTAAATATTTAAAGACAGAATTAGAGACAAAAATTGTTTCGTCTCTAAATCTAGTGTCTCTGAATATTTAGAGACGAAAAAATGAATTTCATCTCTAAATTAAAGATAAAAAATGTCTTCCATCGCTAAATTAGAGACGAAAAAATTAATTCCATCTCTAAATCAAAAACAAAAAAATTTTATCTCTATTTCTGTTTCTAAATTAGAGACAATTTTTTTCATCTCTAAATCTGTCTCTAATATTTTAAAAAAATATTAAAAAAAATTAGACATCTAGTTTGGATTTGACACAACCAAATGCCTTCATTTTAGAAAAAAAAATATTTTATAAAAGCTACCTTATTTTTTAGAAAAATAAATAGAAAAATGCTATAAATAGGGTATCCTTAATTTATATATTATACATGAAAATCAACAACTACAAAAGCCTACATATGAGAAGCAAGACAATGTCTACCAATATACAAGATCACAAATTTAAGTACTATAATGAACATGCTACATTTACAAGACTGGCACCTATATTCTTAACTTTATCCTTGAATTCAATGCTCTTCGCAACAGTTACTCCATCTTTTGTCACTCTAGGGGCACCAAAACTTAGCTCAATCACCACATTACGCCCCTACAAACAGAAGAAATTTAACATCAATCATCATGATTCTTGAACAACACCAATTAAATGATAAGACTATAATTGATATCTTTCATTATAACATCAAACAGTAGTGCTCTTCCGTTAAAAAAACAAGAATTTGATTGAATAAAAATTTGGGATCAGCAATCATACATATAAAGTTTCATTTCCAACCCTTCCCCCTGTTCTACCAACCTATACCAAACACATTTTTCCCCAATAAGGAAATCAATGATCTGCTCAGTTACCTTCGGACCCATGTTAACTTTGACAACATCAGCAAGCTCTTCAAAACCCTTCAGCATCAGAGCCCGATCCTCCACACCAAATTTAATATCTTTGGCTGCATAGTTCCTACTCCAACTCACCCTACTTCCAATATATGTAATGCAACAAAAACAAACCATAGAATGACCAGAAGTAAAGGTTAAAAGGAATTATCAATCTCAAATAAATTTCAACAAAAAAAAGTGCTATTGAAGAAGAATGTTTCACTTGTTGATTGCTGCTCCTAGTAATCCTGTAACCAAAAGAACAATAATTTACAATCAGAACCATTCAAAACAATGGAGTATCTTAGCACAAAATATCCACAAATAGGCAATCAACATGGCAGGATCTGTGTAAGACACAATACCCAAAACATGAAAAAGAAATAATTTTTATCCATTTTCAAACATTTTCTCAGCGACCCAGAAGAACAATTTAAGAAAACAATCTCAAGACACAAGCGGGAGGGTATACAAGAGTAGTTCAAAAGCTCTCAGAAACCAAAAGGGGGACACTGCCTTTGGTGACTTAACACAATGTAAGTGGATACTACTAGTCTCTCTGATTCATAAAAACCATGCTTCTAGAAACCAACCTGCAGTGTCTTCAAGACTGACAATGCTTCTTCTTGTGTAGAATCCATAGAAACTGGGATTGCAACACGTTCGGGCTTTCCTATAGCTGCTGATATGACAAGGAGAGTTAAAAAAATAAGGACATTTGAGGAAATCATCAGAGGTGATATCATAAATACAATAGAGCAAACAGTAGATACTCCAACTTATGCTTAAGGACAAAATATTAAACAATGAAAGCATTGTAAAATATCTGAAGTTTGCAATATTGGACCAATCAAAATTGCATGTTTATAAAAAAAAAAAAAAATAGATAGCCAAACACTATTTGTGACCCATGCTTAGATCTTGATAAAGATCATCACATTAAAGAGAAATATAATCATATAAATGTAATTGGCACCCTATACTAACCAGATGTAATAGTTTTCGTGATGGCAAGAGGTACAACCTCTAGGGTCACCTCGAACATCAAATTGCTCCTGTTAGATGCGTCAAACTCTGTAGCCTTGTTTTGACCATCTTGAGTTTTGACAGGACTCCATACTCCTTGCAAAACTTGCAAAAGACTTCTCAATTGAATCTTAACACCTACATACACATCGTACCAAACATAACAATACTTAAGCAACATCCGCAGGTTATATATGGGATTGTACAAGAATAAAATTGCTAACAATTTAGAATAAAATCATTGAACACCAGCATGTGAAACATAGAACCATGATTCAGAATAAAGGAAAGAACTAACTACTAATCAACCATTGCTAACAATTTAATAGGCAAAGAATCAAGAGTCTATTCATATAAATAAAGCTCATTCTCTCAAAGCAAACTGTTAAATGAGTTCCCTTTTATACATTCAAAAGCAGCAATATCTTTTCTTTAACCATTAAACCAACTCATTGGAATATCAAATTTCCTCTTCAACTTTGCTTGAGGTTTAATATATATCCACACGAGTAAAGGTTATTATTTCATTTTGACCACATTACCATCCAGTTACTAACACACAGCAGAAAGACAATTTAGAAAAGAAACAAGAACCATGATTCAGAATAAATGAAAGACCCAACTACTAATCAACCATTGCTATCAATTTAGAATAAAATCATTGAACACCAGCAAGTGAAACATAGAACCATGATTTAGAATAAAGGGAAGAACCAACTACTAATCAACCATTGCTAACAATTTAATAGTCAAAGAATCAAGAGTCTATTCATATAAATATAGCTCATTCTTTCAAAACAAACTATTAAATGAGTTCCCTTTAAACATTCAAAAGCAACAATATCTTTTCTTTAACCATTAAACCAACTCATTGGAATATCAAATTTCCTCTTCGATTTTGCTTGTGGTTTAATATATAGCCACACGAGTAAAATTTATTATTCCTTTTTGACCACACTACCATCCAGTTACTAACACATAGCAGAAAGACAATTTAGAAAAGAATAAGACCTACCCACAAAGCACAATGAAAAAACAAAATATGTGAAATGGTAAAATTGACTTACCTTGCGCCTGATGAAGCACAGTGGAGGCTCGCGCTTCCTCCTATCAGTGCAAGAACGAACCCTCACAACACGAGAGTGGATAGCACAGGAGACGCAATATTACATCTTCACATACAGCTTTGGAAGAATGTATTCTATAAATAACAAAAAAATGATGGATCTATAGAAGGGTTACGGGTTACCGGTTCAAGCTTGGTGGTTGAAGGGCCGAGCTCAGTGGTCGTGGGATGACCAATGGTGGTCGTGGGGTCTGGTTCGTGGTGGATCTATAGGTCGCGGGTTACCGGGCCAAGCTTGGTGGTTGCAGCCAGGGGTGACCAATGGTGGTCGTGGGGTCTAGTTCGTGGTGGATCTACTGGGTCGCGGGTTGCAGGGCTGAGCTCGATGGTGCGGTGGTAGAAACGGTGGAGATGTGGCTGTCCTGCACGATAGGAAAAAAAAGGCAAGAGAAAGGTGGGAAAAGAGAGGGAAGAGAGAAATGGGGAAAAAAAAAGAGTAATCAGACGGAAACAACATTTCGTGTCTATTTTTTTAAAAAATTATTAATTAAATAATATATATAATTTAGAGATAGAATACATCCGTCTCTGATATATTTTGATTTTTTAAAACACTTTTTTAATTAAATAGAAACAGAATTAGAGATAAAAAATTTAGAGTTGAATAAATTTTATCTCTAAATTCTATCTCTAAATATATTTGACTTTTTTAAAATATCACATTGACTGAATAGAGACAGAATTTGAGATGAAAAAAATTTGAGACGGATAAATTCCATCTCTAAATTCCATCTCTAAGTATATTTGACTTTAAATTGACTAAATAGAGACGAAATTAAAGATGAAAAATTCTGAGACGAATTATTTCCATCTCTAAATTCTGTCTCTAAATTTTAAATTTTATTTTTCTTCTCTTATTCATCAATTATGTCTTTGTTTTCGTCTCTAATTGAGACGAAATTTGTTCTATCTCTAAATTTCATCTCTAAATCAGAAATATATGTCCCTTTTATATCATCTCAACTTTCTTCTATAGAATGCCTTCATAGTTCATACTATTAAACTAGAAAGGTACATAGAATATTCAAAAGGACATCTTCCCTTTATAATACTTCCTATCGCCCAAATACCTTACTAGTCCTCAATCAAAGTCAAAACATGGTTCAAATTTATCAAACTAATTGATGATGTAGCAGATCAGTAGGGGACAAACATATATAAAAGAAGTGGAAAGCTATAGGTAGAAATGGGGAAACTCCTTGCAGTGGTACCAAAATGGATATACTTGTGCTTATTACTTGGATGCATATTATTGGAATGATACATTAGGATTTTCCCTTGATTTCTTGGCATGATACATTAGGACTTTCCCATGATTTCCTTCTTATCCTTGCCTATTTTTTATTTTTAACCATAGCATGATTTTAAGAATATCATAGCATGATTTTAGGAATTTGTAATTAATTGTTTTCCTTTTACCTGCCCTTTCTTTTAGGGATTTAATAGCCTCCTTGTTGTATAAATATTGTATGAGTGTATCAATGATGATCATCCATTGGATAAAATTTATCTCTTTATGGTATCAGAGTAGGTCATAGTGACCTAGTGACCTTATTATCTAAATCATGGCTAGAGATAAAGACAAGGTAAGTAAGGAAGAAGGAGAATTAGCAGCGGGTGCCATGGCTTCACAAAGCAAGGTAATCAACATCAATTCTCCATACTACTTGCACCCCTCTGATCATCCTATCCTCATGTTCGTAGTTCAACCCTTGAGCGAGAATGGTGAAAACTACTTTACCTAGAAGAAATTTTTTTTGAATGTTATTCATTAAAAAAATAAAGCAAGTTTTGTGAATGAAACAATGAAGAAGCCATACGTTTCATCTCTGGATTTCCAATCATGGGCTCAATGCAATGCAACTGTCGAAGCATGGCTCACTAATACTTTATGCAAGGAACTTCAGAGCACAACTACACATGTTGATACTGCTAATAAATTATAGAAAGATCTACAGGAACACTATACACAATGGATTGCTCCTTGAGTGTATGAATTGAGACGTGCTATTGCACTGTTGCAACAAGAAAAGAATTTTGTATCATCCTATTATGGAAATTAAAATCCATATGGAAAGAGATTCAATCTTTTCAACCCATTCCTTTGTGTTCTTATGGCTGCACCTATGGAGCATTGAAGAAGGTGCAGAAGAAGCGAGAAGAATAAAAGATATTTAACTTCTTCATAGGATTGCGCAAAGAATTTTCTACTGTGTGATAACAAATTCTGGGTATTGAAACATTGCCCAATATTGGGCATGCTTATGCTGTAGCGACATAGGAAGAGAAGCAAAAACTTGTGATTATCAGTCGAGCATCAAAAATTGAGGCAACCACTTTTCTAGCTAATAGCGTCACAGGGGTGCAGCCAACAACAAACACCATCGTTGGACATCAAGGAGGTGGCAACACGAGACATGGGGGCTCAGACAACTAAGCAAGGTCGTCGGATCGACCACGATGTGCTCACTATAGAAAGTCTAGTTATGTGAAGGACCAGTGTTTTGAAATCGTTGGGTATCCACTAGATTGGCTACCTCGCCAGTGGCAGAACTAATCCGATCAATAGTGCTAAAATGCGACAAGACCACTCGAAGATTGTTTGGTAGTGACAGCAGTCGCTAGAGGAGATGATAGTACGACAACCCTGACCCTTTTCTAACAACAAGTTCTAGTATTTCTCAACGGCATGACAACTTCCACCAGCGAGCAAGCAACACCTGGTAATGCAACAAGCCTAGCCATAAATCTAACAGCGAACTTCTCGGGTAAGAAACATGAATTGGAACTAGACCCATAGATAATAGATACGGGTGCAACAGACCATATTGCAAGCAAATTGGGCATTTTGGACCAAGTGACCATCAAGCCCAATATCGCTCCTGTTCAAATACCCAATGGTGAATTAGTGCCAGTACATGCAATAAGTTGTGTTCACTTGAATGATAAATTGACACTAGAGGGAGTCCTTGGTGTACCAAAATTTTGTTTTAAACTACTTTCTGTTAGTAAATTAATAAGAGATTTGAATTGTGCTTTCACTTTTTTGCCAAATTATTGTGTGATACAGGATCTACCTTTGACGAGGCCGATTGAAATGGATAAAGTGTAGAATGGGTTGTATTACTTGGAGTCAATAAGAGAAAGGAAGGCTTTAATGGAAAGGAACTCAAAGAACGCAGATTTATGGCACTACAGATTAAGGCATTTGCTAATGAGTTAAATGAACTTTGTTAATGGTTTATCTTTTCCTATTGAGAAAACTTGGTTTTGTGATGCTTGTTGTCAAGAAAAACAAACTCGTTTACCTTTTCCCATTAGCATGAATAAATCAAGAAGACCTTTTGAATTAATCCATGTTGATATTTGGGGGCCTTATATTAGTCCATCTTTTTCTGGTGCACACTATTTCCTAACTATCGTTGATGATTATAGTAGAGCTACATGGGTGCATCTCGTGAGGTTTAAATGGGTTCAAACACAATTTGATATGTAGGTAAAGATAGTGAAATCTGATAATGGGATAGAGTTTCGACACAATGATTTGATTAAGTATTACGATGCTAATGGAGTGGAAATACAAAAAAGTTGCAATGACACCCCATAACAAAACGGGAGAGTGGAATTAAAACATAGGCACATTTTGGAGGTTGCTAGGGCACTACAATTCAAAGGAAGCTTACCTATAAAATTTTGGGGTGAGTGTGTTCTTACAGCAATTTATTTGATAAATCGAATGTCACTGTCAGTTTTGCAAATAAATCACCTTACGAAGTATTGTTTAAGAAACCTCCATCTTATGAACATCTAGGAACTTTTGGTTGCTTATGTTATGGCCACATGTATACTAGACCTCGTGACAAGTTTGCACCTCAATCCAAGCCCGACATCTTCGTAGGGTATCCACATGGTAAAAAAAGGTATATAATTTTTTATTTAGAAAATCAGACCATATATACATCACGGGATGTTTATTTTTGTGAAGAGATCTTTCCATTTGCAAATTCACATGGATCAGAAGCCCCACAACTAGCAGATATGTCAAGGCAACATGGATTGCTTGATCACACAAGCGTAAACCAAGATGAAGGCCTCGAGCCCAATGTCAACCGTGATGCTTGATAAACACAAGTTTTATATATTAGTTAACCCTCATATTTAGTCTCTTAGACCTCTTATATGCTTAATTGATTAGTCTTTATCACATTTTATAAGTTTGGGGTTAAAATTGGGCTTAATTAATTTTTTTAGCATTATTAGGAATTTTACACTATTTTTATATTTTGGGCATTTCTTGAGTTCTAGAAATCTAGAAATTATTAATTTTACCTTGTAGAAAAGTTGAGAGAAAGCTCTGTAACTTTGATGCGGAGCACAAAGGCTGAATTAGATGTCTAGTGGGACAAATTGGGCCTGGAAGTCAAAGCAGAGATGTTATCGCTAGAACCTAGACAATATGAACCCTAATTTTCTCTTAGTCACTCTTGTTTGCACTTTTTCTTTTCATCTCTCTTCATTTCCCTTCTCTCTAGGTTTCTTTCGTTTTTGTTTTTCTTCCCTTCAATCCATGGAGGGCTAGACCCTTTTTAATCAATCCTAGAGATTGACAATCTTGATGTTTAATTTTGAGATCTTGTTTCGATTGTTTTATATTTAATTGTTAATCAAGTTTCTCTTTACTTGTTAATCAAGTTTCTATTTTACTTGTTAATCAAGTTTCTCTTTTACCTCTTTTAATTTTATTAGGATTGAATTGCTTAATTTGATTTGGATGTCGATGTAATAATTGCATAATTACCACATGTTTAATGAGGATTACAGATACTAACAATGCATCAAAGGTGTTTGATGGATTGTTAAGCTTGGTTGAGTTCTAGGTTTTAGATTAATTTAGTATTAGATGGTGCTTAATTCATTTAACTTTGATTAATTAAATTCTAAATTCTTATTTAGTAGAGAATTTGTGGATCATTTTAAGGCTTTTTGATATGATCTAAGACCAAGAATCTGATTAGCAATTGAATGGATTTGTTGTGATCAATGATGCATTAAATTCATGATTAGTTGATTTCCTTGGATTGGTTATTTACTTAATTTTGTTTATAATTTTTAGTTACTTTAGTTTAATTAATTCTGCAACCTTTCTCTCCCATTTGTTAACTTCTTAATTTGATTGCTTAATTAGAGTGATCCAAGGGCTTGACCCGGTTGTATCTTATATTATAAGTAATTTAGTGAATCAGCTTATAAATTAATATAATTTAATAGTCTCAGCAACTATCAATGTTCAACCATGTGAAACAGAATCTAATCCAGTAACTGAGGTTCATAGCACTTCAGCCCTTGATCCTAGGACTGATATGGAAAGACATAGTGAAATTATCGTGCACTCAGAACTAGTGGTGCATGATCTGAGGACAGGAAAAAAAAACAAGGCAAATTTCAAAATGACTGACAAGGTATGATACAGACTTGTCCCCCTCTCTCAAGCCTTCCTTTGCATTTACGCACTCACCCGAACCGACGACTAACTCGACAGTACATCTTCTTTCACATTTTATTTCCTATTCAAAGTTTCCAGATACTCACAAAGGTTTTCTAGAGGTCATCTCCTTATCAGATGAGCCAGCTTCCTTTTTATCAAGCTGTTAAACATGAACATTGGTAACAAGTAATGACAAACGAAATCCAGGCACTTGAAAAAAATAATACATGGACTTTACAGACACTTCCTCTAGAGAAATGGGTGATTGATTCCAAATGCTTGTACAAGATTAAGTACAACCTGGAAGGAAGCATAGAGTGTTATAAGGCACATTTAGTTGCCAAAGGTTACACACGGATTGAGGGGACTGATTTTCATAAGACATTTGCTCCTGTTGCCAAATTGGTCACAGTTCGATGCTTAGTGGTTATTGCTTCAGTTCAAAATTAGCAATTATGTCAGTTAGATGTGAATAATGCTTTTCTGCAAAGTGATCTTGAGGAAGAAGTCTACATGAAAATTCAACAGGGGTTTGTGCGAAAAGGGGAGCAACGAGTTTGCAGGTTACAAAACTATATAGGCTCAAACAGGCATCCAAAAATTGGTATCAAAAATTCATGGTTTCTCTTCTCCAACTTGGTTATACAGAATTTCATGTAGACATTTCATTGTTTATTTATCATGATGGGTGTAACACCCCAAAATTTAGCTATTTGACAATAATGGCATAATTGTACTGTTTTGTGATTTCTGTATGCTGTAAAATTATTTTGATTGTTTTATGACTGTATTTGATCGTTTAGCGTGATTTACTCTGAGTCAGGAAAATAATAATTTTTGGGTCAGGAAAAATCTTTACGTATTTATTCGGAGCCGGAGAATCTTACTAAACCTAATTCTGAGAGATACGTGACTTAATCTTCTAATTTTAAAAATTATCTGTGAAATAAAAATATACTATATTTTTATTTTATAGTAGAAAAATATTTACTATTTTGTAAGCAGTAATGTTCTGTTCATTGAACAATAATTTCTGTAACAATTGTCTGAAAAATATTTTCTGTGAACCAATAGGATTTAGTCAAAATAGATGGCTTGAATTTCTAAACTAATAGAAATCTAGTATCTTTGAAATGAGCCAATAAGAATTGGTCAAATTTGATGGTTATATATTGAACCATTAGGAATTTAGTCTTCTTTGATGAACCAATTAGAACCTAGTCTTCATTTGATAACCCAATTAGAAGTAATCATATTTGATGAACCAATAAGAAAGCTATAGAACCAAGACTAACCAATAAGATTAAGTCAACATTTGTGGCAAAGACTTTTCAAGAGCAACTAATAGAAATTGGTCAACAAAAGTGACAACCAATAGGAAACAAGTTAGTAACCACCCAACCAATGAAAATGCTAGTCTACTTTGATGGTTATGACAACTTTATGGAGGGCCAATAGGAAACAAGCGTAGAGGTGAAGGCTTTGGATATCTACCATTGATTTCATCGATGGTGGAGATTGGTCTCACAAAATGGCTAGAACTTTTTGTGACCCTTGGATGACAAGAATGAAAGAGAAGCTCTTGACCCTCCATTTTGAAGATGAATCTTACGACTAAGGCTTCATGGAGAAGGGATCCAATGGTTCAAATTCAAGCCTATCACTTAGAAGCCTCCACCAAGATCAACCATTGATTCGATCAATGGCTAAGGAAGTCTCAAAAAGTGGGTAGATGAATTTAGACACTTCCTTAGTGTTCAAGGGGGGGAGTTCATGGTTTTAGAGCTTTAGGATAGCTATAGGAAGACTCTTCACTCATTTGATCTCATCTTCATCATTTCCTAAAACCAAATTTCACAAATTCTCTCCTATTCTTTCAAGAACACCTCACGGCCAAAGCACCATGAATCTACCTCCCAACTTCCTAAATTTCATCTAATTTCATTTCTTGAATCCTTACCTTATTTCAAGACACTTTGTAGTTAGAGTCTTGATCAAAATCATCCATCTTCAAGGAGTTCTTTCAAAACCAAAACTACACACAAAACCTCTCACATTTCCTCTCTAGAGAAGCTCATGGCCTAACCCTCTAAATCCACTCTCCAAGTTTCTATAATTCTATACAACCATAGATCTTGAATTTCCATACAATTCTAAGAAACTTTCATGTTGAAGACTTTCCCTAATTCTTCCATCTTTAACCTTGTTCTTCAAGCTAAAGATTGAAGTTTTATAGGTGAAGTTCATTAATCTTCACTTTTCTTTTGATTTTCAAGGTTCTAAACATGATTCTAATCCATGGTTAACTTAGATAAAACCTTAGATATTAATATTGTATGTTTCTTTGTTTTTAAGTTTCACTTGATGGTTGAAGTTCATCTTAGAGGAGACAACAAGGCGGCATACAAGGAGCTTTGGGGGCTTCACAACAAGGTAAGAGGGAGATTACCCTCATCAACCATGTGTTAATGGTGAGGAGTGGATTTGTGTGTGGTGAAAAATCCATAAGGATTTATTCACTTGGTTATGTGTGTTTAAGTGTTTTATGTTATGTTATGCATGATTTTATTGTTTGATTAGTATGATTTTGATTGCCTTGTTATAAATTATTTAATATGAGTTTTATTACTTTAATAATATGCATGAACATGTGGTAGCATAAATATGATTAAATGATATATGTATATTATGAGATATGTTGCAAAGAAAAGAATTTTGGTTCCAATGGTCATAAAGAGGCTCACGACCTTTACTATTGTTTTAGAGCAAACCAATTGAAAATGTTTTATTAAGTGTAAGTTTAGACGATTTAGTAACAAGTAATTGGATTAAAGATTTTTACAAAGAAAAATGAGATAGAAAATGAATAAATATTCAATAAGGAAGTAAAGATTGAATTTTAGCCAACATGCCAAGAATTGATATTCTACATCAAAAATATTTTATTAAGTATATTCTTAAAGGATTAATTAATAGGAACTTAATTTAGTGAATTTTGAAATATAAAAAGAAAGTAAACTAGTTTTTGGAATTAATTAAATTAATGAGTTTAGATTGTGATGGGAAATAAATATATACTTTGAAGTTACTAACGTATAGCTCACCCATTTGGGTTTTGAAGCACGTTGGAGAACTTTGATCTATAAGATTTGATTTAATTAAAGTAATGTAAATTTTTATGAAGAAAAGATTAGAAAATATTACTAAGAGGAATATGGAAATATATGATTTTTATTGGGTAAAGAATGATTTTCAATGATAGAAAATGAAGAATAAGTTTTAAAAGTAATTTAGAGTTTAAAGTATTATATTTAAAAGGATTTAAGTAAAGGTAACAAAGAGAAGATTTTATTAAATTTGAATAATATAGATTTTGAAAAAAATGTCAGAAATTATTATTTAGAGTAGTTTTTATGAAAAGAATGGAAAATGATGTACAAATAATATTTTCAGTTTGGAAAATTTCAGAATTTAATTTAGAACGTCAAGAAATATTTTATACAGTGAAAAACAGTAGAAAAACCTTACATGTTTCAAAAATAGTGATTTTTGAGCTACGCAATTTTGAAAACGTTTAAATATTTTTATGCGATTGGGAAACCGTTGAAAAATATTTACGTGATTTGAAAACGTGACAAAAGTGTCACACGATTGTGAAAATGTGATAAAAAGGTTACGCGATTGAGAAAACAATGGATTACTGTTGGGACGATGTATTGGACCCAGAAACAATAAAATGGACAATGTAGTTAAGTTGGGGTTTGTCTTCATAACCGGAAACATCAGATAGACGAATGAGTCAGATGTTACTTGTTATTATGAGAAACCACGTTATTATAAATATAACGTACTGGACCTGAGTGGATCATTGATATTATGTAATTGAACGAGCAGTTATATAATATCATTGATACTAATAATATTAGACAATTGAATGAGCAGTTGTTCTAATATTATTGTGAGCAGTACAATGGTGGCTTGAGTTATGCATTGAGTAGTCATACAATGACATTGCATAGTCGAAGGCTATGATGACTTTTGTTGTTTAGGAGTGAATAAGAATTGAATAATGTGACCCAGTGGGGAGTTTGATGGGGGCGTCAGGGCGCAGTGATTCATAGTGACCTGTTTGTCACTTTACACATCTCTGGCCATGATAAACCGTTGCAATGCACTGGCGCAGTGTCCCGACAAAATACTATTACTTTTCGCGTCCCTTTTGACTGTCATAAAGGTGGGCAGATCTTCTGGGCCATTCATATCCGAAGTTGTTTAGCTCTATGGAGTATGAATATGATGCATTGTGCATATGCATAATCGGTATACATATTGTTGTGACATTGTCAAGGTGAATATCTTGGTAGCATAATCATATATATGTGTGTTGTTAATATCTGTTGTTAAATTACCATTAATGTTTACATTATTATGAAATACATTGTCTGAAGATAAATTGTTAACATGATTATACTTGTGATATATGTATGTATGGAATGACTTTGTCATTCGTATCATTCTTTGTAGGGGTGTCCAAACGGGTCGGCCCAGTCCATTCGGGGTCGGACCATTTTCGAGCCAGCCAATTCGGACCATATAAGTTGCAGGCTGACATTTTGTTGGCCCAGCCCAGTCCATTTAGCCTTATGTAGTGTTAAAAGAACGTGTTGACCTGGCCCGGCCCGGCCCATTCGGGCTTAGCCCATTCGGGTCATGTAAGTTTCGGGCTGACATTTTGCTAGTCCAGCCGGTCCATTTTGCCAGGCTATTCGGGCCGGCCCATCGGGCTTGGCCCATTTTGGCACCCCTAATTCTTTGCTACCATACTGGTATTGATGAAAAGGGATCTCACCTCTTTACTATATTATTTGTTGTGTTTGTATTATTAAAATTCGTATAGTAGGTGAAGCAAGTTTCTTAGACTTAGTTGGAGGCAATGTTCTGAGGTCAGTGACGGCGTCGAGAAGTGATTTTCCAAGTTTCGACAGTATACAGTTTGGTGGAGGAACGAAACAAGTATGTTAAATTTTTTCGTTAGTATTGTTACCGTGCTATTCAGTAGAACCCGTCAATGGGTTTGCTACTATTTCTTGACTCTGTAAGTTATGTTTTAAATGTTGTTGAATATTATGTGGTATAAGTAATATGTGTATTAATCAGTTCAGTCTATTTTATGTATTAATTATATTTATGGTAAATTTATATTGTCAGCTAAAAGAAATTTTAGAATCCATATTTTATAACTCAAAGCTTTTATGAAATGATTTTTCAAATTCTAAGTTTTTAGCAGGAAATGTAATGCCCTACGGAGGGTGTTATAATGGGCCTTCATTTGTCATTATACTTATTTATGTTGATGATGTTATAGCCATAAGAACTGATCAGGCTCGCATTACTGACTGCGGGATTTAAGGATGCAAACCCAAGTGCAGGTTGTCTCAAGTAATAAATTTCTTGGGAGTCCAAGGTCGATTCACAGGGAATTGATGAAGAAAAATTAATTGAGGTAAGAAAATGATTTGTCACAACACCAAAAGTAATAAAAGAAGTTCACAAAGGAATTTAAGAACTTGCTTGGGTTAGGAGATCCACTCTTGGTAATTAATTAAAGGTAAGATTATTTCTTTTTATAACTCAATTGAAATCCACACACAACAGAGGTTCTAATCGGAAAATATAACATTCAAAGTTCAATTATATATGCAATCATATTATGATTCCTTTAATTATCTACCAACATTTGTAAATGAGTTTAAGCATTCACTGTGCCAATCCTATTGTCTACAATAAATCAAGATCTCCATTATACAAAGAAGGTTTTAAATTAATTGGAAATAAAATACAACACATATAATGTTCATTTAATAATATATCTTTTAAGCACAAGAAATAGAATAATCTAACCTTATTTCATTAGCAAGAGCTTCACTCTTTCACCCAAGCAAGACGAAGATTCAGTTACTCATAGATAAGAAGAAAGAAAGAAAGAAGAAGAGAAAGATGAACATAGCTTCACTTTAGAACAAGAGAAAATTACAACAAAGTAAAACAAGAAACAAGCATAACCATAACTTGTAAAAACTAAGTCTAATGTAACGCCCTTTTTTGGGAGGGAACGTCACATTGTCAAATAAAAGAAAATGCAGAAAAGTAAAGTTTTAACATTAAAAGACCCGGTTCATTTGTTTAAGTTTAACTTGTTCAATTCTTAAATACGCAAGCAAAATAGCAGAAATATTTTTTTTTGTTTTGATAATCATTTTAACCATGCGGAATGCAAAATAACTTGTTCATTCGTTTAAGTTTAACTTGTTCAATTCTTAACCACGCGTTGACTGAAGGTTCAGCCTTTGCTTGATTGCAGTCTCTGGACATGTGGCCCAGTTTGACACATCTGAAGCAGATGATTCCCTTGATCGTGCAATCCCTCATGAGATAATCTTTTCCACACTTTAGGCATCTGGACGGGTAGGTCACATTCTGCCCAGTTTGGTTCCCAGAGGAACCTCTACCAGAACTTCCACCGGTTTGCTGCCGACTTCCCGTTGGTCGGGAATAAGGCTTCTTTTGGAAGCGGTTTGAACCACTGCCTCCACCTCTTTGGGACCGTACAGGCCCAAAGCTCCTGTTTCTCGAGTCTCTAGCCTGTTCCAAGGCTTCAACTTCACAGCAAGTGTCTAACAATTCTGAGAATACCTTCATCTTCAGGGTGATCACAACTTTCTTCACCTCATACCTCAATCCCTCGGTGAACTTCCAATACTTCCAGGCTTCATCGGTTTGGTGTTGGTAGTGTGTTGAGAACTTCTCCAGGTTCTCAAATTTAGCTACATACTCACTGACGGTCATGTTCCCTTGTCTCAAGTTGAGGAACTCCAGCTCTTTCGCATGTCTCGCATTAGCAGGAAAATATTTGTCCAAGAACTTCTTCTTGAACACATCCCATGTGATGTCAGCTCCTTCGGTTTCCAATGCTCTCTGAGCTCCGTTCCACCAGTCTTCGGCGTTGCCCACAAGCATAAAGGTAGCGTAATTCACCTTTGATCCACAGACTAGCCTTGTCTTCAGCACAGTTCATGCCACGAAAGACTTTCTCTAATTCTTTGATCCACAGACTAGCCTTGTCAGGATCAAATTCTCCCTTAAACTGAGGAGGGTTGTGACGACGAAACTCCGCCAAGTTCTGGGCATCGGCAGTCGCCTCGAGCTGTTGAGCGCTCTCTCTCTTGTTGTTGAGCCGCCGCACGCTCATTTTGCTGCGTGATGACTTCTGCCATCCGCTGCATTGCCTCAACAGCAGCTGCAATTTCTCCACTTCTCGCCATCTTACTCTTTCTCAAATCAGGTTAACTGAAAACCACAAGGTAAGTTAGAGGAATTCATTTCAAAGCACAAACCACAGAGATTTCACACAGCACAAACAAGACAGACTCACACACAAGACCCAAAGAAAACATAAACCGGGGCTTTGATACCAACTTAATGTAACGCCCCTTTTTGGGAGGGAACGTCACATTGTCAAATAAAAGAAAATGCAGAAAAGTAAAATTTTAACATTAAAAGACCCGGTTCATTCGTTTAAGTTTAACTTGTTCAATTCTTAAATACGCAAGCAAAATAGCAGAAATATTTTTTTTTGTTTTGATAATCATTTTAACCATGCGGAATGTAAATGACGGTGAAGAATAAAATAGTAGGCAAAACTCACACTGAATAACATGCATATATATATATATATATATATATATATATATATAATGTGCTGACATCATTTACACTTAGATACAAGCCTGAATTACCCAAAAAGCAAAACTATACCTGCCCCAAAGGATTATACAAATATGCCCCAGAGATACCAAAATATACAGCCCACAAAAATATACATCAGGCCCCAAAATAAAATACTGGTAGCCATCAGTAGCTACCAGTAAACTTAGTCTCTTAGATGAGGAGGGACCGTATCTGAGTCCTCAGCAGGATCCTCCTCTTCAGAAGAAACCTTCATGGGAACCACAGAACCACGGGCAGGAGCCTGAGCAATAGAATCAAAAGAGTCCTCCCAAGGGGTGTAATAACGATCACCCCACATCTCACGGATGGGCAAGTGAAACTCCAGTCGCAGGCTGATGTGACAGGTGAAGACAAGTGCCTCATGACGTCTCCAGGCTAGGGCGATCGACACATCTCCCAAGTAGACACAGCGATCGGAATTCAAGTTGATATGCCAACACTCCGGCCCTCTGAGGAAGGTCAGACGCACATCACCAAGAAATCCGCGCATACGTGCCGCCATCGTCTCAGTAGAAGCTAGTCTCGTTCGGGCCAGAAGTCGGGAAACTCGGGATCTTCTGCCTCCTTACCGTCGTCTTCAATCAATACAGTATACACACTTATAGCAAGTAACAGAGATACAAGAAAGAGGTAAGACATCCTACCATCATTACCAATTATAGCAGCTAGAAACAGTATGGCGCCACGCGCCCAAATAGCAATTCAGAATATCATATTCAACTAATAAGCAGTAATTCCAACAGTAAGCAAATAAACAATTCTAGGCAGATAGTCATCTCAATAATAACCAAATCAGTTATAGATATAGAAAAATAAATATTAACAATGACAATGTATATCATGACTCACATGCATGTTTTCCCAAATTCCTACTCCATGGAGCTAGACTCAAACAGTCGAAGAGAAAGATCAGGAGACATGTCTGTAACTCGGCTACCGAGGCCAGTGCTATCAATAATTTTTCTCGTGCACAATCATAGCATTGTACAGACATTCTACACTAGATCACGATATAGGACAGTGTCAAGTCCGGATCGTCGGTGCGTTTGCATCGGTTTGCCCCACAGGCAGAGGAGCTATCAACTGCCCATTGTGAAGGACCCGCACCCCGACGCCCCCAAGGTCATAACAAGACCCACACTAGTCTACTCGCACCCGTACTAAGGTGTGTTCAATCTCCTAGGCAACTTGGCCTTACAACAGTCCACAAGGACATTCACAATGGATATGATACTATGCATGGACATGTATGATTCACAATTTCATACCATTACATAACATGCCACAATAGGCTAATATAAGCATCAATATATGTTCCTTATCACACACATACCACAATTTCCATGTCATGGATCCAAGAATTCTATTTTCAAAATCATTTCTTCTCTATCGGTATGAATACATTTTCCTATCACATTTAAGTAAAGTAAAATCTTTGAATCCAGGGTTTTTAGGTTATGTTTGAGTTACAAAGGACAAAGAACTATAATCTCAATCACTTCCAGCTCAAAATCTCATTTTTGGGTCTTGGTAATCGATTACATCACCCTGGTAATCGATTACCAACGAAACAGAATCCCTGTAATCGATTACAATCTCATTGTAATCGATTACACGATTTCCAGAACTATGATTCGTAACTTCAAGGACCTGGTAATCGATTACACAGCCGTGGTAATCGATTACCAATCGGACAGAACCTCCATAATCGATTACCCACAAGTTGTAATCGATTACGTGATTCCCAGAAGCATCATTTCGTGACATCAGAGGCTTGGTAATCGATTACACCACTCTTGTAATCGATTACAAGCTAGACAAAATATCTGTAATCGATTACACACAAGATGTAATCGATTACTAGATTTCCAGAATCACGATTTCGTACCCTTGAGAGCTTGGTAATTGATTACAAGCCCCGTGTAATCGATTACCACGCGTAAACTTGCAGAAAATAGAGTTCTCCAGGTCCTTTAACTCAAACCAACCAATCATTATCATATTAAATCAACAAGTTACTCAAATATACCTTTAAATCATGCAAGAGGGGTCAATCAATCATACAACAAATCAATCCAATAGCATAAATTAATTAAAATCAACACATAGGCATACTAATCACAAAATCAAAGGATAACCCTCATTAGGGTTTTTCCACCAACAACAAAATCAAGGTTCCTAGATGCTAAGAGAGGTTGAGGAGGAGTGTCTTTCTCTTACCTAAGTGAAGAAAACAAAAGAAGAACACCAAAAACCTCCTTTGAATTTTCGGATTTGAGCTCCAAGAACCCTAAAAATGGTGACTTTGTTAGAATAGCATAATGGCTTGGAAAATGAAGTATGGATGGCCAACATGAAGACCATGACCACGAAAATGGAGGAGAAAGAAGAGAAGTCTTGAATCTTACCCAAAAAGCTCAAAGCTTGGAGCTTGGAGGAAATGGTGAAAATGGTGGAATCTCAAGATGCTCCAAACAAGAAGGATGCCTAGGAGAGGAAGAGGGTTAAGAGAGTGTGGTTGGAAGAAAATTTGGTGATGAATGAGGAGGAAGAGGGCTGCTGGTGCCGTGGGATTTCTGGAGAGAGGGAGGAGAAAATATCATGAGGAAGAAGAATAAAGAAGCAGAAGAAAGAAGAAGTAAAGGAAATGCTTTAGGAAATAAAATCAATCCCCCCCCCCCAAAATGTTGTCCAGCCGAGCATGAAGGAGAGAGAGGAGGGAATGGGCTGCTTTTGCATGGGAAAGGAGGAAGAGGAAATTTCCAAGAAGCTTCCTCCAAGCTTCCATGAGAAACTCGCACGTTCCTCGATAAAGTGAAAGTAAAGTTATTTCCTAATTGGGCACACTAATACAGATGAATGTTTACACTGTCAGTATTATTTTTCCTCCAGTGTAGAAGAGTTACTGATGATGAAAATAATATTTTATTATTCATCAGATGATTTTACAATACCACGATTTCATTCATCGGGTAAAACCTCGTAAAACGTAAACTTCATAAATTGTGCCCGGCCTCGGGTTTAGTAAGATCCCCCGTCGACAAGTCCACAATTTAGAGTTTACCAGCCACAGGGAAGACATCGCATTTTCCTGGGTCTGCACAGTGCACACGCAAAACGAAGAATATATTAAAATATTCAACGTTTCTAGAAAATTCCAGAAAAATTCTCAAAAAATCTAGAATATTATAAAATGATTACTTGTAACTAAATAAACATTTTTCAGGATGTTACACCTAACACCAAGTACCCAACACTAAGCTCTCAACACAAAAGCTCATGGTGCCTTTTACAGAGGAGTAGGGATACAAAATGACAAGGAGAATGATTAAGAGTAGGTGGATGAGTGGGTGGAGTGGTTGGATGAGTGGTTGAGTGGTTGGATGATTGGATGAGTAGTTGGATTATTGAGATTCTTTGTCTCCGAAATAATTAATTGCTTAAGTCATTGATTCCGTCATTTTCGAGCCAAGTGGTCTTCATGAAAGTTCTAGGAAATTGTCTAAGCTTTCCAATGGCTTTGGAATCACCCAAAAATTCGTCCTATAGCCCAAGATATGACCCAATTACTACAAATTGTTCAGGCCCAATTTCAGCACCTCTGTTTTGATTTTCAGACCCAATATCACCATCAAGAACCCAAATCAAGTTTTGTGTTCAACATGAAAGTTTTAGATCTGGGTCTTAACTTTCAAATGTCCAAATTTCAGCTCAAGATAATTCTTGCAGCCCGAGTTATGCTCTGATTACTGTACACTGTTCAGGTTTCAGACACAAAACTCGTGTTCTATCTTCCAAGCCCAATTAGCTCCACTAGATGTTTGATTGAGACTTTGAGCTCTTCATCAAAGTTGTAGAGCTCTCTCTTATCTTTCGTACAAGGTAAAATTCATAATTATCAGACATTTAGAACTCAAGATATGGCCAAAATACAGAAACAACATAAGACTAAAATAGTACTGAAAAAATCAATTAAGTTCAATTTGAGTCCAAACTTACAAAACATAACTAGGCTTAATCAATTAAGTACATGGAGAGTGTAAATGACTAAAAATGAGAGTTTATTAATGTATAAAATATGTGATCATCAAATTCCTCCACACTTATCTTTTTGCACTCCTGGGCAAAACACATAAGACCAAAGTTAGGAGACAAAGAAAAATGACACAGACTCAAAAGATAAAAACTTTAAAAGACTCGATGAAGCAAGAAGAGCAACAAGAAATTCAAGGGATCAAAGCATTAATGAGATAACATTTCTTCACATCTCAAACCAACAAGCAAGAAAACTTCAGTTGAAAAGAATGAATCAAGAATGATAGATCCTCACAGAATTCACTCTCAATCTCTCAAGTGTTTAAAAGGTAAGTATTTCACTCTATTCAACCCATGAACAATTGCACTACCATAAGCTTGCTTATCTTCTACTTCTCCACTACTCAAAACACATGCATACAAAAATCAAGAGGACTTTATTCAAGGTTGTAATGGGATCATGGTAAAGGAGAGGGGATAATATGGATATGAAAAGATAAATACTAAAGAGAATAAAAGAGCATTATGGTACAGTTAGAGTGGAGAAAATGTTTGAGAACATTCATCATAAAGGACAATCACCAATATTTGACTAATGTTTTGTTGAAGATCAATCCCAAATTGGTGAATTGAATTCATTGTTAGACTTGAACATTCTCCTTTTCTTCTTGTTGTTTCCAAGCATCCTCCTTTATTCTAGACTCTGATAATCCTTTGATTGCAATGGTGGTCAATTTTTTTTTGTTGATCATTTTGCACACACACCCCCACACTTGTTCAAGAACAAGGTCAATGCTCTCTTATTCCCTAAGGTTAGGTAAAAACATGTTTTTTTTTTAAGGATGAAATGAGCTTAAAACAAGGAATGGTCAAATAAGTTCAAAGGGGTTACACAATGAAAAATATACAAGGATGACTATTTGGTCAAAGTAGCTATTTCAAAATGTCTCAATCATATTAATTTATGCATGTGAAAATGTAGCCTCAAAAAGAGTCAAAACAAATTCTAGAGTAACAATTCCATGAGTGAAAACCACACAAGAAAGAAGAGAATGGTACAAATATTCAATCCATTCATCAATAGGCTCAAAATCTCACAAGGCATATTTCTATCATTCTCAATCCACCAATTCAACATCCATAACCAAGCATGTGAAATTTAAGAAAGAAGATAATTTATTCAATCATGCTATGATCTCTGAATTTCAATTGCTTCAAAGGATGTGAGAGTGCATTCACTTGAATCTTTCAAAGGAAATCAAAAGACAAAAACTTTGTTACTTCTACAAATTAATACTTATTAATTACTACCTAAAAAACTCCTTACTCTGCCACCAATTAAGATGCGTCTCAAGAGTAAATCACCGCAAGGGCAAAACAACTCCTTACTCTACCATCCTTCATTAGTTTAGTAAGTCCATGACAATCATATCATACTTCCTAAACAAAAACAAAAACAATATTTTTTTTTGGGTTAACTATCCTTCCCCCTCCCCCAACTAGATCACAACATTGTCCTCAATGTTAAAATATAGATGAGTAAAGGATAGAAGATATTACCTATTAGAGAAATCTGACACAAATTTAAACAAAAACAAAGTACGATAAATAAAATCAAAAGTAAAGAAAAACTATAAACGAAGTGTCAAATCTGGCTTTCTTTTCATCCTACTTCCTTCACTGCTTCCTGCTGACCAATCAATCTGAGCTATTGCTGGATCAGGATCAAAGATCAAAGATCAAAGGTAAAGGAATTTTTTTTTTGTGACTTCAAGAAAACCATTAGGGTAAAGAAGTCTAGAAACCCCTGAAGGACCCTGCTCAAAGGATCGTCTGTCCAAAATCAAAATATAGCAAAATCATACAAAAATAAAAGAAATATAATAGTAAATGATGACATACCTATATGTACAGCTTTCATGGCATATCTTTATACTGCGCGTCATCAGTGCAGTAGTGGCATATCTTTATACTGTGTGTCACCAGTGCAGTAGACATTCAAGAAAGGAGAAAGAAGAAACCATCGTGGGTTTCCATCCCAGGTCTGGAACTTGGAGCGCTCACACTTGGGCTCGTAACATCAACAAAGATGCGAAAATCTAAAACCCATAATGTCCAAGATCCAAAACATCTCATCCCAGGGCGCTGAGAGCCCCTTCTAATAAAAGAGAGGATCAAGCTCAGATGCCTCATACGCTTTGGCAGCCGCAAGGTACTTCTCACTAATAACCAGAGTGGGACGCTTCTACCTGTGCATCAACTCCATAGTGCCTAGATGGTAAACATTAGGTTATGGAGTGCGGCTCTCTACAGAGCATGGTACACGAACTTTTTTTAAGGACCAGCGTGCAAAGATCCACTTGAGTCAATGACGGGTCAGCCAAAGGTTGTGGCTCCACAACTAATTAAAGCCATGGTACTCCTTCCGAATCGCCCTTGTTCAGACTTTTTTTTTCTTTTTTTTTTTTCTTTTTTCCATTTTTTTATTTTTTTTTTCATTTTTTTTAGAAAACATAAAGAAGAAGAAGATAATATGTACAGATTGTTGTGGATATGACTCACATCTGCCTCTGGTTTTACGTCTAGTAACGGCTTAAACGCCTTCTATGAGTCAAGGATAAGTTTCCTATTCAATTTTCTTATAAATTGGCAAATAGGATTTTTAGAGTCAGATTCCCAAGACTGTAATATTTTTCTTCATCTTTGAAGAGATTCCACAAATTAAGAAGTTCACGATACACCAATCCACAAGAATGCGTCTCAAGAGTCAATAAGATATCATCTAATGACTCCTTACTCAGTCTATTCTTAATGAAGAAAATTTGGTCTTCTCTATTTGCGGAAACCATCCCCAAAGTACGACATCGCTTGTTACAATTCCATCGTCCATATTTGTAACAGACTTGTAACCTTTTTGCTCTTCTCCTTTTAGAATACGAACTTCTTCCAAGACCTGGCATGTAAGAGTCAAATGAAATTGAAGACTCACCTGCTAGTCGGACCTTTGCTTCAATTATCCAACAGACATCTTCGGCATACCTTTGTGCATTAACAGTCTCAATCTTTCACATCGAACTTTGTAGATTTTTTTCAGAGCATTTCGAGGGAGAGAAGGAAAATGTTTTCTCAGGTTTGAAAGAATGGCATCCATTTTAAAGAAGAATAAGGATTCAGTTATTTTGGAAAAGTGAAAAACAAATCGACTTGAAAGTCACAGAGTACCGTATCTGCCACTTAACCGGCAACACAAAGAACTCATCAATTTGGTTTTTTCAGAAATGGTTTGAGCCTTTGTCCATTGACTTTAAACATATTACCATTCCTAGGATTCGCAATATCTACGACCCCATCAGGATACACGTGTTTGACAACGAAAGGACTACTCCACCTAGATCTCAATTTTCTAGGGAATAGGTGCAGGCGAGAATCATAAAGCAGAACTTTTTGACCAATTTCAAAAGATTTTCTCAAAATTGTCTTGACTGTTGATTTTATTGGATTTGTCTTTTGACAATTTTCACAACTTTTGCAAAAAGTATAGTAGTCCTTAAATAAAGTGAGCCAATAAAATTCACACTGCAAGATTTTCGTAGCTATTTTCTTTGAAGAAAAGTGACCTCCACATGCTTCTGAGTGACAAAATTTAATGACACTACCTACCTTACTGTCGAGTACACATTTCCGAAAGATTTGGTCAGCACAATATTTGAACAAGTATGAGTCATCCCAATAAAAATTTTTCACCTCTGTCAAAAATTTCCTTCTATCTGGTGTGTCCATTGAGGCGACATCTTTCCTTCTTGTTCTTCAGTAAGAGACGAGGAAATTACCACAGGAAAGCTTTGCTTTTCTCCCAAAAATGTGTACTTCAACCCAGCTGGTAATGGCTTTAGTTCCGGTGTAGGTACTTCTTCATGGGCATTATCATTCATGGGTTTTAGCTCTTCGAATTTTGGTTTTCTTCCTTTGTATTCTATTTCCTCTGTATAATCAAGAAAATCAAATGAATTAATTAAACAAACTTCTAATGGGTCAGAAGAACTCCCTTTTTGAAGATGATCATCTATAATGGCTTCAATTCCTTCAACTTCCTCATTTTCATCAAGGACTTCCTGTGGTTGCTTGCACATGTTAAAAACATTGAGATCCAGTGTCATGTTTCCAAATGTTAGCTTCACCACTCTATTTCTGCAACTTATCAAAGCATTTGATGTTGCTAAAAATGGACGGCCTAAGATAACAGGAATTGACTTGCAACTATCAACCATAGGTTCAGTATCCAAGACAATAAAATCCACAGGATATATGAATTTATCAACTTAAACCAACACATCTTCCACTATTCCTCTTGAAATTTTAATTGATCTATCGGCAAGTAGAAGAGTTATAGAAGTTAGTTTTAACTCACCTAAGTTGAGTTGCTGAAAAACTGAATATGGAAGCAAATTGACACTAGCACCAAGATCAAGTAAAGCTTTTTCAATTTTATGTTCTCCAATAATGCATGAAACTGTAGGACAACCAGGATCTTTATATTTTAACGCATTATTATTCTTAAGAATGGAGCTTACCTGTTCAGCCAAAAATGCTTTCTTTTTCACATTTAATTTCCTTTTAACAGTGCATAAGTCCTTCAAATATTTGGCATAAGAAGGAATCTATTTGATAGCATCTAACAAAGGAATATTGACTTTTACTTGTTTCAAAATTTCAAAAATTCTAGTGTTATGGTCCAATTTCTTTGGATTATTCAATGCTTGAGGAAATGATGGTGAAGGTGAGAGTTTGATCGCCTTTTGGTCAACTTCTTCATTTTCTTGAGGAATTGGTTCATCTTCTTTCTCACAAGATTTGGGGATTTATTTTTCAACAACCTTTCCACTCCTAAGAGTTATCACTGACTGAACTTGGTCCATTTGTTAGTTTTCTGAACTCCCCTCATTTAGATTATACTGACCTTTGGGATTTGGTTGAGGTTGAGACGGAAATTTTCCTTTCTCGTGAATGGTGAGTGCAGAAGAAAGCTTAGCAAGAGTATCTTTTATGTCATTCAGGGTTTGATTGTTTTGTTTATTAATGACCTCTTACTTTTCTATGAATGCATGCAGTGTTTCTTCAAGGTTTTTCCTATATGGTGGGACATAAGGTGCATATCCTTGAGAATTTTGAGAGCCCTGTTGTGCCTGAGGAGGTGGTGGTTGCACAAATTGTGACTGATTATTATTCCTCCAACTGAAATTCGGATGATTTCTCCATCCCGGATTGTATGTATCTGAAAAAGAAGAAGTAAATGGCTTGTTAAAATTATTCATTGCATTTACTTGCTCATGTACAACTTCTTTAAAAACAGGAATCTTAGGAAATTCATATGTTGAGTGTCCTAAGTCATCACAAATGCCACAAATTTCTTCATTTTGCACAGATTTGATTTCTTTTGCTTTTCTTAATTCTATGACTTCAACCTTTCTAGCCAAACTGGCAAACTTAGCATTTAGATCTTCCTCTTGGCTAAGGTGATATTTTCCTTTATTAGCACTTGCAAGATTAGATCTAATTGAATTTTCAGAAGTGTTAGTACTATGCCAAGATTGAGAATTTTCAACCAACTGGTTCAAATAGTCTAAAGCTTCATCAAGTTCTTTATCAAGAAACTCACCATTGCACATTGTTTCCACAAATTGTTTAGTTTCGGATGTTAAACCTTCATAAAAGAAGTTTATACTGCGTCATTTTTCAAAACCATGATGTGGGCAAGAATTTAACAAATCTTTAAACCGTTCTTAACATTGAAAATATGCTTCATTTGAATTTTGGGAAAAATTATGGATTTGTCTTTTCATAGCATTAGTTTTATGTGTTGGAAAAAATTTCTTCAAGAACTCACTTTGCATTTCTTGCCATGTGCCAATTGATCTTGGATTCAAAGTATTAAGCCAAGATTTTGCTTTATCTTTTAAAGAAAAAGGAAATAATTTAAGCTTAACAATCTCTTCAGTGCAATTTTGATAATTGAAGGCAATACATACTTCCTCAAATTCTTTCAAATGTAAATATGGACTTTCAGATTCTAAACCATGAAAATTAGGAAGTAAAGAAATCATACCTGGCTTAAATCTAAAATTGTTGGCATTGAGTGGAAAGATAAAACATGATGGACTAGAACTTCGAGGTGGTTGCAACTATTCACGCATGGTTCGCAACGGTTGATTTTCATGTTCATCATGTACACTTTCATTATTAGCCATTGTGTCAATTGTGTGTGATTGTGATTCAAACAAATCAATATATAAAGTACCAGGGCTAATTTTGACTAAACGACCTGAATTTAAATCATGATACCAATTAAGCATAAATACATAAATAACTTAAAATAAATAAACAAAAATAATGTACAAGCGAAAAATAAAGTGCGAAAATTAAAATACAGAAAATAAAGTGCAGAAAGTAAATTTAAAATATGAAAACCGGAGAGAGGCAAAGCCCCACCAGAGCCAGCGAAAGAGAAGAGAAGAAGAAAGATTATTTTGTTATGTTAGAGGGCGTAAAAAAAAAAAAAATATTTACAAAGATGGGGTAATAAACCAACCACCAAATGAAAAAAATGCAAAAAAAAAAAGTAAATTACAAAAAATAAAAGGGAGAGTTACCCCCACTGACGAAAATAAAAAAAATAAAAATAAATAAAAATAAATGACATAAATATAAAAGTTAGTAAGTTAGTATGTTAGCACGTTAGTAGGTTAGTTAGTAAATTAGAAATTGAAAAGAGTAGAGGAAGAATATACCTATTGGTGAAGTTTTTCTTACAGAAAGGGAACCTCAATATATTAGAATTTCAAATCAAGTCCCTGGCAACGGCGCCAAAAACTTGACTGCGAGATTTAAGGATGCAAACCCAAGTGCAGGTTATCTCAAGTAATAAATTTCTCGGGAGTCCGAGGTCGATCCACAGGGAATTGATGAAGAAAAATTAATTGAGGTAAGAAAATGATTTGTCACAACACCAAAAGTAATAAAAGAAGTTCACAAATGAATTTAAGAGCTTGCTTGAGTTAGAAGATCCACTATTGGTAATTAATTAAAGGTAAGATTATTTCTCTTTATAACTCAATTGAAATCCACACACAACGGAAGTTCCAATCGAAAAATATAACATTCAAATTTTAATTATATATGCAATCATATTATGATTCCTTTAATTATCTACCAACATTTGTAAATGAGTTCAAGCATTCACTGTGCTAATCCTATTGTCTACAATAAATCAAGATCTCCATTATACAAAGAAGGTTTCTAAATTAATTGGAAACAAAATACAACACATATAATGTCCATTTAATAATATATCTTTTAAGCACAAGAAATAGAATAATCTAACCTTATTTCATTACTAAGAGCTTCACTCTTTCACCTAAGCAAGATGAAGATTTAGTTACTCATAGATAAGAAAAAAGAAAGAGAGAAGAAGAGAAAGATGAACATAGCTTCACTTTAGAACAAGAGAAAATTACAACAAAGTGAAACAAGAAACAAGCATAACCATAACTTGTAAAAACTAAGCCTAACACAAAGTGCCCAACACTAAGCTCTCAACACAAAAGCTCATAGTGCCTTTATAAAGGAGTAGGGATACAAAATGACAAGGAGAATGATTAAGAGTAGGTGGATGAGTGGGTGGAGTGGTTGGATGAGTGGTTGAGTGGTTGGATGATTGAATAAGTAGTTGGATTATTGAGATTCTTTGTCTCCAAAATAATTCATTACTTAAGTCATTGATTCCGTCATTTTCGAGCCAAGTGGTCTTCATGAAAGTTCTAGGAAATTGTCTAAGCTTTCCAATGGCTCTGGAATCACCCAAAAATTCGTCCTACAGCCCAAGATATGACCCAATTACTACAAACTATTCAGGCCCAATTTCAGCACCTCTGTTTTGACTTTCAGACCCAATATCACTATCAAGGAGCCCGAATCAAGTTTTGTGTTCAACATGAAAGTTTTAGATCTGGGTCTTAACTTTCAAATGTCCAAATTTCAGCCCAAGATAATTCTTGCAGCCCGAGTTATGCTCTAGTTACTATACATTGTTCAGGTTTCAGACACAAAACTCGTGTTCTGTCTTCCAAACCCAATTAGCTCCATTAGATGTCTGATTGAGACTTTGAGCTCTTCATCAAAGTTGTAGAGCTCTCTCTTATCTTTCCTACAAGGTAAAATTCATAATTATCATACATTTAGAACTCAAGATATGATCGAAATACAACAATAGCGTAAGACCAAAATAGTGCTAAAAAAAATCAATTAAGTCCAATTTGAGTCCAAACTTACAAAACATAACTAGGCTTAATCAATTAAGTACATGGAGAGTGTAAATGACTAAAAATAAGGGTTTATTAATGTATAAAATATGTGATCATCAATTGCCTTATTGAAGAAATTTTTGGATGATAAGTTTTGAATTAAAGATCTTGGAAAGTTGAAATATTTTCTTGGGATAGAAGTGACCTGATCACCAGTAGGCTTGGCACTTAGCCAACGTAAGTACACTCTTGACATACTGAAAGAATGTGGGCTTTTGGGTTATAAGCCTGCCATCTTACCAATGGTTCAACAACACAAGTTATCTTTAGGAGGTAGATTTGTTTGCTCTGACCCATGTGTCTATCGGTGACTGGTGGGTTGTTTCTTGTATCTTACCATTACCTGGCCTGATATTAGCTATGTCGTTCATGTCCTAAGTCAATTTATGCATGATCAATGACAACCACAAATGGAGGCAGCCCTCAGAGTCTTGCATTATCTCAAACATTCACCAGGCCAAGGTCTCTTACTTCCAGCTTCAACCCCACTTACTTTACGGGTCTATTATGATGAAAATTGGGCAGGAAGTCCCACTACTCGCAGGTCTACTACAGGCGATATAATTTTCCTTGGATTATCTCATATTTCATGGCACTCTAAAAAGCAAATGGTTGTTTCTTGTTCTTCAGTAGAAGCAGAATATAGAGCTATGACTATCACAACTAATGAACTCATCTGGTTAGTTCATCTCTTTACAAGACCAAAAGGTGCCTTGTGACTCTCCAGTACCTTTTTTTTGTGATAATCAAGTCATGTTTCACATTGCAGTAAATCCTATTTTTCTTGAACGAACTAAACACATTGAAATTGATTGTCACTTTATTTGACAATACACTCAATCTTGTGTTTTGGTTATGTGGTCTATCTCTTCAAGGTACCAGTTGATAGATATCTTTACTAAGGCACTTGGCCGAGATCGATTTCATGAGTTGCTTAGCAAGTTGGGCATTTGAACGCTCCATGCACCAACTTGAAGGTGAGTATTGGTATGATACATTAGGATTTTTCCTTGATTTATTGGCATGATTCATTAGGATTTTTTATTGATTTTTTTGTCCTCATATTTGATTATTTTCTATTTTTAACCATAACATAATTTTAAGAATATGTAACAATATGTGATTAATTGTTTTCCTTTTATCAGTCCTTTCATTTAAGGATTTGGCAATCTCTTTATTGTATAAATATTGTATGAATATATTAATAATAATTATCTATTAAAAAAAATTATCTCTTTACCTATGTTTGGTATATCCAATATTATATTTAAATTTTTTTGGTAATGCAATATTATATTTAAATTATAAAGTCAAGAATATATGTAGAATTCTTGGGCATCTTACTTTTCTTCATCCCTGTGTATTATCTGCATATTTGAATGTTTTTAAAATGTCATACCAAACCTGAGACTTTGAATTTCCATACATTTAAGATGCTGACAATCGTTTAATGTTAAAATACTGTCGTATCAGAACTTTTCTAGAAGCTCGTGAAGAACATTAAATATTAAGAAAAATATCATCTTACCACAAACAGTATCATACTATTTTTAACATTAAGTATTATTTATAAAACTCATCTATAAATAGTATCAAATTATGTTTCTATTTTTTTTAATATATGTCTATTAATTAATTTCTCTACATCGTTAATTATTTTTTTATTTTTTATTAATTAATTTTTTTCACAAATATAAAAATTATGTGATAAAATCTTATATCATTAATCAACTTTTATAGGTCATTAATTATATTTTTGTTATTCATTAACTAACTTTATTTTTATGTTCGTGAAAAAAATTAGTTAAAGAAGAATAAAAAATAATTAATTACGATAAAAATTGATTAATGAATATATGTTAAAAAAAATAAAAACATGATTTAAGACTGTTCATAAGTGGATCCCATAAATAATAATTAGTGTAAAAATAAATGTGAATATTGTTAAATATAAGAATATCATTGTTGTAAATATTATAAAAAAATGAAAAAAAAAATAAATTTAAAGAGTCTCAGACTCAGTTAGAGTGGATATTACCATCTGCTCCAACTACAATGTGCCTGGTGTAAGTCCACTGGAGCGGCCTGTGGTTACATCTTTGAACGTTGATAACCACTGTCCTTGTCTTTGTTACTCTGCTTCTTAAATCCTAACCAAAACATTGCACCTTTTTTTCTCAGAGGAAAATGAACCATTGCTTTTGTTTTGGGGCAATTCTGTGACATTTGCTCCTAGCCTTACATCTGGTCAAGTAAGTGCGTGTTTGGATTATATTTTGTACTTGATTTTGTTGAGAATCTAATTTATAATGAAGTGATTTATAATGTTAAAAATAATATTGACAAAATTTATTTTTTAGTATGTAATTGCTGAAAAGAATGTTTGGTGTACTTCGTTAAAAACATTAGTAGTTTTTCTCTAAACTATACACTCGAACAAAATTTTATACCAAAAACATAGAATCACGTTGAATGGATAAGTTCTATTTTGCAAAAAAAAAAAATTGCACAATTTTCAAAGCATATTAGGAAACTCAAATGGGCTTTTTATTTGGTGATGCTAGAGAAAGCTTGATCATATATACTGCAAGACGCTGGTTAAAGGCACAAAGCATCACCAATTTATAATCAGTAATGATATTTGTATATATTTTATCTTTATAAATTTTTCATAGACTTATATATAGGGTTGGTAATGAGTCAAGTTAACTTGTAAGTTGCTTAAGAGTTTGAACTTTAATAAGTTTTGCTCATTAACTCATGAGTGTTATATATATATATATATATATATATATATATATATATATATATATATATAGGATGATTGTTTGGGAGCAACTTATGAGAATACATTTTGCTATGGTTGGTTATGACTGATTTTTCTGTTTTGAGATGAGTTATAATTAAATTATGGTGTATTGATACAGATTTTGAGAGTTTGGCTCATCTCGTGAGCTCATAGTAGACTAAGCTTGAGCCAAACAAATTATCATTGAGCTGAGCTTGAGACTAGCCAACCTCAGCTCATTACTAGGCCTTCTTATATGCAAGTAATTGGATAACAATAATGATCCAAATAAGTTTACCTTAAAGTTTGTGAGGAATTTCTCAAGAAAAATGTGTGTAAGTATCATTATTTTTCTATTATCTAAATGTAACCAAACAATTCGAAGAGGCCTGACTTGATCATTATTGATGAGAATGTAAAATGTCATATTTTTTTTTTTGTTAATGTTTAATCTTTTAGATTTATTTTGTGCCTAAAAATACTCATTATTATTATATTTTAATTTGTGATACAAATAGAAGTGTTAAGTGCAAAGTGAATATAATTGACAATTTTAGACAGTTTTGATATAGCTTCGTAATCTGTGATGTTCCTTAGCCTGCAATTTCAATATATACGAATCTAACGTAATGTATTTTTAGAAATTTTTAGATCTAGTGTATAAAAATTTCAGTTGAAAATACAACTTTCCTAATTATATTAGAACCCTATTTTATTTTAAATACTTTCCTTAATTAGTTAGATTTGGATATTGTTATTTAAGGATAATATTTAGAATATTTATATGAGATTTTATAAAACCTTTTATTGGAGATATTTATAGAAGATTTGGTAGGAGATTTGATAGGATATTTGATAAGCTTGAATGTTGATACAAAAATGATAAAAGGAGGTAGAAATCAATAGATTTCTACACACGCCACTCCCCTCTTTTCTCTCTCTTCTCCTTTACGTTTTTATCTATGGTCTTGTCTGACTAAGTTTTTAATTGGCTGAAGAAAACATAAGTCTCAGAATCAATAAAACTGTGGGATCTAATTTTACTTTTATTGTTCAATTTATGCTTTGAGTATCAAATGTTCTTTTGTGACTATGTTCATGATTGTTTCGTGTCAATATTGAGAGGCCTATTAGTTTTTTATTCGTTGCAATCTATTACTAAATTAGAAATCAAATCCGTAATTGTTTGATCCCTCTAATTTGTGAAGTAACTAACATTTAATGATTTATTGCTTAAGAAATTATTAGACTTTAGGAAGAACGTTTGACTAAATTAAATGCAACTATTTGTACTTGTATTGTTTAGTTTCACCGATTTCTTCAATTCTTAAAGCTGCTACTATATTAAACATTTAGCGTCAGTCTTGGACTATTTAGTAGTTAAGGTTATTTAGATCGCTTGTTTTATAATTAATTACGACTAAAGAAAGATAAAAAAATAGTTCTAACTGTGAATATTCAAAGTATGAATTGATATATACTTGCATCGATGATCAGTTGCAAAACTCCGATGGTGGATGTTGACTTAGACCAAAGTTTGTTATTTTAATTAATTTTGATAATTTAATTTGAATTATTCCTTAATTATTTTTTTAAAATTATTTTTGTTATATTCAAAACATCTCATCCACATTCATGTAGTATAAAATTAGGATAGACACTCTCTGTGAGAATAATCCTTACTCACATTACTACATTTGTTTTTAGGAATATAAATTTTATTTTTAATTGTCTATATGACAACACACTAATTACCTCTTCTTATAAAGAGAAATTATTAGAATGTCACATAAGATTATACTCAATTTGTCCATACTTTGACATCTCAACAGAGACTATTCACTTTGATTTTTAAGGTTATAAATCTTTAATCAGAAACTAAAAATAATAATAAATTCAAAAATTAAAGTGAGTGATGAACTGAACTCTCCATCATTATTTAAGATAGGTATGTTAAAATATAAATAGAGTGAGCAGTAATATTTTAAAAGTACGTAATAATTTCTCATAATGATAAAGACGGGATTAAAAATAATTAAATAAGAAAAGAGAACGAAAGATTTGAATCTAAACCAAACAATTGGACTTGCTTCCTAAAAATGACTTCTGCAATTCATATTTTGCTGGGCTTGTTTGTAAGAGCCCATCCATGATCGAGGGTTGTTAAAACGCCAAACTTGAATTAATATAAAAAATTAAAAGTTAATTAAGCAATGAGAAATACTTGCTTAAATCTTTAAAGCCAATCATATTATTAATTATGATAATTAATTTAAATTATTTATTAATTAATTATAATACTTATTTATTAATTAATCATGTGATTAATTTAATACACTTAACTAAAGTGTAATAAGTTTATGCAAATATTTTTCGCAAGGTAATAATAAGAGAAATTTTTTATTTTTTATTTATATGAACTTCTAATTTCAAGACCCAGAAAAATAAGAAGATAACAAAAATAATAAGAAAGTTGGAGGATCCTCTAACCACATACAAGAGCCATTATCTTTGGCAAATTTGGCTAGAGAATATGCAACCTTATTACAAGACCTAGGAATAGCATTGCTAGTAAAAGATAAAAACCATGAAGCATAACACTAAATATCTTGTAAGATTGAACCTGCATATGATAGGACTGGATGGATCACTATCCTGAATACTTTGGTAGACTTCCTTGGAATCTCCCTCAAGAATCACCTTCTTGCATCCCAACTCCTAAGCAAAGGAAAGGCCCTCCTTAGCTGCAACATATTAACCCAGAACTGGAGCAATGTTGCCCCTATCTCAAACCACATCTGGCAGCCACAAATTTACCATTCAAATCTCGAATTATCAAGACAACACCATACGCTAAAATATCCTCAAAGATGGCCACATCTGCATTAACTTTGTATGTAAACTGTGGAGGTTGTTGCCAAGTGGAGACATCAAGTCGCGGACTTCGCACCAACGCACCCCCCTCATTCTGATTGTTTAAGAAAGAAAAATTTTTGTATAAACTTAGAACATTCAATTAGATGCATCGACTAATTAATATTTAAAATTTTTATAAATCTTTGTGTCACACAATTAAAAGTATAAAAATTTATGAAAATGTTAAATATTAATTAACTTGATACATCCAAGTTGAATGTTTTAGATTTAAGTAAGAATTTATCGTTTAAAAAAGCTTTATAGTGAGACCATGCAGTCTGTGCCACCATGTTAGCAGATCTGGGGTTGGTTCCCTTCCGTCGAAGATTTCTTTCACACCATATTTCATACCAAAGAGTGCACATCTGTTGGACCACCGCCTCGTCACCACATTTAAGAACGCGTCCATGAGCTCCAAAAAGGAACCAAGATTGCTATATTTGTCCAAAATTGAACGTTGGCAGCTTGTTAGCGAATTCAACAAGAATGGGCAGAACCGACATAGATGATTCACATCCTGAATCTGATTCTGGCAAAAAAAGCAACCTGGGCTCACCTCAACTCCCTTTCTCCAGCCTTGACTTAGTAGGGAGAATATCTCTGCAAAGATGCCTAGTGAATATCCTGATTTTTTAAGGGACCTGCACCTTCCATAACTTTTTCCAAAGAGCATTGACACCTCTCAAGGTATCCAGAATCATATAATAATCATCTATTCCAAGCAATTTAAATTGGATATATTTGAACAATTATATCATTAATTATAGTAAATTATGATCATTAATTATAAATTAATTATAATAATTATTTATTAATTAATAATATAATTAAACTATCATACCCAACAACGCTCTAAAATTATGCAAAAATTACAGCAAAAAAAGGATTCTTGAGTCCTCTGATATTTAGTCTGATATAAGTTTGAGTCTCTCGTTTGTTAAGTTGGAATCTCTCTCTCTCATGGGTATCACGTGCATGCTGACGATGGTTTCAGGGCTTTTCTTTTACAAATTCATGCAACCACCTCTCAGTATCCTCGTAACTTGCAAAAATTGCAAGGTAAGTTGAATAGAAGTTGGATAAATTCTTACCTCTTCCTGGAAGAATTCTTCCACAAAGCATCTCTACCATTCAGTTTTTGAGGACTCCATTAATAATATAAGTTCCATCATGATTTTAATGGTCTAAGATGCACAGGGAGGTGGCTCTCCGTCCGGGAAGACACAAGAATTTTTCATAGAAATTGACATGAAAAGACAAGGCTCAGGCAACGAAAGTCGTCATCAAGCATTGGCAAGTAACTCAAGTTTTTAGTAACAGAATATTCTATCATAATAACATAATTAATTAATGTTTTCTAAAAATAATAACATAATTAATAGGCTCTTTCGCAATCATTAAATTTTTTTTATAATAATAAAGTTAAGATCACAACTATTTATTATTTTTTGAAAAAACTATTTGTTCACATCAGTCAACAGAAAAGTTTAAGGTCACTTTCAAAGAGAAAGATCCAGAATGATGTGAACAAAAAGAAGATTTTTTTTGGGTAAGGTTAGGTGTTTGGGTTTAAGGTGAACACACTCCTTATGCTGACTTCACCCCTCTTCATAAGAAGGGGGTGCATCATGTACCCCTTCACGCTTGTCATACGCAAGGGTGAGCATGATACGTACACCCTCACGTCTTTTCTGGATGGAGGGTGTGTGTACCCTTCACGTTGTTTACACCAAGGGTTTTGGAGGGAAAATATGTTAGAGCCTTCCTTTTGTCAAGGCTCGCCATGTGTTGCTTTTGTTAGCGTGTTATGTGCTTTCTTAATGATTCCCTGACCTTTTTCGGTTAGCATTACCTTTGTCATGTCATGATACTACATTAGGAAGGCCTTCCAAGCTTAAGGGTGGGTGGGAAGCTTCTTGAGGAGTTGTTGCATATCTGGGTATGTTTCTATTAGGCTCGGTTTCCATGATTCCTCCAAACTCGGCGGATTTCAGAATCTCCCGGTATGTTTCGGGGTTTTAATCTTCTACAGCTTATGGAAGTATATGGTCTTTTTAGGTGGCATGAAATGATACCAGGGATCCTGATATGACTCACAGCCCCTCAAGCCCATAACTCGATACAGTGTATGGACTTTTAGATGGTGTGAAGTGATACCAAGGATCCTGATATGGCTTATAACCCCTCAAGCCCATAGCTCGATAAAGTTTATGGGCTTTGAGAAGGTGTGAAGTGATAACGGGGATCTTGGTATGACTCACAGTCCCTCGCCCATAGCTCAATAGAGCGTATGGACTTTCAGATGGTATGAGGTGATATCGGGGATCTTGGTATGGTTCACAGGGTTGGTGTTTTTAAGTGGCCTTGCAGTTTTGCCTCGATGCTCCTCAGTTTTTGCATTTTGTGACACGTGTCCTATTTCTTATGTGTTGATTGTCATTCGTTCATCTTGTCTTTAGCATTTCCTGATGTGAACAATGGCTTATTAAGGGTCGTTGGATTTCGTTTCGTTGTGACCATTGAATTTGAAGATGGTTATGGGTCCTTGAGGACCATTAGATTCTTTTCATCTTGTCCATTAACTTTTTTTTATGAGTTTTCTTTTCCCCTCTCTTATTTCATTTTTTATTTTTCTTTGTTTTCCTTCAAAAACTGCTTAGTCTCTCTATTCACACTCTTTCTTTTACAGCTTCATTATTGCTCTTTTTTCCTTTCAACATTCCAACATTGCTTCCTTTGGCCATTTCTTGGCAAAGTTGTTATCTTTCCTTTATGTGGAATTCGTTGGTGCTTTCCTCTCTCTTGATTTCATCATGTATTTAGGCTTTTTAAGTATTGCCCTCTTCTTCGTTTCTTGTGGTATTTGTTGTTTCTTTCTCTCTGTTTCTTTCTTTTTTGTTGTGCAACCTTTTACTTTGTTTTTTTTTCGTTTTGTTGGTTTCATTTTTTGTGGGGAAGTATTTTTAATTATGATTGATAGTGAAGGAGATTCGATTGAATTTCTAGGTGAATTCATCCCTCGTACCCCAGAGAGAGTGAAGGTTGTTACAGTGGAGGTTGATCATTTTTTCTGACTTTCTCGGGCAAGTAACATCTATTCCTCAATTTAGCAAAAGTTCTGGGGTTTCACCTTTGTTTTGTAAGAGATTTAAGAAGGCTAAAGTGGTAATGAGGGACATGGAGTCTCAGTTGTCTTTACTTTCCCCTCTTTTTTTTAGTGAATTTTCATACAGCTTAGATTCTGCTTCTTTTGCAGAATTAATGGCTGGACCCTCGAGACCTCTTGATTTGGCCAAGGATGTGCTAGATGTCCCTTCTTTGTTTCTTTCTCCAAAGAGTCTCCCAATCGCAGTTTGTCAGTTGACTGAGGATGGGACTGATGTTGACTATGAAATGGAGAACTGTGTTAATGAAGACCGTCTTCACGGTGACCTGGGAGAAAATCATTTTTTTAATTTATGAGACCTTGTTCACTTTCTCAAAGTGTCTTTTCCTTTTTTTGACCTTGAACTTGAGATTTTATCTAAGATGGGTGTTGCTCCGTCTCAGCGTCATCCTAATAGTTGGGCTTTTATCTGATAATTTGGGTATTTGTGTGATTATTGAGTTTTCGAGAAACTCCTCAAATGTTCTTTTATTTCTTTAAAACCAATAAGAGTGGGGAAAGTGAGGTTGTTGTCTTTCTTAGGGGTTCGTGATCAGAAGATTCTAGAAGTCTATGAATCTTATTACAAGAATTTTAAGATTCATTATTTTAAGACTCGTGTGAAGGCCGGGGGGCTCCCGCTCTTTTTGAATGAACACAGGGTTTTGATGTTTTTTGTTTAGGTAGGATCTTAATTGGTGGCAGTCTCCTGATGTTAGTATTACCCAATTTAGTGCTACTAATCAAGGTAATGTAGCAAGGTTATTGGGAATGCAACCTTTGCAGTGCTGAGATATTCTCTATTACCAAGGTTCGACGAAGAGTTTAGCGAAATTCTTTTGTAAGTGTTTGTTTTTCTTAAGTTCTTTTTTTTTTGTAGTTGTTGTATTTTGTCTTACTTAACTAACCATGCCCTTTTCTGTTTTCTGGAGAAAATATCCAAATGTCAACTCCTATCATCAACTTGGATGCCCTTCGTAAGCAGCAAAAACATCCTCTAAAAAAGTCAATGCCGGCAGTCGTGGAGATTGAGCTCGACCATAGTAGCGATGTTGGTTTTGGGATCCCATCAAAGAGGGCCCGTGTGGAGGAGCAATACCAAGGTTTTGGGTCTAGCTCCCAAACTCAATGGATTCCTCGTGCCCCAAGTCCATCTCCAGATCTACTTATTCGGCCTCATCCCGAGTTTCGAGTCTAGCTCCCAAACTCAAGGGATTCCTCGTGCTCATTCCACAAGAGGTCAGGACTCCAACTCCCCTTTTACTAATGCATTATTGGTTGCCGCAAAATACATTTTGAAGGAGTTTAAGGGTGATGTAGGGACTACTCCTAAGTCACTTTAGGATACCCGCTTAGGTCATCATGCTCATATTAGCATAAATCTCTTTCTCGACGCTGATAAAGAGAAGTTTAACCGAGTGGGGCTTCTAGCTCTTATGCATGTAATAGAGGTTCAAGTTATTCAACATGCCAATATGCTTAGTTAATCAGAAAGGGAGGTTCGCATAATAGAAGCTCGGTTATCCGGCTTGGAGGCAGCATGCCAAGAAAAGAAGATGAAGCAAAAGAATGGGAACGAGTTTGAGGTAGGGAACTTCTGAGATCGGATTTCAAAATTGCAAGTTGAGGTTGATTCTCTAACTTCTAAGGTTGAAGGACTTCATCCCTTTTCTTCTCAGGTTACTAGTCTTTCTTCAAAGTTAGAAAAGACAAAAGGGAAACTTGTTTCTTCAGAAAAAGCTGTTGATGAGCTTAAGAAGGAGGTCGACCTTGCAACGAAGGGTGCTGAAAGTTTGCTATAGGTTGAATGCCCTTCTTAGGAGGTAGAGAAAAAGCAACTAATTGATAACTCGGTTGCTCAGTTTGAGGCTAGTTATAATCGGGCTCTTCATCATGTTAAATTTTGGTACCCGAATGCTTAGGTTGACCAGGCAGGGCCATGATGGGTGTTATAGGATGGTGTGTTGGTGGACACTTATGCTAAGGCTGCGGGGCAACAAAAGGGTCAAGACAGAGGTGTTGCAGCCAATGGCTCGGAGACTCGGACTAACCCTACTTCCAATGTTGTTGTTGTGGATCCAGTTTAAGTGATGTTGCTACTATTGGATGGGAGGCTGTTGGTCAAAATGGTTCGGCCGAGGATGTAGAATCTTAGGTGTTTTATTTGGTCTGACTTTTATTCTCAATTTTTGTAACTTCTTCTTTTTGTTTTGGGAACTATTACTCTTAATTACTTTCTTTATATTTCTTTGATTGTGGTTGGCTATCATTTATTATCCTTTGCATTATAAATACCTTGGTTGTTTGCTTTTTTCTTTGCAATCCTTTTTTTCCTTACGAAGTGGTTTCTATATGAGTGTGAGTTTTCCTTTAGTGAGACCTCTCTTTGGGTCCCCTTTTAATGTCTTAGTGACTGCTGCTTTAGCTATTTGCTTAGATAATTTTTGGGATGAGATCTTTTGCAGCTGTTGTCAGACCTGATAGCTCTTTTTGAGTACTTTTGATTTCCTCTGGAGTGTTCTTGTGCTTCCAAGTGCTTGTCCTTCACCAAAATGATAAAAAATATTAGAAGGGAGCTTTGGGGTAGTTTTGTTGTTTAGATATGGTGTTTGGAATGAGCTTTTTGTTTTTTCTTAGTCTTGTAAAGAAGTGGTTTTCTTATAATGATATTTTCCTTCGAGGACTCTTACTCTCTCTTTTTTTTTTGTTAAGGTTCTATTCTTTTTGTTTTTGTATTTTTCTTAGTACCCCTTAAGTTATGTTCTAGCAAGATGTAGGAGGAACACCCCCACATTCTCGGATGGCATCATGGAGACGATCGGGATGAATACCCCACATTCTCGGATGGCCTCATGGAGATGACCAGGGTGAATACCCCACATTCTCAGATATTGTGACAAATAGATTGTAAATTTTGTTAAAATAATGAAACAATAAATTGTGACACAGATTAATACTAAAAACTTTATATTTATTAACATTTTTTAAGCCATGATATGCTTCGTTAAAACCTCATTAGGAAAAAATCCAATGGGAAAAAATCCTAATGTGGGAAAAAGAATACATATTTGGCTTGCTTTTTCATTTCATTTATTCTAAACATAGTACCTACAGAGATTGGTTACATGCCAAGTCTGAGGAACAAGCTTCTGGTCTATTTCTTCTAATTTATATGCTCCTTTCCTAAGATCCTCCTTCACCCCGTATGGTCCTTCCTAGTTTGTTGCCAGTTTTCCTTTGTCATGAGGCTTTCCATGGATTTCGACATTTTTTATGATGAGATCTCCCTTTTGAAATATTCTAGGCATAACCTTCTTGTTGTATCGTCTTTTTGCCCTTCTTTTTACTGCCTCTACTCTGACCCATGTTATTTCCCAGGCTTTTTCGATTATATCTAATTATGCTAGTTATTGTTCTGAGTTTTGTTCTTCATTAAAACTTATCCTCCTCCAGCTTGGCTCACCTACTTCCACCAGAATCATAGCTTCGATCCATACATCAGCTTGAATGGTGTTTTTCCTATTGAGGTTTGGGGGGTGGTATGGTATGCTCATAAGACATTTTGAAGTTCCTTTGCCCATCTTCCCTTCACTTGTTCCAACCTCTTTCTGGTTCCTGATAATATGACATTGTTTGCAGATTCTGCTTGCCCGTTAACTTGAGAATGTTCTACTGAGGTAAAGCATTGTCAGATCTCCAATCTCTCGCAAAAATCTCTAAATTTTTTTATTAGTGAACTATGTTCTATTGTTAGTTAAGAGTAAGTTGGGTAACTCGTATCTGCAAATGATATACCTCCAAACGAAATCTTCTTCTTTGGAAATGGTTATCTAGGCTAAGGGCTTTGCCTCTATCCATTTTGTGAAATAATCTACTGCCACAATGAGGTACTTCTATTGTCTAGTAGCAAAGGGAAAAGGTCCAAGCAAGTCTATTCCCATCATGAAAATGACCATGCGACATTATAGTCATGAAGGTCTTCTAGTGGGGCTTGATGTAGGTTAGTAAATCGTTGGCATTTGTTATATTTCTTGACATATCTAATGCAGTTCGTTTTTAAGGTTGGAAAAAAATACCCTGACCTAAGGATCTTTGCTATAATTAATCCTCCTCTTGAATGATTGCTACAGATTCCTTCATGTGCTTTTGCCATGATGTATTTTGCTTGCTCTTGGTCTAGGCACTTCAGTTGTGATAATGAGAATCCTTTTCTGTATAACTTGTCATTAATGAGTACATAGAAGCTTGCAGTTATTCTGAGCTTTCGAGCTTTCTTTGGTTCTTTAAGTAATATATTTTCTTGCAGGTAGTATATTATTGGGTATCGCCATGACTTCTCGTCCTCTTGCGTTTTCATTACCTCAATTCCTAGGATGTTCGGTTCTACAAGAATTTCCTGAATGATGGTTCTGTTGTTCCCAGGTCCCTTGGTACTAGCTAACTTGGAGTGAAGGTCGACTCTTGAGTTTTCTCTTCTGAGGATGTGGCCTACTTGAGTTTTGAAAGGTGGAAGCCATTTGTTGCACCTTTTCTAAATACTGAGCTAACTGGGGTTCCTTCGTTTGGTATTCCCTTTGACCTGGCTTGTTACCAACTGTAAATCATTCTTTACCTGAAGTTCTCGTGCTCTGACTTCTTGGGCAAGTTCCATTCCTGCGATTAGGGCTTCATATTATGCTTAGTTGTTGCTTGCTTTGAACCCGAACCGTAAAGACTGCTTTATGACTATCCCTTCAGGTCCTTCGAGTATAATGTTTGCTCTACTGCCTTTTAGATTTGATGCATCATTGACGTATAACACCCATGTCCATTGTTCTGGGCTTATAGTCGTGGTGTCAGTTAGCTCCAAGAGAAAATTTTACAGGAACTGAGACTTGTGATTTCATGTTCGAAAAGCTCTACGGATCATGCTATCATGTACCCCACCAACTCGAGTTTCCTTAATACTTGCTTAATCGATTAATCAGTTTTGACCATGATTCTTTGACTCTGGAAATATGGGCACAAATGTTTTGCTATGATGACGAGTGCTAATGCCAGCTTTTCAAATCTTTTGGTACCTTGTTTCTAGACCTTGAAATATCTTGCTAACAAAGTAGACCAAATGTTATTCTCTTCCTTCTTCTTTTACCAACATGAAGCTTAATGCTTTTTCAGAGACTGAAAGGTAGAGAAATAAAGTGTCTCATTGCTTTGGCCTTGTCAAGATTGGTAGAGAGGCTAGGAATTGTTTCAACTTCTGAAAGGTTGATTCACATTCCTCGGTCCATTTGATTTTTTTTGGCTTTTTTAGGCACTTGAAGAAAGGGAAGGCCCTATTTGCTAACCTTAAAAGGAAATGAGAAAGGGTTATGATTCTTCCAGCCAATCTTTGTACATCTTTCACTGAGGTTGGGCATCTCATGTTGATTATGGCTTGACATTTTTTTGGGTTTGCCTGAATTCCTCTACTTGTGAGCATAAAATCAAGGAATTTTCCAACTTTTACACAAAAGGCGCACTTCTCTAGATTGAGGCACATTCTGAACATCTGGAGTTGAGTAAAGATCTCTTCTAAGTCGTTGTAGTGAGTTCCCCCGTGGGATGTTTTTGCTACCATATCATCCATTTATGCTTCGATGTTTTGGCCTATCTAATTCTTAAAGACTTTGTCATTAGACATCGGTATGTTGCTCCGATATTTTTTAATCCGAAAAGCATAACCTTGTAGTAGTAGTTTGCACCCTCCGTGATAAAAATGGTTTTGTCTTCATCTTCTAGAGTCATGTAGATCTTATTATACCTAGAGTAAGCATCTATGAAACTGAGTGTCTTGTAGCTGGATGCTTCATCAACCAATTTGTCTATGTTTGACAGGGGGTTTGAATATTTAGGGAAGGCTTTATTTGATCAGTGAAGTCGACACACAATTGCCACTTCCCACTTGATTTTTTCACCACTACCACGTTGGCTAACCAAGTGGTATACTCAATTTCTCTAATGAATTGAGCTTCTAGAAGGCGCTTTGTCTCTTCCATTACGAGTTTCCTTTTTTCATCTTTTTCTTCTAAGCTACCGGTTTTGCATTGGGATTCAGGGCAAGGCGATGACATATAACGTTTGGGTCTATCCCCGACATATTTGAAGAAGTCCAAGCAAAGAGATTAGCATTTTTCTAAAGAAAAGTCACTAGTTGTTGTTCTTCTTCACTATTGAGTTATGCCTCGATGTGTGTAAACTTTAAAGGATCTTTGCCCAAGATGATCTTTTTTCAATTCTTCCTTCTAGTTTTGGCCTCTTGTAATTCATCATGTGGATCTAGTTCTGTTGAATTGACATGATGCACAGGGGTTCGTACTTCCTCGATCTTTTGCTCTAGGTTTTTTTATTCTTAAACAATCTATATAGCATAGTCGAGCTTTGAATTGATCTGTATGTATAGTCGCTACCTCCCTCTGTTCTGTGGGGAACTTCATGGTAAGGTGTGGGGTTGATACGATGGCTCCTAGTTGTTTCAAGGATGGTCTTCCGAGGATCATGTTGTATGGACTATTCTTGTCTATGATCAGGAACCATATGTTAATGCTTTTTTCCTTGCCTTTCTGCATATCTTCTCTCTCTTCTCCAAAGGTGGTCCATAGGTTGACATATCCTATAACCCGAACTTGTTCTCCCGAGAAGCTGACCAAGTTCCCATGATATGGCTTGATTTTCATTTCTAAAATGCAAGTTTGCCTAAAAGCACTAATGAAGATGATATTGATAGAACTTCCTTGATCTACTAAGATTCTTCTAATGACGAAGTTTGCTGCCATAACTGAAATTACCATTGGATCGTCTTGGTTCCTGTTTATTCCTTGAAAATCTTCATCTGAAAAGGTGATGGGGATCTATTATCTCGGGGTTCTGATCTTGGGGGGAATACTCTGCCCAATGCTTATTACCGTTCTAATGGTTCTGAGATCGCACCTTCTTATTGACTCAGATTCTCCTCCTCCTGCAAAGCTTCCAGCTACGTGTTTATCACTACTTGGATTGGTCCTTGTTTTTCAATTTTCCCTTTTTTTTTTGTTCTTCGATGTGGTTTGGGCTTCTCCTTTCATCTCTTCTTCTATTTGGGCTACATTCTCTTTCTCTTTGCACAAAGTGTTTTATGTGTCCCTGGTGGATAAGATGTTGTATCAAGTTTTTTAATCTCATGCAATCTTCTGTGTTATGTCCAAAGGCCCTATGGTAATGACATCTTTTGTTTTTGTCAATGTAGCTTCGTTGGGTATTTGGTGCGAGTGATAAGGCAGTGAGTTTGGTTGCACAGATCTCCTACAAGATTTCTTATTGCCTATTTTGAGTAGGGTGTACTAATCATATCTTGGTAGGATCATGGGTAAGAGATCACAACCATTACCTCGACCACAACCACCTCTTCCTCCAAATCCTCCTATCCTGCTAGAGGGTTGTTTCTGCTCACCCAATTTTCGTTGCCACCGGTTAACTGTTATTGTTATTGAGCCCGAACTTCATCAGTGATGGCCTTTGTCACCGCATTCCTTGTCTCATTTATCTTTTTAAAGTTGATATGCCTAACTAATCTCCAGAGCAGGGCCTCTAAATCCACATGGGGCTCATTTGGTTAGCGAGTCTGCAAATTTCCCGGGCTTGAGACTTGAGATGATTGCGTATAACGAGACTATGGGGTTAAGATCTTTAATCTAGATAGCCTTTGAATTAAATCTTCTTATAAATGCCTTTAGGGATTCATCTTTCCTTTGTTGCAGGTTAATGATGGAGGTGGAGGTTTTCTTATGCTTTCAACTAGTGGAGAAATGATTGAGGAAACAGGTGAACAAGTTAACGAAATTGAACACTGAATAAGCCGGTAGCATAGAGAACCACTACAACACGGATCGCTTCAAGGTGCTTGGGAATGCCTGGCACTTGATTTCATCTATATCTATGGACAACAACATAGCTGAATTAAAGGCCTCTAAATGTTCTTGAGGATCCTTAGACCTGTCATATAACTCAATGGAGGCAAGAAGCCTAAAGTGAGCCAGCAGCAGGCTGAGCATGATATCCTCTACGAATGGGTGGCCAAGATGAGGTGGAGGTTGGGGTGGCAAAGGTGGGACGTGAGGTTGGCTGTGTTGATTAGATAGTTGTCTTGAAAGTTGATGGTGGGTGGATTGCTAATGGGATGGCTCAGTAAGAATGGACCCTTCATTGCTAAGGTGTGGTTCATTGTGTTGATTTTGGTTTTGGTGGGCTAAGTCTTTGATTTATTGTTGCATGGCTTCTATGGTTTGGAGTAAGTTGTGGAGAAGATTGGTGTTCCGTTCCGGGGGTAGGGGCTGGTGGTGGTAAATAAGGGGATGGTGGCGGGCTTTGACGGTTGCTCACAAGGTTCCTTATGGCGTTGCTATTTGTACCCCTGCTCCTAGTGTGAGCCATCAAATCTCGAGTATAGTAGAAAATTGCATTTTGGAGGGGTAACAGAGATCAAAAGGTTGGGGAAAAGAAGCGAGAAACTAGTAAAAGGAGGTGGTGGCGTGGAAAGTTTTACCAGTTTCCCACAAACGGTGCCAGGATGTTCACGTTAGCCAACAAGGGGGTTTTGAGTCTCTTTCAAAGAGAAAGATCTAGAATGACATGACCAAAAAGAAGGCTTTTTGGGTAAGGTTAGGTGTTTGGGCTTATGATGAACTTAGTTCTTATGCTGACTTCACCCCTTTTTTATAAGGCAAAGGGGGTGCATCATGTACCCTTTCACGCTTGCCAAGCATGGGGGTTGAGCATGATACACACCCCCTCAAATTTTTTCTGTATGGAGGGTGTGTGTACCCTTCATGCTGTTTATGCTAAGGGGTTTTGGAGGGAAAAACTGTTAGAGTCTTCCTTTTGTCAAGGCTCGCCACATGTTGCTTCTATTAGCATGTTCTGTGCTTTCTTAAGGATTCCTTGACCCTTTTTGATCGGCATGACCTTTGTCGTGTCGTGATACTACATTGGGAAGGTCTTCCAAGCTTGAGGGTGGGTGGGAAGCCTCTTGAGGGGTTGTTGCATATCTGGGTATGTTTCCATTAAGCCCAATTTCCATGATTCCTCCAAGCTCAACAGATTTAAGAATCTCCCGATATGTTTCGAGTTTCTCATCCTCTACAGCTTATGGGAGTATATGGCCTTTTTAGGTGGCATGAAATGATGCCAAGGATCCTCATATGGCTCACAACCCCTCAAGCCCATAGCTCGATACAGTGTATGAACTTTTAAATGGTGTGTAAGTGATACCAAGTATCCTGGTATGACTCATTATTGTTAGATTCTCAAGTCCTAGATATTTTCTTGGATCAAAAACACTTTCAGGAAGTGATTGCATTAACAATATCTTAGTATAGCATGCCACTATTGATAAATGTGTACCAAAAAAATTATCTTCCAACTGACTTTTTCTATCAAGTAGCAACTTAAATTATGTATGCATATTATTTTAGAGGAATACTACTCACATACATCTCCACTCGCAATATCTCACATCACTGGACCAACTTTGTTTTCTATACATTTACATTTTGATTTTATCATATAGACATATATCAGACAGATTTGTATGATACTGATGTGTAAATAATATTTTTCATTATTTTATCTATAAAATTTAAGGTGAGAGAATAGTTACCCCAATCTCAGGATCATGCAATGGGAAATTATAAATAACCCACGACAAAAGACTCTTAAATTTGAATCCAAGCCATGATTTCATCATGGGACGGTAGATCCTCTTCTTGAAGTCCTATCTACTTAATTATGTATATAACTAAGCAAATAACAACAAATATTTTCTTGGGCATCAAGGAATAAACGAAACAAGGAAAACAATTTTGCCCTTTTGGGTACGGCGTTCCCAACAAAGATATTCTGATTACTAATTCTAAAGAACTCCTTGCATTTATCAGCAGAGACATAGAATTAGGCGTCCAAATGTTGTTAAAAAATACTTCCTCCCTCCATCCACTTTTATTTGTATATTTAAGAATATAAATTTGTCTAATATTATTTGTCGATTTAAAAAACTAAATAATATTTATTAATCTTTATCCAATTTTGCCTACCTTTTTTATTATCTCCACTAAATTTAATAAATACATATTAATTAATTTTTACAACTTCTTAAGTGAAAAAAAAAAGAAGATAATTTAATCATGTTAAATCATTTTTTTTATTCAGCATATTTAACAATTTTCTTAATCTCTGCACATTAACCTTAACAGACAAATAAAAGTGAACGTATCAACTACTTATAATGGCCTTAAAATAAATTATTATTATTTATTATTATTATACTTGTTCTCAGTGGGTAATTGGTTACTCTGTGTCCATAGCTACAGATTCTCAAAGTTACTCCAATCTCTAATGAAAACTGTGCATAATATACCTAGTTCCTTTCATCCAGTGATGAAATCATAAAAGCTTCTAACTACATGATCTTGTAGAAACCAAACCTTTTGCCATGATCTTTCTGTAACTACAAACTATAACCTTCTTACATGTGTCACTAAACTGTTGTTAATTCCATCAATTCAAGTTGTGAAGAGTGTTCTTCAACTTGTATGTACTTGCCAGAGACTTTGACTAAACAGACGAGCTTGTTGAAAAAAGAGATCAACGGAAGGACTGTATTATGTATGAAACTAAAGATATTGCCTTTTGCCTGGAGCTGTTTTAACTCTATATTTCTCCTGTGTGTTTCTGAAACTATATGACTGTTGAAATTCCACTATCTATTGGAAATGCAAACGGGCTGTCTGGGAGATTCAGTCCTTGACTGCTGCATAAAATTAAAAAAAAAATAAAAATAAAAATCAAGAGTTAAAATGATATAAATTGTGTCAGGGGAAAAGTGCAGCAGCCATACTACATGTTTGGAAACAAATAATATCATCCACTGTGAATATGTAAAACAAAGTAAATTCTAGGTAGCTTTTTTATATTTACTGGACAGTTTGGCAATCCTCAAAACTGGTTGTGACTATTTAAGAAAAACTAATCATATAATTTCAGTTTATTTTGTAACTAGTTCTAATTTATTCTTAGTTTGGTTACAATTTGTCTTAAATTAGTTCTAAAATCATAACCAAATTTTAAATTTAAATATTGAGATAGAAACAAAGCATGACAGAGAGAATAAAAAGATAAAAGATAATTTACAAAAAATTTAGATTTAAAATTAAAAAAAAAACTTTTGAGTTAAAATATTTAAGAACTAGTTTTATCTCAAATTTAGTTTACATATAAACTAGTTTCTTAAAATTTAAGTAATAACCAAACAACATTCATCTAAAAACCAGCCTCACTATACCTACATATTTGGTTTTTGAATGCTGGCAAACACCCCCAGAGGAAAGACATGTTTAATGAAATCTCTTTAGTTGACAACATGAAGGAATAACAATTTAAGGAGGTTTGAGCAGGGGATGGAGAATCTATCAGAATGGTTGGAAAATATATAATAAAGGTCAGATTTATCTATTTATCTATAATTGGGTGGGCACGATATTGTTGTGGATCAAGAGAAAGCTATTAGAAATTGATTCATACCTGTCCTCATCAGTGTAATTGGCGTCTGTATACCTGGCTTTGTCATTCGGAGCATAACCGTAAGATTCTGCAGCCTGGAAATTGAAATGATCTGCATGAAAAATGATTTCAATCAACATAAACATACAAGGGATTAGAGGGGAGGATACGCAGGGAGAAATGTAATGAAACTGGTTATGCAAATATGCAATCCATATTACTGCACACCATCCGAAAATTTTAACCCATCCATGTTGAAGCCAAAATGGGGTGAACTGGACAATGATTTTTGGGCCAGTTGCAGCTCTGCAAGATGTCTTCTCTGAAATTCAAGGGCCTGCTCTTGCTCTTCAATAAGCAGCCTCCTCAGAAATCGTGGGTTCTCGCAACTTCTTGGAACTATAAAAATTGTGTATTAGATGTGGTATAAAGGCCTCTCACACAAAAGGAAGCAGAGCATATGCATATCATCATAATCATTTAACTGATACACGACTGCGACAAAAATAATCTAGGTTCCAAACAAGAGAATATCATACTCACTTGAGGTAAGTTCAGTGTCCATGTCTACATAGTGTGGTGAATAACAAACAGGATGCTCGATTCTATCTGGGTACTTCCTGCATCCAAATTGAAATGCACATGGAAATAAAAAGAACAGCATTAATAGTGAATAACAGAATCTTGCTAAAAGTTACTTCAGCATCTACTAAGATCTTACAATGTAAATGATGATTCATGATACTAGCATCTGTCAATGTCTCTTATTTTACTTAAAGAATATAAAAAGTTAAAGTAAAAAGGTGAGTTTTGAGACTTAAAAATAACTATCCACCAACCATAACTTCACATGTTTGTTTTGAGGTTAGTATCTTTGAGGAACTATGATGCTAAACCCCTGAGACCTGTATATTAGCATTCTCCAGGGAGAGGATGGGGAAGGAGAACAAGGAATCAGACAATGAACACCAAGGAAAATCTTGTCAAAATTAATGATAATTATACAGTCATTCCAAGCTTTCGTCAAAAGTAATAAGCTTTCATTGACAACATGGGAATTGGAAGCCATAAAACTAAAATCAACTCTAACAGAACAAGAGAATTGAAAGGAAATAACAGACAAGGAATTCACCTGTCAACAAGTTTTGGCTTCTCCTTGTAAGGTTTCACAAGCACCCGAGACCCACGAACATAATGGGGATTTCCCTTTTCCAAAATCATTTTAACAGTTTCTGGATCAATAAAGGTCACAAATCCAAACATCCTTCTCTGTTGGCATGGAATCCTTACATCTTCAACACACCCAAAGGTGCTACAGAGGAAAACATTAGAGCAATTTGAATTTATTAACACAAAACCATTAACTGCAAAGAAGTGTGAAAATGCACAGTTACATCCAAAATATAATTTACTTGAAGTAGTTTGAAACATCTTCCTCAGTGAAAGTGCTGTCAGCTGGAAATGTCAAATATATTTGTCTTGATGCACTAATATTCTGACTAAAATCTCCCCTTCCCAAGAATTTTGGAGCATCTTCTGCCAGAACCACTGCATGTTGCCCATGAGGCCTGTTAATCAACCATGACAAAAGTCAAATTAGATTAAGAAACATTCAATAAATTTATTACATAAGAAATCATATGGAAAATTCATAAGACTTCACCTGTCAATTAGCCGGATAGTATTTTTCAATCGCGCAAGAAGCTTTGTCAAACTATAGCCAGACTTACCATGTCTTTGGCTCTCAGTTAGATAACCTTCTGCTTGCAGTACCTTTTTATACTTATCATAGTATGCCATTGGCAGGGAAGCAATTGAAATTGGATTGCCTCTTCTTGGTTTTAGAAGCTCAATAATTTCTGACTCTAACCGCGCTAGTGACCCTGGTGATATCACCTGATCATCATTAACAGCATCATTTCCATACATCTGAGAGAATATCTCAGGGACAACATGTCCATGATAGTATCTACAACTACTTCCATGCTTACAAAATCCTTTGTTGAAATAGTGACAGGTCTTGACAGGAAATTCAGAAAGGCTTGAAAACCTTCTACCAGCTTTTCCACCCAAATTGCCAGCCGCTGAAGCATCTAAACCATAGTAATCATTGGCAATACCAGCAGTCCCAGAATTTACAGCATCTATATGATTTTCCAAACTAAACAATTGGGTCTGCTTCTGAAGTTGTGGGATAGAATCCAAGTAACTTATTGCCATAAATTCTGAATTGGTATTGCTAGCAGACTGTGGATCCCAATAGGGAGAGGGAACCTGGAAGCTTGCTGGTGAAGTAGGTGTGGTGGGGGAGATAACTGATAAATGGCCTAAATCTTGTTGAGGGTTCTTAGGAAGTGAAATTGGAAGGATGGCTGATTTGGCAGCCAATCTTTGAAGCTCAGTTCTGGCCTTAAGTGCCACTTCATGGATCAAATGGTCAGGGCATGAAGCCAATTTGACCATTTCTTGCTCGCCATGGTCTTGCAAAAGAAGATACCTAATTATCTTTGTAGCATGCTCTGGCTCAAATCTCTGAAGTTTATCAAAAACAACCCTTGTGTACTCTGAAATATCCATAGCTTTTATCTTGTCACTGCAAAAATTTCCAACAACCCTAATATAAACAAGTAGACACTGCTGAGAAAACAGGCATAAAGAAACACAACACTGCATCATTGCAGATTGAGCAATAATTTTTTTTATTAATTAAAAAATAGAGTCCTAATGTCTAAAGGAAAAAAAAATTGCAGATCTAATAAATCATAAAAATTGGCAAAATAAAAAAGATCTAGTTATAAACAAGAGATTCAACATACCCCAGAAAACAAAAAGTGAAGTTCTTCAACCAAAAGGTACCCTAGTTTATGAATCTAGTTGTAGACTTATAGGCAACGTACCAAGACTCCATCGTGCACTAGATTTTCCTCAATTTTCTGTGTCACCCTAAAGAGGAAGTACTTTTAATGCAAAGCAGAAATGGGTATTTTTTCTCCAAATTTGGAAATGAGTAGGAATACATAACTGAGAAATAATCTAATGCCAAAAAAGTAGAAAATTGTACCCATTAAAAACATGCGTTCCCTCCAAGCAAATGATCATTTACAAGAAATAATAAAAAAAAAAAAAACCCATCATTTGCAAATAAAAACTGGCACTAGCATTTCAAAATTTGTATTCAAAGGGAAAAAAATGATAGCAAGAATTCAACAACTTGGTTTAATATCAAAGACCTTTTTTTTTAACTAGATCAACAACCAAAACCAAATAAGATGACATAAATACCCAAAAATTTTCCTAGTTACATACCCATCAAACAGCAGAAGGAAATAAACAGTGCTTCAAGCACCAATCTTTTCAACAACTGCTCATTCCACCAACCTTTTCCTCTCTCTACAAAAGTTAGACCTTCATTTTACATTGAGATAGCCATATCATCGTAACCCAAAAAGCAAACACAGGAATGCTTTTATAAAAGCTCAGAATCCAGAGACATTCCAACACCCAATTGAATGTTCTCTCTCTCTCTCTCTCCAAGTACAATAGTTGAAGGCAGTAACCAACCACACTAAGCACTAACACTCTGTTTATGTGACTGTTTCACTCTCTGTTGTCTAATCTATATTTGGTTTCCTTTGAACCCTTTTTGAAAATCACACACACCTGTTAAATAATCACATATTTGAGGCAAAATATTTTGCTTAATCCTCGAAGACCATAACTGCTTCTTAGAACTGCCTCAGTTACCAAAACACCCTTGAATTTAATTATGTTTTTTAAATTTATTAAATATAATAATATAATAATAATAATAATAATAATAATTCGAAAAAACCAATGTGCTAAATTTAGGACTTGATCATATGTACAGGTCGGCAACATGTGTATGTATTATCCTTAGAGTAGCACAAATGTCGATTTTTGTTGTGTCTCTATTTTGGGGGAAAAAATATTAAATAAGGGGGTGGGGTCTGGTTGAATCTGCACCATTGGATTGGATTCTTCAGATTCTGAAACTCAAATCTTGTTGGGTGGGGACCATGGGAGAGGAAAGAGGTATGTACAACTTGGAAGGAGGCTAAGGCTGAAAACTTGCTTTGTGGTTGAACATTTCAATTTCCTTAGGAGGGAAGAACACAAACCACAGAATGGAACAATACCATATCTTTGAATAATGCTATTCATATCTACATTACTTTATATATGTATACTTTTTCTTGTGTAATTATAATTGTTCCTATTTTAATTTTTTTATATTTACATTTTGATTATGCCACATACTTTAAATGTGAGGTATAAAAGATATGTAGCTATCATTTATTTTTTTTTATAAGTTAAAATTGTATAAATCCAGTGTCACGTAGGCACAGCCGACATGATGAAGGGTCCACTCTTTCCTTCTTGATTTCTTTGTTGTGGTAAGTAGAGCACATTGCTTCGCTGAGAGGCCCCCACAACATCCAAGAGTCTTTACTTTTTATTATATATTCTTGTTACTGATATTGCTTGCACTTGATTAGTTAATTTAAAGTGAAAGGAAGTGGAAAATCTTCTTTGTTTAGTTATATACTTAACCTCATATGAATGGAAACAAGTCTCGAATTTTGTTTTTTTTTCTTGGACAAAGCTATGCATCAAATATAGTCAGTGGAATGGAAGTGGTTTCCTTTTTTTTTTTTTTTTTCTTTTTGATTGTAGCAAATATGTCATCAACCAAATTGAGTTTGATTTTCCTAGTTTGTTGAATATTCATTTACACTTGATTTGTTTTCTTTTAATTTATAGCATGTTTATGTTGGTCATCCTAAAATAAAGCGGGTTATTTTGATGATGTAGTTTTGTTACTACTATTCACACACACATATATTTAGAGTGGCATATCTTGCTATAACAATGTCAAGTGAAATGACTTTAAAGTTGTGTGCTCGTACATGTAAAATGCATGGGTGCTTTGTTAACATAATAATGTAGGTTTTTGTCTTATAAGGTGTAGTTTTATATAAAATTATTTCTATGAAACTGATATGATGTGTATTGATTGTTCTTTCATTCATGGATAATGCATTTGCCTCTTCAAAACTAAATCGCAATTTTCTTTTGAAATGACATTAGTCAATAATAGTTAAGATATACATATTTAAAAAATGTATTAAAATTTTAAAAGCAAAAACATCCAAATGAAATGAGATAAAGTGGTTCGAAAAAAAAAAGAGATAAAGTGCTTCAGTTTATTTAAATATTATCAAATCGCAATTTCTCCTTTCAAGAAGAAATTCTTAAAAGTAATTAGTTGGTTAAAACTTTACATAGAATAGCATATCTTTACCCTATTTTTTTGTAACTAAATAAAAAAGTGAGGACTGACAGCAAGAGAGAATAAGATCGGGAAAATACAATAAAAAATAGTTTGATGATTTATATATTTATTAAACAAAGAGTAACATGAAAATATGAAAAAGGTTAGTTTTGGTAATTGGCCCAAGTTACAACGGGGTGACCGAATCAAGTGGCTGCAAAACGAAGGAGGAGGCAAGATCCATGGAAGAGAGATTGACGGGAAAAATTAGAAATTTATTGCTGACTGATATTAGATATAAATGAAAAAAATCTTTTCATTCTTCTGTTTAGATTTTGATGGAAATAATCCAAACAGAAACAATAGAACCGGGCATTCTGTTGTCATGTAACTGAACTCAACTACTGTTTTATATTCTATTGTGACCAAATCCTTTACCAGTTAGCACTAATGACTAATATAAGCTTATTTGACCCGAGGTGCTCGAACTAATCGATAAGTGACTTGTAATTCTTAGAAGTGAATGTGAGTTTGAATTTTTTAAATATTTTTTAAAATAAGATTTTTCTTAAACGTGACTAAGCTTGAAGAATTAAATTTCTCTATCTAACATTTTATCATAAAAAATATAAGCTTATTTAATTCTTATTATTCAAAATATTTTTTTTTAAACTCTAAACGAAAGAGAAAATAGACATTATTAGGCTTTGGAAGTGAAAAAAAGAGAAATTTTATTTCTTATTCATTGAATTTCCAAATAAGGAAAGCAAAATGTTAATTAATGATAGAATCTAAATCTTCTTACCAAATTCTCTTACAATTTTTTTTAATTACTAAATAAAAAAAATATTAAATATTTTTATGTTTTTAAATATTAAATATATTTATTTTTTTATTTAATATTTTATTTATTTAATATTAAAATAATTATTAAAAAAATTAGAAAGATATAGTAAAAATCTTAATGATAATATGTTGTGATATTTTACAGTAACATTTTTTTTTCTTTTTCAAATACATATGGAGGCTTTTTTTATCAAATTGTTATTAGTGACAAAACTAATTATCAAAATGTCACTTTTTTCAAACAATTTACTAAAATATCATATTTTTGAAACATATTACCCAATTGCCACACTTTAGTCCAACGTGTCATTTTTTAATGATTTCTGGGTCACGTAAAATACACCAAAGAAGGTAGCGCATTCATTTAAATTGCGCCAACACGCTTGGCGTAATTTACGTAGACGCGCCACCCTATTTGGCGCATCCTACGTAGCCTAGAACACTGAATACGCCAAACCCTTTAGCTCAACATGTGTAAATTCTCCAAGCTTTTTGGCGCAACATAGCTTAATTTATGATTATTAACCATATTTTTTACACATCTTTAAATACTTAACAATTAATGATATGAGATGAGAGTAACAGCTAACTAGGTGTCTCTTTTAACATTAGATGACCACCAAATATTATAAAATTGTTATTTTCTTAAGACAATGACTTTTTGACATCCATTCTTTATCATGTATTTGTTTTTTAAATTCCCTATAAGTGTCCTGTTATACATTATTAGATTTTTCTAATGTAAGCTGGAGTGTTATAACATTTGGATTATTTAAATTATGATGGGATTTGTGCTTAGTAATTAAATAAAAGAAATTTTAAAAAAATTTGTGAGCGTTAAAATCCAAATGCTTATGCGTTCGGGCATTTGGATTCTATGAAAATTTTAACAGAATTTTTTCTAAATATTAACTTCCCCAAAAGTACACAAACCTGTTTAATTCAATCATAGTATCAAGATCAGCAATAGAAACGAAACGACAAACATGTTCAATCTAACAAGGGTACCAAAATCATAATTGAAAATCATCAACAGTAATTTAATCAAAACCTCTAAATATAACATTCTCATATACATCAATGACATATAATTGCACGTCAATAAGTTGAGTCAGCATCGGAATGCGGTGGTTTATGAGAGAGATCAGTGAAGGACTTAGCTGTGATGGGTATGATAAGTAACTCAGTGGCGGGTAAGGATATGGTGGGTAAGGATGTGGTGGGAACGAGTGTGGCAGGTAAGAATATGGTGGGTAACCCGATGACGAGTAAGGATACGGTGGGTATGGTGGATATAGTGGGTGATACGTAGGTGGTACCTGAGTGGTCGGGTATGTAGTAGTTACATATGGAGTGGTAGTAGTGGTAATAATGGTAGGAGGTTGAGTCGTGTGTTAGCTTGTAGAAATGGAGTCCTCGAGATGCCGAAGTCGAGCCTAAGTGCTCGCTAACCTTCTTCTCCTTCTACGCCGCGTCCCCTATGCACTGGACTTCTCAGGTGGCCCTGCAATGTCATCTGCTGGTGGAGTTAGACGAAGTTATTTCATGGTAATGCGATCATACTCCTGCAATGAATGTAAGATCTGCACCGTAGCTTCTCGAGCGGCATCGTCACTAGTCGAACTGAATAAACACTCTACAATATCCGCCTACGAAACATATAAAAAATATGCCATTATAATCACTACAAAATACATATAGTAATTAGCGAATTGGTAAAGAGTTTACCGCATTCTCAATAGATGCACCGATGGTAGACATCTAGTGTTTGGTAATTCTTTTATACAAACACATGTAGTCAGAACGCAAGGTGAGTGATGCTTAAATGGGGTTCCCCTAACAAGCTTCTCCATTCGAATATCTCATGTTGTTATGTAAACAACATGTGTAGCTAGTCAATTCTCATCATACCCACCTGCCAATGTAATTTAGTGCAAACTGTCACGTTGGTACAGTCTCCATGGTATAGGTTGGTCAAGGCCAAATTGGCGCATCACATAGTTTGGCTGGTGCCACTCAACAATGTGAAAACATATGAGAGAGACAACTACTAGTGCTATGTCCCTACCAACCACACACCCTTTCATCTGTGTAGGGTTGCCATATAATCTGCAAAATGATATGGACACAGACTTAAGAAGCCATATACATAAGTAATTAATTCAAATGAATGTAAAATAATACATACATCATTATTCTTAAGCTGGTCAAAGAACCGGCAATAATATTCAAGTACGTTGGTCATAGTATCACTCAAAACTTTATGATTGCGCTACCTATTTATGAGTCAAAGGAGTATGAACGTAAGTGAGAAATAAAGCAAAATAAGCAATAGAGCAAAGTAATGTAAAGAAATGATATGAAAAGAACTTACTGTCAGCCTAATGGACGTAATCGATCATGATCAGCAACATAGAACACATCGGGTTCAGCATGATCCGCCAGTGAAGGGGCAAGTCGAGGGAATCTGTACCATGCCTAATACTGTAATAAGATGCAAGCTCCTCCAATCTCACGCGTCTAGTAGTCCGTAACTTTGCAAAGATATCTCTACAAGTACGCCAAGACTGTAGACCCCCAACTGTATGTCCCAGCAACATCAAAGTCCTCCAACAGCGGAAGGAACATCAAGTGCACAGACTTTCCAGTATGATCAGGGTATAAGAAACCCCCAATCACCCTAAGTATATAATGTTGTGCATGCTACTGCACGTGCTCGTTAGAAACATCGTTTCTGAACTCTATAACAGTTGGCTACCACAGATATGTCATATCAATGTGTCCGCCGGATATAAGCGGCGGAGTGTCATCAATCCTCAATAACTGACGACACAGATCGAGCCAATTAGTCCGGTGGGTAGGGCCAATAACAGCAGCGTCGTCGATAGGAAGACTCGATATGATATTGATGTCCTCCAACGTAATGGTGCACTCTCCGATAAGCATGTGGAATGTATGTGTCTCCGGGCGCCATCTCTTAACCAACGCACTGATCAAGGAGTGATTGATGCTGCAGTAGCCCATATGGGCAATGTTTGAGGGCTGACTTCAAGACATCTTTTAATGGAAACTACAAACCCTGATATAATTCATCATTTATGCTCCAAAGTCCCATGACGATCTAATTCAGGAAAGTTATCAGGATTCTCCAATGCATCCCAATTGATTTGAGAGAATTGAAGACATGATGGCACAAACACAAATTCAGGCCCTGAAGGCACAACCATGGATTCAGGGGCAACCAACAATGGATGGTCTTCTTCTTCTAAATTTTCTTCAACATCAAAGTTTTCTATCTCTATGTCAGTATCCGAATCATCAGCCTCAGCTATTTGTTCTTCATCTTCAGTTGTTTCCCAAATTGCATCTCTGACAAGTGGGTTATCAGCTTCAACCAATGCACCACCAATAACAACCATATTGCATGGCTCAACTGGATTAGAAGGACCAACTTGAGATTCTATTTCACCAGGAGCTTCAACATGCTCTTCATACCCACTTGTTTCTGCCTCAACGTACAACTCCATCGAAGTCATGTTTAGAGTTTGAGAGAAACAATCTATCATATATTTTACATCATCATTGTCTTCTAACCTTAAACCTATCTATCTCCATGGATTGTAGCATTGTGGACATTGATAGACAGCCTTTGAACTTGCTTGGAGCCTTAACTTTGAATGGATCTTATTTTTCAAGCCATCCAAAGTCATATCGACTGTGATCACAATAGGCCTAGGAGGAGGACCTTGATACATGAGACTCTCTTCACCATCATACATTGTCTTATTGAAGTAAATGAGCACATTAAGGGGCTTTGTCATTTCAATCTCACTTCTGAATAATAACAATCAATTTAAATTAAACACATATGCAATCAATTTACACGTGTCAATTATTTTACGTACAAATAATTTCATAAGCCTTACATTTAGTTAATTAAAACATGTTAAGTACTTAAAAAAAATCATACTATTATTCTACGTACAATTAATTCATACAATTCACACTACGTATCATATTAATCACATTATTAATCAGTCAAGCAAAAAAATAATTGTAAAACCATTAAATATAAAATAACATAAATATATAATTAACATTAATATAATAGCCAACAAATCATAAACAAAAAATATTCAAACATTAAAATAAATACTTACATAAAAAGAATAATATCTGAATGATCGAAATACATCACTTCTAGCAATAATAGAGAATTGAGAGAGTTTAGAGAGAGAAAATTTCTAAATAGTGAGTGAGAATTGAGGAAATGAGGCTAGTGGCACGGATGGAAGTTGGGGGGAGATCTATATAGTTAGGTTGCACCAACAAGTTTAGAGAATTTGCATAGGTTGAACCAAATGGTTTGGCGTATTCAGTATTCTGAGTTACGTAAAATGTGACAAAGAGGATGGCGCATCCATATAAATTGCGTTAACTTAAAAAATGTCACGTTAAATCAAAATATGATAATTAGATAATATATTTCAAAAAAATAATATTTTAATAAATTATTTAAAAAATAATAATATTTTGATAATTAGTATTTTGTCACTAATGATAAATTGATAAAAAAAAAGCTCATGTTTTGCATATCAGGTTATTGATTATAGGAATATGTGCATGCCGAAGTGTGCGCATTGATTTTGAAACAATCAAATAAAGTATCAGATTAAAAAAAATTCAAATAAAGTGTGATAAATTATTGCATCTTCCAGAAACAGTAATAAATGCGTGCTTATCAATTATCAGTACAATTAATTTAAGTTATGTTATATAACTTAAATTAATTGTAAAAATTATTTATGAATACGCATTTATTGTTATTTTAAGAATATACAATAATTTATCATAAAGTGTCATTTTAAATAAATTAGCTTATTGCTATTACTGCTTTTGTTTAAAATATTCGACATTTAAGATTTATGTATAAAAATTAAAAAAATTATTAAATACTTTTAATTTTAAGAAAACATAACTACTTTTAACTAAATTATATTCTTACTCCATTAATATTCTCTAATTTCATTTAATGAAAATATCAAAAAACAAATATAAAAATAAAATAATTATTACTTTATTATATTTTAAGATGATAGATAAAATAAAATAAATTTTATTTTTAAAAATAATGGATATTTTGAAATGAATAGAGTTTTATTGTAGACTGTGCTTGTAATTTAACCTTCAAATGGAGCTTTACTTTTTGAGATTTATGTTTTAGTTACTTAAATAAATGAAAAAACATAAATAGTCGAGACTTCAGCTTACAAGCTCGAGTTGTTCATAAAACTACCCTATTATTTTTCTTTGGTATTGCAGTATCAGATTTAGGGTATGTTTGTTTCAATTTTTCAATAGCTTTTTTCACTTTTTTTAAAAAACAGTTGTTGGAGACTATTTATAACATATTTGTTAGTTTCAGCTTTTGTACAAATTTTAATGTATTATAATAATTTTTTTATAAGTTTAAAATTTTTTATTTTAGATTAAATATTATTTTAAAAATTTTAATATATAAATATTATTTTGTTTTTAATTAAATAATATTTTTAATCATTCTATATTTTTTATAGTAATTTAATATATAAAAGTAATTTTTTATACTTATCTAAATAAAACAGATTATTTTAAATTACTTTTCAAAGATATATATTCAAACATAAAATTAATTATTATAATCTATTATACAATAATCGATTCTTGAAATAATAAAATTTTTTACAACTAATCCAAACACACACTTTATGTTATTTAGTTCAGTTAAAAAACTTTCATTATTTCAATAATCGATTATCAGATAATCGATTATAACAAAATCGATTTACGCTTAGATATATTACTTAAAAAATAATTTTAAAATAATCTATTTTATTTGAATAATATATAAAAATTATTTTTATATATTAAATTATTAAAAGAAGTATAAATTAATTAAAAAAATTATTTAATTAATGATAAAATGATATTTATATCTCAAAATTTTTAAAATAATTTATAATTTAAAATCATAAATTTTAAGCTTTAGAGTTATGAAAAAATGTTATAATAAATTAAATTTCATATTGAAATTGAAGAAAAATTGTTAAACGTGCGATAAATAATAAAAAAAACTTTTATTTTTGGAAAAGAAGATGTTAGCACGATAATAAAATCTATGCTAAACATATTGTAGTTTGTGCGCATTAATTTACTATGATTTATAAATGCTTATGGTGGCAGCACAACGTCTTTGTCACTCTCAAGCATATGGCTATCAGGTAATGGAAAATTAATTGAACTGAAATAAATTATTATAATAATGCCTTGACGCAACCACCTTTCAGCGTCACACAATAATGCATGATTAAATAATTTTAAATTATGGTCTGGTAAATAATGATTGAGATGTCTATTTAATATTTCGCATGAGGTAGATGTCATTTTCAATGCTTATATATACGAGAAGCTCTTATTTCTTTCAATATTACTATAGTGGAATACTTAATCAAGTAGCTAGAATGACTAAGTTTATGCCCTATATATTTAGAACGACCGACTGACGTTTTTTTTTAATCATAAGTTGAAATTCATTCAAACAAAAATTAACGCTTTTTGTAATTTTAGTAAAAACAGTATATTTATTAAGAATAATCTTTTTGAAAACAAAATTAAGGATTTCAAATCTCATCATGAAATATAGGAGAAAATAATTGTAAAAAGACATCGCTTTTATTGTCATAACTAATTAAGGATCTTGATTTTAATGTTTATTAATTAAATACCTAAACTTTGATTTGGTCATCAATTAAGGACCTAAATTTTAATAAAAATATTTTAATAATAATTATCAATTAAAAATAAATTTTAAAATATATATATGCCATGTATTTTCTTCATATTATATTTTATTTTTATTTATCAAATTGGATATTTTTGTCCTTGCAATATTTTATATTAATAAAAATAGATTTTAATAAAGTAGAGATTTTTAATTAGTAATAATAAAATTTTAGTCTCTTAATTAGTTTATCATAAAAAATTTAAGTCCTCAAATCAAACTTTACTCATAAATATACAAATGAACTTAGAAGACTCGACCCAATTTTGAATAGAAAATATTTCCAAGGATTGGAAGAAGCGGGAAGTTGCAAAGTCTATGAATTGGATGATTATTTATTTATTCAATAATTTAACATTTATTTATCAAATTTTAGATAAAAAACATTTATTTAACAAATTACATGTCTTAGTAATATTTATTTATTCAATAATTTCAATTTTATTAGTTATAGCTTATTCTAAATTTTATTTTCAATGTAATTAGAAGAGTCAAATTGATTGTATGTTATGAAAGCATGTCATGCATGCAAGAATTAAAAAGATATTCATAAAGTCCTATATTGGTAGCTTAATTGATAAGAGTTGAGATATACATGAAGAGCAGTGAAGTCTGATCCTCACGTATACTCTTCATCTTAATTTCTTTTTTCCTATCCTACATCTCCTTCTCCTGAGCCTATTATGAGGCCATCTAGAAGCGATAGGCTCACATAATGGGTTTAGGCCTTTACTCACTACTCCAATAAGCTGACATTAGACAATAGTTTATGTAGATTATTTATGAATGACACAAAGGGAAAAAAATGTTCACCCATTTTTTTTTTTGGTAACAAAATGTTCACTCATTTGATAAATATTTTCCTTCACTGTTAGATTTTATATAAAATCAGTGGCCTAGCTCATGTATTTATTGATAATTAGATTTTTATGATTAATTAATTAATTATATAACATGATAAAAAAGTAATTTAATCATATACTAAAAAGACAACCAATTAAAATTTTTTATCATTTAATTATGATAATTGCTTTTTAGTTTTTACCTTTCATGAATTTAGATAAATGTAATTTGAATTTTTTTATAAAAAAAATCAGACTAAAATGTATAATATTTAAGAATAATAATAATAAGAAAAACGTAAAAATTAGTCCATTTTGTGCAATAATTGCAACACGATGGAAGCAAAAGAAGTATGAAACTAAAAGAAAGAAACAATAGCGAACAAAAGTCTATCCCTTGCTAGCTATCTGTTATATGTAAGCATTTGTTACAAAGTGTCTTAATCGCTCTTACGAAATAACAAAATTTCTTTTAGATAATTCTGTAGATATTTACATGGATAAAGTGAAAAAGAAATGTTCATTACATGAGCTGCAATTTCTTTTATATGAAGAAATAACCAAAAGCTAATGGTTATGTTTTAAAATGAATGATTTTTGTGGTGCATATGCAAGGTAAAGGATAATGAAAGAATGGGGGATGATATCAGCCAAAGGGTGTGAACAAGATAAGAGACATGAGAGGGCACATATTCATGGTCCCTTCCCTACCCCATTGTTTTCAAATTTCAACACATGACCATTCTTATTTTAATGTTGATCTATTTTTTTGAAGACGCTTCCTCAATTTTCTTTTTTATTTTGTTACTATCATAGTATGATTTAATTATTAGAAAACTTTTCTAAAGTAAACATGTCTTTAAAACGAATAAGTAAAAATATATCTATCATTAAATTTTAATAGGTTAAAATTATAACGTATTTTAAGTTAAATCAAGATGAATATACTATTATTTACTTATTTTAAAGATAAATTCACTTTTAAATTTTTTTTTTTTACTAAAAGAGAATACTAAATCTGACGAAATTGAATTCGTGAAATAGTTCAACTTATTTTTCTTTATTTTCTTCTTTAATACATATTAATTGTCATAAAAAAGGACATTACATTTTAAGCTTCCTGAATGCTTTCATAAAAAACCATTTGTATGGAAAGAAATGGCTCTTCGTGAGCTTATATCTAAATTAAGAAACAAGAATAAAGATTCTAATGCTGAGTGATTAGTTGCTCATTTTCCACTTATTAATTGTCCATTTGTGGTGCAATCTGTCAGTCGCCGGTAACGGTGCTAAATGCCTAGATTAATATATTTTTAGCTACTTCTTAATATTGACAAACAAATAATTCTCAATAACGACGTCAAAAACTTATTACTTAACTTGACAAGTATATCCAATTGCAAAAGTAATATAATGAGTGAGTAAGTATCATTCTTTAGAGATTATGAGTGTCAAGCACCAAATTCGTTAAATTAATACTATCTAGACGATGGTAAATTAGAATCAAAGAAAACTCTAAAGGTATTTAACATAAATAACTTAATGCAAGGCTAAAAGCAACAAAAGCTAACAAGGAAGCTACTCAAATTAACTAGAACAAACTTGACTTGTAAGAGAAAAGGGTACAAACTAATAGGATGAAAGTGTTAGGACTCCGATTTTACTTAAACTTTTCCAATGCAAACTCAAATTCTAACTTAACCAAGTTATATTTTACGATTCATGACCAAATTCTCAAAATTAATCAATATCCAACTTCTTGACATGTTAATCCTCTTCAAACTAGTTAGAGTTAAGCAATCTCTTAGTTTAACTCTAATTAGATAAGGCTTTAACACAAACAATGAAATCAAAAGCAAGGTCACACAACCCATAACATCTATTCCTAGATATTGAAGAGATTATGATGTTTATCTCAAGTTCCAAGCTCATGCACAATTTTTTCAAATTATACATAAACTCTAAGATCAATTCAAGATTGGTCAAGCCAAGAAAAGCATTAAGATAAGAAATAAGCACTTAAATCATCAAATAAAAACTTAGATTAAGCATAAAAATGAATTTACATCATCCAAAAGACAAAATTCATTATCACCCTAACTAAGGGGATTTAGTTTCACATGAAGAAGTAGAAAAAAAAACAGAGAATAGAAGCAAACTCTATGGAAGAAAGATGAAAAGATGAAGAAAATCCCCAAGTCTTTAAGGTGGAATGACTCCTTCCTCCATTAGGGTGAAAGCCGCTTCTTCTCTGCCAAGATGCCATAAAAAATGCACCTTTTTTCCTTTTGTATGCAGCTTATGCAAGTGACAAATTTTTCTTTGACCGATTAATCACCCACTTTTGGCCGAATAATCGGTGGTAGACAGAATGCATTCTTCTTCATGGGCGATTAATCGGCCAAAAATGAGTGATTAGTCTCGCAGATGGGTCAAATTATTGGAAATTGGGCAATTTATCAAACAAAAGTGGGTGATTAATTGGTGATTAAACAGGTTGTACCACAAATAGGCAATTAATTAGTGGAAAAGAGTGACTAACTATGAAACATAGACACGCCATTTTTTAGGCGTGTCCACGTGTCCGTGTCAGACACATAGAGACACTCGTACGACACACGTGTCCTACATATCCAAATGTGTCTTATTAAAAAGATTATTATATTTAGTTTGGACTTATCTCGGACACGTCTCGAACACGCTTGAACACATCTAGGACACGGCTTGAATACGACTCATTAATATATTTTTTTTAAAAAAATTAATTTTCATGACTAACGTTCAATTTGTAAATCCGTAACCCACCCAAATCCAATCACATGACTGACGTCTCAAGCTACTATTTTCACATACTCGTATTTTAAGTTTTATCTTTTTACATTTCACTATTAGACTTTTAAATTTTATTTTTTCACATACCACTATTTTCATCTGCTTCTTCTACCTCTACTCGTACCAAGACGTCCACTTCGCCGTTATTGAAGTTTGCCTCACACTAATATTCCCTCTAATTTTTTTTTTGGATGCACATGTACTTGTACATGATTAGTTCTATTAGGAGAAGTTAGTTTAAGAGATTTTTTTAGAATATGTCAATAAAAATTATACTCTATGTTTTTTAGGAGGAATTTACTAAGTAGCAAATATTCACACATATGACATATATTAAGATATTATAAATCTTCAATTTTATAAAAATGATATTAATGAATTATGAATCATTTTTCTTAAATTTCTCAATTATATACATATATATATAAACCAAATTCTTTAATCTACTTTGATATTAATTAATTAATGGATAATGATGTTCTTACTTCATTTTTCAAAATACACAACTCTTTATCACATTTTTAATAGTTGTGATTAAGTGAGAAAATAATGTAATCAATGGTATAAAGAGTAATGTAAAAAGTGATGTAAGAGAAAAATGTGATAAGAATATCATTGTTATATATATATATATATATATATATATATATATATATATATATATATATATGTTGTGTCAGGTGCTTACAATTTTTTAAATTTAGTGTGTCCTCGTGTCCGTGTCGTATCCCGTGTCCATGTCGTGTCTCGTGTCCGTGTCTGTGCTTCATAAGCGACAAATCACTCAACATCATAATCTTCATTCTTGTTTCTTATACATAAATCCCATCTCCTCCCTTTGTCACCATTTGAAATAATACATTTAACCATGGTTGTCAAATCGGGATTCGAATTGTGAATCGGAAGACCTATTTTTCGAATCGTGAATCGAATCGTATCATGAATCGTAAGATTCATGACCAATAATTAAAAATAGTATAAAATATATTTTCACATAAAGAAATAGTAAAAACATCTAGATATTAGTATTTTAAAGTCAAATAACTCACTACAAAGCCAATAAATTGAAATATAAACCAATATTCAAGATCAATGATCACCATTGTAGATATAAACCAATATAAACCTAATACATAATCTAATGATCATCATTCATCATTCCCAAGATCAATGTCACTTAGATCATCCTCATCATTTGATGTCAAATGCTCCCCCTCTTCTTCCGCATCTCTAACAATCTCTTCAATTTCACTCTCACCTCCTATTATAGATATAGATTTTCCTTTCTTATTGGCCTTGGTATTTAAGTTTCTTGGACCTATAAAAGAAAGAGTGTAAGACAACATTATTTAATTTTTAGTGTAGAGTTAGAGTGTTTTAACTTTAAGTTTAAACAAATATCTCTCTTCCTTTTCTTGTTTAGAGCTCCTTCTTCAAAAGTGAACCACTCATGTATATCCATCCATGAAGCATCAATTGGTAAGCAAGGATCCTCCTTTTCAGTAATCCACTCATCATCCAATTCAATATCGGATAAGCATATAGGATCATAAGTATCTACCTTCTCCTCTCTAGACTTTTGTCTTATCTCAAGTTGAAGATTATACTTAACATACACAAGTGCATTTAATATTTGCTGCTCTAAGCGGTTTCTTCTCTTAGTATGCACTTGGTCAAATATGCTCCAATTTCTCTCACATCCAATAGCACTACATGTGAGACTCAAAACTCTCATGGCTATCTTTTGCAACTCTTTACCTTCTCCACCAAAACTTTTCCACCAAAGACCTATCAAAACAAAAGCAAACATACAAATTAAAATTACATCTTGGACTCTTGGTAAGTTACCACCATCTTTTTGCTTTAGAATCAAAATCTAAAAATATGAAAATTAATGTAAAAATTTACCAGGTTGTTTTTTGTCCCTAGTATCTATTGCCATGCTCATTCCAAAAAGCTCCTTAGCTGTCTTGAATTTCTCAAGTTGTTGATCAATTAAAAATCTTATCCTTCTATCTGGAACCATTCTTTCAATGGTTTCATATAACCCAATTAAAACTTCACTATCCGTATTGAAGTTTTTGTCATAATAGAGCCTAATAAAACAAGAAATAAGACAATTTTAATTATCAAAGTAACTTAGTCTCTAAAATAAATAACTAAAGTGCATAAAACTTAAAGAATGAAATTACTTACTTAGGATTAAGAAAGTAGGCAACAGCATGGAGAGGCCTATGCAGTTGTAAATCCCAACGAGTATCAATAATCTTCTATACCTTTTTATACCTTGACTCTTGCTTTTTGAAGTTTTTAGCTATTTGCTCTTTAGCTCTATCCATGGCTTCATAAATATATGGCATGGTAGGTTTTGAGTCACCATCCACAAGCCTTAATACTATCACAAGTGGAATCACACACTTCAAGCAATATTGGATAGATTTCCAAAATCTAGCATCACATAAAACTATGTTCATCACCCCATTAGCCTCACTTTTACTAGCATAATTACTAGTAGCTCATTCCTCTGAAGCAAACATAGATCGGAGAGCATTCTTTTGTTGCATGATGCAATTTAGTGTGAGATAAGAGGTTGCAAACCGTGTGACTGCTGGTCTAGCTAATTCCCTTCCTTTAGAATGCTTTCTATACAAGTTTAGGACTCATGTATGCCTATATATGTAAGTTGTTATTTTCTTTGCATTTGCAATGATATTATAAAATACCAGAAGCTGCCCAATGTCCTCAAGGAGTAAATTAAGACAATGAGCTGCACATGGGGACCAAAATAACTTTGTTCTCTTCTCCTCTAACATCTTCCCTGCTGCCACAAGATTAGAGGCACCATATGTCACAACTTGCACCACATTATCCTCCCCAATTTCTTCCACAATGTTATCCAATAAATCAAACATTTGCTTAGCATCCTTGATCACATCACTAGTGCCAATAGATTTAAGGAAAACTGACTCACTTGGACTGTTAACTAGAAAATTAGTGAGTGGCCTCCCTTTTCCATCCGTCCAGCCATCACACATCAAAATGCAGCCCCATTTCTCTCATTCACTCTTGTATTTCTCTAAATTTTTTTGGATGTTATCAACTGCCTTTTTCAAGTAAGAAACTCTCACCTCATGATAAGTAAGAGGTTTCAAACCCCTTCCATGTTCACCAACTGATTTCAACATTTGGACAAACAATAGGCTTCTTACCAAATTAAATGGTAAATCATTGTCATAAATGCATTTATAAATGTATTGAATTACCAGCTCCCTATCTTTGAGCATCTCATTCAGTGTCTTTTGCTTTGTAGATTTAGAAGTTCCTTCCGTCCTTTTGCTAACAAATGAGTCCATTGTGCCCGTTTTTGCATTAGCATCTTAAGTTGCATTCTTTTCAAAACATTCTAGGCTATTTGCCTCTTTAGCTTTTTCTCTATTGTCTAACAACTTTACAAACATCTCTTTGACTTCATCAGGAACTGATGTACAAGGACTAACATTCTCTTTTGTTCCAGCAAGGTGATGCTTCATCCTTGCAATACCACCCCAACAAGTATGTGAACAATACTTACATTTAACTAAAAGTCTATGTGGTGGAACATTTTCATAGTGGTTCCATGTGACATCAACCTCCTTCTTTTTCTTAGTTTGACCCATTGCACCCCACCAATAAATAACACACAATAGCACACAGCAACAAAGAGTAGAAAGCTAATAAAAAATTACTAATAAGTGACCAAGGGGACCAATAGAATCTGGAGCAGTAGCACTTAAGAGACAAACGAAGCAGAATGTGGGGGAGAAAAGGAATAAAGAACAAAGTGACAAAATGTGGGAGAGAGAGGTTGAGAGTGGGGACCAATTTTAGGTCAATCTTTCTTTAATGTTATTGTTTGGGATTAATGGGAGGGAAAGATTCGACACTTTCCCTCCCTGCCCATAAAAAAATTTGCAAAAAAAAAATCACTAAAAATTGGGTTTTTCATAATCTGGTCGTGCTAAACCCGACCCATTTTTGCGCGCGACCCGTTCTCCTTTGCGCTACCTGTTATGCTCTTCGCAACCCAATGTGCTCTGCGCAACCCGTCTCTGCAAGAATCGCACGAATCGCTGCAGATTCGCGATTCTTACGATTCCACTTCGAATCAGTTGAATCGCAGTGCGATTCTGAGACAAAAACGAAACAGCAAATGATCTATATCGTTGGGAGGGCGAATCATGACGTATCGTGAGAATCGAATCGCGATTCGAATGATTCTGATAACGCTGCATTTAACACAATAAAAACCTTACTTAACACAACAAAACATGATAAAAAAAATTGATTTTACTTTTCTTTAAATTCCATTAACAAATGAAAGACATTACTTCGAATAAAAACAAATTAGAACTTAAGAATGAAGCTCAATCAAAGGGTTAGATGGAAATAAAAACAAATTTTGGTTAGGGAAAACATAATTTTCATAAGTTCATCACTCTCCCAAACTTAAGATTTTGCTTGTCCTCAAGTGAAATAAGTGGAAAACAATAGAACTAAGACAAAACACACGAACAAAGCTATTTCAAACAACATCCAAGGGAATTGGGAATGCTTGCTAAACTTAGCTCAAACTAAACACAGAGACAATCCAAGCTAAAGAGCATCCAATTTTGATGGCCATTATCAAGTGTAAAGGTGTCCAAGTTTATGTAATTCTTAAAAGGACCAACATGAACTTAAAAGGATGTATGGTTATAAAGACTTTAAATTAAAATAAGCAATTATCAAGTTTTTAGCCTTTCATATCTTCTTAAAAATTGAACAAACACTCTCAAAGAATTATTTAAGGTGTAACCGTGCGATCCGATTTTGAAGTGGTGATCGTGCGCCAAATCCACACATCATCCCCTTAATCCGTCACCTACAATTTTAGTTAAGTAACCAATTGACTTGGAGTTAAAGTTGTGACCGTGTGGCTAATTCATACATCACACCCTTAATCTTTCACCAACTTTCTTAAATTTGAGAATTGTCAAGCTAGAAGTTGAAGTGGTGACCATGCACCCAATCCACACATCACCCCCTCAATCCGTCAGCAGGTAATGCCTCCTTTGATATGGTGAGGTCATATGGTATAGGTTGGCTCCCAGTAGATGATGCCTCACTACTAGTAGTAACTTCCAAACTCACATTATCTACATTATTATTGTATATTGGTGAGCACTCCCCAAGACTATCCCAATACCAATATCTTGGTTTGAACTCTTGTTCATAGAGATCAACCATGACCTAATCCGAAGTTAAGAATGTTTTTTTTTCATGCTTCGCACAAGGACACCTTAGTTTACCACCCTCACTAGCAAATTGAGATTGCTGTTGTGCAAGATTAATAAACTCCGCAACCCCTTGAACAAATTCTTTTCTTCATCATGCTCGACATGGATATAGTCTATTAACATCCACGTTTGATGTTCTGGAATTTTCATATTCTGTATAAAAGTAAATTAACCATCAAGTTCTCAGCAAAGAAACAATCAGCTATTTACAACAACTCTCACATTCTCAAGATTTCAGCAAAAAACAATCGGCCATCTTTTCAATTTACTAAAGAATGAAAATCTAGTAGTTGTAACCCCATTAATACCATTTCCTTTCTCTATCTTCACTTGTCAGTAGCTCAATATTTTGGGAAGGGTAACTGTGAATATTTACTTTTGGAAAGGCCTGAACCATATTTTACAGCATATTTCATCTTTCAAATTGATTTCATACTCATTGTTGACAACTAAACACCAAGCAGGATAGAAGGTTGAAAGTCATTGGTAAAAAATCTAGACTGAAACCTCATTGTTGGTAACTGCCATCTACTTTTCTTTATTGTGGATTCTAATATCAGTTGTATCTAACTCCTATTTTCACAAGTCTGTTCTTTGTTCATTAAGTACCAAAGCCCATGCAAGATTATATGACCAAATCAGCTTGGTAAATGTCTTTCATCCAATCCAATAGCATACCTAATTGTAATTGTATAAAGTAGGAATACTAATGCAAATTGCCAATACATTTAAACTAGAAAAAGTGCACATCAAATTGAGATGCAAGCTTACAATCTCACCAAACATTTTATTGCACATCTTATAACATTCTATATATTTAATTTTCCTCCACCTAAGTAAAGTTAACTCCAGATGAATTCCTAATTAAGTAATTATCACTTTGAAGCCAATACCCCCTCGCATTGTCATAATATCCTTTTCATTTTAATTACAGTTTCCTTGGTTTACTTTATCTGAAGTCTGAACAATGCCCTGAAAATCTTAACGAACAACAACATACTAAAATGCTAATCTTCCATTCTGTTATACATAAAATTATGACATTGAGGATAGTCTCCTCCAATAACAATTAACCGACCATATAAGCATCTAATAACATTCCAAAATCGCTCAGTCAAAACAAAAGGTTACATAAAATGGAACATCTACGGCATTATGTGTAAAACGCATTCTTTTATCAAATATATGTGTGTGTAAAATGCATCACTGAAACAATTCTCCATGAAATGCAATCAAATTCAATTCACCATCCAGCAAAATGAAAAGGATTCAAGGAGTAAAACCTTGTGAATGAGCAATACACTCAACCAGACTCTAGAACTCCAAATCTCAGCTCTACTACTCTGAAAGTATGAAACTTTGAGCCTTTAGAGAATCCATCACACATTTCTCTGCACAATTGACAGAATGAAGTAAATAAATAAATACATAAATAAATAAAATTTATACAAAAAAAAACATGAGTTCAATGTTGTGGAGCTTCACAGGCACATAGAGTAACAGAACACACAGAGTGAAAATGGCCATATAAAAGCAGTTGAAGAGATCCAACACATGCACAAAACAATGCCAATCCCTCAAAAAGCAAAAATTTCCAAATTAACAAAAAAAAGGGTTGTGGTTGGTTCTTGTACCTTGAGCTTTTTGGATTGGAAGTCCAAAATATGCAGTCTCCATCACAGTCCGTCAAAGAAAGAAAAAGAAAGAGAAAGACACTGAGTGAGTGGCAACCAGCAATCTCTGCATTAGGTTAGGAAACAAATAATTCCTTTATTATTTTTACATACACTCACTTTTAATACACATAGGATGAATATCAATGACATAATAAGTAATGATTCAAATTATTTATATAATAATTTTTTTATTATACATAATAAGTTAAAATTAAAATTTATTAGATCTTATACATAAATTATCATTTATTTTAGAGAAATTCACTTATTATTTAGACACGTTTTCTAACACAAATTAAGTATATGGTGATCAATAAAGTCATAAGTGATAATTCTTATTACATCTGTGGTGACTTTTTTTTTTTCCTAACTTGACTTAAATAAAATTATCATATCTAATATAAGAATTACCACTTATCTTAGAGACATTTACTATATCTTATAAATGTCAAAAATGAATATCAAAAGTAGGTGTACAAAATATATTTTTGAGAAACAAAAGTTAAGCTAGGCTAATTGAATTTTAGGTACTTGAAAATGAATTAATTTATTCATTAACTATTCGAGTTTGATTCGTTAAATATTCTATCAAACTCATTTATTTAACTAAACAAACAAATTCAAATTTAAATTTAGGCTCGATTACATAAATGAGTCAAATTCAAATTGTATAGTCTCAACATAAAAAACTCGTGAATAACTCATATGTGTATATATTTTCAATCACAAAAAATTTGTAATTTTATAAAAGTAAAGGTATATAAATAATAATTTATATATTACTATTACTTAGTAAATTTTAATTTTATGTAGAGAATTGTAATTTTATTTATTACTATCTACTACTTACTTAACTCCAATTTTCAAAAAGCCTTTATTTTTACTTCATTTTCTAGTATAACCTATCAAATATTAAATTACTAAATCTAAACAATACTTCAAGGAGATATTTGATAAAGGGAATAAAAATAATCAAATTATAAATGAGTTAAATAAACCAAACTAAACCTTTATATTTTTTAAACATGTGAAATTCAAGTTTTAAATTTGACTAGTTTAAAAAAAAAAAGTTAAGTTTGAGTAGCATATTTTTTTATAAGTCAAACTTGAATTTTAAATATTTAGTTTAACTCAACTTGTATAAACCCCTAATTATAGGTTGGGTGTTGGGTCCAACCTTAACAATTAATGGATTCTTATTTCTTAATTTTCCGTTGTAAATTGTAATATTTAAATTTAAATTAGTTTTTTTCACTTGATTATTTTTATTGTATTGATTTAATATGTCCTTTCTTAGTATGATATTTTTGGTGTAGATTTTTATTTTAGTAAATAAGTGGCATAATAAAAAATAAAACTTTCAACATCATCACCTTATTATTGATATTTTCTATTATGAGAAAAAGGCACAGTTTAGTTTTATATTAAGGGAAATAATAAAAAATAATAATGATTTTATCACAAACCGTTTTACCAATAATGAAGACCATGTACCATGAGCTTTTCTTTTTTCTATTCAATGATAAAAAAAATAAAATAACATGTTATTAGTAAAGACATTTTTGCTTCCTATTTTGTGTGAAATAGCAATATTATTGTATTAAAATTGACAAACTTCTATATATAAGTAATAGTTGGTTTGTCTACAGTAAATTTTGTATCTTTCTTATATCATGACTCTCTCTCCCAGTGTTTCAAAACTTGGCTCAGACGAGTCAGTTCGATCGGTGAATCGGTCACCTAATCAATTTGAACCTCTAATCAGATTAGAAATGTAATCGGACTGAAAAAAAAAACCACTCGTTCGATTTTGATCAAACTAGGTGAGCTGGCTAGTTGTCATGAACCGGCCGATTGATGAAAAAAGAAAAAAATAATGGTTTCACTATGCATCTATAATGACTAAGAGTGTTGAAATATTTGATTGGTAGTCAACTATCCTTGTAATTATTCTTAGGATTGTTTCTTATTTTTAAGAAGCAATATAGCTATAAATTAGGTAGGCAGATTGGATTGGCATATAACTTAATTATAGGGTCAATAGCTTAAATATAGTAGTTTGTCTATTCCTAATTAGTATATGTATGTATCTGTACGAGTTCTTTCTGAGTGTGAATAATATTACATTTTTCTCCAAAACTTCTTTTCAAGCTTGGTATCGAGTCGAAACTTGTACCATGACCAAGTCAGATCTGAAGTTTTTGGGACCAAACCTGCTCCCATTATTATTCAATCTGAAGGTTCGTCGTTCAATGCAGGAATTGTACTAAATGAGACAAATTATGATATTTGGTCTCAAATCATGGAGATGCTCAATGCACATTGCTGAGAAGGAGAAACTCTCACTTATTCGTAGCAAGACACCACCACCAACTGAAAAGGATGACAAATATGAGAAATGGTATGCTGACAATCAGAAAGTCAAGAGATGGTTGTTGATGTCTATGTCCCCAGAAATTATGAAGCGATACATTCACCTACCTACTGCTTAAGAGATCTGGAAAGCTTTTTCTAAAGCTTTTTATGATGGAGCAGATGAATTACAAGTTTTTTCCTTGAATCAGAGGGCTTTCTCTGCCAGACAAAATGGCAGAACACTCTCTGTGTATTATGGAGAATTAATCAAAATTTTTAGTGAACTGGATCATCGTGATAAGGTGATCATGGAGAGTGCGAATGATGTTGAATATTACAGAAAATCAATTCAGCGACAAAGGGTACATATTTTTCTTGCTGGCTTAGATGGTGAATTTGAACAAATCCGTGGTGAAATTTTGAGGAAGGATCCTACTCTTGAATTAGAAGAATGTTATGCACTGGTTCGTCAAGAATCTATTCGACACGCAATGATGAAAGGAGAACCTGAAAATTCTGAAGCTTCAGCTATGGTGACTCGAAACCGATCCAATCAGAACTGGTCTTTTCAAAACCGACAAGATCGAACAATGACTACCCATCCTAAGACCACTGCCGGTGCCGACAAATCTACCTACAAATGTACTTAATGCAATTAAACTGGTCATACCAAAAATCGTTGTTTTGAAATTGTGGGGTATCCAAAATGGTGGGATCATAACCGTGACCCACGAAAAAGGAATTCCAAGAAGGCCTCCACTGCTGCGGTTGTTGAAACGAAGATAGAGGATGATGTTGTTGAACAAACCTCAGCACTGGTAGCAGCTGCAAGTAATGGTGATAAGGTTTTAAATATGTCTACACTTGTTTCTAATAGTGCATGGATAATAGATTTCGGTGCTACCGATCATATAATATTTGATTCTAGACAGGTCTCACTCCTTAAACCATCTTCACAAAAATTTGTTTCCACTGCCAACAGTGCCTCAACCCTTGTTATTGGGGAAGCATCCTTATCCCTTATTGATAATTTGAATTTAGATTCTGTTTAGTTGTTCCATCTTTGAATTATAATCTTTTATCAATTTCCCAAATCACTACTGCCTTATTTTGTGTTGTAATTTTTTGGCCTGAATTATGTGTGGTTAAGGACATCCGAACAAGGCAAACGATTGGTTATAGTCTTAGGCGAGGAAAGCTGTATTACTTGGATTTGGAGTCAAAGAGTTCAAATAAGTTACGTCAAACATTAACTGTGAATAGTTCTAAGGGGGGAAAGAAGAAATCTAAGATTTGGTTATGGCATCAACGTCTGGGGCATGCCTCCTTTGGTTACCTTAAGAAACTATTTCCTAGTTTATTTGTAAAATTTGATATTTCTAGCTTCCAGTGTGATGTTTGTGAACTTGCAAAGAGCCATCGTGCATTATTTCCATTAATTTTGAATAAAAGTCCAATTCCTTTTATAATTATACATTCTGATGTTTGGGGTCCATCTAAAGTCACTACCTTGGGTGGATCACATTAGTTTGTTACTTTTATTGATGACTATACTAGGATGACTTGGGTGTGCTTGATGAAGTCCAAAAGAGAAGTGAACTTCTTATTTCAAAAATTTCATAAAATGATTCGTACTCAGTACAATGCATAGGTTCAAGTTCTTCGTAGTGACAATAGAGGTGAATATTTGAATTCTGAATTTCAACAATATTTGGAAACACATGGAATTATTTATCAAACTACTTGTTCTTACACACCTCAGCAGAATGGGGTGGCTGAGCGAAAAAAATGTCATTTATTGGAGGTTGTCCGTGCTTTGTTGATAGAGGCCCATATACCACTATCCTATTGGGGAGAAGCACTTTCCTCTGCAGCGTATTTGATCAACCGGGTACCCTCCAGTACTATTGACTTTCAAACACCATCCCAAGCTCTTGCTGGAGCAGTTGTTGCCCCTGTTATCCCAAACTTACCTCCTCATGTCTTTGGTTATGTAGCTTTTGTACATATCCATAAGCATCAACGTAACAAGTTGGCTCCTCGAGCATTGAGATGTGTCTTTCTAGGATATGTTACTTATCAAAAAGGGTACCAATGCTATCATCCTCCAACTCAACAAATGTTTGTTACATTGGATGTAGTTTTCCATGAAGACTTGATGTATTTTTCTTCTAAGCCTGAACTTCAGGAGGAGTATCAGGAGGAAGTTCTGACTTTAGACTATGATGTTCACATGTTTGAAAAAGGGGAACTCTTTGCAGAAGGAGAACTCTTTGAACCTGGAGGAGAATTCTATGAATCTAATAATCATAATATGAGTGAATTGGATTTGAGTGGTATAATTTTGGAGGAAAGTGGTGAACACTCAGAAACTGATATTTTGGCTCCACCTTCGACCAAATCCCTCATACCACAGGCAATTGTTACACCAAACCAATCTCTGGCTGAGGATGCTCCTGGTTTAGTGTCTGAACCTTCTAGAAAACAACTACCACTACGTCACACTAGAGGTATTCCTAAACCCACATATGAACCTGAACTTTCTTATAGCATTAAATATCCTATGAGCCATTATGTGTCTAACCATCGTTTATCAGAATCAAATCAGTTATTTATAAATCAATTATCTACTGTTTCTATTCCTAACAGTGTGCAGGAAGCCTTAGTTGACCCAAGGTAGAAAGCTGTTATGAATAAGGAGATGAAATCCTTGCAGAAAAATAAAACTTAGGAACTTGTTGATTGTCCACCAGGAAAGAAACCAATTCGATGTCGGTGGGTTTATACTGTGAAGTACAAAGCAGATGGTATAATTGAAATTTTTAAAACAAAACTAATGGCAAAAGGGTACACTTAAACCTATGGGATTGATTACACAGAGACATTTGCACCTGTAGCTAAAATCAACACAGTTCGAGTCTTGTTGTCTCTAGCAGCAAACTTAGATTGGCTATTACAACAGTTTGATGTGAAGAATGTCTTTTTACATGGTGAGTTGTCCGAAGAATTCTACATGGATCTCCCACCAGGATGCGTGATACCAAAAATACATAGTCAAAAGGTTTGCAAATTAAAAAATCATTGTATGGGCTGAAACAATCTCTGAGAGCATGGTTCAGAAGGTTTACAAAAACTATGAGAACCTTTGGCTACTGTCAGAGCAATGCAGACCACACTTTATTCTTGAAGAAACAACATGGTAAGATCACTGCACTTATTGTATATGTGAATGACATGGTGGTTACAGGAAATGACCCTACAAAAAGGAAGGCCCTAAAAAGTTACTTATCAAGAGAGTTCGAAATGAAAGACCTTGGCCCTTTGAAATTTTTTCCTTGGAATTGAAGTGTCTCAATCTAATAAAAGAATCTTTCTGTCTCAAAGAAAATATACCTTAGACTTATTAAAAGAAACTGGTATGTCAGCATGTCAACCCGCTGATACACTAGTAGAAGAAGGATTGAAGTTATGTGTTGCGTCTAATCAGGTACAAGTTGATAAAGGGAGATACCAAAGACTCGTTGGGAGATTGATGTATTTAGCATACACTAGGCCTGACCTTGCCTATGCATTGAGTATTGTGAGCCAATTTATGCATAATCCTGGATAGCAACATATGAATGCAGTTATGTGCATTTTGAGGTATTTGAAGTCTGCTCCTGGGAAGGGAATCTTATTCACTAAAAATGTAGATTGTCAAAGCGTGGATGCATACACTGATGCTGACTGGGCTGGAGCGATTGATGACAGACGATCTACTTCAGGTTATTTCACCTTTGTAGGTGGTAATCTTGTTACATAGAGAAGCAAAAAATAGAACATTGTTGCACGTTCCAGTGCAGAGGCTGAATTTAGATGTGTGACACTTGGAATATGTGAAGCATTATGGTTAAGACTTCTCTTGATGGATTTGGGCTATTCGCCTAAGCAACCAATTCGACTATATTGTGATAATAAAGCAGCATGTGACGTTACTCATAATCCGGTTCAACATGATCGTACAAAGCATGTGGAAGTAGACAGATTTTTCATTAAGGAGAAGCTAGATGAGAAAATTGTGGAGCTGCCTAAAATTCGATCCAAGGATCAGTTGGCTGACATTCTTACTAAAGCAGTTTCAAGTCGAGTATTCTCAAAGTTTTTGGGCAAGTTAGGCACGTGTGACATCTATGCACCAACTTGAGGGAAAGTGTTGAGATATTTGATTGATAGTCAAGTATCCTTGTAATTATTCTTAGGATTGTTTCCTATTTTTAAGAAGCAATATAGCTGTGAATTAGGTAGACAGATTGGTTTGGCATATAACTTGATTATAGGGTCAATAGCTTAAATATAAGAGTTTGTCTATTCCTAATTAGTATATGTATGTATCTGTACAAGCTCTTTCTGAGTGTGAATAATATTTCATTTTTCTCCAAAACTTCTTTTCAAACTAAGAGAAGAGAGTGAAAAACCCAATGGCAGCCCACCCCTCATACCTAGCAACACAATGTCATCTTAAGGGTTAAAGTTTTCTTTGATTCTTTCAATGGCAGTAAACTTGAGGCTGCAAAGCAAGTGAGAGACTTGGTTGCAACGACTTACAAAGATGGAAAAAACAAGATATAAAACCCCTCATTTTCTTCTATCTAATTGTTTTTATCAGATTTTGACAATCTAATCGACGGTGTGATTCTAGAATCTCAATACAGGGAAGGGAATTACTTCTTCCTATACACTTTCTATTTTCACATAGTGTCTAAACTCGTGCATGCAAATGTCTATATGACGAGATGCAAAATGTAACATCCCTAAAAATATTAAGGATAACTTTATATTAGAAAACCTTTTTAAAAGATATTATTTGAGTAAAGTAAGATTAAGAAGGAAATAAGTTATCCTGTTCGAATAACATATCCTCTAAATAGGGAGTTATTCAAATAAGTTTAAGGTTATTCGAATAGAGAGTACTTGACTGAACAAAATTTTGGTCATCTTATTTAAATAACATAAATGTTATTCGAATAAAGAGCTTAGTATTAGAATAAATGGGGTAGCACGTTGCATGAAATCAGAGATGAAAACTTTAGTTTCATTCAAGTTTTTACTTCAGCTCATGGTTCCTCTACTCAATTATTTCCAATGGAATCGAACCAGAACCAAGAATATGAAATAAGTAAGGTGAATTCAGTAAATGACAAGTGTCACTTGAAATAATGAAAATTCTAGAATTATGCATGATGAGGGAGACATGTGTTAAGAAATGGATAGAGGATTACAAAGCTTAATTCATAAGTCACTCCACTGAATGATAACAAAGAACAAGTGTCAGAATCTAATGGTGAATCATGTTTAAGGATAAACAAGTGTCCCTACATTTATGGAGGATGATACAAGCATATGATGTTAATGGGAATATGTGGAAGTTTCAGTAATGATTATAAAATAGGTGGCAAAACATGAATGATTCAAATCAAGAAAATTCTGGAATTAGTGGTGATGAGACATAGTTAGAAGCATGACAAGTGTTCATGCAACCTATGATGAAGAAAACAGAAATGATTACGGGGGAGGATTTTTATGAAGAATGAATCTCGTTTTGCCAATTAAACTATATGATATCATCTCCTACATTACTCATTACGTTAAGTGGCCTTATAAATACCCTTACAGCTTCTCAAACTCAACACAACCCCTCCAACCAAGCCACAAACACAGTCCCTGTTTTCTAATACAAACCACTCTCTATCCTTAACATTTCATTTTAGAACTAGTTTAACCTTGCAAATAGGTAGGAAATGTCAAAAACATAATTATTTACTCTTTATTTCTATCACCCAACCTATAGTGAGACGACACCCCTTAGACCGAAACAAAGTTTCCTCATAGTCCATTCTTTTTCAACCATTTACATTGCTTTGTTTTCATAATAATGTAACATTGACATTCTGGGTTCTGCAAATGTGATTTTTGAACATGTTATTCAAATAAAAGTGATGTTATTTGAATAAACTATGTAGAAATGCTTCAAATTTTGATTTTACGAATAGTTTATTCGAATAAACCAGTTGCTATTCGAATAAAGTTTGCTAAAACACTTATGATAGTGATTTTTGACCAATTTATTTGAATCATACTTCTGTTATTTGAATAAAGCCTATTAAAACACTTCAAAAGTTATTTTTTAGAAGCTTTTATTCGAATAACACTTTTGTTTATTTGAATAAAAGTAAATTTTTTTATTCTGATAATAATTTTGTTATTCTGATAACGACTTTGTTATTATAATAACACTTTTATTATTCTGATAATGACTTTGTTATTCGATAACTTGATTATGTTATTCGATAACGATTTTGACAGAATAGTTTTAGAAATTTATTTTAAATATAATTAATCTCTTATGAGATATTCTTTTAACTCTTTTTATTAAGTTTTCATTTTATTAATTTTATTATGAGTTATTTATGCTATACTTTATATTGGATATGTTAATTATTGATCATTATAAACATTCTTTATTAGTGTTCTTATTTTTTATTATAATGATATATGTTTTAATACAAGTTTATTATTGATCGATAGAGAAAATATTTTTGAAATATCATCCCATAGATAAAAATATCAATGAGCAAAGAAAAGAGATTATTATTATTGCGCTCGTAATGAGAGGATTAATGGACGCCTTAATTAACCAGAAATTATTATTGTGACTATGATGAGATGATTAAGGTCCGCCTTGGGTAAATTATTGTGACCATGGTGAGAGGATCAATAGATGCCTTGGTCATTTTTAATGATTGTGATCATGGTGAGAAAATTGAGGGACGCCCTAATCAAATTATTGTAGTCATGATGAGAGCATTGGGGGACGTGATAATGAAAAGAAAGAGACACATTTGATTAAGAATAATGAAGTGAGATGACAAAGTCAAAGAAATGATGATGAAAATAAAATATTAATGATGATGGTTTTAAAGAAATATTAATGATGATAATTTAAAAGAAATGATATTGAGGATGATATTTTTAAAAAAGATAATGATTTTTTAAAAGATGATGAAAAATTACTTGTATATTAATATGAAAATTATTTATTATACGCTTTCAATTTCTTATAGAGATTCTTATTTCTTATTTTAGATAATTATTCTTTTATCACTACATTGAGATACCCACTCTTTCTTAAAGTTACTTATTTTTAAGTTATTAATTTTTATCTTGAATTATTTACCCAATCTTCTTATTTTATTTACTTTCTTCAAATTTATTTCTCAATTAATGATTTATTTATTTATTTTTGAACTCTCAGTTATGGTTTTAGAAATAGAGAATGGTAAAGAGTGGATGGTAAATGTATACCCGTTTTTTCATCTTCCTACTGAAATTTTTATCTCACTCCTTTTTGGGGTATAACATTTCAGATAATACTGACAGTTAAAGTACTGGTAGATTTTCGGATGCAAAGCTAGAAGATTATTTTTTTAGTACTATTTTGTGAAACTATTGAGTCCACCCTTGAATAAATAGATGTAGTAATAAAAAATTTTTATAAATATGTATTAGTGGCACCTTGAAGCCTTTTTTAAACATTATTTAGAAGCAGTTGTGTTAAATTTCATTGTGTAAAATATTGTACTTAAAAGTTAGTAGTAATAATAACAATATTTCTGTGTAACGTTAAGGTTTAAACCACACTAAATCATAAAAGAAAATTAATTAAAAATTATAAAAAGGTAGGACGTTACACAAAATGGCATTAACATGTATAAGAAATAGTAATTGAATTTAACTGAAAGCAAAGAATACAATTTATAGAGATGTAAGAGTTACAACGACAACTAAACATCAAAGGATAAAAATGAACTAAAAGACTAAACAAAAAGAAAGAAAATTCTAGAAATGTAAAGGCACTTGAGGGACTCTTTTCTTGCTATATGTGTGTGAGGAATTACGAATATCAAGTCCATTTTCCTTCTTTAGATTTGCTATTTATACTCCTTTGACTTTCATCATTCCTGCCTCTTTTTGAATTTTAAAACTCTACTATTTAGGCGCATTCACAGTAATTGATCTTTCCAATCAAGACCAACTTCCACCTTTCCTCTTTAGCAACGTGCCTTTAACGGTTACATGTAGTTTCAAACAGCTTCTTGAAAATCTTAGTAGTTGGTGACTATTTACCTTGATCGACATGTACCCAACTTACGTCAACTCCTTCCCTAATGTCAACTTCTTGCACCCTTATTCTTTTATCAAGTGTTTCTTCTGCTTATTGATCCTTTTGCAAATTTATGCTCACCTTTTCTTGTTACTAACTTTATATGTAGAAATTCCAAAATACCCCTAACATATGCCCCCTACAAGTGTTGCCTTTGATCTAACTTATGTGAAAAGACTACACTTGTTAGCATTCAATTGGTTATATGCAAGGTGCCACTTATAGGAATTAAATCTCATAGAGTCATTAATTTTCACTTTTGACCTTTACTAATGGCCATTTTGGATTTCCAACTATAAATAGAGGTCTCCTTTTAAAGTTTCAAGCATGACCTTCAAAAGTGCTTTTCATATTCCTATAAATTCTTCGTACGGAACCTTAGTTCTTGTTTATACTCTCATCCACCCTAGAAAGTTTATCATCTTAGTTATGTTAGGCTAAGTTATGAACATTTCCTCAAAGGTTCCTTTTTTATTCAAGGTTCTTCATTAATATTGGCTAGACACCTTGTTTCATCACCTCCCTGATTGGGCTGAATCAAGACCTGCGAATGTTGTATTCAAAGGGTAGGGAAACTTGATAGCAGACCATGCATAGCCTCATTGGGTGGATGAACCGTTATCTACTTGTTGCCCTTAGGTTGACTTAAGATAAGTTTTATGACTTTTGCATTCAAAGGATGGTCTGCTATCAACTTTCCCTATTCTTTTGAATGTAAGGTCTTCGCTGCCTTCTTCGCCTCGTATTGTTTCTAGTTGTTCGGAGAAGGCTCTTACCAATTAAGTTATTCTTGATGGACATTTTTGCATTAAATTTGATCTTGTAAACTTAGATTAATAGAGTTCTACTTTTTGACTTTGCAACTTTATAAGTCCATCATTTGTAAGCACTTATATATAATGCCATTCATTTTTTTTTTGTTGACACTTGATTCAGACCCTTATTTTTCTTGACTTCTCAAGCTTCTAAACCAAGCTTTCAATAATGACATCATCGACTTAACATTATGAATCTTTTCACTGAATTAGATTACGAAAAACAAGTCCATAACAATATGTTTTAAATAAATAGCTCATTTTTGGCCAAAAACATGATCATAATATTGTTCTTTTCGACCAATCTCAAAAGACCAATTCAGTCAAGATATTAAGTTTTTAGCTAATTGTCACATAGGGACAACTAAACTAAGTCCAACAAATGACTTAGTTAATATGGCCAAGTCTAAGATAAAGTTGAATTCTTGGTCGAACTTTGTAATAAGGTTTTCAAAAGCTAACTCTAGGCTATTGAACCTAAATTTTCAAATAAAGATCTAGTTGATGGGTTAGATAATTTAATCCAAAAATTTATAAATATGCTTGGTTAATAAAACAAGCTCTATCATGACCAATTCAATAGGCTCAGTTGGATCAATTTTATCTAACCAAATTGAACCACTAAGATAAAATAACTCATAGAATCCATATTTTTATACAAGGATTTGGTTAGGTTGCCATAGGAAATGGATAAGTTTAGCGAAGTGAAATTTTTGCTAACCAATTTAAAATCTCTATCACAACTCCTCCATTAGGCTGGATTTAGACAAAGTGGGCCTCTAGGTGAACCCATACCTAATAATTTTAACCTTTATGTATGGTTAGAATCCATTACATTACACTCTACCTTCGAACTCTTTCTCAGACTTGGAAACTTTTTTTCCTGTAGAAGAAAACAAATTGGTATATAGCAATTTAGTAGTTATCATGTCTTCATCATCATCATCTTCTAGTGATTTTGATGAGCTTTACAAAATTGTGCAGAGGATCTTACTTTTGCTAAACCCACACTTGCGCAAACGTATATCAATTCATCATCCCAAAGTTCTAAAAGATCTTGCGCATCTAGCTAGGATAGCTAAACTTATACAAGATATAACCTTACTATTAAGTACTTAGGTATTCACTGATAAAACCCTTAATAATAGGCATTGATTTAAATGACTTTTGCATCAATAGTTGATATTTATTACTAGTAACATGTTAAATAGGTTATTTTGTAAATATTAATATTTATAAAGATTGCAAAAAAAAATGTTATTGCAAATTGGTTCTTGAAGGTTGAAGCTCCATGTGGCTTCCCACCAAAAAATTGTGTGCTCCGATGAGAATGATGGTAGTAGAACCACCAATCACCATGGACCACAAGTGCAGTAGAGCCATACCACCATGAGTCAAATATTGGCGGCAAGACTTGCATAAGTGACCCATTGTTCTACCAAATGAGTGTATGTGAATGCAGTGGAGGTTGAACGGTGGTTGTGAACGGCAGAGCTTGGATGGTTGGCGATGGCGATGCGAGGCAAAATTTTTTGTGGGGGGTTTTGGAGAAAGAACAAAGTTTGGGAGCAATGGTTTATGGTAGTCAAACTATGAACTTGAGGATTTGCAGGCCCTCTCCTTTTTTTCTCTCCTCTTTGTCTTCCCTTTTTCCATCTTGACTTGGACCTTCGGTGGACAAATTCGACAATCTCCAGTGTCGACCAACACTATCATCTTCACTCAAGCCACAACATATGAAACCCCTTTCAACATCCCCTCGTCCATTAATTTCACACACCATCCCCATATTGTTGGAAGTAAGGTATTTTTAATCTTCTTCTACTGTAGGATATGTACTTGTATTTATACCAGATACTCATATACTTGATAAATATTAGTTTAATTTTTTTAATAAAATTCATATTTTTGTACTATACTCGTGTCGTATTTGATACCCATACCCGTATCCATGCATTGCTAAATAAAGTTTGGAAAAGTATTGATTTTTCCTTCTTTTTTTTCTCCTAGATGGCCAAACTTCTACAAAATTTCAAGGTTGCTATTGAATAGAGTTTGGAAAACTTTTTCCTATTTTTTTTTATTTTTTTTCCTGTGAACCAACATGAGTTATTGATGATTTTGTTAATGGACTAATTGGAATGGTCATAAATGAGTTAGACTGAAATGATATCATAGCAACATGATTTCATGAGTGGCTATGGCAACACATATTTTGCAAAGATAGACAAGCAAGACTGAAATGGATGGTGTTTATTTTTTTTTATTGTTTCTTTGTGCCGCATCATTTAATTTGATCTTGTTTGGGTGTTTATCCATTTCTATATGGAAGAAATCTTTGGATGGTGGTACTATGTTCTCAGCCTCTTCAATAAAAATTAAAATGTTTGTAAGACTAAAATGTAAATAAATTAATGAGTTTATTATGAATAATTAAAAGTTATTATATCAAGTAGTTTTACGGGGTGCACCAAAGGACTCTTAACTAGAAGGTCTACTATAAACGCCATTGTACTTTGATAAAGAAAAGAAAAAAAAATTAGTTGTTGTTGCCTATTTTGCTAGACTACACAAGCGCACGTGTTGACTAATGCAAATTAAAAGTTACAAACTCAAGTGCAAGTTATTTCAAGTAGTAAATTCTCGAAAGTCCGAGGTCAATCCACAGGAAATTAATGAAGAAAAATTCTTTGAGGTAATGAAAAGATTTGTCACAACAATAAAGGTGATAAATATAGTTCACAAATGAAAAAAAGATTTACTTAAGCTAAGAGATCCACTCATGGTAATAAATTAAAGACAAGATTATTTTTTTATTACTCAATTGAAATCCACACATAATGGAAGTTCTAATCGAAAAATACAACATCCAAAGTTCATTTAAGATTATATATGTAATTATATTATAATTCCTTTAATTATCCACTAACACCATAACTTATAAATGGGCTCAAGAATTCATTATGTCAACCTCTTGTTTACAATGAATCAAGATCTCCGCTTTACAAGGAGGGTTTCTAAATTGATTGGAAACAAAATACAATACATATAATGACTACTTGATAATACATTATTTAAGAAAGAAAGAAATTAATCAAACTTTAATTTATTACTAAAAGCTTCACCTTTTCACCCAAGCAAAATGAAAATTAGTTACTCATGAATAAGAAGAAAGAAAGAGATAAGAAGAAAAAGATGAACATAACTTTAATTTAGAACAAAGAAAACTACAACAAGAGAAATAAATAACACAATAGCATAATCTAAGCTAAGATGATCAAATGATTAGCCAATGCTCCCTTTTATAGAGCTTGAGGAGTACAAAATGACAATGAAGTAGTTTGATGATGATAAGTAAATACCAAAGGAGTTGTTTGATAAAGATAAGTGAGTGGAATATTATAGAGATTCTTGTTTCTGAAATGTTTCAGTACTGCGCTCATGGTATGCATTATTTTCTCATCAAGTGGTTTTCATAAGAGTTGTAGAGAATTATCTTAGTTTCCAAAGACGCCAGTTTCAGCTCAAAAGACCACCTACAACCCGAGATATGACCTAATTACTGCACACTGTTTAGGCCTAACTATAGCTCCTCTATTCTGACTTCCAAGCCCAATATCGCCTTTAAGACATCCAATTTGAATTTTGTGTTCTTCATGAAAGTTGTAGATTTGGGTCTTAATTTCAACTGGCACCAATTTCATTCCAAAAGCTCTTTTATAGCTTCAGATATAGTCTGATGAGTATGCATAGGTCAAGCTATCAGGTTCAGAACTCTAGTTTTTACTTCAACTCCAATTTGAGTTATCCAAAAGTGTGTTCCAGCTCTTGAGATGTTCATGAAAGTTGTAGAAAATTGTCTTAGATTTCCAACAAGATCAGAATCACATCAACCAGATATTTGTAACTCAAATTATAGGCAGTTTACTGAAAAATATAATCAATCAAATTAAGGACATTTCAAGTAATAATTTATTCAATGATCTAATTAAACTCAATATCATAAAATATGATAAAACTAACTTAATTAAGCCTAATTGTACCTTAAGAAACCTGGTGAGAGGATTCTAAAATGTATAAAATATATTGCTATCAAATTCTCCTACACTTAAATTTTACACTCTCAGGCAAAACACATAACACAAAAAAAACTAGGTAACAAAGAAAAACGAAATAAACTAAAAAGTTAAAAACTCTAAAAGACTCGATGAATCAAGAAGAGCATCCAAAAATTCAAGGGATCAAAGTATTAATAAGGTAACATTTCTTCATATCTCAAACCAACAAGTAAGGAAACTTCAGTTGAAAAGAATGAATCAAGAATAATAGTTCCTCACAGGATTCACTCTCAATCTTTCAAGCGTTAAAAAGATAGGTATTTCACTCAATTCAACCCATGAAAAATTGCACTACCATAAGCTTGCTTATCTTCTACTTTTCCACTACTCAAAACACATGCATACACAAATCATGAGGATTTTATTCAATGTTATAATGGGATCAAGGTAAAGAAGGGTAGTAATATGGATTAGACAAGTTACAAACCAAAGAGAATAAAAGAGCGTAAAAGCTTAATTCAATTAACAAGCATAAAAGTTCATTCCAACTCCACATAATACAAATTCCCTTTACATATTTTTTTTCTTTCCTTTTTGCCTTGTTGGCCTTTCTTTACACATTTTTTTAATCATAAATATACACGCACAATTTTTTTTCAATTAGCCATTCTTTCCTTTTTCACTAACCATTTTGCACACACACCCCCACACTTGTTCAAGAACTCATCCATTAACAAAGTCAATTCTCTCTTATTCCCTAAGGTCAGGTAAGAATATGGTTTTTCATTTAAGACACATAATGAGATAGAAACAAGGAATTGTCAAATAAGTTCAAAGGGTTTAAGCAAGGGAAAATAAGTCATTTTAAATGCCTTACGTTAGCAGGAATAAGAGAATTTCCAAGAAGTCATAAGAGTGTTTGATATCATATTAAGAAAATATACTGCTAAGCAAGGCTATTTATTGGTTAAAGTAGCTATTTCAAGAAAAATATCTCAATCATGTTTATGTATGCATGTGAAAATGTAGCCTAAAAAAGAATCAAAGTAAGTTCTAGAGTAACAATTCCATGAGCGAAAATCACACAAAAAAGAAGAGAGTGATACAAATGTTCAATCCATTCGTCAACAGGCTCAAAGTCTCACAAGGAATATTTATATCATTCTCAATCTACCAATTCAACATGCATATCCAACAATATGATTTTTCAGAAAGAAGACAATTTATGCTAAGATCCAAGAATTCATCTGCTACTTCTACACAAAATACTTATTTCCTTACTAAGATGCGTCTCAAAAGTAAACTTACCTCTAAAGCAAAATTTACTTACTCTGTCATCCTTAATTAGTTTTACTACGAATAGGTTTATGACAATCATATCAATAAACACACTTCCTTAATTAAGATGCGTCTCAAGAGCAAAATTTACTCTTTACTCTGTCATCCTTAATTGGTTTAGTAAGTTACTGACAATCATATCTTACTTCCCAAAATTTTTTTTGAACAATTATCCTTTCCCCCAACTAGATCACAACATTGTCCACAATATTACAATATAGATGAGTAAATGATAGAAGATAGTACCTGTTGGAGAAATCTGACACAAATTTAAACTAAAACAAAGTACGATAAATAAAATCAAAGGTAAAGAAAAGTTATAGATGAAGTGTCAGATCTGGATTTCTTTTCATGCTGCTTCCCTCACTGCTTCATTCTGACCAATCTATCTGAGCTATTGCTAGATCAGGTTTATAAACAAAAGCTTCTAATTTATCAATTAACTCATCAATAGTGGAAACAGAGATAAGAAGTTGTCTTGCCGAAGGTGTGATAAATTTCTGTTCCACAGCTTTGTCAAGAAAAAATAACAAAAGATCAAAGAAATTGTTAACATTCAACAAGCCTATGGGTTTATGGTAGATGTTCAGTTGGGCCCAAGCGATAATTTGAAAAACTTCTTCCAAAGTACCAAAACTACTTGATAAGGCAATGAATGCCTCAGAGTTATCAAACATTGTCTTCATTCGTTCATGCATAGATAATACCTTAAGTTCCTTCCCAATTGTCTTTTCAGTGATGTTCTATTGAGTTAAAGGTTCAAGAATGACACCTAAAACCTGACTGTCTCCTATATAAGCAGCAAGTGATACAACCTCCATTAACCCATGACAACCTCCCCTATATATAACATGAATATTCCTCGCAGTAAGTATTCGACCATGAGTGTTTGCTGCATTTACAAACTCTAATCCCTTCTCATACATAGACCCACAAAATACACATATATTTTTAAGTCGACGAACAGAAACTCTTTCTATTTGTATACTTGTCCTCCCTTTGAATGATTATGAGTTGGAGGAAAGCGGAGAAAATGTAGTGTTTAAATAGGGAAAAAATGGAAAAAGTAATGGTAGCACTTATAAGGGTAGGTTGGCTGTTGTCAGAAAAGTTTGAAATTAAGAAACACATAATTTTTTTGTTATTTATTGTTTTTTTGTTTTTTTTGTTTTTTTTAAACTTCAAGAAAACCATCAGGATAAAGAAGTCTAGAAACCCTTAAAGGACCCTGCTCAAAGGATCGTCTGTCCAAAACCAAAATACAGCAAAATCATACAAAGATAAAAGAAATATAATAACAAATGATGACATACCTTTATGTACAGTTTTTATGGCGTATCTTTATACTGTGCGTCATGAGTGCAACAATACCAAGATGGCTCAGCCAATCTTGGAATTCTTCTCCCTCCCGCTTGTTGGATATTTTGGATTGAGCTACGACTCAACTAATTAATGTGCGTAAATCTGACAGCTACTACCAAGGACCACAGCCAGTGAGAGGTTGCTGGAGAGCCCATGACATTAAATCACAGGATCCAGCTCAGTTGCATATTCACGCGAGTTTGCTAACACGAGGCGCTTCTATCTGCTCATCATCTCAGCTTGCCTAAAAGGTAAATTTTGGGACACTGAGAACGGCTCTCTACAGAACATGACACATAAACCTTATTTACATACCGGTGTGCGAAGGTCTCCTCCTGAGTTTATGAAAAGATGGACATCCACCCGGGGCTCCTAATCTAATTAAAGACCAAGTACAACTGAAGTTTCGCCTTCCTTTTGTTATCATTTTTTCTCTCTCTTTTTTTTTGAAGAAGAAGATAATATGTACATGTTATTGTGGTTATGGCTCAAATCTTCCTCTGGTTTTACGTCCAGTAACAACTTAAACACCTTTTATGAGTCAATGATAAGCTTCCCATCTAATTTTTTTATAAATTAGCAAACAGGGTCTTTTAGAGTCAAATTCCAAAGACTATAACGCTTTTGTTCATCCTTGAAGAGATTCCACAAGTTAAGAAGTTCACGATGCACATATCCACTAGAATGCATATCAAGAGTCAATAAGATATCATCTAATGACTCCTTACTCAATCCATTCTTAATGAAGAAAATTTTATCTTCTCTGTTTGCGGAAACCATCCCCAAAGAATGACATCGCTTGTTATAATTCCATTGTGCACATTTGTGACAGACTTGTAACCTTTTTGCTCTTCTCCTTTTAGAATACGAACTTTTACTAAGACCTGGCATGTATGAATTAAATGAAATTGAAGACTTACTTGCTAAATAGACCTTTGCTTCGATTATCCAGCGTACATCTTCCAGCATATCTTTGTGCATTAACAACTGAATTTTTCACATCTAGCTTCGTAAATTTTGGTTAGAGCAATTTGAGGGAGAGAAGAAAAATGTTTTCTCAGGTTTGAAAGAATGACATCCATTTTAAAGGAGAAAGAATCAGTTGTCATGGAAAACTGAAAAACAAACCGACTTGAGAGTCACAGATTACTGTTATCTGCCATTTAACAGGGAACACAAAGAACTGCAAAACAAAATAAAGCCATAAAATTAGAGTAAATTTTTCTCATAACAAGGATCAGAAAGGGAAATGAATTATACCTCAGTAGCTTGATTTTCCAAAAATGGTTTGAGTCTTTTTCCAATGACCTTAAATACATTACCATTCCTACGATTCTCAATGTCTATGGCCCCATAAGGATACACATGTTTGACAATAAAATGGTCAGTCTACCTAGATTTCAATTTTCTAGGGAATAGGTGAAGATGAGAATTATAAAGCAAAACTTTTTGACCAATTTCAAAAGATTTTGTTAAAATTGATTTGTCATGAAAAGCTTTTGTTTTATCTTTATAAATTTTTGAGTTTTCATATGCATCATTTCTCAGTTCCTCAAGTTCATTTATTTGCAATTTGCGTAACCTGCAAGCATCATCAAGATTTAAATTGAAAGCTTTAATGGCCCAAAATGCTTTATGCTCCAGTTCTACAGGCAAGTGACAAGGTTTTCCATAGACTAACCGATAGGGTGACATGCCTAAAGATGTTTTGAAAGTAGTACGGTAAGCCTAAAGTGCATCGTTTAGTCTTAAAGACATATCTTTACGATTTGGGTTAATCACTTTTTCCAAAATTTGTTTAATCTCCATATTTTCTAATTCTACTTGTCCACTTGTCTGCGGATGATAAGGAGTGACAATTTTGTGGGTAATACCATATTTTTTCATTAATGATTCAAATGGTTTATTGCAAAAATGTGCTCCCCCATCACTGATGATAGCTCGAGGAATTCCAAATCGACTCAAGACATTTTCTTTTAAAAATTTAGGAACAGTTTTATGATAATTGTGTCGACATAGAATTGCCTCAATCCATTTTGAGACATAATCAACTGCAACCAAAATATACATAAATCCAAATGAGGATGAAAATGGACCCATGAAATCAATTTTCTAACAATAAAAAATTTTAATGACAAGGATATGGTTCAGAGATATCATATTTCTTTTAGAAATATCACATAATTTCTGACAATTTTCATAACTTTTGCAAAAGGTATAGTTGTCCATAAATAAAGTGGGCCAATAAAATTCACACTGCAAGATTTTCGTTGTTGTTTTCTTTGAAGAAAAATGATCACTACATGCTTTTGAGTGACAAAATTTAATGACACCACCTACCTCACTGTCGGATACGCATCCCCGAAAGATTTGATCAGGACAATATTTGAACAAATATGGGTCATTCCGATAAAAAAATTTCACCTCAGTTAAAAACTTTTTTCTGTCTTGGTGTGGCCACTGAGGCGGCATCTTTCATATTACAAGAAAATTGACTATATTAGCAAACCAAGGCATAGAATTAACAAAAAATAAAAATTCATCAGGAAAAGAATCATTGATATGTGTGTTATCAAAAGGTAAGCATGTTGTAAGTCTGGACAAATGATCTGCAATAACATTTTCGACTCTTTTCTTATCTTTTATTGTGATGTTGAATTCTTGAAACAACAAAATCCACTGTATCAATTTAAGTTTGACATCCTACTTAGACATTAAATATATAATAGCAGCATGATAAGTGAAAACAACAGTAAAAGGACTAATTAAATAAGCTCAAAATTTGTCCTATGTAAAAATTACAGCAAGTAGTTCTTTTTCAGTTGTGGTATAATTCATTTGTGCACTATTTAAAGTTCTACTTACGTAACAAATCACATGAGGCTTACATTCCTTTCTTTGGCCTAAAACAGCACCAACAACAAAATCATTAGCATCACACATCAACTCAAAAGGGAAAGACCAGTTAAGGGATTACATGATAGGAGCAGATATCAAAAGACCAATTAATTTTTCAAAAGATTTTTGACATTCTTGAGTCTAATTAAATGGTGCATCTTTTATCAGAAGATTACATAATGATCTAGATATGACACTAAAGTCCTTAATGAATTTTTGATAGAATCCTGCATGTTCTAAAAAGGAATGAACTTCTCTGACTATTTTTGGGGAAAGCAAATAAGCAATTAATTCAACTTTGCCCTTATCAACTTCAATTCATTTAGAAGATATCACATGACCTAACACGATTCTTGAGGTAACCATATAATGACATTTTTTTCCAGTTTAAAACAAATTCTTTTTCTTCGCATATTTTGAGAACTCTATCCAAATTATCAAGACAATTTTTAAAAGAATTTTCAAAAACTGTCAGATCATCTATGAAAACCTCTAAATAATGCTCAATCATGTCACTAAAAATACTTAGCATGCATCTGTGAAAAGTTGTCAGAGTATTACAAAGGCTGAAAGACATTCTTCTATATGCAAAAGTTCCAAAGAGACATGTAAAAGTGGTTTTTTCTTGATCATCTAATGCAATTAGTATTTAATTATACTATGAATAACCATCAAGAAAATAGTAATAGGGATGTCATGCTACTCTTTCCAAAATTTGATCAAGAAATAATAATGGAAAATAATCTTTGCTAGTGGTTGCATTTAATTTTCTAAAATCAATACACATACGCTAACTAGATGAAACTCGCGTAGGTATTAATTCACCTTTTTCATTTTCAACCACTATTATTCCAGCTTTCTTAGACACAACTTGCGTAGGGCTTACCCACTGGCTATTAGAGATATAGTAGATAATTCCAACATCAAGTAATTTAAGAACTTCAGCTTTAACTACCTCCTTCATATGTAGATTTAATATTCTTTAAGGTTGTTGTGATGTTTTAGCATTATCCTCTAAATATATTATATGTGTACAAATTAATGGATTAATATATTTTATGTCCTTTAACGTCTATCTAATTGCACTTTTATGTTTTTTAAGTACTTCTATCAACATACCTTCTTGTTCTCCAGTAAGGATTGATGAAATTACTACTGGAAAGCTTTGTTTTTCTTCTAAAAATGTGTACTTTAACCCAGTAAGTAATGACTTTAGTTCCAATATGAGAACTTCTTCATGAGTATTATCATTCATGGGTTTTAGCTCTTCAAATCTCGGCTTTCATCTATTGTATTCCATTACCTGTGTATAATCAAGCAAAGAACATATTTTAGAAATATCATCATCTACTTGCGTACCTGAATCAAATGAATTAATTAAACAAACTTCTAATGAGTCAAAAGAAGTCCTTTTTAGAAGATGATCATCTACAATGGCCTCAATCCCATCAGCTTCCTCATTTTCATCATGGACTTCATGTGGTTGCTTGCATATGTTGAAAATATTAAGCTTCAGTGTCAAGTTTCCAAATGTTAGCTTCATCACTCCATTTCTGCAATTTATCAAAGCATTAAATGTTGCTAAAAATGAGCGACCTAAAATAACAGGAATTGACTTGGAACTATTAACCTTAGGTTCAGTTTCCAAGACAATTAAATCCACAAGAAAAATGAATTTATCAACTTGTACCAACACATCTTTCGCCATTCCTTTTGAAATTTTAATTAATCTATCAGCAAGTAGAAAAGTTACAAAAGTTTGTTTTAACTCACCCAGATTGAGTGTTAATAAACTGGATATGAAAGCAAATTAACACTAGCACCAAGATCAAGTAAAGCTTGTTCAATTTTATGTTCTTCAATAATGCATGAAACCGTAGGACAACCAGGGTCTTTATGTTTCAAAACATTATTGCTTTGAATAATGGAACTTACCTGTTCAGTCAAAAAGGTATTCTTTTTCACATTTAATTTTCTTTTAACAGTGCATAAATCCTTCAAAAATTTGGTATAAGAAGGAACCTGTTTGATAGTATCTAACAACAGAATATTGACCTTCATTTGTTTAAAAATTTCAAAAATTTCGGTGTGGTGGTTCAATTTCCTTGAATTGCTTAATGCTTGAGGAAATAGAGGTGGAGGAGACGAGAGTTTAGTCTCATTTTGGCTAGATGACTTATCAACCTCTTCCTTATCTTGGGTGATTGATTCATCATCTTTCTCACAAGGTTTAGGAATTTCTTTTTCAACAACTTTACCACTCCTAAGAATTATCACTGAATTAACTTGATTTATTTGTTAATTTTCTGAACTACCCTCATTTAGACTGTACTAACCCTTGTGATTCGGTTGAGGTTAAAAAAAAAAATTTTCCTTTCTCATGAATAGTGAGTGCAGAAGTAAGTTTAGTCAGAGTTTCTTTTATGTCAATCATGGTTTGAGTATTTTGTTTATTAATGACCTATTGCTTTTCTATGAATGTATACAGAGCTCCTTCAAGGTTTTTCTTATATGGTGGGACATAAGGTGCATATTCTTGAGAATTTTAAGAATCCCGTTGTTCCTGAGGAGGCAGTGATTGCATAAACTGTGCTTGATTATTATTCATCTAGCTGAAGTTCGGGTGATTTCTCCATCCCGGATTGTAAGAATTTGAAAAAGAAGTGAATGCTTTTTGAAATTGTTCATTGCATTTACTTGTTCATGCACAACTTCTTTAAAAACAGAAATATTTGGACATTCATTTGTCGAGTGTCCTAATTCGTTACAAATGCCACAAATTTCTTCATTTTGCACATATTTGACTTCTTTCACTTTCCCTAATTCTATGGATTCAACATTTCTAGCCAAACTGGCGTACCTAGCATTTAGATCTTTTTCTTGACTAAGATGATATTTTCCTTTACCAGCATTTGCAAGGTTATATCTAATTGAATTTTCAGAAGGATTAGTACTATGCCAAGATTGAGAAACTTCAGTCAAATGGTTTAAATAATCTAAAGCTTCTTCAGGTTCTTTATCAAGAAACTCACCATTATACATCGTTTTCACAAATTGTTTAGTTTTAGGTGTTAAACCTTCATAAAAGAAGCTTATAGTGTACCATTTTTCAAAACCATGATGTGGGAAAGAATTTAACAAATTTTTAAAACGTTCCCAACATTGAAAATACGCTTCATTTGAATTTTGGGAAAAATTTTGGATTTGTCTTTTCAAAGCATTGGCTTTATGTGTTGGAAAAAATTTCTTTAAAAACTCACCTTGCATTTCTTGTCATGTGCCAATTGATCTTGGTTTTAAAACGTTAAGCTAAGTTTTTGCTTTATCTTTCAAAGAAAAAGAAAACAATTTAAGCTTAACAATCTTTGCCGTGTAATTTTGATCATTGAAAGTAATACAGACTTCTTCGAATTCTTTTAGATGTAAATATGGGCTTTCAAATTCTAAACCATGGAAATTAGGAAGTAAAGAAATCATACACAGCTTAAATCTAAAATTGTTAACAGTGAGTGGAAAGATAAAACATGATGGACTAGAATTTCGAAGTGGTTGCAAATATGCACGCATTGTTCACAACGACTGATTTTCATATTCATTATGTATACTTTCATTTTTAGCTCGTGGTTCATTTTCAGCTTGTGATTCATTTTCAGTCATTGTGCCAATTGTGTGTGATTGTGATTCAAACAAATCAATATATAAAGTATCATGATTAATTTTAACCAAACGACCAGAATTTAAATCATGATACCAATTAAACATAAATAAGTAACTTAAAATAAAACAATAATATATAAGTTGGCGGTACAAACCAGCCATTAAATATTAAGCCAACATAAATGACTTAAAATAAAAAAAAATAATGTACAAGTTAGTAAGTTAGAAAGCAAAAATAAATGACATAAGTAAATAAGTTAGAAAGCAAAATTAAATGAAATAAATTAAAAAGTTAGATAGTGTAAATAAATGACATAAATATAAAAGTTAGGAAGTTAGAAAACATAAATAAATTACATAAATATAAAAGTTAGAAAGTATAAATAAATGACATAAATATAAAAGTTAGATAGCGTAAATAAATAAGTTAGAAAGCATAAATAAAAAGTTAGTAAGCATAAATAAATGACATAAATAAAAAAAGTTAGTTAATAAGTTAGTAAGTTAGTAAGTATGTAAGTTAGTTAGGAAGTTAGTAAATTAGTAAATTAAAAGAGTAAAAGAAGAATATACCTGATGGTGAAATTTACTTACAAAAAGAGAACATCAATAAATTAAAACTTCAAATTAAGTCTCCGGCAACGGCACCAAAAACTTGATGCGAATTAAAAGTTACAAACTTAAGTGCAGGTTGTTTCAAGTAGTAAATTCTCAGGAGTCCGAGGTCAATCCACAGGGAATTGATGAAGAAAAATTTTAAGGTAAGGAAGAGATTTGTCACAACAATAAAAGTAATAAAGGTAGTTCACAAATGAAAAAAAGATGTACTTGGGCTAAGAGATCCACTCATGATAATAAATTAAAGACAAGATTATTTCTTTTTATAACTCAATTGAAATCCACACATAATGGAGGTTCCAATCGGAAAATGCCACATTAAAAGTTCATTTAAGATTATATATGTAATTATATTATGATTCCTTTAATTATCCACTAACATTATCACTTATAAATGGACTCAAGAATTCATTGTGTCAACCTCTTGTCTACAATAAATCAAGATCTCCACTTTACAAGGAGAGTTTCTAAATTGATTGGAAACAAAATACAACACATATAATGACTACTTGATAATACATCATTTAAACATAAAAAAGAAATTAATCAAACTTTAATTTATTACCAAAAGTTTCACCCTTTCACCTAAGCAAAATGAAAATTAGTTACTCATGAACAAAAAAAAAGAAGGAGATAAGAAGAAAAAGATAAACATAACTTCAATTTAGAATAAAAAAAACTACAACAAGAGAAATAAATAATACAATAGCATAATCTAAGTTAAGATGATCAAATGATCAGCCAATGCTCCCTTTTATAGAGCTTGAGGAGTACAAAATGATAATGGAGTGGTTTGATGATGATAAGTAAATGCCAAAAGAGTTGTTTGATGAAGATAAGTGAGTGGAAAATTATAGAGATTCTTGTCTCAGAAATGTTTCAGTTCTGAGCTCATGACATGCGTCATTTTCTCATCAAGTAGTCTTCACAAGAGTTGGAGAGAATTATGTTAGCTTTCCAACAAGACTAGAATCACATCAACCAGATATTTGTAACTCAAATTATAGCTAATTTACTGAAAGATGTAATTAATCAAATTAAGGACATTTCAAGTAATAATTTCTTCAATGATCCAATTAAACTCAATATCATAAAATGTGACAAAATCAACTTAATTAAGCCTAATTGAACCTTAAGAAACCTAGTGAGAAGATTGTAAAATATATAAAATATATTGCTATCATCGACAAGTAATATAAATGTGTATTCAAGTACCATTCCCACAAGGATAGTATTAAAATATATGCTAATTATTAACCAATTACTACTTGCTCTCTATTCCAGGAAATCAAATTAATTTTGGTGATTAACTGATAAAACAAAATACATTAGCAAATTTTAAAATAGGATAAAAATAAATAGAGAAGAAACAGTGAGTTAGGAATCTAGGGTCTAACTTCACTTATTATTTTATCTGATTTCATGCAATCATTTCACTACTCTTGATCATAATTTGGTTATGCTGGTCAACGTGTTTATACATTTACAAACCTCTTTCGATGGCCTTATAAAACTATGGAACTTAATCAAAACATTATATGTTTATGTGAATTGACAAAATTCCATGCATTGAGAACAAACATCAAACACTTGTTATGCATGATCGATAGGTATATTTCTATTCTATTGGTAAATCAACTCATCCAAACAATTGAATTTAATTAAACATGCAATTTCTAATTCCAAGGTCCAACAACTAAATCTCTATGTCTAGTTCAATAGATTCACCAAGATAACATAAATAATGACCAGTCAATTTTGTGCATTAAGCATAGAATTAAAAAATCATAACCAAAATTCTCACAAGAGCATAAAAGAATTACAATCAATTCAAATTACATAGTAAGATTCATTAGACCCCAGAAAAGGAATTTATAACATCATATTTACAAAGAGCAAATTCAAAAAATAACAACATAGACATCATAAAAATAAAGAGAGGATGGAAGAAAGAACTAGCGTGTTGATGGATGTACGAGACTCTTTCCAGCTTCTCTAATCCTTCCTCTACCCCTCGCTACTCTCATCTAGTTTCTCTCCCAAAAGCTGCATCCAATTCATCTGCTCTGTGCCCCAAAACTCCTCATTTTCGTCTGTTCAATCCCCTTCTCCATTTAAACAATGCGTTGCTTTAGGAATCAGGAGTGCCGCAGCACCAAATATATGAAAGTTGTGGCACCTATGGATAGAAACACGGCTGCCATATGAATCAGGAGTGCCGCGACATAAAATATATGGAAGCCGCGGCACTTATGAATACAAACACAGCTTGTGTGCTTTTTTTAACAGGGAGCCGCGGCACATTGCTTGGGAGTGCCACGGCTCCCTCTTCTCTAGAATTATGAACGCTGCAAATTGAGAGTTGGAGGCCATGGCTCCAATGACTCAAGTGCCGCGGCTTCCCCTGTGTGAGAAGCAATTTCACGTGTGCTCATTCCTATTGTTTGAATTTTCACCCCGTTGCTTCTTTGCAAGTTCCTATAAAGAAATAAATACTAAATTAGTCCAATATATACTATAAACAAGATAAAACTCAAGGATCTAGCCTATGAATGCACCAGAAAATGATTGTATAATAATTCTATTCACAGAGTTACCAGTTGTAAATGAAAACAACAAAAATATGACTTGAGCGAAAAACAAAAAGGAAGATGATAGTGATGACATATGATACCTGAGTTGAGACCAAGTCACCAACCCTCTTCGGCTGTTGCTGCTACCTGAAGCGAAGTGCGACTTGGGTTTTCATTACCATTCTTTTCCTGCCAAAGTTTTGATTTTTAAGATGTAAGGTATCACATCAGATTCACTTCCTTTTCTTCCATTCTACACTCCCCTTCTTTCACAATTCAACCACTTTTTCCAAAAGGGTATTCATCATTTCATGTTTTTCATGCCTAAATTGTCTTTTTCTTGCTTTATTTCTAGTATTTTCTATGTTTTCGTGTATATATATAAATTTCATTTTTTGGGGGTTGGTTTTGATTTTGTTATTTTAGTGAAAGTATAGGTGAAAGTATGAACCTTAATTGGGAAAAAGCATTGAGACAGTATCAGAATGTTATGGCCATAGGGACCAAGTCTATGAAAATAAAAGCCATGGTCATGCTGGCCCGTTTCTCTAAGCACGCCCCTGAGCATATATTAGCTCACTGCATACCCCTCCTCACTGAGATTCTTGGCCATAATCTTTCAAATGATTCTGGTACTTCACTTCAAAAGACTGCTGCTTATTGCTTGAAATGCATAGCTTGCAGAGGTGATGGTGGTTTGGCAATGGAAATTGGTGGACATGGTGCTGCACATTCTTTGATAAGGTTGTTGCCTCATTCTGATGGAAATTTGTAGGAAGTCCTGATAAAATGTTTGCTGGTTGTTGTTAGTTTCTGTAATACGAGTAGGACGGTTGTTGCTACCAATGGCGGGTTAGAAATCATCATCGGTTTGTTGAATTCGTGTACAAATGATGATATTAGGCGAAATATGTTAGAGATTTTGAGTGTGTTGGCATTGCAGAGGGATGTTAGGAGGGCACTCACTAGACTAGAAGCACTTCATTTTGTTGTGGAGGCTGCTGGTTCTGGCAACATGATCTCTAGGGAAAGAGCTTGTCAATCAATTGGGTTGCTTGGAGTCACAAGACGTGCTAGGTGTACGTTTGTTGAATTAGGAGCTATACCAGCGCTTGCGGAATTTTTTTGCGATGGAGATCACACAACCAAACTTGTAGCATGTAATTCCCTTGGTGTGATATCTGCAAATGTTGATTACATTAGACCAGTTGCTCAAGCTGGTGCAATCCCCCTTTATGCTGAGCTCCTTCAAGGACCTGATCCTTGTGGAAAGGAGATAGCCGAGGATGTGCTTTGTATACTGGATGTTGCAAAGATAGCTGCTATGAGAGTAGAGTCCACATAGAATAAAGGTACCTTATTGTCTTACTTTGTTATTTTGATTTACTAATATCAAAGTCTCACATCGACTATTTTACGGATGAAAAACAAATACTTGATTTATAAATAAGTTAATTGATATTGATATTTTCTAACATTATGATACACTCTTTAGTAGGTATGTGAAATGCAAGTATCTCTGGGCGCTATTTCTCAACCAATGTAGTAATCAATGAGTGTGATATGTGAAATGAGTTAAGTGACGTAATGTAATATTTTTTTATTTTTTTTATCTAAGTGAAAAACGTCCAAGAAAGTGGCACAACCACGTGAAAAATGTCAAAGTAGATGATATTTTTGCACTGAAAACATTAAAATGGATGTCGTATCTACTTAAAAAATGCTAAATAGGGTGACGTTTTAAGTATATTGACATTTTTTACGTGGATGCGTCACTATCTTTGACTTTTTCACGTAGACAAAAAAAATAAAAAAATATCACAATAGATAAAAAGGTGACAGTTTAGTATATAATTTAAAAAATAATGATATTTTAGTAAATAATTTTAAAATAGTAATATTTTGATAAATAATTTTCTCATCATAAATGATAGTTTGGTAAAAAAGCCGTTGATGAAATTGTTGGGCATTTGGTGAGAATTCTTAAAGAAGGTGATGATGAAGCAAAGATAGCGGCTGATGTGATGTGGGTTCTGTTAGGTTACAAGCACTCGACATCTCTGGTTCGGGATTCAGGTGCAATCCCTATCCTTGTTGAGCTTTTGGAGGGTGGAAGTGAAGAGGTAAAGGAGAATGTTTCTGGGGCATTTGCTCAGCTGAGCTATGATGGGGCGGATAGAATGGCACTTGCTGATGTAGGGACAATTCCAATCCTCATTGACTTGCTGCATATGACGAGTTTGAGGAAATAAGGGATAATGCTGCAGAGGCTCTTGTCATTTTTTCTGAAGATCCATTATACCACGATAGAGTATTTGATGGAATTAATATTCCTTCATTCAGAAATATGCAGAATAGACTCATTCATGTTCGCGCAACAAACATGCATATGGCTAGATCATTACGAAGAATGAGTGTTGAGCAGCTTACTTGGAACCCAGATCTTGTATAATCATTTGAAGGGTATCTTTTGATCTCAACGCCTTTGCAATTAACATAGGTTTCAATCTCGTAAGTTGTGTTAATTTTACACCTTAGCATAGGTGTATGTTGTCATGAGAATTGGGGGGAGGGGTATTATCCCCCTCACCTCTTTAAATTTCCATGTGGTGACAATCTTGATATCTTTTCTGTTTATTTGAAGTTCACATACGCAGGTATAAATGAGTGACTAGATAGACATCTAGTTGTAGTAAAATGCTTGAATTTGTTAAATTTAGCTTCCAAATGTCACCATTATCGTCAATATTATTGATGTGGGAAGCAGAAGCCTTTGTGCTATTCCTAATGAAGCAGAAAAAACCATTACTTTTGTTAGTGTCACCGTCTCATAGAGCTCCAAGGACACTTGCATCTTGGCTCTCCTACATAAATTCTTTTATAACATATAACCAAGTCCTTTAAAATTTTCATTAGCTTCTTTAGTGAATCTATTTGAGAACGCTCTAGTACATCATTGTCTTCGTTCTAGATCAGACAATGCTTCCTCTGTGTAGAGGATAGGTCCTATAGTTCTAGTAATGTTGCCATATAAAGCGATGGCAAACTTCTAGCAGACTCAACCGTTCTTAAACTATATTTGGCAGGAAGCTTCTGGCTTTGATACGAGATTATAGTATATTTGCAAGATCATGCATTTTTCAATTTATAGAGAGTCTTGAAAAAAATTGTTAATTTAGAATGCTCCGTGCATAGGGTTATTGTGATATATTTGGGTTCCAAGACTGAATGGATGAATAGTTACCTATTACGTACTACTAGTCAATCTCAACTATGTATAAGACTAATATCTGTTTGAACATCGGCTTAATTGGCCACAAGGTACTTTTAGTGGATTTCGAACTTCTACACTACAAATAAATTCTGCCCACCTAAAGCTCAGTTTGCAAAATGAGACACATTATAGTTTATATTTATAGTTTTCGGTAGCTTTTAGTTTAAGTTTAGATTAGCTTTTTTTCCCCGGTTATGAACACTTACATAAGCTAATGCAATAATGTACCATATAATCACTGAAGGCCTATTTAAAGATAAACTCGCAATTAAGATGCATGACTATGCATACATGAACTTATTCAATTATTTTGCGGTCGAGTATTTGATGTTTGGTACTGATTACTATTGTCTGAGTTCTCTTTTGCATTTACAATGAAATTATCATCAATCAATATAAAATGAGTCTAAATTTAATCTATTGACAGCAATTTTTATATTAGTAATGAAAAAAATAGGTGCCTTGTCATTATATAAATAGTTTTTTTTTAAATAGGTAACATTGTAAATTTTTTTTATAGTATTAATATTAACTCCAAAATTAGATATAAATATTATGCTAAAAAATAAATCACATGACAAAAAGTAAATACATATATTCAAATAATTAATTAATTTTTCTCATTTACATGAATTGATAATTATTTCTTATGTATAATAACAACTATTTGATTGTCCGAAGAAAAAAAAAAACACAGTAGCTAACACATTCACTTAAGTTTGATAATGAAAAAAAGCTTTAATGATCAGTTGTTTAAAAACTTTCAATATATCATTGTTCTCTATTCTATAAGTAAAACTGTAAAAGAAATATAAAATGTTCCAATAAATATATATATAAGTCAGAATTTCAATGCATTAAAATACCTATAATCTCTGAAAAGTTCTACATATTTATTCATCATTGATTCTCATTTTTTACTAATATAATGTCTCTCTCAATCTTTCCATGTTTTATGGTGCTGCAAAAATGGCACAAAAGCATGCCAAATTGAAAGAAGGAAAAACAAAAAAAGAAAAGAGTTTAATGTCTGTCAAAATTGTCCGGTAACTTTATTATTAAAGACATTTTATGGTGTCTTTGTAAATGCATATCTATCATACTTAGCACCATTTTGTTTCTCACTGAAATCATACAAGGTGATAAGCAAAATCATACAAGGTGCATACAACCTTGTATGATTTTAGTGGGAAGCAAAACGGTGCTAAGTATAATAGAGATGCATTTACAAAGACACCATAAATAATGTCTTTAATAATAAAGCTACCGGACAATTTTGACAGACAATAAACTCTTTCTTTTTTTGTTTTTCCTTCTTTCAATTTGGCATGCTTTTGTGCCATTTTTGTAGCACCATAAAACGTGGAAAGATTGAGAGAGACATCATACTGATAGAAAATGAGAGTCAATGATGAATAGACATGTAAAACTTTCCAGACGTTATACGTATTTTAACGCATTGAGATTCAGATTTTTTTTATTTTGGGTACATTTATATTTCTTTTACAATTTCACTTATAAAATAAAGATCAATGATATATTGAAAATGAAGGTTCAAGGTACAATAATGACATTGAAATTTGAACATATAACCTCATGTAAACTATTCGAACCCCTCACCACTAGTCCACTCCTAGTGGCTTATGAGAGCTCAATTTTGATCTCTCATCCCTGCTCCATTTTCTTTTCATGAGTTTAGGGGCCTTGCGAGTCATTGTTTGGTTTCAAACATTTCATGGCCACTATTTATCCTTGCAAACTGAATAGCGGTCACCTTTCTAGGATTTCCTGCTAGTATCTGCACCAAAGAAAACCAAGTCACATATATTCTACACTGGATCAGATTACTTGTTTCACTACATCAACCCATTGTTAAAGTAGTCCATGAGAAAATTGCATGTCAAAGCGGACCATCAATTATGCACACGGATCTACAACATAGGGTTATTGCAGCTGCATGTCAAAGTGGCTTGTTCAAAAATCAATGCACATATAGCTAAACAACCCACTATATGAAAATCGCACTTTTAGCTTGCTGCAAATATGGACATCTTTAGTGTAGCATGAGTATCAAAAGAGTTATCATATTATTATGTAGTCCTTGATTTGTTATACTATATTATTACATTGAGACTCTTAAATTAATTATGCTCTCCATTCTATTCTCTCCAACTTTTTCAAACGTAAATAAAATATCAAAGGGACTGCCTTAAGTGAAGAATTTCATATAACAACAAATTTTTTACCTCAAGTTTGAAAGTCTCCTTCTGATCCTAGTTGTCAGCATTGGACTCATCATAATCATCTCCATTTTTCCTTTCAAGAACCACTTATCCTCTCACCTGTCTTAGGGATGTATCCACTTTTTTCACATACAAAGCCCGATACTTTCTCGTACTGGTGGTGCTGTAATAACATCACTCCGAATTAGTTTGAAGACGCCATTTTCAAACTGCTTTTTAGCTAACTCACGAACCTATCACAATTACATCAACAACAATTAGATTTCAAGACTTTCACTAGCTAAATTATTCATAGGGAAATGCAAATCTAATTTACAAAATGCAGGCATACTAAAGAAGCTAAAAGCAATTCTAAAAGGTTTTAATATACCACTGGAAGCTTAAATCAATAATAATTTCCTCAAATAATATATATAGGTGAGTTAGAGACACTAATTAAAAAGCTTAAGTGGCAATATAACATTCTGTCAAAGGGATTAAAAAAAAAAAAAAAGAGATACCTTCCAAGGCCAAAGTGTAGTAATTGAAGTCTCTGTCATAGAGAAGAAAGTTGATAGAGCCAAAAGTATAGCCAGTACCAACCCATGCTCCTTAAATATCAGTAGAACTAGCAACTCTTTAGGCCATGCATTTCTAAGCAACACTATGCTTTGTTCCATTGCATTCAACACACCTTCTGTAGCATTGACCGGTTTACATCCAAACACCAATACCCCACAAACAGTTGCAGCCAGAATAATCCCCGTCCTTAGCAATGCCTGAATAAATTTCAAATTTTCTTTGGAAACATCATTGTTTCCATTCAAACTGTCATTTCTTCTACTCATGCACCTCAAGCCACCTTTGTCAAACAACCTAGAATCATCCACATAAACTGAAACCGAAAAGCGTCCAAAAGTGCATGGCTCAACACTATTTGACACCAAGGAAATGGGTTTCTACTGTTTCTAGACAAAGCTTTCACTGGCATTCTCTTTGGCTGATTCTCATGCCTCAAGCAGAGTACCCTTGATTTGAAAATGAAGACTGGTTGACCTAAAACCAAAGATTGAAGTGCCATCTCCAAAAAACTATCTCAAAAAGAATTTTGTGGGGAAACTTTCAAGCAATCAAAGAAACTCTCTTATAGCACAATAGTTGGTATAACAGGGTGGTAAAAACAATGGTTATTTTATGCAGCAGAAGATAGGGAAAACAACAAGGGAAAGCGGTATATGAAAGAAAAGTTTTGATTTTTATGGTTTCCAAGCAATGAAAATTGAAATTCTGAAAAGGGAAATTGGAGGGAGAACAATGGTTTTGAGGAGAGTGTGGAAACTGGAAGAATGGTGTTTTATAGGTGAGAAGAAAGCAATGAAGAAAGTTATTGGTTTGCTGAGAATGTTGTGCGGCGAAGAACGGAGGGTGGAGTTGGTGGTGTGCTTCAGCTTCAGCAGTTATTACATTGCTCTTGGTTCTGCTAATGCTGATGTTGCTATGCAGTGTGGCAAAGGCAGTGACATTTCAATTTATAATATTTGAATTTAACTTTCCTTGTTTGGCATAAAAAAAAATTTAGGGAGCAAAAAAGTAGCTTTTTGGCAATAATGGCGCACAAATTTGAGTTTAATGAGAAATTTAGGGTTATATTGTCACTTAATTACTAGTCATTTTTGGCTCATCGATGCGTAGGGATTAAAATTTTTACGACTACGAAGTGAAGTGATGCGACGAGACAATGAATTATTTAATTAGGTAAGATATAATGTAGGATTATATTATCATTTAAGTACTAATTTTTTTAGCTCATACAATGTATGGAAAAAATATGAAGTAAAATAAATCATTTAGTTTTAGAAAAATTATAATCTAGATTTATTTAATCATTTAATTATTTTTACCAAAAATTTTGTCATTTAATGACTAGTTGTTTTTAGCTCTCACATTATGTGGGTATTTGAATTTCTAAATATTTGGAAGGCAGCAAGATGATACGTTAAAACATTTAATTTTAGATAAAATATTTTTAAGTTTTTATATATTGATTCTTTATCATAATTGTAGCTTAACTTAAAAGTATGAATTTTTTTATTATGAATGTATAATATAAGAGATCATATTCAAGTTCAACCTCGAGAATTTATGTAAATATACGTATAAATAGATACCCAAATGTTAATGAATCATGTATAAATTCATGCACAAGAATCAAATGCTTAATGAATCATATATATAAAGTTTATGCACAAAACTTAAATGCTTAATGAATCATATATAAGTGCATGCACAGGAATTAATTCTTGATCTAGTATGAAAAAATTTAGTAAGCAGACAATTGCTATGCAACCAAGGTGGTGCACCATGCACGTTTAGTTTAATATGAATTTGTAGTTACATTATCATTAATTATATATTAGTAAAATTGCCTTGAAAAAAATTATTAACATTAATTATTAAATATTCATTATTATTTATCAAAGCTGAAGAAGTAATTAATCTCATTATATATATTTATTAAAATATTGATTAAATAATTGAAATTAAGTTAGAAAATTAATAATAAAATTGTAAAATAAAAAATCTATCAATATATTTATGTTATTAAAATTGCCTTGAGAGCAATCAACAATACCAACTATTAAATATTTATTATTTATCAAAAGTAAAGAAACAATTAATTAATGTCACTATATATTATTATTTACATATTAGTAAAATTATCTTGAAAGCAATTAACGATATAAACTACTATTTATCAAATGCAAAGAAGCAATTAATGTAAATTTATATTATTAAGATTGTCTTGAAATCAATTAAAAATATTAATTATTATTTATCAAAGGTAAAGAAGCAATTAATTTCATTATATATTTATTAAAAAATTGATTATGTAATTGAAATTAATTCATAAAATTATTAATAAAATTGTAAAATAAAAATTATATCTATATATTATGTTATTAAAATTGCCTTGAGAGCAATCAACAATTTACATATTAGTAAAATTGTATTGAAAGCAATTAATGTATAGTAAGAAGCAACTAATGTATAGTAAGAAGCAACTAATGTATAGTAAGAAGCAACTCGTGTCAATATAAATTATTAAATATTGATTAAGTAACTAAAGATAAGTTAAAAAGTTATTAATAAAATTTAAAATACGAAAAATGTATATATATATATAATATATATACATTTTTCGTATTTTAAATTTTATTATTAGAAAAATTCCTTAAAGCAACTAATGATATTAATTATTAAATATTACATACTATCTATCAATTGCAAAGAATCAATTAATGTCATTATATATTATTAAATATTGATTGTATAATTTAAATTAAGTTAAAAAATTTTCTCACCAAAAAGGATTAAGTTAGAAATTTATAAATAAAACAGTAAAATAAGAAAAACCTATATATATTTTCTATACTGGATTTATAACCCGGGCTTGCACGGTGCATTAAAATTAAAAATAATATATGACTATAATTTTTTCTATGTTCAAGTTTATGCACGAGAATTTATGCAATATATGTTTAAATAAAGACTTAAATGCTTAATGAATCATATATAAATTCGTGCACAGGAATCAAATCATTACTGAATCATATATAATGTTCATGCACAAGAATTAAATGTTTAATGAATCATATATAAGTGCATGCACAAGACTAATTCTTTATCTAGTACATGAAAAAATTAGTAGGTAGATAATTGCTCTACAACTAAGGTGTTACACCACATTTAGTTTAATATGAATCTAGAGTTACATTATCATTAATTATATATTAGTAAAATTTCTATCAAAGCAATTAATAATATTAATAATTATTTATCAAAGGCAAAGAAGTAATTAATTTCACTATGTATTTATTTAAATATTGATTGTATAATTAAAATTATGTTGAACATTATTGAAAAGATTGTAAAATAAAAATATCTTTCTATATATTTATGAAATTAAAATTTCCTTCAGAGCAATTAACAATACCAACTATTAAATATTTATTATTTACCAAATGTAGAGAAGCAATTAATAAATGCCATTATATATTATTTACATATTAGTGAAATTTATTTAAAGCAATTAATGATATTAATTATTAAATATTAACTTTTATTTATAAGATATAAAGAATAAATTAATATCAATGCATATTATTGATTATTGATTAAATAATTAAAATTACGTTAGAATATTACTAATAAAATTTAAAAATAAGAAAAATTTATGTCACTAATGATATTAATTATTAAATATTAACTATTATTTTTCAATCATAAAGAATCAATTAATGTCATTATATATTATTAAGTATTGATTATATTAGCAAAACTAAAGAAACAATTCATTAATGTCACTATAAATTATTTACATATTAGTAAAATTGTAATGAAATTAATTAATGTTATTAACTAATAGATATTAACTATTATTTATCAAATAAAAAGAAGCAATTAATGTCAATATATATTAATAAAATTGTCTTGAAATGAAATAAATTAATAATATTAATTATTATTAATCCAAGCTAAAGAAGAAATTAATTTCATTATAAATATTAAAACATTAATTTTATAATTGAAAATAAGTTATAAAATTATTAATAAAATGGTAAAAAAATCTATCTATATATATATTTATGTTATTAAAATTGTCTTGAGAGCAATCGATAATTCACATATTAGTAAAATTGTCTTGAAAGAAATCAATGATGTTAAATATTAAATGTTAAATATTAACTATTATTTATCAAATAAAAAGAAGCAATTAATGTCAATATATGTTATTAAAATTTTCTTGAAATGAAATCAATTAATAATATTAATTATTATTAATCAAAGGCAAAGAAGAAAATTATTCTCATTATATATTTATTAAAATATTTATCACATAATTGAAATTAAGTTTGGCAATTATTAATAAAATTGTAAAATAAAAAATCTATCTATACATTTATGTTTTTAAATTGCCTTGAGAGCATTCAATAATATGCATATTAGTAAAAATCTTGAAAGCAAATAATGATATTAACTATTAAATATTAACTTTTTTTTATCATATAAAAAGAAGTAATTATTGTCTTGAAATGCATGTAATGAATTATTAAAGGTAAATAATAAATTAATTTAATTACATATTGGTTAAAATGTGTATTATATAGTTCAAATTAAGTTAGACAATTATTAATAAAATAGTAAAATAAAAAATCTATCTATATATTTATGTTATTAAAAGTGCTTTGAGAGCAATCAATAGTATACATATTAATAAAATTGTCTTGAAAGCGATTAATGATATTAAATATTAACTTTTATTTATCAAATAAAAAGAAGCAAATAATGTCAATATATATTATTAAAATTATCTTGAAATGAAATGAATTAATAACATTAATTATTATTTATCAAAGGTATAGCAGCAATTAATTTCATTATATATTTATTAAAATATTGATTATATAATTGTAATTAAGTTAAAAAATTATTAATAAAATAGTAAAATAAAAATATATCTATATATTTACGTTAGTAAAATTGCCTTGAGAGCAATCAATAATTTACATATTAGTAAAATTGTCTTGAAAGCAATTAATGGTATTAAAAATTAAATATTAACTATTATTTATCAAATAAAAAAAAGAAATTAATGTCACTATACATTATTAAAATTGTCTTGAAATCAATTATTAATATCAATTATTATTTATCAAAGAAATACTTAATTTCATTATATATTTATTAAAACATTGACTATATAATTGAAATTAAGTTAGAAAATTATTAAATAAAATTGTAAAATAAAAAATCCATCTATATATTTATGTTGTTAAACTTGCCTTGAGAGCAATCAACAATGGCAACTATTAAATATTTATTATCTATCAAATGTAAAATAACAATTAATTAATGTCATTATATATTATTTACATATTAGTAAAACTTTCTTAAAACCGATTGCTGATATTAACTGTTGAATATTAACTATTATTTACCAAATATAAAGAAACAATTAATGTCAATATATATTATTAAAAGTGATTTGAAAGCTATTCATAATATTAATTAGTAAATATTAATTATTATTTAACAAAGGTACAAAAGCAATTAATTTCATTCTATATTTATTAAAACATTGATTATATTAATAAAATTAAGTTAAAAAAGTATTAGTAAAATTGTAAAATAAATAAATCTATCTTTATATTTATGTTATTGTTAAAATTTCCTTCATAACAATCAACTCTACCAACTATTAAATATTTATAATTTATCAAATGTAGAAAAGCAATCAACTAATGCCACAATATATTATTTTCGTATCAGTAAAATTTGTCTAGAAAGCGATTAATGATTTTAATAATTAAATATTAATTATTATCGATCAAATAAAAATACGCAATTAATCAGTATCAATATATATTATTAAATATTGATTATGTATTTATAGTCAAGCAAAAAGATTATTAATAAAATTATAAAATAAGTGAAATACGTGTATATATATATATATTAGTAAAACTCCTTGAAAGCAACTAATGATATTAATTATTCAATATTAACTATTATCTATCCAATGTAAAGAGTCAACTACTGTCACTATATATTATTAATTATTGATTATATAATTATAATTAAGTTAGAAATTTATAATAAAAAGTAGTAAAATAATAAAAATCTATCTATATATATTTTTTATACTAGATTTATAACCCGTGCGTTGCACGGTGCCTTAAAACTAATAATTAAAATTCATAATAATTTGTAATTATATTTTTTTCCTATATTCATGTTTATGCACAAGAATCAAATGCAATTATTCATAAATAAAGTTCGTGCACAAGACTTAAATGCTTAATGAATCATATATAAGTGCATGCATAGGAACTAATCCTTTATCTAGTATGAAAAAATTTAGTACGCAGATAATTGCTCCGCAATCAAGTTGGTGCACCCCATTTAGTTTAATACAATTCTAGTGTTACAATATCCTTAATTATAAATTAGTAGAGTTGCCCTGAAAGCAATTAATAATATTAATTATTATTTATCAAAGGTAAAGAAGTAATTAATTTCATTATAGATTTATTAAAATATTGATTATGTAATTAAAATTAAGTTAGAAATTTATTTAAAAGATTGTAAAATAAAAAATATATCTATATATTTATGTTATTAAAATTGCCTTCATAGCAAATAATAATACCAACTATTAAATATTTACTATTTACCAATTGTAAAGAAGTAATTAATTAACGTCATTATATATTATTTACATATTAGTAAAACTGTCTTGAAAGCAGTTAATGATATTAATTAATAAATATAAACTATTATTTATCAGATATATAGAAGAAGTTTATATCAGTATATATTATTAAATATTGATTAAATGATTAAAATTATTTTTAAAAATTATTAATAAAATTAAAAAATAAGAAAAATCTATATTTATATATTTTTTATGATATATATATATATTTATATTAGTAAAATTTCCTTAAAAGCAACTAATGATATTATTTATTAAATATTGACTACTATTTATCAATTGTAAAGAATTAATTAATGTCATTATACATTATTAGATATTGATTATATAATTAAAACTAACTTAGAAATTTATAAATAAAATTGTAAAATAAGATAAATCTATCTATATATATTTTATTATATTTGTAAAATTATCTTGAGAGCTATTAGTTCTACAAACTATTAAATGTTAACTATTACTTATCAAATGTAAAGAAGCAATAAACTTGTTGATCGCTTAATCATCATGAACAACCCTCCTCAGGATCTTGATCCCTTTCTTCTTGCTGATTGTATGGGAGTAGCTTTATGTATAGAAATTCGTTTCTGTTGCTCTTTTTCTTCTCTAATGTACCCAAAAAAAATGTAAAGAAGCAATTAATCAATGTCACTACATATTAAAAATTTTAAATACAATTAAAATTGAGTTATAAAATTTTTAATAAAATTTTAAAATAAAAAATAAAGTGTAAAAATTATATAAATCTTTCATGTTATAAAAAGAAGTAAATCAACATGCCAAAATAAATCAAAATAATTTTGTACTCTATTTACACAACTTACATGTAAGTACTAAATTATATATATAAATATATTAAAAGTTCACCAAAATATTGTCACAAATCAACAAAACAAAATCGAATTATATAATTATTAAATATTGAATAGGAGTGTTTGTATTACATTTTATAAGATTAGAAGATTTTTTAATTAATTTATTATATACTTACGTTTTGTTTGGTTAAAAAGTCCTTTTGAAATATGTTGATTATTTCTCTTTTTAATCAAAATAAGCTAGTTTAAACACGTACTTGATGTCTATTACTTAAAAAACTTGTACAACATATGGGAAAATTAACTAGTTACTAGTTATTTTTAGCTTGTGCATTTGTGTACATTTCTATTATTTTAGTTAGTGTGCTGTAAATTGAATTTATGAATTGTAATATGATAGGCTTAAGTAATGAAGTGAAATAGTATGATGATACATTACAACATTTAATTTTATATAAAATATTTTTTTTTATGTTTTTGCACAGTAAATTTTCATAATGACTGCTGTTTAAATTAAAGGAGTTAACTATTTATTATGAATGTATAAAATAAAAAAAATTGTGTCCAAATTCATTAGTGAGATATTGTGTAAATACATGTATGTATTAATGAAAAGAGACTCAAATAGTCAATCAATCATGTATAAGTTCATGCATACGAACTAGTTTCTTTAATAAAAAAATTTAGGAGGTGGATAATTGCTCCACAACCAAGGCAGCACACAAACTTGAGTTTAATGTGAATCTAGGGTTAGATTATCATTTAATTACTAGTCATTTTTAGCTTGCATGTTGTGTAGGGATTCAAATTTCTATGAAGTGAAACGAGACGATGATATGATAAATCATTTAAAGAGACGCTGATATGATAAATCATTTAAATTAAGGTAAGGTATAATCTTGGATTATATTATAATTTAACAAGTTATTTGTTTTATGCATTGCATGAGTTGTTTTAAATTTTATATTTATGATTTTGTTTTTAATTTAATAGACAAATATCTATTTTTTTTTTGGGTACAAATATTCAGTATGTGTTTGAATTAGCTTGTTCTAATTTGAAAAAAAATCAAAATATTACAAATACATATAATTTAATGCATACATAAGTTCTGCAAATAGAGTAAAAATAAAAATAAAAGATTATCTTAATTTATTTTAACATGTTAAATTACTTTTTTATTATGATATGAAAAGTCTATATAATTTTTACTTTGTCTTTTCTTTATTTTTATAAAAAGAAATTCTCAATCTTAATTATATTATTGTTGTTGCGGAAAAAGTTAAGTTTGCTTCTGCTTACAAAGTAAAAGTAAACTCCACACTCTCACTATTATCCTAATATAATATGAGTTTCATCTTAAGAAACTCCCAAAAGAAAGAACTTGTTTTTCGATGTGGGTTCTTTTAGTAACTAAAGAAAGTCTTCAGTTTATGATTCATATTAAACAACTTGCAAATGTAAAAAGAAATTAAATTGTATTAAATAACTTGAATCCAACAAAGTATATGAAATGAAGCTAAAATGCAAGGAAATAATTGATGCCCCGAAATACAAAGTAAATTAAATTGTATAAAGTAAGTTCGAAAACTACAAAGAAACATTATAAACTTGCTGCAAATATAAAGGAAAACGGTAAATGGCAGAAAAAGTAAATGAAATGATGTAAAATGCCAAGGAACTAAAGATGAAATGACTAAAACATACACTTTTTTGTGTGATTGATCAGGAGTCCTTTCTTCAATGTCTTAAAAGCCTATTTTAGAGAATTGGAGCTTCAAAAACTACTGCTGAATACACTTTTTCAAGTCTCAAAGTCTACCTTTCTAAATTTTAGGAGCATGATTAGGTCGTGGGGTCTTCCATAATGAATTTCCATCATGTTTCAGTCCCAAAAACTACCAAAAAGTTATCATGTTTGCACTTTCTCCATGTTTGAGCATAGGAGTAATTGTCTTATCCTTTATCTCATATTTTTTAGGCATATCTTTCTTATCTAAGCCAACTACCAGTAGCTCCCTCTTCATTACCATGTCAAAATAACATTTTTTCACTTTTACAAGCTAAAGATACTATCATGTTCCCTATTTCCTATTTTTTTAAAGGCTTTATCCTTATCTCAACTGCTTTATTTGCTACTCCAACCTTTGGCTTAGTCAAAATGCTTTTTTTTCTTCATTTTTATGGATTGCAGCTGATGGAAATTGGTTGACCATGCACTAGGCCACTTTTATCTTCCTTCTGCACTAGCCAAGTAAATTATTGCATCTGCTTCTGGGTCGTCAGTTAAATTTTTAGGGTGCCAACAATGCCCTCGCATTAACTATTAGGCGAAGTTTTGAATTGGAGGCCAATAGGTAATGAAACGAATCAATACTAACCCAGCAAGTCTTAAGCTTCTGCTTCTCATACTCCTCCAAATGATCTGACCCTAGCTTCTAAGCTTTTCATAAGCTTCAACTACCTATAAATAAAGCTAAAATAGTAAGGGGAGCTAATCTCCTTGAAGCAGAAAGATCTTGAAGGGACTTTAGAGCTATATGGCAAAATATCAAAGCTAAGCATGAAGAAATTGTAGTTGCAAAAGAAATATACGAACTGTAACATTTGATGTAGCTTAACTCACTAATCGTAAGACTCAATTGGCATGGATTCTTGGTTTAGTTACTACTGTTTCCCAAGCCAAGAGAACTTCAAACTAGTTTATCCTCCTCTAGGGGGTTTGTTTTAGCTATTTCGACCAACTTCTAACCAAAATGTTAATTCGGCCTGGTTTAGCTGAACTCATTTGCTTGCTTTCAAATCATCATTCCTCCCACTTGGAAGAGCAATAAAGTTTTGAACATTTACCATCACTAGCTTTTATGTGCTCTAGAGCCAATAGCTGGTTAACATACTTGCTTTTTGGTAGTGGCAGCTTGCACAAACTTTTAATTTAAAACTCTTTGAATAATCAACCAACTGGCTCATTTACCTACTGCTCAATAACCATGAGGTCTATAATAGAAAGCTTGTGATAGAGGAAAGAGTTGCAATCTTCTTTCTCCAACAGTTCATCATCAATTGAGTAGCATAGGTATCCATCCAATGAAGTGATATATTGGAGGTCCTTTGTCGGCTTTAGTAAATATTTTTACTTTTTTGCATTTGATCTAGTTTTCATAGTGGATAGCTTTTGAAGCTAATTGAGTAAGGTCCAAAAAGTTTACTAGAATCAACATTTCTTTAAGAAACTCCAGTATACCTTTAATTACTAGCTTCGTGTAATCACTTTTTGGCAAAGACAGTTGACATAAAGCCTTTGCTTTTTTGAATCTCTTAAGGTAGTCAGCTAGACGTTCATTCATCTTCTGCTTTATCATGGTCAAATCAGCTATAAAAGACTCTAGCTGAGTTTGGTAAAAATAGTCATGAAATAGTTGTTCTATTTCATTCTGAACTAGGTGACAAGTTAGTATACCATCTATTAGTCGTCTTAGTTAATGAGAGTGAAAATAGCTACCGTCGATAAAAATCATTTTCGCTAAGCTTGCCACATTGAGCCATAAATTGGCTAATGTGCTCCACCGTGGTTTGATCGTCCTCCCTTGAAAATGTTAATTATGAGTATATATAGCCCTTTAGAAGGGGAAACACTTAAGATATGGGTTCTTATAAATAAAATTTTCCTTCAACTTCAAAATCACCCTTAAATGCCTCTTGATTATATCAGCTATCTAATTAGGGTCTATGTTCATCACTAGCCTTGCTTTGAAGGGAGGAGGATGATAGTAAGGCATCTGATTGGCCCCTGGGCATATGGCCCCAGATTTAGAATTTCCTATGACTAAGATATAGCAAACAAAAGGGTGTTCAGCCAAGAAGTTGGTAGGAAATATATGCCTCATCTATAGTTTGACAAACGAGTGAGTCACCTCCAAGATTCCCCGTAGGATTCGGCTGATGAGCCAAATTGATGTTAATGTTCCCTAGAGCAGCTAAAGGCCTATATGTTATTTGTATATGACCACATTGCCACGACGACATTGTTGATCTAGGTAGTCGTTAAGCATGATAACTCATTTGCCTCATTAGCATTTGGAAGGGTTAAGTAGCTCTTGTATCAGTTGTCGACTGCCAAGGCATTGTCATAGTCATAGCCACAATGTAGCCAACCATGATGGTCACATGCCACACTACCGATATAGGGTGAACTGCTGGTGGAGAAGCAGGGTGTGTAATTCTAGCAAATTGTTGTCTATGAGGTGGAGCAACCTTTTAATTGATTTCTCTTGCTTCTTTATCATTGTTTTTCATAATTTCATTTACCATAAGAGGTTTTATGACTTTGGTTGTTTGAATCGTTATTAAGGGAATAACCATATCTACATTTTGATTAATCTGATAGTTCATAAAGGCAAGGTTATCTACCTGAGATGCAATATTGGTTGTAGCTTCCAAGCCAGCATAAAAACGTGTGGCTTGTATGGTAACGACTGCTGCATCAGTGTTTTCCCCTAAGCCACTAATATGTGGAGTAGGTCCATCCAACACTAAAGCTAGAATTTTTCATAAATAAGCTAGAATTTCTTGCAAGGAAGTTGTGGTTTGCTGCCCTTAGGACATAGTTCTAGCGGTTGAGTATGTTGTACCAGCCTCTCTGTCATTGTCTATTTGATTTTCGTTAACTATCATGAGCTTCTCATAGGCTGTCCTTTCATTTATTTTCAAGCTAACCTAAAGATGTCTTTTAATGATATCTACAATTGGACTTACGTTGATGCTAACTTCTTGTTTTTTCTTTGGCCGTGCTTTTTGCTGGAGCCTTTCTCTTCTTAGATGCAGTTGTCAGAACAAGTTTAAAGATTAGTTCCAGTCGATCAACAAGTGAAGTTTCAAACCAAGGAGCTGAAGATTGTTCGCACCAGCGGACAAACTCAATGGATCGGGTTGGAGCTGATTGGAAGGCCCAATACTAGAACTTCCTCATTGCAGTGTCTCGGTACTAGAGGACCATGTTAATTTTTGGAGCTAAGTCGATGATGACTCTTTCATTGGCCTGAGTTTTGAGGCTAAAAGAGTGGGAGATGAGGACTTGCTTCCCTAGGTCAAACTAGTTTACTACATAGTTTGGCAAATAAACTTCAACTTCGAGTGGTTTATAGTGGCCATAGGGGTTGTAATTCACAAGGAGCTCGTGGCTGACTACTACTGTAGTCTAGCAAGCTAAAGTCTTAGTGGTAAAGGTTGGATTGGCAGTGTTTTCTAGGATGGTTGTTAGCTTTTTGGGGTCAAAAGTATAAGAGTAATATTTACAAAGAGTGGAAGCAGGTCTTTCTTTCCCCTAGTAGAAAAATTGAAAAAGCCTCATGATAGTGTTACCACAAAGAGGGAGCTTGTAAAGGATATCCCCATGGACTTGGTAGCTTTGCCGTTCTTTAGAGTGAGTTCCTGGAGAAGACTTTGTTTAGAAGATCTTCGGGAAGTAGGCTTGGAACCATATTTTAAGAACCAGAAGGGGCCAGAAACGGAATCTAGATTATCGTTGACTCGTATGGTTGAGGTCACATTAAAAAGTCCCTTGTATAGGCTGTTGAGAGCTATTAGCTTGCCTTTTGTTGTGGCAGCCACCAGGGGTAGAGTTGATGAACGTGCAAAAGATATAGCTTTGCATCCTGAAAAAGTTGATTCATGTCCCCCGAATTTTCTCTTTTTAGTATTTGTTGCCCAAGTATCTTGCAATAGTGAATTTAGATTATGATTTAAGTTATTGTGGTTTGTGATTGAGAAAAATTGATTGAAAGGAAGAAGAATCCTCACCACTCTAATGTGTTTTTGCAGGAAAGCATCCAAGGAAGGAGGAGCTAGAATTTTGGAAGCATGATAAAATGATTTATTCTGTTCACTCAACATCTAGGCACTATACTTTGAGCGCCTAGGCTTCTAGGCCCATAACTAAAGTAGCCTCTGGAAGGTCAGTGCTCAAGCGCTCCCACCTTAGTGCCTAGGCTCTCTGCTTAGAAAAATCAAAATACTTTCTACCTACCTAGCGCCTAGGCGCTATAAACACAGCGCCTAGGTACCCATATCAGAATAAAAGGCCCACGAATTATGACCTACAATAGCTTTTGGTCGTCATAACATAGGCAAAAAGGTATGACATTTTCCTGGAATGGGAGAAAAGGCTTCTGACCAACAGAAGAACGGGGAATCTCTTTGAATAATCGAAGATGATTAAGGTGTTTTCTTTTCTTCTTGTTGTTTCCTTTGTTTGCACCATGTATTACTGAGTTTCTCTAGTTATGGTGATGGATTTTTCCCAACTTATGATGTAATGACTGTTTAACTTTGATTCAAGTTTTTCTTTCATAGTTTAGCAATTGGAATATGTTGTTTTGTTATTAATATTGATGTGGAGTGGCTGACCGCACTTGTTTATTTGAAGAATCCATACAAAATTGGGAGATGGAGTATGGATTAATGCTTCTTGATCTAATTGCCGCATTTCTGGATATCTGGGAATAAAATCTCATAAGTGTGCAATTTTAGAACATCCATAAAACGATAATCCTTTTTCTCACAGATTTTAATTAAGGGATTAATTAATGTTTGTGGGTTTAAGAGATGTTCATATCTCAAGGAATTGAATGTGAACTAATTTTTGGGATTTGATCGTAAGCCAAAAATGAATAAAGGATTTGAATCAAATAATTTATGACTTATAGGGAGATTAAGTGAAATCAAAACCTAACCAATTTTATCCATTTGACAACCTAGACTTTGATAATTTCTGTGATTTAATTTCTGCAAGTAAATTTCATTCGTTTTTCACTTTTTGTTTTGAAAGAATTCAATCAAGATTTGATTGTAACCAAGTAGTGGAATTGGCGACGAATTCTATATTAATTTTAATCCTTGTGGGAACAATATTTACTCTCTATATTACTTATACGAACCAGTGCACTTGTTGGAGCGTTAACAAGAGTCTTCTTCAGAACTTGAATGGAGCTGGTGCAACTAACATACTTGGAAAGTCAATAAGCTATACAAGCAATATGTTCAGAATCTGTTAAGGAGCCAAGAGCTTCATTTTTGGTAGATATAAATTTGCTATAGCCAACAATTTGTCTGTTGAATTCCACCTCAAAGCTAACCCCGACTTAGGAATCAAAATAAACTGGCAGTTCCTTCCCTATTAGCAGCAGTCTAGTGATGGATGTAATGTCTAATAGAGTTAGAGTCATCATACTAAAAGGAAAGTTGAATGTGTTAATGAGTGGAGACTAAAAAAGGGCAGCTACTTGTAGTAGAGCTAGATCAACTTTCAGGTTCTTTGTGGAGAGTCGAATGGTGTGAGCAATCCCCATTTCGTGCTAGAAGGGTTCTTTCACCACCTTAACACGCTTGTGCCACCTTCCGTAATAAGAAGAAGCATCATATGGCCAAGGGCGCAGATCTGCTTTCCAACTGGAAGCAACGACATACTGCTTCTCCAAAAGCAATTGGATATGTGGTAGTTGTAACGTCCTAATTTAATTTTATAGATTTAATTTTAGTAAGTTTCGAAACAGTTATAGGTAATTATTACTTTAGTTATAGAGTTAATCTTATAGAAGTAATTATTATTACTCAAATATGTATATATAAAATAGTTAAAGATATATTTTACATAACAAAGTACAGTCATTAGTAATATTATACATCAAACAGGGGTGGGCCCCTCAAAAGTTACAGTTGTTAGTACATTCATCCTTAATTTTAGGTAGCACTTCTAAAAACAGTTAGCACATACTATCACAAAAAGTTAAGCTCACTTAGTCCTAAATATAGTGCTAAAAAAAATTTGAAGTACGTGAAGTGCTACATCTATACATATTTATAATCTACTAGTCAAATATTAATATTATTAAACAAACGTCCCCCAATGAGAAAGAGAAAACATAGTCTCCCAACTCCGGCCTATATACTTGCTCAATACGAAGGTCGATTATAAATCTCAGAGTCAGCATTGTCTGAAATATCACGCCAAATGAGTGAGATATAACTCAGTAGAGGTAAGGAAAACAATTACATTTTTAACTAATGATATTCTAGTCGTCACGTGTACGGAAAATGATTTTATTACTTTCCTTTTTCTTTATTTTCCCATCAAGCTATAATCTAAAATTCATAAATCTTTCTTAATAAAAAAAAAATATTAGCATCAGTATTAAACTATCATAAATTTAAAAGGAATTATGCATTATTCCTGAAAATTCATAAAATAACTTTTCTCATCCCCTTTTAATTCTTGTACCATCATCTCAGGATATTAATCTCAGATAATTCATTTTTGATCTCTCATATGCACGTCACATTATATGAGCTCTAATCTACTCAGGGCATCCCAAAAGAATTTCTCCTTATGGCCATAAGCTCGTACACTTAGTCTTGGTACCTTAGAGATATTTTTTTTTATTTTCTTGTATTTTCTTCATTTTACAAAATCATTCTTTTGCCAACAGGATGTGGTAAGTAATCAAAGATTATACATGTAAAAAAAATCTTCCTTTTTGTCATGACCAAGACTTTTCAAAATATGCATCATAAAAAAATAAATCAAATTATTAGCAAGTTTAAAACAATTTCACTATTATCTTTTAAACAGAAAAATAGGAGCAGCCAAGATAATGTCAAATAGAAAATAAACGGAGCTAAAAAATAATATGAGCACAAAATAATGAGAGAAGAAAAATAATAAGAGCATAAACATTAATCTCGGTTCCAAACATCAAAAGAAAATGAGAATATAGATTACTTATTTTAACTCATTTTTTCGAAATTAAAAGTGTATTAAAAGGGTAATTTCTTTAACTCTTCTGAGACTTATTAGTGTATTTAAATCTCTCTAGAGTCAAGTTCTAGCTTTAGTGCAAAGCATATTATAGTCAAAAGAAAGCATTTAAACAGTAATTTATATTACACTTGGGAGATTCCGAAGGATACTGGTAATCAGGAAAAAAGAAAGGAGTAATCGTACAACAAAATATAAAAACTTGGTCCAGCACATTTCAAAATGTCATCACGGAATATCAAAAACTTAACTTGGTCAAGAACACATTCAAGATATCAAATAATAATAAAAAAAAAGATCATCTGTAAACAGGAAAACCCCCCCAAATACATCTATATATTTTTTTTCCAATCAAACTCATATTCTGTGTCAAACCTGAAAATAGAAGAAAAGAGAGGAGGATAAGATAAATGTTAGAAAGGAAAATTTCAAGAACTGTTTCAGAGAAAATTTCAAGATTATAACAATGAAGGAAAAAAAAAGGAAAAGTTTTTCCATCCCTCTACCTTTTGTGAAAGACCAAACGAGGGAGAGAAGAAATTTTTTCTACAGAGCAAAGTTGGTTTTCGTAGCTTCCCTGAGTTTGCTTTTTATAGAGTTTCAATCACTACAGAACTTTTATCAAGCACCGTAGCTTCTACAGAACAAAGTGTGTTGCTGTAGATATTTTTCAATGATCATATCTCATCAAATCTACTCAGCCCATCCTTTCATTTTTTTTATTTTTTTTTAATTACATGCTCCCCAATCAAAATTTCTTTCCAAGATATTTTCTCTTTATGATTTTCAATGACCATATCTCATCAAATCTGCTTATCCTATCCTTTCATATTTTTTTTATTACATGCTCCCCATTCAAAATTTCTTTCGAATTCCAACTCTTTACGTAAGCTCTTTTTGTAAAAAAAAATTTCTCACGTGCTCCTAATCTAATCTTATCTATTGTCATGTCATTTCCCTTTTTTTTAAGTTTCTAACGTTACTTCTTCTTCTTCTGTTTTAATTATTATTATTATTATTATTATTATTATTATTATTATTATTATTATTATTATTATTATTATTATTATTATTATTTTAGTAATGCATAAATATTACTTCATTATAATGTTACTTCCTAACATAACATATTATTTTAATATAAAATATTTATTTTCTTACTTAATATTTTATTTTTAAAATATTTTACATAAATATTTTTATGTACCCATTATAATGTTTATTATTGTTTTTTAGGGATGTTACATTCTTTCCCTCTAAAAAAAATTTTGCTATCAAAATTTCTATTTAGTACCTGTTAACAAAGTTCTGGATACTTTTGTTTAAAATCTTCTTCCGCTTCCTACATAGCATCTTCTACATCTTGCCCTTGCCACAAAAGTTTGACCATCGGAATATTTATGTTTCTCAATTGTCTGTAGATTCTATTTACTATTTGTACAGGTCGTACCTCATATGTCAAATTATCTTTTAACTATATGGATTCTGCCTCTATGATGTGTGAAGAATCAATACAATACTTTCAGAGCTGAGACACATAAAACACATTGTCAGCATAGCTGTAAATCACGTAATCTTAGGAGTTAGTTATTTCTTGATGTCCTCAATTAGTTAAGATTGTAATCTCCCCCACACTTAGCTTTTTGCACTCCTTGGCAAAACTCAAGACCAAAATTTTACAATCAAGAAGAACAACCAAAGGTTCAAGGGATCAAAACATTCATGAGTTAACAATTCTCCACATCTCAAACCATCAAGCAAGGTATCTTCAACATGAATCGAGAATGATAGATCTTCACAAGATTCCCTCTCAATCTCTCAAGTGTTTAAAGGGTAGGTATTTCACTCAATTCAACCCATGAAAATTGCACTACCATAAGCTTGCTTATCTTCTACTTCTCCACTACTCAAAACACATGCACACACAAATCATGAGGACTTTATTCAAGGTTGTAGTGAGGTCAAGGTAACAGGAGAGGATAAAATGGATATGAGAAGATAAATACCAAAGAGAATAAAAGCAAATGAGAGCTGAGTTCAAATAACAAGCATAAAAGTTCATCCCAACTCTAGTGTATATCCCTTTACATATTCATTTCTCAATCCTTTTCTTTTTTTAAACACTTGGTTTTTTTTTTCTTTTTTTTTTTTTTTTTTTCTTTTTCTTTTATATATATGAACATAACTATATACATACATTTTTTTTTCTTTTTGGGCACTCTTTTCTTTTTCAACAACCATTTTGTACACACACCCCACACTTGTTCAAAAACTCATCCATTAACCAAGCTAATGTTCTTTTATTCCCTAAGGTAAAGTAAGAACACGATTTCTCATTTAAGGCACATGATGAGCTAGAAACAAGGAATGGTCAAATAAGCTCAAAGGGGTTAAGCAAAAGAAAATATACAAGGTTAGCGGGAATCGAGAAATTTTCAAGAAATCAAAAGAGTGCTTGATATCATATTGAAAACAAGGTTGGCTATTTGGTTAAACTAGCTAATTAAGAAAGAGGGCCTCAATCATGTTCATGCATGCAAGTGAAATGTAGCCTCAAAAAGAATCAAAGCAAGTTCTAGAGTGGTCATTAACATGAGTGAAAATCACACAAGAAAGAAGAGAATGGCATAAATGTTGAATCCATCCATTAGGCTCAAAATCTCACAAGGTATGCATCCACCAAACTCAATTCATCAATTTAATCATCCATCACCAAGCATATCAGTTCAAGAAGGGAGAAAAGTTATTCAATCATGCAATGAACCCCTTTTTTTTTTTTTTTTTTTTTTGAATTTTTTTTTTTTACAAAAAGAACATCTTTGAAATCTCTCCCCACGCTTAATATAACATTGCCTTCAATGTGAAAGAGAGATATAGAAAAGAGCAACACAACCGATAAGAAGTGAATCAACGCCAAACAGAAGAAACACACCGTCAAGATCTGCATCGACCCGAAAAGAAATCAAACAATAAAACTTTAGTACTAATTAGTTACTACCTAAAAAACTCCTTACTCGCCACCAATTAAGATGCGTCTCAAGAGTAAAATTACTCCTTACTCGCCATCACTAATTGATTTAATAAATACATGACAATCATATCATACTTTCCAAACAAAGACAACAAATTTTTTTATTTTTTTTATATTTTTATTTTTTTATTTTTTTTTTTTTTTTTTTTTTTTTTTTTTTTTTTTGGGTCAACTATCCTTTCCCCCAACTAAATCACAACATTGTCCTCAATGTTAAAATATAGATGAGTAAAGGACGAGAAGATATTACCTGTTGGAGAAAGTGACACAAATTTAAACAAACAAGGTACAATAAAATCAAACCCATTAAAGATGAAGTCGCAGATCGGCTTTTGTTTCTTGTTACTTCCTTCGCCGCTTCTCGTTGACCAATCTATCCGAGCTAATACCGGATCAGTACATACTCAAAAGCTTCTAATTTATCAATGAGCTCATCAATAGTGGAGGCAAAGATAAGAAGTTGTCTTCTTCAAGGAGTGATAAATTTACGTTCCACGACTTTGTCAAGAAAAGATAACAAAAGATCAAAGAAATTATTAACATTCAACAAACCAATGGGTCTATGGTGGATGTTTAGTTCGCCCAAGAGACAATTTGAAAAATTTCTTCTAAAGTACCAAATCCACCTGGTAAGACAATAAATGCATCGAAATTGTCAACCATTGTTTTCATTCGTCCATGCATAAATGTTACCCGAATTTCTTCTCCAACTGTCTTTCCAAAGGTGATGTTATTTTCACCAAAGGTTTAGGAATAACACCTAAAACCCGACCGCCTCCTATAGAAGCGACAAGTGATACAGACCCCATTAACCCACGACAACCTCCCCCATATACAAGATGAATATTCCTCGCAGCAAGTGATCGACCAAGAGTGCTAGTCTGCGTTTACAAACTCTAATCCCTTCCCATAACTCGACCCACAAAAACACAGACATTTTTGAGGTTACGAATAGAAGGCCCCATTCTATACTCTTCCTCCCTTTGAGTGTTTCGAGTTGAAGGAAAATGGAGAAAATGAAGTGTTTAAGTAGGAAAAAGAATGGAAAGGGAATAATTGCACCTATGAGGGTAGGTTGGCTGTTGTCAGAAAAGGTTGAAATTAAGAAACACAGAATCTTTTCTCCTCTTTTTTTTTTTACTTTTTTTTATTTTTTTTTATTTTTTTATTTTTATTTTTATTATTTTTTTTTTGACTTCAAGAAAACCATCAAGGTAAAGAAGTCTAGAAACCCCTGAAGGACCCTGCTCAAAGGATCGTCTGTACAAAAATTAAAATACAACAAAATGATACAAAGATAAAAGAAATAGAAAATGATGACATACCTGTATGTACAGTGTCCATGGCGTATCTTTATACTTTACAAGCGTCATGAGTGCGGAGACATCACGTCCTCTCTCTTTTTTTTTTTTTTTTTGAATTTGTTAGAAAAACTTGATGAAAGATGAGTGTATACTTACTTAAGATTAGGATGGAGGTAATCTGCTCTTTCGGCTTTGTGCCAAAGCATTGTTGACCAATATTCGACCCATTCAAGACCAACAACATAGGGCTCCCAAAAGGGACAAGTGGCCATAATACGTCCGTTTGCCTCACATGTGGGATACAATCTACCTTCTTTGTTTTTCAATTAAGAAGGCTGGATCAGGATGCATGCATTTCCCCATTCACGGTGTGTGTTACCAAAGCCAACCCTAAGACGTATACAAATTTTTTTTTTTTTTTTGTTTTTTTTTGTTTTTTTTTGTTTTTTTTTTGTTTTTGAGAGATGACATGAAGAAGAAGAAGAAGAAGAAGAAGATGATGATGATATGTACAGATTGTTGTGATTGTGGCTCACATCTTCCTCTGGTTTTACGTCCAGAAACGGCTTAAACGCCTTCTATGAGTCGGGGATAGGCTTCCCATCCAATTTTCTTATAAACTGGCAAACAGGGTCTTTTAGAGTCAGATTCCCAAGACTGTAGCGTTTTTCTTCATCCTTGAAAAGATTCAACAATTTAAGAATTTCACGATGCACCAATCCACAAGAATGCGTCTCAAGAGTCGATAAGATATCATCTAATGACTCCTTACTCAGTCCATTCTTAATGAAGAAAATTTTATCTTCTCTATTTGCGGAAACTATCCCCAAAGTATGACATCGCTTGTTACGCTCCATCGTCCACATTTGTAACAGACTTGTAACCTTTTTGCTCTTCTCTTTTTAGAATATGAACTTCTTCCAAGACCGGGCATATATGAGTCAAATGAAATTGAGGACTCACCTGCTAATCGAACCTTTGCTTCAATTATCCAGCGTACATCTTCTGGCATACCTTTGTGCATTAACAGTCTCAATCTTTCACATCGAACTTTGTAGATTTTTCTTAGAGCATTTTGAGGAAAAGAAGGAAAATGTTTTCTCAGGTTTGAAAGAATGACATTCATTTTGAAGGAGAAGAAGGATTCAGTTATTTTGGGAAACTGAAAAATAAACCGACTTGAGAGTCACGAGTACCGTATCCGCCACTTAACCTAAGAACACAAAGAACTCAAGAACTTGATTTTCCAGGAATGGTTGAGTCTTTGTCCATTAACTTTACGCGCATTACCATTCCTAGGATCCTCAATATTTACGGCCCCGAGAGGATACACGTGTTTGACAAAGAAAAGAACCGCGCCACCTAGATCTCAATTTTTCAAGGAGTAGGTGCAGATGATAATCTCAAAGCGAACCTTTTTGACCAATTTCCGCAACTTTTGCAAAAGGTGTAACAGACCTTGAATAAAGTAGGCCAATAAAATCCATACTGCAAGATTTTCGCAGTTGTTGTCGCTGAAGAAAAGTGACCTTCACATGCTTCCGAGTGACAAAATTTAATGGCACTACCTACCTTATTGTCGGGCACACAGCTGCTTTTTTTTTTTTAGAGATTCAAATGCTTACAACCAACAAACAGATAAAAACATAATCTAAGGAACTAATGAAAACACAAAATAAAAAGGGATAAAGAGAGCAAATCTGGTTGGGTTGCCTCCCAATGAGCGCTTAGTTTATTGTCCTCAGCCCGACATGATGATACTTTCACTGCTCCTCATATTGTGGAAGGATGAGGGTCATCACTTCCATCTCTCGCACTGTCGGAAGTTCATGATATGGTTTGAGACGATGACCATTGACCTTAAATGCTTTGCCGAAATTTTCACTCCCGATCTCAACGCACCAAAAGGAAAAACATTAGTTACCACAAACGGCCCAATCCACTTAGAACGCAGTTTACCCGGAAATAATTTGAGTCTTGATTGGAATAGCAGGGACTTTTTGTCCTCTGTGAAATTTCTTTCTCGGAAATCAATTGGTCGTGGAATGCCTTAGCTTTAGTCTTATAAATCGGGGCATTCTCAAAGGCCTCATTTCTTAGTTCTTCTAATTCCAAGAATCGGAACTTCCTTTGCTTTCCAAAGACCTTCCAATTCCATATTAACTTGTTTAATGGCCCAAGAAGATCGATGTTGCAACTCAACGGGCAAATGACAGGGCTTTCCATACACCAACCGAAATGGTGACATGCCGATGGGAGTCTTATAGGCAGTCCTATAAGCCCATAAAGCATCTTCAAGTCGAGTGCTCCAATCCTTTCTTGAGGGATTCACTGTCTTTTCAAGGATTGACTTAATCTCCTTGGACACTTCGGTTGCCCATTTGTCTGTGGATGGTAAGGAGTGGAAATTTTGTGCATTACTTCATATCTCTTCAATAGAGCATTAAAGGTTTTGTTGCAGAAATGAGTCCCTTGGTCACTGATGATAGCCCTTGGGGTCCCGAACCTGGAGAAAATATGTGACTTAACAAAATCTGCAATGAGCTTTAGAATCATCGATCGAGTGGCTTTTGCTTCCACCCATTTAGACACATAATCAACAGATAAAAGAATGTATGTGAAACCAAATGAAGGAGGGAATGGTCCCATGAAATCAATACCCCACACATCAAAGAGTTCCACAAAAATGATCGGAGTCCGAGGCATTTGATTACGAGGACCAATATTACCTGTTCTCTCGACACATGGCCACAAGACTTACGAAGTTGTAGCGTCTTTGAAAATTGAAGGCCAATAGAAACCACTTGTCAAGCACTTTATTGGTTGTCCTTTTATCGCCAAAGTGTCCTCCACATGCATAGGTGTGGCAAAAGGAGAGGATGGAGTGTGTCTCGAATCGGGAATGCACCTCCTAATGACTTGATCTCGCACAATGCTTCCATAAGTACGGTCATCCCGTATATAGTATTTACAATCACTCCTTAATTTATCTCTTTGGGCCTTGTTCAAATCCTCCTGGAAAGTCCTTAGTAACCAGGTAGTTAACAATGTCGGATACCAAGGGATTATGGTGTTGACAACCATCAAATATTCATCCGGAAAAGTCTCCATGATAGGCATTTCTTCCTCTTCGCTTACCAATCTACTCAAGTGATCGGCCACCAAGTTTTCGCTCCCTTTCTTGTCTTTAATCTCCAAGTCAAATTCCCGGAGCAATAAAATCCATCGAGCAATCTAGGCTTTGCTTCTTTCTTTATTAGAAGATACTTCAAGGCCGCATGATCTGAAAACACAATCACTTTAGAACCAATTAGATATGATCTAAATTTTTCTAAAGCAAATACAACACTAGAAGTTCCTTTTCGTAGTTGAGTAATTAAGTTGAGCATCATTTAGAGTCCTTGATGCATAGTAAATGGCATAAGGAACTCTATCAACTCGTTGTCCCAAGACAGCTCCTACTTGCAAAGTCACCGGCATCACACATTAGTTCAAAAGGTAACTCCCAGGTTGGGTGGCCCGATGATAGGCGCAAGCTTAACAACTTCTTGAGTTTATTGAAAGCTTCCATACATTTCTCATCAAAGTTAAAATTAACATCTTTTTGAAGAAGTCTCAAAAGGGGCAATGAGACTTTAGAAAAGTCTTTAATGAATCTCCTGGTAGAAACCCGCATGACCAATAAAAGAACTAATCTCCCGCACACTAGTGGGTGGTGGCAAAGAATGCATGAGTTCTACTTTAGCTTTATCTACTTCAATTCCCCTAGCGTAAATTACATGACCTAACACAATACCTTCATTCACCATGAAATGACATTTTTCCCAATTCAAGTACCAGGTTAGTGTCAATGCATCTTTTAAGCACCAAAGTTAAATGTTCCAAACAATTTTCAAAATCATTTCCAAAGACACTAAAGCCATCCATAAAAACCTCAATGATGTTTTCAATGTAATCGAAAAATATACTCATCATGCATCTTTGGAAAGTTCCCGTGCATTGCAGAGTCCAAAAGGCATTCGCCTATATGCAAAGGTACCAAATGGACAAGTGAATGTAGTCTTGTCTTGGTCTTCTGGAGCTATGGCAATCTGATTGTAACCTGAAAAACCATCCGTAAAACAATAATAAGAATGACCACTAATCTTTCTAACATTTGATCAATGAAAGGTAAAGGAAAGTGGTCTTTTCTCGTGGCGGCATTCAACTTCCCGTAATCAATACAAACACGCCACCACATGCTCAGTAACCTAGTGGGAATAAGCTCATTTTCAGCATTTCTTACCACAAGAATTCCATATTTCTTTGGTACTACCTGGACCGGGCTTACCCACTTGCTTCGAAAATGGGGTAGATCACCCCCACACTTAGGAGCTTCAAGATCTCCTTTTTCACAACCTCCATCATGGGAGGATTCAATCTCCGTTGAGGGTCTCTCACAGTTTAGTATCCTCCTCCATTAATATCCCGTGCATACAAACGGAGGGACTAATACCCTTGATATCGCCTATTGACCAACCAATGGTCTGTCTTATGTTCCCGCAAAACAAATACACGCTTTCTCTTCTTGCTCTTAGGTGAGTGACTTTGCAATTATTACCTTGGAAGGGTGTCCTTCTCCCCCAAGAAGATGTATTTAAGATGATCAGGTAGTGCTTTCAGTTCCAATTCAGGTGCCTGCACAACAGAAGGTTGAGGTATATCAGTAGTAACAGGTAAATCAACAAAAGTTACCTCATGCTCTTCTCGGAGTGGAAGAGAGCTCTTGTAAGGCAAAGAACAATTTCATCAATGTCTTCACTCCATGGCTCTTCTTCACTCTTCTTCTTTTCCTCCTGTACATCTAAGCTATGAGTTAGAATTGTATCAAGAGCATCAAAATGGTCAGTATCAAAAGCTGCAGAAATTAAAGAATCAAAAGGATCAAAAGAATCAATTAAACAAGCAGAGTGCACCTCACTTGGGTATCTCATAGCTTCAAAAATATTGAATCTAATTAATTCCCCATCAAATTCCATTGTTAGAATTCCTGAGTGCACATCAATTTTTGTCCGTGCAGTCTTCAAAAATGGTCTTCCTAGCAAGATAGGAGCAAATTTGAGAGACTCATCCTCTTCCATGTCCAAAACATAGAAGTCTACCGGAAACACTAATTCATTCACCTGTACCAAAACATCTTCAACCACACCCTTAGGGTATGCATTAGATCTATCAGCCAATTGAATAACAACACCAGTAGGTTCCAAAGGACCCAAGTATAAAGATGCATAAATAGAATATGGCATGACATTTATAGATGCACCTAAATCAAGCATTGCCCTTTCAAACCTTGTGTTACCTATAGTGCATGGAATGGTGAATGTGCCAGGGTCCTTACATTTGGTTGGGAGTTTCTTTTTAATTACAGCTGAAACATTTTCTCCCACTTGGACCTTTTCATTTCCTTTTAACTTCCTCTTGTTAGTGCATAATTCTTTCAGAAATTTTGTATATCTAGGTACCTGCTTAATGGCATCTAACAAAGGGATATTAACCTCTACCTTCCTAAAAGTCTCAAGTATTTCTTTTTCTGCTTCTTCTTTCTTGGTTTTAACCAACCTACTAGGAAAAGGAGCTTTAGTGACATATTTAGGAAGGGGTTCGAAATACTTACCTTAGGGGTTTTGGAAGTTTGCCCTTATCATTTGCTTCTTTGGGTGGTTCATCCTTCTCTTGAATGATTGGTGAAAGAGAGGTAGGCTCATCCATCGTCTTTCCGCTTCTCAATGTGACAAGCACTAGCATTTTCCCTCGGATTCACTTCTCGGGCCGTGAGGGTAGTTTCCTGAAGCTTGGCTTTGAAACTTGTTGAATTCTCGTGGACAACTGTCCTATCCGATTCTGCAAGTTATTGATTGCGATCCTTGTTTCTTGTTTGAAACTTTGTATAGTTGCATTTGTTTCTTGTTGGAACCGCAAATTATTAGTGGCCATTTGTTTTACTAGCTCCTCTAATGAAGGCTCGATTGCTTAGGAGCTTGAACTTGCTTCTTGTCTCTCGAGGGAAAGGTACTTGCCTTTGTTGGAATCCGGAGGTCCATAAGTCGGAGGTTGATTTTGAGGTTGCTTTGCATAGCTGAAATTTGGATGATCCCTCCAACCCGAATTATATGTGTTTGAGTAGGGGTTGTAATTTTTGAAAGTCCAAAGATATCCCCCTACCGCTCTTACCTCCTCATTTGTGTCTTCTTGGAGAGTGGGACACATATCGTGGGATGTCCGGATGAACAACAGATCCCACAAGCATGAACTCGGTGCTTTACCCGAATCCATTAACCGCCGAACCATAGCAGATCAATTGAGTCATTTGTCTTCTTTGTATACTTGGTTGTCTCTACTTCTTTCACCGCTCTTACTCCAAAGTTGTCATTTCTAGAGTAGAATTGTTGAGTATTGGCACCATTCTTGAGATCAAGTTTCTTGCTTCTTGAGGAGTTTTATCAATCAATGCTCCTCCGCTAGCAAATCAATCATGTTGCGATCCATCACTTGTAAGCCTTCATAGAAATACTTGAATTAAAAGTCGCTCACTTATTTGATGATGAGGCAGCTGAAACATAGCTTCTTAAATCTCTCCCAAGAGTCATGGAGTGATTCCCCATGCCTTTGTTGAATACCACAGATTTCTTTTCTGATTGTTGCAGCTTTTGAGGCAGGGAAGTATCTGTCTAGGAAAGTTCGGGCCATGTCCTGCCATGATTGGATGGATCCGGGTGGCAAGTAGTAAAGCCACTCCTTAGCTGAGTCTTTCAATGAGAATGGAAAAGCTCTCAACTTGACTTGCTCTACATGAATTCCTCGCAGTTTCATGCTAGAACATACCACATGGATTTCCTTCAAGTGCTTGTTGGGGTCCTCTCCGGTAATCCATTGAAAGATGGCAAGAGATGGATTAAACCGGATTTCAATTCAAATGCCTCTTCATTTTCAAGAATGTTTATGCAAAGAGGTCGTTGATCTAGATCTGGAGCACCCAATGCCCTTAAAGTGTTTTCTCGCCATTGTCACTTCTTCGATATTTCGATGGCTCAAATGTCTCTCGAACTTGATAGATCAATGTAACGGGCGGCTTCAATGTCGGCAGTGTGAGTTGGAAGTTAGCTAGGATGGAAGGGAAATTGAGGATGTGAAGTGAGTTGATCAATATAGTTCCTCAAATTTAGCAATCCTTCGTCTACTCCTTCAAAGGACATCAACACCTACAAAACACTCGAAAGAAAGATTAAAAATAAAATAAAATAAAATAAAATAAAAACAGAATAAAAATAGGAAATAAATTAATAGTGTAATTGAAAAAATTGGTTCCCAAGAACGGCGCCAAAATTCGATGCGTGCGGATGTAGTGATTAAAATTAAGATAAAAATCAGTTGTCATGCCCACCAGAAAATAAAAACCTTACAACTAGTTGTAGTTAGTAAGGGTCGATCCACAGAGAACCAATTCAATTAACACTATTAAACAATTCCCAATTTAGACTCTGATTAACAATAAACAGTAAAAGTGGGGTTTTGGAGTTTTTATGAACAATGAACACTTCAAAGATAACAATAAACAAACTGAAATCAATATAAGAAAATTGGTTAAGAGATTGAATCCACCACTAGATTTATATGATAATGTAAATCCACATATCCTTTTATTCCAACATGCTCAATTATGTTTTTATGCAATTGTGATATTAAATCTCTGTTTTCCTTACGTGTTGGCCAATTTAGCAACCGCTCAAATCAACTCCTAATCACCGATTAGTCATAAAGCAACCACTCTTACAACTATCCAACAATTGCATTAAGATTTAGAAAACCAATTACACTAAGGTCTAATCACACACCGGGATTAAATTACTTAGAACATATATTTCTCTAGATCTAATACCGCAAATCACATAATAATAAACCCAGATCTACCACTTTTATAACGGCAAATAGCACAAAGATAATTATACCCACATGAACATCATACATCCCACTAGATCTACTACCGCAACCGCGCATAATAAACCTAGATCTACTACTTTGAAAGTAGGAACAAGTACAAAAATCTTCATACCAACAATAGATTCAAATATATGAATAAAAACATAACTGTGTTGAAATAATCAAATATGCAAAGTTTACAACATTAATACTAGCGGTTTCATCACCCCCTTAACCAAGGGAGGTTTAGTTACACATAGCTAGAAAGAAATCACAAGAAAAACTATGAAGAAACAAGAAGAAACTATGAAGAAACAAGAAACTAAGAGAGAAAATGAAGGAGAGTTACCTCTTGTTCATGATAAATGGTGCCTTTTATAGAAGTCTAAGGTAACAAAATGACAAAGGGAAGTGGGTGGATGAGTGGGTGAGTGAGTGGAGTGTTTGAGTGGATGGATTAGTGGGTTGGTTTAGTGGATGAGTGAGTGGAATGGTTGAGTGGTTGAATTAGTGAAAAATGCCAAAGGACTTTTGGTGAGTGGGAAATTATGGACATGAATGGGTGAGAGGATGGATGAGTGGATGGATTAGTGGATGAGTGGGTGGAGTGGTTAAGTGGTTGGATTAGTGTATGAGTGGATGAATGGGTGAGTTAGTGGATGAGTGGATGAGTGGATGAGTGGATTAGTGGATGGATGAGTGGATTAGTGGATGGATGAGTGGATGGTTGAGGATGAAAATTTCGTGTCTGACTTGGAAGCCAAAAACGACCCACTATACTTCAGAATCACGAAAAGTGTTCTTCATGAAAGTTGTAGATCCTTGTCTTGGCTATAAAATGGATAGCTGGTTCGTCCAATTTGGCTTCCTTAAGCCTAAGATATGTCCCAAATACCGTAGGTTGCTCAAACCCAACTTCAGCTCCTCTGTTCCGACTTGCAAGCTCAAAATGACCTACTAGACTTCTTTTTCTCAAAATGTGTTCTTCATGAAAGTTGTTTATTTGGATCTTGACTATCCAATGTCCAAATTTCAGCCCATCTCCATTATTACATCTTGAGATATGATTTTTTTGAGTGCACACTGTTCGGATTCTACTGACAGAACCCGTATTCTGACTTCCATGTCAACTTAGGTCCCTTAGACATCTGAATCAGACTTCGAGCTCTTCATCAAAGTTGTAGAGCTTCCTCTTAGCTTTCCTACAAGATAAAATTCATGATTTTCAGATATCAGGAACTCAAGTTATGACCAAAATACAGAAACAGTGTAAAATCTCAATAATGCTGAAAATATTCAATTAGGACCAATTTGAGCTCAAACTCACAAAATCATGTCAAACTCAATCAATTAAGAATATGGAGAGTGTAAATGACTAAATATAAGGGTTTCTTAATGAATAAAATATGTGTTTATCATAATCCCTTCCCATTATTACGATTGATTCTGTTGTATAGGCTGACCAATATACATGTATATAAAGAACGCAAATGAATGTGAATATATAGTGGTCTTCTCCCAGATTGGCATGGTATCAAAGCTATTGATTCTAGGACTGTGCCCTAAGGATCAAAAGCTCGAATGGCCGATGAGAGCATGAGGAATGAACCCAAGGCACCCTTTGATATCTCAAGGGACCTCGTGCAGACTCTAGCTACTACCATGGCTAAAGTCCTGGCTCAGAACCAGTTTGTTTCGCAAACCAGTTCACAAGAGTCAGGCAGCGGTGCAATTAACATAAAACTCGATGGATCGAATTATGGTTTATGGTCTCAGGTGGTCGAACTCCATCTCTCTAGGAAGGACAAACTGGGACACATAAATGGAGATATACAGGAACCCGCTATGACAGATCTGACATATCGACGATGGAAAACAGAAAACTCCACCATCAAAGGCTTGATCCTGAATTCATTGGACCAAAGTTTGGTGGGCAACTTCATACGATTCGCTACTGTAAAACAAGTGTGGGATGCTATTGCTACCACCTATTTTGATAGTAGTGACTCATCTCAGATTTATGATCTCAAAAGGAAAGTCAATAGTGTGAAACAGGCTGGTGGAACACTGGAGGCATATTATAATTCTCTTCAAGGATTGTGGAGAGAAATAGACTTTCGGAGGTGATGTGTTGCAGATGAAGCCATTCTCGTCTCTTGAACAGGCATATGGCTATGTCAGAAGGGAGGATACACGACAGAATATGATGCTCTTGGGCACCGATATTGGATCATCTGCAACAATGGCTACAAAGGGAGCATAGCTTCAACAAATTGCAGCAAAAGGAAACTTTGGGAGTGACGGTAAATCTGGAAAAAGGCAGTTAAATACTGAAGGTGGGTGTACCCATTGTGGGAACAAAAAGCACACCAAGGAGACGTGTTTCAAGCTACACAGCTACCCGGACTGGTGGCATGAACTTCATGTTGGGAATTTGCGGATCAAAGTCTCGCAGCGGAATAACAGAATTCTCTCACAGGATCTATGCGAAAAATCCATAATCCGAGGTTTTAAAATTTTACCTCTTGAAGCGTGACAGACACAAGCAAGGTGAATCACCAACACCGTAATAGCGACGATGTTTCTGCGGTATCCACACGAACAGACTTGCAAAAGGAGTCACGTCTCTGTTTCGTAGTGCTAGCTGCGAAGAGAGGAGAAGAAGACCTCACTATCTCTCACTCATTTTCTGTAGGTGCGGCTAGGGTTGTGATATAACCTAGTAGCAGCCCCCTTAGCGGTACTATTTATAATAGTGGCTGCCTTAAGTGAGTGTGAGCAAGTAGCAAGGTAAGTGGTGCAACCCTAAACCCATCCGTCATGAGTTAGGCCCACAATTGAATCCGAGTCCAACTTGGATTCGATTACTCCAATTTAGTCTGTTCTAAGTGTGCGACCTGCAGGTTCTCATAACGTTGGTAGTAATATTAAAATCTCATTTTAATATTACAAACAAGGAGCGGTATCTAGCAACACATCACTGCTACCCAAGTAATGAGAATGTCGGTGATTTGACATAACCTATCTCACGACCAATGTTTCCGTGTAGTTTAGTCCCTTTGTCCAGATATCCAAATTGAACACAAGGCATGGAACGTGTCACCCTTGTTTAGTTCAATCTTCGGTTTCTGATTCCCGAGAGTAGACATAGTAATGACAAATGAGATCAATATCTCATATTGACTCATTTGAGCATGGCCATGCATTTCATAGTCTCACTCAATCGGGGGCCCTGAGATATCACTCTGTTATGTAGGAGGGACAAATCCCATCTAGGTCACTCACATCCCTCCACATGTATCGCGGTATGTCTAATAATCAACTTTATAATCATCTTGTTACGGATGACGTTTGATGGCATTAAAACACACAACTCCTCATGTAGGAATCGTAGTGATTTCGGTCAAAGGACCACATACACCATTATCACTATGAGAATTACTTATGACACTCACGTAACGATCCACGTAGCGTTCTCATGGCGGGTCATCCAATACATCATTACTCTAATATGTATCTATGTGTAGACTTGATATCTCATATCCATGACCCGTGAGATGTGGTCATCAGTCTACGCACATACTAGTCTCAAAGCATTATTGTTGTCCTAATTAACAATAATACTTGACTAGGGACATTTAAGAATAGTGTTTTATCCAATAGGATCTCACGATCAAGTCATCCACTTGATGTCCTATGGTATCAAATTTACTATTCTAAGGACTTTATCATGTTTACCAAAAAAAAGAACATAATAAATGAAATGCCTCATATCAAATAGCATAATATAATGTATGTAAATACAAACAAAACGTATTGGCCACTAGGGCATACACCAACACTTCAATCTAAGAAACAAAAGGAAGGAGGGACAACAAAGGTCTTTCTGGTACAGACCGAGCCTTAGTTATCTCTTGTTACTCAGGTTGAACCTTCCTCAACCATAACCTGCGATCAAGGTAACATATGCTCTACATAGTTATCTTCTAATCATGATAGTAGTGGAGGGTGGATCATAGACTCGGGTGCCACAAAGCATATGACATATTGTGCCAGTGATTTAGTAAAAAATTCACTTCCTAGACAATCATGCATCATAAATGCCAATGGAGTATCATACCCAGTGACAGGAGCAGGGACGGTTCATTTTTCAAACCATATCTCCTTGCCTAATACATTACTTGTCCTCTCTCTATCGAATAAGCTTATCTTTGTTAGGCAAGCTACTGAATAATTAAACTGTGTGGCACTTATGTATCCCAATTTCTGTCTTTTTCAAGATATCCTCACGAGGGAGATCATTGGGCATGGTACTAAGAGGGGAGGACTCTACTACATGGAAGATTTGAATTCTAGCAAGGTGAATAACGTGGGAAAGGCTAGCAACAACAGAGAAGAAGAGATTCGGGTTTGGCATGCACGTATAGGACATCCATCCTTTTATTACATGAAGCATGTACTCCCAAAACTATTTATTGATGTAGATTTGAGTAAATTAATATGTGACACTTGCATTCTTGCAAAGAGTCATCGCGTACCCTTTCCCACACAGTTGAATAAAATTGATACTTCCTTTGGTTTGATACATATTGATGTTTGGGGGCCGTCATCCTTGCCGTCTTTATCTGGTCATCAGTGGTTTGTGACTTTTATCGATGATTGCACACGTGTTACTTGGCTATATTTTCTTAAGCATAAGAATGAGGTCTTTAACATATTTAAAACTTTCCACACTATGATTCAGACGCAGTTCGACTCTTCTATTCGTGTCCTTCGCTCGGACAACGGATGCGAATACGTTAATAATGCATTTCACCATTTCTTTACTGCCCATGGGATTATACATGAGACCTCTTGTCCTAACACACCACAACAGAATGGTGTAGCCAAACGGAAGAATCGGCATATTCTAGAAACAGCGAGGGCCTTATTGATAGGTGCTTATATGTGACGAGCGCCGAACTCAGTCAAAATTATAACCGAAGTTATTACCTAAATTTGCAGTATAGTGAACAGCATTGGATTGTCTTCTCAAGGATCGTAAATGTAATTTAATCAAATTAAGTTAAGTTAGAAAGGGGGTTTTGATGGTTCAAGGATTACAGTGACAAGATTTAAAAAGAAATAACAATTAGAAGAATAGTCAATTCAGAAATCTATCCGAGATTGGGTGGATTCAATCATAAACCTTTCAACAAACACTTGAAACATATTTGAATGGTTAACTTGGATCTAACCGAGATCTCAGCATCAGACCCAGAATTCATACTAGACAATCGTCCAGAATTCAATTGACAATTGATAAACACAAATCTGCAATCGCACCATTCATGTAGATATATGTCAATTTAAGCACCGAATTCAATTAACCTAGGCACCAATCAGTAACCTAACCTCTTCAATTACATGATTAGTTTAGATCAATCAGTTCCAAGCTTCATCACAAATCTCAATCTTCAGTCATGTGATTAGTTGAGATCAATCAGTTCTAAGTTTCATCACAAATCTTAATCTTAAATCAAGATCAAATCAGATCAAACATAAACAGAATCACCATTCATGCATTCAAGATTAAGAAGAAGAAGAAGAAGAAGAGAAGAGGAATTCAAATATAAATCAAATACATTACATAACCAAGGTCTCAAGAATCCAAACCACAATCTCTTCAAGAGTCCCAAATTGACCGAAAGTAGCTTAGCCCTCCATTACCATGAAGGGGAGCATCAAAATATACAAAACTATGAGAAACTATGAAGAAGCAAGAAGAAACTTAGAGAGAAATGAAGGAGAATACCTCTTATTCATGATAACCAATGGTGCCTTTTATAGAAGTCTAGGGTAACAAAATGACAAAGGGGAGTGGGTGGATGAGTGGGTGAGTGAGTGGAGTGTTTGAGTGGAGTGGTTGAGTGGGTTGGTTTAGTGGATGAGTGAGTGGAATAGTTGAGTGGGTTGGTTGAGTGGAAAATGCCAAAGGACTTTTGGTGAGTGGGAAATTATGGAGATGAATGAGTGAGTGGATGGATGAGTGGGTGGATTAGTGGATGAGTGGGTGGAGTGGTTGAGTGGTTGAGTTAGTGGATGAGTGGATGAGTGGATGGATTAGTGGATGAGTGGATGGATGAGTGGATTAGTGGATGGATGAGTGGGTGGTTGAGGACGAAAATTTCGTGTCTGACTTGGAAGCCAGAAATGACCAACTATACTTCAGATCCACAAAAAGTGATCTTCATGAAAGTTGTAGATCCTTGTCTTGGCTATAAAATGGATAGCTGGTTCGTCCAATTTGGCTTCCTTCAGCCTAAGATATGTCCCAAATACCGTAGGTTACTCAAACCCAACTTCAGCTCCTCTGTTCCGACTTGCAAGCTCAAAATGACATACTAGACTTCCTTTTTTCAAAAAGTGTTCTTCATGAAAGTTGTTTATTTGGATCTTGACTATCCACTATCCAAATTTGAGCCCATCTTCATTATTATATCTTGAGATATGATTTTATGAGTGCACATTGTTCGGATTCTACTGACAGAACCCGTATTCTGACTTCCATGTAAACTTAGGTCCTTTAGACATCTTTTTGGGACTTCGAGCTCTTCATCAAAGTTGTAGAGCTTCCTCTTAGCTTTCTTACAAGGTAAAATTCATGTTCATCAGATATTAGGAACTCAAGTTATGGCCAAAATACAGAAACAATGTCAAATCTCAATAATGCTGAAAATATTCAATTAGGACCAATTTGAGCTCAAACTCACAAAATCATACCAAACTCAATCAATTAAGAATATGGAGAGTGTAAATGACTAAACATAAGGGTTTCTTAATGAATAAAATATGTGATTATCAAATTCCCCCACACTTAGCTTTTTGCACTCCTGGGCAAGACTCAAGACCAAAACAAGGACGTAAGAGATTAACAAAAATTTAAATTCCAACGACATTCAAGAACCCAAAATTTTACAATCAAGAAGAACAACCAAAGGTTCAAGGAATCAAAACATTCATGAGTTAACAATTCTCCATATCTCAAACCAACAAGCAAGGTATCTTCAACATGAATCGAGAATGATAGATCTTCACAAGATCCCCTCTCAATCTCTCAAGTGTTTAAAAGGTAGGTATTTCACTCAATTCAACCCATGAAAATTGCACTACCATAAGCTTGCTTATCTTCTACTTCTCCACTACTCAAAACACATGCACACACAAATCATGAGGACTTTATTCAAGGTTGTAGTGAGGTCAAGGTAACAGAAGAGGATAAAATAGATATGAGAAGATAAATACCAAAGAGAATAAAAGCAAATGAGAGCTGAGTTCAAATAACCAGCATAAAAGTTCATCCCAACTCTAATGTATATCCCTTTACATATTCATTTCTCAATCCTTTTCTTTTTTTTCTTTTTTTTTATATATGAACATAACTATATACATACATTTTTCCTTTTTTTAGGCACTCTTTCCTTTTTCAACAACTATTTTGTACACACACCCCCACACTTGTTCAAAAACTCATCCATTAACCAAGCTAATGTTCTTTTATTCCCTAAGGTAAAGTAAGAACACAATTTTTCATTTAAGGCACATAATGAGCTAGAAACAAGGAATGGTCAAATAAGCTCAAATAGGTTAAGTAAAGGAAAATATACAAGGTTGGCAGGAATCAGAGAATTTTCAAGAAGTCAAAAGAGTGCTTGATATCATATTGAAAACAAGGTTGGCTATTCAGTTAAACTGGCTAATTAAGAAAGAGGGCCTCAATCATGTTCATGCATGCAAGTGAAATGTAGCTTCAAAAAGAATCAAAGCAAGTTCTAGAGTGGTCATTAACATGAGTGAAAATCATACAAGAAAGAAGAGAATGACATAAATGTTGAATCCATCCATTAGGCTCAAAATCTCACAAGGTATGCATCCATCAAACTCAATTCATTAGTTCAATCATCCATCACCAAGCATATCAGTTCAAGAAGGGAGAAAAGTTATTCAATCATGCAATGAACCCTTTTTTTTTATTTTTTTAACAAAAAAGAAACATGCTAAAATCTCTCTCCTACACTTAATATAAACATTGTCCTCAATGTGAAAGTGATAAATAAAACGGAAAGAAAAGAGCAACACAACCTGATGAGGGGCGAGATAATGGCAAGCAGAAAAGATGCGTAAGAATCAAAGCTGCAAAAGAACCTGAAAACTCACAAAACAAATGAGTAAAATGTAAAACCAAAATAACATGACTGGAATAATATAAAATTAAAGAGGAAATGCGGGTCTTTTAGAGTCAGATTCCCAAGACTGTAACACTTCTGTTTATCTCTGAAGAGATTCTACAATTAAGAAGTTCATGATGTACCAGGCCACAAGAATGCGTCTCAAGAGTCAATAAGGTATAACTTACTGACTCCTTACTCAGCCATTTAAAGTGAAGTATGTTTTTATCTTCTCAGATTGCGAAAACCATCCCCAAAGATCTTGAAAACAAATCTAGTTGGGTTGCCTCCCAATAAGCACTTGTTTAATGTCATTAGCTCGATGTTGGGACACTTCTTAGTGATCTTTATAATGTGGATGGTAAAAGCCTATCACTTTCACTTCCACATTTTTCGGCTTGAGATGGTGTCCATTGGTCTTATTAAGTGAGGTTGGTGAAAAGACTCCACCAGGATCCCATTGGTTGAAACGTGATGACCAAGTTATGGTTGACACAACATGATAGCTTTCACTAGGGTCCCATTGGTTGAAGTGTAATGACCAAGTTAAGCTTGAAGCATGAGGGCTCCCATTGGGGTCCCATTGGTCTTTCTTAATTTCCTTGACTTCACCAATGGCATGCAATACATGTAATTTTGCAATCCTGCTTTCATTGATAATGCTGGACCATGGCCTAAAAACAAAATCCACTTCAGTAGTTACTAGTATCTGCTGACTTTCCTCTTTCTTTGAAAATTCCTTAATGGCCTTCAATTCCACCTCCCTATATGTTTCAGATTCTGCAACTACATTGTTGATAGACCCTTCTATATCATTAGATCCTGCGTAAACAGAATCATTAGTTTTCAAATATGCAGAAATTTCAACACACTCAACACATTTTATATCACCATCATGATCAGCACATGAGTTGTAATTGATAGAATCATCAAAACTAATTAAATCAGGAAATTCAGCACACAACTCATCATGAGTTTCCTCAACTAAGTCTGCATGTAAATCAATATGACAATTAGAATGCAGGGAGTTGGGAATTGTTTGGGGAAAGAGTTGGCCTGACTCTTGACATCTCGTTCATTAACAAGGTTGTCAAGTCAACCGGTTAATTTGGGTTGTTAAATCCTAAATAGTGGCAGTGAAATTCTGCTGGAACTCAATTTGGGTTTTCATCAAGTCCTCCCATGAAGGCTCAAGTTTTGTGGTTGATGGACTTGTTATCTGCTGGAATGACTGCACATATTGAAATGATTGTTGCTGTAGTGATGCCGTACTGCCATATCCCAGATCTGGATAGTATTCCCAGCTAGGGTTGTATGTGTTGAAGAAGGGGTCATAACTTTGTTGCTGCTGCTGAAACTGTGGTTCATCAGGAAAATAACCAGTTGCTGCAACAAATTGATCAGGAAAAACAGAACTACCATACTGAAGTGTAGGGCATGCATATGTGGGGTGAGATGAACAAAAACAAATATTACACACAAGTGTAGCTTCTTGCATAGGTGATTGTTGTCTCACTACTATATGTCTTACCAAAGAAGTCAACTCCTTAATTTTTGACTCTATTATGCATGATCCATTGTTAGAAAAGTTAATAAAAAGCAAAGGTTAGTAAAAACACTTAAAATGAAAAGATTACATTTACTAATCCCCGGCAACGGCGCCAAAATTTTGACGAGCGCCGAACTCAGTCAAAATTATAACCGAAGTTATTACCTAAATTTGCAGTATAGTGAACAACACCGGATCGTCTCCTCAAGGATCGTAAATGTAATTTAATCAAATTAAGTTAAGTTAGAAAGGGGGTTTTGATGGTTCAAGGATCACATTGACAAGATTTAAAAAGAAATAACAATTAGAAGAATAGTCAATTCAGAAATCTATCCGAGATTGGGTGGATTCAATCATAAACCTTTCAACAAACACTTGAAACATATTTGAATGGTTAACTTGGATCTAACCGAGATCTCAGCATCAGACCCAGAATTCATACTAGACAATCGTCCAAAATTCAATTAACAAGTGATAAACACAAATCTGCAATCGCACCATTCATGTTGATATATATCAATTTAAGCACCGAATTCAATTAGCCTAGGCACCAATCAGTAACCTAACCTCTTCAATTACGTGATTAGTTTAGATCAATCAGTTCCAAGCTTCATCACAAATCTTAATCTTCAGTCATGTGATTAGTTGAGATCAATCAGTTCTAAGTTTCATCACAAATCTTAATCTTAAATCAAGATCAAATCAGATCAAACATAAACAGAATCACCATTCATGCATTCAAGATTAAGAAGAAGAAGAAGAAGAAGAGAAGAGGAATTCAAATATAAATCAAATACATTACATAACCAAGGTCTCAAGAATCCAAACCACAATCTCTTCAAGAGTCCCAAATTGACCGAAAGTAGCTTAACCCTCCATTACCATGAAGGGGAGCATCAAAATATATAAAACTATGAGAAACTATGAAGAAGCAAGAAGAAACTTAGAGAGAAATGAAGGAGAATAGCTCTTATTCATGATAACCAATGGTGCCTTTTATAGAAGTCTAGGGTAACAAAATGACAAAGGGGAGTGGGTGGATGAGTGGGTGAGTGAGTGGAGTGTTTGAGTGGAGTGGTTGAGTGGGTTGGTTTAGTGGATGAGTGAGTGGAATAGTTGAGTGGGTTGGTTGAGTGGAAAATGCCAAAGGACTTTTGGTGAGTGGGAAATTATGGAGATGAATGGGTGAGTGGATGGATGAGTGGGTGGATTAGTGGATGAGTGGGTGGAGTGGTTGAGTGGTTGGGTTAGTGGATTAGTAGATGAGTGGATGGATTAGTGGATGAGTGGATGAGTGGATGGATGAGTGGATTAGTGGATGGATGAGTGGGTGGTTGAGGACGAAAATTTCGTGTCTGACTTGGAAGCCAGAAATGACCAACTATACTTCAGATCCACAAAAAGTGCTCTTCATGAAAGTTGTAGATCCTTGTCTTGGCTATAAAATGGATAGCTGGTTCGTCCAATTTGGCTTCCTTCAGCCTAAGATATGTCCCAAATACCGTAGGTTACTCAAACCCAACTTCAGCTCCTCTGTTCCGACTTGCAAGCTCAAAATGACATACTAGACTTCCTTTTTTCAAAAAGTGTTCTTCATGAAAGTTGTTTATTTGGATCTTGACTATCCACTGTCCAATTTTGAGCCCATATTCATTATTATATCTTGAGATATGATTTTATGAGTGCACATTGTTCGGATTCTACTGACAGAACCCGTATTCTGACTTCCATGTAAACTTAGGTCCTTTAGACATCTTTTTGGGACTTCGAGCTCTTCATCAAAGTTGTAGAGCTTCCTCTTAGCTTTCCTACAAGGTAAAATTCATGTTCATCAGATATTAGAAACTCAAGTTATGGCTAAAATACAGAAATAATGTCAAATCTCAATAATGCTGAAAATATTCAATTAGGACCAATTTGAGCTCAAACTCACAAAATCATACCAAACTCAATCAATTAAGAATATGGAGAGTGTAAATGACTAAACATAAGGGTTTCTTAATGAATAAAATATGTGATTATCAATATGCCATCTAAATACTGGGAAGAAGCTATTGGGACTGCTATTTACCTCATGAATCGTATGCCATCTAGAATACTTGACTTCAAGACTCCCCTTGAAACCTTGAATAGTCAATTCTTAATCTCTCCCCACTCACTACTTCCTACCAAGGTTTTCGGGTGTGTGGTCTTTGTACACCTCCCTCGCCATCTACGTTCCAAGTTAGATCCATGTGCAGTTAAGTGTGTGTTTTTTGGGTATGAGACGCACACCAAAGGATATTGCTGTTTTGACCCACATAACCGGCGAACATATGTTACCATGGATGCATCATTTGTGGAAACCGAGCTCTACTATGCTAACCCCACTCACCTTCAGGGGGAGAAGAATGGTGAAGATGGTGCTGGTGGCGTGTTTGTGTCTGATGGCATGTTTGGGTCTGATGTATTAGGAGGGGTAGAAAATACTAAAGAAAATAATGATACGAATATTAATATAGGGTCACCTAGTAGTAATGAGACACCTTGTATTAGTGGGGGCAGCAGCTCTGACGACCCTACTACGTGCATGTCGGGGGACTGCTCATCTGAGGAATTAAGAGAAATTCAACCCACCTCAACGCATGAAGCCATGTCCAGTGACATGACATAGTCTTCTACTCCTCCCTCAATACCCGTAAATGAGTCTTCTGAGGATATTCAGGTACGTACTACTCTTGAGGCTGACTTGCCTAACACTTCTAGTAGATACAAATTACCTTTCAGGTCCAACAAGGGTAAGCCTCCTATTAGATACTCTCCAGAGGTGGAAGGGAAGGGAACAAAGCATCATATAGCATATTTTGTTACAACTGCAAGGCTCTCAGAGTCACTTAAGGCTTTTACATATCAACTGTCTACTCAATCAGTGCCTACTCGAGTTGAGGAAGCTTTGAAAGACTAAAACTGGGCCCAGGCTATTCAGGAGGAAATGCAGGCCTTACAAAATAATAGCACTTGGAATCTTGTGGCTTTGCTTGAAAGGAAGAGCACAATAGGGTGTAAATGGGTTTTTTCCATAAAATATAAACCTGATGGGTCTATTGAGAGAAACAAAATGAGGTTGGTGGCCAAAGGCTATACTCAGACATATGGAATAGACTACCAAGAGACATTCTCCCCTGTTGCAAAGCTCAATACCATTCGAGTACTACTGTCTCTAGCTGTAAATTTAGATTGGCCTCTACACTAATTGGATGTGAAAAATGCTTTCTTATATGGGAACTTAGAAGAAGAAGTGTATATGGATATCCCACTAGGGTATACTGTTTCAACAAATGAAAAGCTGGTATGCAAGCTGCAGAAAGCTTTATATAGGTTGAAGCAATCACCTCGAGCATGGTTTGGGCGTTTTAGTCTGGCAATGAAAAAATATGGATACAGACAAAGTAATACTGATCATACACTTTTTTTGAAGAAGAGGAAAGGAAAGCTCACAACCCTTATCATCTATGTAGATGATATGATAATAACGGGAGATGACTCTGAAGAAATTAATAGAGTTCAGGAGCAGCTTAAGTCTGAATTTGAGATGAAGAATCTTGGGGAATTAAGATACTTTCTTGGAATAGAGGTTGCAAGATCACAAGAAGGAATATTTATTTCTCAAAGGAAGTATGTGTTAGATCTTCTATCTGAAGTTGGGTTACTAGATTGCAAACTAGTGGAGACCCTTATTCCCCAAAATTTGAAATTTATGGAGACAAATGATCCTGTACCAGTAAACCGAGAGCAGTACCAGAGATTAGTGGGAAAACTAATTTATCTCTTACATACCAGACCAGACATAGCGTATGTTGTTAATGTGGTCAGCCAACATATGCAAAATCCAAGGGAGGAACATATGAAGGCAGTGACAAGAACTCTACGATACTTAAAGTCTTCACCAAGAAGAGGGCTATTATATTCAAAGAACAATCATTTAGATGTAGAAGGCTACTCGGACTCCGATTGGGCTGGGACAAAACCAGATAGGAAGTCCACAGCAGGCTATCTCACTCTAGTAGGTGGAAACTTGGTAACTTGAAGGAGTAAGAAACAAAAGAAAGTCTCAAGATCAAGCACAGAAGCCAAATGGAGAGGCATGGCAAATGGGATTTGTGAATTACTATGGCTGAGAAGATTAATGACAGAATTGGGGTATAAACCAAAATCTGCCATGAAGCTATATTGTGATAATCAATCAGCCATTGGAATATCTGAAAACCCGATACAACATGAGCGAATGAAGCATGTTGATGTGGACAGAAATTTCATCAAGTAGAACCTAGATGACAAAATTATTAGCCTCCCATATGTCAAGTCAGAAGACCAACTAGCTGACATGTTGACTAAGGTAGTATCTGGAAGGATCTTCCTTGACTCTCTTGACAAGTTGAGGATTAAAGATATTTACTCCCCAACTTGAGGGGGGGGTGTTAGGATAGCTATAAATCACGTAATCTTAGGAGTTAGTTATTCCTTGATGTCCTCAATTAGTTAAGATTGTAATCCCTTCCCATTATTACGATTGATTCTGTTGTATAGGCTGACCAATATAGATGTATATAAAGAACGCAAATGAATGTGAATATATAGTGGTTTTCTCCCAGATTGGCACACATTATGAAGATTTGACAGGCTAGGAGGTAAAGCAATTTGATAAGCAACTATTCCGACTCTTTTAAGAATTTGGAAAAGTTCAATATATCTGGAACTCAATTTATTTGTTTTCAAAGACTTGCCAATTCCAGTTGTTGGGGTAACTCGAAGGAATACATGTTCTCTGATGCGGATTAAAGGATGCAAACCCAAATGCAGGATGTCTCAAGTAATAAATTTCTCAGGAGTCCGAGGTCGATCCATAGGAAATTGATGAAGAAAAATTCTTTGAGGTAAGGAAAGACTTTGTTACAACAATAAAGATAATAAAACTTGTTCACAATTAAATTAAAGAACTTGCTTGGGTTAGGAGATCCACTTTTGGTAATAAATTAAGGACAAGATTAATTTTTTTTATAACTCAATTGAAATCCACGTACAACGGAGGTTCAAATCAGAAAATAAAACATTCAAAGTCCATTTAGAATTATATACGTAGTTATATTATGGTTCCTTTAATTATTTATCAACACCAATACTTGTAAATGTGTTCAAGCATTCATTGTGCTAAACCACTTGTCTACAATGAATCAAGAATTCCACTTTACAAGGAGGGTTTTTAAATTGATTGGAAACAAAATACAACACATATATTAATTACTTGATAATATATTATTTAAGCACAAGAAAGAAATTATTCTAACCTTATTTTTATTACTAAAAGCTTCACCCCTTCACCCAAGCAAGATGAAGATTAGTTACCCATAAGCAAGAAGAAAGAAAAAGAGAAGAAGAAGAAGATGATCATAACTTCTATTTACAACAAAAGAAAATTATAATAAGTAAATAATATAATAGCATGATCTTGATCTAAAACTAAGATTATCCTAATAGGCAGCTAAGGCTACCTTTTATAGAGCATCACAAGCAAAAAATAATAATGAGTGGGTGGATAATTAAGGAGTGGGTGGATGATTAAGTGGATGATTGAGGAGTAGGTGGATGTTTGCAAAAAATGCTTGTCTTCACTTACATAAAATAATTTGATGCCAAACTCGTGCTTGCCGATAGAATATCAGAAAGTGGCCTTCATGAAAATCGTAGGTCTTTGTCTTGGTTATCAAATGCCTACTTGAACCATCCAATTTGGCCTCCTACAGCCTAAGATATGACCCAATCATTGCAACTGCTTAGGCTCAATTTCAGTTCCTTTGTTCTGACTTACAAGCCCAATATGACCTACTAGACCTCAGAATCTCGAAAAGTATTCTTCATGAAAGTTGTAGATATAGGTCTTAGCTATTAACTATCAAAATTTCAGCCCATTATCATTCCTACAGCCAAAGATATGGCCTGATGAGTACACATAGGTCAAGCTATTAGGATCAACACTCTAGTTCTTGCTTCAATTCCAATTTGAGTTATCCAAGCTTGTGATATGACTCTTAAGGTCTTCATGAAAGTTATAGGGAATTGTCTTAGCTTTCTTACAAGACTAAAATCATATAAATCAGACATATGTAACTCAAATTATAGCTAATTTACTAAACATTGTCGAAGAGATAAATTAAGGCTAATTCATGCAATAATTCTTTCAATGATCCAATTAGGTCCAGTATCATGGAATGTGACAAAACTAACTTAATTAAACCTAATTGAACCTCAAGAAGTCCAGTGAAAGGATTATAAAATGTATAAAATATATTGTTATCATTCTCTTTCCTGATATTCTAAAGGTTTTCTTCTTTTGTTAGCATAACTTTTCTACCTACTTTGAGCTGCTAACATTATATCTTTGATTAGTTTTATTTGTTCTGAGGTCTGTTGTACTAGATCAGGTCCTAGTAAATTTCTCCAGTCTCAAACCAACATATAAAAGATCTACATTTTCTTCCATACAATGCTTCATATGGTGTCATACCAATACTGGAATGATGACTATTATTGTAAGCAAATTCTATTAGTGGTAAGTAATTATCCCAACTTCCCTTAAAATCCAAAACACAGGCCCTAAGTATGTCTTCTAAGGTTTGAATTGTTCTTTTAGTTTGACCATCAATTTGAGGATGGTAAGTGTGAATGCCCAATTTTGTTCGGGTAAAAAAATAATAATAAATAAATAAACACAAAAATAAATAAAAAAGATGATGACCCAATTTCTCTCATGCTACCTACATTGAGCCTAAACCAATTTATGACCTACCAAATAGGGGTCAACCCATATCCATTCTAGCCTAAGACCCACTAAACTTGAGCCCAAAATCCATAATCCTCTAACCCTAATTTCATCAAGCAAGTAGGCAGAAAAGGCAAGAGGCAGCCAACGAAAAAATCCTCCCACACCTCAACACAACCACATTTTTTCTTCTCACGTAGGAAACCTACAGGGACTAGTCTCCACAACACAGATCACTCATCTTCATCTCTACCACCTTTCATTATTATCACCAACACTCTACACAACCAAGACTTCAACCCACCTTCTCTCCAAACAACTTCTCATCACCACTAACCAAACCACCCAACCCTCTTCATCTTTTTTCAACCTCAACCAACTTTTTCACCACCTTTGCCATCTTCAACATCCCACCACACCAAACCAAAACCACCTCTCTTCATCACCCCCCCACAGTGGCAGCCACCACTGAGACCAGAAACCACCCGGCCTCCACCAGCTGTGAAGCAGCCACCATGCGGCCTTCCTATTGTAGCCACCCGAACAGAGCCTAACCACCATGTTCAAATGACCCACCACGTCGCTGCTGCAAGCTTAGCCATGACCACCCACAACCAGATCCGTCCAACATCGCAGCTTCCTCGCGATGTCACCACGCCCCAGTCGTGAACCACCACCTAGAAAACAACCCCCCACCACGGTTAGAAGCCACCACTCGCGCATAGGCCACCACAATCCGTAACCCAGCTTCCACCAGCCATGAAGCTCCGCCCCACAGTACAGAAGCTCCTGCACGAGCGTCCCCGTGGCCACCTTCGATCTGCACCTTGGCCACTCGCGCCGCCTTCTAGGTTCTGATTTTTGTCATCAGCATATGGTCCAAACCCTCTTCCGTTCTTCTTCTTTTTCGCAAAAGCCATTGCATTTTTTCTCGTTCTCTTTCTTTTTTTTTTTTTTTTCTTTTGGTTTTGTTTTTTTTCTGTTATATTTTTTTAGGAGAAATGGTTTAGGTTAATGAGTTTGGGTCAATTTACTTTACTTAGGCTTTCAAGTTTTTAGTGATCTAGGTTTTTTTCTTCTTTTTTTTCTTTTTTGGGTAGAATAAGATAAATAATAATAGTTTTATTTTTGTGTGTTTATTTTGAATCTAAAAAAATGAAAATAACAACAAAAAAATCATCCTAGGCTTTGAGGAGGTTTTCTTTACCCTTTTGAATGTTTTTATTTTATTTTTGTTAGTATGTTTTTTTAATCATGTTACTAATATTGTCTTTTCTTAAGTGTTGACTTTATAAATTTAAAAAAAATGAAATAATTAGGTCTTGCTAAGAAAGAATAAAATAGGATTAGCTGAGCTACGACAACTTGTTAATCATGTACTTTTGAAATCATCTAAGTTGTAACAGCTTGATGATTCGTCTTTTAAAAAATATAAAATAAAATGAGATTAGCTGGGCTATGACAGCTTTGTTAATCTTGCACCTTTAAAATCATCTGAGTTGTGACAGCTTGATGTTTCTTTTTGTTAAAACAAAAAAATAAAAATCAAATGAATTCTTAAAATAAAAATCAAATGAATTCTTAAAATAAAAAAAAATCTTTTCAAAATTAAAAATAACCAACGCACAATCGTTTTTTCTAAAGAACGGTGTGGCTTTGAATTCCTCATTGCACCAAAGGATACGTAGGAGCAGGATTTTTATTCTTTCAAGCCAAAATTAAATTTTTATAATTTATTTGTTTGTTTAATTTATCTTTTAATAAATGGGTAAAATAAATATTTTTAAGAGTTATAAAAATTTGCACAACTGATTTAAGGTAACTGTCTTAGGGCGGATGCATTAGGAGTACTGTGGGGTTAAGTCTTCACCCTTTTCTGTGCATAATTAGACTCCTGAACTTAAGTTTTTTTTAATGCAGACCATTTTTTTTTGTTTTCCAATTTTTTCTAATAAAAATAAAATTGGTGACGACTCCATTTCTTTTTCCTAATAATTTATTTTGTTCGCCGCTCCCGCCGCGATCCCAGTCACGACAGTAAGCAGGACTAAAGGATAACTTTGTTCCAAAGGTTGCCTGTAATGATTTCCAAAATCTAGAGGTAAATCTTGGGTCTCTATCAGAAACTATGGTAGTTGGTTCACCATGAAGTCTCACAATCTCTTTAATATACAATTGGGTCAACTTATTTAGTAGATAATTAATCCTGATGGGTAGAAAATGTGCAAACTTAATCAATCTATCTACAATTACCCATATAACATCATGTCCTAAATTGGTTCTTGGTAAGCTCACAACCAAGTCCGTGGAAATACTATCGCATTTCCATTCTGGGATTTCTAAAGGTTGTAACAAACCTAAGAGTCTTTGATGTTCTATTTTAACTTTTTAACATGTCAAACATTGTGACACATATTTACCTATTTTAGATTTTATTCTAGGCCACCAAAATTGATTTTTAAGATCTTGATACATTTTATTAATTCCTGGGTGAATTGTATATTTACTCTTATGAGCTTCTTTTATGATATTTTTTTAATTTAATTTATTAGGTACACACAACCTATTTCGGTACATAACCACTTCATCATCCATTAAATTAAAATCTGGATGTTTTCCTTTAAGTATTTCTTCCTTAAGAGCTTGCAAAAATTGATTTTCTTTTTGTGCCTCTTTAATTTTTGTTTTTAGATCACATATAACCTGTAAGTATTTAAACAAATTTTTTTAGATTCAAAAGACACTAAGAGATTTAAATCTCTAAACTTTTTTATTAAATCAATTTCTCGAATCATCATGTATGATAAATAGAGGGATTTTCTACTTAAAGCATCAACTACAACATTTGCTTTTCCTAGGTAATACTTAATTTCTACATCATAATCCTTAAGAAATTCAATCCACCTTCTTTGCCTCATGTTCAATTCCTTTTGATCAAAAAAATATTTTAAGCTTTTATGATCAGTGTATACCTCAAATTTTAAACATACAAATAATGTCTTCAAATTTTCAAAGCAAAAACTACTGCTGCTAATTTCAGATCATGTGTAGGGTAATTTTCCTCATGAGACCTAAGTTGTCTAGAGGCATAGGCTACCACTTTCCCTTCTTGCATTAACACACACCCTAATCCTTTTTTAGAAGCATCACTATAAATCACAAAATATCCTAAAGGATTAGGAATTACTAAAATATGGGCAGCAGTGAGTTTCTTCTTTAATTCCTGAAAACTTTCTTCACAGTCTTTTGTCCATACAAATAGAGTACCTTTTCTAGTCCATCTAGTTAATGACATAACTATCTGAGAAAATCCTTTTATGAACCTACAGTAGTATCCTGCTAAGCCCAAGAAACTCTTTATTTCAGTTATTGTCTTTGATTGCTCCCAATGCATGACTGCTTCCAATTTATTAGATCCACTGCAACTCTTTCTTTATTTACTACATGTCCAAAAAATTTAATTTCTCTCATCCAAAAATAAGTTTAGTTAGCACCTACTATCACAAAAAGTTAGGCTCACTTAGGCCTAAATATGGTGCTAAAAAAAACTTGAAGTACGTGAAGAGCTACATCTATACATATTTACAATCTACTAGTTAAATATTAATATTATTAGACAAACCCAACGAGAAGGAGAAAACATAGTCTCCCAACTCCGGCCTGTATACTTGCTCAACACGAAGGTCGATTATGAATCTCAGAGTCGGTATTGTCTGAAATATCACGCCAAATGAGTGAGATATAACTCAGTAGAGGTAAGAAAAATAATTATATTTTTAACTAATGATATTCCAGTCGTCACGTGTACAAAAAATGATTTTATTACTTTCCTTTTTCTTTATTTTTCCATCAAGTTATAATCTAAAATTCATAAATCTTTCTTAATAAAAAAAATATTAGCATCAGTATTAAACTATCATAAATTTAAAAGGAATTATGCATTATTCCTGAAAATTCATAAAATAAATTTTTTCATCCCCTTTTAATTCTTGTACCATCATCTCAGGATATTAATCTCAAATAATCCATTCTTGATCTCTCATATATATGTCACATTATATGAGCTCTAATCTACTCAGGGCGTCCCCTAAAAATTTCTCCTTATGACCACAAGCTCGTACACTTAGTCTTGGTACCTTAGGGATTTTTTTCTTGTGTTTTCTTCATTGTACAAAATCATTCTTTTGTCAACAAGATGTGGTAAGTAACCAAAGATTATACATGAAAAAAAAATCTTCCTTTTTGTCATGACCGAGACTTTTCAAAATATGCATCATCAAAAAATAAATCAAATTATTAGCAAGCTTAAAACAATATCACTATTATCTTTTAAATAGAAAAATAGGAGCAACCAAGATAATGTCAAATAGAAAATAAAAGGAGCTGAAAAATAATATGGGCACAAAATAATGAGAGAAGAAAAATAATAAGAGCAGAAACATTAATCTTGATTCCAAACATCAAAAGAAAATGATAATATAGATTACTTATTTTAACTCATTTTTTTGAAATTAAAAGTGTATTAAAAGGGTAATTTCTTTAACTCTTATGAGACTTATCAGTGTATTTAAATCTCTCTAGAGTCAAGTTCTAGCTTTGGTGCAAAGCATATTATAGTCAAAAGAAAGCATTTAAACAGTAATTTATATTACACTTGGGAGATCCCAAAGGATAGTGGTAATCAGGAAAAAGAAAGGAGTAATAGTTTAACAAAATATAAAAACTTAATCCAGCACATTTCAAAATGTCATCACGAAATATCAAAAACTTAACTTGGTCAAGAACACATTCAAGATATCAAATAATAATAGTAAGAAAAAATCATCCGTAAACAGGAAAACCCCCCCCCAAAGACATCCAGATTTTTTTTTCTAATCAAACTCATATTCTATGTCAAACCCGAAAATAGAAGAAAAGAGAGGAGGATAAAATAGAGGTTGGAAAGGAAAATTTCAAGAATTGTTTCAAAGAAAATTTCAAGATTATAACAATGAAGGAAAAAAAAAGAAAAAGGAAATGTTTTTCCATCCCTCTACCTTTTGTGAAAGACCAAACGAGGGAGAGAAGAAATTTTTTCTACAGAGCAAAGTTGGTTTCGTAGCTTCCATGAGTTTGCTTTTTACAGAGCTTCAATCACCACAGAGCTTTTGTCAAGCCCCGTAGCTTCTACAGAACAAAGTGTGTTTCTGTAGATATTTTGAGAGAAAGTTGTAGAGCCTTCACGTGCTTTTTATGATTTTCAATGACCATATCTCATCAAATATGCTTATCCTATCCTTTCATATTTTATTTTTATTTTTTTTAATAACATGCTCTCCAATCAAAATTTGTTTCCAATTCCAACTCTTTACGTAAGCTCTTTTCGTAAAAAATTTTTTCTCACGGGCTCCTAATCTAATCTTATCTATTGTCATGTCATTTCCTTTTTTTTTAAGTTTCTAAGGTTACTTCTTCTTCTTTTGTTATCATCATCATCATCATCATCATCATCATCATCATCATCATCATCATTATTATTATTATTATTATTATTATTATTATTTTAGTAATACGTAAATATTACTTCATTATAATGTTACTTCCTAACATAACATATTATTTTAATATAAAATATTTGTTTTCTTACTTAATATTTTATTTTTAAAATATTTTACATAGATATTTTTTTATGTACCCATTATTATGTTTATTATTGTTTTTTAGGGATGTTACAACAGGTTTGGAAACTGTTTGATGAAAGGATCATTGTTGCAGGGGAAGTGTTTGAAGGGACCAAGTTGGCAATGGGGTGGCTATGAGAAAACTAGGTAAAGGTATAAGTCTTCAATGAACTCTCTTTGCTTTGCTACAATGAGTTTAGTGGCAGTAACACTAGCAACAATTTTCATGGTTGCCTGGACTTCGGCAGGAGATGGTGAAGATGAACTTTTGGGATTCGACTAGAAGGAAGGTGAAGACGATGAAGAATTGTCACTTGGGTAGTCCATGGATTGGTTTTGAGAATTAGAGGCACTTGACATTTTGGTGGTTGTTAGTAGAAAAGAAGGAAGAAAGGTTTTGCAATGGAAGCTAGGGTTGGGAAGAAAGAAGGCTCAATAGTGAAGTGAGTAAGTGAGCTGCTTAAGGTGGGATTTTATAGCCATTAAATCTAATCACTTCCCAGCCACCTAAGCTAGCCTATTGTGCATTTAATGTGATAAGAAAGCGATAGCAGCTGATGTGAAGGTTACAACAGGCTTTTAAATTTGAAAAAGTCATGTGCCATCTTGTGGGCTTCTGATCCATTAGCAATTAGTTGAATTGAAATCCAACCAATAGCTAATGTGGGGGCTTTGTTGGTTACCCAAAAATAACAAGTTGAGCTTCCGGACCAACGTCGGTGAGATAAGGCATGGACAAATAAAGCCTAATGAGATAGGTAGCCTCATGTAATTTAAGCTATAAAAATGATGCGTTTTGCTATCTAAAGCCAAGTTGAAAATTGATTGATTAAGTCAAAATCGTGGATGAGGAAGGTACAGGTAATGGTGCCTAAAAAATAGGAATTTGAGATTTGGTAATTGCTGCCAACATTCAAACATGCAGAAAATGAAATTTTTGGCAGTTTTCTTTATAGAAAGTTGGACGAAAACATGCCATGGAGATGTCCCATGACCTAGAAGTTTATGGAGTGACTAAGTTGTTACAGATCATGCTCCTAAAATTAAGGAAAGTGGACATTGAGGCCTGAAGGTGCACTAAAGCAACAATGATTGTAGCTCAAATTATATAAATAGACCTCCGAGACATTGAAGAAAGGAACCCCCAATCAATCAACCAAAAATCATTTATTTTTCATGCAATTTATCTTTTCTTTTAATATTTTACAACTTTTTCTTTACATTTCGAGACACTTTACAACCTTTCTTTATAGCTTTCATATTTACTTATGCAATTTTCTTTGCTTTATATTTCGGAGCACAAGTTACTTCTGTGTATCTTAGCTTTCTCACTTGTAACCAATTGGATTCAAAGTTCTTTAATGCAATTCAATGTCTTTCTACATTGATTGAGTTGTTTGTGTTGAATCAATTGTTGATGTTTACTTTAGTACCTCAAAAACCTACACCGGAGGCAAGTTCCCCCTTTTGGGGGCTTTCTAAAGCGAAACTTATATTATAGTGAGACAACAGTAGAAGTGTGAAGTTTTGTTTTTGCTTCATTGGCAGAAGCAAACTCTTGCTTTTTTCATACTAACAGATTGATCAATATTTTGTGTGACCAATCAAATCATTTTGATCAGATAGAATATATTTGATATACGTAAGTTTTTACAATTTACAATGTAATTTGTTCAATTTTCGAATATAATTGTGGTCAACACTAAATATTAATTTTCATGAAAAAAACATCAAATATTAGTTTTATTTTATTTTTAATGAGAACAATGACATACAAAAGAATATAATTTATTTTATTTAATTTTCTCATAATTTGAAAAATAGATCAATATAATTTTCTCTGCAAATTTATTTCTAGAATTTTAGATTCAATAACCAAATAAAAGACACTCAATTAATTACCATCATTATCATTACCATTAAAAAAATTATGTGAAATATTATAAAAGATTGACATATTGTTGATTGGTGCTATATTTGTCAATTGTACCTTTGAACAAGCCTCCCTTTACTTTGGGATGGCAAACTACATATTTCTAAAAACATACTTCAGAATTTTAAATGTATACTTTTTGAAGCCATTGCTCATGCCTTCAGGGTTCCTCTTCAACTCTTATGGATGAACATTAGGAGTTCAGGAAATTTTAAGTATAGTCGAGTTGGCTTTTATTCATCTCTACACTAATTCTTCACAATAAAGAATTGCCATGGATGATAAATATCAGAAAACAGTTTTCAACAATAAACAAGCTAGAATGAATAGAAGAATGATTATTAAAGAAAAAATTAAAAAAATATTATTCAAAATTCAAGTGCCTTATTACTCAACTGTTGTTAATTATATTATGTAGGGATAGTACTAAGGCTGTTCAAATTAACTTAAGTCACCCACATGTGTTTGTTTGATGAGTAAAAATTACTGAATACCATTTCCAGCTTAAAGAACAAGTTATAAGTTTTTAAATAATCTTTCTCATTCAAAAACTACAACATTCATAAGGATTTCAAAGCTACTCATACCTTAACATTATGCATATGATTTTGGCAATAAAAAATGACAAAAAAGTAGTTACTAGCATATTAACAATTTAATTACAAATTTTAGGCTAATAATATATCAATTTTTATTACACATCTCATATGGTTATTATTTTTAAATATAAGTTTCGCGATAAAAATTTTTTTTAGTTTATTATTTTCTTTTTGTTTTTTTTTATCTATTTCACTTTTAATTCTACTGAAAAATTAGATTAATATTTTTGTAAATCAAATCTCCCCCAAAATTAGAGTTGATGGGCTGTTTTTTTTTTGTAACATAGTTAATGGACTGTTGAACATTACATTGTCTTGATCCAACGTATTACTACCACAAGTTCTAGAATAAATTCAAATATAAATTAGAAATTGGTTTTACTATTTCTTCCTTGGCAAAGGCTCTATAAGGAATTTACATATTAATTAATTCAATATTTAAAATTAAATCAACAAGTTCTTTTATTAATAGTATCATTAAACTTATTAATATAAACTTATTATAATTTTGAAATTTTCTATATTCATGTATATAAGATGTCTTTCTAATCATAATTTTTCCAGAATCTTTGAAGTCATTGCCTTTTAATATTAATATGCCAAATAATTTTACAAGGATGGCTCCACACTCTTCAGTCACAAGCAGAACTCCGCTATCATTTTTAACAAATGGTTTGGATGCCTCTCTTCATTAATTTGTTCATTTTGATATATTGTTAAATTAATAAAAAACTAACATGGAAATAATTTGTTTTGCTTTAAATTCTTAGTGAAAGATTTGAATTGAATATAATGCCATTTAGTACAAAGGTTAATCCTTTCCCATTTGTTCACGATCGAGGAAAAAAAGGGCATCAAGTTGTTCTCAAATTCTAGAATGCTCCTCGTGTAAATTGGTTTGAATTCTTTTGTTTACCAAATTTTTTAATTTTTTTTGTTAAAAAATATTTACACTTTCAAATAATATGTCTTGGTTTCAGCTCTAAACTGAAAGACTTGGCTTGAGCATAATGCAATTGAATACATCCTTTAATTCATCACCACTCCTTCATGATCAACCAAGAAAAAGAACATCTTCTAAAATTATATTTCACGAATGAATTTAATATCATATGATCTGGGAGTGCTTTTATTAGAGTATAGAGTGTTATACTGAGCTGTAATAAATTAGTTAGTTGTAATAGTTAGTTAGTTAGTTTTGTTGAGTAAGCAGTTAGTTGTAAATGCTGTTAGTTTCTGTTAGTAGTTGTTATTGGTTAGCTTAGCTTTGTATTCTCTGTGTATAAAGTTATAGTCTAACTGAGTTCTCAAGGTTAATGCATAATTCATTCAGAAGATTATTCTCTAAGCTTTTCTCTCAATTTCTCTGGTTTTCTCTCTGTTTTCTTTCTTGTTTTGGATTCTTGATCAGTTCCCAAATTCCTTTAGCTTTAACATTTTATAAGAGGCAATTTCCATTGCCTATATGCTTTGCAATGACTATCAATAAAAGTCAAGGACAATCCCTTTTTCATGTAAGATTGTATTTATCAAAATCTAATTTTACACATTGTCAATTTTATGAAGTTGTATCAACAGTTAAAACCAGGAATGAATTGGAGATTTTGATTTGTGATGATGATGGATATCTGTGTTAAGTAGCAAAAAATGTTGTGTACAAAGAAATATTCCAAAAGATATGACATTCAAGTAAGCAATTTATACTATACATAAATATATCATTTTACTTATTTACTCCATCTGTTCTTTTTTATTTGCTTTTTTTTTAAAAAATTGTTCATATTTATATATATGTCGTTTTAGAAAATTAATAAATTATTAATTATTTTTTCCTAATTTACCTACGGTATTAATAAGTGAGAGAAAAAATTAATAGAATGATAATAATATTTTGAATATTTAAATGAATGATAATTTAATTAATAATGATTATTTTTTCTTATTATTAAGGCTATTATTGTCTTTCTTAATTCTTGTATAACAACCTTAGAAGACAAATAAAAAATAACATTGATTAAACATAAAATTTCAAAACCATTCAAATAACATGCAACAACAGGATAGACAATTTGGTATATATCTGATACTTTTATTGATTGTTAACTGTTACCAATCTTACCACAGTTGTTGATTTTCATGAAGTTGTCTCGTATGCATGATTAAGTTTGGTATTACATGAGTATCTCAATGTCAGTATGATATAAAATTTGAAATGTGGGCATCCAATACTCTTATAAGTTTTAGTTATTCTTAAACATTAGTGAATATAGAAGTATTTACATTTACATTTTTCATTTTGTAGCCCCTTTTATATTATTTCATAGGTATCAATATATGGATTTGATTTATAGGTATTACCATTAATATGACTTTTCTGATTACCAATATCTTTTACAAGAAGATTGGGTGTTTTATTCAACATTCAAAAATTATTTCAATAAAATTTTGTTTCCATTTATAGGAGGTTGATGTCTTTCCAATGATATTTTTTGGCTGCAATCCTAAGAATATATTACAGGTGTGCAACACCATCATATTTTTCAATTCATTTATAAGTTACTTAAAATCATGTCAACTCTTATATGCCATTATCTTAAGTTAAGTTGTTATGTCTTCTATAACATGGATTGAAAACTTATTTGCTATTCATTTTCAAATCCAATAACCATAAAAAATAATATATTATTACAGCAACATCATTTATTTATCTTAAACATTAAAATTTTACTCTATAATCATTCTTGTGCATCACACGGAATTAAAATACTAGTTCTATACATTTAATCCCGTACAAGATTTTGGTATAATAAGAAAATAGAAATAGAATCCTAATAAAATGTAATATATATATTATACACCACTTTAATTCTTTATTTATATATGTAAGTAATTACGTAGGAAGCACTTAGATCAAATTTGTAAATCGGCTTGTTTGATGTATCTATAATTAATTATATAAAAAAATCTAGATCAATTTAAATGATTGATCAGATTGTGAAATATAAAATTAGAAAATAGACTATAAACAGTTAATATACTTAGTTAAAATAATTATTTTGATAGTAACTTAGATAAATTAAACACACAATTAATTTAACAACTGACACAGAAAGATAAATAAAACTTAATTAAGCAAATATATTTATCATAAGACGTGTAGGTAGAACGTTAAATTACCCACCTCTACTAAACATGTTCCACTAGTGCCTTAACTTTTCTTTTAAGTTACGTTTTCATATTACAATTATATTATTTTATTTTCTTACAAAATATTTTAAAAATTCATCAAATTTGTCTCCTAATGACAATTTCAAATAATAATTATAATAATAGTTGTACAATACCAACTATACATTTGTGCCCACATAAGGTACAATGTCAAAAAAAAATTATTAGCATTTTTAACCATGTACGCAGTTAGGACAAATTTAGCTTTTTTGAAAATATTTAAAATAAAATAAAATATAATTGTAGGGAAAAAAAAATGAAATCCTGAGTAAAATTAAGGAAGAAAAGTATATGTTTATCTACATAAAATGTAGTATGTTTTCTTTTGGGAGGGAAGACTAACTTATGTCAAGATAAGGATATGTCATAGGACTCATGAGAGCTTGTACTGATACTTAAAGTTTACCTATCAAAAAAATTGCTATAAATATGAACCAAATTTAAGAAAATTTATTTTTCTGATATTTGAACTTACAAATTACTTACGCAAGAAAATTACAGAAGATAATTTATTTTTTTAGAATTTCAACTCATTTTCTTATCTTAATAGTTGATAGTACTTATCATTTTGACTAATATAAAAAAAATTATCGTTTACATAAGATAATTTACAACAAATTCAAATCATTTGCAAATTATGACAGAATTCGAGACAGAAATGCGAACAGAAATATTTTTTAGTGACACAATCATCATAAATATTTTTTAAAATAATAAAAAGAATCTGTCACAAATTTATAAAATTAATAAAAAAACTAATTAAAAAAAAAAGATTTTAAAAAATGTTGGCGGCGTAGCAAATTTGCTCACAAATCTTATTTTGAGTTTGCGGTGGATCGCCAGATTAAAAAAAAAAAAAAGCAACAGGTTCCTCCTTGTTTCACTTATTTACCCTATTATTTGCCTCTCTTTCTTTTTTCCTCTCTCTTCTTCCTGTAGATGCGCCGCTGTTTGAGTCGCCGCCCACTCACCGGCATTGCCTCCGACGATCAAGCTCCTTCACGCCGCCCAGCACGACCCAGGCCGCTCGCGACCAAAGCCCTCTCAGATTCCTCTCACCGGCGACTCAGATCCGGAGATTCCTGTCTGATTCCTTCACGCTGGTGATTCCTTCGAAGCTCGCAACCAAGCCTTCCTCTCCACCAAGCTCGCGACGTCGCTGCTTATTCTGGTCAGTCCCAGGTCTCTCTCCTTTCCTTTTTTTTTCTTTCAATTCCCCTCTTTCCATCTTGAATTCCCTCTTTCCACCCCTTTCATCTCTTCCTAACTTCCTCCCCTCTATTTCCCCTAAAACCACACACCAAATTTACTTGCTTATTTGATTTTAGAAGAGTTCTGTTATTTGTTTTAAGTTTTTGGATCAGGTGAGTCATGCATAATGAAGTTTTTTTAGAGCATAAGAAGTTTTTTTTTTAATTAGTTGAATGGAGGGTGATATTTTAGTTTGCTAACTGTAACTTGCAAATTATTTCCTGCTGAATGATGCACCCATGTGGGGGAGTTATCAAGCTGGTCTCTCAGATGTGTTCAAGTGGGAATTGATTATTTCCACTAATCATATTTTCTTAGCAGTCTCATTCTTCTTGTTCATTCCATGGTTCCTCATTATAATTTACTGAACATAGTGTCCTCTAGTCAAACCATGGTAACGGCTGTCAGTTTTTCTGTCCTTGATATTTGGGCAGCTGGTTAGTTATGCTAGACCATAGTTAATTTACTAAATATGTTACATTGATGCTGGAATCTCTACAAGGCACTCAAACTGCATTTTCTGTTTTCATTGGGTTAGTCCAGCCTTTGTGTTTTGGCTGTTCTTTGCGTTTGTGTACATAATCCTTTATCAGGTTGCAAAAGAAAATGGAGCACCAAAATATTATTTGTACATAATCTGAGACTGTCATTAACTATATATAAGAATTTGAAGTTTCATCTCTGTACAAGTGCTTTATAATAAGCATAGAAAGTAAGTGATTCATAGTAATAATACATCTTCAATTACAAAGAAATTTAACAAGCTTAAAGCTTTAGGAGAAGCGTCTCTGATAATATATGTTGATGGCGGTTGATGAGCTATATTGCTACTCTTATCTCCTCATTAGCTAAGGACCCTGATATATGCACAATACCATCTTGCTCCTCGCTTGCGATAACAAGTGACAACTCATGATTGGGCTGTAATCATTGTAACACAATTTGCCATGCAGGCATGCAGTCACACATCATCATCAGTTGAACAAAATCATTAAGAACTCAAGGAGTTTCAATCAATCAATATTCTTGTTCTTGAAATAAAAAGGACATTGAAATTTTTATTAAGATTTTGTTACATTTTGTGCAACTCCGAGTAAGTTGCAGATAATCTTTTGAAAATATTCTTAAGATTGTGTTACATTTTTATGTATCAGAAAATGCTCTAAGAAAGTTATGAGAGCTTAGTCAATACTTTTCATGGGTAACAATTTAATAGATTATTAATTAAATTTGGCCGCCATGCTTGGGTGGTAACATGGAAGTACTTGAACCATGAACCAGGAGTTTAAATGTGGCTTAACTATTGTTGGCATTCCATCTATTTTTGACAGGGCATCTGAAATGCTTACCATATCTTCTCTATGACAGGTTGGTCATGTGAAGCAGCAAACTAATTTTGTCCACAAGGCACCAAAGAAGGTATGAAACTATGAATCCTAATGCAGAATGCTTGAATCTTCCCTTAAGGTTCGTTTGGATTGGTGGGATTGAGTGGAATGGAAGGGAATTGAATGGAATAGAGATAGGTTCCATTGTTTGGTTATGTTAAAAAAGGATGGAATGAAATGAGAGTGGATAGGATGGATTCCATCTCATTTTACCAGAAACTATCAATTTTCTCCCCCTCCCCAATTTGGAGGGTATGGGATGGAATCATCTTTTTTAGTATGAATACCATCCCATCCCACAAAAAACCATCCACTTCCCAAACAATGGAATGATAACTTTACTCCATTCCATTCTAAAATATCCAAATAATGGAAATATACTTTTTTCCCATTCCATCTCATTCCATCCCATTCCATTCCATCAATTACTAAATATCCAAACATAGCCTTAGTAAAAAATAGATTGTGCAAAATTGCCAAATACCTTCTTCATATGACTTGCAAGGTGCTCATATCATGTGATTTGTCTCTCATATCATGTAAAAATTCCGCCACAATTTTTGCGAACAAATTTGCTGCAAAACCCTCAACTTCAGCAACGTTGGCTGGTGTTTAGCTGAAGAGTTTGCAACAGAAATGAAAATTCGCCACAAATGATTTTGTGTCGAGACTTTTTGTGCCAGACCCAAATTCGCTGCAAATTTTGATTTTGAGGCAGATTTTACCTAATTTGTAGTGAATTTATCCTTCGCAAAAAATCAATTTTCATATGGTGGCCCACCCTTTATGGGTATAAAACAAAGTGCTTTGATACTTACTAATTGAACCAACCCCTGTAGGCTAAAGTCTCGTGAATCGTGATACATTTTTAGATACAAGACATTGTTAGATACACCCGCTGTAACTCAAGGGGTTGACTTAATGGTCAAAAGAGGTATACCTCCTACTTTGGCTACTTGATTTTGAACTTTGGGTCAATACTTAGGGGAATTAACATTTCTAAATACACTAGATTGATGTGGGGTGTGCCCTTAAGATCACTTAAGTTGTAACATGTATGTGTGTATATATATATATACTTGATGTAAAGTAGTATTCTTATACCAGATCTATACATGCCTAGCTAGTTATGTGGTCAATTATTATCTCAAACTAACAATGTACAATCATAATTAGTTCAAAATAAAAATGATCGGTGAAGATAGAGACAATGACAGCCTGTTTAAATTACGTGGTATACTTGAATAGTATAGATTATCTTATACTATGATAAAAAGAAATCTATATTGTTATTAAAAAACTTCAATAATTTTTTAAACAAGTAATATTGTAACGTTCTATTTTAATTTAAAAAATTTGCTTAATTATACTGATATTTGATTAGTAGTAGTGAAGTTTTGTAAATATGTATAAAAGTAACACTTCATGATATTTCAAGTTTTTTTTAGCATCATATTTAGGTCTAAGAGAGCCTAATTTTTTTTTTTGGTGATAATAAGTGCTAACTAGTTTTAGAAGTGATACTTAAAATTATGTAATGTATGCACTAATTACTAACTCATGAGGGATCTACCCTCTTTTGAATGTAAAATGTTACTAATGATAGGGTTATGTATAATAAAATATCTTTAACTATTTTGTGAACATACTAAAGTAATAATTAAATCTAAAAAAAAATTTAAATTAAAATAGAACGTTACATTTTAGTATTAGAGCAGTTACCTAGGCAAAGTGGTTTGAGAACTATTATTGCATTCTAACAAAAATAAGAACGTTACTACAGGAAAAGATGTCTCGCAGATGGAATAATCTTAACCTTGAGGACAGAGTAGATAGAATGATGGACACGCTCACAGAGAACAGACAACTGTGACAAATCAATTTTTTTAGCATATGTAAGAACAAAGAGGTTTAGAACCAGGCGTTCTTGTGATAAATCCAAATTTTCAAGGACTGTCCGAATTCCGAAAAGTGAATCCGCCAACTTTTAAAAGGGAATATGATCTAGTTATCGCAGAAAACTGGCTCATGGAACTAGAAAAGATTTTTACTGTACTAGGGTGTACTAACGCCCAAAAAATGACTTTTGCCACATATATGCCATCTGAAGAGGCTGAACACTGGTGGCGTGGAACCAGAAGACTCTTGGAGATCCCAGATGCACCTATTACCTGCGAAGTTTTCCAAATCGTCTTTCTAGATAAATATTTTCCTGCTAGTGTTAGAGGTGAGAAAGAGTTGGAGTTTTTATAGTTGCGACAAAGGACTATGACGATCGGGCAATACGTAGCGAAGTTTGAAGAGTTGGAAAAATTTTCCTCTCATCTTTAGCTTCAACACAATGAAGAATGGAAGGCTACAAAGTTTGAATCTGGATTGAGGTCAGAAATTAAAAAGGAGATAAGTTGGAAATTAAACAATACTCTGCACTAGTTAATAAGTGTAGAATCGTAGAAATGGATCTTCTAGAGTATGAAGCTGAAAATGAGAAACAATTCCAACTTAAGCGTAAGTTGGAGGATGATAGGAAAAAAGTTAGAAATAATAAGTTCAGGCCCAATGTAAATAAGGGAAAATAAGTTCAGCCTGAAGTAAATTGCTCAAAGTGTGGAACGGCACATGGAAACAAACCCTGTTTGTTTGGGTAGCGTGTATGTTACACTTGTGGGAAGCCTGGACATATATCAAACGATTGCAGATTTGGCAAAAAGGAAACTCTCTCGACAAAGTCGCAAGTTTCAGGAAGAGTCTTTGCCCTTAGTAATCGCAAAATAAATCAAACTCCAGATCTGATACAAGGTCAGTGCCTCATAAACAATACTCTTTTAACTGTATTATATGATTTAGGAGCTATTCACTCCTTTATATTTAATGATTGTGCGAAAAATCTAGAATTATCTGTGACAGAATTGTCTTATAATTTATTAGTAACCACTCATACTGGAAATCGAGTCCAAACCTCTCATGCATGCCTAAATTGTCCTATTATTGTTGAAAATAAACCTTTTGTTACAAATTTAATTTGTAAAAAACTTGATATCATCTTGGGAATGGATTAGTTATCCTCTAACCGTGTGATACTAAATTGCCTTAATAAATCTGTTTCTTTTCCCTTAAACTCTAACAAAGAAAAATCTCAGCCTACTCATTTATTTGCCATTCAAGTTAGTAGGAGTATAATGAAAGGAGTACAAGAATACATTCTCATTTTTTCTTCTGAAACAAAGAGTGAGCTGGATTTGGACACTATCCCTATAGTCAAAGATTATCATGAAGTTTTTCCTTCAGATATATCTAACTTGCCTCCAGAAAGGGAAGTTGAATTTTCCATTGATTTGATGTTAGGTGTAGGACTCATTTCAATTGCACTTTATAGAATGTCCTCTGTGGAATTGAATGAACTTAAAAAACAAATTGAGGAGCTATTGGAAAAATAATTTATAAGGCCTAGTGTATCACCTTCGGGAGCTCCAATACTTTTAGTGAAAAAGAAGGATGGTAGTCTTAGGTTGTGCATAGATTATAGACAATTAAACAAGGTGACCATTAAGAATAAATATCCACTCCATAGGATAGATGATTTGTTGGATCAAGTGCGTGGAGTATCAGTTTTTTCAAAGATAAATTTAAGGTCAAGATACCATTAGATTAAGATAAAATCAGAAGATATTCCTAAAACAACATTCAGGACTAGATACGGGCACTATAAATATTTGGTAATGTCATTTAGTCTAACTAATGCACCAGCTGTATTTATAGATTATATGAATAGGGTGTTTAGACCATACTTGGATAAATTTGTAGTAGTTTTCATTAATGATATACTGATTTATTCAAAAATAGGAGAAGAACATGCAATTCACTTGAGAATAGTGTTAGAAATTCTAAAAGAAAAACAATTATATGCAAAATTGGAAAAATGTGAATTTTGGATGGGAGAAATTAAATTTCTGGGACATGAAGTAAACAAAGAAGGAGTTGCAGTTGATTCTAGTAAAGTGGAAGTAGTCATGCATTGGGAGCAACTAAAGATAATAACCGAAATAAAAAGTTTCTTGGGCTTAATTGGGTACTACCGTAGATTCGTAAAATGATTTTTTCATATAGCTATGCCATTAACTAGGTTGATTAAAAAAGAGACTCCTTTTGTGTAGACAAAAGACTGTGAAGAAAGTTTTCATGAATTAAAGAAGAGACTCACTGTTGCCTTTATTTTAGTAATCCCTAATCCTTTAGGACATTTTGTGGTTTATAGTGATGCCTCTAAAAAGGGATTAGGTTGCGAGCTAATGCAAGAAGGGAAGGTAGTAGCTTATGCCTCTAGACAACTCAAATCTCATGAAGAAAATTATCCAACACATGATCTGGAATTAGCAGCAGTAGTTTTTGCCTACATTATTTGTATCGGGTAAAATTTGAGGTTTACACTCATTATAAGAGTTTAAAATATATTTTTGATAAAAAAGAATTGAACATGAGACAAAGAAGATGAATTGAATTTCTTAAGGATTATGATGTAGAAATTAAGTATCACCAAGAAAAAACAAATGTTGTAGCTGTTGCTTTAAGTAGAAAATCTCTTCATTTGTCATATATGATGATTCAAGAAATTGATTTGATAGAAAAGTTTAGGGATTTAAATCTCTCAATGACCTTTGAATCAAATAGAATTTGTTTAAATACTTTACATGTTACTTGTGATTTAAAAACAAAAATTAGAGAGACACAAAAAAAATATCAGTTTTTGCAAGCTCTTAAAGAAGAAATACTTAAGGGAAAACATCCAGATTTAAAATTAATAGATGATGAAGTGGTTATGTACCGAAATAGGTTGTGAACCTAATAATTTAAATTTAAAGAAAGAAATTCTAGAAAAAGCCTATAAGAGTAAGTATACAATTCATTCAGGAATTAATAAAATGTATCAGGACCTTAAAAGTCAATTTTGGTGGCTAGAAATGAAATTTGAAATAGCTAAATATGTGTCACAGTGTCTGACGCGTCAGAAAATTAAAATAGAACATAAAAAACCATAAGGTTTGTTGCAACATTTAGAAATCCCAAAATGGAAATGTGATAGTATTTCATTAAATTTTGTTGTAGGCTTACCAAGAACCAATTTAGGACATAATGCTTTATGGATAATTGTAGATAGATTGACTAAGTCTGCACATTTTCTGCCTATTAGAATTAATTGTCCATTAAATAAGTTGGCCTAATTGTATATTAAAGATATTGTGAGACTCCATGATGTACCAACTACCATAGTTTCTAATAGAGACTCAAGATTTATCTCTAGGTTTTGGGAATCATTACAGGCAGCTTTTGAGACAAAGCTATCCTCTAGTACTGCTTACTATCCCCAAACTAATGGTCAAACTAAAAGAATAATTCAAACTTTAGAAGACATGCTTAGGGCCTGTGTTTTGGATTTTAAGGGAAGTTGGGATACCTACCTACCATTGATAGAATTTGCTTACAATAACAGTCATCATTCCAGTATTGGTATGGTACCATGTGAAGCATTGTGTGGAAGAAAATGTCGATCTCCTATATGTTGGTTTGAGACTGGAGAAAGAAATTTATTAGGACCTGATCAAGTACAACAGACCTCAGAACAAATAAAATTAATCAGGGATAGAATGTTAGCAGCTCAAAGCAGACAAAAAAATTATGCTGGCAAAAGAAGAAAACCTTTAGAATTCCAAGAAGGTGAACATGTATTCCTTTGAGTTACCTCAACAACTGGAATTGACAGGTATTTGAAAACAAAGAAATTGAGTCCCAGATATATTGGACCTTTCTAAATCCTCAAAAGAGTCGATACTATTACTTATCAAATTGCTTTACCTTCTAGCCTCTCGAACCTTTATAATGTGTTTTATGTGTCTCAACTCCGAAATTATGGTTCTGATTCTTCACAGATTATAGAGGCAGAATCTATACAGTTAAAAGATAATTTGACATATAAGGTACAACTTGTACAAATAATGGATAGAATTTACAGGAAATTGAGAAATAGAAATATTCCTACGGTTAAAGTTTTGTGGCAAGGACAAGATGTAGAATATGCTACGTGAGAAGCGGAAGAAGATTTTAAACAAAAGAATCTAGAACTCTATTTAGCAAGTACTAAAAAGAAATTGAGGACAAAAATTTTTTAAGAAGGGAAAAATGTAACATCCCTAATAATAATAATAATAATAATAATAATAATAATAATAATAATAATAATAATAATAATAATCATGAGTACATAATATATATATATATATATATATATATATATATATATATATATATATATATATATATTAGTTAATGAATCAAAATCTTCGAATCTGAATACAGTTCCTTAGAAGAAGAACAAGAAATGGTTAATCAGAAAAAAGAATCTTCGTCTGACTCGGACAGTCAGCAAGAAGAATGTTTAGAATTAGGTCCAAAACTTTGCAATTGTTCAAAATGTTTAAGAAACCTCAACAAGCTGAATTATCATTAAGAGATCTTCAGCTAGAGATAAGGAATCTAAAAGACGAAGTTAATCAATTAAAACAAAAAGATACTGAATTAGAATTTAAAATGCTAAATTTACAAGGGTTAATACATATTCAAAATCAATCCTCACATTTAATAATTCCTGAAGAAGTAAATAATGAATCTAAACAATATCCTTATATTCACTTGTTAAGCCAAGTAATCACTCATAAATGGCATTATATGGTTGATTTGATAATTAAAGGAGAAAGATTTAAGTTAATAGCTTTAATTGATTCTGGTGCTGATTTAAATTGTGTTCAAGAAGGTTTAATTCCTACTAAGTATTACGATAAGACCAAAGAATCAGTAAGTAGTGCAACAGGCTCAAAATTATCAATTAAGTATAAATTAAATAATGCAAAAATTTGTAAAGACAGGATCTGTTATACCACAACCTTTTTACTTGCTAAGAATATTTCAGAACAAGTAATTTAGGAACCCCTTTTCTCTCCTTACTATATCCTTTCTCAGTAACCGAATTAGGATTAATTACAAAAGCTTTAGGAAAAGAACTTTGCTTTGAATTTCTTAAACCTCCTCAATTAAAAGAATTAAATATGTTACAACAATCCCTAATTTCGAAAGTAAATATGATAAGTAAAAAAATAAACATATAAATATGTTAAATAAAGAACTTCAATATAAGAGAATTCAAGAACAGATAAGTAAACCTCTTGTCCAAGATAAGATAAAATTGCTTCACGATAAATTTGTAAAAGAAGTATGTAGTGAATTTTCTAATGCTTTTAAAGAAAGAAAAAGATATGTAGTCAAGTTACCATATGAAGAAGGATTCAAAGATAAGGATATTCTCATAAAAGCTTGTCCCATTCAAATGAATCAACAATATTTAGAATTTTGTAAAAAAGAAATTCAAGAATATTTAGATAAGGATATGATAAGACTCAGTAAATCACCATGGAGTTGTGCAGGATTTTATGTTAGGAATGCTTCTGAAATTGAATGAGGTGCCCCTCGATTGGTAATTAATTATAAGCCTTTAAACAAAGTTTTGAAATGGATAAGATACCCCATTCGTAATAAAAAAGATTTAATAAGTAGAGTTCATCAAGCTAATATCTTTTCAAAATTTGATATGAAATTTGGATATTATCAAATTGAAGTTACAGAAGAAGATAGGTATAAAACTGCATTTGTAGTTCCCTTTGGTCATTATGAATGGAATGTTATGCCCCAAGGTTTAAAAGATGCTCCTTCAGAATTTCAAAAGATAATGAACGATATTTTGAATCATTACTCAAAGTTTACAATAGTATATCTTGACGATAGGTATAAACTGCATTTGTAGTTCCCTTTAGTCATTATGAATGGAATGTTATACCCCAAGGTTTAAAAAATGCTCATTCAGAATTTCAAAAGATAATGAACGATATTTTGAATCCTTACTCAAAGTTTACAATAGTATATCTTGACGATGTATTAGTTTTCAGTAATTCAATTGATCAATATTTTACTCATCTAGAAATATTCTTTAATCTCATTAAAGAAAATGGTTTAGTAATTTCTGTTAAGAAAATGAAATTGTTTCAAACTAAAACAAGGTTTTTAGGATTTGAAATTAATCAAGGCACTATTGTTCCTATTGGACGAACAATCGAATTTGCTAAGAAATTTCCCGATGAAATCAAAGACAAAACTCAGCTCCAAAGATGTTTAGGATGTGTTAATTATGTCGCCGATTTTATTCCAAACATTAGATTTGTTTGTGCTCCTTTGTCTAGAAGGTTACGAAAGGATCCTCCATCTTGGGATAGTTCTATGACTAGTGCTGTCCGACAGGTTAAGAATTTAGTTAAATTTATTCCTTGCCTAGGCCTTCCAGATCCTCAAGCCTCGTTAATCGTTGAAATCGATGCCTCTGATTTGGGGTATGGGGGAGTGTTAAAACAGATTCTATTCGAGTCATCCCGTGAGCATGTGGTAAGGTATCATTATGGTGTTTGGCAACCAGCTCAACAAAAGTATAGTACTGTAAAGAAAGAGGTTTTAAGTATAGTGCTATGTATCACAAAGTTTCAAGATGATTTGTTTAATAAAAAGTTTTTGTTAAGAACTGATTGCAAAGCTGCTCCTTCAATTATTTAAAAAGATGTTAAGAACTTGGTTTCCGAATAGATTTTTGCAAGATGGCAATCTTTATTGTCATGTTTTGATTTTGAAGTTCAACATTTAAAAGGAAAAGATAATCATCTTCCAGATTTCTTAACCAGAGAATTTCTGCAGGGTTACTCAAATGGCAACTAGTTCCTCACCAAAATCTAAAGGAAAAAGGATTACTTTAGATAAGTATTTGTAGCAAAACACTGATAAGGATACTCAGATAAGTACAAAATCAAGGTCTTCGACCTTCGTTCAAGGGTCATCTACCCTAGTTGTTCATCATTCTCCTATTTCTTCAGTACGCCCTTCTTTGGATAATAAAAACAGGTTTACACCTTTAAGTTACTCACAAGCAGTATCACCCTCTCCTCAAAAGACTAAACAGTCCCCTCTTTCATCAAACTCTCCTACCACCGAAGAATGTAAGTATGTTAAGAAAAATATCTTTGAACCGATAATTACTCTTGAAGCAGGTTACTATGCTCATCAGGACTCCCCTCGTGAAGTCATTCAAAAAATGCTTCCTAAAGGGTTCCATTTTGTTCCCCATGAGTCCGTTAAGAAAAATCGAGAATTTTATGAAATGATCCTTATTGATACTAAGTCCATTGAACTTGATCATTATTATAGTACCAAAGATCCTGACTATATTGACTTTTCTAAAGTTAAGATCCTTAAAGTTTTAAGTCCTCTTGATTGGAAACAAGCTCTGCACACACCAAAAGAATTTGCGGTTAAGAATAATCCACAGACTTATACATATTGGGATTATCAGCAAGCGTGGTATAAATTCATGTTACTTAGACCATATTCACATTCTTGGTTCTTTTGGTTTCAAAAGGACATTAAGTATCTTCCTTCTTGGATTACTGATTAGATGTGTAGTACTGGTCCATGTATTGAGATCCTACCAAAACCTGTTAAAGATTCTTATGATCTGTTTGTTGCTAAGACTGACTACTCACCAGGTGCTAGACTCTTACATTTCTATGCTGCCTTTGGAATCGCCTGGATTAATGTCTGTGATTATCATTATTATCATAAGTTACAGATTCCTCATCCTACTTGGATCGCCAGATAATTCAGTGTTAAGTGGTGGTCAAGATTTAATCTAAACTTGGTAAAGCACTGAAGCTGTTAATAAGTGGTTTTCTTTAAACCCAACCTTGTTAAGAGAAAATCAGAAGAAGCCATCAGAATTCGAAGAGCTTAAAGGACAAATTCTTCGTGATTTGCAGTAGGCCTCTTCAGAAAAAGAATTGTTCCTTAAGGTGAAGACGTCTATGTCAACATCTGGTTCCTCACCTCGGCAAAGTTCTTCGCCCAGCGAAGAAGGAGAAAGCCAGGATCCCTACCTGCATGAAGCCCAAGATCCTTACGAAGACTACAATGTCGACCTCACCAACATGTAGATCCCATGATCATTATTAGATAAGTATTTGTCAAAAGCAAAAGATGTCGGCATATTACTTTGTCGGCCATTTTCAAAAAAGAAGTGTCGGTAGCCAACAACAAAGATACTCAATAATCACTTCCTGACAAGAATAGTGTCGGCAGGCCAACTTTTGCTGACTTTCAGAAGGATACTATTCGGACTTCATGCATTCTGAAATCCGAAATTCATCATTGGTCATCACTGTGCGGACTTCATACAACCTGAAATCCGAATGCTCCTTGTCTATATAAGCAGATGCTTCTCTTTGAAGCGGTGTGAGTGGTGGTCCCGATAAGAGAATTCTTAACCATGTCTAGAATACTTAGAACTTTAAGCGAGCTCTCTTCCCTTAGAGGTAAGACTCCCAGTATAGGTTCAACCCAGTTCTAATCTGCATTTTCAAGTATTGTAGTAGATATATATATATATATATATATATATATATATATATATATATATATATATATATATACACACACACACACACGTGTGTGAAATATTTAAAAAATAAGGTATTAAGTAAGAAAATAAATATCTTACATTAGAATAATACGTTATGTATAAGATAAAGATTAACGTTAGAAAGTAACATTATTATAATAATGAAGTAATATATAAATGTATTATTACAATAATGAAGTAACAATAATAATGAAGTAACGTTAGGAAACTTTAGTAAAGATAAAAAAAATTGAACAGATAATGAAATAAAAAATGAAATGATGTGAAAGATAATGAATCTGCAATAGATAACGAGAGAAGATTGGAAATGATATAAGAATCTGCACACAATTAATGCAAGGTTACGATGATGATGATGATGATGATGATGATGATAATAATAATAATAATCATAATAATAATAATAAAAAAAATGAAGTACGTGAAAAGCTTCGGAATTATTTTCAAATAAATCTAATCTAATACGTCAACAGAAGATTATTTAAATGATGATAAATGATTTTTTTTTAAATTTTTTTTAAAATATTGACCTATGTGATACTTTATCTAACGTAAGGAAAAGTTTATAAATAATCTCCCTATTTCTTAACTCTCCATCAGAAAAATAAGAACTCACCCAACAAGAAAATAAAAATGTTAGATTGAGAGTAAGGATCAGAGAAATTGAAAGAATCGTAAAGATGACTCATGATATGTAAGAGTAAAAATAAAAAATTTCAAGAGTATAACAATGAAGGAAGAAAAAGGAAAAGGAAAGGTTTTTCATCCTTTTACTTGGGTTGAAGGAGTTAATGAAGTTTCTGTAGAAAGTTTAAAAGAAAACTTCCCGTTACTCTTAGTCTCACATTTTTATTTTATTGTTGGGTGAATTCTTGTTTTTTTGTTGGAGAGTTAAGAAATAGGAGAGTTATTTATAGACTCTCTCTTACGTTTGATAAAATGTCAGATGGGTTAATCTTTCTAAAAAAAATCTTCATTTATCATCATTTAAAAAATTTTTGTTGACGTATTAGATTAGATTTGTTTGAAGATAATTCTGAAATTTTTCACGTGCTTCATTTTGTTATTATTATTATTATTATTATTATTATTATTATTATTATTATTATTATTATTATTATTATTATTATTATTATTATTATTATCTTCACGACCTTGCATTAATTATGTGCAGATTCTCATATCTTTTTCAATCTTCTCTCATAATCTATTGCAGATTCATTATCTTTCACGTCATTTCATTCCTTATTTCATTTTTTGCTTATTTTTTTATCTTTGTTGAAGTTTCCTAACATTACTTCATTATTATTATTACTTCATTATAATAATAATACATATATATATTACTTCATTATTATAATGTTACTTTCTAACATTAATCTTTATTTTATACATAACATATTATTCTAATGTAAGATATTTATTTTCTTACTTACTATTATTATTTTTAGAGATGTTACAAATATCATGTATATGATTAAAAGTATAAAAATTTAACAATACTATTGGATCAAAATTAAATTTTAAATAATTTCAAAAATGTTTTCATACATAAATTATAACGTAATCACCATGTTACATAGCAAAATCATAATTAAAATAATTATTTTATTATGAAATGTAAATATTCTTTAAATAAATTTTAATAGCTAAAGACTAGGGAAAATTAACGCCAAGACCTGTAACGAGCAATATTTAATTTAAATAGATAAAAAATTTAAAATTATTAAAAATGACTATTCAAATTTTAATTAGAAAAAAATGATCAGTTAATCTTACCTAATAGATTAGTGGTTAATAGTTGTCTTTTTATTAAGTAATCATTAGTTATTATTGAGTGATTAATAGTTTCTAATTAACTTTTATACAAAATTTTTTTTAAATGATTACTATTTTTTATTAAATAGTCATTTATTGTCATTGAGTGATTAATATTTTAAATGATGTTTAATATATATAATACACAAAATTAAGAAGAAATTTGTGAATGATTATTGTTTTTTATGGAGTGATCATTAACTGTTACTAAGTGACTAATAGTTTTAAATTAAATTCTATATGAAAGAAATTTGTGAATTATTACTACTTATTAAGTGATCATTTGTTGTCACTAAATAGTTAACATTTTAAATAAAATTCAATATCTGAAATATACAAAAAATTTGAAAGAAATTCAGGAATAACTGGTTCCTTTTATTGAGTGGTACTTAATAGTTAACAGTTTCAAATTAAGTTTTATATAAAAGAACTTTGCGAATTGTTATTGCTTTTTATTAAGTGGTTATTTGTTGTCATTGATTGATTATTATTTCAAATGAAAATTTTATTAATGGTAATTTTGATTATTAATAAAATTAAATTATCTTTCTTTTAATTAAATTAAAATTTGAATGGTCCTTAATAATTTCAATTTTCTATCCTTTTAAATTAAACATTATTCGTTAACGGTCTTTAACATTAATTTTCACTAAAGACTAACCATAATATTTTTTTAATTAAAATTAGTTTTTGTGATTATTTTATTGTTAAAAAACTTAGTATCGAATTGAAATATACTCCAAGTATTACACGACACAATAATATCCAAAAAGAAAAGTAACGAAGATTTTTTATAAATAAAGTACTAATTGCATTAATGTTTTAAAGTATTCAAATAGTCGTCCTATTCCTAGCAACACACAATTTATTCGTTTTGATTATTTTACATCCGCAAAATGTTTTTAAGTTAAAATATCTTGTCTGACATTAATTCATTTTTTGGTTTTTAAGATGGTCCAATTGGATCTAAATACAAATGCAAATGCAAACTAAGGATGTGAGGAATCAAGCCTCCGCCATCAGTGGTGGAGTTAGGTTAAGTTAGAGGGAGCACTAGTCTTGACTCATAACATATATAAATAATAATAATTAACTATTGTTATAGTTGAATTAAAAAAATATAATTATTATTTTATTTGAGATATCAGAATTGGAACTTGAATATAAAATTTTAATTTTAATTATTTTAAAATTAGAATTAGTTCAGAATCTTAAATTTTATGTTTAGAGTTAAAGAATTATGATAAGAAATTGTAATTTTAAATTTAATTATAATTTTATTGTTTAAAAATATGAATTAAAACATTAAAAAATTATTTATAAAATTAAAATTAATAAAAATATTTATACAATAATATTTTTATAATATAATAGTCATATTTTTTCATAAAGAAATTTTTCATGAATTTTTCTTTTAAAAAAATAAATAGCTATTATAATATTTTTTATATAAATATAAAAATAATTTTCTATAAATATAAATTTCAATAAATATAATTGTTTATAAATAAATGTGACGAGAGAGAGTTTAATTTTTAAATTATGAAATTGATAATTAACTTAAAGATAGATTAAAAATTGAGAAAAATTTAATTTAGTTGTTTTTTAATTCTATAGAATTAGTTTATGAAATTTCAATTCTAATTTTAAATGACATTATAAACATAAAAATTGGAATTATGTAGTTTAATTTTAATTTCAAACTCTAATTTCATGTTCAATTTTAAAAATCAAATGGACACTTAAAGAATTTACTAATATTGATGTATTGTATTAAAAAATTACAATTAACATCATATTGTTTCATCAATTTATCTAAATAATGATAATTGTAACACTTTAATTTTTTAATAAAATTACATTTCATAAGTTAAAATTGTAAATATAAATAAACATAACCTATGAAAATAAAAACTAGAAGCACGGAAGACATGCAGATAAGAACAACTAAAAATTTCTAAATAGTAATCTCACTAAAGAAATTTCTATACATGTTAATTTTTTTATATATAAATCTCAGGGAGCTTGTGCTCCCCCTCAATAGAACGTGGCTCTGCCACTGTCCACCATATAACTACGCCTTTGGAGAAAGAAAGAAAAAAAAGATAATATAAGCTTATTTTATTTTATGATATCAAACATATTAAAATTATGAGAGAGTATTAATTAGTTAAGTTAGTAAAGACTTTTGTAATTGATTATGAAGTCCTGAGATCAAATCACGTCTTCACTTTTTTTTATTCTTGGCGTGTGTAAAAAATATTGCTTGTCGGTTGAGATTATCTGGATCACAAAATAAAATAAAATTATGAGAAACAAAGAATTTTGTTATTAATAAAAAGATAAATTCATATTTAACATAAGTAAAATGAAAATTATTACTTTTTTTTATTGGAAAAAGAGAATTATTACTTTACGAGAAAAATAAAACTTTTTGGTTGACTTAGCAAGAAAGTTGAGCATTTTGGTTGATTAGTCCGATCTTGCCTCTGAAACTAATAAATCGGTTGCAAATAGGGATGACAATGGGACGGAGTGGGGGTAGGTAGTGCTTCTCCCATTTCTGCCTTTGTTCTCGTTATGGTTATCTATTTATGATCTCTGTAGGTAGACTAGATATTTACTGGTATCTGCAGGTAGTTAATAATTTAAAATAAAATTTGAAAAATTACAAAAAAAATATAAATAAAATAAACTTTAACATAATATATTACAATTTTGTTTAACAATCTAAGATTCTTACAAAATTAAAAGAATATTATAAATAATAAACTAAATTTAATTATATTTTATAATAATCAATTTACATAAATAATTATTACATAAATAATATATATTTTTTAACAAGTTTTATCATTATAGGCTCATTCAATAAAAAAATATTTTAAAATAATAAAAATATATATATTTTCATCTTATCTCAAAGTTAAAAAGAAAAAAGAATCATAATATATGATATATATTAAATAAAAAATATAGTTAATCTGATTATGCAGATCTTTCGCAGGACCGATATTATAATTTTTGTCCTGTCTCTATTTATTAAACGAGTATTCATCTCTTATCCCGTCGTGGATAATCTCTGCAGATTATCGCGAGTACGGATAATTTTGTCATTCCTACTTGTAAATAAACTAAATCAAGTGAACCAATCACGGTTTGCCCGGTCAAACCAGCTTAAGTTTAAGTTATAAAATGCACCAAAATTTCGTTAGCTTGCAAGAAGACACGCCACCAACTATGCTAACAATAATCCTTATTATATGTTGTGCAATAATTTGGCTTCTTTGAATACTGGATGTAAATATTTCAAAATGGTTTCAGATCCAAGATGTAAAACTCATGCCGTAATGCCATTTGATAATATTTATTAAGTTGCCAAAATTATTTATTTTATTATATTACTTTGATTTAAGTTTAAATTATTTATTCAGTATATTTAGTTATATTTATACATTGTAAGATATATTTAATGTTTCTATAATGTATTGATTTAATTCATGTGTCGTGAATTATATTGCATGTATATTTTAATTTTTTTTCATAATTTTATTTATATGCTCCATATATCTATCAAATATATAAGGACATTACAAAATTTCAATTTCATATCGATTTAACATCAGTTGTACCTTAAAATCTTAATTTTTTTATTAATTTAATAATTAATTCGGTTCTAAAAATATTTGAAAGTTTTAGAAGTTGTCACAAAAGCTTTTAGTAGTGACACATACTTAAGACTAATGTTTTAAAAATTGATTTAATTGTTAAATTAAAAAAGTGAGTGATTAATGATTCAATCCATTTAACTAATTCAATGGGTGGCTAAACCGATAATTATTTGTGTATGTGTGTTTATTTATATGCACATAGGCACTTTCTCTGTACCCACGAAATGTGAAGGGTTCTAATACCCTCCCAAAATTAGCCAATTACATTTAGGCACATATGCACCTTCAGCGTCTATAATCTAAGAACCCTAGTCCCCAAATTGAAAGAACCCTAAACTCCCAAAATCCGTAAATCACAAAATTTGCTAATTGCGCATTGTGGTATCATCCTGGAACCTCAAATTCCAAAATCCCCATGTTCATATCCTCCATTCAACGTAGTTGTCTCTGCTATCATGAAGTGATTTTGGGGCCGACTGGGTCCGCGATCGTTGACCACCAAACTCCAGCTCATGCAACAATGGTGAAGGTGGAGAACACTACAAACCTTGATTAGCAAGAGAAAGAGGAGATTGGGGGTGAAGGGCAAGTCGCTGTACAAAATCACCACATACACCAAATCGCGATTCAATTTGTCGTCCAGTTCGTCGCCTGCGCTCAGCGTGTGGAGCTCAACCTCGAGCTTCTGTCGAAGGTAATCTCAGCCTGCGCCCAACCGCCTAGTTTTTCTTTTTTTTTCTCTGTTCATGTTTTTAAGTGTTGTTAGATTTTGGCTCTTCCGATCTTTTTTTGTCCCTTTGGATTTTTTGGCTACCTGATCAGCATCATTGGGAATTTATTGGAAAGGAACAGTTTTTTTTCCCCAACCTTAAGATGAGGAATAAATGAGTGTACATTGCTTCCTTTTTTTTTTTTAATTTGGTTTCTTTTTATTTACTGAGCAGATTTATTTTCATGTGTTTTACCTCATGACTTTTTTAGCATTTTCTACTCCTCAAGGTTGATGAGGTTCTCCGTTGACAGGGTGCTATTTGTACTCTTATTTTTTAAATTACAAACTTTAGTGATAGTTTAGGTAGTTCATCTCATGCTTTATACAGATGGACTAGGATTGGATTGAATGAGGCTATGGACAATCTGGTGCTCCACACTCTTGTACTTGCTATTGGTGATTACTGATTACCTGTTTTAACCAACGAGTGCTTGATAAGAATCATGATATTGCATTTAACTTGTTTGTGAAAATGTCTATTAGGCATGTATGTTAAGAAATAAATTTACCTATAAAAAATCAAGGGCAAATTACACTGACCTTTCCTGAGGTTTAGCGAAATTACACCTGCACTCTCCTTGTTTGCACTCCTACACTGACTTCCCCTAAAACAGACGTACAGGGGAGGTAACTATAATGACAATAGGGAGGTTAGTGTAATGACAATATAAATCTCAAGGGAAACTGGGTATTTTCTAAATCAGAGGGTGTGGGTGTAATTTTGCTAAACCTCAGGAGAGGTTAGTGTAATTTGCCCAAAAACCAATGCAGTCTAATTTATTGGTGGCTTCCAGTTGGGAAATTCTGGTTAGATATAATAAAGCATACATATCATAGTGTCATATGAACTGAAAGACCTTCCATAATAAGAAGTTTACCGTTTATTTTCATATGATTTTTGGGGTCTGTCCTTTTTGGGGCGTTTCCTAAACGTGTTGGTTGTTGTATTGAAATTATGTGCATCTGTATGTGTATTGCTTTGGTTTCAACAATCAACATGAATGATTTGCCAAATTCATTATACAGTGAATCCTGTTCTCTCATACGAATTCAGTAAAAATATTAATCTTGGGAAAAAAAATTATTCAGGCTTTTTTCTTCAAAACTAGTGTTACCAGAGGCCTCTGATATATTTCTTCAACAGTAATGTAGGATATTGATGTTTATTGAGCCAATAATGTCAAGGACTGACCCCATATCAACCTTGGTCTGTCCGTGTTTATACATGTCATCATTTGGTAAAAACCTTGTATTATATTATTCAAGGTATTGAAATTATCCTTTCTCACGAGTACTTCTCTGTATCTTGTGAATGGAAACTTTGACATTACAAAAACTCTTCATCCGCTGAACTAAATCTACCTACATCTAAATCATCTCTTGTGAGTAATTGATTTTTAACAATTAATATTAAACAAATTAATTGTAAGAAAATTAATTTATTTGATATGATATTGTAATATAATACAAGTATAAAATCCAACTCTATTTATTATTTTATTAACTAAGAGTACATTTATTTAATAATAATTTTGTTTATACTAATTTCTCTAAAAAAAAATCCAACATGTATTTTTTTAAATTATTTTTAAAATTTTAAATTGAAATTCTGTTATGATGGTAAAGGCCTACAGAAACCCTTACAGCATTCAGCAGGTGAAAGAGCAGGAGACGAGGACACAAAATCCTATTTCTGTCAGACACGGAGCACGACTGGGGTGTGTCTGAGAAGAACAATATATATATATGTGAAATTATGGTGGAAGAATCACTTTCCACAACCACCACCACCTGTGTGTTCTGTAGCTGGCGCTATTGGAAGTTGGAACCATCACTGCACTGCCACTTGTTGATGATATTGATGACTTAATTATTATTTATCGAAGGAAGGAAGGAACAGCCAAACAGGAACACCTATGGCTATGTCTATGTCTCATTTATTGCTTTTGTTGTGGAGGCGGAGGCTTACTAATTTCCACCTCTTCTTCAATGCAAAACCAATCACTTGTAACTTGGTCTCCAATTCTTTCCACTCCCACTCCCACCCAATTACCTTGCCTTTCTTGGGTATGTAACCATTCATTTCCTTGTATCTGTCTATCTATGTCATATCAACATGCTATGCTATGCTATGCTTTGTGCTGCTCTGTTTAGTTGAGCAAACCAGGGTTAAATAAAGACAAAGTTTGTCTCTTTCTTTGCAGGACCAAGGTCATCCTTTTCTCCTTCATGCGTGCCTTTGGAACTGGTTCTGGATCTGAATGTCAGGCGTTTTTCTACCCTAACTGCAAAACTTGATGCAAACAAGTCCCTTGTCGATTTTACTCAAATTGAGATTACTCGCCTCCCCACTGTCATCATTCTAGGCCGACCTAACGTAGGCAAGTCTGCATTGTTTAACCGGTGAGTTCTACTTTTACTAAAACAAGATACATTACATTGCATGCTTAGTTTGCATTGCATTGCACCCAATTAATATTTAATATTTAATATTAATATTATGCTATAATCAACAATACATACTGTTTTAGTTTAATTCGGAGGAGGGAGGCTCTGGTTTATAACACCCCACATGATCATGTCACCCGCGACATTCGAGAAGGAGTTGCCAAGTTGGGTGATTTACGATTCACAGTGTTGGATTCTGCTGGCTTGGAAGCAGAGGCCTCTTCCGCTTCTATCCTCCACAGAACAGCTGCCATCACTGCAAATGTGTTAGCAAGGTCTCACTTTGCACTTTTCCTCACCGATGCAAGGTTAGTTTCAATTTCAAACATAGACTTTTGTAAACCTTCTCTTGTGCGTGCACCTATTCAAATATACACATGATACAATAATGTTTCTTTTTCACTGTGGGTTTGTGCACAAGAGAAGACAGAGAGAGAGATTTGCTTATACTGTCTAGTTTCTTTGCTGCATTGCAACTCAATATGGAATGGGATGGGATGGGATGACTGGGTATTATGAATTACACTGTATAATACACTTGTTAGATGTAAGTAATGTCTGTGCATTTATATGTGAAATTCTGCATCTCAATTTGAAGTACTAATGTGAGATATTCTGTCTGTGAAATTTGTGCTAAAACTGTTCAATCCTTTTATTTTGATCAGAGCTGGACTCCATCCTCTTGATTTGGAGGTCGGAAAATGGTTGCGCAAGCATGCACCTCAAATCAAACCTATTGTTGCGATGAATAAATCTGAATCACTCTTTGATGCTAGTGGCTCTCTTGTGGCAGCTGCTAATGAAATGTGCCGGTTAGGATTTGGGGATCCTATTGCTATATCTGCTGAGACTGGATTGGGAATGCATGACCTATATCTGTCTCTTAGGCCTGTGCTGGAAGACTATATGCTTCATGTCTCGAATGGTAAGTGAACCCCAATTTAGAAAACATTATGTCATTCAATAGTGCAAGAATGATAACTGCGAGGTTATTTTATGCCCACTTATTATACAATTGATAAACTTTTGTCACTAATGTGATTTTCCAGCTACTTTTTTGGGGCCACAGGGGAGGGGTTTACTAAACCAATTATTTGTTGATAATTTTTTGTGATTATAGAAGGAAAGATCATTCAACTAATGCACTTATTAAGTTCACTGTTGCGTTGCCATCTAATCACTTCTTTTAATTCTGCATTCAATTGTTACTAATCATAGATGAAGGTGCTCAGGATAATAGCTACAGTGAGGACATTAGCTCCCCTGAGGTTGATAACAGTAAGCTGCCATTGCAGTTAGCAATTGTAGGACGCCCCAATGTTGGCAAATCAACCTTACTGAATACATTGCTACAAGAAGACCGCGTTCTTGTGGGTCCTGAAGCTGGTCTGACAAGAGATTCAATCAGAACCCAGTTTGAATTTCAAGGAAGAACAATTTATCTGGTAAATATCCATGAATCTTTTGGTTCTGGACTTCTGGTAGTATTGATAGAGTTGGAGATCAATAGATCTAAGTAGGAATTTTACTTGTAAACCTGTAAGAGGAAAACACAAAAGTTCTTTGTTGCTCTGACCTTCAAATTAGATGATATTGGCTCACATTTCTTTTCAATTGCATGTGTGCCTGTGAGTGCATGTGCATGTGTTTTTTAATTTTTCTTTTTATGTAAATGTGGTCTTGACAATAAGCAAGTCAACAAGTCTTCTCTTTAAAGTTCGTAATGCCCTTTAAATATATATTGTCATAGCATCTATTGCACAATCTTGTCTGGTAAGCATGGTCGTCTCAAATCTTAGTCTCAAAGTTGCTATAATTCTGATTTCCTTTAATTCTTTGATCTTTATTCTTGGGACATTAGTTGTATATTTAATTGTTGAATGTGATGCTTAGCATGGTTGTAAGCATCCGAACTTATATTTTGACTGAAGATGCTTAATAGGCATGCTGGATATGGTATGCTTTAAGGGTAATAACTCTAAGTAGACATTTATATTGAGATTTTGGTAATATTTTTTTTTTTAACTTTTATCATGTTTCGCTATCATTCAGGTTGATACTGCTGGGTGGTTGCAGAGGACAAAACAAGAGAAAGGAGCAGCATCCTTGAGCATCATGCAATCAAGAAAGAGTCTACTCCGAGCTCATATAATTGCTTTGGTGCTAGATGCAGAAGAGGTATGCTGCATATGCACTTTTCATTTTGGACAATGCCATGCAACTGTGATATAATCAGACAATATTTTAGCATACTAAATTGCAGTTTCATGAAGTCTATTGTTCTAATTTAATTCACATATTTCTATTTATAAAACACTATTTTATGCCTATTAAAATATAATTGTTCAGGTAATTCATTTATTGGTTGAGAAATGTTGAATCTGATACTTAGATTTTGCTGATTGTGCTTTGAAATGCATTTTTGATGAAGATTCCCCCAGTGCATGTATGGTGTGTTCTCTCTGATGAGGGCAACATGCGTCCTTTTTCATTCCCTTCTTTATTGGTTTACCTCTGAGATGAAGTTATCATGTCCATTATGATGGACTTAGTAAGTGCATGAATGACTCTGTAGTATGTGTAAGTGTGTATAAAACATCCTCTTGTAAAAGCGTGATCCATCAGAAAGGTTTTTCCCCTATCCCCATTTCTATATGCCAATTAGTAATTACATCTTGTATTGATGAGATATTTTTTATTGAAAAATCTATATTGATCAGATTGTAAATGCTAGACGAAGTATGAAACATGCTGAAGTAGTTATAGCTAGACGGGCAGTGGAAGAGGGACGTGGTCTGGTTGTGATTGTCAACAAGATGGACCTTCTAAGAGGCAAACACAAATCATCATCCTATGAGAAGCTTCTGGAAGTTGTTCCTCAAGAGATTCAGACAATTATACCCCAGGTCTGCTATGTTATAATAAACTCAACTTTAAGTCTAGCTGTCCAATAAATTGGTCTGTTAGTGATGTAGAATTAAAGGACGAAGGGAACAATGAACCCTTGGGAGTTCTAAAGGCACTCGATGCCAAGAGACTCGGTTTCAAAATAGGGAATATAATTCACTAAATTCAATAATCAAATTCAACCACTTTCAAAGATTGTAGGAGGTGTATTTATAATCCTCAAATAAAACAAACTTAATCTAAATCATATACAACTAATTAAATATAAGATTTGGGATTTGATAGAATCTCACTAAAATCTTAATTATAAAATAGATAAGATCCTTAACTAACAAAATAAAATCCTTGATTAAAATAACAGAAAATCTTTAATAATAAAAATCATAATTATCCTAATAGCATCTGCATTATTCTCTCCTTCTGGAAGAACTTGCCTCTAGATAGTTAAATCTCGGCTTCATCCAAGATCCGTATGGTAAGAATGATCTTCAAAAACCGAAATAGTAACAAAATCAAGGTGGCTCTCCTTCTTCACAAGATAATGACAAATAAGATTAGGAGAATAATCCACAATCAACAATGTATCATCCACAATCAATATTGTATCATCCACAAGCAGCATTGTATTAATTTGGTCTAGATATTGTGGTGGAATTGGCGGAACTTTAGGCATGCAAGCAGTCGGATGATCTGTAGCAATAGCTAGAGAAAACATAGAAGACTCAAAGGTATCTTTAGAAGGAAGCAAATCATCAACATCAAAATTATGATTCCATAAATACACATTAGAATCCAATTTATAATTATCACTACTTAATGCAAAGTGGCATCTAATGGTGGCACGCAATTTAAGGATACAATTGATAATTATCTCAATTGAATCTAGATGTTAAAGATTTAGTGATATGGGCTTAAGATCAATGGGCTCAGTATTTTTTTTCTCGACAGTAGTTATGTCTTTAGAATCCCTAACATTCACCTTTGGACATTCTTTACTAGGATCAATAGGTCGCAAGATAAGTATTTTACCATTAAAGATAAAGGAATATGTATTGTCCCTATCTTGGTGGATCACATCATGATCATATAACCAGGGACGACCTAACAAAATGTGAGCAACATCTATAGGTAAAATATCACAATATACATCTTTTACATAAGACTTTAGTACAAGTGGGACCTTACACCTGTGGGTGACCTCTAGATAAGTATAATCTACCCAAGGTAACATAAAAGGTTGTGGGTGAGGTTCCACATTTAGACGACATCTAATCATACCCTTTTTAGAAATGATCTTTAATGTGCTATCATTATTGATGACTATACTACAAGTTTTGCCCTCACATTTAATGTAAGTTTTCTATGCATCATAAATAGGAGATTTATGAATGCACTTTATGACACTATCGTGATTTGGCAACAAATTGTTCATGCTTTATAATAGAGACATCACAAATAAAAGAAGTGTTAACATTCTAGATGCAAAGTAGTGAGAATTATAAACTATTCTAAAGGCACAAATAAATATAAAAATTTCACCTTTGTTAAGCAATAGAAGAAAATAAAACCCAAATTCCGGTGGCTTTATGGCGTTTTTAAGCAAATTTAATGGAGATTTGGGGAACGGTAAGTAGCGGAACAACTTTGGCTGTGAAAAATCTTTGCTTTCAAATAGTTCAAAGTGTTGGGATCAATAAGGTTCAGATGTCAAATTGATGTAGGACCAATGGAGAAAGGAACAAAGAACTCTCAGGATTCCAAAGGTACTCGGTGCCAAGAGATTCGGTTTCAAAGTAGGGAATATAATCTACTAAATTCAATAATCAATATTCAACCACTTCCAAAGTGCATAGGAGGGGTATTTATAACCCTCAAATAAAACAAATCAAATTTAAATGAAATACAACTAATTAAAGATAAGATTTGTGATTTGATAGAATTTCAATAAAATCTTAATTATAACATAGATAAAATACGTAACTAACAATAAAATTCTTAATTAAAATAACAGAAAATTCATAATAATAAAAATCATAATTATCTTAATATCATTTGCATGAGTTAGATCTCATGCTTTAAAGTGTTATATTTTAAACATAGATGCCAAAATTATGTATTTGGACTTGTATATCTGTTCTTAATGAATAACAAATTTCTTTGCTTTAAGGGGGATGAATAACAAATTCCTTGTTGTTTGTATTGTGATTTGGCATTGACTTTTGGCAATTATCAACAGTTAACAGGAATCCCAGTTGTATTCATTTCAGCATTGGAGGGAAGGGGCCGGACTGCTGTGTTGCATCAGGTCATCGATACATACGAAAAATGGTGTTCAAGATTACCTACAGCTCGTCTTAACCGTTGGTTGCAAAAGGTAATTACTCCATCTATTATGACTTTATGTAAAATAAAAACATGCAATTGGTAGTAAATTCTCTCTTTCATCGGTTTGATCAGGTTATGAGCAGGCATTCTTGGAAAGACCAGGCAGCACAGCCAAAGATCAAGTATTTCACTCAGGTCAAGGCCCGGCCTCCTACATTTGTTGCATTTGTGCGTGGGAAGACTCAGCTTTCTGATACAGACATTAGGTTCTTAACAAAATCCTTGAAGGAGGACTTCGATTTGGGTGGAATTCCTATACGGATCATGCAACGTTCTGTCACTAAGAAAGATGCAAGTGGAAGTAGCAAGAGTAGCAATTCGGTAGGCAGAGTGGCTGAAAGGGTCATGTCTGACAAGAGAAGCGTCTTAGTTGAATGACAATTTTAACTTCTCGTTATAGGACATGAGCATCGCCTCATCCTAGAAGAAATTGCAAAGATGCTCAGAGTAATTTAACTTTTAATTTTTTCATCAGTTCAAACACTTGATTCTAAATTCTTGAACTATGTGCACTAATGACGAGCACAGTTTCAAAGAATGCTGAGTTGTATATATATTATATATATAACAGTATGATGATTAGAGCTCTCAAGAAGATAAAATCATTGATGTTGGGTAATTTTGTTTCAAGTTAAAAGTTCGTATTAGTTAAACGATTTTATATATATATATATATATATATATATATATATAACAAAAATATTTAATTACAATTACAAACAGACAGAAGAAATTTGTTCTTGTAACTTTTGTTATAGAAATTTGGCGTGTTGGAAGTTAATAAGGATGAAAAGAATCTTGAGCAAATATACAAGGAGAAATTTTTGTCTTGAAATAGATCAAGTTAATTAATACTTAATATTTTTATAAAATTTTATATTTTTAATTATGACACAAAATTTTATAAAGAATATTAAGTATTGATTAACTTAATTGAATGTTTTAAATTTATACAAGAATTTCTCGTAAAAATAAGGCAGAAGACCGCCAATAGTCAAGGGGAAATAAATGATAAGGAGCAAAAGAAGGAATTTTTTACAGGAAGTCAACTAAGAAGAGAGAGGAGGAAAACTAGCCTTGATTGGGATGAATGGGATCAGAATCAAATCAATGATTCAGTTGCAAGAAAAAAGGATCCAGGTTCCAAATTAAATCGTAATCATGGTAGAGAGGTTTTATCTCAAAATAATTCTGATCTGAGAATTGATAATTATCAGAGATCCTCTGAGCCAACCCCAAAGCCAGTGCAGGAACACGTGCATGATTTAATTCTTTCAAATAATATGAACCTACCTAAGCCACCTGACATTAATATGGAGATCCAGTGGGCCCAACCCAATACTACATACTATTCATGCAGATATGCATTACGTGATTATGGAGGAGAGACAATTGGGTCCGAATGGCGATGCCATGCAGTGTTAACACGCCCTTTTTGGGGTTCCTTATTTTCAATTTTTTTAATATTATTCTCATCTGGAATTGTAGGGGTGCTGTTGGGAAGAATTTTTCCAGAGCACTCAAGGAAATTAGAACTCATCTCAAGCTTAATGTGGTAGCTCTTCAGGAAACTAGAGGTGCAGTGGAATCAGAGCTGTAAAGACTATAAAGAACTCTTGGGATATAGATATCATGTTTTGGTGGAAGCCAGAGGTTATTCAGGTGGTATCTGGTTGATGTGGAGCGAAGCTTCTATTCATATTTTGGTTCTCTAGATGAAGGACCAATTTTTACATGCCAATATTTAGGATGGTACCCAGCAATCTTGGCTCTTTACTTCTTGTATATGCTAGTCCCCGCGATAATGAAAGGAAAAATTGTTGAGATGGTTTGTTTGAGCTTTCACAGTCCATCACTACTGATTGGATGATAGCAGGAGACTTCAATGACATAGTCAGCGACGAATTCATAAAATATTTAGTGAAGGAATAAAAAATAATGAATCATATTATTAAATATATAAAAAAAATTTAAAATTAACAAATAAAGATATATTTACCTTTAAATTATTTAGTGGGTTAAATTTAAAATATACTATTTTAAATTAAGGGTAAATATATTCTTATTTGTTCACTTTAATTGAGTATTTTTATTTCAATATATATATATGAAGATTTATGAATAAAGTGAAAAAAGTAAAAAAATATTTATATTAAATATTAAATACATCACAATAGTATTTATTCTTTACATCATGATTTATAAGTAAAATTAAGTTTATATATATATATATATATATATATATATATATATATATATATATATATATATATAGATTTTACAAAATAGAAGAAAGTGAAGTTAAGAATGAGAAAAGCTAGTAGATTTATTATATAAATGTTAAAAATTAATAGAAAGATGAGTTGAAATTGTAATATCAATGTATATAAAATAATTATGAATCATATGTCAAATACATATCAATTATAAACTTTTTTTTAATTTCATCATTTTTATATTTTGTATAATTATATTGATCTCTCTTGAGATTAGTACTTATCATATTGACACCTTTTTTGTTTAAGAAAGTACTCATACTTTTTTTACTTTGTATTTTCAATAGGACTTTGTATAATATTTGTACATAAAGTAAAAGAGGTATATATAATTTTGTAAATAAAGAAAGATATTAGAATATAATAATAATATATAAAATCAAAGATAGATGTATAATTTTTAAATAAAAATGTAAATATAATAAATATTAACTTTATAGAAGATTAATATAATAATTTTTTATTTTTTAATAAATTTAATTTAATTATTAATATTTAAAAAAATAAATAAAAAAAGAGACCCGAGGCCCATGCTCGCCCTTGTATCCGTCCCTAGAGATAGCTCATCCTTGGGAAAAGAAGGGTGGTGCTGAGGTGAACTATAGAAGATGTGCTTTGTTTGAAAAACGGATCAATGATTGTAACCTTATTGATATGGGTTTTATTGGCTCTAGGTTTACTTGGAAAGGGCCTCGATGGAATAATAGGGAGAGTTTTCAAACGGCTAGATAGAGGCCTTTGTAACAAATTGTGGAGAACTAGATTTGGTAAGGTGGTGATTAAGGTCCTTCTACGGATTTATTTTGACCACCACCCCTTGTTATTGGACATAATTTGGCTCTAATCTTGAAAAGAACTATATCCTTTTAATTCTCTTAATTTATTGTCATGTATTTATTTTATTATTTACTTGTATTATTTAATTGAGTTAATGGATACATGACATTAGATTAAGAGGGTTGTGAACACCCAATATTGCTCGGACAAAAAAAATATAAAAAATATAAAAATGAAATAAAATAAAATAAAAAAGAAAAAAAGGAAAAGATAAAAAAATTAATAATTATCCTTATTCTTGACCAAATTCTCTAATTATGTCTTAATCCATTTTATTTTATCATTTTGTCTTATTTTGTTTTGAATGTAAAAAAAATAATATAAAAATTATAAAATAATAATAAAAAAATTATTTTCTAAAAAAAAAAACTGCATTGCACTCACACACACCCACTCCTATCATGTACCCACTCCTACACAACTACCCAATCAAGTACCAAACCCCACACAACTACCATATCATGTACTCACTCTCACACAACTACCCAATCATGTACCCAATCCCACACAACTACCCAATCATGTATCCACTCTCACCATTACAGACTCCCTCACTCCACTGACTCACGTATAGTCCCACACACTCACATTCAAGAGGCTTCCCCCACTTTTTTTATACCATCCTACCTTTCAAGCAGAGGAGGCAGATGCACTCTCATTTTGAGGATTTTCACGTGACACTTCTAGCATCATTTTTTTTCTCTTATTTTCACTACCAATTCTTGACCTCTACTACATTCATCAATCTCCACCACTCCATCTTCCACCTCACTCTTCTTAACCATCTTCCATAAATACCTCACCATAGTCACTGATAATCACATATTTTATATATTAATAAACTCTCATGTTTAGTCATTTACACTCTCCATATCTTAATTGATTGAACTTAGTCATGATTTGTGAATTTGTGCTCAAATTAGGCCTAATTGAATTTTTCAGCATTAATGAGCTTTGACATTATTCTGTATTTTAGCCATAACTTGAGCTCTAGTTATATGATAATTATGAATTTTACCTTGTAGGAAATCTAAGAGGAAGCTCTACAGCTTTGATGAAGAGTTCGAAGTCTCAATTGGATGTCTAGTGGGCCTAATTGGGTCTAGAAGTCAGAATACGAGTTCAGAGACTCTTTGATGTTGTTTTGTTCATAACTTGAGTTGTGGACCTCCAAATTGTATAGGGTTTGGGCCTAATTGTTCATAACTGACCCAACTTTGTAATTCATGAGTTTTTAATTATGTAAAGCCAAAATATGGAGTAGTTTAGGGGTTGAGAAGTCAGAAACTATGGCACCTCATTTTTGGACACTTTCCTCATTCTCTAAAATTCTCTTCTGTCCCTTCTATCTAATTTTCAGTTTTCTTCTTCCTTCTTATTTTTTCTGAGTTGTCCCCTTCTTATGGAGGGGTAGAGCCTTTAGATCAATCCAAGAGATTGAACATGCTTGGTTGTTAATCTTGATTGTTAATCTTCTTCTTCTTTTTCTTAATTCTAGTTGCTTAATTAGAATTTTCATATGTTAATTGCTTAATTATCATGTGCAAAGAGATGAACTTAGAAATTAAACAAGACATTGAAGGTGTTTGATGAAATGTTTAACTTGGTTGGATCTTGGCTTTTAAGTTGATTTCAGTTTGGATGAATGCTTAATTTGTCTAACCTTAATTAATTGAATTCTAGAAGCATTTCTAGTTAAGATCCGTGATCATTGAGAGGCTTCTTGATGTAGTCTAAGACCAAGGATTTGATTGATAACCTTTAGTAATCAAGGATGAATTAAAAATCAAGTTTGGATAATTTTCTTGAATTGGTTGCTTTGTTAATTCTTTTTATCTTTAATTAAAATTTTGTTCTGTTCTGTTCTATTTGTAATTCTGCCAAACCTTCCTTTTTCTTACTTGATTTAATCAAATTGCATTTTAAAATCCTTTGGAGACGATCCGATGTTGTTTCTTATGCTACAAGCCATAAGCATAACTTGGTTACAATTTTGGTGAGTTCGACGCTCATCAGTCACCACCCTCCACCCTTTAAGCCACCACATGAGACCACCACACACAACCATCTCCACCCTCCAACAACACTCATCTTCACCATCTTTTAAACTCACCCCTACCACCATCTTTTCACCACACACAATCATCTCCACCCTCCAACAACACAACCATAACACACCACCACTCCATCTTCCACCTCACCCATCTTCACCTTCACAAACCCATCACTAACGACACAACTTCCACGCCCAACCACTACCTTCCCCAACATCACCCCATCTTCGTCCGCGCTCCATGTCACACAACAAAGCACCACCGCAAACCAAGGAAGACCACCGAGCCCAGATCACCACCTGTAACCACCCCTTTTACATTCAAGCATCTCCACCAAGCAGCAGTCACAACCACCCAGCCCATCACTTTCGTCATCTCAGCTTGTGCATGTCCAAGATGTAACAAGGCCTCCTTTCCTGATTTTTTTTAGCTCCTCTATTCTTTTTTTTTTTGTTATATATTATTATTATTATTTGTTTTAATGATTTGGGTTGGTTTGTTTTTTAGGTTGGGTTTAGTTATATTTACATTAGCAAGTTTTTTTTTTTTTTAGATAGGGGTTACTTACAAGTTCTTATGTAAAGCATACTTGTTTAGGCTAGATGCTAAAATAGTTGGGCCCATTTATCTTCATTTTTTTTCCTTCTTGAGTTTGGGTCTTTAGTTTTTTTTTTTTACTTTTATTATTATTATTATTATTATTATTATTATTATTATTATTATTATTATTATTATTATTATTTTAGCTTCATGTTTGGCGTATTATGTTTTAATGGGTTAAGTGTGTTCTTGGTTTAGATAATTTCAGATTGTTTTGTTAAATATAATTAAAAAAAATAAAAAAATTGAAATAAAAAATTAGAAGGAAAGTAAAAATTAGGCATAGTGGTTGTTTTTAATAAAAAGTAAAATAAAATAAAAATTCCAAAACAATGAAAAAATGAAGAATTTTTTTAAAAAAAAGTAAAAAAAATACATAAAAAGGAAAAAACGAAAAAAAATATCTTTTAATCAATGTAATGACCAATGATGAGATTGAATAGCGGATATTATCTTCAACGTCATTCGGATCATAAGGGTTCATTGAGTAGCCCAATGTTAACTTGAACCCTGTGCAAAAATGAATTTGTTTTCAAAAAATAAAATCCCTTTTCAAAAATATTTTTCTTAATTAAAATCAACCAATCTACACTTATTTTTTAAAGAATTACGTGACTTTGAATTCTCTATTGTACCTGAGGATACGTAGGAGCAGAATATATTTTGTCAAGCTAAAAATTAAATTTTCATAATTGAATTTTCTTTTCTTTCTTTTTCTAAATAAAAAATAAAAATAGGTACAATGTTTTTAAGAGGAGTAAAATAAATATATTTGAGATTATTAAGCTTTGCACAACTGACTTAAGGTACCGTCTTAGGTGTAACACCCTCTGTAGGGCATTACATTTTCGACAAAAATGTTTGAAACTAAACCCCAAGTTCATAAATCATTTTATCTTTAATAAAATGTGAGTTTGAAATTTTCCTTTTATTGATAACTTAAACTTAACCAATTAAGGAAAATACAAACATATTAAATTATTTATTTTCCATCTCATAATCAATAATAACATAAAATACATAAAGCTTATGTTCTCACAATATACTTACAAGCAATATAATCAAACCTAAACTTGCCCAAGTTCAAGACAACTGGAGGGAAGGTTCTCCTCCGTATCCAAATTCTTTGACTAGAGAGTACCTCGACGAATAGAAATCCGAGCAGAAAATACTACGGATTCCTCCTTAGGAGTATAGTGAAGATCACTCCATAACTCCCTGATAGGCATAACAAACTCTACGTATCTAATCACAACAGCAAAAGTAGTGGTCCATTGGTGGGTCCTACTTATGGATAGAGTAATGTCTCCACAATACTCTATGTGTCCTGTATCCCAATGGACACACCAAGCGTCAGCGCCTTCGAGAAACTGTAGACTAACGAAACGTCGTGAATCCCTTCTGGAAGCCATTTCCGTCTTCACAGACATTAACATAAAATAGAAACAGACCAAATAATAACACAAAGAGGTGAGAACCCTTACATCAATACCATCATGGTAATATAGAAATACTACAGACAATAGAATCATTCAATACAAAAATACACAAAATCATAATTATAGTCATGTCATCAATTAGTAATTAATTTAATAGACATATATCGCAACAAATATGAACATCAATAATATCACAATAAGATCTACTAAATATATATGTCCCCAAATGACATTTATACCTACTATGCCACAACAGTATATGTATCGACTATGCATATGCACAATGCACCGTTTCCTACTCCATGAAGCTAAACAAATTCGGAGAGAATGATGAGGGAGTACATGTCTGCATCGCCTTAATTCAAGTGCCACATTTTCCTTAATTCGCGCATCATGGTTTATACAAGATACTCTCACTAAATCACGAATAGGCATAATGTCACGTCGAGATTGTCGGTGTGTTTGCATCAGTTACTAAGACGCAGTTGAGCAACCAACTGGCCACCAATGGCATTCCGTACCCCAACGTCCCTAAGATCTATCAAAGACCTTCACTACACAAATCTCACCCACACTAAGGTGTAAATTGAATCTCCTAGGCCACTGGCCTTAACAAAGTCCACTTGACTTACACAATGCATGCTCAATGATTCGATGCATCAAACAAGCCACCACAGGCAAAATCCATTCTCCAACACTTTTGGGTCCAGTACGTTAGCCCGACAGCAAACCGCTGTTTTCTCAATCGCATAGCACTTTTATAGTATTTTCACAATCGCGTAATGCTTTCGTCATGTTTTCAAATTCCGTAAATATTTTGTAACATTTTTTCAATTGCGTAAAAATATTTAAACATTTTCTAAATCGCGTAGCTCAAAAATCATTATTTTTGAAATGTGTAAGATTTTTCTACTGTTTTTCAATATATAAAATATTCCTTAGCGTTCTAAATTCAATTCTGACACTTTCCAAGTTTAAAAATATTATTTGGGCGTCATTTCCCATTTTTCTCATAAAAACTCCTCTAAGTAATAATTTTCTAACGTTTTCTCAAAATCTGTATTATTTAAATTTAATAAAATCTTCTAATATTTTCTTCACAAGAATTTACATTACTTTTAATTTAATCAAATTATATAGATCAAAGTCCTCCAACGCACTTCAAAACCCAAATGGGTGAGCTATACATTAGCAACTTCAAATCTTAAATTTATTTTCCAACATTGTTCATAAAACTTCGTTACTTTGGTTAAATCACAATCTTCAAAATTGATTATCCATTGACCTTCACTAAACCACTTTAAAACAAAATACTTAAACGTCTCAATTCAGCTTTTAAATTCATACCCTTTTTCACTTTATAAATTATTAATTCAATTCCTCATCACCTACTCTTCTATGTCCATCCTTTATAAAATATTTCCAACTTGACACACCCAAAATTAGTGTGAAGGCCGTGAGCCTCTATGGTCATTAGGACCAAAATTCTTTCCTTTCTAATATACATTCATAGCATATAACATGTTTAAATCATCAAACTTCTATCACATCAAACTCATACATAATATCACAATTAAAACATCACATATAAACAATAAATAATTATACCAATTTCATGCATATTATTAACATACTAAAATCACATAAAAGTAAATAAACACATATACAAGTAAGCATACACAATCGAATGAATCAATCCTCACATGGATTCTTTACCCATACATACAAATTTCGTTCCTCATCACCATGAATGATTGATGATGTTATTCTCCCTCTTACCTTTTAGAGATGCTCCTAAGCTCCTTGTATATCTCCTTTCAAGATGATGTTCTCCACCAAGTAGAACTTTAAACAAAGAAAACATGTAATATTAATACCTAAAGCTTAACTAAGGTAACCATGGATTCAAATCATGGTTTAGAACTTTAAAACAAGATTAAAGATGAAGATCAAGAACTTCACCTTAAAAACCTTCAAACTTGAGCTTAGGAAAAATACTTGAAGATGATGGATTAAGAAGAAAGTCTCAACATGAAAGTTCCTTAGATTTGCATCTAGATTCAAGATCTATGTTTGGATGGCATTATAGAAGGTTGGATATGGTATTTGGGCACTTTGGCCGTATGATATCAAAAGAAAGGAAAAGATGAGAGTTTTTGTGTAAAGTTTTGGCTTTAAAAGAACTCCTTGAAGATAGATGATTTTGATCAAGACTTCAACTATAGAGTGTCTTGAAATAGGGTAAGGATTCAAGAAATATAGTTGGTATAAATTATTGAAGGTTGGGTGATGGCATGGAATGGTGTGGCCGTGAGGTGTTCTTAAAAGAAATGGAGAGAATTTTGTGAAGCTTGCTTTAGGAAGGTGATGAAGATGAAATGAAATGAATGAAGAGTCTTACTTTCCTTCTCCTAAAGCCCAAAACCGTGAGCCCCCCTTGGACACCAAGAGAGTGTCTAAATTCATCTAGCCACTTTTTGAAGCTTTAAGAGCCATAGATTGAATCAATGGTTAATCTTCAAAGCTTTGCCTCCAAGCTTGTTTCTTATAGGCTTAGAAAATTAAGTCATCAAGTTCTTGAACCTTCCTTGGAGTGCTTTGGCCGAATTGCTCACTGGAAGAGCAAACCAAGTTTTGATTCATTTTAGTTTCCTAGTTAGGCTTAGGTTAATCTAGTTAGATTTCTTAGTTACTTGACTAACCATCTAGTTACTTAGAAATGACTCCTCCATTTCTTGAATATGCTAGAACCTTCTTGTAACTAAGGCTCTAATGGGTAACAAACTAGGTTTGTTCCATTTAGTTACTACTTAGGCTTTTTAGATTAACTTAGTTAGGTTTAGGCTTACTTAGTTTTGGTCATCTAGTTTCTAACTAACTAGTCTAGCCATTTTTATTGACTTCTTCCTATTGGTTTAGAATTTCAAGCCATTTATTTTGACTAAATTCTATTGGTTCATAGAAAATATTTTCCAGACAATAGCTACAGAAATTATTACTCAATGAATAGAACCTTACTGCTTACAAAACAGTAAATGTTTGTCCCCTATAAAATAAAAATATAGTATATTTTTATTTCACAGATAATTTCTAAAAATTAAAAGATTATATCACGTATCTCTCGGAATTGAGTTTAGTAAGATCTCACGGTTCTGAATAAATACGTAAAGATTTTTCTCGGCCTGAAAATTATTATTTTTCTGACTCGGAGCAAATCACACATAACGATCAAATATAGTCACAGAACAGTCACAATAATTTTATAGCATACATAAATCACAAAACAGTACATTTCTGTCATTACTGTCAAATAGCTAAATTTTGGGGTGTTAATTAGGATGAGTGTGTTAGGGGTGCTGTGGGATTAAGTTTCCACCCTTCCCCATCTATAACCAACTCCTAAATCCAATCTGGTTTCAAAGACTATTTTCTAAGAAAGGTTTTCTAATTTTTTCTAATTCAAATAAAATTGGTGGCGACTCCATTTTCATTTTTAAAATCTCGTGAGTTGCTATTTCGATCACGACAGATGGTGACTCCACTGGGAATTTTTTGAAGGGTAAGGTCTGTTGTTGTTAGTTGTGCAAATTATTAATAATCTCTATTTATTTATTTTACCCCTTTTTATCTTTTTTTTTGTTTATAAATAGATTGTATTTAGTACTTTTATGTAAATATTTGATAGCATTATCCTGTGTATATTTTGACTTGTATATATATATATTTTATACTTAATTGTTGAAACCCTAGGATAGATGATTGTTGGTTGACTGTTGTATATATGTTTTTGCAGGTTGGGGGTAATTTTGGTCTTTTAATTTTTTTGTACAAGTTTGTATGCTCCCTCATACACGTCACTATCACTTACCTCACACACTTTTTTGGGTTCTATATCCGAGTTTGGCGAACCCGAGGAATAGGAGGGGTCTCGACTTTTGTTATTGAGGGGCTTCATGCTCACTTGACATTGTTTGAGACACCACTCAAATTGTTACTAGTATCATGGATTAGTCATATTGAGAAGGTTTATCCCTACTTGTGATTGATTCATGAATTGGGTCCTTATCTTTCGAGATAGGGGCAACTTGGGGGCCATGGCTTTTTAGAAGTTTATACATATCCCAAAAATCTTGCACTGATAGATTGAACATAGTGGCTACCAAAATTAGAGTCATGACCTTAAGGAAATTCAACATTTAGGTTACATATGACTAGGGCACAAAGGGAACGTATTTCTTCTTTATCTATTCATTTCTTATTCATTCTTACATTCTTTTTTTAAAAAAAATCAGCAAAAAAAAAGAAGAAAGATACATCATCTTGTATTTTCTTGACATTTCCTTGCATTCTTAAAAAAAATATCTTGCATTTTCATGACATTCCTAGCATTTTCTTAAAAAGAATGATTAAAAAAAACACATATACATCACCTTGCATTTTCATAACATTCTTAGCATTCTAAAATAAAAACTTTGCATTTTCATGGCATTTTCTAGTTTGATTACATTTTTTTGCTTTTTGTAGGGTTAGTTTTCTTGGTAAAGTGGAAAGATTAGTACTCATCACTAGCAAGGAATGGAAGAGGTACGTCAAGGGAAAAACACTAGCAATGTAGTTGATCTCAAGAGAAATATGAAGATTACAGTTAGTGGCAATAATTTGAGGTGCGTGAAGGACATTACTCAACAGATGATCCTAAAGCTCGATCTGAATTCTCAAATAGTTAAGGGCAAGTCCTGGATTTGTTACGCATTATAGTTGAAGAGCCTGTCTTGAGTGGTCTTGGTCAATTTTGGAATTGTTCTCTGAAATGTTTTGAGCTGCCCAACTTGGATATTGCACCGACCATAGAAGAATATGCTATCATGTTGAGGCTCCCAATGAGCAAGTACCCAAATGTTTATCTTTATGGAAGGCATTATGTGTCAGAAAGGAAGATAACAGAACTGATGAGGGTTCAAGCAAATCAATTAGGCATGGTAAAAAGAGGAGGAACACAAGGCTTAAAGAAGAGTTACCTGGAAGCACATCTTGAGCTTCTAGCACAACAGGGAAGGTGGGATCTTTTTAACAAAACATTGGCGCTAACTATCTTTGGGTTAGTGCTATTCCCATTTACCTCAGATGTAGTGGACCAAGCAGTAATGAATGTTTTCTTCAAGTTTGAGAATCATAGGGCAAATCCAATTCCTACTATTCTTGTTGATACTTTTTTGACCATGGAAATTTGCCATAAAAAAGGAGGAGGGATGATTCGATGTTCTACACATATGTTGTATGTTTGGATCATAACGCACATGGATGTGCATAATCGCTTGGGTCTCCTACCTGACCCATTAAAGAATTTTGGTCGCATACCAGTGAAGCAACAGAAAGCCCATGAATGAAAAAATGAGTTCATCAAGATGAGATCAAATTCTTTCAAATGAGTATGCCCTTGGTATCGTGGGGAAGAGATAGTTCTCAGTTGTGGTAACTTTTCTAATATTCCTTTAATGGGCGTGAGAGGTTGTATATCCTTTGCACCGATCTTAATGCTTAGACAGCTCCAATGGACTCAGCACGTGCCCAACGAAGCGCAACTTAGAGGGTTCAACTTTTTTATATGGGAAAGATAAAAACATTACCAAGTAGAAAAAGAAGGCCAGGGACGCTTGGAAAAATATTCATAGGGCAGGGGTAAAAGAGTTAGGAAAACATGTAGTAATTCCTACTCCTGAGTACTTACAGTGGAGAGAAGCAAGGAAGTGCAAAATAGTACCCCTCAGATGGTGCTAAGCGAGGAAGACCACTCCCAGGTTATATCTCAGATGACCACCCAGATAGAGAGGTTGAAAGCGCAAATGCAGTTTTTGGAACAAGGGAAAGAAACCGCTGAGTTAAAGGTTGTCATCTATATAAGCTGATGTCAGAAGTTAGCCAGCAAGATTGAAGACTTAAAAGATGCACAAGCTGATGCTGTTGAAGCCCCAACCTGAGTAAAAAGGGCAAGGAATGGAAAGTAGGTAGAATTAAGTAGGACCACACCAGAAGTCCAAAAGTTAGGGGTGAAGGTAAGTGCTCAAGAAGAAATGATAGAGAAGATTCAGCAAGTAAAAGAAGAATTGGAAGCAAACACTAGACCACAAGATCAAAGAATGCAACCCCTACAAGAAGCTCTGATTGAAGTGAAACAATGCTCTGATCAAATACAAGTGTTGGCTACAAAATATTATGACTCACTCAAGGAAGCAAACAAGAGAGCGAGGCATTTGGAGCTGAAAATTCAAGAGCTAGAGCAAGAAAATGAGCAATGGAGACTTGAAGCCTAAAAGCAACAGATGCAAAAAGAAGAAATTGAGGAAGTGTGGCAATTGGTAGCTCAAAATAAAAGGGCTAAAAAAGAAGAATGGATAAAGAAATAGGAAGACATGTCTGACAGCTTTCAATATCAAACTGCGTAATTGGTTGATCGTTTTGAAGAAGCAGACATTCAGATTCGCCTGAACCCATTGTTACGACTACCACAAAAAATAGTCGAGTTTATGAAGTATTGTTGAGGTTTTGCTAAAGGTATTAGGAAGAAACGAACAAAATTGTTAATGTAAGTTATGTTACATTTTGAGGAGACTAAGACCTTGTACTGATGAAATTTGAAGTGAATATGAATGATCAATTACAGTGTTTTGCTTTGAACGTTAATTTTACTGTTATTCACCCAGACACTATTTCATTAAGGGGTGAATTCCCCCTTGAATAGGTTGTCAATCATGCTTTTGTCTTAAGACAATTCATCCTTGAACGAAAGTATGAAAAGCTTGATATTCAGTGAAAGAATAACTGCATTGCTTGTGAATGTCTAAGAAGATAGCACCCATTGAGGAGAAAATACTCCCTTGGGGTTGTTGTCAACCATATTCTTGCCTAAGGGATGATAAACACATAGTGTTGAGTCTAAGATCCTGCCTTGCTATTGAATGTCCGTGCTGATCTTTCCACAATCACCAAGCATCCTTACAATAGTGCTAACTTTTTTTTTTTATGTTGTTTTGTTTTAACAAATTGATTTGGTTCAAGAATCATTGCGCGGCTAAGGAAAAATATGACTAATCAAACTTGAGTTTACAATACCAGATCTCGGACCAGAATGACTACTAATAATCTTGAAGCGGGAAGAAACTTGAGCAGAGAGGTCGATGAGATGATAAGGAGGATGAATGACATGTCAGAAACCCAAGCATGGTTGGAGGCAATATTACAAGATATGAGGGAGTCTCTCCACTTAATCAGTGGAAATAGAAGTGCAAATGAGGTTGAAGCACATGTAAAGGTGCCATCGATAACTGCTATAATATTCTCAGCTGTAACTTTAGGCATTACTACGGGGATCCACGAGCAACCACCTCAAACAATATCGATAGTCATGCTTATTGGAGAGGGGTATATCTCCTTGGAAGGTGCTCATAATGAAATTCCTGGTTATGCTGGCCCTACTTAGGAACAACCTTATGTGTTTGTTCCAGGGTAAGCAACAATGCCTTACTTTAGGAATAGCAACGTCATGACCGAGAAGGATAAGATGAAGGAGGAGTGGTTGGAGAAAATGGAGGAACAGATCAAAGCAATCAAGGGCCCCAATGCTTATGGATAACTTAGAATAGAAGAACTGTGTCCTATCACGGATGTAGTAATCCCCAAAGACTTCAAGATTTCTGATCTTATGAAGTGTGATGGGAGTGGCAACCCTCGGTTTCATTTGACCAATTATAGGACCAAGATGACTGTTTGGTCCAGGGATGATAAGTTCCTCATTAGCTTTTTCTATGAGAGTCTCACATGTCTCGCTTTAGAGTGGTATCTTCAAATAGACTGCTCTAAAATTTTGCGTTGGATGGAGTTGGCTGATCTATTCATAGACTAATACAAATTCAATCTGGATGCAGCTCTAACCCAAGAACAATTGTGCTCGATGCAGAAAGGAAATGAGGAACCTTTCAAACAATATGCACAGAGGTGGAGAGCTTTGGTAGTTCAAGTTCAACCCCTATTGACATTGTCTGAAATGTGTTCGCACTTCTTGGGGACCTTGGGAAACCCTTTTATTGGGACAATGACTAGAGCAGCCTACAAAGATTTTGCTGACTTGATAACTGCGGGAGAGAGGATTAAAATTTTGGTCAAAGTTGGGAAGTTGCCAATAAGCAATACAGAGAACACTACTTTTAAGGAATGATTCCAGCCGAAAAAGAAAAAACTTGAGGTGAACTATATCCAATGCCAACAGGCCTTCAAACCTCGATATTCCCCACAAAATCCAAGTCATCAATCACCATATAACCCTAACCCTCACTTTCCATACCAAACACCTACACCTCCTTATTACCCACCCCACCAAATGCTACCAACTGCAAACATCACTCCAACCCCACTATTTCAAATTAACAATGTTCTCACACTGCAACTATATATAGCAACTCATCCAACCTATACCTGATACTCACCTGCACCTCCGCAAAATTACCCAAATCACCAACAACCTTGGCTAAGTTTCCAAAATCAAGGTTGCTTCCGTCCCCAAAACCTACCCTCTTTCCCAAGATTGTCCATTTCGAATGTCGACCTATTCCAAAGGCTGTTTGATGCTTACCTCATTTCGGGTAATCCTGTACATCCTTTAGAACCATCATTCCCAGCATGGTACAACCCAAATTCAACTTGCAAATACCACATGGATATCCCAGGGCATTCAATTGAAGATTGTGAGGCTTTCAAGACTGCAGTAAGGAAGTTGATTGCTTATGGGAAGCTTGACATCCAAGAGGAGGCTGAACCAAGTATTGTCAATAACCTAATTCCTAATCATGGTGGAAGGAATATGGTAAATGCTTTAGAGATGGAAGGATCATCCATAAGAAATGTCATGAGCTTGCATACGCTGATGGCAAGAATATTCGAGGGGTTGAAGAAAGCAGGTTACAGTATCACTACACTAGCTGCCACGATGAAAGAAGAGGAAAAACATGATAAATAGTCAAATTGTGCTTATCATTGTGAGGGAATGAGACATTATATTGAGGATTGTTATGACTTCAAGGTTCGAGATCAATGATTGCTCACTTTGGGAGTAATACAAGCCAGAAAAGGGTAGCTTCCTCTAAAGAGGTCAATGTGGTTGAACGTTTTATGCTTAAAGCGCCACTTTTCAACCAAGCCTCGGCACCAGGGAAAGTAGTAGTGATAGTCAAGAAGCCAATGCCATTTGCTTATAGTGATACCCATACAGTGCCATGGAATTATGAAGCCAATATGGAGACAAAGGGAGTTAGGGAAGAGACTTCAAAGGCCCGAGTTGCTGAAATACACTAGGATGAAGAGTCTGTGACTAATATAGTTATAAGGAGTGGGCGATGCTACAGTCCAGTAGAAGTAGAGAAGAAGAAAAATGTTAAAGAATGGAGCATGGATGAAACCTCAAAAGAAGAGGAGAAAGGGAAGGAAGAGGAAAAAGAGTTCTTGAAGATAATGAAGCAAAGTGAATATGATGTGATGAAACAGTTGAAGAAGACTCCAACCAAAATATCTCTATTGTCACTCGTCTTGACATCTGAGATGCATCGGAAGACGTTTTTAAGAGTTCTGAATGAGGCCTATGTTAAGCCCGATGTTACCTCTAAAAATGTTGTTAACATGGTGGACCCGGTGAAATGCATCAATATGATCACATTTATTGATGAAGAAATCATTTCTCGGTCTAAGAAAAATCCATGAGTTTTGCACATAACCCTCAAATGTAAAGGGTATATAGTTGCAAAGGTTTTGATTGATGGGGGGTTTGCACTGAATATCCTACCCAGGTCGACTCTAACCTCATTATCAATAAGTGAGGATGAATTGTCACCTCAAGAAATGGTGGTGCGAGCCTTTGATGGAAATAAGAGAGGCATTATGGGAGAGATTATGTTGTCGCTAAAGATTGGTCAAGTAATTTTCAAGTGCTGTTCCAAGTCATGGATATTGAGCCTGGCTATACCATGCTCCTGGGGAGACCATGGATCCAGACTGCTGGTGCTATTCCTTCCACCCTGCATCAGAATGTTAAATACATTGAGAATGGGTCGGTCATCACCATACATAGAGAAGAAGAAATTATGTTATCAAAACCAATTTCAGTATCATATGTGGAGTGTAACACCCCGAACTTTCTATCTTAGAAACAATAATTTTGAGAGTTAACTGAATTCTACTGTTTAGTGATTTTTGTATGTTGTAAAATTATTTTGAATATTCCATCTGTATATTTAATCGTTTTGAGTAATTTGCTCCGTGTCAGGGAATAATAATTTTCGGACCGGAAAAATTTTACGTAATTTAATTATTACTAAAAAATCTTAATTAATTTACGTAATCTGATTTGATATTTGTGAATTTTTTAATTTTTATGATTTTGTAGATGATTATGAAATTTTTTCTGTTTGTGGGCCCCAGGGGGTGATGTGGGCCCAGGTGGCCATACGTGGGCCCAGGTGGGTCCCGCAAGGATAGATGATCTGATGGATCAATTGTGAGGAGCCGCAATATTTTTCAAGATTGATCTACGTTCTGGGTATCACCAGATACGTGTGAAAGTGGAGGATATTCCCAAGACTGCATTTCAGACGTGCTATGGGCATTATGAATATCTTGTGATGTCATTCGGTGTGACAAATGCACCACTATATTCATGGACTTCATAAATAGAATTTTTCGCTCATACTTGGACAAGTTTGTTGTTGTTTTTATTGATGACATTTTGATCTATTCTCGAAATCAGGAGGAGCACGTTGAACATCTCAGAGTGGTTCTTCAGATATTAAAGGAGAATAAGCTTTATACTAAATTGTCCAAATGTGAATTCTGGTTAAGTGAAGTTCAATTTTTGGGACACGTAATATCGAAGGATAGAATTAAGGTTGATGCTTCAAAGGTGGAAACAATTGTTAAATGGGAAAGACCAAAGACTGTAACAGAAATCCATAGTTTTATCGGATTAGCTGGTTACTATAGATGGTTCATTGAGGGGTTTTCGAAGATTGCAGGACCTCTTACCCAACTTACATGAAAGAATCAACCGTACGTGTGGACTGATGCATGCGAAGAAAGTTTTCAAGAGTTGAAAAGAAGATTGACTACTTCACCGGTATTGATTCTACCTGATCCAAACGAACCTTTCGAAGTATATTGTGATGCTTCATACCGAGGATTGGGTTGTGTACTTATGCAGAGTCGTAAAGTGGTGGCTTATGCTTCAAGGCAGTTGAAAAATCATGAGAGGAATTATCCGACTCATGACTTAGAGTTGGCAGTAGTGGTGTTTGCTTTAAAAATTTGGAGGCATTTTCTCTATGGAGCTATGTTCACTGTTTTTAATGATCATAAAAGTTTAAAATATCTGTTTGACCAAAAAGAGTTGAACATGAGGCAAAGACGTTAGTTAGAATTTCTGAAGGATTATGACTTTCAATTACAGTATCATCCCGGAAAGGTGAATGTCGTAGCGGATGCGTTGAGTAAAAAAATACTTAGTGCTTCTGTTATGATGATCAAAGAGAAGGAGTTGATAGAAGAATTTTGGGATATACGATTATCTGTGAAATTGACGCCGGACAAGATGCGTTTAAACATGATCACCATTTCAAATGATTTGATGGATAGAATTCGTGAAGGACAAAATAGTGACCAGTATTTGCAAGAAGCAAAAGAAGCAAAGAGCCAAGGAGCAGTGTTGGAATTTAGCGAAGGTGCTAATGGAATTTTGAAGTTTCAAGGAAGAGTTTGTGTGCCTAATGATCCAGATCTTAGGAGATTGATTTTGGATGAAGCTCACAGGAGTAAGTTGAGTATGCATCCAGGAGCCACAAAGATGTACCAGGATTTAAAACAATTATATTGGTAGCAAGGAATGAAGAAAGATGTTACTGAGTATGTATCATCATGTTTGGTTTGTCAGAAGGCTAAGGTGGAACATCAAAGACCTTCGGGAATGTTGCAACCGTTGCCTATTCCTGAGTGGAAATGGGATGACATAACAATGGATTTTGTGACAAGATTACCAAGGACTCGGAAGGGTCATGATTCTATTTGGGTAATTATTGATCGATTTACAAAGTCGGCACATTTTTTTTGCCGATTAATATTAAATACTCAATGGAAAAGTTGGCCCAAATGTACATCAGTGAGATTATTAGACTTCATGGTGTACCATCCAATATCATTTCGGATCGAGATCCGAGATTTACTTCGAGATTTTGGAATAGTTTGCAAGAATCGATGGGAACTAAGCTACGTCTAAGTTCTGCTTACTATCTACAAACAGATGGTCAGTCAAAAAGAACAATTTAGTCTCTAGAAGATTTATTGAGAGCTTGTGTTCTGGAGCAAACTGGAGGTTGGGATGAATTCTTGCCATTGATAGAATTCACATATAACAACAATTTCCATTCGAGTATAGGGATGGCACTTTATGAGGCATTATATAGGAGGCGATGTAGAACACCATTGTGTTGGTATCAGGACGGTGAGAGTGCTATATTAGGACCAGAGATTGTCCAACAGACAACTGAGAAAGTGAAGATGATTCAAGATAAAATGAGAGTGACCCAAACTTGGCAAAAGAGTTATGCTGATAAAAGGAGAAGATCTCTTGAGTTTGAAGAAGGTGACCATGTATTTTTTCGAGTGACGCCTATGACGGGTGTTGGACGAGTGCTTAAATCTAAGAAGCTCACTCCAAAATTTATTGGGTCGTATCAGATTTTACGTCAGGTACCACCTTTTCTATCAAATCTTCACTATGTATTTCACATATCACAACTACGGAAATATATTTCTGATCCTACTCATGTTATTGAGCCAGACACAGTACAGCTGAAGGAAAATTTAACCTATGAAGCTTTTTCAGTAAAGATTGAAGATCGAAGGACAAAGTAACTTCGAGATAAGGAAATTTCATTGGTTAAAATCGTTTGGAATGATGTAAGTGGAGAAGCTACATGGGAACTAGAAGAAAGGATAAAAGAACAATATCCATATTTATTCTGAAAGTGTGAAATCGAGTTTATCAAGTTTCGAGGACGAAACTTTTGTTAGAGGGGGAGAGTTGTAACACCCCGAACTTTCTATCTTAGAAACAATAATTTTGACAATTAACAGAATTCTACTGTTTAGTGATTTCTGTGTGCTGTAAAATTATTTTGAATATTCTGTCTGTATATTTGATCGTTTTGAGTAATTTGCTCTGTGTCAGGGAAATAATAATTTTTGGGCCGGAAAAATTTTACGTAATTTAATTATTACTGAAAAGTCTTAATTATTTTACGTAATCTGATTTGATATTTGTTAATTTTCTAATTTTTATGATTTTGTGGATGATTATGAAATTTTTTCTATTTGTGGGCCCCAGGGGGTGTATGTGGGCCCAGGTGGCCATACGTGGGTCTAGGTGGGTCCCGCAAAGTAAAAATTTTTCTACACAGAGAAAAAATTATACTGTTTAGACGGAGACATGGGATCTTACTAAACCTGAGAAAAAATACAGTAAATATACAGTGTTTTTACAGTGTTTTATACTGTATTTAATTATCGGACGATAAAAAAATACAGTAAATATATTCTTTAGTGGGGTTATAACAGATAAAACTAAAATTCTAAACTGTTAAGTCAACATTGGTGGTTTGGATATCCACCATCGATTTAATCACCGTTGGAGATTTAATCTTAATTTTATCAACGATGGAGATTTGATCTTAAAAGTGAATAGGATCAATTATAACCGTTGGATGGAAATTAAATCAAGGGTGGAGATTTAGTCTTATAAATGGCTATGACCATTATCAACCCTTGGATGTAGAATTAATCAATGGTGGAGATGGATCATTAATGACCATTGGATTTGGTTTTAGATCAATGGTGGAGAATTGGTCATAAAAAATGACTACAACCATTTTGGACCCTTGGATGTAAAGTTTGAAGGTATAATCTTGACCCTTCATTTTGGAGACACATTCAATGGTTAGGATTGCAAGCCAAAAATGATCCAATGGCTCAAATAAAGTCTTCAATCTATAACCTAAACCTAGTAGCTATTTTTAATCCACACCATTCTTTTAATTAATGGTTAAGATTGCCTAAAATGATGGCTATGAAATTTGTCACATTTTGGAGTGCATGAAGAGGGGGGGGGACGGTTTTGGAGACTTAAGGCAATGGCCAAGTTTCAAGACCACCAATTATTTTTCCTATTGATCATTAATGATCGTTCCAAAAGGCTATAGTTTTTCAAACTTCACTTTCCACCTTTCTCCATGCAAGCTACGACCATGCAAGGCTTTGAAGACCAAATAATTCATTTCTACACTTCACATTATCACATCTTCACTTTTTCACTTAAGTTTCAAGAAACAAACCAAAGAAAACTCCATTTTCTCTCCCTAAGAAAACCATTCGGCCAAGCACCCTAAATTCCTCCTCCATCACTCTTTAATTTCATACAACCTAGTTTCTTGAATCCTTACCTTATTCTAAGCAACTTTCAAATTGAAGACTTTCTCTAAATCTTCTATCTTGAAGAACTTTTACTACGATCAAGTTATAGAGTTTTGTTGGTGAAGTGTAAGGAAACTTCATTTTATTCTTTTCTTTTTCATGTTCTAAACCATGTTTGATCTATGGTTCCTCTTATTCAAGCTTGATATACTAATTTCTTGTGTTTGTTTCATGTTTAAGAAATTTGTGTTGGTGGAGATCTTGTTCAAAATACAAAGCAAGGAGCTTTAAAGGATCTTCAAGAGGTAAGAGGGAGATCCATCTCACCAACTAAGCATAGTGGTGAGAGATTGTTTTATATTTGATGGATGGTGAATCCATGTGAGGATTCATATCCATGGTCATGTAATAATTTGTGTGTGTTATGTGCTTTGATTATTTTTGCCTATGTTTGATATGCTTTGCATGATTTACTTGTGTATGCATACTTAGTATGATTTTTATTTGCTTATATGGTATGCTTATAATATGCATGATGATATATGTTGAATATATTATGATGGATGCATGTTGAAACAAACAAATTTTGGCTCCAAAGGTCATAGAGAAGGTTACGGTTTTGGGCTTCCAAAACTAGGGTTTCTATTGAAATTTTTCAAGAACAATGGAGTTAATTTTTGGTCCTTAAACTTAAGCAAATTTTCGGCCAAGGCACCAACCAATTTGGTGTTCACAAAATTATATTTTCATGAATGATAAAATTAAATGATTTGAGAAGTAAAGAAAATAAACAAAGGGGTTTGTTTTGTAAAAAGAATGCACACGATTTTGAGTTGTGTTTTCATAAATTTATTTTGTGTAGAAACAAGAATGGAATTTATTTAAGTTAGAAGAAAAATATTTCATGGTTTCAATAGCCATTTATAAGGTTTTGATAATTTAGAAAAATGTTTTGATATTATAAAATATAAGAATTTAAAAAAAAAAAAGAGATTTTGGAAAGGGGAATTAAAGTGTTATCAAATAAGTGAAGTGGAATTTTCATAAATAAAAGAAAAAAGGAGATTGAAAGTGTTGAACTTCAAATTATTTTAAAGAGAATTAATTTTTAGAAGTGATTTAGAAATATAAAAGAAAACGTTTGTAACTTAAATTTACTAACGTAGAATTTATTTATTGGGTTTTGGAAAACGTTTAGGAAATTTAAAGTTAGAAACAGTAATTAAATCAACTAAATGTGATTTTGTAAGATTAAATCAATAAAAAAGTGATTTTGAGAAAATATATTACAGAAAAGATTTTCGACTAAGAATAGGAAGAGAATAAATTAAGAAATTATAATATTGTAAGAAAAGTCCAAAATAATATTTTTTAAAGTTAAGAAATATTTTATGAAGGGTAAAAATGGTGAAAAATAATATACGTAACTCAAAAACGTAATTTTTAAGTTACGCGACTTGAAAAACGTTAAAATATTTCTACGCGATTTTTAAAGCGTTTAAATATTTTACACGATCGAAATGTTGTAGAAAAATTGCTACGCGATTTAAAAACAAAAGAATATTTTTTTTACATAATTTAGAATACAGTAAAAAATGGTTACGCGATTTTTAAACATAACAGAAAATGTTACAAATCATTGTTTACGTAACAAAATATTACGTGACTGTGAAAGCATGACAAAAACATTTTGCGAATGAGAAAAACACGGTAATGTGATTTTGCTGTTAATTATGCAGTAAACTTTACAATTAAAATCAGTATATGAATACTGTACAAGAAATTGAGATGTTTGCCTGTAATTAGCGTCAATACATGAACGTAAAACAGTATTTGAACTTGGTATGAAAAAGTATGTGATTTACCTTTGGTTGGTAATTGGTGCATTACACATGCATTGAAAATGGTTCGATGGACTGTATATGGCTAATTGCCTAGGAGAAACGTACACCTCTTGAGTGGGTGCGATACGCGTAGTGTAGGTCACTCGTTGACCTTGGGGGCATCGGGGTGCGGGTTGCTCGCAATGGACAGTTTGTAGCTCTTCTGTACCGTGGGTTAGACCGATGCAACACACCGATGATCCGGACCGAGACACTATTCTTAATCGAGATCTGATAAAGACTGTCGTGTGTTCATGCATTAATACAAATGCCTACATCTGTGAAATATTGATTATGACAATTGTACTTTTTAAAATATCTACTTAGTGTAGATGACATTTCCTGGAATTATTAAATGTTAATTTTGATCGATAATATGTTGATGCCATATTGTAATATGATGCGTTTATGGCATGCTGTTATGTTATCTCTATGCTACCATGTTGGTATTGGCGTAGGTGATCTCATCTCTTTGTATGTATATTTGTATATTGTATTTATAATTGGCTGAAGACGTTGAGAAAAAAATAGTACAAGAAGGAGAAGAAAAACTACTTCTCACGTCTGGGAACGCAAAATTTTGAGAAGATGGAAATGCCCAGCTTTCTAGGATACGTGACGTTACAATTTCGTGGAGGTTCGGAGGCATGGCATGTCCGTTTGGATCGACAGTGTATATTTTATATAGGGGACCTGAACATTACTTACAGTAGGCTTTATCAAGGGAACCACTACTTTAGTGTCAATATTTATGTACAGTTAGAGTTTTCACTATCCATTAGGCAGTACTGGGGAGCTTACTACCGTACTCCTAGTGCGATAAGTATCGTGTCGTCAACGTCTCAGCGCGACACCGTCCGTAGAGCTTCACGTAATAACGGATTCCTATCTGCTGAGGAATCTGAGGAGGACCCATCTGAGGGTTCTGTTGTTTAGTCAGACTTGGGCAATTATGCGAGTCTTAAATTATGTTTAATTACTTTGAGAACTTAGTCTGTATATAAATAATCCTGACAAAACTTCCGTTTTGTATAATGATGTAAATTATGTGTGATGATGTATAATATTTTAATTTCCGCTAAGTTTATTTTATTATCATCAAAGAAGAAAAAAAAATTTACAATTCGTATTTTTATCATAACATGACTTTTTATGATCTTTAGGGTATTTGGGTAATTAAGTAACATAAATGTGGCACCCTACGGTGGGTGTTACATGGAGAGTGCAGAGAAAGAGGAGGAGAATCTGTGGCATAGTTTTGAAGTAAGTGGGATTGGATTTTGTAAGGATGAATCTCCGACGCAGAGTGTGAATCACGTGGTGGCCCGGATTATGGCTTATAGTGGATACCATGAAGGAAAAGGCTTGGGGTCATAATTACAAGATACTCGGTAGCTAGTGTCATTCCCAGAAAAGTTAGACAAGTTTGGGTTGGGGAACAAAGTATCTCTAGAGGAAAGAATAGGGAGCATGACTCTTAGAAAGAAGAATGATAAGGGCAAGATGAAGCATATTCCCCACCTGAGGGAAACATTCTCAACACCAGCTGAGATAATCCTGTCTAGAGAAGTCTTTCACCCTTAATGTCATCTCACTATTAATGCATTGCATGAATAAGGCCCAGAAGAGTGTGAGGCAATCTATCCTTTTACTAATGAGGAGCCTCTGAAGAACTGACAATCTAAACCAATGATTAATGTGATGGTTTCTAAGTAACTGTCTAGTTATATTGTACTAATCAAATATTTAAGGCTAGCTATTTTGAGCTTATGATTTATGTTATTTGAGACATTAATTAAATGAATTTGCATGAATATTCAGCATTCTTCCTTGTTGCACCTTTGACTTGTCTTTTTGCATTTACCAATTTTATTTTTACATTTTTGTATAATATCATGTTCTTTTTTTGTCATTTCTACTCTATTTTGCCTTTCCAACTCCACATAAATTACTTTCCAAGGATCTGTGTCTTATAGAAGATTCGCCTCATAAAAGGGACCTTGGAAATTCTTCAATTGACTCCCTTGCGATGTTTGATGAAGAAGACTCTGGATCTAATGAAGATGGAGAAATTGTTGAAGATTTTGCAAAATTACTAGAGTATTCAGAGAAGAGATTTGATTTGAATGGCGAGGAAGCATAGGTGATCAACATGGGGACAAAGGAAGAGAAAAGGGAATTGAAAGTAGTGGAAAACCCCGAGTTTGAAGAAATGATCGCACTATTCAAAGAGTATATAGATGTATTTACTTAGTCTTATCAGGATATGCCTGGGATAGATCCAGAGATAGCCTCACATAAAATCCCACTATATCCAAATGTCGAGGCAAAGAAGCAGAAGTTAAAAAGGGTGCATTCTGATATGTCCTTGAAGATCAAGGAAGAAGTGACTAAGCAGCTAGAAACATGATTTGTGGAAGTGTCAAGACACCCAGAGTGGGTAGCCAATATTGTGCCTGTGCCTAAGAAAGATGAAAAAATCAGAATGTGTGTGGACTACAGGAATCTGAATAAGGTCAGTCTGAAAGATGATTTCCCACTCCCTCATATTGATGTTCTGGTTGATAACACTGCTAAGAATCATAGGTTTTCATTCATGGATGGATACTTAGGGTACAATCAAATCCCTATGGATGTCAATGACAAAGAAAAAACCACTTTTATTACTCCTTGGGGAACGTTTTGCTACAAGGTGATGCCATTTGGATTAAGGAATGCTGGGGCTACTTATCAACGTGCTATGGTTGCACTGTTTCATGACATGATGCACAAGGAGATTGAAGTGTACGTGGATGATATTGCCGCCAAGTCTAAAAAAAGAGAAAGTCATGTAGTGGTTTTATGTAAGTTGTTTGAAAGACTTAGAAAGTACAAGCTAAGGTTGAATCCTGCTAAATGTGTTTTTGGATCATCTACTAGAAAATTACTCGGGTTCATCATTAGTAGAGAAGGCATAAAGGTGGATCTAGATAAGGTGAAAGCAATACAAGAGATATCTGCTCCTAAGACGGAGCATGAAGTGAGAAGTTTTCTTGGAAGACTTAACTACATTGCTAGATTCATTGCTAACTTGACCAGTACTTGTGAGCCTATATTCAAGCTATTGAAGAAGCATCAGCCGGGTGAATGGGATAAGGAATGTCAAGGAGCTTTTGACAAGATAAAGGCTTCCTTAATGAATCCTCCTATATTGGTACCCTCTATGTCGGGTCATCCTCTAATTTTGTACCTAACTATACTACCAACCTCGATGGGGACAATGCTGGGGTAGCATGATGAATCAGGAAAGAAGGAGCGGACAATTTATTATATGAGTAAGAAGTTTAATGATTCTGAAGCCCGTTACATGGCTATTGAGAAGACTTGTTGTGCTCTAGTATAGACCTCCAAGCTGCTAAGACAATACATGTTATATTACACCACTTGGTTGATCTCCCGAATAGACCCTTTGAAGTACATATTTGAAAGTCCTCGTTTTTCATTAAGGGTTTCAAAATGGCAGGTAATGTTATCAGAATTTGACATCAAGTACATGACCCGAAAATCCATCAAAGGAAGTGTACTTGTTGATCACTTAGCTGAAAACCCTCTTGACGGTGGACAACTAGTAACATTCGAGTTCCCTGATGGATAAATACTGATGGCGGAATGAGAAGAAGAAATAGAGGAGCATGCTCAAAAGATGTATTTTGATGGAGCAATCAATATGTATGGTAGCGACATAGGAGCCATGGTTGTTTCACCAATTGGAAAGCAATAAGTAGTCGTTATCAAGCTGGATTTTGAGTGTACCAATAATGTTGCGAATATGAGGCCTGTGCTACTAGTTTACAAGTTGCAATCGACTTGGGGATTAAGCAACTAAAAGTGTTTGGAGATTTAGCACTCATCATTTATCAAGTGAACGATGAATGACAAACAAAAGACCCAAAGTTAGTGCCTTACCAAAAGTATTTGACCTGGTTAATTGAGAAGTTTGAGAAGGTGACCTTCTCTCATTTAACTCGAGACAAGAATAAGTTTGCAGGTGCCTTGACCACTTTAGCTGTAATGACCAAGTTGGATATTCATAATAATGTCCAACCTATCCAAGTGAAGATGCACAGTGAGCATGCTCATTGTGCCAATGTGGAAGGTGAACAAGAGGGTAAACCTTGGTATTATGATATCAAGTAGTACATTCAGTATAGAGAATACCCAACCGGGGCAAATGAAGTGAATAAGAAGATTATCCGTCAGTTGACCATGGCATTTTTCTTGAACGGGGAGGTTTTGCACAAAAGAAGTCATGATGGCACTTTACTTAGATGTGTGGACGCTCGTGAAGCTCATTTAATCATGATTGAAGTCCATGAAAAAATTTGTGGGACTCATGCCAATGGTTATTTGATGGCACGAAAAATTCTAAGGAGTGGTTATTATTAGTCCACCATAGAAACAAATTGCATAGAATATGTACGAAAATGCCAAATATATGCAGATCGGGTCAATGCACCCCTATTTCCTTTACACAATTTTGTATCTCCATGGCCTTTTTCGATGTAGGGAATAGATGTCATCAGACCCATTTACCCCAAAGCTTCCAATGGTCATCGTTTCATTTTGTTGGCGATTGACTATTCACCAAGTGGGCAGAGGCTTCCTCTTATGCCAGTATCACTCAAAAAGTGTTTCTGAGATTTCTCAAAAGGAATATTGTCTGCATATATAGAATTCCAGAAAGGATAATAACGGATAACGCTACCAATCTCAATTGTGCTGAGATTCAAAAGTTTTATGAATGTTTCAAAATCAAGCATCATAATTCAACTCCTTACAGGCCTTAGATGAATGATGCAGTTGAGGCAGCAAACAAGAATGTCCAGAAAATTGTTACTAAAATGGTAGTGAATTACAAAGACTGACATGAAATGTTACCCTATGCTTTGCACGCATATCGTACTAATATACGATTGAGCATTAGGGCAACACCTTTCTCTTTGGTGTATAGGATGGAGGCTGTCTTTCTCATAGAAATTGAGATTCATTCTCTAAGGGTTTTGATGGAAGCAGAGTTGGAGGAATCTAAATGGGTAAAGACTCAATATGAGCAGTTGAATATGATAGAAGAGAAAATACTGGCAGCTATTTGTCATGGAAAATTGTATCAAAACAGAATGGCCAGAGCCTTTAACAAGTTCGTGTACACTTTCATTTTCAGCTCGTGGTTTATTTTCACCTTGTGGTTCATTTTCAGTCATTGTGTCAATTATGTGTGATTGTGATTCAAACAAATCAATATATAAAGTACCAAGATTAATTTTAACCAAACGACCAGAATTTAAATCACGATACCAATTAAGCATAAATAAGTGACTTAAAATAAAAAAAAATAATGTACAAGTTGGCGGTATAAACCAACCATTAAATATTAAGTATAAATAAGTGACTTAAAATTAAAAAAATAATGTACAAGTTAGTAAGTCAGAAAACAAAAATAAATGACATAAGTAAATAAGTCGAAAAAAAAACAAATGACATAAATTAAAAAGTTAGACAACGTAAATAAATGACATAAATTAAAAAGTTAGATAACATAACTAAATGACATAAATATAGAAGTTAAAAACCATAAATAAATGACATAAATATAAAAATTAGATAACGTAAATAAATAAGTTAGAAAGCATAAATAAAAAGTTAGTAAGCATAAATAAATTACATAAATAAAAAAGTTAGTTAATAAGTTAATAAGTTAGTAAGTAAGTTAGTTAGTAAGTTAGTAAATTAAAAGAGTAAAGAAAGAATATACCTGATAGTGAAGTTTATTTACAAAAAGAGAACCTTAATAAATTAAAACTTCAAATCAAGTCCCCGACAACGGTGCCAAAAACTTGATGGTAATAAAAAGTTACAAATCTAAGTGTAGGTTGTTTCAAGTAATAAATTCTCGGGAGTCTGAGGTCGATCCATAGGGAATTGATGAAGAAAAATTCTTTGAGGTAAGGAAAAGATTTGTCACAAAAATAAGGATGATAAAAGTTGTTCACAAATGAAACAGGATTTACTTGAGCTAAGAGATCCACTCATGGTAATAAATTAGAGACAAGATTATTTTTTTTAATAACTCAATTGAAATTCACACAAAATGGAGGTTCTAATTGGAAACTATAACATTCAAAGTTCATTTTAGATTATATATGTAATTATATTATGATTCCTTTAATTATCCACTAACACCATCACTTATAAACGGGCTCAAGAATTCATTGTGCCAACCTCTTGTCTACAATGAATCTGTTACCAAGTGGCCTCAATACTCAAAAGGGGGTGAATTGAGTATGTAAAATATTTATGTAAATCTTTCGCAAAACGTTTGATTATCAATTTTGGTTGAAGCTATTGGATGATTGAAGTGAATAGATAAATGAGATTGAATAATTCACTCACAAATTAAATAAGTCAAGTTGAATAACATTCAAGCAAGCATATAAAATAAATGCACAAATGTAAAGAGATAGAGTTTAGAAGAACAAACACAAGGATTTATCCTGGTTCAGCCACCCCTTGTGACCTACGTCCAGTCCTCAAGCAAACCACTCGAGATTTTTCACTAAACTTCAAGCTTGAACGGGTGCTTGAAAACCTTTACACAATAGAGCACTCACCACACCTTGGGATACCTCACCCTTTGTGCTTGAGCCTCAAAACCGGGATACCTCACCCTTTTCACTAGAGGGATACCTCACCCCCTTTTCAACCTTTGAAGGATACCTCACTTTCAACAAAGGGATACCTCACCCTTTACAAACTTTGAGAGATGCCTCACTCTCTTTTCTCTAGAGGGATACCTCACCCCCTTTACAAAGAATCAAAGTGTTTACAAGATGAAACTCTCACAAGAGTAGATTACACAAATTGAAGCCCTATGATGCTCTTCAAGAATATCTCAAATATATATACAAAAACAGAGCAAAAGAGATTTAATGATGATTCTCGGATTAAAGTGATGGAATGATGTTTCTCAATTGTTAGTTAACCACAAATGATGTCCCAAGAAGTGTATTTATAAGTTTTTAGATCAATAGAGCCATTGGGGGCTTTTGTGGCAACATTAAATGCCAAGAAAATATAGTCGTTGGGCATGTCAGAATGCTGATAATCAATTACAGGGCTTTGGTAATTGATTACATGGAAGATAGAACGTGTTCTTGATTTTCTGGGCTTGTGGAAATTGATTACATGACTTGTGTAATCGATTACATGCCCTCTGACTTTATGGTAATCGATTACAATATTGGTGTAATCGATTACACGGCCCTTTGAACGTGTTCTTCCCTTTCTGGGCATATGGTAATCGATTACAATATTGTATGTAATCGATTACACGTCCTCTGACTTGCTGGTAATTGATTACGAAGAGTGTGTAATCGATTACTTTCCATTTTGAACACATTTTTCAAGCCTAAATGAGGATCCATGCTATTTCTAACTTTAGGAAACTTGGATTGATTAATATTGGTATATGTTTAGCATGACCCAAGATTAAAAACAACATCTTTTTAGAATATGAACTTTGAAAAACAAGTTGATTAAAAACATCTTTAAAAAATCATTTGAGATATAATTGAGATACTTTGAGAGCATTTCACATTGATGTTCTAAGACCTATATCTAATATACCTCTTTTGATCTTGGTCTTCTTCTTTTGGTTTTGGTCATCATCTTTGACTTTGTTATCATCAAAAACTCATTTGATATGCTTCAAGACATAAGCATTCACATTCTCCCCCTTTTTGATGATGACAAAATAAATATTAAAAATAGAAAAATATTTACATTTATTTATCTATCAGAGATTAAGCGCAACTCTCCTCCGTAATGTATACATGAGATAGGATAAATGATTTTCATGTAAAAGTGCAAAAGCTCCCCCGTACGCATGCAACATATTTCACTAATCTTGAGCAATGCAACATATTTCACTAATCTCTCCCCCGTTGGCATTATCAAAAAACAACATAAGCATTTAGCATTGTATAATCATTTCAGCCCAGTAGGATCAATATCAGAGTATAAGCAGTTTAGCACAACAATATGTGATACCAATAGCAAATGCATATGAAAAAGAAATCGTAGATAGTATTTATCATTTATGCCAAAAAAATTTAGAGTCACATACAAGAGCAAATGGGGTTAGATAAAGATTAAGCATAAGGAAAGCATCATGAAAGAATAGAACATCAAGATTAAGCACAATTGTGAAAAATAAGGCTTTGTAATCGATTACCCTTTTATTGTAATCGATTACACGTGTTCTGTTTTCCTTGTAATCGAATACAAAGTTTGTGTAATCGATTACATTGGAGGTGGAATCGATTACCTGCTTTCTGACTTGGCTTGGAACACATGGCAGAGCCTCTGTAATCGATTACAAAGGTCTTGTAATCGATTACTAGATTACTAAAACTCAGTTTTTGCATTTTAAATAGTAAATGACCAATTTTAAACCTTTCAATTTTTGTTCCAAAGCATTCCAAATCAATTCCAAACATCATGCGAGCGCAGAAACTAATCATACTATGATCCACAACCCATATTTATGCAAAAACATCACTTTTACCAAGAATTACACCCTTTTGATGGATTGGCGAAGTTTTTGAGGATCTTTGGCATGATGAAGTACCTGCAAAATAACTAAAGGGGAACCTCCGACGCTCAAGTCAGTATTAGATTCAAAATTGATTAAATCAATGTAGTTGTGCAGCAAAAATACCATATTATGCAGCAAGAAAACAGATTATGTAGTAAAATCATGCATTATACAAAAAAGTTGCATTTTATGTAGCAAATGAGTTCATTATGCAGCAAAAATGAGATTATGCAGAAAATTATGCATCAAAATTGTGCAGTAAGAGTTTAGATGCATGATTGATCTAATATGTCAAGTTCAATGATGTTTTATATCAAATATGCTATTTCAAACAAGAAGTGAACTTATCTAGCATATTATTACATATAGAGATATTGTCAAGATATTAAGCTAAAAAAGTACAACTTCAAAGCAAGCTAAAGCATAAGACACATCTCCACTTATCAAAAGGTTGCAAGTCCAAGCTTCTTAGAGACAAGGAAGAGAACTTGGAGTAATTTCTGATCTTGTGCTTGTAGCAGCCATTTTTGATATTCCAAAGTCTATTCTTGGCCTTCAAGCACACCTGCAACACACTTCAATTTTTGGCTTTTGGTACCCAAGTTTTCTTGAGTCCTTGTGTGTTAGTTTTTGGCAAAGTGCCTTTGGGAACCCAAACCATTTTAGTTCCATTCTTATTATTGATATTCTTCCTCACATTACAAGTTGATGTACTATGTCCTTTCTTGCCACAATGAAAACACTTTATAAAAGGACTTGTTGATGTACTTGAGGGAACAAAGAAATTCTTGTAAAGTTTTTGTTGATTTTTGGGATTGTACCCTAAACGAGTCTTTTGAAACACACATTTTTTATTCCTAAGCAATATGTTCAAATTATCTCTTCCAAGGGTAAATTTTGAAAGAGTATTTTTCAAGTCTGCAATATCCTTTTCAAAAGTTTTGCATGATGAGCAAGAAAAGGATGTAGATGCATTATCAAGTAAAGAACATGTCATGCATGAGGAATTTGCATCAATGAGTCCAAGAGTTTCATTTTCAATTTTAAGTTCCTCAATTTCCTTGTTTAGAATAGAGATTTTGTTTTCAAAAGAGGAAATTATTTTCTTGGATGATGAAACAAGTTTTGTAAGTCTCATAGATTCATTATGCAATTCTTCAAATGTATCTTGCAATTCATCATAGGAAGGGAAAAAAATTAATTTAGAATTTGAGGATGTTACCTCCATGTCATCTTCATCTTCCTCTTCTCCTCTAGCCATGAAACATAGATTGGCTTTTTCATTGTCCGAACTATCGGTTGAATCTATGTCATTATCATCCCAAGCTATGTAGGCTCTTCTTTCTTTCTTTTCCTTTGAGTACCTCTTTTCATACTTCTCCACTTTCCTTTAATAGATTGGGCACTCCATCTTTATGTGACCCGATTCTCCACATTCATAGCATTTAGGAGTGGTTGAGGTTCCTTCCCCTTTGTGATAGGCATTCTTTGAGGGAAAGGGAGGTCTTCTTTGAACTTCATTCTTTTTGAAGAATCTTCCAAACTTCTTTACTAGAAGACTAAGATTCTCCTCATTAATCTCCAAGTCATCTCCATCATCTTTATCATCATCATCATTAATCATGGAGGAGGTGGCCTTTAGAGCAATTCCTTTCTTTTCCTTCTTGTCAAGCTTCTCATTTTGATTGAGCCTATTCACCTCCAACTCATACTCTTGTAGCTTTCCAAAAAGTGTGGCTAAGGTCATAGTTGCTAGATTTCTTGATTCCGAGATAGCCGTCACTTTAGGTTGCCAATCCCTGCTCAAACATCTTAACACTTTGTTAATAAGATCTTCATTAGGAAAAGTCTTTCCCAATGAAGCAAGATGATTTGTAATATGTGTAAATCGTTTTTGCATTTCTTGAATGCTTTCGCGTTGGTTCATTCTAAAAAGTTCATACTCATGAGTGAGAGTATTTATCCTTGATCTTTTCACTTCACTAGTACCCTCATGAGTTACTTGTAAGGTGTCATACATTTCTTGGGCAGATTTACAATTTGAGATTCTAAAGAACTCATCATAACCCAAAGTAGTGGTAATGATGTTTTTGGCTCTCAAATTATATTGGACTTTCTTTTTATCATCATCTGTCCATTCACTTCTTAGTGTATTAATTCTCACACCATTTACAACTTGTGTGGGGACAAAAGGACCATTTTTAACAGCATCCCACATGTCTAAGTCAATAGCTTCAATAAAAATTTTCATTCTTTCTTTCCAATAAGCATACCCATCCCCATTGAAAAAGGGAGGTCTATAAAGAGAAAAACTTTCAGAAAAACCATTTGAAGAGGCCATCACTTTCTCTTGAAGCTGCTAAGCTCTTTACACAAGAGCCTAGCTCTGATACCACTTGTTATCAAGTGGCCTCAATACTCAAGAGGGGGGGTGAATTGAGTATGTAAAATATTTTCGTAAATCTTTCGCAAAACGTTTGATTATCAATTTTCGTTGAAGCTATTGGATGATTGAAGTGAATAGATAAATGAGATTGAATACTTCACTCACAAATTAAATAAGCCAAATTGAATAACATTCAAGCAAGCATATAAAATAAATGCACAAATGTAAAGAGATAGAGTTTAGAAGAACAAGCACAAGGATTTATCCTGGTTCAGCCACCCCTTGTGACCTACATCCAGTCCTCAAGCACTCGAGATTTTCCACTAAACTTCAAGCTTGAACTGGTGCTTGAAAACCTTTACACAATAGAGCACTCACTACACCTTGGGATACCTCACCCTTTGTGCTTGAGCCTCAAAACCGGGATACCTCACCTTTTTCACTAGAGGGATACCTCACCCCCTTTTTAACCTTTGAAGGATACCTCACCTTCAACAAAGGGATACCTCACCCTTTACAAACTTTGAGAGATGCCTCACTCTCTTTTCTCTAGAGGGATACCTCACCCCCTTTACAAAGAATCAAAGTGTTTATAAGATGAAACTCTCACAAGAGTAGATTACACAAATTGAAGCCCTATGATGCTCTTCAAGAATATCTCAAATATATATACAAAAACAGAGCAAAAGAGATTTAATGATGATTCTCGGATTAAAGTGATGGAATGATGTTTCTCAATTGTTGGTTAACCACAAATGATGCCCCAAGAAGTGTATTTATAAGTTTTTAGATCAATAGAGTCGTTGGGGGCTTTTATGGCAACATTAAATGCCAAGAAAATATAGTTGTTGGGCATGTCAGAATGCTAGTAATCGATTACAGGGCTTTGGTAATCGATTACATGGAAGATAGAACGTGTTCTTGGCTTTTTGGGCTTGTGGTAATCGATTACATGGCTTGTGTAATCGATTACACGCCCTCTGACTTTATGGTAATCAATTACAATATTGGTGTAATCGATTACACGGCCCTTTGAACGTGTTCTTCCCTTTCTGGGCATATGGTAATCAATTACAATATTGTGTGTAATCGATTACACGTCCTCTGACTTGCTGGTAATCGATTACTAAGAGTGTGTAATCGATTACTTTCCACTTTGAACACATTTTTCAAGCCTAAATGAGGATCCATGCCATTTCTAACTTTAGGAAACTTGGATTGATTAATATTGGTATATGTTTAGCATGATCTAAGATTAAAAACAACATCTTTTTAGAATATGAACTTTGAAAAACAAGTTGATTAAAAACATCTTTAAAAAATCATTTGAGATATAATTGAGATACCTTGAGAGCATTTCACATTGATGTTTTAAGACCTATATCTAATATACCTCTTTTGATCTTGGTCTTCTTCTTTTGGTCTTGGTCTTCATCTTTGACTTTGTTATCATCAAAAACTCATTTGATATGCTTCAAGACATAAGCATTTACAGAATCAAGATCTCCACTTTACAAGGAGGGTTTCTAAATTGATTGGAAATAAAATATAACACATAATGACTACTTGATAATATATCATTTAAGTACAAGAAAGAAATTAATCACACCTTAATTTATTACCAAAAGCTTCACCCTTTCACCAAAGCAAAATGAAAATTAGTTGCTCATGAACAAGAAAAAAGAAAGAAATAAGAAGAAAAAGATGAATATAACTTCAATTTAGAACAAAGAAAACTACAACAAGAAAAACAAATAACATAATAGTATAATCTAAGTTAAGATCCAAATGATTAGTCAATGCTCCCTTTTATGGAGCTTAAGGAGTACAACATGACAATGGAGTTGTTTGATGATGATAAGTAAATGCCAAAGGAGTTGTTTGATGAAGATAAGTGAGTGGAAAATATAGAGATTCTTGTCTCCAAAATGTTTTAGTTCTAGCTCATGGCATGCATCATTTTCTTATCAAGTGGTCTTCATAAGAGTTGTAGAGAATTGTCATAGCTTTCCAAAGCCATCAGTTTCAGCTCAAAAGATCACCTACAGCTCGAGATATGACCCAATTACTATATAATGTTCAAGCCCAACTACAACTCCTCTATTCTGACTTCCAAGTCCAATATCACCTTTAAGACATCCGATCTAAATTTTGTGTTCTTCATGAAAGTGGTAGATTTAGGTCTTAACTTTTAAATGGCACAAGTTTCATTCCAAAAGACCTCTTATAGCACAAGAGATAGGCCAATGAGTGCACAGAGGTCAAATTATGAAGTTCCAGACTCTAGATTTTACTTCAATTCAAATTTGAGTTATCTAAACGTGTGTTCTAGATCTTGAGTTTTTCATAAAAGTTGTAGAGAATTGTCTTAGCTTTCCAACAAGATTAGAATCACATCAAACTAATATTTGTAACTCAAATTATAACCAGTTTACTGAAAGATGCAGAAAAGCAAATTAAGGCCAAGTCAAACAATAATTTCTTCAATGATCCAATTAAGCTCAATATCTTAAAATGTGACAAAACTAACTTAATGAAGCCTAATTAAATCTTAAGAAACCTAGTGAGAGGATTGTAAAATATATAAAATATATTACTATCACGCATCAACTCCTTGCATTTTATTGTTTGCATTTATCATCTTATGCATTGTCGGATAAAATTGAAGTTCATGTCTTTACTCGTTTCTTACGATGATAATATGAAAAATCACGGTTATTCTTATTATCTAGTAAGAAACAAGTAAAGAGGGACAACTGTAAACACCCAATATTGCCCGGACAAAAAAATATAAAAAATATAAAAATAAAATAAAATAAAATAAAAAATTAAAAAAAGGAAAAGATAAAAAAATTATTAATTATCGATATTCTTAACCAAATTCTCTAATTATGTCTTAGTCCATTTTATTTTATCACTTTGTCATATTTTGTTTTGAATGTAAAAAATAATAATATAAAAATTATAAAAAAAATTATTTTTGAAAAAAAAACTACATTGCACTCACACACACACATACTCCTATCATGTACCTACTCTCACACAACTACCCTATCATGTACGCATTCTTACACAACTACCCAATCATGTACCTAATCCCACACAACTACCCTATCATGTACCCACTCCCACACAACTACCCAATCCCACACAACTACACAATCATGTATCCACTCTCACCACTACTGACTCCCTCACTCCACTCACTCAAGTATAGTCCCACACACTCACATTCAAGAGGCTTCCCCACTTTTTTTATACCATCCTACCTTTTAAGCGGGAGGCGGATGCACTCTCATTTTGGGGATTTTCACGTAACACTTCCAGCATCATATTTTTTTTCTCTCATTTTCACTACCAATTCTCAACCTCCACTGCACTCATCAATCTCCACCACTTCATCTTCCACCTCACTCTTCTTCACCATCTTCCATAAATACCTCACCATAGTCACCACCTTCCACCCTTCAAGCCACCACATGAGACCACCACACATAACCATCTCCACCCTCCAACAACACTCATCTTCACCATCTTTTAAACTCACCTCTACCACCATCTCTTCACCACACACAATCATCTCCACCCTCCAACAACACAACCATAACACATCACCACTCCATCTTCCACCTCACCCATCTTCACCTTCACAAACCCATCACCAACCACACAAAGCTTCCACGTCCAACCACTACCTTCCCCAATATCACCCCATCTCCGTCTAGCAGCCCCACATCACACAGCAACACCACTACGAACCAAGGAAGACCACTGAGCCTAAATCACCACTTGTAACCACCCATTTACGTTCAAGCATCTCCACCAAGTAGCAGTCGCAACCACCCAACCCATAACTTTTGTCATCTCAGCTTGCGCACGTCCAAGTTGTAACAAGGCCTCCTTTCCTGGGTTTTTTTTAGCTCCCCTATTCTTTTTTGTTTGTTATATATTATTATTATTATTATTATTATTATTATTATTATTATTATTATTATTATTATTATTATTATTATTATTTATTTTAATGATATGGGTTGGGTGGTTTTTTAGGTTGGGTTTAGTTATATTTCTATTAGCAAGTTTTTTTTTTTTTAGATAGGGTTTACTTACAAGTTCTTATTTAAGGCATACTTGTTTCGACTGGATGCTAAAAGAGTTGGGCCCATTTCTCTTCATTTTTTTTTTCTTCTTGAGTTTGGGTCTTTAGTTTTTTATTTTACTTTTATTATTATTATTATTATTATTATTATTATTATTATTATTATTATTATTATTATTTTAGCTTCATGTTTGGTGTAATATGTTTTAATGGGTTAAGTGTGTTCTTGGTTTAGATAATTTTAGATTGCTTTGTTAAATGCAATAAAAAAATGAAATAAAAAATCAAAAGGAAAATAAAGATTAAGCATAGTGGTTGTTTTTAATAAAAAGTAAATAAAATAAAAATACCAAAAAAATGAAAAATGAAGAAATGCCAAAAAAAGAAAAAGTAAAAAAAAACATAAAAAGGAAAAAACAAAAAAAAAATCTTTTAATCAATGTAATGATCAATGATGATGATTGAATAGCGGATTCTATCTTTAACGTCATTTGGATCATAAGAGTTTATTGAGTAGCCCAGTGCTAACTTGAACCCTACGTAAGAATGAATTTGTTTTCAAACAATAAAATCCCTTTTCAAAAAAAAAATTTTCTTAATTAAAATCAACTAACTCACACTTATTTTCTAAAGAATTACGTGACTTTGAATTTCTCATTATATCTGAGGATACGTAGAAGCAGAATTTATATTCTGTCATATTAAAAATTTAAATTTTCATAATTGAGTTTTCTTTTCTTTCTTTTTCTAAATAAAAAATAAAAATAGTTATAATGTTTTTAAAAGAAGTAAAATAAATATATTTGAGATTATCAAGTTTTGTACAAGTGACTTAAGGTACCGTTTAAGTTTTCACCCTTCCCTATCCATAACCGACTCCCGAATCCAATCTGGTTTCAAAGACTATTTTCTAATAAAAGTTTTCTAATTTTTTCTAATTTAAACAAAATTAGTAGCGACTCTATTTTCATCTTTAAAATCTCGTGAGTTACTATTTCGCTGCAATATCGATCGCGACAAGAGTTGAAGGGAAACAACTTCTCACAAAATTGGAGCCAAATTCTATCCCTTGCTATTTTGTCTTGATGGGCTTTCTAATGATAGTCTGAATGAACCTTTTAGATTTGAGGCGGCTTGGTTATCTTATCCCAATTTTAACAATCATTTGGATGAGGAATGGAAGAACAGTGTGGATTCGCTTTATAATATCCAACATCTTTCTAATGCTCTGCCCAATTGGAATAAGGAAGTATTCTGTAATATTTTTAGGTGAAAAAAGGATCCTGTTAGACGAATAGATGGGATCCAAAAATATATTTCTTATGGTCACAACCCTTACCTTGACAAAACTTGAAAAGGAGCTGCGGTCTGAACATAATATTGTGCTTGATCAAGAGGAAATCTTGTGGTTACAAAAATCTAGAGCAAAGTGGTTATTGGATGGTAATAGAAATACTCGCTATTATCATACCGAGGCTATTGTTAGAAGAAGCAGGAACCAGATTTTGGCTCTTCGTGACTCTAGTAGAGAGTGGATTAATGACTTTGAGCAACTTAAAGAGATGGCTTCTGAATTTTAGTAGAATTTATTTATGGAGGACGACCATGAGCGCGATGTTTTGGTCACCCTTTTTTCTTACCCCTCTCCCCAAACAAAGCTTGCTAGGCGTTTGAGGACCAGTGTGTCTAATGATGATGTTAAACAAGCCATTTTTTATATGGGTTCATACAAGGCCCCTGGAGAGGATGGTTTTCCGACTATTTTCTATCAATCTAATTCGAATAAGGTAGGGCAGTGCTTCACTGATTTTGTTGAGGCTTGGATTTGACATGATTTAATTCAAGCCATTAACAAAACTCTCCTTGTGCTTATTCCCAAGTTGGAGATGCCTGAGTTTATTAACCAGATTCGGCCGATATCTCTATGCAATATGATTTATACGTGTATCTAAAAAATTATTTTTGCACGTCTTAAGCCTATTTTGGGCTCCTAATCAAACTAGCTTTGTTCATGGCAAACATATCCATGATAATATCATTGTTGCTCAAGAAATGGTGCACACTATGAGCAAAATGAGGGGGAAGAAAAAATTATGGCCATTAAAATTGATCTGAAAAAAACCTATGACAGGTTGAGATGGGATTTTATCAGAGACTGTTTAAAAGAACTTCAGTTTGATGATTCTTTCATTAGTCTTGTGATGGCCTGTATATCTACGTCCTCTTTCCTAGTCTTATGGAATGGTGATAAATTGGATTCCTTTGGGGCTTCGAGGGGGATCAGACAAGGTGACCCTTTGTCCCTATTAGAGGAAAACAGAGTATTAGAGGAAAACAGAGGAAAACAACCGAAAGTTGTTACAGATTATAGGAATGGATCATGATAATAAGTTTAAGTTTGTTAGTGATAGAAATCTTATCTTATCTTACAGATTATCTAGTTTTTGATACGCTAGGTTTGTTATGATGTTACTTGTATAAATATAGGATGTCACTGTAACTTTATATGCAATTCAATAAAAACACAAAGTTTCATATTTATTTTATGGCATCAGAGACTACGAAAAATGATTCTAAGGTGACTGATTCGGAGAAGAAAGCCCATGCCTCCGATGATAGTAACATCACAACTGCGCTAACTCCAAGTTCACCTTACTACCTGGGTTCCTCTGATAACCCAGGCACACCTTTGGTTGCAATCGCGCTCAATGGTGAGAATTATCGTACGTGGGCTCGTTCAAAGAAGACGACATTGTGAGCGAAAAGCAAACTTGGATTCATTGACAGAACGATCAAGAAACTAGGACGTCATACAGATGACTACTTCAACTGGGAGAAAGCAGATTCCATGGTCATGGCATGGATCTTAAATGCTACGGATCCAGGACTACACAGAAGCATCTCACACGCAACAACTACGAGAGATGTTTGGCTCGATTTGGAAGAACACTTTGCCCAAACAAATGCACCAAGGGTGCACCAATTGTGGCGCACTCTCTGCTTACTGCAAAAGGAAGATGATAAGAGTGTAACGGAGTTTTACACCAAATTCAAGGGTTTGCTTGAGGAACTCAGCAAACTCCAACTATTACCAGAATGTACTTGTAGAGCTTCAAAGGAGCTGATGCAAAGAGAAGAAGAACAGAACGTGCATCTCTTTCTTGGAGGCCTCGAGAATGAGCAGTTTGGGCATGTCAAAGCAACCATCCTGAACACAGATCCATTACCTTCGCTCAGACGCACTTTTAACCACATCATGAGGGAAGAAGGATGTTTGACAGTGGAGAAGGAGAGGAGCAACATCAAGTCTGAGTTGGGAGTGTAATTGGCTAGCTGACATGGATAATGGTTTTGATGATAATAAACACGAAGATAATGAGAAGACCAAGTCTAAGACCTTCAAGAATAGCTCTAGGACTTAGGATCTTATGTACGGAGCCTTTCTGGATATCTCATTAATTTTGCATGAAAAGATAAAAATGGTTTTAAATTAAATATCCCAAAATTCAAATCAAGGTTTTTGAAGTATTCGAATACCATTTAGAGGTATTCGAATAACATTCTTCTAAACCATTTTTACAAAGCTTTTAAAAGAGAGGTATTCGAATACCTCTGATGGTATTCGAATACGGTATTCGAATACCTCCTGATGGTATTCGAATACCACAGGAATTCTGAAATAGAAAGAAACGGCTATAATTCAAATTTAAATGGATATTAATTGTTCAAACGGCTCTTTTTCTCAAATGCTCTTCTAAATGTTGCCTAACCACTTGAACTATTTTTGTTTGTGCCAAAAATGTGATTCACTATTTTCTCATATTTTCTGTGCTCTCTTGGCCAAAATCTTGAGATATCCTTAGAGAGCTCCATAGTGCTTCAAGTTGTAATATTTTGCTCTGAGTGAGAGTTTCTCTTCTTCATCTATTTCTCTGATATACTGTATTGTGAGGGTGAGGTATCTCTCAGTAAAAGGGTGAGGTATCCCTCTAAGGTTTGTGTAAGGGTGAGGTATCCCTGCAGGCTGAGGCTTTAGCACAAGGGTAGAGTTTCCCTGTGTGTGAAAAGTGCTCTATTGTGTAAAGGTTGCAAGCACCTATTTTTAAGCTTGTATTGAATAGTGAAAAATCTCGAACTGTGTTTCGGGGACTGGACGTAGGCCACAAGTGGTTAGTGGTCGAACCAGGATAAATATCGTGCCTGCTCTTCTTTCCTTAATCTTTTATCTTTCTACACTTTATTTATTATATCTTGTAATTTAATTTCTAGTTGTTCTTCTTATCTTCATCTTATTCACGCCTTTTATTATTTAAATTCAGCATAGTTTATTTGTTTGCGCTTTTTGCAAAAAGTTTTCTAAATACTCAATTCACCCCCCCTCTTGAGTACTGAAGCCACTTAGGTAACAGGGAGCAACTTTTCATTCATCTTGGAAGTAGAAGGGTCGCGACGGGCCTAAACCCAAGTGTGAGCACTGTGGAAAGATTGGCCACAGCAAAGCAAAATGCTTTGAAATCATAAGTTACCCTTCCAACTGGGATACTCGACGTACATAGAGGGGAGGCAACAAGCAAAGAAGGCATACGACAGCACATATGGTGCACACCGAAGAAGACCAAAATGTGGAAGAGAAGAAGAGAATGATGAATGCCCAAGCACTGCATGGGATGCAGTTGAGAACCACTCCATCCTCACACGTTAATATGACTGGTAAAGAACGAATTCAATGGATCCTGGATAGTGGTGCATCGCATCATATGACACCATTATTCTCCATTTTAAAGGGAGTACAAAAACTTCAGAATCCTCTCTACATCACAATGCCCACGGGAAACACTGTCTTGGTAGAGAGAGTAGGAAGTGTTCAGCTTGATGAATCTATTGAACTGAAAAATGTCTTACATGTGCCCAATTTTAGTTACAACCTGATTTCTATACATAAATTAATTCGTGACTTAGATTGTGTGGTGACTTATCATTCTAATTGTTGTGTGATACAGGACCATGCCTTGAAGAGGATGATTGGCTCGGGTAACATGCGAAATGGGGTTTACGTGTTTGAAGGGGCCTTGCGAGGAGTTTCTTATGCGACTGCTCATGAGGATATTACCACCCTTTGGCACTCAAGAATGGGACATCCTTCTTTTCAAGCTTTGCAAAGTCTTTCTAAGTTCCTTAAGTGTAGTTCAAATTCCAAAAAAAGTTGATTGCTGTGATATTTGCCACAGAGCAAAATAATAATCACATATTTTATATATTAATGAACCCTTATTTTTAGTCATTTACACTCTCCATGTACTTAAGTGATTAAGCCTGGTTATGTTTTGTAAGTTTGGACTTAAATTGGACTTAATTAATTTTTTTTTAGCATTTTTTGGGTCTTACACTGTTTCTGTATTTTAGTCATATCTTGGATTCTACATGTTTAAAAATTATGAATTTTACCTTGTAAGAAAGCTGAGAGAAAACTCTACAACTTTGAAGAGAGCTCAAAGTCTCATTCAGACATCTAGTGGAGCTAATTGGGCTTGGAAGTAAGAACATAAGTTTTGTGACTGGAACTTGAATAATGTACAATAATCAGAGCATAACTTGGGCTATAGGAACTTATTTGGGCTGAAATTTGGACACTTGAAAGTTAAAACCCATATCTACAACTTTCATTGAAGAATACAAAACTCAGATCGAACAGCTTGGAGGTGATATTGGGTCTGGAAGTCAAAACAGAGGTGCTAAAACTGGACCTGAACAGTCTACAGTAATTGGGCCATATCTCGGGCTGTAGCTGGTGAAATGAGATGAAATTTGGATATCTGAAAGTTAAGACCCAAATCTACAACTTTCATGAAGATGACTTTTCCATTTGATGACGGCATCCATAAGTTAAGCAATGAATGATTTCGGAGACAAAGAATCTCAATAATCCAACTACTCAACCACTCATCTAACCACTCCACCCACTCATCCACCTATTCTTAATCAGCCTCCTTGTCATTTTGTATCCATAATCCTCTATAAAAGGCACAATTGGCTGATCATTTGGGGCTCTTGGTGTTAGGCTTAGTCTTTAGAAGTTATGGTTATGCTTGTTTATTATTTTCCATTGTTATAATTTTCTCTTACTCTAAATTGAAGTTATGTTCATCTTTCTCTTCTTCTCTCTTTCTTTCTTCTTATCTACGAGTAACTAAATCTTTATCTTGCTTGGGTGAAAGAGTGAAGCTCTTGGTAATGAAATAAGGTTAGATTATTCTATTTCTTGTGCTTAAATGATATATTATCAAATGGACATTATATGTGTTGTATTTTGTTTTCAATCAATTTAGAAACCTTCTTTGTATAATGGAGATCTTGATTTATTGTAGACAATAAGATTGGCACAGTGAATGCTTGAACTCATTTATAAATGTTAGTAGATAATTAAATAAATCATAATATGATTGCATATATAATTGAACTTTGAATGTTATATTTTTCGATGGGAACCTCCGTTGTGTGTGGATTTCAATTAAGTTATAAAGAGAAATAATCTTGCCTTTAATTTATTACCAAGAGTGGATCTCCTAACCCAAGCAAGTTCTTAAATTCATTTGTGAACATCTTTTATCACTTTTGGTGTAGTGACAAATCCTTTTCTTATCTCAATTAATTTTTCTTCATCAATTCCCTGTGGATCGACCTCAGACTCTCGAGAAATTTATTACTTGAGACAACCTGCACTTGGGTTTGCATCCTTTAAATTCCGCAATCACAAAACATTATAGAACTTCTTTTCCTTTGAGTAATAATAAGGCCAAGGAACCATTTGATTTGATACATTGTGACTTATAGGGGAGATATCACACTCCTTCACATGACGACTCTCATTTCTTCCTCACTATTGTGGATGACTATACTCGCGGGACTTGGGTTTATCTAATGAAGCATAAAAACTAAAAGACTGGGACTCTGATGAACTTTTACAACTTGGTTAGAACCTAATTTGATAAATGCATTAAAAGGATGAGGAGTGACAATGGCACCGAGTTTACAAACTCATCTTTGCAAGCTTTCCTACGAGAAAAGGGAAAACTACATAAGACCTCTTGCGTGGCCACACCTCAGCAAAATGGATGCGTAGAACGCAAACATAGGCATATTCTAAATGTTGCCAGGGCTCTGAAATTTCAAGCTAATCTGCCTATACGCTTCTGGGGGGAGTGCATGTTAGTCGCGGCCCACATCATCAATAGAACTCCCATAATAGCAAACCAGGGTATAACCCCCTATGAGATGCTTTTTGGCAAGCCATCAACCTATGATCATCTAATGGTTCTTGGTTGTCTATGTTACAACCCAAGGACGCGTGAGTGTTATGTCTCGCGAGATATAACCTTCTATGAGCACACGCTGCCCTACATGGTGAGCGAAGAAAACACATCATTGGTGTGGCTAGCAAACATTTTTCAGAATGGTTCTGAATCTCAGGGGGAGGAGATTCACGTGGACAAGGAAAGACAAAGGGCCAATGAAGACAGAAATGTAGAGAGAGAAATTCAAAATGAAAGGGAGACTCAAGAAGAAGTACAGGTTATAGAAATCATGGAAGAAGAAAATCACAGTGAGGTGGAGACACAAGCAGAAGTACAAGTTACTGATCTTGGACCTCGAACGCGATAACCTCTTGGTTATCTTCGTGATTATTTCTGCCACACAGCTAAAGAGAACTCCATTAGCATGAACCCGATCCATTCAGAATCTTCAGGTAAGGCCTATCCTATCACTAATTACATCAATTATGAATGTTTCATAGAAAAGCACCAAGTTTTTCTCGCAACAATCACCAGTCATGAAGAACCGAAAACATATTAGCATGCCGTACAAAAGCAAGAGTGGCAAGATGCTATAGAACTTGAACTTAAGGCACTAGAGGAAAACAAGACTTGGGACCTAGCACTGCCACCCAAAGGAAAGAAGGTTGTAAGGTGCAAATGGGTCTACAAGGTCAAGTACAAGGCATCTGGAGAAGTAGAGAAATACAAAGCCCGTCTCGTGGTCAAGGGATACACACAGGTGGAAGGGGAGGACTTCAATGAGACTTTTGCCTTTGTGGTGAAAATGACAACCGTGCATTGTTTACTTTTAGTCACGATAGCAAGGGGTTGGGAGCTTCATCAAATGGATGTAAGCAATGCCTTCTTGCACAGAGACTTGGAAGAGGAAGTTTATATGCAAGCTTCGGAGGGATACAAGGTACCAAAGGCAAGGATGGTGTGCAAACTAAGAAAGTCACTGTACGGATTGAAGCAAGCCTCTCACAACTGGTATGCGAAGTTGTCTAGAGCTCTTTTGGAATATGGTTTCAAGGAGTCCTATGCTGATCATAGCCTTTTTGCTTTCTCAAATGAAGGAACTTTTCTTGTTGTGTTAGTGTATGTAGACAATTTTGTGATAGCAGGGAATAACAACAGTGTTTGCAGTAACTTCAAACAATATCTGTGTCGATGCTTTCACATGAAGAATCTTGGCACACTAAAATATTTTCTTGGATTAGAGTTTGCTCGTGGAGCTTCTGGGTTATTCATAAGCCAACGAAAGTATACTCTGGACATCTTGAGTGAATGTCGAATGTTAGATTGCAAACCAGCGTCATTTCCCACGGAACCAAATCATAGGCTTACTCTTGACTCCGGGCATGCCTACTCAGATCTCCCACGTTATCGTCAGCTCATTGGATGCCTCATATATCTCACCATAACACGTCCAGAGATCACCTATGTTGTGCACATCCTAAGCCAATTCATGCAAGCTCCACAACAGGGCCACTAGGATTCTGCCATGAGAGTGTTACGATATCTTAAATCCTCACTGGGCCAAGGCATTGTTCTGCCCAAAGACAATGATCTTACTTTGGTGGCATACTGTGACTCGGATTGGGCATCATGTCCACTCACTAGAAGATCCATATCAAGATACTTGATGAAACTGGGCTCAGCACCCATCTCTTGAAAGACCAAAAAGCAAACCACAGTTTCGAAGTCCTCAAGTGAAGCGGAATATAGAGCAATGGGACAAGCAGTAAGCAAGGTCATTTGGCTGCAAAGTTTGTTAGCAAGTTTGCAAGTTGAATGCAAGATGCCTACCACCCTATATTGTGACAACCAAGTAGCAATTCACCTTGCAGCTAATCCAGTTTATCATGAGAGAACGAAACACATTGAAGTGGATTGCCACTTCATCTGGACACACCTACAGGAAGGCACAATTGCTACTGCTTATGTCCCAACCAAGAAACAGCAAGCGGACATCTTCACAAAGGCTTTGGGTGGGAAAATGTTTCAAGAACTAACGGTCAAGTTGGGTGCTCATAGTTTTCACCCTCCAACTTGAGGGGGAGTATTAGAGAAAAATAGAGTATTAGAGGAAAATAGAGGAAAACAACCGAAAGTTGTTACAGATTATAGGAATAGATCATGATGATAAGTTTAAGTTTGTTAGTGATAGGAATCTTATCTTATCTTACAGATTATCTAGTTTTTGATACGCTAGGTTTGTTATGATGTTACTTGTATAAATATAGGATGTCACTGTAACTTTATATGCAATTCAATAAAAACACAAAGTTTCATATTTATTTTAGTCCCCTTATATTTTTGTAATTTGTTTGGATAAGCTTTCTTATATTATTGAGGAGGAAGTCCATAGGAATGCCTGGAAATCAATGCAAGCGGGAAAGAATGGACCGAAAATTTCTCATTTAATGTTTGTCGATGATTTGTTACCTTTTGCTGAGGCAGATGGACCAGGTGGATTGTGTGATTTCTTGTTTGGAGCATTTTACTTTAGCTTCAGGTCAGAAGTTGAACATGCATAAGACTAGCTTGATTTTCTCTCGTAATAAGAACGAGGATGTGGTTCAGACTATAACTTCCAGAACGGGGCTCCAACGTACAAATGAGTTGGGAAGATACGTGGGTGCTTTCATGCTTTATGGCAGGTCTTCCAGAGCTCATTATCACCATATGCTTCAAAAAGTTCATCGGAAATTAGCAGGATGGAAGTGTCAATGCCTCTCTTTGGTTGGTAGAATGACTTTAGCGTTCTCGGTAATTAATTCTCTTCCCTACTACTATATGCAACATGGCAAAATTCCTAATACAATTTGTACAGACATAGAAAAGGAACAAAAGAGGCTTATTTGGGGTAGCACTCACCAACATCGTAGAGTCCATCTGGTAAGCTGGGATAGCATTTGTCAACCGAAGAGCAAGGGTGGGTTGAGCTTTAAAAAAATAGATATCATGAATAATGCATTTCTTATCAAGATTGAGTGGCAGGTTCACACGAGTAATTCTTAATTGGATACAATCTATCATTGACACTTAAATCATTATTTGACATGTGTAAGATAATAGAAATTATCATAAAATTATATCAATTATTAACAATACTTTTACACGTATCAAATAATAATTTAAATACTTAAATGATAACGTGATAAATCGTACCCACCTAAGAATTTCTCCATTCTCATTAGTCCCCATCAATTTTGGGTGCAAGTGCTCAAAGGTAAATATGAGCGTGGAGTTTATCTCAATAGAGGTATCAAGATATTAGCCTCGGATTCAGTGCTCTGGAAGAATTTGGGTAAAGTGTGGAGTTCTATGCTTAGTAATTTTCTTTATTGTGTCGAGAATGGAAGAAATACAAGTTTCTGGACAGATTTGTGGGTTGCTAAAGACATCACTCTCATTAGCCATGCAACTGTGGATGTGGCTACCTTAGAAACACAAATTAAGGTTGCTAAGTTCTCAGATGACAGGGGAGCTTTGGACATTCAACCCCTGAGCCAAGTGCTGCCTGAGGAGTTGGTTAATATTATTAGAGCTATTCCAAGGCCTTCTTCTAATGGTCATAATGATTCGCTGGTCTGGGGTGCAACGTCAGATGATAAGATCAGCACTAAAAGTGCATATGAGAATAAAATTTAGATGTTAAGAGTCTCAAATCGTATACCTCAATATTTTGAGTATGATTTATATATTTGCTCAATCACCTCACTTAATGTTAAAATTCATATTTTAACATCCAAATTTAGAGACTCTTAACATCCAAATTTTAGACATCTGCATGTTTCGTCCCGATATCTATGAATCTCACATTGGAAATGGCGAGGACCTATGAGAATATTGGTTTTTTGCTCGTTAGCATTACATAACCGACTTCTTACCTCGGAAATATGTAGTCGTTGGCTGGGTGGGTCTTCGAATTGTTGGATGTGTTCGGGGATGGCTGAAACAGTGTTGCATGTCTTGCGGGACTGTATGTATGCTAATCATATTTGGGTTTAGTGGGTAGATTCGGAGTTCATTTCTGATTTTTATTCAGCAAATCTCCATCAATGGTTCAACATGAATTTAAATATGCATATATGGCACATGGGTGATTTGGAATGGGCTTATGTGTTAAGGGTTGCGGTTTGGTTTCTTTGGAAGTGGAGAAATCATGAGATGTTTGAACCTGATTTCCATAGACCCATCAACCCACACTGATGGTGCTAGTAAAGGGAATCCGGGAGTTGCTAGTTGCGGTGGCATTCTTCGTGATGAGAGTGGGGATTAAATTTCGGGGTTTGCTTGCCATTTGGGCATATGCACCTCTTTCATGGCCGAGCTTTGGGGTGTGTCGTATAGTTTGAGGATGGTCTGGAGAATAATGGATTTCCAAAAGGTTCTTGTTGAGAGTGACTCTTCTTCTATCATAGCTGTGATTGTAGATGGTAATAAGTTTTCTACCTCTTGTTCTTCGCTCCTTCACCGAATTAGGAGATACATTAGGCTTGATTGGGAGATTGAGTTTAAGCACACCTGTCGGGAAGGTAACAGATGCACAGACTGGCTAGCTAATTGGGCAGTGATGCAGGATTATGATCTTTATGAGTTGTCTGTTTCGCTAGATGGGTTAATTCCTTTGATTTATGCTGATTCCTATGGGGTTCCCTTACCCCATTCAGTTTCTATGTAGTTGTTTTTGTTTGTTTTCTTTTAGGCTTTGGCCCCTTAATGCACCAAAGGAAATAATTAAATAAAAATATTTTACAATAAAAAAATATTTAAGAATCTACTAATTCACTTATATTAATATCACATTTCAAAATTTTTATTGCAAAACAAAATTACACGTCTTCTCATTAAAGGAGACATGTCATCTTCTCATTCAAATAATCATATGTCATCTTTTTATACAAATGGTCATTACTATTCATTCTAAATATTAAGCTTTCATAAAATGTTTTTCACTTCACATGTGTGAGTGAATAAATAATTAAAAAATGTTTTATAATAAAACATTTAATAATTAAAATACATTGCTATTTACAAAAAATTGTTTTAATATTTTAATATTAAGATATTTAATAAATAAAAATATTTAGTAATTAAATAAAAATATTCAAGAATTAAATAAATTATTATTTACATAACTATTATAATATTATAATATTTATATTCTCTTTGGTAGATACATTTTTATTATTTTTTAATATTACTATAAGTACTTCATTACAATTTTTTTTAATTGACATTTCAATAAGCTTGATGATTGTGGTGTTGATATTTTTGTATATCTAAGATAAATTTATTAATAGAATAAAATAAAATAATTCTATACTATCATTCCACATGTCGAGTTCACACGTAATTTTTTCACTTTCGTATATGTGTCATGTGTGAATGCAAAAAAAAAAGTGTGAGAGAAGCCAATTACATAAGTTAGTGATTTAAAACTAGACATTTTTATTGTTACATAATTGTGTGATTATCAAAATGAAATAATAGTTCTATTAATGCTTCCAAGGGTTTGTTACGTGATAAATCATTAATACTAAAATTATATTGTTATATTTCAAGTTGATATTATTAGTGATATCTTTAGACAAATAAAAAGAAAATGACCATAAAAGATTAAAAATTTTTTTTACATCAATGATAAGTTTGGTATGACCTTTAATTGTATACTTTAATTGTTAAATAATTCTTTTCTTATTATTGGAAGTAAAGATGCCAAAACGGTCATACTTAACAGGTCAATTCATTTAACTTGCAAAAAATAGCGGATTGGTTGCATTTTGCAACTCGTTTTTAGGCGAGAGATTTTAACCCGACCTGTATAACTCACAGGTAATGGCGGGGAAGTCCAAATTGACCCTTTGGTTTGGGGGTAGATTAGGCAGATCAACCTGAGTGTTGACCCACCCTATTTAACCTGCCATTTTTATGATTTAATATTTGTCAGCTGATCTAACTTGTCAACCATCATTTTCTTATTTTTTTATATTTTAAATGAGTTAACTTGTCAACTTGCCATAATTTTTACATTAGTGTTAAATTTAATATATATATCCTTAAAAATAAGGTGAATATTTAAAAGATGAATATTTATTTTTATGATAGTATAAGTTTCTTACTTGTAAGTATATATTACATTTACTTTTTAAAGACATACTTTTTATTGTTAAACAATTCTTTTTTTTTTTTATCATAGTAAATAGTATTCCTATTAAAGCTTGCATAATTTATATATGATTTGTTAAATAGTAAATCGTTAAGTCTTAAATTATATTGTTATATTTAAAGTTGATATTATTCACAGTATCTTTTAGAGGAAAAAAAAGTGATATGGAGATAATTTTTACAATCATAAAAATAACTAGAATAAAAAGATAATATTCATTGACATTTGCTTATAAAGATGGTAAAAAGTCAAAAAGTCTTCTTTTCATCAAACGCATATAGGATAATGTTGAGTATTGGACAAGAGTCATGGTTTTTTTTTTATGTTATTTTTTTCAAATATTTATATTTAAAATGGTGTTTTAACTTTGAAATAGAATTATTCAAATGAGATGATTTTATGATAATTATAATTATAATTATAATTATAACTATGATAAATAAGAAATTATTAATTATTGAGTTTTTAATGTAATTTATAAAATTTTACTATTATGTTTTTCTAAAATGGTAAATAAAAATATTTGTATTTAATTAAAAAAATTATTACTTAAATACTACTGGAGCTCATTATTTTATTTTTTAAAGAAAAAGGTAATAACTAATTTAAAGAAATATATGATGTACACTTTTTTGGTTTTCTAAATTAAATATTAATTGAATGAAAAAAATTTAAAATTGAATAAAACTTGGTTAGTTTTGTCATATATTCTTTATTGTTTGATAAATGTAAAATTATGTTTTTATGTATTTTTTTTATAGTCGAATTTTTTCATAAACAGATGAAGCTAAATTAGACACTTTTTAGATATTTAAATCTTGAATAAATAGTTTATAGTTATACTTATAAAATTTAAAACAACCATTAAAAGAGATTTTGAGTAATATATATGTTAATTGTTAAATACATTTTTTCAAAATTTGTTTCATTAGTTTTTATACTTTATTAGTTTTTTTTTTTCGTAGTTATGTATTTTAATTTTTCAGTTTTATTATATATTGATCAATTAGATTACTGTTTATATAATAATTTGGACTCTTAATTGAATATTTTATTTGGGTAAAGTAATAACTGTATATAAAAATAAATAAATTTATGTAATGATATTAAGTTAAGTTACTATGTATAAATATAATAATAGTTTGGTATAAATTGGCAAAACGGTGTTATATATATATATATATATATATATATATATATATATATATATATATATATATATATATATATAAGAGGAATCAACTTACATCAATTTAAGTTTTTTTTCTCTTACATTCATTTTCAACCATTAGATCCATTTTTATATAATAGTTATTTTTAATGAAATAATCTCAACCATTAGATGAAAATAAAATTAATAATTAAAAATAAATGTAAGAGAAAAAGATTTATACTAATGTGTGTGTGTGTGTGTGTGTGTATATATATATATATATATATATATATATAGGGAGATCGATTCTACAGGTGTAAGTCTTTTTTTACTTACACTCATTTTCAATCGTTAGATCCACTTTCATCTAATAATGTTTTGTTTTTCATGGTTCAACAACCAATATTGACTATGGTTTAATTTGTGCTTTGATAAAGTCTTGGGAATTTGATTTTCAATTACTATACAATACTATATTATGATATTGTGAATGAAGAAAAGTATAAGAAATGTGTGTAAAGTATGACTTTGCTTATTAAAACTCAAGTTGTATAAACCAATATTAATGATTGTGAAATGATAATAACATGTTATGATAATTACTTGAGAAAGGTTTATACAACCTAACATATATTATATTTTATTATAAAATTTGATTGGATCGAATGAGATTGTCTTAAGTGAGATTAACGAACAAAGTGAGCTTGTTTATGCTCAATTTGATGATTAATTATTGGTTAGAATTAATGCACAAAAGCATTGTTTCACAGACTAAATTTCATAAATAATGGTAAAAAAAATATATTGTCATAGTTTATGACATACCCACACATTGAATTTATGAAATGATGCGGTTATTTCAAGGAAATGTTGAATGTAAGCATTATGATGCTTTATGGAGGAATTGAATGAATGATATTATTTCTTAAACCCAAAATGGAACTATATGGTGAAAATTATGATATGTACTTTGTATGGAATGATGTTGAGAAGCATAAAGATATATGCATGTTAATGAATAAGGTTGACAAGTATAGTATTGAGAGGTATAAAAATGAAAGGATAAAGGTAGATTGAGGTTGAGTGAGTTACTCCATCTCTACAAGTGTGAAATGTCACGTATGGATAAAAAGCTTAATGCTTGAGGTTATGCCTATTCACTATGCAAAGAAAAGCAAGGTTATGTGAAAAGTAAATAAAGGAAAGGTTTTAAAATACCACTGCATGTTTTGTTTTCAAATTTGTTATTTGTCGTTTCCTTGTATGAATGACCCTACGGCTTAAGCAAAGGTCTCCTAGTGCCCAGGGTTTGGGTATTAATGAATGTGAGGTAAATTAGCTCATTCATACTAAGTAGTCTTAAGTGGTTGGTGTCTTACTACTTAGAGAGGTAATACCCATGGTATTCAAAAGGGTAATACCAAGTAGTGTAAGGTGGACAAGGAACAAAAGTTTTTCGACTTCGTCCTACTTAAGGATATACAAGGATCAAAAGAACTTTCTGGAACAAAGGTTTTCTTGGAAGAAAGGGATTCTTAGAAATATACAAATAACATGTGTTTTTTGTATAATGGTTTTAAAAGTAACTTTGTATGTTTTGGTTTTCAAACTTGAGTTTGTTATTTTCACGTATTTGGCTTGGGCCAAAGGTGCTCCCAATGTCCTGGGAATATGCAAGCATCATAAAATTTTCTTAAAAACAAAATGCTTTTATTAACAGTATATAAGCATATATTAGGGCATTCATTAGGCATAATCATACATCATAATGCATTGCATAAAATGACAATTGTATGGGTAATTGTCTTGATTTTTGAATCAAAGTAATGGGGATTAAAGTTAATACCTGATTTGAAAGCATTCCAAAAGAATGAAAGGTAGTATATAAGAGAGGTATATTGTAATAATGTTGAGGTATTATATTTGACAAGGATTATTGTCTTATGTTTTATTATGAAAGATGAATTCATATAATATATATTACGCATGCCTAATGTTAATATTTGATTTGATTAATATAAAGAACTGGATTAGAAACTGTGTGATTTGTTGGCATGGTGCAATTATTAGAATATGTAAATTTTGAGAAGAGATATCTCTACATTTAGGTAATAATAAATATAGAGCATGAAAACAATACTCGAGAATTGAAAAAAAAAATTAATTACCATATTGGTTCTAGTAGTCCTAAATCTCAAGGAAATTTTAAGATATACTTTGATGCCTCAAGGAAAGAGGTCGAATATTTGTCATGTTGGATAGGCAAAAATTTTAAGATATACTCTATCGGTATTTTTTTATATAATTAAATAAACTGTTTACCTCAGAAATAAAAAGATTAAATTTTCTTACACCACTTTTTCATTTATTATTGATGTAGCTTGTTTTTAACCATAGTAGATAGATTTACTATGATATCATATTTTATAAACTTATTACTGAGAATTTCAAATCCTCACCCCAGTTCTTTTTATGTTTCCATGATAAATCCAGAGATGGGCCACAGCAGGAGCAAAGGAAACACTAAAGACTAAATTTAGATGTATTTATATTAATGGTTATGTAATTAAGTGTTTGTAATCTCATATATATTAGATAGTTTCGTGGTAAAGAACAAGTTGCCAGATGCGTAAAATGTCTTGCTCTCTTACTTTGTCATGGCTCTATATATGTATGCTTCATAATTGTTATACAAATTATGATTGTTTTAAGTTTTACATTTCAAATCTAGAAGTGACATGCTTAATTCTATTTACTTAGCATATTTAGGGTATGCTATAGTATCTAGGATTAGGGTGTTACATATTGGCCTATTTAAAAATAAATCTGTTAGTATATTTAAAGGCCTCATTGCAAAGTAAGTTTTTAAATAGGCTTTCAGGTCAGACTAAATTTTTAAAAAGGTCATGTTAGAGCTTAAAAATTAGCGTATTACTGACTCACAAGTTAGGCTCAACCCTTATAATTGGGATACATGCCAGACCTATTTAAGGCAAAGCTTGGCCTGGTCTGACTTGTTTCCACCCTTAATTCTCAAGTAAGGTTGGGGATGAACTTGCACACTAGATGATATTTTCAAATTATTTTTTAATTTATTTATTTAATTTTCAATTACTAAAACTCCTTTGTTTTCCCATTCTCAATTCATTGTTGATTTTCTTCTCCGAATAATCATAGAATTTATTTTGTTTATGGATTCAATAATGCTTTTTCTATTGAATGGTTTAGTTCTTTGATTATGTTTGAATCAATTATTTATCTATATTGATTCACTTCTTTGCTTCAATATCACTCCTTGAGTATATTATCGTCGTTGAATTTTCTCAATAGGGATAATAATTTACGTATTTTAAAAGTGGTGAATGATTTTTCAAAGGGTTATATTTGGTTTAATTTTAGTTTATAAATCTATACTTTCTGATTGGGAATTTTAGAAATTAAGTTCCCAATTGAGTTTTTCAATGAATTAAGAATAATAAAAATACCATATTTATGCAAAGGATTCTTGACACATTACTATTCATCAAATTTGAGTACTTTTCCATTACTCACTTTGTTTCACTTTAATTTATATTTAAAATTAATCTTTATTTACTATTAATCATTTAATATTTTTCTTTAGTTTCTTTATTTCTTTAGCTATTATTTTAATTTTTCTCTCTGTGGAATCGACATCCTAAAGCTGTTCTACAACTACTGCATTATTCTTTGGGCGTAATCAAATTTTGACATTGTTGCCAGGGTGACGATAAAAGACTTGCTAGACAATTTTTCTTTTCAGCAGTTTTTAAAGGCGATAACTTTGTTCCCTCTTTTTGCTTGCTACATCGTTATTTTATTTTTTGTTCTTTTTGTAGTTTTTTTTATTGTTGCATTTTTTCTACCTTTTATGAACATGTATAGAGATGTTTTGGGTCGGTTTGCACGTAGACCTATGTTAAAGTCAGAGTCTAATTTTTCTATTCATTTATTTGATATTTCTTCTAATTATGAGGAAATGAGCGAACACGGATATCAAGTCACTAAGACCCTTCAAGATTACCTCCACCCTACACGCACATCCACACCATCATGCATTATGTTTCTTGCTAATACTCCCCAACTGGATTTTAAAATAGAGATGATACAATGACTCCCTATTTTTCATGGCTTAAAAAATGAAAATCCATATTTGCATATTAAGAAATTTGAGGAAGTAGTTGCGACTTTTCATAGTTAAAATGCAACTGAGGACGTTGTGAGACTTAAGTTCTTTCCTTTTTCTTTGAAAGATGAGCTAAGAGTTAGTTATACTCGCTGAGACCACAATCTATTGGCTCATGGAATGAGATGACTCAATTTTTTTTGATAAATACTTTCCCCAACATAAGACCAATGCTTTAAAAAAACAAATCTCCACCTTTGCACAAAAGGACAATGAGACTTTGTATCAATATTAGGAGAGATTTAAGGAGTTGTTGAGTATGTGTCCTCACCATGGGTATGAGAATTGGCGCTTAGTGAACTATTTTTACGAGGGACTTACACCTAGAGAGCGTCAATTTGTGGAGATGATGTGTAATGGTGAGTTCTTACAGAAAGATTCTGACGAGGCCATAGAATACCTTAATAAGCTTGTTGAAAAAGCTCACACTTGAACTAGACCTAGTGCTATTGAATTCACAAATAGGTCACAACTTGTAGGAAACCAAAGTGGTGGTAGAATTTAATTACCATCTCATAGAAGAGGATAACCTAAAGGCTAAGGTTGATATGCTCACTAGGGAGGTAGAGGTGTTAAAGATGAAAAACTTAAAGCCAACACATATGGCTAATCATGCAAAGTCTTTTAGATCATGTTTTATGTGTGGTAGGGTAGATCACCTCGCCCAACAGTGTCTCACATTTGTTGAGATGAGAGGGATGTACGAGAATCAATATAATGCCTTAGGTATGTACAAGAAGTCTTTTACACATTTCTCTAACACCTATAATCTTGGATGGCACAATCACTCCAATTTTAGTTGGAAGTCTGCAAACCAGACGTCTGCACAACCCTGTAGATCATATCTTGCACCATATCATGCACATTCACCTTCTAAGAGTCCTTTAGAAGATACTTTACATTCTTTTATTGAGGCACAATGTAAGACTAACCAAAAGATTGAATCTTTGATTACGCAAGTTGTTAAAGAAAATGAGGAGATAAAGAGTCAAGTGTCCAAATTGATGAACTTGTTGAGTGTGAATGAGCAAAGTAAGTTCCCTTCTCAAGCTCAGTCCACATCCCATGGTCAACATATGGCACAAGAGAATTTGAAGGATGTGAATGTCATTGTGACACAAAATGGTACATCATTACACATCCCAACAATGAACAAATCATATGATGTGGAAAAGAATCAAGATATTAGTGATGTCAAGCTACCTAAGGATCTGAAGGTGACAAAGAGTCCTGTCATGGTGCCATTCCCTCAAGCTTTAAAATCAAGCAAGCGAACTCTGGGTTCTAGTAATGAAATCTTAGAGAATCTAAGACAAGTAAAAATCAATCTTCCTCTTTTGCATGTGATTAAATGACGAGCGCCGAACTCAGTCAAAATTATAACCGAAGTTATTACCTAAGCTTGTAGCATAGTGACAACACCGGATCGTCTCCTCAAGGATTGTAAATGCAATTTGATCAAATCAAGTGAAAGTTAGCAAAGGGGGGTTTGACAGTTTAAGATCGTACTTAACAAAATTAACGGAAGAAATGACAATTAAAGAGTAGTCAATTTAGAAACCTATCCAAGATTGGGTGGATTCAATCATAGACCTTTCATAAAACACTTGAAGCGCAATTGAATTGTTAATTTGGATCTAACCGAGATCTCTGCATCAAATCCAAAATTCATACTAGACGATCGTCTAGAATTCAATTAACAAGTGATAAACACAAATCCGTAATCGCACCATTCATGAAAATCTATGTTAATTTCAAGTACCGAATTTAATTAACTTAGGCACAAATCAGTAACCTAACCTCTTCAATTCTGTGATTAATTTAGATCAATCAGTTCTAAGTTTCATCACAAATCTCAATCTTCATTTATGTGATTAGTTTAGATCAATTAGTTCTAAGTTTCATCACAAATCTCAATCTTAAACCAAGATCAAATCAGATCAACATAAATAGAATCATCATTCATGCATTCAAGATCAAGAAGAAGAAGAAAGAAGAAGAAAAGAGGAATTCAATTACAAATCAAATACAATGCATAACCAAGGTCTCAAGAATCCAAACCACAATCTCTTCAAGAGTTCTAAATTGACCCAAAGTAGCTTAGCCCTCCATTACCATGAAGGGGAGCATCAAAATATACAAAACTATGAGAAGCTATGAAGAAGCAAGAAGAAACTTAGAGAGAAATGAAAGAGAATTACATGTTGTTCATGATAAATGGTGCCTTTTATAGAAGTCTAAGGTAACAAAATGACAAAGGGAAGTGGGTGGATGAGTGAGTGGAATGTTTGAGTGGATGGATTAGTGGGTTGGTTTAGTGGATTGGTTTAGTGGATGAGTGAGTGGAATGGTTGAGTGGTTGAATTAGTGAAAAATGCCAAAGGACTTTTGGTGAGTGGGAAATTATGGACATGAATGGGTGAGTGGATGGATTAGTGGATGAGTAGGTGGAGTGGTTAAGTGGTTGGATTAGTGTATGAGTGGATGAGTGGGTGAGTTAGTGGATGAGTGGATGAGTGGATGAGTGGATGAGTGGATTAGTGGATGGATGAGTGGGTGGTTGAGGACAAAAATTTCGTGTCTGACTTGGAAGCCAAAAACGACCCACTATACTTCAGAACCACGAAAAGTGTTCTTTATGAGAGTTGTAGATCCTTGTCCTGGCTATAAAATGGATAGCTGGTTCGTCCAATTTGGATTCCTTAAGCCCAAGATATGTCCCAAATACCGTAGGTTGCTCAAACCCAACTTCAACACCTCTGTTCCGACTTGCAAGCTCAAAATGACCTACTAGACTTCTTTTTCTCAAAATGTGTTCTTCATGAAAGTTGTTTATTTGGATCTTTACTATCCACTATCCAAATTTCAGCCCATATCCATCATTACATCTTGAGATATGATTTTATGAGTGCACACTGTTCGGATTCTACTGACAGAACCCGTATTCTGACTTCCATGTAGACTTAGGTCCCTTAGACATCTGAATCGGACTTCGAGCTCTTCATCAAAGTTGTAGAGCTTCCTCTTAGCTTTCCTACAAAGTAAAATTCATGTTCATCAGATATTAGGAACTCAAGTTATGGCCAAAATACAGAAACAGTATCAAATCTCAATAATGCTGAAAATATTCAATTAGGACCAATTTGAGCTCAAACTCACAAAATCATACCAAACTCAATCAATTAAGAATATGGAGAGTGTAAATGACTAAACATAAGGGTTTCTTAATGAATAAAATATGTGATTATCATTAAACAAGTTCTTACTTATGCAAAAGTTATTAAGGATTTGTCTATAGTTAAGAGGAAGCACCGTGTGAAGAAGATAGTGTTCCTGATAAAACAAGTTAGTGCTCTAATTGAGTAGCGAATTCCTCCCAAGTACGAAGATCCTAGTTGTCCAACCATTGCATGCAGTATCAGAAATCATGAATTTGGGCAAGCTTTGCTAGATTTAGGAGTTAGCATGAATCTAATGTCATATACTATTTATTTGTAGTAGGGGTTGGGATAAATCAAACCAACCACTATGGTACTGCAATTGGTTGACCGTTCAGTCAAAGTACCTCGGGGTGTGGTAGATAATGTTCAAATTCAAGTTGATGAATTTTATTATCTTGTTGATTTCCTAATCCTCAATACTAGCTCTGTTGTTGATACTACTTCTAAAATTCCTTTGATTTTAAGTAGGTCGTTCCTTGCCATTGCTAATGCTTTTATTAATTGCAAAAATGAGCTCATGAAGTTGTCTTTCAGAAACATGACTCTCAAGGTAAATATATTCCATATTGCAAAACAATCAGAAAGTGATGATGCAGGCCACTAGATATACATGATTGACTTACTCGTGGATAGGGGACTTTCTGCAACCCATGATTTTGATCCCCTAGAGTGTTTTTTTGTTAATTCTAAGTTTGATTCTATCAATAATCCATCTGATGTAGTTGATATTTGTGTTATTTTTTATAGAACTCATGATTATGGCACTCTGTCATAGCAACCAAAGTTTGAGGAGTTGTCTAAGAAGGGTTGAAGCATTACTAATATAAAAGGTGTTAGTCCCTTAGTTTATTCTCATAAAATTAATTTGGAGGAAGGTAAATGGTCAGTGGTTGAAGCCGTAACTTGAGTTAAAGAATCTAGATGTAGAAGAGACTTTGATAGACAATTCTGTCTACCAAAACTAAGGTACGTTTTTAATTTGAGTTTTTGTTTTTACTGAGTCAGCTTAAGTGCCTCCTAGATCTCAGAATATTTGTATAAGGATGTAAATAGTGTCGGTCAACAATAAAAAATTCAAAAATTCAAAATCCAAAAAAAATAATTAATTTGCGTGCTAATTTATTTCATTTTACTTTATTTTATTTTATTTTTTATTTTTGTCATTACTAACCATTGTCAGGGTGCAGTTATCATCTTCTCATCTTCTCTTTTTAATTGCTAAGCATTTTAAGTATATGACTCCTTCTCATTACTCTGTTTATTTTTGTCCCAATAATTTCTTTGATGCATATTAATGATTATTTCTTAAGTCTGGATTTAATTTGAAACATTGAGAATAATGTTTGGTTTTGATTGGGGGTGGGAGTTACTTGATTTTCAGTCATGTTATCATTATGCTACTTTTGTGAGAAAATTTTTTTTATCATCTTGCTCAACTTGTTTCACATTATTCATTCCTGCTTCTACATGTCTCTTTGTTGAAAAATTGAAATAATTAGAAAATTTGATGAAAGCATGTGGATATCATATTTTTGCCGAGTGAGTTTTGAGTCATTCATTTTTATTGTGAAAGTGTTTTATTGGTCATCCAATGTTTATTGTGATGTTCATGATTTTTGGTTTGTTTTTCACTACATCGTTTCATTATTATTTTGGCTAAAGAGAAGTTTTTGTATCACACTTGCATTTAATATGTTGTCATGGAATTTGGTAGAATTATGTATTTCCTTGAGAGATGATATTAGGCCATATGTCTTATTTTGAGCCTTGGAATAATATTTTTTTTTCACATATTATCGCTAGTCACTCATTTGAGCTTATTTACTGAGTCTATCTTTCTTAACTCTTTCCTAAAGTGTTTTAGGAAAGAAGCAATATTATTGTAATATGAGAAAGTACAAGGGAAGGAAAAAAATAGAGAAAAATGAAAAAAAAACTAAAAAAAAGGCAAAGTGAAAGTGCAAGAAAAAAAAAAAAAAAGGAAGAAAAAAAAATTGAAAAGTTACAAAGTTGGAAAATAATTGAGAAAAGAAGTAAAAAAAAATTGTCTGGTTTGAGAGTTAAAAAAAAAAGAATGATTTGAAGAAGGTAAAAAAATTATGTTAAAAGTGTAGAAATCAAGCTTTTAAATATTCTTAAAACACTTTTGATTTTCATTATTTTCCTTAGCCATCATATTTTTCCTTTACCTACATTACAAGCTTAATAAAATCCTATTTAATCTTAAGGGATTGCATGATTTTTTCAATGTACATGACTAATCTTAAAGTGTGATGTAAAATCTTTTCTTGATATCTTTTTATGAAACGATATTTGTTCTAATTTTCTTAATGTTATATCTATTATTTTATATGTGAGATATTTGTTTTGATTTATGCCTACTACCTTACTCACATATACTTGCTATGAGTGACATCATACTTCTGAGTGATTTTCATTGTTGAGTGTAACTCTTGTGAGGGTTGTATATGGTTAAAAGATGTTTTTTGATGGAGATTCTAGTTGTGATATTTGGAGACAACGGATATATGTCATAGTAGTTATATTATTCACACACTTTGAGTTTGATTATGGTAGGATTTTTGTGGCAATTGTAGTGTTCTGATGCATGACTGATATTCTTGAGTTGAGATAAATTAAATTTGATTAAATTTGTTAGAAATGTTGTTCATTTTAAGTTTTGTTTTAAGTTATTTTCATTGTTAGGGATTAGTAATAAACTGATTGGGGGTTGTGATAATGCCTACTTTTTATCTATTTTTTCTTATAAAAATATGCATTATTATATCTCATTATATTTAATTTTAGTGACTTTATAATATTATTGATTTATTTATTTAAAGAAGTCATTAATTTAATTATTGCGATAATTGTAGAGAATCTATCAAAAATCTTGGACAAAATAATGACAATTTGGCAGCAAGTTTATTTAAAGGAAGAAATCAAGACTTGAACTCACAATAAATGAAGAGAGAAAACGATAAAAATCTGGCAGCCTTCAATAAAATGAAATTAAGTTTCCTAAAATTAGTTTCCTAAATTCAATCAATGTATTTTTATTATTTAGAGACCAATTAAGGAGATTAAGTTTCCTAAATTTACTTTCCTAAGTTCAATTTATATATTTTTATTATTTGGGTACCAATGCAGAGGAGAAAAAGGAGAGGAGGTGTAGAGACGATAGACTTGAAGGCTTTTTCTCTAGAATTTATTTGTCTATCGTCATAGTATGGAGAACTAAATTCTCAAGTAAGGCTAGAGATGAACTTGCACACTAGATAATATGTTCAAATTATTTTTAATTTATGTATTTAATTTTCAATTACTAAAACTTCTTTGTTTTACCATTCTCAATTCATTATTGATATTTTCTTATTTGAATAATCATAGAATTTATTCTATTTATAGGTTCAGTCATGCTTTTTCTATTAAATGGTTTAGTTCTTTGATTATGTTGAGATCAATTATTTATTTATATTGATTTATTTCTTTGTTGCAATATCGCTCTCTAAGTATATTATCGTCGTTGAATTTTCTCAATAGGGATAATAATTTACGTATGCTAAAAATAGTGATTGATTGTTTAAAGGGTCACATTTGGTTTAATTATAGTTTATAAATCTATACTTTTCAATTGAAAATTTTAGAAATTGAGTTCCCAATTGAGTTATTCAATGAATTAAAAATAATTAAAATATTAGATTTGTGCAAAGGATTCTTGATACTTTATTATTCATCAAATTTGAGTACTTTTCTGTTAGTCACTTTGTTTCACTTTAATTTGTATTTAAAATTAATCTTTATTTATTATTAATCATTTAATATTTTTCTTTAGTTTCTTTATTTCTTTAATGATTTTTTTAATTTATTTCTCTGTAAAATTGACACCTCAAAAGTTATGTTATAACTATCGTATTATTCTTTAAACATCATCAAACCAAGCCTTTCTCTTTGGTAAGGTGCAGTAAAGATTACCTTCTAAAATTTTTGTTGGGAAGCTCATCTTTATTTCACCAATGATGGAGAAAATAAGAGTGAGGAGCTCTTTCCCTATTCTGATCAAGCTCCTGCAAAGATATCAGTATGATTTAGATCTATAGTTGTTTTCCGCAAAAATGTAGCTTGATATCAATATGTGACAATTTTTGGCTATTGGAAGCATTTTAGAAAAGTCTCAACCTTTGGACTCCATTTTTGAAGTGGTAGCAGCTTGCTGTATCTCTTACATGGATGCGTAAATGCTAAGAATTGGAGCTATTAATTCATTGTAAGTTATTACTATGTCTAGGAATCTGATTGAATGGACTCCAATATTTAATAACCTTCACATAGATTGGATTGGATCTAAAAGTTATTATGGGATATATTAAGTCTATAAAATTTCTTAAAATTTTAAAATTAATTAGTAATTCATTTAATTACCACATTTTGACGTATAATATATTTTGAAAAATATATGTAAATGTCAACTATTAGATTGTATACTTACAAATGTGATTGATCTCAAATTGATATGAATGATCATCACGAAAATATCATATGGTTCTACTATTAGATTGGTGAAACTCATTTTTTATAAGAAGTTATTAAACCGTATAAGTGTTGGATGACAAACTGTATATTTTGTGCGCTGAAGGATTGGTTTTTGCTAGAATTTCTTAGGGATGATGGAAGTGAATGGGGAAGCTTGAGGAAGCCATTAGTCCACTAAAAATATGGGTCCCTTTATTTTATTTTATTTTCCCTTTACATCAATTTGGACTAAACACGTATTTAAGATAAATATAAAAATTTGATTATTTTAATAATTAATTATTGTATAAATTTTTTTTGTTATAATCGATTATAATAGAATCAATTTAATATTTAGATATTTAGCGATTTAAAAACGACTTTAACTAATTTGTTTCTTTTAGATGTTATAAAAAGAATCGTTTTTATATATTAAATTTAAGTATAGAATGATTAAAAAATTATTTAATTAATTAAAAAAATTATTAATTGATGATAAAATAATATTTACATATCAAAATAAAAAATAATCCCAACAACTTTTAGCTTTTAAAAAAAGTTATTGATGGCCAAAATTTTAGCATCAACAACTTTTTGAGGCAAAACCCAAACACGTTGCATTTCAAATTCCACAGCTCTTTTAGGTTTTTAACGTATCTTGGGGATAAAAATAATCTGTCTCAAACATGCTTTAATTCTCAAAGTTTCATAGTTTAAATGTGTGTTTGAGATAATTGTAAAAATTTGATTATCTCAATAATTAATTATTATATAATTTTTTTTATAATTGATTAGAATAAAAATAGTTTTATGTTTAAATATATTAGTTGAAAAATAATTTTAAGTTAATCTAATTTGTTTGGATAGTATTAAAAAAAATTATTTTTATATATTAAATTAGTAAAATAAGTATAAAATGATTAAAAATATTATTTAATTGATTAAAAATATTATTTAATTAAAAATAAAATAATATTTATATATCAAAATAGAAAATAATCCCTGCAACTTTTAGCTAAAATGCTCAACTTTTAGCTTTTAAAAAAAAAAAAAAGTTGTTGATGGCCAAAATTTTAGCATGGACAGCTTTTTGAGGATAAACCCAAACAGATTTGGCTTCTCTCCAGCAGGAGCTATCCTGCAATTCTCTCCAATAAAATCTAAGCCATTGATTTTTAATCCAATGGTCTAAATTTTGATTAGTATTAATTTAATATTTTTAATATTAAAAAATAAAAAAAAAATTGGGCCATTGAATTTTGATTTTGCTGGAGAGAGCTGCAGGATAGCTCCTGCTTGAGAGAAGCCAAATCCTTCCAAACATGCTCTAATTCAAGTTATACATCAAGGAAAAACAGTTGTTACTTGTAAAGTCTATTATTGTATAGTTTTTTTTTATTGTAATCAATTATAATAGAATTAATTTTATATTTAGATATATTAGTTAAAAAATAATTTTAAATTAATTTATTTTATTTAGATAATATAAAAAATTATTTTTATACATTAAATTATTAAAATAAATATAAAATAGTTAAAAATTATTTAATTAATTAAAAAATTATTTAATTAAAGATAAAATTATATTTAGATATAAAATAAGAAATAATCCCAACAATTTTTAGTTAAAATGCTCAATTTTTAGCTTTTAAAAAAAACTTATTAATGACAAAATTTTTTGCATCAGCCGCCTTTTGAGAAAAAACCCAAACACGTTGCATTTCAAATTCAGCAACTTTTTTGGGTTTTCAAGGTACGTTGGGGACGGAAATAATCCGTCCCAAACATGTTCTAATTCAAGCTATACATCAAGGAAAAACAGCTGTCACCTGTAAGGTCCCTACATCATGTGCAGATTTTCATTTCATTCAAGTTGGTGGGAGGTACTTTTCTTCATCATTTTGTTATTGACTCACGTATTGCATTTATAAATACCTTGTATTGGGGTCAACATCTGTATTTGAGAAATTTTTGTATAAATCTAAATACCTAACTTAGATATATTAACCAAATCATATAATTAATTATAATAGAGTATAATAATTATTTATTAATTAATTATAATAATTAATTATTAATAAATGATATAATTAATCCAATACATTTAACTTAAATACTTTAAATTTATCCAAGAATTCTTCTTCTCGCAAAAAGGTATATTCCTTGGAGGCTTGGACAATGACATTAAAAAATATTTATACGAATATCCACCAAATCCATTGCATAGACAAGTTTCTTCTTCAATAACATAGATTACTCTTCTTTATAAATATGTCATTCCTGATGTCAGATTTGAGTGACTCGATTGTTACTTGACTCCGCGATAGCTACTGCAGTCTTCAAGTCTGCAACAGGATCTGCAAACCTTATCCCTGCTTATGTTTCATCATTTTTGGTGTAAAAGTCTTCACATAATTGTTCAGGACTTTTATTACAATGACTTTGAAGAGGACGTTAACGATGGGGTATTTCATGATATGTCACTTAGACTTCTGTTCCATGCGAATCTTGCAGAAAAATTAGACTTTACTGACAAATTTCCCTGTTTATAGTATTGTATGTATGATGCTTACTTCCTCTCTGCTCCAAAATCTATTTGTGATGGCTTGTTTTATTTAAGAATCCTTGTCCTGGTGTTTGAATAAGTACAAAGAGCCACAATTTTAGACTCGAGCATTGGTACGGAACTCAAGTGTAACAAATTTTATGCTTCCTGTGTGATGGGCCTAATGTATATATAGAAAACATAAGGAAGAAATGGGCTTGTGGAAAAAATCAAAACGAAAAAATTCAGACTCCAATCAAACTGAATAAAACCATTGCAAATGCATGACGCATGGCTGATGAGATATTCCTGTCATTCTATATCACAAATTATGACATAAAATTAATCATGGCGTGCATGTTGGCGTGTTGAAAACAAGCAGAAAACAACAAAGTGAAACAAGAGAGGATCAACTCAACTTCCACAATCAGATAAGTCTTTGCAATAACTGGTTTTTTTCAACGCTCAGGGACATGTTGGCCACACGGATGTGTTCAGAATCACATGAATACAAACACTTTGCTTTCATTCTGTCCTTTAAGAGACCTATTTGAATAGTCTTTCTCCCCCTTTTACTTTGTAGGATAAAGACATAACCTACCACGTACTTTCCTTGACAATGCATACTTTAGACTTTTACCTTAGAATACAAGATAACTTTGAATTTGATGACTTATACTAACAAGCTTTAATTAAAGAAAGTCATGCATAAAAAAATAAAGAAATAAAAAAAAATATTGGCTTCCTATTATGATCAACAAGGAAAATGCTGATATTAGACTTTATATCATGTAAAGGATGGTAAGCATAGTTAATGTGAAAATTCCGTTAATTAATTGCCTTCATGGTGTCTGTTTTGTTTTCGTCCCCCATATCAAACTGGCCTAATTAAGTTGCACATTGTTATTATGTGACATAATTAGCATAAAGGACCCTTAACAAAATAAAATTAACAGAAAGGACTAATTAATATCATATTATCAATAAGTTATTCTAAATGCTCATTGCTATTAATGAAATGATTATTAGTCTTTCACATTTAATTTTGTATTATTAATAATCCTTCCCGTTAATTCTCTCTTGTTAGGTTCTAGTTTCATGCAATAATAAACAATTAAAGTTGTCCTTTACTAAAACATTCTTTTTCTCTTTTCTGAGATAGGAGATCACCTAATCTATACCTAAAAAGGAGGCTTTACTGCTGCAGTCTTACTGAAGCAGAATAAACAAATCAGAGGTTGGCCTATTTCAATCAAATAGGACTCGAGGGAGTGGTCTCTTGAGCATCATTCTGTGATTTTATAAGGGTATGCCATTAAAGCATTGGAGATGGCGAGTCATATATCAGAATAATTTCTTCAGCATAGCCAAGGCGCCACTGTGCCAGGGAGAGAACAGAATGCAAGATTATCATATGATTCTTTTTGGATAATGATAATTTAAAGTAAACTTATCTCTAAAGTGAAAAAAAGGTATTTATTATTAAAATTTAATAAGATTACATACACTTTAGATTAAATTAAAAGTAAATATATTTTTATTTATTTACTTTAAAAATAAATTTACATTAGAAAAACTTTTTCATTTTTTCTTATTATTATTTTGGTGGATTGAAACAAGACAAATTTATGCATGTAGGTGTGGTTGTGAAAAAGTGGTTGAGGCCAAAAGCGACATTATATTCTTTCTTTGTTAGCCCTAGTTATGTTTGGTGAAACTAATGTGCTTAATTAAACTTATTGTGATGATGGCAAAAAATTCATTATTACAGTTGTAACTATTCACAAATCCACGTGAGAAAGAATTTAGTTTAAATAAGTGAAACTATCTTAGTTCAAATAAGTCTAAATAGCATTGTCATTCATATTCACATAAACAAAACAAACATCAAGTTTGCGCCAAATTATCAAATTTAGTCCCATCGTGACATAGAAGAGTGATTTGCATAACATAACCTTTGGTGATATGTAAAGGCAAATTGCATTGATTGCCCAACAAAAAGAACATGCGTTTAAGCATAACCTTACAGTATAGGAAAGAAAATGTCCCGATCCCATATGATGCATAAAACAAAAAAAAAATCATGAGAAGCTAATAAATATGTTGTTTAATTGACACCTGCTAGAATCTTCAAATATAATAATAATGTTGAAGGTTTAGCCCTCTATTAAGTTCCCCCCCCCCTCTCTCCCTCTCTCTCTATATATATATAGAAGGAGGATCAACTTACACTAGTGTAAGTTTTTTTGACTTACACTCATTTTCAGCTGTTAGATCCACTTTTATCTAATAGTTATTTTTAATGAAATAATCTCAATCATTAGATGAAAGTAGATCTAACGGTTGAAAAATGAGTGTAAGTTAAAAAAGACTTACTGTTGGTAATAAGCGATCCTCCTCATATATATATATATATATATATATATATATATATATATATATATATATATATATATATATATATGAACGAGGTTCAACAGAATACCTGAATAGGTGGTTGAAGGTGGAATCATCTGTAGCACGGTGGCAGTAACAATGGTGCTAGGGAGTGGATACCTGCAAAAGAAACTTCGATGCTTAAGTTAGACCGTGCACAAGATTAGAAGTATTTGGAATTAGATGCATACCTTTGAGACCTTGCAGGGTATTTATAAGAGTGTCTTAGGTGATAAAAATTGTTGTTTAATTTGAATTGAATGTTATTATTTAAGATCATCCATGAAGTTGTTATCTCTTATAACTAATTTTTCTATTTATGTAAGATGTAATTAATGTCTGTATCTATGAGGGATTCTGTGAGAGATTTGTACCTTATAAATAAGTATATTAACTTATTTAATAGCGATCATAAATATCTAGGATCTTATTCTGGTATGACAGGTTACTCTTGAACTGCTAACTCAAAACTCAGTTCAGAACAGCTGCCCCCAGCTTGGCGCTTAGATGTGACAGCTAAATGTCAAGATATACGAGTTCAACAGTAGCACACGACATGCATAGGACAAAATGATCCAAGTCATAACATAAATATCGATCTCGCGATACTTTTTTCAAATGGTCAAGATCCGTGATATATCGTGGAATGCCCCCGGTGTTAATGAGCAAGGTCAAGATTTGAAATGAATCACTCTGCTTAAGTCATCATATTGTTATCCGAGATATATAGTAGGTTGCCCCCACACCGGTTTGTTTGTGGGGCCTATCCAATTGAAGGTAATTCGGTCTCGAACTGAGATCTGTGTTATGGTTTTACCATGATATCTTGATGAAAGCCCGTGATTCGGCTTGGGTGTCCTTTTGAAACGTCATGCGTTGCTTTAATTTTGAACGTTCTTAGTGTTGTCCTTTTAACTGCTCTATTCAGAAACAGTACACTACGTGGTTGAAGAATAGTAGAAGCCGCCGTTTGTGATTCGTTACGTCATGATTAGTCGTTTTCAAATTACGAAATGAAAGGGAAGAGATGTTTTTGTCCCCATTCATGACAATGGTTGGGGAGGTTTCTCTCGTTTATAAATAGGAGTGGGGGGTTTCTCTTCCCACTTTCTCCTTCTCTGGCATTTCTGCTTTTCTTCTCTGACGAATAGAGGCAATTTTCAGCGAGTTCCAACAATGGTTGTTAGATATTTTCAACTTTCTTCAAGCCTTTTTCACCATTTAAACTTAAGGTACTCTCCTTCTTCACCTTTTTTCCCTTATAAAAACACCATTTTGAGAAAGGAAAATGTCACGGAATAATAGTGAAAAGACTATGCAAAACAGTCGTGTCTTTGTAGAGATTTTTAGTGCTCCGCCATCCTTACTGCCACAGTCATGGCGGAGAAATCATTCTCACAGTGGGGAGTCTGATAATGGCCCAAGACAGGTTACTAGGATGAATATCTTGGAGGCAATCCGGAGGGTGGATCGTGCTAGAAAGCTGGCAAGGCAAAGACCAGCACGTCTGCTCTTCAAACTCATGCTAGAATTAGGGAACCTTAGTGAATCCTCTTCTAAATCTAACAAGAGTACGACCTCTCTAGGTGACGTTATGGCTCGAACCTGGAGAACAACTCCATCAGAACACAGGGAGCTTATCTTCCCTTGTGATATCAGCCTATATTAATGGGTCTATTAAGAAGTTTTGGGCACTCCCTCAAGTGTAATAAGTGCTAAGGACGCATATGAGAAGCAACAATACTTGCACTTGACTACTGATGGGTTGAGAGATAGAGAATCTGCCATCTGCTTGAGGAAGAAGAAAGAGTATGCTATAAGCTGACAGAGGGAAATTACTTCATATATACGTACAAGACACTTTTTACAAGGATCGGGGTCATAATTCCTTTCATCGAGTTCGAGATCAGGGTTTTCGACTTGTGTGTCGGGTTTTCGACTTGCCATATTTCGTCAGATCCTTTTTCTTCCTTTTCACTTGGTTCTCACCCTCTAAGAAAAATCATAAAAAAAAGGGTGGGTCACTTTGCAAGCACATGCTAGACGCAAAGTGTTCAAGCCCTATCAAGAATCCTTCAAAAACTTCAAGAAGGATTTATTTAAAATTGAGGGGGCTCCGGGGTTAACAACTTTTTTAGTTACCCCAGATGGCGAACCCATCTTTATTTATACTGGACTTATGCTATATGGGAATGGAGGATATAAGAGATAGAACTCTGATCTTCGAGATCCCTAAGGATAAGGTTAAGGTCCTTTATTTTCTTATTGAATAGGCCAACATGAGTACGACCATATACTATAAAGATATCCTCGATGAGCCCGCTGATTTAATAAGGCCACTATTAGGTATCTCGTCCTACATATACCTGTCTTCTTGTATTTCAAAATTTTCTTAAGTGTTATAGCACTTGTTTTCTTTTTGCAGAAAGCATGGTGTCCCCCAGTGGTCTCGAGCTCTTTGCCCAATGTTTGGCTGTCTAAAGAGAGGGATGACTGCGGGATTTAAAAGATGCAAACCCAAGTGCAGGTTGTCTCAAGTAATAAATTTCTCTGGAGTCCGAGGTCGATCCACAGGGAATTGATGAAGAAAAATTAATTAAGGTAAGAAAATAATTTGTCACAACACCAAAAGTAATAAAGATGTTCACAAATGAATTTAAAAACTTGTTTGGGTTAGGAGATCCACTCTTGGTAATAAATTAAAGGTAAGATTATTTCTCTTTATAACTCAATTGAAATCCACACACAACGGAGGTTCCAATCGAAAAATATAACATTCAAAGTTCAATTATATATGCAATCATATTATGATTCTTTTAATTATCTACCAACATTTGTAAATGAGTTCAAGCATTCACGGTGTCAATCCTATTGTCTACAATAAATCAAGATCTCCATTATACAAAGAAGGTTTCTAAATTAATTGAAAATAAAATACAACACATATAATGTCCATTTAATAATATATCATTTAAGCACAAGAAATAGAATAGTCTAACCTTATTTCATTACCAAGAGCTTCACTCTTTCACCCAAGCAAGATGAAAATTTAGTTACTCATAGATAAGAAGAAAGAAAGAGAGAATAAGAGAAAGATGAACATAGCTTCAATTTAGAACAAGAAAAAATTACAACAAAGGAAAACAAGAAACAAGCATAACCATAACTTGTAAAAACTAAGCCTAACACCAAGAGTACCAAATGATCTGCCAATGGTGCATTTTATAGAGGATTAGGGATACAAAATGTCAAGGGGGCTGATTAAAAGTAGGTGGATGAGTGGATGAATGAGTGAAAAATGCCAAATAGTGAGTTAGTGAGTGGAAAATTATTGAGATTCTTTGTCTCCGAAATCATTCAGTGCTAATCTCATGGATGCCATCAGAATGATGCAACATGATCTTCATGAAAGTTGTAGCATTTTGTCTCCGCTTTCCAATGGCACTGAAATCATCCAAAAAATCATCCTACAGCCCAAGATATGACCCAATTACTGTAGACTATTTAGGCCCAGTTTCAACACCTCAGTTTTGACTTCCAGACCCAATATCACCTCCAAGTTGTCCGAATGAGCTCTTATGTTCTTCATGAAAGTTGTAGATATGGGTCTTAACTTTAAACTCTCCAAATTTTAGCCCAAGAAAGTTCCTACAGCTCGAGTTATGCTCTGATTAATGTACACTGTTCAGGTTCCAGTTACAAAACTTGTGTTTTGATTTCCAAGCTCAATTATATATGTGGCTCCCATCTCCTTTGTCATATTGATGCATGTGATACATGCTTCATATTTAGCTTAGTTATTTGAAATGAGAAACTTGAACCTTAGAGAATGTTCCAACACAAGATCGACTTCATTTTCTAACATTACTCCAGCACCGCTCCCTTTGGGATTCGAGGATCCATCGACGTAGATGGTCTAGGAATGCGCTCTAGGGTGATCGGAGTTGGGTGTAAGCTAAACCAAGAAGTCAGATAATACTTGAGCCTTTATGGATGGTCTTTGCTCATAAGTAATATTGAACTTGGAGAGCTCCACTGACCAAGCAATCATTCTCCCAGCGAGATTCAGCTTATGCAGTACTTGCCTAATCTCACTATCACAGGGTGACACTGAAAGTACTATCTTAATTTTCTTGCACTAATCAGCAATACTAGGGCTAGTTTCTCAATATTCTGATAACGGATCTCGAGGCCTTATAGGATTTTACTGACAAAAAAATCGCCTTTTGACCTTATTCTATTTCTCTTCTCAAGACTGAGTTGATTGTCTCGTTGCTGACAGAGAGGTAAGCATAAAGCATTTCACCGGGGTCTGATCTTGTCAAAATTGGTGGTGTGAACAACATCTTCTTTAGCTCTTGAAAGGTGGCCACACACTCTGAGGTCCACTCAAAATTCTTTCTTTTTTTTTTTAAGTTTTAAAGAAGGGAAGAGATTTTTTAGTAGCCTTAGTGAGGAAACATGTGACGGCTATTATCCGACCTATTAGTTGTTGCACTTCTTTCATGAACTGCGGGTTGTGCATATCGAGGAAGGCCTGTTATTTTTCTAGGTTAGCTTCAATACCTCGATTTGTTAACAAAAACCTCAAAAATTTACCAACTTGAACACTAAAGGCGCATTTCTTCGGATTCAGCCTCATGTTGTGCTTTTGAATCTATGTGAACAATTCTTCCAGATCCTTAATGTGGTCACCGATCTCCGCTATCTTGACCATCATATCATCTATGTAGACTTTGAGCATCTTACCAATTTGTCCTTCATGGACTTTGTTTATCATTCGTTGGTAAATTGCCCCTTCATTCTTCCATCTGAATGGCATGACGAGGTAACAATAGTTTCCCATCTCATTTGTGAAGGTGGTCTTGTCTTCGTTCTCTGGGGGAATCTAGTTGTATCCAGAATAGGTGTCTATAAAGGAAAGTAACTGCAATCTAGACAAGTTATCTACCAATTTATCAATGTTTGGAAGTGGATAAGGGTCTTTTGGACACACGTTGTTCAAGTCGATATAATTGACACACATACGTCACTTCCCATTGGCCTTTTTTACCAAGACCACATCAGAGAGCGAAGTGGTATATGAAACTTCCCTGATGAATCTAGCGTTTCAGGAGTTCTTTTACTTATTTTTTGATTACTTCTTATCTCTCAAGTCTGACTTTTTTTTTCTACTGAGCCACCGACTTCACATATTTCTTGATAGAGAGTTAATGGTAGATGAACTCTAGGTCTAGCCCTAGCATGTCGGCGGAGGTTCAAGCAAACAAATATTTGTTTTTCACCAGAAACTCGATTAGTCGATTCTCTTTTCCTATTTCAAATGTCATTCAATCTTGGTCACCTGGTCTGGCTTAGTGCTAAGTTGGAGGGGTTACAATTCTCTATCATGCTGAGGCCCTGTACCATGGATCTCCTCATGAACATCCAATTTAATCAAGAGGATGTTAACGGGATTCATAGTGACTGAAGTTGGACTGTTTTGTTGGTTCGTGATCCGAGGTTTCTTGGGGATTTTTAAGCTTCGTTGTAGCATCTTCTTGTCATGGTCTGGTCTCCTTTGACTATAACGACCCTGTCATGGTGGTCTAAAAACTTCATGGCGAAGTGAGGTATAGAGATCATGGCCCCAAAGGCGTTTAGTGAAGGACGACCTAATATGACATTATAGGTCGAGGCATAGTCAACTACTCGGAACTTAATTTTGAGTGTCTAGAAGAGGGCTTTCCCCAAGGTCAAGTAGGTTTCGATATATCCCACAAAGGTGATCTTGTCTCCAATGAATTCGATCAGCTTGTTAGTATACGAGATCAATTCCGTCTTTGATAATCATAATTTTTCGAATAAGTCTAGGAACATGATGTCAGTCGAGCTCCCATGATTAACAAATATACGACGAACCTCGGCGTTGGTTATTATTCCCGAGATCACCATGGGATCATCGTGGTCTAGGATAGTGCATCTGCAATACTCATTAGTAAACAAAATCAGTGGGGTCTTTCTTACTCTATTGTCCGACTTGGTTCTTGGGAGAGATGTCATGCTCAATAGTCAATACATCTCGAAGTGATTTCTTCTTTGCATTTCCCAATTCACTGCTACCCACGAAGTCCCCTGAGATGGTGTTGATTGTCCGGGTTACTTCAGCGTGATAGCGATCATTATCTTAATCGCTATCTCGGGGTTGTGCTCTTTCTTGATTTTGGGCATTACCCTGGGATGGGCCTGCATCAGGATTATCATTCCTTGTAAGAGACTTTCTTCTCTGATAGGATGGAGATGAGCTTCTCCATGGGTTGTAGCTTCGCTTCTTGTAGTTATGTCCTCCCCTCTAATTTTTGTTATGAGATTGGCCCACATAGCGGCCTAGGAGGCCATCTTAGATCAATGACACAATAGGACCTTGGAGGTTGATGCAATCCTCCGTGTTGTGTCTATGATCGTCGTTCCATGCACAATGCTTGGACTTTTCCCTCTGAGCATGTTTCTTCAAGGGAGAGGTCATTGCACATCTCTAAACTTCGTGCTCATTACTTCTTGGTAGATCTGAGTTCGAGGTGTGTTGAGGGGAGTGTAGTTCTCGTATTTTCCCTTGAAATGTGGCTTAGAGTTTCGACCTTGTTGGTTAGGTTATCTGGACTTAGGTTTAGCATCTTTTCCTTTTTCAAGATAATTCTTAACTCAAAAAATGTCTTAAGTGTTGATGTACTTATCAGCTTGAGCGTAGAACTCGTCCATGGTCTTAGGCTCCTTTTTGGCAAGAGAGATGGAAAACAACACAGGGCAGAGTCATTTTCTCATGTAGTGCAATTTGAGTCTTTCATCACAGCCACGTATATTTACGATCTCCTTGTTGAATCGAGATATAAAGTCTGGGAGAAACTCCTATTTTCTTTCTTTGACTTGGAAGAAGCATAAGATGGATTTTGGCTGCACCTTGCTGGTGGTGAAATGCAACAAAAGTCTTGAGGACAAGCCCTCCCAATTGACAATAGATTTAGGAGTTAAGGTAGTGAACCATCTCAAACGGCTTTCTTCAGAGACTGAGGGAAAACGCGATATATGAGTTAGTCATCTCCTCTAACAAATAGGAAAGCAAAAATATAAGCATCTAAGTGCTTTTGAAGATCTATGGTCCTATCATAGGCTTCAATATTTGTAGGATATTTGAAACGCCTAGAGATCTCATAGACCATCAGCTTATTAGAGAAATGTTAGTTTTGTGAAACTGAGTTCCTTACTCAGTGTTCTTGTTCCTTTCTTTCTCGAACAGGGATTTCAGCGTTCTGACTAGGTTCCGCAATCTTGAAACACTTTGGATGGTGAACCCAATTGTGAGCTTTCTCCCTTCTTGGAGATCAGTTTTCACCTTCTTTCTCCTGGTTGACAGCTTTTTCTAGGTTGTGAATGTGTTCATCCTAGAGTCTAACTAGAGAGATGAGTTGTGCTCTAGATAACTCCGAGAGAACGGATTCAACATGGCGGGACCGAACTTCTTCATTCTCTATTTGAGCTCCTAGGTGTTACAACATCGACACCCGCGACCTAGCATCCCTAGAAGGTGCTCCTTGTGGACTGAGACAGTGCCTGGCCAGAATTTGCGCAGGCGGATAAGGGAGATTCTCACCAGCATAAGAAGTCTCTACCCCGTCCTGCCTGGGTTTTGATTGGGCAGCGAGTGGTTCTTGAATCGGCTCGGGAGTAGAGGGTGGACGCCAGTCGATGGCCAGGACAAGGTTGGTTTTGCCCAGAGATGAGCGATTCTGATTGGCAGATGCTTGATTTCTCCTCATGGTAACCATGATAGTGATGATGAGAATAGAATTTTATCTTTTTCCACAGATGACGCAAATGTTCTGAATAAGGTTCAGAGGAATACCTGAATAGGTTGTTGAAGGTAGAATCCTCTGTAGCACGCTGGCAGCAACGGTGGTGTGAAGTGGTTGATAGATGCAAAAGGTACTTCGATGCTCAAGTTAGACCCTGCACAAGGTTGATAGTATTTAGAATTAGATACATACCTTTGAGACCTTGCAGGATATTTATAGGAGTGTCTTAAATGATAAGAATCATAATTTGATTTGAATTGAATGTTATTATTTAGAATCGGAATCAATGAGATTGTTATCTCTTAGAACGCATTTCTTTATTTATGTAAGATGTAATTAGTGTTTGTATCTATGAGTGATTCTGTGAGAGATTTGTATCTTATAAATAGATAAATTAACTTATCTAATAATATGCATAAATATCTGAGATCATATTCTGATAAGTCAAGTTATTCTTAAACTGTTAATTCAAAACTTAGTCTAAAACCATATACATTGCATTTTTTAAAGAAAGAAAAAAAAAAAAGAGAAAAACACATTTATTGCGTGAGGTAGAGAAATTATTTAGGATAGTAATTAAAATTGAAAAATTCCTGCTCTTGAAATAAGAAATTTTTTTTATTAAATGTATAAGACTATAATGTTAAGAATATAATTAAAGTAAGAAGTAATAATAACTCACAATTATTTTTATACAAACAACAAGTCACAAAATTAATGTAATCCACACTCACTCATAATACAGAGTAAAAATTTTACTTACTTTAGGAACAGTTAAATTGTCTCTTAAAATTGAGGGGGAGTCGGTTAGTTGTTTGCGAAAATGAGTGAAAGAAAGTGCGACAGTGGCGGAAACCGCGTGGGCCAATTCCACGCGTTGGAAGAACCATTTTCAGTTTTACCGACAGACACGCCCAGCGGACGCATCTTTGCGGAGACCATTTCATTCCATGACAAGTCTATGTCCAAAGATTTAGATGTTTTTATATAATTTTTGTTATGTGGTTAAATATAAAAAAAATAAATATAAAAGTATTTATTATTAAGACTTAATTATAATTTATTAAAATAATTTTATATTTTTTGCATTTATTTTTTTACTTCACTTAATTGTATAAAAAAATAATATAAAAAATTTAAATTCAATCAAGTTCCAATCGAGTTTTAATAATTAGTTTAGTAATGACTTTTGAGAAAGTGATACCTTTAAACTTGTATTAATCACATCGCTAACTATGTTATAATCTGTTGTAACACATTGATTGATTTCTCTCCATCTATATATAGTTTAAATTTGATGCGTTATTATGTAAAAAAAAAAAATTATATTATCTAATCATATTAAAACTACTTCATAAGTGTTTTAATTTGGTGTAGTACCACTATTGGAGTAATTTAGTAAGTAATAATATCCTATAGAGTAAAAATTTATTTTGACTATTAAGAGATATATCTTTTATCATTTTATTCTTTCAAAAGTAAATTTTATCAATTTAGTTCTTAGAATTTAAAATCTTTAATTTTTTTTATTCTTCCATCAATTTGAGTTTAACAATGTTAACCATATAAACTAATTGGTAATGTTAAAAAATAACATCACATATCAAACTCGGTTAATGAAGTCAAAATTATATCATTGGACCAAAATGATGTCACTTAGGGTTGTGTATGCGTGATAATATTCCCTTATAATATCTATATACCTTCTAGAAACATAATTTGGTCAAATTACATCATTTTTGTATTAATTGAATGAGCTAGTCATGTTATTTCATCTTCTAATGTTACAAATAAGTTTTTAAAGCTAATATTGTTAAACTTAAATGGATGAGGGGATGAAAAAATTGAGGGCTTTAAGTTTTAAGGATTACATTGATAAAATTTATCTCTAAAGAACTAAATTAATAAAAAGAAGCATAATTTTTAGACTAAAATCAGATTTTACTGTATAATATATTTCTCTTTGTTATTGCAAAAGATAACATAACTTTCTTTAATTAAAATTTTAATGTAACAATCACCGTCCTCATAACAAACATTTGAAAACGTTGATCTAATAATGTAATATTAAGAATTCTAACATAGCGTTATTATTTAGTAAAATAATTTACATAAACATTTATTGTGAAAATGACATTAGATAAAGTTAGTAAGTTAAGAGTCCAAAATAAATAAATTGAAAAAAAAAGTAAGAATTGGAATGAATATAAAACAAACATATAAAGGGAGAAATTTTAATTAAGTTTATTTTTTTATTACAATAATTAAGCTTGTCAAATTAAGTTAACTCACTTAGTTGACATTTCTTTTATGACACCTATATGATTTGAGTTTAAATTCATAAATTTCCATTAATAAGTGATATATAATTTTATTGTAAATTTTTATTAAGGTAAGTGATTTCTAATCTTAAAATAGAAAAAAAAATTATCTTAAACTTTTTTAAAATAAAAGAATAATATTATTTACACGTACTTTGCACACATCATTTTACTTCTATAAAATTTCCGCTATTTGATTTCAATGGCTTCTTCCTTATTTTATGGTCATTCATATTCTGATTGTATTAAGTTACTCAAATTTTAGGTGATGTGTATTTTGGTAATGAAAAGATTTTTTATAAATTTAAAGTAATTAAGTATATTAAGTCAATCACTTAATTAATTATGTAACTATTATAATTAAATAATATATTATTTAATTATTATAATTTATCTTAATTAATGATGTGATTGATAATTTGAAATTTATATATTTTTATTACTCGATCATTATTGCATAATGGTTATTGAAGTCTACGTAATTCAAGTGCAATGTTAGTGTCAGAAAAGTAATTTGGAAAAAGAGAAGACTTTCCTCGTTGTTCCTCGTTGGCGTCCGTATAAAATGCAAAAATGCACTTCGGACTTCAGAGGAAAACCAAGCACCCAACAACCTTTGTGACTTGCCATGTGTTCCAAGTTCTAATCTCCAGCCTCAAAGCAAACCTCTTTATATCATATATGAATGGCAAATTTTCATTTAGTTTGAGCTGCAATTCAACTGGGTCACCACTGGTTCTGTGTTATCTGGTTTCAAATCAGAACTTGTTTTTTCAGTTTTAAGGTGAGAGACTCTGAAATTACTGAACTGCTCATGTTTCCCTGATTTGTATGAGGATGTTGTGGGAGGGAAGTGATTTTTATCATGAAGTGTCTGTGCTTGTTGAGTTGATGGTGATGCTGCATCTTATTTCAGTTATTTCTCTTGTTCTTTGATATGTGAAAATGGGTTGCTGTTGATATTGATAATAATGGCATATTTAACTGTGAGAAATTATTTCACCCATTTCCGGTTTATATTTAATGAGTTTTTGTTTTTTGGATTTTCTTTTCAATTCTTGTAGGGGGGAAAAACTTAGAATCTCTCTGTCTCTGTGTTTCAGTGTGTTTGAATCATTGTAGATTTGAATGCATTCTTTTTTAGTGAAAGTCCCTAACCAAGGAAAGTGGTGGTCAAATGTTTAAGGTTTAGAACCGTTTCATATAAAACTTCATCCTTTTATGTGAATTGAGTTTAGGGTTTAGAGTATGTTACCAGAGCTGAGTTCAAGCAAAAATACTAGTGGATTTTGCTATTTGCCCGTTTGGTGTTTCACAGTATAGCTAATTTTTTGCACATCCCTCTAAGTAATTAAAAACCATGTATAGCATGTGGGAACCATTTCTGAATTACTCAATCTTTTCACTTTTTTCATTAAGAAGAAATAAACAAGAAAAGGAAAGTGTCTTGCTTCAAGTAGCAGGTGTTCCAAATCCCTTGTGTAGTTTATAGTTTATTTTAGTTAATTTTAATTTCTTGATTGCATCAAATTTGAAAGCACAGAAGCAGAGACCGACTGTGATGCCTTGAGTAATCACAGGGCCTGCTGACAAATTTAAATATTCAAATAAAATTGTAAAATTGCATTTGAGTATGGAGGCTGATAACTGTTATATTCTGCACATATAGATTCTGAAAATTAGACACTGTCTGTTTGGTATACTGTTTGGAATAGCATATTATAAATCTGGGAAATATAGATTTTGTTGTCTAGAAGCTTACTCTTCTGGTTTTAAAATGCATTTTTACTCCTTTAATAAAAAGTTCAACTCGATTCTTGCTAGTTTACCTTCTTCTTCAATCAGTATCAATAGACTACATCTTTGTTTTCTATGGTTATAGCTCTAGTTATTGTGTTAGCTATCTTATTTGCTCTAATTGTCTTCTTACCCTTCTGCAGAATAACTCAGATTTTCAGTAGTCAGTACACTGCTATTGCCTAGCATAAAGTGAATTAAAGTGTGGACAATGATCACAGTTCTTAAAAAGTAATAGTTACTGACATATGTTGTTCCAACAAAGAAGGCTAGCAGAGAAATTCGGTAGTGTTTGCGTCGGACAGTCATTTGGTACTGCTTGAGTATATTCAAAGAACAGGTCAATGCAAACATCTCAGAAACATGAAATTTCATATGCCTCTGGCAGGCTCGACATTGAGCCTGTGCAAAATCTGGAGTCATATTGCTTACCATCAAGTGAGAACCTAGACAATTATTCATCCTCTGATAACAGCAGCCAAACAACCTACCCTGCTGTCCAGACTTTTGAACAATATTGCACCCTTGAATCTGCTTCAACAAGCAACAGTTTCCCTTCCCAAAATTCTCCATATACTGTCAGTTTCTCACCTAACAATAGCCCTGTGTCAAAGCTAGACTCAAAATCATATGTGTTAAGGCCACAGCATTCTCTTGAAATTATTAATGGCTCACCTGAGAATGATTCTTGCTTGACACGTGACCTCGATGACCTGAGGCATAAGATAAGAGAGCTTGAAAATGCTATGCTGGGACCTGATGCAGATATACTAGATATATATGATACTGTGATTCCAGAAGAATCTGATTCATTTTTGTTAGAGGCAGAGAAGTGGAAGAAAATGATGGAGTTGATATCTAGAGGGGATTTGAAAGAGATGCTTTATACTTGTGCAAAAGCAATGGAAGTGAATGATATGGAGACAACTGAATGGCTGATGTCAGAGTTGCGTAAAATGGTGTCCATTTCGGGCAACCCAATCCAACGATTGGGAGCATACATGTTGGAGGCTCTTGTTGCAAGGATGGCCTCTTCAGGAAGCACAATCTACAAAGCCTTAAAATGTAGTGAGCCTACTGGTAATGAACTCCTTTCATACATGCAGAAATTTTATGAAATATGCCCATGCTTCAAGTTTGGGTATATATCAGCAAATGGAGCAATTGCTGAAGCTATGAAGGAGGAAAGTGAAGTCCACATAATTGATTTTCAGATTAGCCAGGGAAGCCAGTGGGTAAGCCTAATCAAGGCTCTTGCTTGCCGGCCTGGAGAACCCCCAAAGATCAGAATAACTGGTGTTGATGACTCCACTTCAGCATATGCCCGGGGAGGGGGGCTTGATATCGTGGGGAAAAGGTTATCAGCACTTGCGCAGTCATGTAATGTACCCTTTGAGTTCCATGCTGTCAGAGTTGCTGCTTCTGAGGTGCAACTTGAAGACCTTGAACTTCGACCTGATGAAGCTGTGGCAGTGAATTTTGCCATTATGCTGCACCATGTGCCAGATGAAAGTGTGAACAGTCAGAATCATCGTGACCGGTTGTTGAGATTGGCAAAGCACTTGTCTCCTAAGGTAGTGACTCTGGTTGAGCAAGAATTTAATACCAATCATGCTCCATTCTTGCCACGTTTCATTGAGACATTGAACTACTACTTGGCTGTTTTTGAATCAATTGATGTTACTCTGCCAAGGGAGCACAAAGATAGGATTAATGTGGAGCAGCATTGTTTGGCTCGAGAAGTTGTCAACTTAATAGCTTGTGAAGGGGCAGAAAGAGTGGAACGTCATGAGCTTCTGAATAAGTGGAGGATGCGTTTCAGAATGGCTGGATTTACACCTTATCCATTGAGCTCCCTTATTAATTCTTCAATAAAGAATCTTCTGGAGAGCTACAACGGACATTACACTCTAGAAGAGAGAGATGGTGCACTATATCTTGGTTGGATGAATCAAGTTCTTGTTGCCTCTTGTGCTTGGAGGTGAAAATCCAATGACAGTTGGTTCATTTTTGTTACTGCAGGCTTTTAGTTAGGTTATGTATCATCCTTATCTTCACAGAATTTCTTGTTTCTTAGTCAAATTACTGTTTTGTTAAAGAGCATCCTAGATTTTATGTCAGCAATGCCAGTAACAGCAAGGACTATATATTCTGAATTTTTCTATGCAATGTGTTTTAGAATATATAATCCTTACCAAAGATAAAAAAGAATAGCGACAAGTTATACCTACAAAACATGTCAGCTGAAAACTATAACAAAACAAGGAAGTGTGGAACTGGAATTTTTTACTACAGTTTTTTTTTTTCTAAGCTAAATTGCATTTCTCCCAACTCATTTGGGTCAGACCCTTCATATTCACACCGCAGCTCTAGCAATTATCCTGCAAACTATTGCAGCTCTTCTCACAAGATTCTGTACTCTTCTATTGGCAATTGTGCTTTCACTCGACTCCTTGCTACTTGAATTCAATTGAGTAAGGGTATATTCTATGTTGAAGATGAATTGAATTATTTGGCAAACACAAGATGGATCTTTACAGGAATCATCATAAACTTTCTTCACCGATTTATGTCAGAAGTGTATATTTCGAAATATTTGATAAAGGTGAGTGCTACTGTCTTTAGTCATTTATTATTTTTGCCACTTTGAAGGCAACTGCTATTTGATTTAAATTTAGTTGCAATATTACATTCCTTACTAGTCAAAATTTACAGCAGCAATATGAGCTAAAGCACTTGAGTTACAAAGTACCTGCATTTAGATTTTTTTCTTTTAAAAAAAAAGTTATAACACTAACACTAAAATGTGAAAACACAAAATATCAACTCTTCTTGTTTTGCACCATTGGTCTTTTTTGTGACCTTAAAAGAGTCATATCACTAGCATTACTTTTTACATTTGCACAGTTATGACCTTCCATTTGCTTTTGCATAACTAAATCATAATGCTCTGAAGGATAAATAATGATGATATGGCAAAGATATAGAATTACACTTGGAAGCTCATCTGATTCCGAAGGGGAAGGATCAACCAAGAAACCATAGCCCTCCAGTGGATAAGCGGAGGACTTCGTTACTGCACTGTTCTTCAGTCCTGGCTAAGCCAAGACAAATATATGAATTCAGGAAACTGTACTTTATTTGCCATTAATTGCCAGTGTGAATATTCTCAGAAGAGCTCAAAAATAAAGCCAAGCGAATCCGATCTTCAAGGAAGTTTGTCATCATTCTTGGTGCATGCAAATCCCAATTGGTGATGAAAAAAGTTTTCATCACATATGTAAGAAATGGCATAAAAAAAGCGCAAAAAGATGTATATTTGTTGCAACATAGTAGTAAAATTCTTACGTGTCCATCTTAAGGTGTTAGGGAGAAATTCTAAATGGGAAAAAATTTTTTTCCTTCCGCTTATTGGTTGTAAAATATAATACGCATGTTAAATTTGACATCATTGTTACATATCTATGTTGCATTTAATCGTATAAAGGAAGGATTTGCAGTTATTCTTAAGAGTAGGTAACAATTTCTAGAGGCAAAATACCTAAGCAAAATGTTCATGTTTAGTGCAGATTTATGATATTGCCACATGCATCGCATATTTTCTAACTTCATCTAAGATGCCAAAAGTGTATGGACATGTGATGTCCTATCGCATATTCCTAGAAATATAAGGTTGCGTTTAGTACATTTAATAATATAAAACATGATATTATAAGATAATAGGATAAAATATGATAGTATTAACAAGTTGATAAGCTCTTATACTATCAAGTATTTTGTACATTTAGTATAAATAACTTAATAGTATATATAATTATTTACTATGACTATATTATCCTTAATATTTTTTACCATCACATTTTACTTGTCAAATCAACAATGAAATAATAATAATAATAATAATAATAATAATAATAATAATAATAATAATAATAATTACGAATTTAATAATAATAATAATAAATAGTTACGAATTTAATAATATTAAAAGTGAAAGATAGTGGTGGGAGGAAAATCTTATCAAGTTATATCATGGGGTCATAAGGAGAATAGTGTTATATTATTAGAGTGGGATAAAAAGTTTTGATCGGATTTGACTATCTTATCATGTAGACATACCAAACGTCTGATAAAATTTAATAGTATTGATTTATAATACCAGATTCTCCTTATGCGACGCACCAAACATAATCTAAGGCGATTAAGAACTGTAATACCAAACATAAAAATTCTTAATTCTTAGGTATCTTATTTGAAACATCCAAGATATCTGATTATCTAAGATACCTATGCACCAATTTACTTGTAACTGTTTCATTGAATAATGCTACTTACCCAGTTCTTATATTGCTCTAGCATAATTATATAAATGGCTTCAATTGAGTTTAAATGAGAAAGTAGTGCTTTATAAATACGTAATAAACACAAAAGCCTCACAATTTTTTCACACAATTAAATTACTTATAAATCTGTGCCTAACTTGTGTTAATATTATTTTACATACAATCATATGCAATTTAACTCTACACAGAGTTGTAATTTTTTTTTTAAAAAAAATTCTTGTTTGAGTAAAGGCACTTGAATTCATACAAAGCAACGACGGATCCACGTTCAATAATGTAGGGATACAATGTTAGAATTTTTTTTTTATTTAGGTTACGATTAATTATTATATTATATTTGTGAAAATTGACCTGACAATATAATATGAGATAAAGCCTAATATTAATATTGATCTATATTGTGGGTTATGTACACTTATTATTGAGTTAGTGTGGTTAGGCGATAACAGTATAGGTCCAATTAATCATTAATCCATTAGGGTTGTTCTTGACAATGTCTCTTGATGAGAGAGTCTGTCGTGATTATAAATATGTGGCAAGGTCTCCTTCCTACTACCACCATATATTATCTGACTTGCCCCATCAATAGCCGCCTATTATAAAAGATAGATAAAAAGAAGGATCTAGTTATAAGAGTAATCCTTATTAGTACCTCAATTGATTATCTATGGCCAACTTAAGTACACTTTATATTTTGTGTTAATTATGTTGGTGTCTTGGATTTATATGACTAGTTAAATCTTACATACAATTGCCCTCACTCCATCTCCAGTTTCTTTTTATTACTGTAATATAAGTTATCATTTCAGCCTCATAGTTTTAAAAATTTTGACTCCATCAAGCGAATAAATTAGTAAATTTTGCCACACTATTTTTTTGTCACATAAAGTAAGAGAAACTGTATTTACATTTACTTTTATTACTTAAAATTTTTTGATCTGTCACTGTCATACAAAGACAATGCTACTTAAAGATTTTTTAAAAAAAACTTGCAATACTTTCACATCAAAACTTTTACATAAATTCATATGCAACCCTACAATTATACATAATTAGGAGAATGTTGTTGTGCACCCTGCGTTAGCAAGGTGCATACATATACCACGAGGTGACTTGGGATTGTAGGTATTGGTTATAAGGGTGTAAAATGACATTTTAACCGTTGTGGCTATGCAGATTTCAGCAAATGGCACATGGTGGCATGTCGGAGCTCAGGTGGGGGTGCGGTTCCGGTGACTGGCCGAGGGGAAGGTGGCGAATATACAGTGGAGTGGTTGGCAATAGGAAAAGTAGACTTCATATGCGTAGATTTGATATGACAGTCGCAAGAGTGGCAGTGGGAGATGAAGGCGGCGCGTGGCTCAATGGTTTGCTGGCTGTAAAGGGGATACTAGAATCACAAGCTCGATAGTAGAGCTGTGATGTAGAGCGACTTGTTGGTCGTGGATCTGGGTTCGGGTTTCGGATAGCAGTGGGAGGTTGAGAACGAGGCGAGTTCGAGTGTTTAGTTGTTGGGTGGTCGCAGTGGACAACGACAAGGGTCGGTGGCCGGTTCGCTGTGACCAGATCTGGGTTTGGGTTGATGACAGCGTGGTTTGTATTCAACAGGAGTGAAGTGGCGGTTATGGCAGAGGTTGAACCAAAGTCACCACATCCTTGTCACCTTAGCACCGACGTCGTGGGAGAGCTCTTGCGAACTGCCTCCTCCAACAAGGTCGTTGTTGGCGACGAGGTCCCTACCTTTCAATGTAACACCCCAAATTTTCTAACTATTTGACAGTAATTTTGACAGTTATAACAGAATTCTACTCTTTAGTGATTTCTGTGCATTGTAAAATTATTTTGAGTATTCCGTGAATACATTTGATCATTTTGTGTGATTTACTTCGTATCAAGAAAATAATAATTTTTAGGTCGAGAAAAATCTTGCGTATTTTAATTATTACTGTTAAATCTTAATTATTTTACGTAATCTGATTTGATTTTCATAAGTTTTATAATTTTTATGATTTTGTGGATGATTATAAAATTTATATGTTTCTCTGATTATTTTAATATTATCCATGGGCTGTATGTGGGCCCAGGTGAGTCTGGAAAAGTGAATTTTTCTGGAACCAGAAAATTTTATTCTGTAGAGACGGGGACGGGGGATCTTACTAAACTCAAAATCAGAAACAATTTTTAAAATTTTCTTTAACTGTGTTTTGTACTGTATTTAATTATCGGGTGATAAAAATACAGTAAAAATATTATTCGTAGAGTTATAGCAGATAAAAATAAATATTGTACTGCTTAGTCAACATTAGTGGTTATGACGACTTTATGACGGACCAATAGGAAGCAAGCTTAATGTTGAAGACTTTGAATATCAACCATCGATCTAATTAACGGTGGAGATTTGGTCTTATAAAATGACTAGGACCATTTATGATCCTTGGATGTAAAGTATGAAGGAGTGATCTTGACCCTTCATTTTGGAGATACATCTAATGGCTAGGATTTCAAGGAGGAAAGATCTAATGGCCTAGATTAAGTCTTACATCTAAAGGCTATACCTAGAATCTACATTAATCCTAACCATTGATCTAATCAATGGCTAGCAATGCCCAAAATGGTGGCTAGTGACGTTAGTCACTCTTTAAGAGTGCAAGAAGGGGGGGTACGGTTTTGTGAGGCCTTAAGGCCATAGCAAAGTTTCAAGACCATTATTACTCATTCTTGATCATTCCAAAGCTAAAGCTCATCAAACTTTTCTCTCCATTTTCTCTTCATGTTAGTTTCAGCCATGACCTAAACAACCCACTATCACTCTCCAAAATTTCAACCAACCTTATTTCTTGAATCTATACCTCAATCTAAGACACTTTGTAGTTTAGGCCAAGTTCTAAATCTATCATCTTCAAGGACTTTCTTCAAGAGCAAAGTTATAGGGTTTTTAAGGTGAAGTGTAAGGAAACTTCACTTCTTATCTCTTTTTCATGTTCTAAGTCATGTTTGATCCATGGTTTACCTTGTTCAAGCTTAATATGCTAATAAATTTGTGTTTTGTTTTGTGTTTGAGAAGCTTTGGTGGTGAATCACTTGTTCAAGGACCAAACCAAGGAGCTTGGGAGGTTCTTCAAGAGGTAAGAGGGAGATCCATCTTACCAACCAAGTATGGTGGTGAGAGATGGTTCTTGTATTTGATGGATGGTGAATCCATGTGAGGATTCATATCCATGGTTGTGTAATTTATTTGTGAGTGTTTATGTGTTTTGATTTATTTGTTCATGCTTTGTATGATTTAGGGCTTTATTATGGCATGCTTGTGATATAGATGATATGAATATATTGTGTTTGCTATGATGTGATGATGGAAAGGAAAATAAATTTTGGTTCCGAAGAACCATAGAGGCATCACGGCCTCAAATTAATTTTGGAAGCAAGAGATTCTAAGTATTTTACTAATTATGAGTAATACGTTGATGATTTTAAAGATTTGCAAAGAAAGTGGACATGAAAATGAATAAATGAATTGGTTTTAAAGACCAAGAGTCTCACGGTTTTTGAAGAAAATTTTAATAATTTTGTTTGTGTAAAAACAAGAATGGTACTTAATTGATTTAGAAAGAAAAATATTTGATGGTTTCAATGACCATGTACCACGGTTTTGGAAGGCTTGTAATGCCTTGATTTTATGAAATAAAGTGATTTCAAAGTGGAAAAATAATTTATGAAGTACAAGGATTAAAAAAATAGAAACAAAGTATTTTATCACTTGAAAAATAGAAATTTCGGTTATAAGAGAAAAAGAGAGGTTGAAAGTGTTTGAACCTCAATTTATTTTAAAGAGAACTGAGTTTTAGAATTAATTCAAGAATTATGGAAAATACGTTGGTAACTTGAAAATTTCTAACGTATAACTCATCCTTTGGGTTTTAGAGCGCGTTAGTAAATTTTAAGTTAGAAACATTGATTTAATTCAATGAAATAGTGAAATTGTGGAATTTATGGTGAAAAGGATTTCTTGAGTAAGAAAATGTGAAAAATGACGTGAGAAGTCATATTATTTTGAGAAAGGTTGAATTGAAATTTAGAATGTTGAGAAATATTTTACGTAATGGAAAAATGGTGAAAAATTCTTTACGTAACTTAAAAACGTGATTTTTAAGTTACGCGATTTGAAAAACGTTTAAATATTTTCACGCAAATTAAAAAACGTTGAAATATTTCTACGCAATTTAGAAAGCATTTAAATATTTTTACGTAATTGAGAAAACGTTGAAAAATCACTACGTGATTGAAAAATGATGGAATATTTTTACGTGATTGAAAAACGATGAAAAATCGCTACGCGATTTGAAAACGCAACAGAAATGTTGCAAAATTGTGAAAACGTAATAGAAATGTTGCGTGATTGTGAAAATGCGACAAAAGTGTTTCACGACTATGAAAACGCGATAATATAATTTTGCTATTGAATATACAGTATGATTACTGTTGAACCAGTGTATGGACACTGTATGAGAAAATGATGAGTTTTGCCTGTGATTGGCATTGGTGTATTTTACATGCATGAACCAGTGTATGGACACTGTATGAGAAAATGATGAGATTAGCCTGTGATTGGCATTTGGTGCATTATACATGCATTGGAAAGATATGCATTGAGGCATATGATGAAATTGAAAAATATGCATTGAGACATATGATGAAACTGAACAGAATTGCATTGAGATATTCGTGCATTGAACGAAAATATAACTGATAGCTATTATGGCCTTTATGGTCGAAGAGAGAATGAGAATTGAAAAGTGAGGTCTATGATGGATCTTGGGGGCGTCAAGGCGCGGCGGTCGATCTAATGGGCAGTGGCAAGTACCCTGTGCCACTTGGCGACGTAGTCCGTTGTAACGCATTGACGATACCCGACAAGAACACCATTCTTTTCGAAGACTGAAGATTGTCTGTGGGTTAAGGCAGGACAATTAACCAGAGCATTCTTCTCGAAATTGTGAAAACCTACATGGAGTAGGAAATTGAGTTTATGTGCACATGCATAATCTGAGTATTTATATCTGTGTGATATATTAATTGAGGAATATTGGATGATGATGATGATAAATAATGTTGATGGCATTACTGTTATTATCGTGTGATTTGAATAATGTTAATGGCATGATTGTAATTATTATTTATTATATTTATTATGATAAATAATGACTGAGGGCATTATCGTAATTACTGTTTATTACGTCTGTGTGATGACAATAATGTTGAAGGCATGATTATAATTATGGTATGATGTATCTGTATGATATATTGTATGTGTTATCTCCATGCTACCATGTTCGTATTGTCGTAGGTGATCTCACTTCTTTGCTGTATTATTTTGTTGTGCTCATATTATTAAAAATTATATAGTAGTTGGAACAAGTTTCTTAGACGTGACGGGAGGTAGATATTCTGAGTTCGGTGACAACATCGAGGAGTGATCATCCCGGACTGATTAGTGTACAGATTTGAGGAGGAACAAATACATGGCACATCAAGATGGATACAAGACGAAATAAGTATGTTGAGTTTTCTCGTTGATGTTTTACCATGCTATTAAGTAGGACCCGTTATAGGGTTTGTTACTATTTAAAATTGAGTCTGTAAGTTTTATATTTCTTAAATAATTGTTAAATATTAAGTGGTATCTGTTATATAAGTTTTAATCAGTTTAAATTTATTTTTCAAGATATTATAAATATCGATAAGTTTATGTTTAAAAGCGAAAAGAAATTTTGAAACCCACCTTTTATAACTCAAACCTTTTATGAAATTATTTTCAGATTATAAGTTGGTAGTCAGAAATGTAATACCCTAAGAAGGATGTTACATTCAACGTTTACCTATTTAACAAGTAGACAATGATTAATCTCAACCATTGATTATTTTCACAACACATTTATGCTTAATCAACTTCTTCCATACACGGTGTATGCATGCAAGACAAAGCCCATTAATTGTTTCTTTTTCTCTCACTAATAATTGTTCATGTAGCATTTTTCTTCATATAATAAAGCTACATAATTAATTGTACACAATTGTACAAATAACAATTTCAGTTTTATTTGTGCTTGTTTGGCTGGGTCAATTCTTCTATACTACATTACATCCAATGATTTTAAAGTTAATCTAACCGTTCATATTTAACTGCAAAACCACGTGTCTCAGCCTGTATGATCAAGTTGCATTAGAATTTTCCATTTGGCAGTCACTTTGAAGACAACAGGTGCCTTCCTCCTCACCTTTGAAAGTTTTTTATGTACTCTGGAAGAATTACTGAGTAAATTGGATTATAACATGCAACTAAACAATTAAATGTGGATTACCAAATCTACTTTAAGTGAAATTTGAAAGTGTATGCAAGGATCTCCTTTACTTCTGTCAGTTTTCCATAAACAACAAGCGTACCTACCAATATGCTGGTCCCCCTCCCCAATCACAGGCTCAATTAGGTTAAGGTGGGGATGAAGCTGTCCTTTTCAACAGCACCAAGGGTTGAAACTGGGGAAAGTCTTTAACAGGAATAAATGGACACTGAGATGAGAATTTGTACTTAATACTGAATGCTTTCCACATCCTTTACTGGTCATAAGTGCAAAATGAGGAAAGATAGCAAACTGAATTCATGGTTATTCGTATAAGAGTTATGCTATTTACTTTCACACACCTGTCGCATAGCATCTGAATTTAACCAGATTCAAGTTTTATTCAATCTACATAAACTTTTACCCTTTTTTTCACACTAATTGGTATGCTCAAAATAGTGTGGGAAGTATGGATACAAGTGCAAATATCCGGTACGATACAGGTATAGTATGAGAATACGATAATTTCTAAAAAATTAGAATATAAGTATGACATGATACAATATAACATATATATAAAAAATCATAAAATATGTTATTTTAAATAACTCAAAATATTAAGTATCAACAAATAAATCATAAAAAAACTCAAAATACAAAATAAATATTTTCATCAAATACAAAAGTTATTGTTGAAAATTAAATTATTCATTATCTACGGATAATAATTATTTTTCTAACTCCAGATTATCAAGTGATAAGGATAAATTATAATTTATAAAGTTGATCAATATCATCAAATTAAAGTCACATATTAAAACTTATCAATCATAAAATTTCTAAAAATTAAAAATTAAAAGTTTGAATGAAAACTGAAAAGTCATAATATTAAGAATTGAAAGTTGAAAGCTTAAAAATTATAATAAGTGTGACAATTAAGAATTATACTTACAACTTACAAGTCACAAAAAAGCTTAAAAAATTTGAAGTTCCAAAGCAGATTATCAATTAAGAAGTTGAAAGCTTATTAATCATAATCTGTGAGACATAAAGTGAAAAGTGAAAACTATAATATTAATAAAAGAAAAGATAATTGCCTTAAAGTTATCAGGTAAAACTTTACCCTTTCATGCACCGCATCGTACTTGAAAAGTGAAAAGTCTCTATTTTGAAGAAACACAAAGTGAGAGAGCTTTGAGTACAGAGAGACAAGACGAGCTTCAAGCAGGGAGAGACGAACTTCAACATGTCACAAACACACATGCATCAGAAGTTGGAGACAGAGGTCAGAGAGTCATCGGAATTTTCAAATTGATTTAATTCATTGGTCATTTACGAGTTTCTAACCTTTTTGGAACGTTTCAAGACGTTTCAGAACGTGTCCTAAAAAAAAGTTGTCTATATGTTTTTCAACTTGTCGTACGCGTTTCCCTTTCCGGTATGCACCGGACACCGACACAGCCGTTGTAACAGCTTCATAGGTGGGGGAAATCAAACTAGTACAAAATTCATGGTGTTACCTCGTGCATTCCATCCAATTTCACTATTATCAAACACAATAAATCACATACAGCTTGTTTTTGTCATGCGGGGTATACATGCCTTGTAACCAAGGCAAAGGGACTGTAGCCACCAACTATGAATATTCAGTAATCTTATTGTAACTACATCCGAAAGTTCAGAAACAGGCTAAGCGCTACTTCTTATAAATAGCTGAATTCAAACACTTTTACAAGGGTTTTTGTCGAAGCAACTTTGATATCAGCTTCATATTTGTACAGAAAAATTTGTATATAATTATACAAACAACAATTAGATTTAAAAGTCAACCTGAAGGGACACAGCTACTACTAATTCTACTAAAGAGCAGCTCTCAAATAGTGATATATAAACATAAAGGAAATATCTGCATTTTCAAACAGAGACTGAGATGCTTTACCTTTGAAGCTTTACCCGCCAAAAAAGAAGAAAGTAAAATGGTAATCAGAATTTTATTTTATTTTTTGTTGTGTAAACAATTTTATGGACCCGTTAGTATTCTTCCAATGTTCTGCGGGCAAGGATAAGCAGAATGGTTTAAAGATGTACCATCACTCAGATTTTCTCTAGAACCATATGGATTTGAGCCGTTATTTAGAACACCAAAGTATACCGGAGTTGGGGTGGTATGAACAAACATGAAATTGGAATTGCTGGTGTGAGTTTGACTGTCCCCAAATTCAGAAAGTAGCATTCTCCCTTGCCCATTCGATCTATTTTCAGCAGCTGGGCTAATGCCCATCCCAAGGTCAAGGCTAATAGTGTCACTTTCTTCTGGCCTAATTCTTGTCTGTCCACTTGCAGCTGCTGGTCCTGCCATGTCATGGCTACTATTCCTTGCAATTGGTACATCATGATTGTGTTTACCCTCATATGTGGTTATCACTGCTTTCGGATCATGAGATGCCCTCTCCACGTGTTTTCTAACAGGGCAACCAACATTCGTGCATTTGTAATAACTCCTGAATAATAGTATTCATGACATGATAAGAAACAAGATTAACCAAAAATATGCAACTAAATACCAAATTGTTGTCAAATACAAAAGGATCATAGAAAGACCAGCCAAACTCAACAAGGTCTATGTACACATTATTTGATTTGCATTCCATGCTTTATTGCTCTTGCCAAAGCACCAAAATACAATTACATTACAGTGGAAACACAAGAAGCAACATTTTAAGATTCTACCTTATACAGTCTTGCCAGCTAAATTAATAATCTTTCCATAAAATAGAAAGGGTTGAGATGCATAAGAGTAGTACCACTATCATACAGTATTGTATCTGTGATTTCTACGGACTATACATAGGAAAACTATCACACCAAATTTGACAGATTAATTTAGCTCAATTTATATCTACTTGCTCCTAAGTGCCCAACCATTTCAGAAAATGACATCAACAACAGACCTTAATTGTAACATGAGGGTTAACTACACCAATCCTTAATCAAAACTAACTGTTAAGTCCTGACATTAGGGTAGAGAATATCACAACTTGTTTAATAAATGTTGACCAGGGAAAACCTGTAGTGCACCAGTAAAATTCAAGTAGACAGTAGTCTACCTCTCTAAAAGTTTAGTTGACTTGGTGCATGGACACTAATTACATGTTAGAAACTCATGACAAGGAATTACAGGAAAAGTAAAAAATTTCCTTGCCAGTTATTAAGATTCTGAATTAGACTTGCATATTATTTGAATTATTTTAGAGCACATGAAACATAACATATAACAAAATATTTCCAATATATATTTAGTGCAGCAAAAGTAGCATAAAATGACCAAGGTCGTTAAAATAAGTGACCAAGGTCCAAAATGAGACCAAGTTACATCGCAAAGCCTCTCAAAATTATTAGATCAGCAGGCTTAAAATCTATAATTTCTGACAAGAGACCCTTGTCAACCCCAATCTGTTTGTATCCTTGGGGAATATGGAAATATAATCAAATTATATAGAGGTTTATGTAAACAAAATGCATTTCAAGTATCTTTCAGCTCAAATAGAAAGTTCTTACTTGAAATTCTGCATACCATAATTTTGGGTCAGCCATGGAACTAAATACTAAAGGGGAATCTTCAAAGTGCAAAGGAGCCACATGTTTACGAGGATTGAAGGTTTTTAGACAATGACAAAATTCCAGCTAGTATTTCAGTTCCAAAATATTAGACCTGGAGAAGAACTTCAATATTTGGCTAACAGGATGGCATACAATGAAAGAAAAAACTACTTCTCAACATAGATAAGTCGTACAATCATGATAATCAGTATAAAGCCTTCAATCATGCAAATTAGTGAATATCTTCTTGCCCTTCCTTTTCTCCTAAATTGACTTATAACTTACTATTAGCCTGCAATCATAACCATCCTAACGTTGAAATATTTTCCTCTGGGAGCAACATGTATTCCTCCACACTTTCTTGATATCTGACAGTCAACTGCCACGTGAGCCTCTTTGTTCACCACTGTGTTTTTTAGCATATTCTTAGCAGCTATGCTGTTACTTTCAACTTGCTTCCTTAACCATTAGGTACTTAATCATTCTAGTTCCTTTTTAAGATCTACCATCACCACCTGTTCTTGAAGCAAATACCATGTTGGCATATATCTCCCTGACTTCAACCTTCTACTACCTCATATTTGCAATTATTTAAAATTTGATGAGTCAGAAAAGAGAAATATAGAATCTTCTGAATGAATATCAGAACTGCTTCCAAAAGTCAGCCAAGAGAAATTCCACTACCTAATCCTTGCATAAGCTTAAGATTTAGATTTTAGAATATACACCATTTCAGAATCTAGCATAGCATACTATTCTCTTTGCCATTCAAGAAACCATGAAAAATCATGTCTACCACACTCACCCCTGTTGTGAATAAGGATGAGGTTGTCTCAGCCTTCTAGACAGTATGCAAAAGACTAAAATAGTTCAAAATATACATGAAAACAAATCCTTTGATGAAGGACATATTTTAAATTGGATTTTATCAATTTAGCTTCAATTGTATAGTCATCAATGTGATGACATACCTAGGGTTAGGATTGCCTCTCACCACCTTCTGCCCATACTTACGCCAGCGGTACCCATCATCCAATATATCAACCTCACTCAGAGTTTGTACAACAACCCGTGGCTCCCGGATAGGCTTAACTATAGGAGTGATGTCAGCATTTCCAAGATCCATTTTTCTGCTCAATAAAGAACTCATAATCAGCAAGTAAACACAAACAGCAAGAAGAAACCTAGAGCTTTGGCATAAATTGTCAAACCTTCGCTTTGAGAAGGGATCGTCATCATCAACCTCATCATTAATCCGGTTTGTCACAAACCCCACACCCTCTGGACTATCATCATTTATTGCTACAGGCGATAGCTCTGGAGTACTGCTGGCCTCAGCTGCGTGACATACCTGGCCATATATATTGGATGCTTTGTCTGCAATTCAAGAATTAGAAAAAGAAAGCCACATTATTTGCTTTGCAATAACAATAATAAAATGGAATCAGTGAGAAGCATCTGGCTGGTATTACCGTCTCGGCCAGTCAAAGAAGAAGCCTTATCACATCTCTCTTCTTGCATAGACATAATAGTTCCAGCAGAGTATCGGCGGCTTGGTTGAGGTTTAGGATGATCGTGTGTTCCCTTGTAAATTATTTCAGTGATTTGCCCATCATGGGAGCGTTCAAATAGCTTCTTCACTTCACAGTTAGGATGTGTACATTTGTAATAACTGCGTGGAAATTCACTTCCTTTAACATGTTTCTGCCCATATTTTCGCCAATTGTATCCATCATCAGATACTCTGTCAGCTGCAACTGAAAGTCCACTGCCCCTACCCTCAACTTGTGAAGCTTGGAGCCCAGTGGCTGTGTTGCCCCTGTGGTTGAATTCGTCCAAATCGACTTCAACATGAGAACTAACCCCTGAATTAACCATTTGAACAGGTGATGATAGACTTAATTCAGAAGGGACTGCTATCTCACTTTTGACTAATGGTGATGAGGCAAAAGATTGAGCTTTTCCTTGACCTTCTATTTGAGTAGATTTTTTGCTTACATGGTTGTCAAAGTCAGCAGGAACCTTAAAATAAGTGAATAGCATTGGATAGGTACTACATAAACAGTAATCTTCAAAACAATATATTAATCACAACATGAAACATGACAACCAAATCAGTTTCCATCTAATACTTCAACCAAAAACAAGCTAGTAAAAAGATTATAATACATTAGGGATTAATTTAGTCTCGTATGACAGAGTGATGACTTACAGCGATATATCTAATTAATCATCCTATCTTTTTAACTTAGTACACAGGTTATGAACAGGTAAAATCACAGGAGAAACAAACACCAAAGTCAAGTCCATATGTCCACCTTATTTGAAAGTTTATATTCATCTGTTTTACTAACATCGAGTAATTCATTACCATATTTGATCTACTGTGTGGTTTAAACTCAAAGAAGCTGGATTTTCTGTCATCAACATTATTGGTATTGAAGCATACAGTGGTTACAGGAAATGTAGCAGACGCAGCAGAAGTCACAGAACCATGTGCTGTTTGATGAAGCTTAGGAAGGGACCCTGTAGTCGGTGAAGGCTCCACCTGCAAGGAAGGAGAAAAGATAATATATAAACTACAGCCCTCTGTGCAGCCATCGCTGAATCAAATGAAAACTTATAAAATCAAATACACAAACTGGTATAGTAAAATATTTAATTTCTCAGAGAAACAAACTGAAAAGAGATGGAAAAAGTAAAGGACAAAAAATAGATGGAAAAAGCAAAGGACAACAAATAACAGCAAGTTTCAGAATACCTGGAAAGCCTAAGGCCCCAAACAGCAGCCTATGGACCAACCAATGAAATCAGTAATAACAATGGAAAGAAAGCACATAAATAATCATCTGAGTTAACCACACAACTGAGCAGATTTATCAGCTATCTACGGAAAAAAGACCAACAACAACAACAAAAGCCTTTTTCCAACTATAATTGAGCATAAGCAAAGTTCATAATTTTCTCCTTACGATAACATTGCACATTGTTTATTTGGTGTCTAAATGACAAAAGATAGCCCAGTACATTATGATCTGTGGAAGTTATATAAACAGAAATCAGAAAAGCCATTCCCACATGAATCTTGCACAGCATTCTGCACAAATTAGGACCGCCCAGATCATTAACACCTAGATCATCATGTCCTTTCACCAAAAAAAAAAAAAAACTTGACGCACAATCTTTCTGACATTCCTTATACTATTCCCTTGTCATGGCATACAGAACTGAAATGGATCCATCCATCCACTAATCCTTGGCAATGCATTTATTCGTTTGTTCCACATATATAAATGGAAAAAAGGATTTTCTGTACACCCTGCAACACCGTTGAAAACATAAACAAACAAAAAGGAAATGCACCAACACAAAAGGAAGATTCATTATGTGAAAACACAACACTGACGCAAGAAAAGGAGAATGTTGAGCGATCCTAAGAGAAAGTCATATTCCAACAGAATACCGTATTGAGCATAAAGCAGCCAATACAGAATTCTATAAGAGCAAGCATCAGAATCTAATGGTCCCAACACAAGCACCCCATATAATAAAATCTACTAAGTGAAAAAGATCAAACACAGAAATGGGACAACTCAACTCTATTGAATTAAAATTAGCCACCAGATTAAACAACCACACACACTCACACAAGAATTTCGAATTTCTCATGAAACAAACAGCATCTTCAGCTCATCGACAATTAAATCACGTCATTTTTAAGTCCAAAAATAAATTAAAAAAAAAATATTCCTGCCAAAGTATAATAATATCCCAGATATGCTCAGTTTGGATGCTGAGCATTTGCAAGAAAATTACACTGAAAAGAACAAAATTTTGACATGGCACTCACACTGAGTGGAATTCAACTCACACTTGGGTCAAGTAAAAATACCATCTTTGACCAACTTGAGCTGGAATTAAAAAACAAAAACAAAAACAGAAAAAACACATTTTATTTCATTTTTTCTCAGTAACCAAACAGATCAAAAACTGAACCTTCACACTACATTTTGTACCCAAAAAAAAAAAAACCCTAGAAACTCAAAAAGAGAAGAACCAGAGCTTCACACACTGACCTTCATGTGGGAGAGAAGCACCGGGGACTCCAGAAACGACGTCGGACTAAGCCCCGGAGGAATCGTGACGCACGGCGACCTCGAGATCGGGAGCTTCGCCGGCGACATCAGCTTGTACCTGGCGCCGCCGGAGGCAGCAGCTCCGGTGGCGGCTGCTCCAGAATAGGACCGCGACCCGGGTCTATTTGGATCGTCCGATTCCAATTCCACGTCGCCGGAACCCCTTCGCCGGAGCTCCGAACCGGAGTGGGCTCCGCCGGCGTCCATTGTGGTAGAGAGAGAAAGAGTGTGTGTGCGGTTGAGTCAAAGCAGAAGTAGAAGGAGGCAACGAGGGAAGGGTAAAATGGTCATTTTAACAGGAGGGTCTCTGGTTTTGTGTGTTTGTGTGTGTCTGCGTTTTCTGTGTGTGTCTTTGAAGCTTCTGTCAGAGTGAGATGCAGTTGACTTGTAACGTTTTTCGATCTCTCTTTCTTTGTTCTGTGACTCTCTGTTTGTGTCATTGGCTTGTCATTTTAAACGTTTTCTGAGCTTTGTTGTTACTTGTTTGTTGCTAGCATAGCAACTCACCCCATAATAATAAGAATAATAATAATAATGAGATTTAAATTATTTGCCAAAAAAAAAAAGAAAAATTATAAAAGGAATGAGATGATGATTTTATGAGAGAGGGAAGGGTTGTGTGGATTTAACTTTTAGACTTTTTAAAGTGGTGTAGTGGATGATTTTGTCAAGGAATTGTTTTTCACTATTGGACAAAGATTTTGTAACAAAATGATTCTTTTCTATTTTTTAATTCATCTTCCTCTTTTATTTGTCAAAAAAAAAAATTCATTATCTGATTTTCTTGGACTAGGTAAGATTTGAAAGTGAAAAGTGGTGTCCCAAGTACCAACTCTATGTTACTCTTTACCACACAAGATCAAATATGAGTGATTGATGCAAAACTGCAAATCCCTTTCTGCAAGTTGAAAGCCAAGGCCAAACCAAAGTTGGTTCCTCAAAGGGTTAGATTCAAATAATGTTCCCCTTGGATAGGAGAGTCAATCTCAAGCAATCTGGCCTCAATGCATGATTTCTGTCTATGTTATTTGTACTTTGGTCTCTAGACTAAAAATCAAATCAATGAAGCCATTATTGGCAGTTCCTTGTGGGATAAGTGTAACAGGAAAGTGTTGAGTAAAGCAGCAAGTGGATGGCATGGGTTAAGCCAAAACTAGTTCACAAAATCTAGACTAAAAATCAAATCAATGAAGCCATTATTGGTAGTTCCTTGTGGGATAAGTGTAACAAGCAAGTGTTGAGTAAAGCAGCAAGTGGATGGCATGGGTTCAGCCAAAACTAGTTCACAAAATCCTGTTGTTCTGGAGGCTTTTGTGGGGTTGAGACACAATCCAATTCTAACTTTGGATATTGAGTACAATTTTGATTGCATCTAAATGAGGCAATTTTTTGCCCTCACTTCAGCATTGGGTATTACGTCAACCGTCAGTCACAATAAATAATGAGAATGTTGTCAGTTTCCATGGATATGCTGTAAAGATATTGGAAAGAGTAAGTTAATATGTTGGCCTCACACTGTTGAATCACTTATTTATTGATCATGAAGAAAATAGCAAGTTGTTAAAAGTGGTAAAGAAGAAAATTTCTGGGCATTTATGGTCCACTGCTATAATGTATAGGCTATGAATTAAATATGGTCTAGGAAAGGGTAAGCTATGGAAGCATTTTCATTAATGTTTTATTTTCTTCATTTGATTTTTTTTCCCTCATGACTTGAGACAGAAAAGGAAAAAGAAAAAGAAGGGTGTACTTATGCCTATGATTAGGTGAAGATAAAGGAAAACAACCGAAAATCTAGGCCTTTAACGACTTGAGATGTGGTTAGAGCAAAGTTCTGATTGTTTTCTAATTTTTTAGCACTTTTTTATTGTTGTAGCTCTTTCCACCCTAATGAATTGTACTATATTAAAACATGTCACATCCAATACAATTGCATGTGAAACATTATATCTGAAGCTAAAGGTGCCTCCATTCTGTCTTTGATCTTTTTCTTATTTAAAAAAAAAAAAACGAAGCATGAATCACTCATATACTATATTAACAGTAGTAACCAGCAATTTGTAATGTTTAAAACGCTTCCATGCACTGAGTATGTTTAAAAAAAAGCATTTGATTTAAAAGATTAATTTGACTACTTATGTTTTTTAAAAACATGTAAGAAAACCTTCTCTTAACTTTTTATCTAAAAAGTAACGAAAAATACGTAAAACAAAACAAAATTAAAAACTAAAACAGCACCTTCAACAACAACAAAAAAAGTCCAAACTTTAAGAAATTTAAAGATCCAGCACCTCATAAATAAACCACCATCATAATCTCACCTTAAAATCATCAACCCATAAAACACTCATATTTTTTAAAAATATTCATGAAGTCATAATCACAAAAACTCAAAAATCCTCACGACCGAAAAGTCCCACCACAAATTTTGAATCCTTGGTTGAGTGGTGGCATTGGCCGGTTGTAGTGGCTTGGTGGCACAAGGTGTTTCACAGGAAAAGCTTCTTTTGATCGTTGGTTGGAAAGCATGGACAACAAGTCCATAGGGCTTGGGTGATTTCAACCACAAGGTACAGTTTCGGTGGTGGTGGTTTGGAGGAATGGCTAGGTCGAAAGAGTTTGAGGTTGTGGATCGATTTGTGTGGCCATGGGTTGTGGGAGTTTAAGGGTTTTAAGGTAAAGTGCTCCTCTGTTTTTGGTTGGGCTTTGATGGTTGTTTTGGGTCTTAGTACCTTGTCTTAAGCAATGGTCGTTGAAGATTCGTGGTGGCCTAATTATGAATTCGGTCATGCTAGTAGTGAGGGGCGGCTTTGCTTCAAGTGAGATGAGGCTTTAGACAGTGGATAGTGTTCAAAATTTCTTGGGAATTGAGGGGCGGTGGTGGTTGCTGGTAAGGAGCTTGCTTGTGTCGGTGTGATTTATAGATATTGGGCTTCTTTTGGTTTAGCTATAGAGGTTCTTAATGGAATGGGTTTCTAGATTTTTGGGATAAGTTTTAAGGGTTTCAAGAGTTTCTTTTGATTCATTTATTAAGGCTCTTTATGGATGCTAGGTTTCTAGGTTCAAGGGTGAAAGTTCTTGATGACATGGATTTCTCAGTTCTGGATTTCTAGATTTATGGAGGTTCTTTATGGATGCTAGGTTTTTGAGTTTTTTTTTGTTAAAGGTGTTATTTTTTTTTAAAAAAAAATTGGTTTTAATTTATTTTTTATTTTTTTCCATTAGTTTTTGGATGGAAAGTTAAAAGAAGGGTTTTCTTACATGTTTATGAAAAGTGTAAGTAGTCATATTAATGAGTTTTAAACCACAAGATTGTTTGCACAATCCCTATAATTAGAGGGGGATAATTCACATTTTGTCCATAAAATTATCATTTTAATGAATAGAAGTTTACTATAGAAAATTCAACTCATATTATAAAGAAATGTGATCTATTAAGAAAATAATAATGTTAAAAACATTTTAGTAATCATTAGGCTATAATGATATCTATTGACAACTCAATTTAACTTTTAGTTCGATAAGTCTAGTTCATTATCTATATAAGAGACATTGAGATTTTAATTCACATAAGAACAACAATCAAAGTCTTTTTTTACTAGATGGAGTTAGTTACATGGATCAACCAATACTACATTATTCTATCAAAAATCAAATCTTCTGATAGGTTATTTAGGTCTAAATCCTCTCTAATAGTTTTACTTAGAGTTTTTCTTGGCCTTCACCTCTCTCTAATTATGGACTACTGTCCATCTAATTAACTCTTTTAACCTAGACTCCTATTAGTCTTCTTCTCACATGTTTAAACCATCTTTAACTCACATAAGATATGAGCAAAATTTGAATAAAAGAATGTTTGAGTCATTTGACTGAAGAACCCATAAATATACATCTATTTAAATTTTATAATCTTCGTTAAATATATAAAGCGTGATCTTGGTACCCTGTCTCAAACAATGGTTGCTGGGGATTCGTGGTGGACTGGGTATAAGTTCGTTCATGCCAGTGGTGAGGGGAGACTCTGTTTCAGATTATATGAGGCTTTAGACAATGGATGGTGTTCAATTTTTTTGGAGAATAAGGGACAGTGATGGTTGCTTGTGAGGGGCTAGCCTATGTTGGTGTGATTTATGGATGCTGAGTTTCTTTTGGTTTAGCTATCGAGACTCTTTATGGATGTTAGGTATATAGGTTCAAGGGTGGAGGTTCTTGATGTCATGGGTTTCTTGATTTTTGGAGGTTCTTTTATGGATGCTTGGTTTTTGGTTGGAGGTGGTATTTTCTTTTTCAAAAAAAAATTGTTTTTTTTTTTCATGTTAGTTTTAAGATAGAAAGTTAACAAAATGATTTTCTTGCATGTTTCTAAAAACATAAGTAGCCGGATTGGTGACTTTTAAACCACATGATTTTTTGCACAACCCCTATAATTGGAGGAAGTAATCTGCATTTTACACATAAAATTATCATTTTAAAGTTTACTATAGAAAATTGATGTCATATTAAAAAGGAATGTGATCTATTAAAAAAAAAAGTAATGCCAAAAACATTTTGGTAACCATTAGGCTACAATGATAACTAATGACAATTCAATTTAATTTTAGTGATAAGTGTAATTCATGATCTATGTGAGAGAGATTGAAATTTTAACTCACATAAGAACAACAATCAACAAAAATAAAGAACAATCAAAGCATTTTTCTACAATATGAGATCAACTATATAGATCAAACGATGTCATTGTATTCTATCAAAAACTAAATTTTTCAATAGGTCATTTAAGTCTAAATATTTTCTAATTGTTTTACCTAAAGTTTTTTTTAGTCTTCCTCTCTCTCTAATTATGAAATATTCTCTATCTAATCAATTCTTCTAACTGGGACATCTATTAGTATTCTTCTCACATGTTTAAACCATCTTTAACTCACATAAGATATGAGCAAATTTTGAATGAAAGAATTGAATAATCATTTGACTTATGAACCTATAAATATACATATATTTAAATTTTATAATCTTTATTAGATATATAATATCATAATATTATTATTTTATATTTATTTATGTTAATTATTACATATGTACTAAGTTAGTTACATTATAATAGTATTATGTGTGTATGTGAAAAGATTTAATTTTGATCTTAGACACTGTAAAAAGTTTTACATTATCTATATATATGGTATCATCCGTAAAAAAAAATTGTTAAAACCTTTTGCTGTAACTAAAAAATTCTTTAGTTATTGTCATGATGTGATGTAAAAAATTTTGCAATAAAAGTGAATCAAATTTCAGTTTCTTTTACAATTTTTGTAAATCTATTTGATTCATTACATATTACAATTCCATGTAGCTATATTAAGGTGTACTTTGAATAGCTAGCCAGCCTAACTCAAAATAAACATATACTTAGAAATTAGCTAACATTAATTGAGCAAACTATAAGCCAAATTAAATATGATCAAATTTACTGACTCGTTTTTACGTAAAAAAGACTGAGTATATAATATTTGGTGAAAAACAAAAAAGATATGTACAATATCCTTGAATTGTATGTAAATTTGTAAATCTAATCATAAATATTAAAAAGTAGTGTAATTCATATATAGTAAAATACTATTTTTTTTAAGAGGGAGATCAATTTACACTAATGTAAATTTTTTTTATTTATACTTATTTTTAATTATTAGATTCACTTTCATCTAATGGTTATTTTTAATGAAATAATCTCAACCATTAGATAAAAGTGAATCTTATAATTAAAAATAAGTGTAAATAAAAAAAAATTTATACTGATATAAATCGATCCTTCTTTTTTTTTAATACCTTCAAGTTTCAATCATATTTCAGCCAGCTAGATAAAGCTGAATTTCAAATGCACAATAATCTTGTCGTTGAATCACATTACCCCATCTTTCCTTTCTTACTTATAGATTGAACCTTTTTTTTCCCAGGGGGGAGTATTGTTCATGGATTGATTTACATTAATTTTAAGTTAAAAAGTCAACTAATCTAAACAATGTTATTTGTATTAATTTGAATTAAAAAAATTTAAATCTAAAATTTTGTGAGTTAAAAATAATTTATTTTTTAAAAAAATAAAAATAAATTCATTTCAGATTCTTAAAATAATATTTAATTACATAAAGTATAAAAAATGTAAAAAATTAAAAATACTATAAATAAAAATATAAATTCAATAACAAATAAATATATTATATAATATTAATCAATTTGACTTGAATTTGATCAATTTTAAAAATCAAAATAAGAAACTAATTTAATTCAATTGATTTTTAAAAAATAAAATAAAAAAGAATTAAATTTATTAATTTTAATTAGATTTCAATTTTTTGATTTGATTTTAATTTAATTTTCAGTTTTAATTGGATTTAAACACCCTTAGCTAAATGTCTTTCCTTTATCCAAAACATTAAACTAAAAAATAACGTCTCACATAAAAATCACTGTGAGCTTGAAAAAAAGATGAAACTAATTATAATAAAATAGTAAAATCTATATAGATATAAAGTAATATAAATATATATGAGTATAATGTTATTCCATCTGAATATATTGAGCTTAGATAGTTTAAATTTGATCCGCTATCAGAATAATTTACACTATCATCCATAAACATGTTATTACATTATTAAAAGAGTTATGTACCGAAAAAACATTAAGAGTTAGACATTCTAAATAATAGTTGGAATAACCAATTTTCTTTGATGATGAAACATATAATTAAGATCGTTCTCATCCATTCATGCTATGCTTCGTTACTTTTAATATATGCAATTGCATATTATAATATGCTATCATGCATATGATTCACCATCGAACCAAATCTATAATATTAAAACTCTTCTTTTAACTGTTACTAATTACTAGTTTCTTAAGAGCACAGTTATTTCTTCAAATTTTCCAGCATTTCTTCTATTTTGTAAAAGAAAATTATATGAACTCTTGGAAAAGATGTCTAATTACGTCAAATACGGAAATCCTAGTGACTATAAAATGTCGTAAAACAATTCAATCCCAATTATTAAAGGGTAAAGGTAGTGAGCCATTCATGTTCGACCACTTTCCTTCGTTTAGATGAATCGTCTATTTTCTTCCGAATGAAATTCTCAGCACTCATTAGCAAACACCAGGAAAGCTGGCCAGTCATGTACGACCCACTTTATTGGAACACATTGAGAATACGTCTCAACCATCAGTGGAATAAACGTTTCCATACATATATATAAAACGAGGTATCTTACAGGTCACATAACTGAACCATCAATACAAAATGGTTAGCAATGTTTTGAAAGGGTGAGAGGAACAATCAATACAACAGCAAATAGTAATACAGACACATCTTTTCATAGGTAAAAGATCACTTCATAGGTAGAACAGTTTCAAATTTCTCTAATACATTACCTTTCTTAAAACTATTTAAAAGTAGTGTAAAGCAATTGACAAAGGTATAACTCAAGATGCATAGCATTAATATAGCTAGTAACTTCAACTGGTTAGAGAGGAAGAGACACGCTGCACAGAAAAATGAATACAGAAACTCCACGAATGATCATAGCTTCACCATAAGAGTAACACAGAATCTACATGTTCTGAAATTGTTAAGAACACCGCACTGGTAGTACTCATGGAGAAAATAAGTACCAAATATTCACTTTCTTAAGCTTATCTTAGTCTTTCTCACCAACTTCAATGGGGAAGTTTTCTCCATTTTCTACCATTGACCTTCCTCATCTTTTTCCTGGCTTCATCTGCTTAAATGATACAGAACCTAGAATGACTCAGAGAGCCCAATAGTTTATTTTTCTACATTTTCACATCACCTCCCTTGGATACAAAGTCAAGGGTGCCAGCCACAATTTATGACCATAGGAACCCACCCACACGTGTCACAATTTGAGCTGCTTTCCACAAAAATGAGACCTCAACTATTACATACCAAAGCATACACAACGTGGTTTACCAAAAATAAATAAATAAAATAATGTGATCCAACCAAATACCCCCAGAATGGATGACAACCAAATAAATAAATAAAGCTTTAAGTGACTCAATTTGAATTATTTCTTCTAGTCGCAAAGAAGGAACCCGTAAAAATTATGTTTGGTGCCGGCAATTCAATTGTTGACTAGAACATGAGACATAATCCATACATACAGATGGTTATCGGAGTACAGTACGAACCATAATCCATAATAAGCACGCTTCATCATCAAGGGCTGTGAATTAGTTCAATGATACAGAATACAACGCAATTGTATTCAATGTCAAATTCATAGGCAGTGAAATATTTTATTTTATTTTTCTTTTCTGTAAAAGGGCCATGAGTAAACCAAAAAATACATCCCACATATTGACCTAGTATTTAACGCAAGACAATCTCAAATGGCTAAAACACAGTAAAACAGAAACCAGAGATGAGAAACTGCACTACATATCAGTCCTATTAGTAATAAAATACATCTGGCCTCTGCCATCCCATACGGATGGTGCATCATGCATAGGGATGAGAACAATGCATGGGTACTCCTAAATGGTTGTCGTACCCATACCAAGTACGTATCAAATACCAGTACTTGTTGGGTACACATGGGTATGTACCCAATACCCCCTTTTTTTTTTTTTTTTCAAATTTTGCTATCAAATTCTTTTGAGTACATCTTGGTCACACATTGCAATGATCGATATCACTCAAATACTAGCCGGTCCTTGAAAAACACCAAGTTTTGCTACAAAGTTGTTTGGTTTGCTACTAAATGAAACAAACCGCTACTTCATTCCTTCAAATCTTGTGCCCTCTTAAAAGTATTTTTGCTTACTTGATATATTTTATGGAATTTTGTTAAAAACTTATTAGAACATTATAAAAATTATACTTATCTCGTGATTTAGTTACTTTATTGTTTATGTTTTTATATTTTTATATAATATATCCCCCCATACTTGTACCATAGTTTTTAGAAATTGTTGTATCTCGTACCCGTACTTATACCTATACCAATACGGATACTTGTACCCGTATCCATGCAACCTAGAATAAACACAACTCTCCTAAGCCTAATGGTAGAGCTTCAGGAATGGACAATGTTTTTGGATCAAAACCTTTGACATTAAAACAGTGAGATTTAGCTTCATATATAAAGGCTAGTCAAAAGTTATAATGCAAAGAATCTGTCCGGGGATGGCATGGTACTTCCATCCAATTTATAATTATGACAAGGTTAACCACAACAGCCTTTTAATTCTTTGAACTGGGACATGGGGAAATAAAAAACTTTGCCAACGTTTTGTCAAACTTTACATAGCCAATCCCAAGCCAAAAGAGGATGGTTGTATCAGGAAGCCAACGTAAAACTTCGGCGAATCTTTTATTACTTGGAACAAACAGAAAATCAATTAAAATGGGTAGAAAAAGACCCAGGAACACTTTAGGAGAAACCATTAAAAAAAAGATTTTGTTCTATATGGTTTTATTGAAAATTTGATATTTGATAGAGCCCAATGATGATTGATCCATGTAACTGACTCACCTAGTGGGATAAGATTTGATTGTTATAGTTGGACATGAAAAAAAATATTATATGATCATATGAATAACAGTAGACTTGTTCAATAAGTCATTCTCAATTGAAACTACAACTATGGAAAGATTCTATTCCAGACGATTTTAGCTTTCCAAATCCTGTCCAAGTCCCATTGCTTACCCAAAACAACAAAGGCTGGGGGTTGGGAAAGAGAGAGAAAGAGAGAGAAAGAGAGAAGAGAAGAGATGAGAAAACTAAAGACCATGATTAACCTAAAAGTAATTTTATACATACAAAATGATTCAAGTAATTAAAATTGTGAAACTAAACATTCCCTCACAATTCTTAATTACTGAATCTAGTTCCTGTCCTACAATCATGGTGACCAATGAACCAAAGTAGCAAACTATGCCTTTGGTAACCAAACAGCCAAGGAGCAAAGTCAAGGAGAAACTATAATACCAACCCAGGAGTTCAGTATTGACAAGAGAAGCAATTTATTGATCTATTGAGGATAATAAGATCCTTGGTAAAAATGTTGCAGACCGATACCACCATACGTAGAGGCTCTATCATAATAACCAGATGGCACATGCGGCTCTGATGAGTTTAGATGAGAACCACCTACACTGGGGTTGCCAGTCGGATCCATTGGGACACCAGCAAGACCATAAGGCCCAGCTGAAGGACCTGTATAAGGAGAAATGGTTGGGGTAGGAGCCACCATGCCAAATGGCATGGCTGGCAAGCTCATGTATGGATTTGGATGTTCTGGAAACAAGCCTGATGGATGGACAAGTGGTTGTTGGTACTGATGTATTTTTGAATTGCCATTATTGACATTCTTCAGGACAGTTGCAGGACCAGCTGGAGCGGATGTTCGAGGATGCTTGATCCCACTTTGTTGCTGCTTCTGCTTCTGCATCTTTCTCTTTTGCTGCTGCTGTTGTTGCTGTTGCTGTTGATGCTGCTGTTGATGCTGAGGAGTCTTTGCAGCAGAAGCTGGTGCAGGGCGTTTCATAATTGCCTTCTGCCTCTTCAATTGCTCTATACGCTGCTCAAGGCTAGCTCGTGGATATTCAAATTCAAGCTTATGATTCTCAATAATCTTGATTACCGATTTCAGTGCATGAATTTCTCTAGCTGTAGTCTCAGTCTGCAAAAATACCTCAATAAATATAGGCAATGGCACCATTTATTAGGTTATCAATCAAGGGGACACACTCACCAGTGACTTTCCTTCCTGGGAAAGTCTTTTAGCAAGTTTCTTAGACTCATCCACACATGCTTTCAAAATGGGAACTGGTGGGATCTTATCAGCAAGATTAAACTCAAAAACATACTTGACAGCCACAATATGTTTGCCCCTATCTATAAGTTTATGAACAATATCTGCAAACCATAAACAAGCACTGCATTATCAACAAAACTACCTAAAAGGCTAAGAGGGTAACACTAGAAATTATGCATGTGTGTGTGTGTGTGTGTGTTTCTATAATATCATATAAACATATAACCATCATGTCATCATAAATTAAATTAAATTAATTATTTTCTTATTTCCTGCACCACTAGTACCTCTTCTAGTGTGTGCTCATCACCTTTATGTGCAGGTTAGCACCCTCTATGTTTATAAGTGGACAAAAACCCACTCAATTTGGAAATAAACAAATTTGATGAGAAGAAAGTAATTTCACATTAAGAGACAAATACTTGGAAGATTTTGTCATCCCCTTAATTAAGTTAATTGTGTGTTCTCACTCTCTTCTGGTTCTTTATACATTTAATCACACAACAGTTTTCATCAGCAAAGAGAGGGAAAACTTTCCCCTGATCAACCTTATCGAACCTTGCCTAACGCTGCAAACTGTAAATGGCAGTGGAAGATTCCAATTTCCAACGGTTAACCAAGTCCAATGAGTGGTAAATGTAATTAAGGAAGGGACTGAAACGGGTGTATTGGTAGCTGCATTTCTTTGCTATGCCAATAGATAAAAAGGGTTTAGTTCATTCATAAAACCATGATGGCTGCCTCAACTATTTTTTTTAAAAAATAATTACTCACCGGTGGTTTGTTTCATGGAGCTTTCAGTGAAAAGGAAATGCATTAAACAATTGAAACGATTGTTACGCTAAGATCTGTTATAGTCATACGCACTTCAAGATTACATTTAAAAGAATACTAAAGACGACAAAACTTGAATTGGTAGGAGGATGTTTATAGGGCAAGTCATGGCCCCAAAGTAAATTTCAGAAGAAACCAGTTGTATAATTAATAGGAAGGAGATAGAGAAGGAGCAATAAAAGGGCTAACACAATTTTTCAAGTATTTTTGTCATAACATAAAACTACTTTTCTATCCACCAAATTGGTGGTTTCCAACCTATAAAGCACAGACACACCATTTTGGTATTGTGTCCTCGTGTCGGACACGTGTCCAACACAACCCCTGGATGACACACGTGCTTGACACACGTCCGCAAGTGTCCAATTTAATTTTTTTCGGCTCTGACATATCTACGATACAGCGGGACATGACATAGACACAACGTCAGTGTGGACATGGCCATTTAAAATTTGAAAAAAAAACACAGAGGTTGGGTCTATTTTACATGTACTTGTACACGGTTAGTTCTGTAGTCTACTAAGACAAGTTCATTTATGAAATTTTTTGAAAAATGTCAATAAAAATGATGCTCCATGTGTTTTGGGAGGGGTTTACAAAATAGTAAATATTGACACATAAATCTTTTTCCTTAAATTTTATATAGAGGGAGCATATCAAGTGAGAGAAGTGATTTATTGTGAGAGTGAGACATAAATCTTGACCATTACATCATCTATGAATGATCAAGATTAAAACATAAATTCACGTGACTTTTTTAAATGATCATGTGACCATTAAATAATTTTTGATCTTGACCATTCATGTATGGTTTAATGGTCAAGATTTGTTCCTCTCACCTCTCACCTCTCACAATAAATTACTCCTCTCACTAGATATACCCCCATATATATATATATATATATATATATATATATATATATATATATATATATATATATGCGTGTCCGTATCTTACAATTTTTAGAATTTGATGTGTCCCCATGTTTGTGTCGTGTGTCCGTGTTAGTGTTTGTGCTTCATAGTTTCCAACTAAAAGTATGATCTTTTTCGTCTGTTTAAAACTTGGAGGATGCTAACATCCACATAAAGGGGAGGAGGTACACTACACACACACCATCTTTCTTGCAAAATAATATTTCAATGTCTACATATTGAAGAGAAATGTTACTTGCACGTAAAAAATTTCTCACATAACTCACATATGCCGAGGTGGAGAAACTTTATTGGTGAGACAAAAGTAACTGTTGAGACATCAAGCCAACAAAATTTCTCCACCTTAGCATATGTGAAGTATGTGAGTAAATTTGTAAATGCAACTAACCATATTAAATTCACCAACAGGAGTTTTGCTAGCTCTTCCCAGATAAGGAACCTGTTAGGCACCCCCTTTGCTGGACCACGTGGGAAGTAAAGTGGAGAGAGGGGCATTAGAGTAAATTCTGTTTATATGTTATACTGAATCACATGGAAAGCAAAGCGGAGAAAGGGAATTAGAGAGTACTCTGTTAGAGAGAATATAAATATAATAAGGAGGAAAGAGAGAGGGGGTAAGAAAGAAGTGAATAAGGAAAATGGGGAGAGAACCAAGCCTCTCAAATGCCCGGGATATCAGTGTGATTTCTTTTCATTTTCTGCCACTTTTCCTACTTGTATACACATATCAGACCCCATTGATTTGATATCACCTTGATATCAGCTCAAGAGAGGAGATACATATCTCAGTTTCTGTGTTGTGTTTGTGATTCTGATCGGGTACCTATCAATTGGTATCAGAGCTCCCGATCCAGGAGCTGTAGATACTGGATTCGAAGATGGAGGCTGCAATTGAAAACCTACAGGAAAAGCTTGAGCATTGGAGGAAGGAAGACAAGGAGGGACAACTAAGGGTTCTAGTGTTTCACGGTGAAAATGCATAATGGTGGATGGTTAGACCCAAGCAGCACTCTTACACAAAAGGAATAAAGGAAGGGAAGTTGCAACTGCCAATAGAGGCTCTGGAAGGACATGCCTACAATTGGCACCAGTGGTGGAAGGTGCGCAATCCTAATGCAACGTGGGAAGATTTCCGAAAGGCAGTGCTCAAACGATTCCAACCTGAGTTCGACCCAGATTTACCAATCTTTGTCCTGGATGATGAACCAGGACCAGAATCAGAGACAAAAATGGAAATTGACCAAGTGTTGGAAAAGATTGAGGCCAAGAATGTGGAGGTGGATATCGAGACGGAGGATGAATAAGGAAATGATGCAGTGGTAGTTTACCAATTCCAGGCCACTGTAGACAGAGGGGAGGAGGAGATGTGTGGGTCATTGGAGGCGGACAATGCTGGAGATCTGATGTGGAAGCTTGGGGAGGAGTATGGCAGCGAGAAGGGTGGTGGCTTGGGCAGTGGCACCAATGGGCACTGCGAAGGTGGAGATCATTTGCAACGAACTTTCACGACTGACGATGGAGTCGGAGAAGAGATGAAGGCAGAACAGATATTACGCAGGGAGAACTGTTTTTTAGACCTAATGGGCCAAACCTGATTGAGTGAGAAAAAGAATGGAGTCTTAGAATATGGAAGAGGACGGGTGTTTTCTAGATCCAAATCAGCGATAGCCCAAGTTAATGAGAAACCTGCAATAAAACTTGGGCCACGACCCGATTAAATTTCTGACACAGAACAAATGGATTATAGGTACCCATGGCTATATCCAGACTCAAAGAATTTGGCAGAAACACCATGGAAGAACAAAAGCAAAACCCAGTTCCTTTATGTCATGTGACTCCCATTGCCCGCCATTTTTGCACACTCATGGTCACCCAACAATCTACAAAGATCCAGCCTGGTAGCGTGGCAGAATACTCAGTAACACCCAACGTCATTTGTGCTCTGTTTAAAGCGCAGAAAACAGAGTTTCTGTCCTCATGCAACCCAGCCAGCCCTCAACCACCGCCGGAGCCACCAGATGCGAGCCACTGTTGGGGGCTGACCCCGAGTCAAAATTCTCCAACCAGAAGGAGAAGATGACTTGGGACCAAGTGTTGAGCTGGTGCCAGAAGACCATGCTCTGTTCTGAAAGTGAAGAATCATATATAGTTCAAAACACGTGGAAATTTGAGGATGGGTCTCACACCCACAAGCTTCAAGGCTGGGGGCTTTTGGCTCATGAGCAAGAGGGATTGAGGGTCAGAACAGCAGGTTTATTTTCTCTTGATACTGTTCTTTTATCAGAATCAGGTTCTCATCTTGCTAATGGAATCTCAAGGACTATAGGCCATGAGATGAAGAGTGTACAGCCGGGCTGCCCATTTCATGGAAACAACAATGTATTAGGACGTGGGGACAGCGGAAAGGTGGAACTTGGTGCTGAAGTAGTCAAGTTTCATGAAGGGAAGGTGTTTGGCATAAGGATGCTAGTTCAGGTGGGAGAGTTGTTTGTTTCTGCCATGCAAGATGACGAATTGGAAGTTGCAGAACCTAGAGTTGATTACATTTCAGTGGGTAGATGGGGTTCTAGAATGACTCAAAATAGAATTATGTTTCTCAGGTTGATGGATGATATTGAAGTTGATAGCCTCCTTGCAACTGATGGTTTATCTTGTGTGTGTGAATTCTTAAAAGGGTTTAATCCCAAATTCCCAAAAGATTGGAGTATTTGGGATGGGGTTGATGGATGCGAACGAAGAACCCGGTTATGTTTGTAATGATGATGACTTCTTGAGGTACCTAGGAATTAAATTGCTTAATGCACTTTTTTCCTTGTTCAATAACACCATGTACCTAGACGAATGTGGGCAATTCTGCTTGAGAAGCAGCTCATGCACTGCAGATTCAAATTTAAATATCAAACAAAATGGTTGCTTGCTTTGGTTTGCCAATCTTATTGATATAAATGATTTTAGTCAGGACAGGGTGACTGCTAAAAGCCGGAAAAGTGGACTGTTCATTTTATTCTTGGTTATATTTGCTCAAATTGTAGATGATTTTGTGCTTATGAAGGGGCTAGAAGATACCACAGGGAGCAAGTATAATCCTATACTAAGTTTGTTCACTTATTGTTACTTCTGTGATGTCTCAAGTTACCAATGGGATTATCAATAGCTGTTGACACTTCTGCAAACTCCCACAACACTGAAATTTACAATGCGGAAGCTAGAAGCCTATGTACGGCAGGGTGGAGAAATCTAGGGTCGGTGACTGCACCATCCCTTATCAGTGCTTTCACAACATGGCTGATGCTTTTCTATACAGGCTTAGCCACAAGGCTCTTAAACGTCTCTGACAGAAGGCAGTTAGTACTTGCTTCAATGCATTCAGCCACTAAGATCCATGACAGTGCAGATGGATTCCTGCGGGTTCATATTGTGTACATTCAGCCAACTCCTGAAGAGTTACTGCAGGTTGTAGCTGCACATTGCAAGCAACGTGAGGTCAAGCCACCATGCTTCAAGCAGTGGGACCCCAATGGAAGCTCTTATACTTCAAGCATAACTTGCCCATTATGCTTCAAGCAATGGAACCTTGGTGGACATTTGGCCCTTCACCTTGAGGAAAAGGTGAATCTTTTGGGGGGAAGTATTGTTAGATACCCGGAAGTAAGGTGGAGAGAGGGCATTAGAGTAAATTCTGTTTATCTGTTATACTGAATCACGTGGAAAGCAAAGTGGAGAGAGGGAATTAGAGAGTATTCTGTTAGAGAGAATATAAATAGAATAAGGAGGTAAGAGAGAGAGGGTAAGAATGAAGTGAGTAAGGGAAATGGAGAGAGAACTTGGCCTCTCGAATGCCTGGGATATCAGTGTGATTTCTTTTCATTTTCTGCTACTTTTCCTACTTGTATACACATATCAGACCCACTGATCTGATATCACCTTGATATCAGCTCAGGAGAGGATATACATATCTCAGTTTCTGTGTTGTGTTTGTGATTCTGATCAGGTACCAATCAGAACCCCTTCACAAACTTTACTTTGCTGACAAAAAAAATGGTTATCCATATTTCTGTAAGAACCCCATTTCAAATCGAGTTATGTTAGTTGCACTTGCACATAAACTAGCAACTCACATAACTCACATAAACCAAATCATTACCATTTCATTTCTTCCATTCTCTCACTTTCTCTCTCATAGTCTCATTCGTCAATATCAATGGTGATAATACCCCTATGTGAGAGTATGTGCACAAAATTTAAGTACAAGAATCATTTCCCTTTCAAATTATACCATTGAGCCAATCATTTTAAAATGCTAACTCCAAGAACACAGTAATACATACACATACAGTAGTGTCATCCTAACTATTAAGTTATTAACATGTCATACAACATCAGCTCTTAAAATGCACAAGACCTTAGAAAAGCCAATTGCCTTACCGGGAACTCTATCTGCCAAACCAGTGATCCTGCACAGCTCCGGAAACTCCTCGTTAACCGCGGCCATAACCGAAAAATCAACAAGCTCATCCGCGCTGAAATCAGAAACCAAACCATACGCCGCCACAACATGGAAAAAACCCAACGCATCCAAGGTGTTCGCATTATCAACCATCAACCTCCCCTTCCACTCCTTAGCCACCTTCAACGCTTTCTCCCTCACCTTTAAACTCACGCTCGGTACCGCAACCCTCAACTGTTTCAACAACATGAAGCAACTCTTCCTCATCCTGCGCAATTCATTATCTTTCAAACCGTTATTCACCCCATGAAACCCTTCCAATGATTCTAGAACCATCTCGGCTGGGTCCGGCGCGCACCGCAGCGCGCCAGGAAGCTCGGCCTGGATCGCAACCCTATCCTTGAAGTGGGCATTTACGTAATTTCTCAACCCTTTTCCGTCCATCTTCTCGCACAGAACGCTCAATTGATACCTAGGCATAACCGAACCCACAACGACGAAGTTTTTGGGGAACACGCCGGTTGACGGTGATGGGTCATTATGTAAAGGCGGAAAGTTCGCGTCTTTGGGGGTTTCGTGGGGTGATTTTGACTGTGACGGTGGTCGGTCGTTAGGGCTGGCCGTTAGGGTTTGGTTTTTTTGGGATTCGAGGGTTTCGAGGAGGTGGAAGCGTTGGGTAAGAGAGGTTTGGATTGAGGTGAAGTGGGAATCGAGGTGGGGCCATGAGAGAGGGAGCGAGGAGGAGAGGAGGGAAGAGTGGGAATGGAGATCATCGAAGGCTCTCTTCAGATTCTCTTTCTTCGCGTCGATGAGATTCAGTGCCGCTGATATCGTCTTCAACGTGGCCATTGTTAGGGTTTGGGTTACAGTGTGTGTGTGTGTGTGTGTGTGTGTGTGTGTGTGTGTAAGTGTGAGTTTGGGAATTGAGAGGTGGAGTTGAATTTGGGAATTCGGGATTGGGAATTTGCGAGATTAATTGGATGATTCGTGCATTCTGCAAACCCTAGCGAGAATGACAAGGATGGGCGTCGTGGACATCTTATACCTTACGATTGCATCTAAACGCTTTCTCATGAAATGTCGTTTAGAGCGTAGTACGTATGATTATACGAAACGTTCTACCAATTTTTATGCCCTATTTTTTCAATAGAAAACAAATTATTTTAATAAGTTATTTTGAGTTTTTTCCTTTTTCTTTTGTTTTTTTTAAAGAGATTTAGATAGATATGTTATTAATTTACATGTATTAAGTTAAGGATAGTTATAAAAGCTAACTCATCTCTAATGTTCTTAATGGAACACAAATATTCAATCATTGAAGATATCCTTTCGATGATGGAACTTAGGTATTTAATAAAAGACATGATGTGTGAGTTGGAGCAATTCACACAAGTACATTGAAGCTTAAGCTATACTTTGACAGCAAGATCAAGACATGGAAGCACCTATGTTAGCTTTGTAAGAATCTAAAATGGCAAGAAAGGATTGGTCCTGGTTTACCCAATATGAGTAGCAATGATTGGTTGTGTCATCTTTATTTTAAGAGATGTTTGGGTAGGGATTTCTAATTTTAGGCATAAAAATCATCTTTTGACATGTGTAAAAATATGTGAATTGTGTTATAAATACATATATTTCTATTAATATAACTTATGTCAAAAAGTGATTTGCATATCTAAAGTAATTAAGAATTTCTCATTCATCTTAGCCAATGGTTACTGGCAGTCTGAGAGTTTGACTTAAAATATTTGGGGACAAAAATATTAGGGTATTTAGTACCAATCAATGGTTAGCTTCAACATTTACATGGAAATGGAGCTGGAGAGTCTTCAGTTGGCTTGCTTCATAAGGGTGTTGAAGCCCATTTTCTCTCTTTCCATCGTTTCCATCGAGCCTCAGTGGAGAGGAAAGTTAAGAGCTTTACAACAGTTTAAGGAAGACACTGCTCCCATCAGACCCATTCAGTGAAGCTTGTGGTGAGAATGTTCTGTGGAATCGTGAAGTAAGATTCCCTAAAACCCTCTACTTTGTGTGTTTGTTGAATCCATTGAACCCTAAAACCCATTTCAGTGATTGAGAGGCTAACAATCATCCTCTTTTTTTTTTTTTTTTTGCAATATCAATGGGGAAAATACATGATTCTGCATTGTTATTCACTATGAAGATGATTTCTTCATAGTAGAGAAGTATGACACGAACTACTTCTGCTTTATGGACCTATTAAGTCAAGTGCATGCGAGATTGAGGCTTGATTGCGAGGTGCAACTACGAATGGAGAAGTTTTTGCCTAGGAACCAGAGGGTTGTGGTTAAAAATGATCACACGCTACTCAAATGGTTTAAGGATAATGGCAATGAAGGTAATGATCAACTCCATTTGTTTGTAGTACAATTGAACCATGTTCTAGAACCAATATTAGAGGAGCCTATAGGACCACAAATTAACAAAACTGATACAAAACAAAATGAGAACATTGATTCTGATGATGAATCCTTTAAAATGTCTTATGGGGTTATTGTTAGACTAGGAGACAGTGATATTGAGGACTTTATGGTGTCTAAAAACAATGATGACAATGATGATATTCTTTACTATGATCCTGATATTTTTATGACCTAGACATATGGTAGTGATACTAATGAGATCAATGTATACTTCAATAGGTCTTATGGTAGGAAAATTTATAAGACTGCAAAGAAGATAGGATTACATTAGAGAGGGATGTTTGTAAATGTAGATACATTTAGGGAGGTCCTAAGAGGCTATGTGATACAAGAGGGATTTGAGATTGTTGGGACTACAAATGGACGAAGTAAGATCACTACCATGTGTGCTAGGATGGGGTGTAAGTGGTATTTGCATGCAAGTACTAATCTTGATGGCATCATCTTTGAGAAAAAAGTCTATGAGGGTAAGCACATGTGTATTAAAAACACAACCAATTCTGTTGCCACCTCTACCTGGGTGGCAATCAAGATGGCTACCCAATTCAAGGCTAATCCTAACCTAAGTTATGAACTAATTCATGGAAAATATGATGTCCACTTATGGTGTTGAAATTTCTAAGTATCAAATGTATTATGCAAAAAAGAAGGCAAAGGCATAGATATAGGGAAATCATGCAAAAATCTACAGTAAACTAAGGCCTAGTGGGCTTTTGGTCACGTGAGTTTTTTGTCTTGTGGGCTTTTTGGCCCTAACCCATGTGGGATAGGATTTGATCGGGTAGGTTGGGTCTTTTTGACAGCTCTAGAATTGAGTTAGTCTTGCTAAATGCTCCCTTTGTGGGTCTGAAGATGGAAACCATGTCATGAATGATAATAATAAAAATAGGCATATGAATGATAACAATTTGAAGGTGGTTCAAATTAGCACTCATAATTGTAAATTCATAAAGAAAGCAAATATATATAGCATTTCCAAAACATATATGAACATGCAAGCATCGCAGTTGTAAGTTTGCAAGTCTCAGTGCTGAGAAAACAACTCCAATTTTCTCACATCATTTTTTTACACCACTTTTTACATTAGTTAATGAAGTACAAATTCGTGGTTATTCATGTATATAAGTTAGTTAATAAGTATCTTGTTAACCAATCAATATACATAATTCCTGTTAACTAACTAATATAAGTGATTAACCACGAATTTATACTTCATTAATCAGTGTTAAAAATAGAGTAAAAAAAAGTGCTGAAATAATTATTTTTGCTCAGAAAATACAACAATAAAAGACAAACACAACCTATCTTCACAATGGCAAATAATTTTTCAAGTATATTTAATGGGCTAAATTTTTGCTCCTGTTTTGCCGCTGAGAATAAATATTATTTGGACAATACATTGCTAATGACAAATCAAGGATTCTCAGTTGCCTAATATTTTGTAGAACCTGTCAAATTTGTGAATTTTTTGCTTTTTTTTTTGACATTTGACAAATCTTCACTGTCTTTGTCATGATATATTTTGTCACTGTAATTAGCTAACCTTTGATTACTTGCAAATATATTTCAAATTTGTGGGGTGTGTGCTAGTGAGGAGTGAACCATAGGGATGAATTTTAACATAGCAATATGAATGCAATTCGATCATAGAAAATACTGCGCTACTTTTTTGTTGATGTTAGAGTAAAAATATACACATGGCATTCTAATCAAACATGACACTATATTTATAAATCAGGAAAATAAATTAACAATAGCAGGAGGGAAGAAATAGTTAAATTTGGGGTCACAGTGGTGCTCCTCTTCAAATTAAGCACTTCCTTTCGCCTACACCTTGCTTCACGAAATTGAGAAATCCTTTTTACAACACGATATTCTTCCTCGAAAAAATAGGTACATGGGCATGAAATTTAAATCGAGCAAACAAACTAAATTGCAAAACTTTGACATTATATTCACAATTTTAGAGCCACACCGAGGTCGAACAGTATGAGCCAACTTCGTCCTTTGTCCCTTTGCATCCTCAAATGACTATTTACTTTAGCAATCTTGCATGCTAGTTTCTAGAGGATGTGGCTAGAGTGTTCCTCTCATTGGGATAAGTGTGGAAGGAGGCCAGGGAGGTGACGCCAATCAGAGACAAGGAAGGATCCATCCCAAATGAATAGGAGCACTAACTAAAGGAGATCAAATGGAAGATTAGTAAGGAAAAGGGTTGGCCGAAAGACAAATTTGGAGCTAAAGACGAACTTGTATGTGAAGAATAAGTGATGGTTGGACAATCATTTCCTGCTGGATTAGTTTCAATTGGGCATTCATCTCCCACTGCATATCTATAATATGGGTGAGTAATTGTGGTTTATGTGAATGAAATCCTCAATTTTAATGGGATTTGGTAACCTCATGAGCTAATGCAGAAGGTGGAGAGAAGAGGGAGGGGAAGGGAAGGCATTCAGCCTATGTGCTTGTAGGCTTCGGGGCTGTCAATATGTGTGAATATGAGAAGATAAATTGAGCCCCAAATGTTCGATGATGTGTCAATAAGAACAGTTGAGATGGAAAATTAGGCGAGGAAAAGTGAGATGAGATGGTATTCTTATAACTTGTGTTACAAAACTTTAACATTATATTCATAATTTTGGAGCCACACTGAGGTCGAAGAGCAGATTCTGCAAAGAGATGAACCAACTTTGTCCTTTTTCCATTTGCATCCTCAAACACCTATATACTCTGGCAATCTTGCATGCTAGTTTCTTGAGGATGTGGCTGAAGTTGTTCCTCCTATTATGATAAGTGTGGAAGGAGACCATCTAGGTGACGCCAATCAGAGACATGAAAGGCTCCATCCCAAATGAATAGGAGCAGAAACTAAAGGAGTTCAAATAAAGGATTAATGATGAAAGGGTTGGACGAAAGACTGATTTAGAGTTGGAGACGAACCTGTATATGAAGAATAAGTGGTGCTTGGGAAATCATTTCCCACTAGATTAGTTTCGATTAGGCATTCATGTCCCGCCACATATCTTTAATATGGGCGAGTAATTGTGGTTTATATGAATGAAGCCCCTAATCTTAATAGGATTTGGTAACAGCAGGAGCTAATGCAATAGGCGAAGAGAAGAAGGAGGGGAAGGGAAGGCGTTTAGCCTCTGTGGTAGCAGGCTTCAAGGATGTCAACATGGGTGAATGTGAGAAGGTAAATTGAGCCTTGGATGTTTAATGATATGTCAATAAGAAGAATGGTTGAGATGGAAAATGAGTTGAGGAAAAGTGTGCTGAGATGCCATTCTTATTTGTAAAATTTTAACATTACATTCATAATTTTGGAGCCACATCGAGGTCGAAGAGCAATTTTTGTAAAGAGATGAACTAACTTCGTCATTTTTCCATTTGCATCCTAAAACGTCTATATATTCTAGCAATCTTGCATGCTAGTGATAATCACATATTTTATTCATTAAGAAACCCTTATGTTTAGTCATTTACACTCTCCATATTCTTAATTGATTGAGTTTGGTATGATTTTGTGAGTTTGAACTCAAATTGGTCCTAATTGAATATTTTCAGCATTATTGAGATTTGACACTATTTCTGTATTTTGGCCATAACTTGAGTTCCTAATATCTGATGAACATGAATTTTACCTTGTAGGAAATCTAAGAAGAAGCTCTACAACTTTGATGAAGAGCTCGAAGACCGATTCAGATGTCTAAGGGACCTAAGTTTACATGGAAGTCAGAATACGGGTTCTGTCAGTAGAATCCGAATAGTGTGCACTCATAAAATCATATCTAAAGATGTAATAATGGAGATGGGCTGAAATTTGGACAGTGGATAGTCAAGATCCAAATAAACAACTTTCATGAAGAACACATTTTGAGAAAAAGAAGTCTAGTAGGTCATTTTGAGCTTGCAAGTCGGAACAGAGGAGCTGAAGTTGGGTTTGAACAACCTACGGTATTTGGGACATATCTTAGGCTTAAGGAAGCCAAATTGGACGAACCAGCTATCCATTTTATAGCCAAGACAAGGATCTACAACTTTCATGAAGAACACTTTTCGTGGTTCTGAAGTATAGTGGGTCGTTTTTGGCTTCCAAGTCAGACACGAAATTTTCGTCCTCAACCACCCACTCATTCATCCACTCATACACTAATCCAACCACTTAACCACTCCACCCACTCATCCACTAATCCATCCACTCAAACACTCCACTCACTCATCCACTCATCCACCCACTTCCCTTTGTCATTTTGTTACCGTAGACTTCTATAAAAGGCACCATTTATCATGAACAACATGTAATTCTCCTTCATTTCTCTCTAAGTTTCTTCTTGCTTCTTCATAGTTTCTCATAGTTTTGTATATTTTGATGCTCCCCTTCATGGTAATGGAGGGCTAAGCTACTTTGGGTCAATTTAGAACTCTTGAAGAGATTGTGGTTTGGATTCTTGATACCTTGGTTATGCATTGTATTTGATTTGTAATTGAATTCCTCTTTTCTTCTTCTTTCTTCTTCTTCTTGATCTTGAATGCATGAATGGTGATTCTATTTATGTTGATCTAATTTGATCTTAGTTTAAGATTGAGATTTGTGATGAAACTTAGAACTAATTGATCTAAACTAATCACATAAATGAAGATTGAGATTTGTGATGAAACTTAGAACTGATTGATCTAAATTAATCACGTAAATTGAAGAGGTTAGGTTATTGATTTGTGCCTAAGTTAATTGAATTCGGTACTTGAAATTAACATAGATTTTCATGAATGGTGCGATTGCGGATTTGTGTTTATCACTTATTAATTGAATTCTAGACGATCGTCTAGTATGAATTCTGGATTTGATGCGAGAGATCTCGGTTAGATCCAAATTAACAATTCAATTGCGCTTCAAGTGTTCTATGAAGGGTCTATGATTGAATCCACCCAATCTTGGATAGGTTTCTAAATTGATTTGCTCTTTAATTGTTATTTCTTCCTTTAATTTTGTTAAGTGCGATCTTAAACCGTCAAACCCCCTTTTTGCTAACTTTCACTTGATTTGATCAAATTGCATTTACGATCCTTGAGGAGACGATCCGGTGTTGTCACTGTGCTACAAGCTTAGTAATAACTTCGGTTATAATTTTGACTGAGTTCGGCGCTCGTCAAAATTTTGGCGCCGTTGCCGGGGATTAGTAAGTGTAATCTTTTCATTTTAAGTGTTTTTACTAACTTTTGTTTTTTTTAACATTTTTAACCATTGTCTAGTGTATTTTGCTTATTTATTTGTTTTTGTGTGATGCATGACTAGGTCTGAGCCTGATAACTTGGTTGACTTTGATCCTGAGATTGATAGAACCTTGCATAGGTTGATTAGAGCTCGTAGGCTAAGTGCAAGAATTGCTTCAATTTGATCTTAATATTGAGAGTGAACTTGAGATCTTGAATAATTCCTAAAACTATGGTGATAACATGCAAAATAGAACTCTTAAGGAACTTCTTGCTCCCGATATAACTAACCGGTCTTTGTGTATTCAATACCCGGATCTTGATGCTGATTTTGAGTTAAAATCTGGATTGATACATTTGTTGCCCAAGTTTCACGGTTTTGCGGTGAGGATCCCCATAAGCATCTAAAGGAGTTCCATGTGGTTTGTTCAACCATGAAACCACATGGGATCTCGAAAAAGAGCACATCAAGTGAGGGCATTTCCTTTCTCACTTGCTTGATACAACCAAGGATTGGTTATTTTATCTTTCACCAGGTTCGGTAACAAGTTGGACCGACATGAAGCGGTTGTTCTTAGAGAAATTTTTCCCCTGCCTCTGAGAGCTTTCTTTGCCATTAGAAAAGATATATGTGGCATAAGACAAATGACAGGAGAGACCTTGCATGAATATTGGGAAAGATTCAAGAAGGCGTGCTCGAGCCGTCCCCACCACCAAATCACCGATCAACTCTTAATTCAATATTTCTATGAAGGCTTCTTTGCCAAATGACGAAGCATGGTGGATGCTTTGCCTCTGGAGGAGCCTTAGTAGACAAGACCCCTGCAACAGTGAGAGATTTGATAGCAAACATGGCAGCTAACACCCAACAATTTGGCACACGAATTATTACCTCAACCGGAGGAGTCAATGAAATTCAATCGTCTCATGTAGACCAACGAGAGAATGGAACACGGACTTGATGAATTGACTTCTTTGGTGAAGCGGTGCTGATGGGACAACAAGCACCAATGCGGATGGCTGCAATGTGTGTGTGGCATTTGCTCTTGTTCATCTCATCCTACGATGCATGCCCTATACTTCGGGATGGTGGTTCTATTTTTCCCGAGAACAATCATTGCGGCGGTGGTATTTTTCCTGGTAGACCCCAATATCGGCAATCACAAAGAAGAACCCGGATATGATCTATTTTCTAATACCTATAACCCCGGCTGAGGGACCATCCCAACTTTGAGATATGGAAATTACGGTCAACAACAACAACAAATTTCCCTACCAACGGCGGAACCACGGTTTAGATACCAAGCTACAGGCCCTAGCAACAAGTACCAACCACTGCATTTAGGCAAGCACAACCTGCTCCGCCACCCATACAGCAACCCCTCCAGCTACCTGTTCCAGCAGCCACTCCAGCTGAGCCACCTTTCGAAGACTTGATGAAACAGTTTCAGCAGAATGTCAATGCCACCATCCAGAATTTACAAACTCAAATGGGCGGATGGCAACCACTCGAGTGAGTGAAAAGTCAAGGGTCGAACCAATTGCCTTCACAAACAGTCAACAACCCAAGAGGCAAGGTAAGTGCCATTAGCTTGAGAAGTGGCAGAGAAGTTGACGGTCCTACTCCACCACAACCTGAACTACAAGTGCAGCAACCAGAAGGTGACCAGAAATAGAAGAAAGTGGATAGCTCAGTCCAAAAATCTATGACATAGAAGAAATGTGCAGAGAATTCAAATATGACCATTCCACTACCTTTTCCAAACAGAGTTACACAGTCCAAGCATACTGCACAAACAGAAATAGAAAGAGAAGTCATGGACACATTCAGGAAGGTGGAAATCAATATTCCCCTCCTTGATGCAATCAAGCAGATTCCCAAGTATACCAAATTCCTCAAAGAGTTGTGTACTCACAAGAGAAGACTTAAGGGTACTGAGAAAATAAGCATGGGCAGAAATGTTTCTGCAATGATTCTACCAAGCATGCCACAAAAATGCAAAGATCCTAGAACTTTCACAATTCCTTGCACGATAGGTAACTCCAAATTTGAATATGCAATGCTAGATTTGGGTGCTTCGATTAATGTCATGCCTATGTCAATTTATCAATCCTTGAACATTGGCACTCTGCAACCTACTGGTATAGTGATTCAATTGGCAAATAGGACCACTGCTTATCCTGCAGGAGTACTAGAAGATGTGTTAGTTCGGGTGAATGAGCTAATTTTTCCAGCGGACTTCTATGTCTTGGACATGGAAGATGAGTCTTGAAAGAAACCATGCTCCATTAATTCTAGGCGGACCCGTTCCTCAAGACCGCCAAGACCAAGATAGATGTGCATGCTTTGGCACCCTTTCTATGGAGTTTGGCGATGATTTGGTACAGCTTTAACATTTTTGATGCCATGAGACATCCCAGAGGAGCATTCTGCGTTTTTCATATTGATGTGATTGAGATCTTTGGTTGATGATGTTTATCTTTGATTTATATCTTTGAATTCCACGATATTCTTGACTTTCTGGATTCTATTTCTTGTGATACATGTGTTGCTTGTGATGTTGAGCCATGTGCTGCATGTGCTGAGATTTATGCTGGTATGAGTGATGATGCAACTGCTGACTTAAATGATACCATATGTGAAAATAGAAGTCAGAACTGTGCTGAATTTAATGTTGCTGAATTAGTTGTTTCAAATAGCTTGCTGCCTTCCATTATACAAACTTCATCCTTAGAGTTGAAGACTTTGCGGACCATCTTAAATATGCATATTTAGGAGATGGTGAGAAGTCACCGATGATTGTTGCTAAGAATCTGCAACCTAAAAACAAGAAGAAAAATTGCTGCAGGTTTTGAGGCAGAATAAGCAAGCCATCGGATGGACACTTGCAGATATTCCTGGTATTAGTCCCTCCACATGCATGCATAGGATTTTATTGGAAGAGGATACGAAACCAGTAAGGCAACCCCAAAGGAGACTGAACCCCTTGATTCTAGATATGGTGAAGAAGGAAGTGACCAAGCTACTTCAAGCTGGCATTATTTATCCCATATCAGACAGTAAATGGGTGAGCCCCGTGCAGGTTGTTCCCAAGAAATCTGGGGTCACAGTAGTTGAGAATGAGAATAATGAACTTCTACCCACAAGAGTTCAGAACAGTTGGCGGGTTTGCATTGATTATAGGCGGCTTAACCAGGCTACTAGAAAAGATCATTTTCCGCTACCTTTCATTGATCAGATGTTGGAGAGGCTAGCTGGCAAGTCACATTATTGTTTTCTGGATGGATATTCAGGTTATTTTCAGATTCATATAGCCCCAGAAGACCAAGTGAAAGTAGTCTTCTCTTGTCCATTTGGCACATTTGCATATAGGAGGATGTCGTTTGGTGTGTGCAATGCTCCGGCACCTTTCAAAGGTGTATGGTAAGTATCTTTTCTGACTTTTTAGAGAATTGCATGGATGTGTTTATGGATGATTTTACTTGTCTATGGTTCTTCCTTTGATGCATGCCTGGATAGTCCGCTCGGGTTTTACATAGATGCATTGAAACTAACCTTGTTCGAATTTTGAGAAATGTCATTTCATGGTAGAACAAGGTATAGTTTTAGGACATGTAATATCTAGCAAGGGTATCGAGGTAGATCTTGCAAAAATAAATGTTATTTCATGCTTATCTTACCCACATGCGTGCGGGAGGTTCGTTCTTTCCTTGGTCATGCGAGGTTTCTATAGGCGGTTCATAAAGGATTTCAAAAAATTGCTCTTCCACTATCCAACTTGCTACAAAAAGAAGTGGAGTTCCATTTTGACCGAAAATGCAAGGATGCCTTCAATCACTTGAAGCAAGCATTGACCAAGACACCTATCATCCAGCCACCAGATTGGACACTCCCATTTGAGCTCATGTGTGATACCTCTAATTATGCTTTGGGAGCTGTTCTTGCACAAAGGGTCGGCAAAATATCTCATGTCATCTCCTATGCTTCAAGAACTTTAGATCCTGCACAAGTCAACTACACCACCACTGAAAAGGAACTTTTAGCAATTGTTTTTGCTTTAGATAAATTTTGATCATATTTGCTTGGTTCTAGAGTGGTTGTGTTTTCAGATCATACAGCTCTGAAGTTTCTCCTGAAGAAGCTTGATGCAAAGCCTAGGTTGATTAGGTGGATTTTGCTCCTCCAAGAGTTCGATATTGAAATCCGTGATAAAAGTGGAGCAGAGAATTTAGTGGCTGATCACCTAAGCCGAATTGAAAGGGAGGTAGATACTTTTCCTATCCATGATGTCTTCCCTGATGAGCAGCTTTTTAAGCTGCAAGGTAACACTCCTTGGTTTGCTGATTTGATAAATTTCTTAGTTGCTGGTGTTTTCCCTGCACATTTTATTAGAGCTCAGATTGATAAATTGAAAAGTGAGTCAAAATATTATGTGTGGGATGACCCTTATCTGTGAAAATTTTGTAGTGACCAAGTCATTAGGAGATGTGTGCCTGATAATGAATTTCATTCTATTCTTAGCTTTTGTCATACACTTGCATGTGGCGGTCATTTTGGTCCCCAAAGGACTGCTAGGAAAGTTTTGGAATCTGGATTATATTGGCCCACTCTATTTCATGATGCATATGTGTTTTGTAAATCTTGTGATCAATGCCAAAAAACAGGAAACACTTCTCGAAGGAATGAGATGCCCCAGAAATCCTTATTATTCGGTGAGATTTTTGATGTATGGGGTATTGATTTTATGGGACCCTTTCCTGTTTCTTTTGGTTTTGTTTACATTTTGCTAGCTGTTGATTATGTATCCAAGTGGGTGGAGGCGAAAGCTACTCGGACTGATGATTTCAAAGTTGTTGTGAATTTTGTTAGATCACAGATTTTCTACGGGTTTGGAGTTCCGAAGGCCATCATCAGTGATCAGGGTTCATATTTTTGTAATCGAAGCATGGAAGCTTTGATGAAAAAGTATGTGGTCTTGCACAGAGTTTCTACACCTTACCATCCCCAAACTAATGGGCAAGCTGAGATTTCCAACAGGGAGATCAGCAGATACTCCAGAAGACAGTTCAACCTAACGAAAGGACTGGAGCAAGAGGCTTGAGGATGCTTTATGGGCTTACCGGACTGCTTATAAGACACCAATCGGGATGTCTCCGTATCGGATTATTTTTGGAAAAGCCTGCCACCTGCCGGTGGAAATTGAGCATCATGCATTCTGGGCGGTGAAAAGGTGCAACTTGGACCTAGATCAAGCAGGTATGGAGAGGAAGCTGCAGCTGCAGCAATTGGAGGAGATCCGCTTGGAGGCTTATGAAAGTTCCAAACTCTATAAGGAGAAGACCAAAGCCTTCCATGATAAGTTAATTCTAAGGAAAACATTTGAGATTGGTCAAAAAGTTCTCCTCTATAACTCCCGCCTCCGACTAATACCTGGCAAATTAAGGTCTAGATGGGATGTACCATTTATTGTTACTAAGGTTTTTCCTTCTGGTGCTGTTCAGATTAAAAGTGAGGTCACTGCCAAAGCTTTCATCGTAAATGGACACCGCCTCAAACAGTATCATGAACTTCCAGAGAATGCAGAAGTGGAGGTGATGAACCTTCTCCATCCGCATTATGAATGAAAAAAAAGAAAAAAAAAAGAAAAAAAACAGCTGTGTGTCCGACAATGAGGTAGGTAGTGCCATTGAATTTTGTCACTCGGAAGTAAGTGGAGGTCACTTTTTCTTCAACGACAACAACTGCGAAAATCTTGCAGTATGGATTTTATTGGCCAACTTTATTCAAGGTCTGATACACCTTTTGCAAAAGTTGCAGAAATTGGTCAAAACGGTTCTGCTTTGAGATTATCATCTGCACCTACTCCTTGAAAAATTGAGATCCAGGTGGCGCGGTTCTTTTCTTTGTCAAAACACGTGTATTCTCTGGGGCCGTAGATATTGAGGATCCTAGGAATGGTAATGCGCTTAAAGTTAATGGACAGAGACTCAACCATTCCTGGAAAACCAAGTTCTTGAGTTCTTTGTGTTACCGGTTAAGTGGCGGATACGGTACTCCGTGACTCTCAAGTCGGTTTATTTTTCAGTTTCCCAAAATAACTGAATCCTTCTTCTCCTTCAAAATGGATGTCATTCTTTCAAACACGAGAAAACATTTTCCTTCTCTTCCTCAAAATGCTCGAGAAAAATCTACAAAGTTCGATGTGAAAGATTGAGACTGTTAATGCACAAAGGTATGCCAAAAGATGTCTGTTGGATAATTGAAGCGAAGGTCCGATTAGCAGGTGAGTCCTCAATTTCATTTGACTCATATATGCCCGGTCTTGGAAAAAGTTCATATTCTAAAAGGAGAAGAGCAAAAAGGTTACAAGTCTGTTACAAATGTGGATGATGGAATTGTAACAGACAATGTCGTTCTTTGGGGATGGTTTCCGCAAATAGAGAAGATAAAATTTTCTTCATTAAGAATGGACTGAGTAAGGAGTCATTAGATGATATCTTATTGACTCTTGAGACGCATTCTTGTGGATTGGTGCATCGTGAAATTCTTAAATTATGGAATCTCTTCAAGGATGAAGAAAAACGCTACAGTCTTGGGAATCTGACTCTAAAAGACCCTGTTTGTCAATTTATAAGAAAATTGGATGGGAAGCTTATCCTCGACTCATAGAAGACGTTTAAGCCGTTACTGGACGTTAAACCAGAGGCAGATGTGAGCCATATCCACAAACAATCTGTATATATCATCATCTTCTTCTTCTTCTTCATGTCATCTCTCAAAAAAAAAAACAAAAACAAAAACAAAAAATTATGTATACGTCTTAGGGTTGGCTTGGTAACACACACCGTGAATGGGGAAATGCATGCATCCCGATTCAGCCTTCTTAATTGAAAAACAAAGAAGGTAGATTGTATCCCACATGTGAGGCCGGTCGTATTATGGCCACTTGTCCCTTTTGGGAGCCCTATGTTGCGGCCGGTCTTGAATGGGTCGAATCTTGGTCAACAATGCTTTGGCACAAAGCCGAAAGAGCGAACTACCTCCTCCCAATCTTAAGTAAGTATGCACTCATCTTTCATCAAGTTTTTCTAACAATTAAAAAAAAAAAAGAACAAAAAAAACAAAAAAAAATAAATTAAAAAAAAATAAAAAGAAAAAGAAAAAGAAAAAGAAAAAAAGATTCTGTGTTTCTTAATTTCAATCTTTTCTAACAACAACCAACCTACCCTTATAGGTGCAATTATTCCCCTTTCCATTCTTTTTCTTATTTAAACACTCCATTTTCCTTCAACTGAGAGACACTAAAAGGGAGGAAGAGTATAGAATGGGGGCTTCTATTCGTAACCTCAAAAATGTCTGTGTTTTTTGTGGGTCGAGTTATGGGAAGGGATTAGAGTTTGTAAACGCAGCTAGCACTCTTGGTCGATCACTTGCTGCGAGGAATATTCATCTTGTATATGGGGGAGGTTGCCGTGGGTTAATGGGGGCTATATCACTTGCTGCATATGTAAGAGACAGTCAGGTTTTAGGTGTCATTCCTGAACCTTTAGCTCAACAGAACATCAATGGAAAGACAATTGGGGAGGAACTTAAGGTATCATCAATGCATGAACGAATGAAGATCATGCTTGAAAACTCTGATGCATTCATTGCCTTACCAGGTGGTTTTGGTACTTTGGAAGAGATTTTTCAAATTGTCTCTTGGGCTGAACTGAACATCCACCATAAACCCATTGGTTTGTTGAATGTTAATAATTTCTTTGATCTTTTGCTATTTTTTCTTGACAAAGCTGTGGAACATAAATTTATCACTCCTTCGGCAAGACAACTTCTTATCTCTGCCTCCACTATTGATGAGCTCATTGATAAATTAGAAGCTTTTGAGTATGTGCCTGATAAGGTATTAGCTCAGATAGATTGGTCAACAGGAAGCAGCGAAGGAAGTAACAAGAAAAAAAAGCCAGATCTAACACTTTCTCTTTAATGGGTTTGATTTTATTAAAAAAGAAAATTGTTGTTTTGTTTGAAAAGTATGATATGATTGTCATGGACTTATTAAACCAATTAGTGATGGCAGAGTAAGGAGTAATTTTACTCTTGAGACGCATCTTAATTGGTGGCAGAGTAAGGAGTTTTTTAGGTAGTAATTAATTAGTATTAAATTGTGGAAGTACTAACGTTTTCTTGTTTGATTTCTTTTCAGGGTCTGATGCGTAACTGACAGTGTGCTTCTTTTCTGTTTTGCGTTGATTCACTTCTTATCAGGTTGTGTTGCTCTTTTCTATATCTCTCTTTCACATTGAGGGCAATGTTATATTAAGTGTGGGGGAGAGATTTTAGCATATTTCTTTTGGTTGTTAAAAAAAAAAACACAAAAAGGGTTCATTGCATGATTGAATAACTTTTCTCCCTTCTTGAACTGATATGCTTGGAGATGGATGATTGAATTGATGAATTGAGTTTGATGGATGTATACCTTGTGAGATTTTGAGCCTAATGGATGGATTTAACATTTATGTCATTCTCTTCTTTCTTGTGTGATTTTCACTCATGTTAATGACCACTCTAGAACTTGCTTTGATTCTTTTTGAGGCTACATTTCACTTGTATGCATGAACATGATTGAGGCCCTCTTTCTTAATTAGCTACTTTAACCAAATAGCCAACCTTGTTTTCAATATGATATCAAGTACTCTTTTGACTTCTTGAAAATTCTCTGATTCCTGCCAACCTTGTATATTTTCCTTTGCTTAACCCCTTTGAGCTTATTTGACCATTCCTTGTTTCTAGCTCATTATGTGCCTTAAATGAGAAATCGTGTTCTTATTTTACCTTAGGGAATAAAAGAACATTAGCTTGGTTAATGGATGAGTTTTTGAACAAGTGTGGAGGTGTGTGTACAAAATGGTTGTTGAAAAAGAAAAGAGTGCCCAAAAAGATGAGTTCCTAATATGTATATAGTTATGTTCATATATAAAAAAAGAAAAAAAAAAAAAAAAAAAAAGATTCTGTAAAAAAAAAAAAAAAAAAAAAAAAAACCAAGTGTTTAAAAAAAAAAAGAAAAGGATTGGGAAATGAATATGTAAAGGGATATACACTAGAGTTGGGATGAACTTTTATGATTGTTATTTGAACTCAGCTCTCATTTGCTTTCATTCTCTTTGGTATTTATCTTCTCATATCCATTTTATCCTCTCCTATTACCTTGACCTCACTACAACCTTGAATAAAGTCCTCATGATTTGTGTGTGCATGTGTTTTGAGTAGTGGAGAAGTGGAATATAAGCAAGCTTATGGTAGTACAATTTTCATGGGTTGAATTGAGTGAAATACCTACCTTTTAAACACTTAAGAGATTGAGAGGGGATCTTGTGAAGATCTATCATTCTCGATTCATGTTGAAGATACCTTGCTTGTTGGTTTGAGATGTGGAGAATTGTTAACTCATGAATGTTTTGATCCCTTGAACCTTTGGTTGTTCTTCTTGATTGTAAAATTTTGGGTTCTTGAATGTCGTTGGAATTTAAATTTTTGTTAATCTCTTATGTCCTTGTTTTGGTCTTGAGTCTTGCCTAGGAGTGCAAAAAGCTAAGTGTGGGGGAATTTGATAATCACATATTTTATTCATTAAGAAATCCTTATGTTTAGTCATTTACACTCTCCATATTCTTAATTGATTGAGTTTGGTATGATTTTGTGAGTTTGAACTCAAATTGGTCCTAATTGAATATTTTCAGCATTATTGAGATTTGACACTATTTCTGTATTTTGGCCATAACTTGAGTTCCTAATATCTGATGAACATGAATTTTACCTTATAGGAAAGCTAAGAGGAAGCTCTACAACTTTGATGAAGAGCTCGAAGACCGATTCAGATGTCTAAGGGACCTAAGTTTACATGGAAGTCAGAATACGGGTTCTGTCAGTAGAATCCAAACAGTGTGCACTCATAAAATCATATCTCAAGATGTAATAATGGATATGGGCTGAAATTTGGGTAGTGGATAGTCAAGATCCAAATAAACAACTTTCATGAAGAACACATTTTGAGAAAAAGAAGTCTAGTAGGTCATTTTGAGCTTGCAAGTCGGAACAGAGGAGCTAAAGTTGGGTTTGAACAACCTACGGTATTCGGGACATATCTTGGGCTTAAGGAAGCCAAATTGGACGAACCAGCTATCCATTTTATAGCCAAGACAAGGATCTACAACTTTCATGAAGAACACTTTTCGTGATTCTGAAGTATAGTGGGTCGTTTTTGGCTTCCAAGTCAGATACGAAATTTTCGTCCTCAACCACCCACTCATTCATCCACTCATACACTAATCCAACCACTTAACCACTCCACCCACTCATCCACTAATCCATCCACTAATCCATCCACTCAAACACTCCACTCACTCATCCACTCATCCACCCACTTCCCTTTGTCATTTTGTTACCTTAGACTTCTATAAAAGGCACCATTTATCATGAACAACATGTAATTCTCTTTCATTTCTCTCTAAGTTTCTTCTTGCTTCTTCATAGTTTCTTATAGTTTTGTATATTTTGATGCTCCCCTTCATGGTAATGGAGGGCTAAGCTACTTTGGGTCAATTTAGAACTCTTGAAGAGATTGTGGTTTGGATTCTTGAGACCTTGGTTATGCATTGTATTTGATTTGTAATTGAATTCCTCTTTTCTTCTTCTTTCTTCTTCTTCTTGATCTTGAATGCATGAATGATGATTCTATTTATGTTGATCTAATTTGATCTTAGTTTAAGATTGAGATTTGTGATGAAACTTAGAACTAATTGATCTAAACTAATCACATAAATGAAGATTGAGATTTGTGATGAAACTTAAAACGATTGATCTAAATTAATCACGAGAATTGAAGAGGTTAGGTTATTGATTTGTGCCTAAGTTAATTGAATTCGGTACTTGAAATTAACATAGATTTTCATGAATGGTGCGATTGCGGATTTGTGTTTATCACTTGTTAATTGAATTCTAGACGATAGTCTAGTATGAATTCTGGATTTGATGCAGAGATCTCGGTTAGATCCAAATTAACAATTCAATTACGCTTCAAGTGTTCTATGAAGGGTCTATGATTGAATCCACCCAATCTTGGATAGGTTTCTAAATTGACTTGCTCTTTAATTGTTATTTCTTCCTTTAATTTTGTTAAGTGCGATCTTAAACTCAAACCCCCTTTTTGCTAACTTTCACTTGATTTGATCAAATTGCATTTACGATCCTTGAGGAGACGATCCGGTGTTGTCACTGTGCTACAAGCTTAGGTAATAACTTCGATTATAATTTTGACTGAGTTCGGCGCTCGTCAGCTAGTTTATAGAGGATGTGGCTGAAGTCATTCCTCCCATTGTGATAAGTGTGGAAGGAGGCCAGGTAGGTGACGCCAATCAGAGACATGTATGGCTTTATCCCAAATGTATAGAAACACAAACTGAAGGAGTTCAAATAGAGGATTAGTGAGGAAAGGGATGGATGAAAGACTGATTTGGAGCTGGAGATGAACCTGTATATGAAGAATAAATGGTGATTGGGCAATTATTTCCCACTAGATTTGTTTCGATTAGGCATTCATCTCCTGCCACATATCTTTAATATGGGCGAGTAATTGTGGTTTATATGAATGAAATCCCCCAGTCTTAATGGTATTTAGAAATGGCCAAACCTAATGCAGCATGTGGAGAAAAGATGAAGGGGAAGGAAAGACGTTCAGCCTCTGTGCAAGCAGGCTTTGGGGCTGTCAATGTGGGTGAATATAAAAGGTAATTGAACTCTAGATGTTTGATGATATGTCAATAAGAAGAACAATTGAGATGGAAAATGGGGTGGGGAAAAGTGTGTTGAGATGGCATTCTTATAGCTTGTATTGCAAAATTTTAACATTGCATTCACAATTTTAGAGCCACATTGAGGTCGAAGAGGAGTTTCTGCAAAGAGATAACAGGCTTCATCATTTTTCCCTTTGCATCCTCCAACTCCTATTTACTCAGGCAATCCTGCATGCTAGTTTCTGAAGGATGTGGTTGGAGTTGTTCATCCCATTGCGATAAGTGTGGAAGGAGGCTAGGCAAGTGATATCAATCAAACACTTGGACAGTTCCATCCCAAACGAATAGGATAACAGACTGAAGTAATTCAAATGGAAGATTAGTGAGGAAATGGTTAGATGAAAGACAGAATTGGAGCCCCAAATGTTTGATGATGTGTCTATAAGAAGAATAGTTGAGATGACAAATAGGGAGGGGGAAAAGTGTGCTGAGATGGCATTCTTATAGCTTGTGTTGCAAAATTTTAACATTACATTCACAATTTTGGAGCCACACTGTCGTAGAGCAACTTTTGCAGATATATGAACCAACTTCGTCCTCTTTCCCTTTGAATCCTCAAACGCCTATTTACTATAGCAATCTTGCATGCTAGTTTCTAGAGGATGTGACAGGAGTTGTTCCTTCTATTACTATAAGTGTGGAAGGAGACCAGGCAAGTGACGTTAATAAGAGACATAGAGGTCTCTATCCCAAACAATAAGGAGCATAGACTGAAGGGATTTGGAGTTGGAGATAAACCTATATATAAAGAATAAGTGGTGCTTAGGCAATCATTTCCTACTATATTAATTTCAATTGGGCATTCATCTCCTGCCACATATCTTTAATATGGGTGAGTAATTGCGGTTTATGTGAATGAAACCCCTAATCTTAATGAGATTTGGTAATGACAGGACCTAATACAGCAGGTGGAGATAAGGGGGAGGGGAAAGGGGCGTTTAGCCTCTGTGCTTGTAAGCTTCGGGGCTGTCAATATGGGTGAATATAGGAAGGTAAATTGAGCACTAGATGTTTGATGATGTATAAATAAGAAGAACAATTGAATGACAAATGAGGAGAGGAAAAGTGTGCTAAGATGGCATTCTTATTACTTGTGTAGAAAAACTTTAACATTACATTCACAATTTTGGATCCACACCAATGTCAACGAGCAACTTTTGTAGAGAGGTGATCAAAGTTCGTCCTTTATCCCTTTACATTCTCAAATGCCTATTTACTCTAGCAATCTTGTATGCTAATTTTGGAGTTAAAATAATATAATACTATAATAAGAAAAATAATAAAAATTAGAGTAGGACATTACACAACACACCTTACATGAGCACTGCAAGCATTTTTGTTCTTCCTTCCCATCATACAACTAAATAATAGACCATTCCTCTTTGTTTTTATTAAACTTTTTTAGCCTCTGACTAGGGTGTAAATTGAACCGGATAACCCGAGCAATCTGAACTCAACCAATTAGATTAGTTTGGTTTGGTTCGGGTATATCAATTGGTTCGAGCAAAATTTGAACTGAATAAAAGCTTAATTAATTTGGTTCTTGGGTTAAAAGTTTCAAACCCAAGAACCGAACCAAACAGAACCATATATATATATATATATATATATATATATATATATATATATATATATATATTCTAAATTATACTTGAGTATGCTCATTCATTTATCCCTTTTGTTTTGAATCTTTTGATTTTTATCTCCCTTCAAGCCCTCACCCCTCTGCTCTGTGCATTGCGCCTCAACCTCTGCCTTTCTCCCCTTAGGCTCTTGCCGTCGATTGCTCCCTAATGCTGCTTGCCATTGCTCGCAGCTCGGTAAGTCTTCTATCTCATGAAGTATAATATAAATTCGACCAATAGAAGTATTGTCCAATAGATCTGACATTGTTGACTAGCATATGTGAATTGCTTTTATAAGTTTGCATTTTCTAAATTCAGTTTCTCAACCTGAGAAAGCAAAATTCAAACGAAAAGAAAATGATTCTGAATAGGAACTAA